>OY282607.1:84736227-86101228 GCA_958298945.1 Atherix ibis
GCAAGTACCTAAATGAGATGAAATCAAATAAACTGAAAAGAATTTTTCTAAATACCAACGCTTGATTATTTAGTATAAGGAATTTTCAGTCCAAAAAAAAAATACCCTCTTCCTTATACAATTCTTAGTTATCCTTTTTTAAAATGAATTCCAATGAATTTCAATTGAAAATAATTTTATTAAATCAACTAAATTTAAAGTATTGTGACTAGTTCTTGCTTGGAGTTTTACGTTTTCTAAAGTGTATACTGTTTTTCGCTCCGAAACTTATTTATTATTCTAGATATCCTTTGTTGGAATTAGGTCGGAAAAAATTCTATTTATTTTAAATTATTTAGATAAGAAATTACAAAAAAAAATCGATATAGACTAGTGAGAAGGTTTGTTTGGATAGAAAATAGAAAATGGAACAGACGATGTAACGATATTTCGTATCCTTTAAGATGGACGTTCAATAAACGGAAAAAGGATACTTTGATATTCCTTCACCTCAGTTTTTTTGATGTACTCGTAGTAATATTTAAAGAGTTTCTTATAAAAATAACTTTTGTCTAAAGAATTTGTTAAGTAAATTGAAAATATTTTGTTATTGGTGGGTAAGGATGACTCGTGGTAAAACTTACCTTACAGAAAAGCAACATTTTCAAAATAAGGTTAATAAATATTTAATCCCATTAATAAAAATTTATCTAATCTTTAATTATATTTATTCTTAAGAATATTTCATAAAAATAATAATTAATCAATATTTTTTATTAAGTGTTTCTTCGTTGGTTTCTTTAAGGAGCAGTTTTTATTTTAAATAATATTTTAGAAATTATTCCAAACATTTTAGATAAATCAGCATTTTATTATTATAAATGTATCTGGGGAAAAAAAATTGCGTTTGAAAACAATACAGATGGAATATGCAAGATCTGCAATCTCGATAAATCGGGAAATATCGGATGATTTTGTTGCTGTTTGGTTTTTCATATTTTTTATTTTTGACAGTGAAGCACTTCCACAGAGCACGAATTTTGATGACGTGCGTCAAATTCAAAAATGCTCAGTTAGCAGTGAAGCACTTTCACAGAGCACGAATTTTGATGACGTCCGTCAAAGTCAAAAGTGCTCAGTTAGCAGTGAAGCACATTTACAGAACACGAATTTTGCTGACGTGCGTCAAAGTCAAAAGAGCTCAGTTAGCAGTGAAACACTTTCACAGAGCACGAATTTTGATGACGTCCGTCAAAGTCAAAAGTGCTCAGTTAGCAGTGAAGCATTTTCACAGAGTACGAATTTTGCTGACGTGCGTCAAAGTCAAAAATGCTCAGTTAGCAGTGAAGCACATTCACAGAACACGAATTTTGATGACGTGCGTCAAAGTCAAAAGTGCTCAGTTAGCAGTGAAGCACTTTTACAGAGCACGAATTTTGATGACGTTCGTCAAAGTCAAAAGTGCTCAGTTAGCAGTGAAGCACATTTACAGAACACGAATTTTGATGACGTGCGTCAAAGTCAAAAGTGCTCAGTTAGCAGTGAAGCACATTTACAGAACACGAATTTTGATGACATGCGTCAAGGTCAAAAATGCTCAGTCAGCAGTGAAGCACTTTCACAGAGCACGAATTTTGATGACGTCCGTCAAAGTCAAAAGTGCTCAGTTAGCAGTGAAGCGCTTTACAGAGGACGAATTTTGATGACGTTCGTCAAAGTCAAAAATGCTCAGTTAGCAGTGAAGCACTTTTACAGAGCACGAATTTTGATGACGTCCATCAAAGTCAAAAGTGCTCAGTTAGCAGTGAAGCACTTTCACAGAGCACGAATTTTGATGACGTTCGTCAAAGTCAAAAGTGCTCAGTTACCAGTGAAGCACTTTCACCGAGCACGAATTTTCATGACGTGCGTCATAGTCAAAAGTGGTCAGTTAGCAGTGAAGCACTTTCACAGAACACGAATTTTGATGAAGGTCGTTAAAGTTAAAAGTGCTCAGTTAGCATTGCCATTTCGTCATAAAAGGACTTACATCCAAATAACACTTACAAATTATTGTAGTTTATTATTAAAATTTGTGCCCTATGAACCATAATTATTTTATGATCGCCATAATCGATCTGGTACTGAGCAAACAATTCCAGCTATAGTGACAAGATTTTGCAGCAATTTTAATCTATTGGAAATCAAACAACCAACCTGTATGTGTAAAGTGCACCCAGTGCAATTGTCCATCCGGCTCCATTCATAGCAATTGGGATTGTGTTCCTCGACTATGTGGAAAATTTTAAGCAAGGATCTTGGTTTGATAGCGAATAAAATACAGGTCGTGCAAGAACTGCAGCTGAGCGATTTACCAAAGAGTCCAATTTTTTAGGAGTTGGCCTTAAAATAACTTGAGGGAAATCGTTTTTTTTACCAAAAAATTGGGTTCAGCTACGAAGCTCATTTCTGGTTGAATGGCTATGTGGATAAGCAAAATTGCCGCATTTGGTCTGAGGAACAACCAAAAGCAAAAGAAGAACTGCCATTGCATCCAGAAAAATGCTCAGTTGACGCTGTAGAATCGCATGAGAATACGTCAAATCATCGGTTCCTTTTTCCTTAAATATGACGTTGGGCGCAACTTTTTTTTGATCAAAATACAAGAACTGCATTTTGTCGACATGGGGTTTCAACAAAACGGCGCTACATGCCACACAACACGTGCAACAATTGACATATTGACAGATGAGTTCGGTGAGCAATTAATCTCAGGTTTCGGACTGGTGAGTTGGCCGCATAGATCGTGCGATTTGATGCAGATAGTCTATTTTTATTGGGTTGCGTGCGATTTAATGCTGCTAGTCCTAGGTGCCTTGTGGCATTTAACTGCTATTAAGATACGAGTATATGGGAGAATATGGTTTATGGAAGAGAGTAAAATTCCCGTGAACACATTTCCATTCGTTCGATTTTACTCTCTAATAGGTAAACCGGTTTTGGAGGATTTGAATTTGGAATTATGGAATTTTGACGCATGCCATATTATCTACATATTTAGAAAGAAACTAGCTAAGAAAGATTTGTATATCGGATGTAAAGGATGGGTCCAAGTAGGCTACCCTGAGGAATACTAGCGAATATCTTTCCATTTTAACATTCCTTTCGGAATATGATGATCTCTAACAAATGTTTTAATTTTTCTAATAAATATGATAGATTTTTCAGATATTTTTACTGAACTTTTCGTTAAGGAAAGGATGAGGGAGAATAAGGAATTTAAAGTAGAATGAATAGAAAGTAAAGTTTTTCGGAATTAAAAGGAACGATTCCTTGTATGGCAGTCCAGCATGTCAATGACTTTTCTACGGAGCCGGATCTGAGGTTTTTCATCTTAGGAAACAAAAGAAATGTTACACAGATGTAGATCAGGAAAATAGGGGGTTAGATATTATTAATGGGGATATCCATTTGACAGGGACCCTTGTCATGTAGAAGCTTTTAAGTACCTGCAATTTACGATCTAACGCAAAGAACTTTTATCCTGAGAATTTCAATGACCTTTTTATAAAAAAAATACTTTTTATAAGGAAGTCTCTGAAAGGCTCCACATTTTTGTAAGTTTTTGATGTTGTAGGCCTCCGCAGCAAGATTCATTTTTCATTACTTGTCGGCTATTCGAAAATGTTTTATGCCATCGAAAAGCATGTGCTCTTGATAAGAAATGTTGTGGATTTACGAAGCTTATCACAAAATTTGATGGTACCGTATTGCTCCAAATTTCGCTGTCACATTTTTCGTAAGGTACTACCAAAAAAAATATTTCACCTATCACACTCTGTAGGGTCCCAAAGATAACGGACGAGGTTAAAACTTCGTCGGATGGAGGGACTAAATAACGTGCTTTATAAAGTTATATCCATAATGTTGCCAGACTGCTCTCAGTCTCGTTACTTTTCTTCTACAGCTAGAATAATGTCAGTCTGCCACACCTTGTAGAACATTCTAGTTTTGATATATTTTCCATTAAATTCATATTATAAACATTATTTTAAAAAAGACTCTTTGCTCCCATCTTTTTTGTATTTTTTTCTACGCCTTTTGTTAAAATTATCGAAAATCTGAATAAATTTTTTTTCTTTTGGAAGTAGAATTTTTAAATAGAATTTGCTCAAAAGTAATATTCTTCTTGAATCAATCGTTTTTCATCATTTTCATTTCCAAATTCTTAAAGTTTACAGAACTTATATCCCCAATTAATTCGATTAGAAAACTCCCCTCGTATCCTGATCTATTTAAACTTCATCTTGTAAAAAAGTTGAAAATTTACATGGATAAAAACCCTAGCGAATCCCAAATAATTGGCAATAAATCATAGTCTGTACATGGCAGTTCTTCATGTTATAGATTTTCATCTTTTCGATATTGAATATTTTGTATCTTATTACAGATTCTGTTTGCAAAATTGTTAAATGGAACTGTCTCCAAGGAGAATCTGGAAAGATTTCGAATATTTTCATTTTTAATCGAATTTCAATTGAAAACTGATTTTACCATTTGCTATTTTACAAATCGACATCTTCCATTCTTAAAAATTGAACAGTTTTGTTTTTGTACTCATTTTCCTTACATAAAATAAAGATTCTTTCCACAAAGATTAAATAAAACTTTCTGAATAACTAATAAATATTATTGCCCAATTACATCAAATAACAAAAGAAAAACGTCCAGAATATGTGTTGGCGTTGACACAGAAATTAATCGAATCCGTGTCAATTTGCAGGCATATCAAAATAACCTACACCGTCAGTCTCAGATGCCATTCGTCAAAGTATTGTGTAAGCTTCTTAGAATGAATTAATTCTAAGCAGTTGTCAGCACCTCATTCTATGGTAGGCTTATCCCACTTTGAATCTAGACAATGTGATCAAAATGACTTTTTAAAAACGAATATTTTTAAAAGTGCAAAATAGAATTTATTGAAAATATTTTCATGATTTTTGTTTAGTTTTATTTTCTGAATTAAATTGTTTACAGATCAGTGCTTCCCAAACTGTACTCTGCTCTCTCGTACAATATTCTCCGCACTGTATTTTTGGAAATTAAGTAAAGAAAAATTTTGGGACCAAAACCGGCGGCCATTTTTTAGTACCACACTATGAGGCTTTTTGGCGGCTTCATATTACTTGTGGACTTGGAAAGAGCACCTGTTAAGAAGGTTAAAATGAGGGTTTTGGAGAAGGAATGATTTAGACTAGTAGCTCCAGAATTAGAGCCGTTCTATTCAAAAAATGAAATTCTGAAATAAATGGCATTTGCTTAGGAGTCAGTGTGGGTCCCAATCGAAGGAAAAACGTGGGTCAGTACGGTATGCCTACGTGAGAGGTTTTTCTCACTCAGAATTTCTCCATGGCTGTTGTGTTTATGAGGTTTTGACAATGTGTGGACAAAAATCTTGCATCGATGGTCCAGTTTATTTGCCTATGCATGGTCAAAGATGTATTATGCTATTTGGTCAGTCGATCCTTATAGTGAGCTGGCTCTTCGCCAAAATACCAGCATGACCTGGAATTCTACGCAACTCGACGTCTTCAGTGTTCAGTAATCAATACTGAAAGCAGTCGAGAACCGGGTCATATAAAGATCCGCAAATATTGTAGCTTTCAAAGTTGCAAGACTATCGTTCAAAATTGATATACTGTAAGGTTTTTTTGAGATTCTGATTGCAGTCTTATCTGCCCATAGTTCTCCATGGAAAAGAAAACTTCTATTTGGTTAAATATTCTTCGCCGACATGCTGGATAACTGCAAAGGATATTTTCTGGTTATCAACAGCTGCTTCTGTGAACATAAGTGAGGAATCGCTCAATCTATCCACCAATCATAGGAATAGTTTCCTATAGCAAGATGCATCGGTGTTTGCCCTTTTAAGGGGCTTTACTCCTAATATGTGTGGCCTTATTTGCAATGTCAAAATCTTCTGTTATTGTCAGTTGTATTTGGTAAGATTCGCAATTTATTCATCAAAAGAAACACGCCTCAACAAACCTTGAAAATTGTCCAATTTTTTTTATCAAAATAATCGTTCTTTTATTGCAACTTATCGAGCACTTTTCTCAATTTCTGGTCGCCCTAATTGATTTAGTATAGAAATTTTTTTGAATGCAATTTATTCATGAAAAGATACACGCCTCATCAACGATTGAAAATTATCAATTTTTTTTATCAAAATTATCGTTCTTTTATTGCAATTTATCGAGCACTTTTTCTAATTTATGGTCGTTCTAATTGGTCTAGTGTAAAAAAGTTTTTAAATACAATTTATTCATAAAAAGATACACACCTCATCAACGATTGAAAATTATCCAATTTTTTTGTCAAAATAATCGTTTTTTTATTACAACTTATCGAGCACTTTTTTCAATTTCTGGTCGCCTTAATTGATTTAGTATAGAAATTTTTTTGAATGCAATTTATTCATGAAAAGATACACGCCTCATCAACGATTGAAAATTATCAAATTTTTTTATCAAAATTATCGTTCTTTTATTGCAATTTATCGAGCACTTCTTCCAATTTATGGTCTTCCTAATCAGTTTAGTGTAGAAAATTTTTTGAATGCAATTTATTCATGGAAAGAAACACGCCTCAACAAACCTTGAAAATTATCCAATTTTTTTTATCAAAATAATCGTTCTTTTATTGCAACTTATCGAGCACTTTTTTCAATTTCTGGTCGCCCTAATTGGTCTAGTATAGAAATTTTTTTGAATGCAATTTATTCATGAAAAGATACACGCCTCATCAACGATTGAAAATTATTTTTTTTTATCAAAATTATCGTTCTTTTATTGCAGTTTATCGAGCACTTTTTCTAATTTATGGTCGTTCTAATTGGTCTAGTGTAAAAAAGTTTTTAAATACAATTTATTCATAAAAAGATACACACCTCATCAACGATTGAAAATTATCCAATTTTTTTGTCAAAATAATCGTTTTTTTATTACAACTTATCGAGCACTTTTTTCAATTTCTGGTCGCCTTAATTGATTTAGTATAGAAATTTTTTTGAATGCAATTTATTCATGAAAAGATACACGCCTCATCAACGATTGAAAATTATCAAATTTTTTTATCAAAATTATCGTTCTTTTATTGCAATTTATCGAGCACTTCTTCCAATTTATGGTCTTCCTAATCAGTTTAGTGTAGAAAATTTTTTGAATGCAATTTATTCATGGAAAGAAACACGCCTCAACAAACCTTGAAAATTATCCAATTTTTTTTATCAAAATAATCGTTCTTTTATTGCAACTTATCGAGCACTTTTTTCAATTTCTGGTCGCCCTAATTGGTCTAGTATAGAAATTTTTTTGAATGCAATTTATTCATGAAAAGATACACGCCTCATCAACGATTGAAAATTATTTTTTTTTATCAAAATTATCGTTTTTTTATTGCAACTTATCGAGCACTTTTTCTAATTTATGGTCGTCCTAATTGGTCTATTGTAGAAAATTTTTTGAAAGCAATTTATTCATGGAAAGATATACGCCTCATCAACAATTGAAAATTATCCAAATTTTTATCAAAATAATCGTTCTTTTATTGCAACTTATCGAGCACGTTTTTCAATTTCTGGTCGCCCTAATTGGTCTAGTATAGAAATTTTTTTGAATGCAATTTATTCATGGAAAGATACACGTCTCATCAACGATTGAAAATTATTCAATTTTTTTATCAAAATAATCGTTTTTTTATTGCAACTTATCGAGCACTTTTTCTAGTTTATGGTCGTCCTAATTGGTCTAGTGTAAAAAAGTTTTTAAATGCAATTTATTCACGAAAAGATACACACCTCATCAACGATTGAAAATTATCAAATTTTTTTATCAAAATTATCGTTCTTTTATTGCAATTAATCGAGCACTTTTTCTAATTTATGGTCGTTCTAATTGGTCTAGTGTAAACAAGTTTTTAAATGCAATTTATTCATGAAAAGATACACATCTCATCAATGATTGAAAATTATCCAATTTTTTTGTCAAAATAATCGTTTTCTTATTGCAACTTATCGAGCACTTCTTTCAGTAATGTGCTTGCTATTCGTCAAAGTATAAAAAGTTTTGAACACAATCTTTCTTTATACTATGTTCGTATACCACTAAGATAAAAATCCGGTCAAAGGACCGGAAATATTGCTGCCGTTTAGCCAAGTGATGATGAAGACGCAAATTTATCGATTTCAAGCCTTTCTCAACATTTAAGACTGTTTGCCGCAACAACATGGCATATTTTTACGGTTGGATTTCGGCTTACATCTTTCAAAATTCTAATCACATAAGAATTGAAGCCGTTGGACTACTGTAAATGCCGTAAATTTCCTGATTTTGTTCTGGAAAAAACTTGAAAATGATGCTGATTTCTCTAAGAAAATCATCTTCTCGGATGGGGCACATTATAATCTCTATGGATCGGTAACTTAAACAAAATTGTCCTTACTGGGCTAATATCAATCCACATTTTATTCACAAGGAACCGTTACATTCCGAAAAAATGACTGTTTGGTATAGTTTATGGTACGGTAGCGTCAGTGGTCCTTATTCCTTTCAAAATGAGGAAGGAGTTTCTGTTACTGGTAATAGTGAGCGGTACAGATCGATGATAATGAACTTTTTGTAGTCTGAATTGGAAGGTATTGACTTAATAAATATGTGATTTTTCAAAAAGATGGCACTACGTGCCACACAGTCTATGCCGCAATCGATTAGTTGCGGGAAAAGTTTTTAGAGGCGATAATTTCAAGAAATTCATTTTTTTGTGGGTTGTTTTAAGTCATTGGTCTATGCTAATAAACCAGCAACCATAGATGCATTAGAATTGAATGTTAATCGCCAAACACGTGAATTAAGGACGGATTTATTACACAAGGTGGTCCATGGTATTCGGTTCTGTAAACGGAGCAGAAGCAGCTATTCGAATGGTGTTATTTTCAGAAAATCAACTATATTTTTACAAAATAATAAATTTTTCACTACCACATTAATTTTCTGTTTTATTTGAAAAAAATCTCTCTTCTGGAATTATCTTGTACATCTACTCAGTGATGTAGATGCTCTTAACTCCACTCCCAATCACGATTTCCAATCCGGGTGCGAAAAGAATCAAGATAAAGAGTATATGCATCTTCTACTAATTCAAAGATTAATAAGGAATGAGGAACGCATATCTTTAAAAGTATTTAAGAAGGTTGCGAAAAGGATAATCGGGGGCAAAAGGTTCCCATAAATAAAGGCAATGCTCGCTAGTGGAAGACGAGTTTTCGATCATTTTTCACAAGGATATACTCACAAAAAATTACTGATTACCTTTAAAAGGTGTTTTTTTTTCAATTTTCTGCCTTTTTTATTTTTGAGCAGTGTTTCTCAAACTTTAGTCTATTTAAGTTTCTTGAAAAAACACACAAAAGCCCCAACTTTTCGTTAATTCTTCTAATGTCAATTTTCTTTGAGCTTCTCAAACTGTGGTATTTAAAAGAAAATTTTTTTGAAACCAAACGGTTTTTTTAATATAATTTTCTCTTTAAAAATACTATTTACTCATTTTGGTTCCGAGATGATCAAAGAATTAATTGTTTTTTTTTGCAATTTGGTATAAAGAACATTTTAAATAGCATAAGCAGCTCTCAAACTGTCGAGTTTCATAATTTTCTAATAATAATTACTTAAAAAAGAAAAATACATTTTCCCACATTTTCACAAGTGATTTTATTAAATAAGAAAGAAAATAAATTTACAAAAAGGATAAGCTAACAAAAATTTCCATTTCTATTACAGAGAATTACAAGCAGCAAGTGGAGATTGGTTAAATGAATTTTCACGTGGACCACCAAGACGTAGCTCTGTCACAAAGGATTATATTCCAACAACGGATATTCTGAGAAAAAGCATACGACGCTCTTGGACAATATCGAGTATGTTAAAACGTGTCAAAAGAAGAAGAAAAAAATGCATAAATAAGCAATAAAGTTTTTTTTTTTGAGAAAGAAAACTTATCAATTGAATATTTTTTTATTATTGATTATTTAGATCCCGAGGACGATCAGAATACGATAAATAATCAAACTGGCGAATATCAATCGAATAATCAAAATCTTGTTGGTGGAAAATCAACCGGAAGTTATCCATCGTTGATACGACATCCGGCTGGTCACTACAAGAATACAACTTCAAATATGGAGTACGATGACAATGTGGACTTTCACCCACCTCAAAGGCGAATGTTACGACAATCAACATTGCCCAGCTCATTGCCAAATCCCGATGCCATTAACTATTATCAAAACAATAAGAACTTGACAGCTCCGACATCACCCAAATGTCAATTAAGTCCGCAATACAGTGTCTATAATAACGAGTCGGAAATGATTATGGTTGGGTCTGAGTCGGAGATTGCGAACGTGGCACAACAGCAACAGCCACAACAGCAGCCCCGTTATGGTGTGCGAAGACAATCAACGCTACCCTGTCGCCCCATTGACCAACAACCGGTGTCCAGTGCGGGCTCCCATCCCCAGATCTACATGTCCACATCGCCGAATCGAGCTTACAGTCGATCGCCGGATCGATCCGATAGCGATCCAAAATACCCGCCGTTCGTTAGACAATCAACTTTCCCGTCGAACTCGAATGAGCAACACTTTACCCACCGACCGAAGATGCTGCCAACCTCCCCCAGTCGGCATTCGTATAATCAGCCCCATTCGGACGATAACAGCGAATACATGGGGAAAACTCGCATTGTTCGACAAGCGACACTGCCCAATCCTGAGCAGCACATAAAATTACTTCCGACGTCACCTCCGAAACGACAACCCTCACCGCAGTATATGAAGCGGTCTCCCGATTTCCAGCGACAGAGCACACTTCCCAATCCCGATGCTTTCAATTCATTGACGGTACACCAGCCGAACGCTAAATTTTTGCCTATCTCACCACGTCAGAAACAAAATTTTCTATTTCCTAATCCACCGCAGAATCCACGCCAGTTCCTCTCGCAGCAAAACGTTCCTACTATAACCGATGGTGAACAGTACGCGAGCAGCCAGAGTGTTAACATACACGGTCGGGACCAAAGCAAGATGATGAAGGTGAGGAGCCACAGTAACGAAGAATACACCGTAACGCGACCTTACATGTCCGAGGGACGTCGTCTTTTGCCGGAAATCCCTTTGAAGAGGTCACCCAGGTAAAAACTTTAACTTTAAACACACAAAAAAATTATAATTTCTAATATTTTTGATCAATATTCCCAATATTCCGAAAAAGGTCCTTCAACCGACTTGTCCGGCAGGATCATGTAAAAGAAGACGGCGGCCGTTCCGGTTCTGACCCGCGCCTTCACGTACGTCGAGCATATGGAGAACCGAAGCAAATTGTTACCGACTATGACGAACGCATTCATCAAGAATACACAGACTTCTACAGTGACACGAGCTTCCTCGAATCGGACGAGGTACAATACGAGACGAACAATTCCGCAATGAACTACAGCAGCGAACCGAAAATCATCTACGAAGAGGAGCCTATAATCAAGCCACCACACCCAATCCGAAGTGCTGAATGCTTTATAAATGAGCCCTCCGGCGAATATGCCCAGGGCGACGATAATTACCGGTCTATCCGTAAGGATCGGCCACGACGACGTCGATCACGTGAACTTACCGAAAACGAAGTTATTATCTCATCGAATGATGACGAACCAAAACGAAAACCGGAAGCGATGCGTTCCATATCCGAAGATGCTGGAACAAAACCACCAAAACCGGTCACAAGACGATCATTATCGCATCCAGAAAATCAATCCCAAGTGAGTTCAAATAAAAACTAACGCATTTTCTCGCTATTATATTAAAAAATTTATATTAACATTATTTATTATACAACCCTCCCCCCACCCCACCCCCTTAAAAGTTATATTAAAAAATTAAATTGAAAATAAAAATTCCCTTTCAGATTGGCAATAAACGCGCTGAGCAGACAAAAATCCCAAGCCCCAAACCGCTTGTCGATTTGTCGGAGAAAGCGAAAAAACCGAGCAAACTGCCAGCGTTGAAGCGGCGAAATAGCAAAGGCACCGAACAGAACGAAATCACTTCGCCTGACGGTAAGTAATCGCGCGTTGCGTTACGAAAAAACGACAGCCATATTTATGATTGCATATACCTTAGGCGCAAAATAAAAATTCTCGTCGTGCATGTGAAATTATTGGAACAAAAATTTTCCGTTTTTTTTTTTTAATTTTTCAATTTTTTATTAAAAATTATCCAAAAAAAAAAAATACAAATTATTAAAATAAAATAGAAATATTGCTATTTTTTTCAAATCGCTCCTTAAATAATAGATTAAAAAAAATTTCATTTAAAAAAAAAAATCCTTGAAATTTACAACGTTTTCTATTCGAAAACATATTCGAAATTTTACTAAATAAACAAAATATTATTTATATAGGAACGATACGAATAAATGTTCCGCAAAGAAGAGAATCTATTGATTCGCAACTACTGCCAGGAGCTACGACGAAGCCAGAAAAATCCGAAATTAAGCACATAGTCAACGAGGATAAGCCACAAACAACAGATCCAGATAGATCTGCTGACAATAGCACAAACAAGGATAAAACAGACGTTGATGCTGAGAAGACAGAAGAGGATTTATCACCACAGGTGAATGGGTTTTTCTCTTTTCTATTTTACGTACACTCACTTTTATACGAATTCACCTGTTCTTCAACATAAACCGCATAACCATCCCTTACGCTCCTGTACGTTTTCACGAGCGTACAGGATTTGCAGGATTCGTTTCAACCACCATCATCACACTGTTCATTTCAATTTTGTTCAATTTTCTTCACTTTGATTCGATTTGATTTTAATTGAATTGTCTTCAATTTATTAGCACAAAACTACCCTTGGAGAGGCCGAAATTCAAAGTGCCGTTGAAGCAGCTGCTGTCATCTTTAAGAAGGTCGTTCTGCAAAGAAGGCAAGAGAAAAAGGCTGCCGAAGAAGGTAGGAGAGAAAAGTCAATTTAATGTATTTTAGCTAATGTAGATTTTGTTTTTTGTTTTTGTTTTTTTTTGTTACTAAAATAAAAACAAAACCATCTAACAGTGTAGATATTAACAAAAATTAACACTAGATAAGAGTAGTCTAGTTAAGGATATAAAAATACGCTAAATTTGAATATATTTCTCTTAAACAATCACTTTTACGATTTGTATTGTAGAAGAACAATTTCTTATCTAATTGCCTAAATTATTAACTAATTAACTAATTAAAATAATTAACACTTTACGTATTTAATAATTCTTCTATAATGAAATTGTTGTATAATTGCTAATTATATATTATTGCTAAATTGGCAGTTGGGTTTTGTACAAAAATAATTAAGTTTTTCATTTGTGGTTAAAGTGGTGGTTGGATGGAGGGAAGGGTGCTTGTCTAAACAATATCAAGTAGTAAGTTTTTTTCTTGAAGAAAAATAACAATAATGATTTGGTAGAAAAAAAATCAGGGGTAGTACAGAAACTCCTGTTCGAATAGTAAACATTTGATTATGAATAGAAAATAAAGTTTTATTCAATTTATAGTTTGGAAAGTAAAGCTAAATAAATTATAGTTTTAATTAACTGTTTAATTAAATTTTTAATTAATTATATTTACTGTACTTTGCCATATATTCTAATAGTTTTTTTTGTATTGGGTGCATATTTTAAAAATACGGGATTGACAACAGATGGCATAACATGGTTTGTGTTAATAATAACTCATATGGCATTTTGGAGGGTAAACATCTGTCATTCATTCTCGATTAGTCATTGAACGAAATAGTATAAACAACAAAGTTTTTTTTTGCTTCAAAAATGTCGAATTTTGTACCAAAAAAGTCCCATTTCCGGGAAGTGTTGATTTACTTCTTCAAGTGCAGCTGAAGCACATAGATTGCTCACCGAAGCTTATCCTGAATATGTTCCATCGATTTCAACGTGCGAGAGATGGTTTGTGCGGTTCAAAAGTGGTGATTTTGACATGGAAAACAAAGAACGACCAGGTCAGCCAAGATGAAGATTTGGAGGCATTACTCGACGAAGACTGTTGTCGAACTCAAGAAGAAATTGCAAAATCATTGGGAGTCACTCAAGCAGCCATTTCAAAACGTTTGAAAGCAGCAGGATTCATCCAAAAGCAAGGAAATTGGGTCCCATATGAATTGAAGCCGAGAGACGTTGAAAGACGATTTTGCATGTCCGAAATGCTGCTTGAACGGCAGAAAAAGAAGTCGTTTTTGAATCGAATCATTACTGGCGACGAAAAATGGATTCATTACGACAACCCAAAGCGCAAAAAATCATATGTGAAGCCAGGCCAACCAGCCAAATCAACGCCAAAGCCAAATATCCATGGCGCCAAGGTAATGCTCTGTATTTGGTGGGATCAGAAGGGTGTGATCTATTATGAGCTATTGAAATCGGGCCAGACGATCACAGGCGACCTCTACCGAACACAATTAATCCGTTTGAAGCGAGCATTGGCCGAAAAACGCCCGGAATATGCGACCAGAAACGAAACCATAATTTTCCATCATGACAACACTCGGCCTCATGTTACAAGACCGGTTAAAAATTATTTAGAAAACAGTGGCTGGGAAGTTTGGCCTCACCCGCCTTATAGCCCAGACCTTGCCCCGTCCGACTACCATTTTTTTAGATCCATGCAAAACGCCCTCACCGGAATACGCTTCACTTCAGAACAGGGCATCAAAAATTGGCTCGATTCATTTTTGGCCTCAAAACCGGAGCAGTTTTTTTTGGCGCGGAATCTATATGTTGCCAGAAAGATGGGAAAAAGTAGTGGCTTCCGATGGACAATACTTTGAATAAAATATATTGTAACAATTTTTCAAAATAAAGACTCAAAGTTTGCCAAAAATCCCGCATTCTTAAGTTATACACCTAATATAATAATTAAAAAAGATTCCTACACAAGTCTTGCTTGGAGGATGGACAGTGCTCTCGCATTCGTCTGTCATAAAACTTCTATGGGGTTGAGAGTGGATGATTTTGGCAACCATGCCATATTTTCCAAAATACATCCTTTTTGTAGAAAATTTCTGTATAATTTCGATGTTTGTTCAGTATCGTTGTCCTGCTCTATAGGTGAATTCTTCACCAATTAACCAAAGAATTATTTCTCCGCTACTCCGGGGCACGCATATTCTTCTTTTGAACCCAAAAATGTGGGGAATTTTGACTCATCCGTTCAGAGTACATATTAAAATTCGTTCATAGTCCAGTTTTGATAAAATAAGACCTAATCCATTTTTATATATTTATTTTGAGTGTACATTAACAGTTTCGATACCGCCACACAACTAAATAGACCAGCAGCTCTCAATCTGTAAATGTTTGATTCCTTTTAAAAGGTTTATTCAATTTACGCTTCGGAAAGTAAAAATATAGAAAATATACTTCAATTATAGATTTAAATTTATTTTTTATTGAATATATTATATATATCTTTGCCATTATAAGTAATATATAAATATATTTTTAAATAACTTCAAAAATAGTTCTTTGCACCACTTGATTCTTTTGAGATAATTGTTGGTGATTTTTTCGCACATTTCAGGCAGTATTTGGGCCAATACTTGACGGATGTTAGTTTTTAAATACTCTAAAATTAAAAATAATTTCTTTATAAATAAGATAATTTATAAATTTTTGTAAAAAAAAAAAATTGAACTGCATCAAATCGAAATAATCAAATTTCGAAATTATGCGTCCTGATAACTGTTGCATGCAATAAAGCCAAAATTTGGTGTGTTTTGTAGCTTATAGCATCCTTTTTTAAAAATCTCCTATACTAGAGATTAAAATATTTTATTGTAGTTTAGATTCAAAAAAGTTGGTTACCTTACGGCCATAGTGCCTAAAATTGACGGCAACAGTATCTGCCTCTTCATTTTCAAATAAATAAACTCCAATGACATCTTCAAATCAAAATGCA
The DNA here is from genome assembly GCA_958298945.1 of Atherix ibis. NCBI lineage: Eukaryota > Metazoa > Arthropoda > Insecta > Diptera > Athericidae > Atherix > Atherix ibis. Next base: position 84,752,251 of record OY282607.1, read on the forward strand.
TACCAAATAATTACTTTTTACTAATAAAATAGATTTTTCTATAGTCACTTTTAATGATAATTTTACTTATTGACGTATCCACCGAATGAAAAATGAGCCTCATCGTTAAACAACATTTTACACCAAACGTGGCTACGGCAGAATCACTATTTTTGTAAAAAGTTTATTCTTCTGTAATTAAACAAACCTTTTATTATAAATTGGCAGATTTAATTCTAAATAAATTTTATAATAAATATAACAAAAGCTCAACTTTCCAAATATTAAAAATGGATAATCCTTTACTACCGAAATTTCTTCGAACATAATACGGGGTACACCAAACCCCATTTTTTCCAAAAAGGATAAAAACATTTTCTTTTTCCATTTTAAAATGAATAATTAAATATTTTCTTTATTTTTACTATTTGTAAAAAAAAATTACTTAATTTGGGAAAATAATATTAAGGAAACAAGACGCCAAAGTGTTCGTTCATATCTTTGCTGTTATCTCTCTAATGAGGGTCATTCAACAAGTACTTAGCCTCACCGCCCGATGGAACTGCTGTCACAAAAGAAATTTACCATCGTGCAGTACATTCTTTTAGTAGCCTACTGTCAACTAGGCTACTAAAAGTCGATTCCCTTCATTAGTTTCAGTCGATTCCCTTCATTAGTTTTGTTTTGAGAGCCTTTGAAAGCGAGCGTGTCGGTCGGTTGCACAAAAATGGAAATAGAACAATATCGTTCGGTGATTAGATTCTTGTTTTTGGAAGGGAAAACGCGCAGCGAAATCAAAGATCGCTTGGATGCTGTGTATGGTGACTCTTCTCCTTCGATGGCGACCGTCAAGAATTGGTTCAACGAGTTTGTTCGTAGCCGCACGTCGGTTTTTGATGAGCCACGCCCAGGTGCCCCAAAAACGGCTGCTACGGAGGAAAACGTTAAAAAAGTCCACGATCTCGTGTTGGCAGACCGTCGAAGGTTCACGAGATAGCTGAGACTGTGGGCATCGCAGTAGGAACGGTGCATCATATTCTACACGAAGAACTGGGCATGAGAAAGCTGTCGGCGCGATGGGTGCCGCGTTTGCTCACACCGGAAAACAAGCGCAACCGTGAGACCACATCGGCGACGTGTTTGGCGATGTTTCAGCGCAATCCAGCGGAGTTCTTGCGTCGTTTCGTGACCGTCGACGAAACATGGATTCACTGGTACACACCAGAGACCAAGGAACAGTCGAAACAGTGGACTTCACCCGGCGAACGTGCTCCGAAAGGTGATGGGCACCGTTTTCTGGGATTCACAAGGTGTGATCCACATCGATTACCTCGAGAAGGGTAAAACAATCACGGAGCGCTACTATGCTGACTTATTGGGCCGATTTGACGTCGAATTGAAGAAAAAGCGGCCCCGCTTTGCGAAGAAAAAAGTGCTGTTCCACCACGACAACACGCCGGCTCACACCTCAGCCGTCGCCATGGCCAAATTGATCGAATTGCGCTACGAATTGCTGCCCCATCCACCGTACTCTCCAGATTTGGCCCCCTGTGACTACTTTTTGTCTCCAAACTTGAAAAAATCACTCACCGGGAATAGATTTGGGCCGAATGAGGAGGTCATCGTCGCCACGGAGGCCTATTTTACTTCCCTCGAGAAAATGTATTTTTTGGACGGGTTAAAAAAGTTAGAGCATCGCTGGGCCAAGTGTATCGAGCTTGAAGGAGATTATGTGGAAAAATAAATTGCCACCTTTCCAAAATTTTCGTTTTTCTTTTGTAGGCTAAGTACTTGTTGAATGACCCTCGTATGTACTCGTACTCACCTGGATAAGAATCTGTGAGTGATTTTCTCCTTTCTTGGGCTCTATGTACCTCTTCCAAAAATGGTTCTCAATTGCTTAACACCCAAACACAACCTAAAAATTCAGCTCGCACTTAAGTAAAATGTAGGCAAAAGTGACTTTTCGATTCGTATTTGGCTCGTTATCTGACAAATTTCTAATAGTCGGTCGACGTTAATTTAGTTGTTTTTCTGTTGTTGGTTTTTGTTTTTTACTCACTAAACCTGTGGTCGCTACTACAAAAACAAATTTACTGATCATTAAAATTTTGTTTTTTTGTTTGTTAATTTTATTAAGTAAGAATGGGATGAGCGGAGAAAAAAATTGGAAAAGAAGAAAAAACCCCCCACATTGTTGTCATAGTTAAATTAATTTTCAATTGCATAAAAGCTGAGTGCTCAGAATAAAAAATATTGACAGGTGAAGAGAGGAGAATGCAAATGGGTAACTAGAAAAAGAAGTTGTCGTCTTAGTGGTAATAACGACGAAACGACATCGAAAAATGCGAGGTGTAATCCGGACTGGCGTGGGTGACTTTTGCATTTTGATTTATTCCGAGTGGTACGTTTGCGCCTAGCCTCAGAAGGCGCAGTCCATACCCTCCTCTTGGACCATCTCATAGCCCCTTGCCAATATTATTCTCCTACTCTTAACTTTTAAATCACAATCAAATACCATAAAGGTAGAATCTATACTATGACAAAATTGATTTACGACGCACACTTTAAGATACGAGTAACTTTTCCAACCAAAAAGTAGTGGTTCTGATCGATCATGATCATGGTCTACTCGTGCCAGATCCTAATACAAGTTCCAAAACATCAATCGACCCGAAGATGATCAGTTCAATCGTAGTCGCTCTTTCACAATAAAAAACGTTCAGCAGTTTTACGTGTGTTCTTAATTTTTATTCAAATTTTTTTTTTTCAAATAAAACACGATCAATTAAAATCTTTTTCTATGCATTTTGTGATAACAAAAAACCGAAAATGTAATTTTTTTTTCATATAATTGTGAATTTTAACAAATAATTTGCATGTTCTTTAAAAGTGAATAATTTATAGAGGGTGGAGGGGAGGAGGGGGTATTAATTTTCCTATTTTATTATTTTTACTAAAATTTACTCTATCATAATTAATAGCGAAAAAGGTGGAAAAAAAATAAGAAAAATTGTGATTTATAAAAAATGTTTTTCTATAAAAAATTTGTGCAGCAGAAATTTATTTAAAGATCTCATAGAGAAAGAATAACAAACAAATCAAAAATAATAACACAAAAAAATAGAAATTATAGTTAGATAAAAGTGAGACGATGTGTGACTTTCGTGTGACTTGTGGAATAGCAGATGGTCTTCCAATTGATCATCTGAACTGTGTGTGTGTGTGTGCTCACAAACGTGCATCCATTCTCGTGCATATCGTTTTTTTTTTTAAAAAGTCGTGGTTATTATTATGCAGTTCTGATTAACCCAATTAATAAGTGCAGCATAACATATAACACGCTTGGGAAAAGATTTGTTAAAATTATTCATTTTTTTTTTTAGAAATTTTTTTTTACTGTATATCTACTATAAAAAGTTAGTTTTGCTTATTTTTAATTTCTTTTTATTTAAATATATTTTTGTTGTTGTATTTAATTTAACATAATTTATTGTTTTTTAAATTCAACAAGGAGAAACTGTGTACTTTTGGTATTTTTAATCAGAAATGAATTTTTTCAGAAATTTAGCGAAATTGTTTTTAGTTTCAAAATTATTTTTTAAAAAAAACTGTCTTCAATAGGGTTCCAATTTTTTTTTTTAAATTATATATTTTTATGGATTTTGTAATAATATTAATTAAATATTTATAAAAAAATTATTTTACCGGAATAAGTAATCTAGGACCTTAAGCTACGTATTTGGGTTCATAATACAATATTTCCCTTCAAAGTACTTTAAAATCTTTAAAAATATTTTTTTAATGACATTAATGAGTTAATTTCTTTTATGTCTAAAAATATTTTTTTACGGAAAAAAATTTTTAAGCAACTACCCTTAAAAAATATGTAAATTTTGCTTTTCTGTACTAAAGATTTTCTGTAGTCCTTTAATATAAGGTGTAGTAAAAAGAAATCCATTATTTTTGCATTAAATTGAAGGTTTTATTGTTCGATAACTTGTTGCCATTTTGGAGGTAATTTCATAATGCCTCTCTCATAGAAACCCTCTGGGACAGTCGATTTTCACAATCTTCTCTTGAAGCGAATTTTTCACCTGCAAAATCATTCGTCATAGACAGGAAGAGGTGGTAATCACTTGGTGCCAGGTCCGGACTATAAGGTGGATGCATAAGAACATCCCAACCAAGGTCCCGGAACTTCTGGCGAGTCACTATCGATGTATGCGGCCTGGCATTGTCCTGATGGAACACAATTCCTCTCCTATTTACCAAAGCTGGCCGCTTCTGGGCGATTGCTTCTTTCAGACGGTCCAATTGTTGACAATATAGGTCCGAATTAAGAGTTCGGCCGTAGGGGAGCAGCTCATAGTAGATGATTCCCTGCCAGTCCCACCAAATACACAGCAAAACCTTCCTGGCTGTCAATCCTTGCTTGACCACCGTTTGCGCCGGGTGACCGCGATTTGACCACGACCGTTGTCGCTTGACGTTGTCGTAAGTGACCCACTTTTCATCACCAGTTACCATCCGCTTCAGAAATGGGTCGATATTGTTGCGATTGGGGGTCACCCGGTCCATGAGGTTTTTTTGCGATAACTCGTGGGGCGCCCATACATCGAGCTTCTTTTCCAGACTTATTTAAGTGGTTCCAAACGGTTTTTTGTGCAATGTTTAGCTCCTGGGCAATCGAAACAGTGCTTACGTGACGGTCGGACTCGACGATTTCCATTATTTTATCGACATTTTCGACAATTGACCTTCTAGAGCGTGGTGCATCGTTGACATCAAAATTACCGGAACGGAATCGACGAAACCAAAATTGCGCGTAATTGGCTGTTACAGTATCAGGACCATAAACACTATTCACATTTTCAGCTACCTGGCTTGCATTTTCGCTTCTATCGAAGAAAAACTGTAAAATATGGCGTATTTTCTCTTTGTTGGTGTCCATCTTTGGCGCGTGCTAAAAAAATACTGAGTCAAGTAATCAAAAAACTGTATAAGAAGCTCATAGTACGAAATTTTATCTTTCTAACGCCATCTAGTGCAACCCGATCGCACTTTTAAAACGGGAGATACAGACTCCTAAAGCCATCTATTGGCAAAATAATGGATTACTTTTTACTACAACTTATATGTTCGATATTTTCTTTCGTCTTAAAGTAGGGAACCAAAAAAAAAAAAATGACTGAAAAATTGAAAATAAAAAATTAGCATTTCCCAAAACTAAGAAAAATTTGTGTCTATTTTTTTATAAAATTTTTTTAAAGACCCCCTTAACTTTAGACTAGGATATTAGGTAAAAAAGCTAACTTTTTCTTTGTTAATATTAGAAAAAATCAAAAACAAAGAAAAATTTTATTTTTATTTTTTTTTTTAAATTCTGTTAGAAATGTTTATATAAAAAAAAACCTTTATCGATTGCTGCAAGGAGATTTGGACTAAAAGATCCTTTACTAATTGCTGGCAGGATTCGTTTATCTTGAGTTTCTGTTTGGGGTGGAACTTGTGTATAATTTTTTTTTAAATTGTTGTCAATCCGAAAGCACTACTCTTGGAGTCACGAAAATATAATTATTTAATTTCATTACTAAATCGAATGTGTCAATAAATGCAGTGCATATGTCACTGATAGTAGGTGCACATAGAAATAATTGGGAAACAATCGGCAGATTCCCTGGCAGAACAAAGGGTAACCGTTGAATTTCACACTGCCTTAAGCAGAGGTAATTTTTTTTATTGATAAATGAGTTATGAAGAAAAATTAAAAATGCTAAGGCACTAGCGAAAATTGTACACAAACCAAAATGGTGATTAATTTATTAAAATGTGTTGGTTGACGACATGTTCTAAAAACATGACACAGACAGCGCCCAAATAAGTAGTAACGCTTAGGGGATTAAATTGATTGAGGATAGTACCTGCACGTTAGTTCTAGAGGAGGTAGAGACTGCTGAACATACGTACTGAGAGTAATTACTTTAGTAATTAACAGAAATTACCTTAAGCTCTTCGGTTAGAGTCCTTTGGATTTTATCGACAGTCTCACGATGATGTCCTTTCTGGTGCTTTTCAATATTGACGAAATTAGATCACGAAAACACCACAGGAATCCCCTTTTCCGACAAATAAAGCGCACTGACGTAGGTAGCCATGGAATAGATATATGGGATCATGGTGGATAATCTAATATGACTCCTATAACCTTGTTTCTGAGCCTCTTAAGGACTTCTTTATAAAAACAACTGTTTTTTTTTATAAAAATATATTTGGAAGGATCCACATTTTTACCAGTCCTTCTCAGCCCTCCAAAAATGCTTTATGCCATCCACAAAATATCGCTGTTCATAAGGAATATTTTCCAAATGTTCGTTGCAACTTTTCGTAAACAAAAATCTAGTATTCACCAATATAAAATTTGCCTATTCAATTTTTCCTAACGTACTACAATTTTTGATACTGACTGTATGATTTTTCACAAGGTTACTGGGTAGTTGCCGGACGAAGTGAAAACTTGTACTGCACGTCTAAGGGGGACTAGCCTATAAACTGTGTGAAGCGAAATTTCTAAATGACTCTCATTGAGTCTCATCGATTTTCTGTCACAGACCTCGTAGCTTGAACAAATGTCCGGGCTCTTGCCAGGAGGTAGAAATTATCCATTTATCTTTTGAACAAATACTTCTGATAAAAAAAGAAGTCTGGATAGAACACAAATAAGCATCGTTAAAGGAAGAGTCTGGGAGACCAGTATTAGTAAAACGAAAAGGCACCCGAAAAAAGATGGTCTGATCCGAAATCTCTCTAATACTCATATAGTATATATAATAAACCAAGAACCAATTTCACATATTTCCAAATAAATTGTTTATATTTCTTTTCTATCCCCCATTTTTTTTAAGGATCACACACACACACACACACACACAAGCATACAACTATCTCCTCACATACGGGGTTTGTTCAAAAAGTATCACGAATTTTGAATTTTCGCTGGTTACGTATATTCGATTTTCGATTTTTTGTGGTGTTATAGTGGTACTCATGTCTCTCACTTATGCCGACAAGTTCGGTCATTTTGAATGTTCAGTTAATTTTTAACAGTTGCTTTGCTTGCACGTGTTTTGGATCGTCTTCGATTTTTGCTCAATTTCGACCAAAAACAGCATCGCATTAACATTGCTAAGGAGCTGTTGGACTCTGTCCGCGATGACCCAAATTTGCTCCAGAGGATCATAACTGTTGACGAATCATGGGTTTATGATTATGACGTGGAAACCAAAGCTCAATCATGCCAATCGAAGCTGCTGCATGAGCCAAAACCGAAAAAAGAGCGCCAAGTTCGGTCGAATGTAAAGGTTTTGCTTACAGTTTTCTTCGATTGCGGGGGCGTGGTACATTATGAGTTTTTGCCAGAGGATAACACAGTCTATAAGGAATATTACCTAGAAGTTATGTGCAACTTGCACGAAGCAATCCTCCAGAAACGCCGCGATTTGTGAAAGCACAAAAATTGGCTTTTGCACCATGATAACGCCACTGCTTACGCATCGTTGCTTGTACGCGAATTTTTGGCCAAAAACAATACACTAGTAATGACACAGCTACCGTATTCCCCAGATCTGCCCCCCTGTGACTTTTTCTTGTTACCGAAACTGAGGAGCCCCATGAAAGGACAACGCTACCCTATGATTGAGGAGATAAAGACGGCATCGAAGGAGAAGCTGAACAAGATCACAAAAAATGATATTTTGAAGTGCTTCGAGGATTCGGAAAGCCGTTGGCACAAGTGTATAATATCTGGTGGGGGTTACTTTGAAGGGGACAAAATAGATATTCATGAATAAAAAAATAATTTTTGAAAAAACACTTAATTCGCCATATTTTTTGAACAAACTTCGTATATCGATTTTTTCTCAACTAAAGTTAAATCTGGAAAAGAAAATCAAAAATTTTCCATTTTATTTTTCTATATTTTGAAACTTTTGATTAAAAAATTGTTTCTATAAACTCAATAAGAACCCACCTTATATGAACTTTTTTCTCCAAATATATTCACACTCAACAAGTACCCACTCGTAATTTTTTTTTTTTTGGAATTTTTCTTTAAATTTTCGACCTTCTCTTTAATGAATAAATTAATTGCACGAAAAAAAAAAAACATTTACTTTATTTATGATTCTATTGCCTACTAAAAAAAAAAAATATTTATTATATTGTATAATTTATTCTAAATAGTGCTTAATTAAATGGAAAAGTGACAGAAACCGTAAGTTAAGACCCTAAACTGCGAGTATTTTTATTGGAAGTAAAAAAAAAACCAAAATAAACGATAGAAAATTTGAGTTTTTCTTCTTCTTTTTTTTTTGTTGTTATAGAAAATAAATCACAGGTAAATTTATTTGTAAATTATTTGAAAAAAAAAATTGCATAATAAAAAGAATAGAAAATATATAAAATGACTCATTCGTAGACGAGCGCCCAATTGATTGCGTGATGTTGTGGGCAGCGTACGACGAGTAATTTGGGCTTGCGTACGAGTGCTTGTTTGTTCTCGTATTCACTCGTACTCGTACTCGTACATGCTGTGTTCGTTCGCCTTCAAATATTCTTAAAACAATTTCCTACTAATTACATCAACCAAAATAAAATCCCAAATGGCAAGAAGGTCAAGTGCTTTTTCAAACAATTTCATAATTTATTTCCATTCAATTTTTTTTATTATTGCTAATTTCATTTTTTTTTTCGTCTTCCATTAACAATCGCAAATTAGATGCATTTTGACGATATTATTTTTTCTATGAATGCGTTTAATTGCCATTTTACCAAAAGCGTTAGTGAATTTCATAATCGAAATTATTCAAAATAGGAAATTCCTACAATAACTCGTATTTTTGTGAATAAAACAATATTTTCATATTCCTACGCGTTTAAGTAAAAATTACTTTTACTTTTAAAAAAAAAGGTTCATTGTTAATGGGTGAGTCAGGGGCCGTATTGTAACGCTACGATCTTCTGGTCATATGGGGTATTGTTACTAGCAAGGATATAGAACCGAAATCATAAATGCATTTTGTGCAGCACGATGGCCTTTATAGTCCAGTACAGTTTAGTACTGGATTGAGTGGTTGATTGCGGTGCTAGAGCCCCAAAAAGACTCTTAAAAAATATGATTTTATTAAACCAGAATCTGTGAGGGCTATAAAACATGATTTATTATAGAAAATCAAAGAAATCGAACAGACAATTAGCATAATTACCAACAACCGAAAAGGGTGTCCTGAATTTTTTTTTCTAGTAATTTTTTTATTAATTTTTTTTAAATTTTTTTTTTGAACAATAAAAGTAATAAATAGCATGCCTGATTGCGGGGAATAAACGTCCATTGAAGATTCTTCTGCTAGCGTGTGCTTCTGTTAAGACTTAGTATTGTAGTAAATCACCCGACCAGTGATGCTTAAATCGTTGATGAGTGGTTTTTGGAAAGGAAGTGGGGATAGTTCTTGAACATCGAAAACAAATAAGACTTCAAGATCCCGATGAATAACAGAATTGCGAACATAACAGAGAGCGTCTATAATAGTACGGAGTATTTTCAATTGAACGGATTAGATTCGATGGGAATTGGAAGGCTTAGTAGAACCACAGAGTTATAGTTCGTAAGTCCATATTGGTTTCAGTAGGGGAATTGTATAAAAATACTTTGAAGCGTTTGTCGAGAAATCGAATTGGTTTTTAAGCTTTCTGTGTAAGTTCAATGTCAAGCGTTCAAGTCCAGTCCTAGGTACCAAACTTCTATGTTTTGTAGTATGTCACTGCCATTTAGGTATATGGCAGGACATGACCCACTGCAGAGAGTAAAATTTACATGGGTAGATTTACGTTCATGAAATTTTATTCTCCACCTGTTAAACCAGTTCTGTAGGGTTTGGATTTGGGTTTGGAGAATTTCGGACGCATATTTGGGCAAAGAAGATTTTTATAAATATTGTAGAGAATGGGCCCAATTGTACTTTCCTGTGGAACACCATTCAATATTGAAGAGTTTGTTGGATTCGTTTAGTTGGAAGTGTCGGTTGGAAAGGAACGATTTTAGGAGTAGGAAATAGGTAGAGGGAGGATCCTCATAAGATTCCAGAGTAAGCCCGTGTGCCAGACTCTATCGAAACCTTCACTTACATCGCGTAATACACCAGAATAGTACTCTTTTCTGTCTAAAAAGGATGCAATGAAATCGATGATATGCTGGGTAGTGGAGTGTTCGGAGCGGAAATCGAATTCATAATTGGAAATTAAATTTAAGGATTTGAGTAGGAAATTAAACCGGCGGCGGACAATTTTTTCAAAGATTTTTAAAAGGATTGGTACGAGACTTACTGTTCTGAAGAAAGTGGGACCGTTTATTGGTTTATTGGGTTTAGGGATCATTTTTATAATGGCAAATTTCTAGAGGATTGAGAAATATGTTGTGCGAAGGATGGAGTTATATTGTGTATTATGGAAGATTATTGATATTTTAGTACAATAAGTCCTATCTAATATGTCGTCCTGTGGAGTAAATTTTCGTAGCAAGGTATTCAAGAAAAGCGTCTGCTTTATGTTTGCCCCCATTTTGGCCTAGGTTACGTCAGTTTTTCGTAAAAAAAGAAAATTTTTATAGAGTTCTATTTTTTGTGACCAGAGAATCTCAATGCTGAAATGTAGTTCATTAAACTTAAAGATGCTTTTTAAACTTTAAATTTGATTAAAGGCAGATTAGACCAAAATGTTAGGCGGCATTGAGATTATCTGGTCATGCTGAGATTCTTCATTCGTTCTATTTAATATCTTTGGGCGTTTATAGATAACAGTTAAAATTGGGTTAAAAGTGGAAGAATTTTTATATAAATATTTTTATGTAGCGCCAAGACTATGAGGCCATTTGGTGTTATTCAATTTTATCTTTGGAAAGTAAAATTATATAAAATATTCTTACAATATAGATTTTTAAAAAATTTCTATTTGATTAAAATAAATAAACTTTGCCATTATATAATACGAGGGTCATTCAATAAGTCCTTAGAAAATACGAGAAATTGCGCTCGTAGTGTCGGTAAAGATTTTTTTTGTAAGTAGCATTATCGACAGGAAAGTTGTCAAAATTTCAGCTCGATCCATAGCGTAGGTCAATTTCTATCGTTGATTAAAGTTAACGACATTTATTTGTGCATAACAATGGAAAAAAGCGAGTTTAGGGCTGTCATCAAACATCTCCATTTGAAAGGCTTAAGCCCGGAAGAAATCAAAGCCGAGTTGGATGCAGTTCATGGCACATCTGCACCTGTGTTTGCGACGGTTTACAATTGGGTGAATGAATTTAAACGTGGCCGTTCATCCACAAAAGATGAACATCGTTCAGGACGCCCAGTTGAGGTGTCTACTCCTGAAATCATCGACAAAATCCACGATCTGATTTTGAACGATCGGCGCATTAAAGTGCGCGAATTAGCTAAGGCCACGGGCATATCACAAGGTACAGTCGCTTCAATTTTGCATGAAAAATTGTCTGTGAAAAAAATTTCGGTAAGATGGGTGCCGCGTTTGCTCTCAGAGGAGAATAAGCGCAATCGTGTAGTGGACTCTGAGGCTATGTTGGCACTCTTTCATCGCAATCCTGCCGAATTCCTTCGTCGATATGTCACTGTGGACGAAACCTGGATACACTACTACACTCCAGAAACGAAAAGACAGTCATTACAGTGGATTTTCAAGGGTGAACGGGCTCCGAAGAAGGCAAAAACTGTGCCATCGGCCGGCAAGGTGATGGCCACGGTCTTTTGGGATTCGCAGGGCATCATTTTTATCGATTATTTGGAAAAAGGAAAAACAATAACAGGAGCAACGGTTGAGCGAGGAAATCAAAGAGAAACGCTCCCTTTCTGAAGAAGAAAAAAATCCTCTTGCATCAGGACAATACGCGTGCGCACACCTGCGCTGTTTCCATGGCCAAAATTGTGGAATTGAGAATGGAATTGTTGCAGCATCCTGCTTATTCGCCAGATTTGGCCCCGAGTGACTATTTTCTTTTCCCCAATCTGAAGAAATGGCTTGGCGGACGACGGTTCACTTCCAACGAGGACGTCATTGCTCAAACGGATGAGTATTTTGCAGAATTTCCGAAATCCTATTTTTTGGAAAAATAAAATTTTTTTTTTTAAAACAGTTTTCTTCCATCTTTTTCTAAGGACTTATTGAACGACCCTCGTAAATATAATTAAATATAAAGAAACTACCCAAAAAAAAAATACTTTAATGACATGATTTTTTTAAGGTAATTTTTGATGGTTTGTGATCGCACATTTCAGGTTGTAATCGAGCTATTGATTGAAGGTTATAGGTTTTCAAAGGCTCAAAAAGTTTGAACAATATTTATGTAAAAATAATTTTTATGTAGGTTTTTTTTTCAAATCGAATGGCATCAAATTTTGCGATCTTGAATGCCAATTGGCATTATCAAATCTAAAAATTATGCGTCCTAAGAACGTTTTGCGCAGAGAAGCCCAAAAAAATATCAGCAGCCAAAATCTTTTGCCCCTAAGTAGAAAGTTTTTTTACAATTTCAAAGTATTTTTTGTATATAAAAAAAACATAATTTATTTTATATAAAATGGCATATTATAGACTATATAAATATTATTTTTATATAGTATATTAATTAATAATATAATTATGTAATAGTACTTAACTTTCCGAACTATAAAATTGACAATACTTTATAAAATAAAATATTTTACAATTTTGTCAAAAAAAACGTTCAAAAATTAAATAATATATTTTTGTAAAATTTCCCATAAACTATAATTAAAAAAGACTTTCTTTTTTAACTTTTCAAAATTTTTAAATTTTCTGCAAATTTGTATGAAAAAAAAAACAATTTCCAACAACAACAAAAAGTTAATCCATTTGAATAAGTATTTTCCTTAAATTTATAGAATTTTCCCCGTTGTTTTTTTTTTAATTTTTATTCCTTTTTTAAAGAAAATCTGATTTTTTCTCGTACATTTTTTTTTTCAAGAAACCTTTTTATCCTAAAGTTTTTTATTGAGAATTTTCCATTTGAATAGTTTTCTTTTCTGTTTTTTGCTATTTCGAAAATTGCACGTTTTGCAGAATAAAGAAAAATGTAAAAACTTTTGACCTTTCAAATCGATATCAGACAATAATCATTATAAAATGAATCTGCAAACATTTAGCCTTCTAAGGACCCATCATCAATAGAATTGAGCATTTCCAAGAGTGAGTTTGTAAAAAGGAAAAAAAGGAACTTTCACGAAAAAAACTCGATGAACTTTCACGTTTTGTGACCTGCACACTTTCAACTGGATAACCTTTAAAGATTAGATACCATCCGTTTGTTATGGGTTTTTTGGGAGTATTTCTTTGAAATTCCCAATACGAATTCGATTTTCCTAAATAAGTATTTTTTTCGGGAACGATAGCAAATAGACTCTATTCAATTTCATAGTCAAGATGTTACCAAGAAGGACTTTTCTATTCAAAGTGAAACCAAATCTTTTCATGTCGTTTTTTTCTTTTTCTTGTAATTAGATAAGACTTAACATGAAAATGATTTAATTCGTTAATTTAGACTTTAGATACAAGAAAAAAAATTCTAAAAATTCTTTTAAACTACTTTATTTTTTCCTTTATTTATTGGACGAATAGTTTTTTGCCCTTTTTCTTAAAAAAAAATAACGCGATTCCGTAGCAAATTTTAAACTTTTTTCCATGTTCGCATCATTATCAACGAAGAAATTTTCCAGTTCTTTAGTCATTGTAGTCCTTTATCTATAGTATGAACTCTTTAAGATAGTCTGTTTAAGATTCACTCGATGTGGAATCGATGGTCAGTTCTATCAATTCATCTTCATTAATAGTTCTTCCAGTTGATTTGAAGCCATATCATTGGATCCTTCTCCTCCCAATTTATGTACCAATCATGCAATATTGGAGTACCATATTCACTTTTAACCATCGGAAAGAGTTCCTGCAGGCATTTAGGCTAGACTTTTTTTGATTTCTCTAATGGCTAACTGGATTATTTTCATACAATCTACTGGGTTGTTGGAAAAATCATGACCCCAGGTTATGATCTTTTAAGAAATGTATTTATTTATATAAAAAGAATAAAGATCAATCAATGATGGATTGCCAATTTTGCTCGATAACCTTTTGTTATCTTTCAGTGAGCTTGTTATGGTTTTGAAGAAAAAAATTAGCCGAGAATTCCTTGTTCTCCGAGACAGGGATGTAAAGGTTATCAAAATTTTGATAAGAAAAAATATAATTTTCTGTACGTTAAGTTCCTGTGGGGGGGGGGGGGGGGGGGTTTCGAAATTTGTATTGATATGTACTCTTGCACCCACCATAGACAGAAGAAAAAACATACCAAAAAATATAAGGGGAATAATGGGAACCTCTCATCTTGGGAGGGGAAGGGGGAAGTGAATTTATTTTAAAAAAATAAAGGAAGTGGGAGAAAAATAAAATGATTTTAAAAAAATCAAAAAAAACTCACATTAAAGAGAGTAACAGAGAATGGCAGAGAAGGTAAAAATTCGCGAAAATAAAAATGGATAGGCGAAAAAAAATCGGAAAAACCAACAAAAAAAAATTATTTTTAAGAAAAAAAAGAAAATACTGAATTCCAAAGGAAACCCCAAAAGAGAAGAACTAATAAAAATGGTTTATTCCGTTTTATCTTTATTATACAATAGAATTTACTGCTAAATGTTTATCTTTTCTTGTATTTTTTTTCTTCTTCTTCTGAATTCACTCTTCGAAGACAATTCTCCTAAACACTGGATCTTGATACCAACAATTCTCTTACACCATTTTCCCGGCTCAGGAGCCCAAGACAGAATGCCTCCTTTCAAATTCCAGCGTCATGACGCGCCGGCTACATTTTCCTGTGGCTACGTCATTGATGCGCCACCTTGTAGGTAACGACCAACTCAACAATGCCATCGATAAGGCTACAATAACAAGCTTTATAATTACTAGTTTATTGAAGAACCTGTCTTTATCAGCAAAGGTCATATCACGCAAGTAGTTCTGAAGAGACCGAAACCAGTGGATGGTCAGACGAGTATGGTGGATGTGAGAGCACATACCATCCAAGATTTAATATTTTCTAACGGGTGATCAAGCTTGCATGTTTCCAACTCCTTTGTGATTAACGAGCTCCGGACGTTTCTGGATGATGGATTCGTTCAAACTAAGAAATTACCTATAGTACACTTCCGAAATTATTGTTTGGTTGCTTGTACCAAGATCGTTTTGTAAACGATCCACTTTTCATCACCAGTTATCATTCGCTTCAAAAAGGGATCGTTTTCCTCACGTTTAATAAGGATGTTTGCAGATGTTTATGCGCTCCGTCAACAACCTTGAATTTCCTTCCACCAGCACGGGATTTCGCGAACCATCGTTGGCACTGATGCTCTTGTAGAGCAATGTCGCCGTAAACTTTGCACAAGCTTGACATGCGTTTTCACTTTACGGAAGTAAAACAATAAAATATAGCGAAAATGCTTTGTTTGGTCTTCTATTTTGAAGTTGTTGTAAAATCTGTAGAAAATGAACGAAACAAGATGAAGCTTAAACTGTCATCTATTAAATGACATAAAAATAACGTAGATGCGAATAACTCTAGTTTTTCCAAAAATAAAGAAACGCCATCTGTTATGACTTTCCCGAAAACCCAATAGAAGAGAATATTTTTTTTAAAATATGTTTCAAGTTAAGTTGTAAAAATACAACTGCCACAAATCGATAGGATATCCTTGAGCATTGTCAATAAGTGAATATCCTTGAGCCTAGATTTTATTCCTTCATATAAAGTTCAAAATCGGAAAAAGAAAAATTGTAGAATCCATGCCTTTAAGGAGTGGATTTGGTTCTGTAAAATAGTGGTGGCTATAAAAAGATCTCCATGATATGTAAGAATAGCTGCATTGTTGGCATTTGTTGCGGTTAGCCTATTATGTTTGTTGTTTATTTGTAATGTCCCTTAAAGATGTGCCATGGGCCACTTGATAGCTCCACGGAGATGAGGCCATTTGACGACTTAGCAGTACGTGTGGGAAATCATCTGAGAGAGACTGGTCTGTGGTTAGTAGTATAAAATATTAAGAATTTTGTTATATTTTGTGGAGCAGATTAGTATGTTGTAGAAGTTTAAATAGGGGACTAGGGAATGGAGTTGTTGGGTCCAGGAGCTCCATAATGGGAGGAATCTGCTCGCGAAGTAATTCTTGGTTATGTCGCATTCCTGTAGAATATGGATGATAGTGAAATGGGTGCCACAGGATTGGCATAAGGGACGATTGATGTTGCCAAAAAGGAAGTTATAAGTATAAGCCGTATGCCCAATCCGAATTCTGAGGAGCTTCCTTGCCCAGAATTTTGGTATGGATGTTGAATACACTGATTTAAGAGGTCTGTTCAAAAAAGAATTTTGAATTTCCGCGGGTTACGTATGTTCGATTTTTGGATTTTTGTGGCGTTATATTGGTACTTATTGGTCTCACTTATGCTGACAAGTTCGTGCATTTTGAATGTTCAGTTAATTTTTGACAGCTGCTTTGCTTGCACGTGTTTTGGCTCGTCTTCGATTTTTGCTCAATTTCGACCAAAAACAGCATCGCGTTAACATTGCTAAGGAGCTGTTGGACTCTGCCCGTGATGACCCAAATTTGCTCCAGATGATCATAACTGGTGACGAATCATGGGTTTATGGTTATCACGTAGAAACCAAAGCTCAATCATCCCAATGGAAGCTGCCGCACGAGCCAAGACCGTAAAAAGCGCGCCAAGTTCGGTCGAATGTGAAGGTTATGCTTACAGTTTTCTTCAATTGTAGGGGCGTGTTGTATCATGAGCTATTGCCACAGGGTAAAACGGTCAATAAGGAATATTACCTGCAAGTTATGCGCAAGTTTCGCAAAACAATTCGTCAGAAACACTCAGATTTGTGGAAGACCAAAAATTGGCACAACACATTGTTGCTTGTGCGCAAATTTTTGGCCAAAAACAACATACTAATAATGCCGCAGCCATCGTATTTCCCATATCTGGCCCCCTGTGACTTTTTCTTGTTCCCGAAACTGAATAGCCTCATGAAAGGACGACGCTACGCTACGATTGAGGAGATAAAGACGGCATCGAAGGAGGAGCTGAACAAGATCACAAAAAAATGATTTTTTGAAGTGCTTCGGGGATTGGAAAAGACATCGAGGCACAAAAGTTTAATATCTGGTGGGGATAACTTTGAAGGGGACAAAATAGATATTCATGAATAAATAAATAATTTTAAAAAAACACAAAATTCGCGATACTTTTTGAACAGACCTCGTATTAGTGGGAATGACTGTGATTACTGGTCAACGGAGTGTTTCTCCAGCCAATTTGTCAGCACTCTCATTACCCACAATTCCCACATGCTCCGGCACCCATTGCAACTCGACTTTCCTATTCCTAAGTGTCCCATAATATTCCCTGTAATATTATTATTACAGGGAATATTATGGGTATAAATAATATAAAGGATTGGAGCAAGCTGAAAATATCGGTCTGTGAGCTAGAACTTTGGGGTATGGAAATAATCAAAGGGCAACACAATCGAAACCGTGCGAATTGTCAAGAGATACTGATGGGTTTTTTTTCCTAAGATAAAAATATCCTTATATGATGTCAAAGGAATTTTAATCTAGTTAGAAAAGATTTTTTTTAAATCATTTCTACTAACACTATTACTAACTGGATTTGAACTCAAGACAGTTACGCATTAGACGCAAGGACACTTATAGGAAAGAATAATTTTAGTTCAAAATAATGAAAGAATTCACTTGTTTTTTTTTTGGTTTTGTTGACAAAATTCTTATAATTTTATGTATCATTAAAAATTATTATAATTTATTTAACAAAGAATATCCTCCAATTAACTAGCCATTATGCAATTTGGCAAAATCTTTTTTTTCACCCCTTTAAATCTGCTTAATTGCCATGAAACTTTTCATTTTATTTTACAATAAATCCTCTTCTTTTTATAATACAATTTTTTTTTTTTTACCATAAGTTTTTCTTAAATTTTCAAAAGAAAAAACTCACCATATTGACTAAATTTAATGTGAAAACTTTTAAGAAGCCTCCGAACTCTCAAAGAAGACAAGTTCTTACAATACCACTCATTGCCATTCTTGGGGCGTAAAAGAAAAAAGCTCTCGCATAGAAAAAATGCTTTTGAATAGATTTGATTTGAATATTTGCCGGATGACTGGGGAGCGGGAGACGGTGGTAAATTAGAAAAGAAATAAATATTCTAAGAAACAAAAAAAAATGATGTTTAGAAAAACCTTATAAAAAGAACTAATGCTGTTTGTTGTCGTTGTTCAAGACAAAAAAAGTTACCGCTTCTTAGTCGATAGTACGAGTAGTTGTGTTGTGGTTGTGGCCTTTGTGAATATGCGAATATGGTTTTTTGTTTCCCCAAAAATGTTGGGGCTTTGCTATTCGACCTTAATTCGATTTTTGGTAGACAGTTGTTTGTTGGCCATAAATATGCTATTCCGTAAAAAAAAAAAATTAAAAAAAATGCCAAACATTTAACGTAGCAATAACAGTAGCAGTTGCCTTTTGATTTAATTTGAATTGATTTGTTAATAATACTTACTTTACCTCTCCAAGTAATACTAATGTTAGTAATCAAGGTGTGTGGTAATTTAATACTTTTCTTTTATTTATTTTTATTTATTTTTTTTCAATTTTGTTGCTGCTAACAAAATGGCATAAAGTAATTGTAGCGGTTTGGAGAAGGTGCGGCTTATTATAGTAGAGTACGACTATGTACGGTCGTCGTAATTGTGGTGACGGTGGTAGATTTAATCGAATGTGAAATAAAGTCTGTGTAAGGCAGAAGTTAGTATATGTTTTTTTTTTTTTTGGTGGGTTTTGGATTGTTGTGTTTTTTTGTATTGTGCGTATGTTAAAAAAAAAATATGTGTCTCCGTCCTCATGTGCAGGTGAGATATTAGCTGCTGGTAGCCGAAGCCGGAACCATTCAGCGGCAATAATGCAAAATGATACGGTATCGGATTATGAAATGGCACCCAGTATTAAGATGTACTATCCGGAAGGTGAGGAGTACAAACTGGTGTTCATTAGCTCGGACTCGTCCAGTAAGGAGGAGGAGTTCGAAGACAGTAGCTCGACAACGTCGTCGATAAACAAGCGAAATAGCATAACACTGGACGATTGCGACTGGGACTATTTCGAACCAGGTGCGTCTATAACAAAGACGATCCTGAAATCGCCATACGAATCGCCGATTGTCCGACGAAGAGGCAATCTACCCTCCCCAATGGAGTCGCCGCTCTTCTATCGACGTGGTCTGTCTGACTCATCGACATCGTCAATATTCCGAGCGGCAAGAATGCGTGAAAGCGACACTGGTACCGACGAGGAGATGCTGATGCAGGCTGAAAGCTCTTCGCCAACCAGTTCCGATGGATTCTTGACCAGCAGTCACGATGTCTACGCTCGCAGTCGTATGAAAACGAAATTTCTACGACATCATTCTGCAAAACACCATCATTTTCGTGGTAGCAGCGGCAGTAGTGGTAGTGACTTGAAGTCCTCCTGCAGCAATAGTAACGAGTCGTTCGATCTAAGAGGCAGTAGTACCCACGTCGGAATTGGTAGCGTTGGCGGCAGCCACGGACATGCCAGCTCAAGTGGGAGCAATAGCAGCATAACAGGCAGTAATAGCACAATCTCCGTCGGTGTTGGTTGTTCTTGTGGTGGCAGTGGTGGCAGTGTTCAACCACAATACGTACCGATACCAGTGCCAGTCCCCATTCCTGTGCCAATTACCGCGTTCCACAACTGGAATCCAAACGATTTGCTACTGAATAGTCATAATCCTGGCGACAGCACTCATCAAAATCCGGAAATCTGTGCTCTCCAACAACGGCAGGCGGCTGACATTTTTCAAATATGGAATAGTGCGGCGCCCAGTTTCTTGCAACAGCAAATGCAGGATCAACAGTTCCGGTTCCAAAGTTCAGCCAACAATTGCGACAATAACTACAAAAAGGAAAATCACCAGCAGCCAAACTCCAAGCACGACCATCATACACTACATCAGCATATCCAACAATTTCACCAAATGCACCAGATGGATTCGATGAAAACGATACTTTTACCGACAGTTGGGCCGGACCTAGAGCAACAACAACAGCTAGAGCATCGCAAACCTGGATTCGCAGCACTTCTTCAGAAACAGCACCAAAACTCAATGGGATTATTTTGCAAGCATCCATCAGGTTCGAGTTTATCCACAAATAACAATATTAACAGCAATAAAAGCAGCAATAGCAGTATTAGTAGTGGAATCGATATCGACATGGACATTGACATCGCCAATATTGCGAGCATCACCAACAAAAACAATGCAAATAACCACAAAAGTGACTGTGGAAAGCACAACTGTACCACTAATACTGTCGAAATCGAAAGCACACAAGCAAATGTTGCCGAGGTTGGCGAATTCGCTAGTAAAACTGTAGAAGGAAACGAAAAAACAGCAATGGTAACAAGCGGAGAAGAAATAATAACAACAACGGCACCAGCAATCGAAAACCAAACAAGCACAACAACAACAACAACAACAACAACAACAACAACAACAACAGCATTAGCAGCAACTGTAACAGAATCAGCGACAGAAACGAAAGCCACAAATACCGAGACTTCGACTACAATTGCGACTACATGTGTCGTTGCGGCTACGGCAATTGGCGATCGCGAGCAAGTGGATTCGTGTGCCGCCGATCAAGTGAGTGGTTCCAGTACCGGCGAGACTGTCGTTTCGGAAATTACTTCGCGAATATCGCCGTCGGTTACGGTGGCGGAATCAACGTTCAAATTAGAATCGAAATCGGAATCGAAATCGAAATTCGAATTAGAATCGGTATCGGCATCGTTACCGAAATCGAAATTCGAATTAGAATCGAAATCGGAATCAGTGTTGAAAACTTTGCAAAATAAAACAAATTCATTATCGGAGATTGCTCGCGAAATTCTATTGACTACGAAGAGTAATGAGCACGACAACGACAACGACGATAATATAATTTTATCAAATAGTGATAAGACTAATGACTATAGTACAAAAACGACAAACATTGAAGCCGAAATTAGTTTCAGTATCAAAAACGAGTGCGCTAAAAGCGGTAGAGTCGGCGCAGCTGAACGGTCAATTGAAGAAAATCAAAGCGAAAAATTCAATTCTGTTGAAGTGGGTCGAGAACGTGAGGGGCAAGAGCGTCCGCACCAAGACGCCCATTCGGAGCTCGTGAAAGAGTTGAAAGTCGAAAACCATCGTACCGAGGAGAACAGTACCACCACCACCATTATTGTTGGTAAGAAGTCGTTGGCCGAAGGTATTGTTGACACCAACATCGAAGGTATCAGCACCAGTTCAGGTGGTCGTACCGATTTCAATGCGGCGGCCCATACAAGAAATGTGACCGAGTCTAATTCGATTAAAGAATCTAAGAATCCGTTCAGTGTCAAATTGAATTCGATCGATAGTATTAGCAAATCATCGGTGACAAAATCACAGGTACAGGTGCAGGTAGAGGGACAGGGAACGTTTGTTGCAAGTGGAAGTGCAAAAGTGAGAGTTAACGTACCGTCGACATCGAGTGCTGGACAATTGTTCCCTTCGACATCAAGAAGTATCGATTATTGTGGAGAAACATCGAACACCAAATACCAGTCGTATCGTAGGGCGACCGCTAAATCACTAAACATGATTTCAATTGGAAAACTGAAGCCGGACAGTACAGACAGTGGCGGATATTTGGTATCAGAAAATATCTTCTCATCGTCATCGGACTCAGAGTCGAACAGCAGCGACGACGAGGATAATAACAATAAGAAATCAGTACGAAGGAGCTACGACGTTGCTAGTGTATCTCAGCACGAGGATTTGGTGGTTAGTGGATGCAGTGAGGTTAGCGATTTCGAGGGTCGTGCCTCACCATCGACGTCTTCCAGCAAGGACGACACCAGTTCATCCAGTTCAGAATCGGTGGACAGCAACGACACAGGTACCGTCGCCGATCGACGACCCAAGTCCAAGACATTTTCCAAGGTGTTCGTTGTCAACCGGAATAATTCATCATCGGACACAGACACCCAGAGTTCCGACGCTAACCTCCAGGACTCCTCGGACAACGATACTGACACTGATTGCGGCATTGTCCTAAATTACGTCAAGTTTATTGGTGAACCAAGCAAGGGCGACCAATCCGATGCGGAAAGTGATAACTCATCGATCACCACCGACGAAATAGAACTCGTTCAAGAGCCTAGAGATGATCAAGATCTTTCCATTGACGATGGCATTGTACTAAACTTTGTCCGACAAATTTCAACTGATGACGGTAAACCGAATGGTGGCGAACAAAGTAAATCAATTGCGAAAATTAACGGCAATATTGCCACCACCGATAATAAATCATCGAATATCGAACCACTGATAATTTGTGATAATAAAAATACGAACGATAACGATTGTGATATCGAAACAGAAACAACGACTCAAATTGAAACCACCAAAATGGGAATTACTGATAGTAAGTACACTGGTGATTATAGAAATTCAATAAATGACGATAGTGATGAAGAGAGTGATGATAGTGATAATGATGATGATCTGAACGATGTTGATTATAGTGGCGATGATGATGAGGACAGAAATGATGTGAAAACGGATCTGAGAAAGAAAATTGACAAAAGTTCCTTCGCTGGTAAACGGACAAATTCTCGCAGTGAGCGTGCTATTTTGATAAATAACATCAACGATAATATTCGTTTAGTGAAACGATCAGAAATTTCCGATGTTTTCGAAGGTCCCACCACCAAGGGCGGCGCTAATGAAAAATGTGCCGATCGAAATAAAGTTACCGATCTGTTCGATCATCGAACGAATCTGAACAGCGTCTCTTGCCCCAAGTCCGCCGCCTCGGCCAACGAGCCGACATCTCAAAATGAAAGTTCTACAATTTTACAATTGAATTGTGTCGCCGAGCAAAGTACCGAGGCGGATACCAAACGTAGGAGTTACGATGGCGAAAGCAAACTGGATTCGGTCAAAGAACCAGTTGGCAACGTATCGCTAAGCATGATCATGTCGGACATGGGGAGTAAGGTACCGATCGATCGCACCGAAGGTACTGCTGCCATTTACAGCAAGACAAACGAAAATAATGGAAATGCCAGCAATGATCGATTGCAGACCATTTGCAGCATAAACGAAAACACACCAAATTCGGAAGGTACAAGCGATGACGTAGCTCTTCTTCTAGTCGATGAAAATATTAGTGGCCATAAAAAAAGGATTGTCGAACCTGATAGTCTTTTAAAACAATGTGAAAAAATTGCCAAAATAAACCACAACGAAATGGGTCAATCCGTTAAAATAACCGAAAATTCGGACCAATCAGAAACGATAACGTTTAATAGCCAACAAGTTGAGGAGGTCAGCAGCAGTCAGTCTCAATTGATGGAGAACGTTTCGTATGATGCAATTGCTATGACACAATCGGATGCATTTGTCGATACCGAACAACTGGTCCAGAAGCTAATGGACGACATTAAGTCGATCAATGAAGATCACTTGAGGAAGCCTGAACCAGCTGGCGAAATCGAAAGTGACAATTTGAGTCAAACGAAAACCGGTAGCGATTTTAGGCTGACAACAAAATCGAATCTGTCGTCCATGGAATCGAATACAATTACGATAGAATCGAACAAGGAAGCCAAACCGGCCGCTTTATTAATCACTGATCGTCGTGATCAACACAACGATTCTGGTCACCAGAAAGTGGTCGTATCCGAATCGTCGACGACTTCTGCAACAATCACGACAGACGGAATCGAGTCGGCAAAGCAATCGCAAATTACAACCACAGCCAGAACCATAACAACACAACTTGGAACAGTCACTGCTGCCGTCGATCAAGTATCCGACGATCTGAGAGCCGAGACAAATGCAACAATGAACGCCAACTCAACTAGTTTCTTGCCAAATGCGCCAAATAAAAATGAAAACGTGATTAGCGAAAAGTACAATCACGATGGCGACCGGTCGTCGTGCGATGGTGGCCATAATGACAACAGCGATAGTACAGCTGAGGGGGCTGATGGCAGTGAGGGCAATATCGCCACTGACACCATCAATAATAGTGAAATCTTGTGCGGTGATCTAGTCGGTCGGAATAATCAAGCAAACGATCCCAACGTGGATGTGCCAAACGATCTCCGAAGTGACATAATACTCGTATCACAAGAACAGGCTAACCACAATCAGATCACGACCGCAGCTATCGAGCCTACGAAACGGATTGTAGCTGAGACGAATCTTGTGGCTGGCAACATCGTTGAAGAAAGCGATGCGCAGCAAATGAATCCCGTGGCAAGTAGCGAAACTATTTTTGAGGAAACTCTTGGATCGGAGTGTACCGAACGAGCTCTTGCGCAAAGGCAGCCGCCACAGCAGCGACAACATACGATTCGGTCGAGTGATCACGCCGAAACTGGAATACAAGAAAATGCTTCACCACCGCCAGGTGTAATGAGCTCTACCTGTTCGGTACGCAAACCAATGGAACCGACTACTACCACTACAGCTTCCACAATCAGCGTCACAGCGACAGCAGACGTTCTTCAACCAAAACATAAACAAAACACGTTAGATTCGTCAACATTGCCTCTGCCGTTACAGTCTTCCCCTTCATCCACGTCATGGGCAACTTCCAAAACTTTGTTACCGTCTTTGCTAACACAATCGCAGGTAACAATACCAACAATAGCAACAACTGTTTATGCTGCTCGAAATGATGGCAGTACGCCGTGTTTACCTTACCGCACTGACGACTACGAGAACGACCACAACCACATTCACGGCGAACACAGTTATGAAAAGCAACACCAACACCTGAGCACTGATGACAATATTGACCCCATCCAAATAGCGAATACAGGTTCAACCACAGGTAAACAGCAGACAAGAATCGAAAGGCGATCAGTAGAGAATGAAGTTTCGCCTAGTACGGTAGATATTAACGAACTCGTTGGCCATGGCAGTCTATCCGCTAAATATCGAAGTTTAGTAATGATAACACAGGACTCGAGTAAAAGTGAGCCTGTTACTGTTACCGGACAGGTGAGTGTCGTTACCACGGATACAACACGTGTGGTGTCATCTTCTCCGTCACCGTCTGTTTCGCCGATTCCACAGTCTCCTCCTCCGACCGCGTCAGAACTATCGTCAATGTTGGCGGGTACGCGAACGTCACAGGTGGTGCCCAATTTGGCGCACCAATCGACGGGCGTCGACGATTCCGTGATCGTAAAGCATACAAATTCACAATCGGACGAATACGGCTACAATAGCCACACAATGGCGGGATATTTTGCATCCTTAGAAAACGGTTCTGGCCCAACTCGGAGCGCTTTGGGTATCGGACGACAAAGTTCCTCGTCGACGCACAGGAACGCGAATAAATTCACTGCCGCCGAACGAAAACTAAAAGGTGAAAGTGTCGAAAGTGATTTCCAAAGTCCAGGTGAATTATGCGATTATTTAGCAAGTGCCAAAGGTGATGTTAGTGTTGGTATTGGTGGATTAGTACAAGTCCGAAATGACGGCCGCGGTGATCTCGAATCGAAGTCGAACGATAGTGTCACTGTTGTTACGGGCGCGGATACGCTTTCGGCAGTCGTTTGCCTTGAAGATGGACTGGCTGATGACGATTCTTGGGTGGAGGAAATAAGTCACGATGAAGAGGAATTTGCGGTGACAACAGCCACTGACTCGGATATGGATTCCGGAGAAGACACATCGTTGTCGGCTCTAATCGATCGCGAAGAAGAGTTGCGTGGCTATAACAGGTCAGCGATAGATTTCACTTTACATACGATCGTCGAGGAGAGTTGCGAGGAGAGCGAAGTTGAGCAGCCAGACAAACGCAATAGCGGTCACGTGTCGGCATCCGAGCTCGAAAAGTATTATTTCTATGGGCTGGGCGATGGAAAACCGATGAGCTCAATTGACACAAGAGAAGACAGTATTTCGGAGGTGAGCAGTATTTGCAGTGAGGGTATGGATTCGTTGGGAGGACCTGACGAACCGAACCATGATATGAACAATGTCGATGAATTGGCATCGTCTCGGTTGGAAAAGTATTTCCTGTCGGGATTCATGGGATTCTCGGGTGAACGTAACGGATCCGATGAGAGTGGAAGTGTTGGAAGTGACAGTGAGGGTCATCCAAGTCCCAGTCAGAGACGGAAGCGATTAGTACGAGCACGAGGTACTCCCCGATCGCACAATTCCTCTTTGGACAATCTTCTGGCCAAAGAAGATGGCACTGAACTTGGATCAGGCGAGAATCATAACGATTCGGTTGACTCGTCTGAGTCGGAGACTTGTGATGAGACCATAATACATGTTGACAAAGGTGACAATCCCAACGATACGCTAAAACGAAAAAAACAACATAGAAAACGTCACGATTCCGACGAAAAGAAATCGCTCGACGTCTCGCAGGACTTTAACGATGATGGGTCCGATAAACCTGAGTGCAAAACACCCCAACCAGCCTACAATAATCTCGTGCAATCGAGAAAACAACACAGCCGTGATAGCGGATTCATTGGCAGTAACGACGACTTGCTCAAGGGCGATGAGAACGGAAAATCTCCGGAATTACGTATAGAACTGGAGGAGATCAAGGAGGATTCTCAAGAAACGAAAGAGAACAATGACCAACAGTCAACTTCGCAAAAAACTTCATTAATGCCTCCATCAACATCCTTAATCCGCAAGGACAGTTTTAATAACTGGAGTTCTGACGAGGAGACTAATTTGATGATGTCCAAAATGCGACAGTTCTTCAAGACGTTGGTAGCTGCCAGTGCTAATGCCCAAAACATTGCGAACAGTTCACGGAATTCAACACCAATGGTTAGTGGTGCGAACACACCGAAACAGACCACTCCGGTGGCGAGGATTCGAAGTAAGAATAAACCAGCCCAATTGGTGTACTTCGAGAACGAACTGACACGACTGATGAAAACAGTGCCCGGCATAAATGATGAACAAGTCCGAGAAATTGTCGAATATTTAAGCAGCGAAGATACGTGGTCTGATTCTTACGACTCTTCAGATTATACCAGTTCCGACTTGGAGAACGGAGCTGGTAAGACACGTAAGGCTGAGCTTAAAGAGCAAATTTCCGCAAGTTGCCAGCAAATAATCAATAAATTCGAAAGTTCAGCGAACGATGAGGAAGGCGACCGTGGCGACGGGGGCCTAATCGATGAAAGTCATGGACTCCATCCAGAAACGGCTCTCGTTTACCAAAAATTAGTCGCTTCATTCTCAAAAATAGCAACGGGAACGAGTACACCGACACCCATTAATCCCACTCATCCGATACCATCAACAGAAACACCAAACAGATCACCACAGTTGCTCGCCAAAGTGATGCATCACATCGGAACCCGTCTGGTTGCACTCATGCATGAAGTGAGTAGTGGTGAGTCCCACGCAAGCAATTCACCAGTTCCGCCAGCGCGCTACCACCGGAAGCTGCACCAAAAGATTTCGGCCACTACAACTGAGGACGATGACAGTACCTCAGATAGCAATCTGGAAAAGACCGAAGACAAATTGGCATTCGCCAATTTGCCAAGGAGTAAATCGCACGATCTTCTACTGAGCGGATCTCGTCTGCAGCACCACCAGTCAAGCAGTGGTGTTAGCGACACTGCCGGCGAGGAGAAGGAGGCCAGCGACTACGAGCGATTCTCGTGGCGCGGTAGCTTTGAATCAGCATTACTGGCTAATGGTGATTCCAGAACTAAACTAACACTCCTTGACCGCGACAATTCATCGTCTGCTTCCGCTTTGGCTGCAAAGCGCCGATCAGCAGGCGATCTATTGTTCAACCACAAGAGCCTCAGTCGCGAGCAACTCGATCGGGTTCGTAGCTGCGGCAGCATTGGCGGCAACACAACAGAAAATCTCGATCTCGATCTAGCCTTGGAGTCCTCCAAACTATGGGAGTCCAGTCAGGCTGTTAGCCAATCGAATGGTCTTCGTCGATCGAGCGTGCCAGATGCCAATGCTGCCTGTGAATCGGAGAATTCCTCCGATGATGATCCTCACCAATTCCCAACTCGATCAACTCTGCCGCGCAGTCTGCAAGCCTCTTCGTCGGCCAGCACCAACTCCCTTCCGCGTCTTTCCATGTCCAACTTTTCGGGAATTTCAATGCAAAAATCGCAAAGTGTTTACCATTTCCTGCCAAATAGTGTTAAGAGTGCACGTTACCGGCCGCCAGGTTTTGGCAGTGCCGGTAGGCCAAATTCGGTGCCTAAAAAAGCCGCCTCCACATCCGGACTACAACAGCTCCTCTATACGAAACGTGACGCCCGCAGGAGGCTCAATCAATTGGGCAGTGGTGAGTTTGATTATTTTTTTTTTTGCTTTTTTTCCTTCAATTTCTTACTTTTATTTTAATTATTTTAAAAAAAATAAAAACAAATTTTTAGTTCGAATTTTTTTTCTATTTATTTTCTGTTCAGGAATTTCAGATAACGTTCAGTTTGGTTTATTTTTCTTACTAAAAGTTTTCATGGCCGAACTATGCCTGCTCCTCCTCCCTGTCTTGACTCCTGTCCTGTTGGCAGCATTGCAAATATTAAAAAACTTACAGAAAATTATAAATTGGCTTTCAAGAACTTTCCTACCAATTAAGTTCGTTGGTAGCCATTGAAGCGTGCATCATTACCAGCTTATATGACTTTTCAGAGAAAGTTTATTGATTGAATAACCAAATTGGAATTATTTCGTCCCCCTTTTGCCCCTTTTCTACTGACATGACTTTAAAGTATTTTTTTCTGTTTGATAAATGTGACTGAAAATATTACAGAAAGTATAAAAAAAAAACTTTAACAAAAAACTATTAATCAATCAATACCAATGAAAGTGAATTCGTTTTTTTTCCTTTGGCTAATCGATCATAATTGGTGGGAAACCTATATTATTTTAATAATAATATATATAGTTAAAGATAAAGGCAAATATGAGGAGTTATCAAATCTTATAATATAGAAAAAGGATCAGCCCAAAAGGATTTGCAAATATATCTAATTGATTCCGTATACACTTAGCAATTCTTTTGATCATTTCATGTTCATATAGTCCTAGTGAAGCGGCTTAGTATGTTTTTAGGGGTGGGAAAAAGAGGATAATTTTGGGATGAGAGTCGATTGTGAAATTTTTTGATGACTAATAACAGACAATTGACAATCAAAAGCAACAATTAAGGACGCATTGTATCACACTTTTAAGCACATAATTGGAAGAGTGGACAATTGTTTGGAGGATTTACGATTAAAAAAGTTAGATCCGATAGGAATTGGAGTGCCTGTTTAACTCCTAGAATTCTACCATATATATCAACAAGGGTCTTATTACTCAATTATAAATAAGTAATTTTTTTATCGGCTGTTAGTTTTTTCCCCCATTAATACATATGAGGAGGGATAGTCCCCCACAAAGTGTAAAAGTAACATGAACACTTTTTTTTTGCTCTCCTGGCTTTGATATCGTTTTTAAGGAGATCAATATAATTTGTTTAATGTTAGTATTTTGGTTTTTGTTTTTTTATAAGAATGAATATCGTGAGTGGAAATATAGTACAGAAGAGGGCCAAACATGCCACCTTGATGGACACCAGCAACTATAGGGAATATTTTAGAGAGTTTGACATTTTTAAAAATATCGTTTGGAAAATTAGGATTTGATGATTTGGAAATAAATGAAAGGCGAAGGGAAAGGAGGGTTGGGGTACGTTAGGAAAATCTTTACCTGAAATTTATAAATTGGCTTTCAAGAACTTACCCACCAATTAAGTTCGTTGGTAGCCATTGGAGCGTGTATTTTTACTTAAAAATATCGTTTGGAAAAGTAGGATTTGATGATAATTTAAATAAATGAAAGGGGAAGGGAAAGAGGGGTACGTTAAGAAAATCTTTACATGAAAATTTAAATAAATAATTGTAAAAAAAATTTTCAATTGTAAAGTGGCGTAAAATAATTTTAAATATTCTTAAAGTTTTAGAGAAAATGTGCCCCTATTTTTATTATTAGGCTAGAAAATAGTTTTTTCTGAAAACATATTCCCATACTCGGTCAAATATATTGGAGATGTCTAGGAGTACTTTCAGTTCTGAATCCAAACTGCTAGTTTCGAATTATGATGTTTTAATCTAAAATGGAATATAAACATTTTCAGAATAAGTGTTTTCAAAATGACTTTGGCTGGAATTGCATGTAGGCTTATAGATCTTTAAGAAGAAATTGTCTTTAAAGGTTTGTTGAAGAAAAATTTCCAAAACAAGATAAAATATTAACTGCGGATAATACAATTGTAAATATATGAGTTGCTTTTTTAGAAAGTTCGACAAGAATATAAGAGGTGAT
The DNA here is from genome assembly GCA_958298945.1 of Atherix ibis. Taxonomy (NCBI): domain Eukaryota; kingdom Metazoa; phylum Arthropoda; class Insecta; order Diptera; family Athericidae; genus Atherix; species Atherix ibis. The sequence continues at coordinate 84,782,837 of OY282607.1, forward strand.
CTTTTTTTTTGCTAAGAACGGGTTGTATTAGACTCTGAACTTTAGAATTGGTGAAGAAATTGGGAGGAAAATTTTTCATGAAGAATAAAAACCAACAGATTTTTATGTATCTCGGTCTGAGTGTTATATAGTCCTAAATAATCGAATTTTGTAGTATCCGAAAATTCAGTGGGGGCCGGCCAAACTTTAAGAATCCTCCTGGAAAATTCCCTAAAAAAAAACCATAATTTTCATCTTACAACAAAATTTTTATTATCCTCACATTGACCAACTTTTACCGAAAAAATACTACTTTTATACCCTAAATAATTTTTTGATTAAAAGATCAAATTTCTTTTTTACACCTCAACAAAAAAAAAAAAAAAACAATAAAAGGTGAAATTTTTAATAAACTCAATCATAAAAAAATCCATCAAATTCAATTGTACATTTTTGGATTTTAATAATTTTTTCTTTTATTATGGTTATTATTATTATTATTATTATTATTATTACTAAAAAAAATGTTTTTATTTTCAGATAACAAGAAAAATTATTAATAGTAAATAAAAGAAATGATGAACTACTTTGTAAAGAAAGTATTCCAACATATGAAATTTCATATTCTTTATAGCATAATTTGTCTATTTGTAAATACCTGGTTCACTATTCACTAAAAAAAAAAGAAATTTTCCACTTACGGCAAATAAATCTACAGACTCTAAAAACTGCACACTATCCGAAATTTTACAAATCTGCAAATCTGAAAATCTGTACTTGATTGATAAATTATTGTTGATAGTGAGTGAGTGCTTCGTATAGTGTAGCTTTGAATTGTGAATTTGCAAAATTCGATGATGCCATGAGAAAAGTGGGCAAATAATTGTGCAAAATTTGTTTGTAATTTCTTTTTTCTATTTTTTTTTAATGTCTTTAAGAACAAATTTAACATTTTTGCCAATGCTGAAAATTATCTCAAGCCAGCCAATTGATTGGTTTGACCTAAAATTTGGGTAATTTTGTATATTTTTTCTTTTTATGATTGGCATGATCCAGTCTCAGCGAACATTGTCGATTTTTGCTTTACCAGCCCCATGTGTACATACTAGTAGATGTCGATTTGGGTAGAGAAATTTCCTACAAAAGAAAATGTCCAAACTACGATGTGATTTTGTACATTTTCATTTTGACCTTTTTAGCCTACGGACAAAATTCCAGAATATTGCAATTTCAAGAATTTCAAATAGAAATTTTTAGAATTCTCTCCGTCCTATAAGAAAATTAGATTTTGTTGTAAGCATTTTCCTTTAACAAATCGATTGTGTTGCAATATTTAAGATTTAAAAATTTACAAATCTTAAAAGTTTATGTGTTGTTTAAAAATATAATTTGTTCTTTTAAAAAAAAAAGAACTTATTGATTTTTCTAAATTTACCAATTAATAATTTATTTAAGAATATTCACTTTTTCTAATGGGAAATTTTATAGTTTTTTCCAAAAATCTTCTTTTCCAATTAATTTTATAGTAAGTAAAAGGAATTTTTGGTAATTTTCAAAACAATTTTTTTAGTACAAATAGTAAAAATTCAATTTAATCAATTTACTAAAACTCTATCCATTCTTCGTGATACTTTAATAATTTTTGTTTCTTTTTTTATGTTTTTTTTTAATGACAAAAATATTATTATTTTTTTATTGAAAGAATATTTATTTTTTTGGTTAAAAATTAGTTTTGGATTAATTCGAAAAAATAGAGATTCTTTTGCCATGAAAACTTTCATATTTTTGCCTACTAAAAACAATTGCAACTGCAATTTGAAAATTTTACAAAATTCGTCCAGTTTTAACTTCGGAAAGTAAAATTAAATAAAATCCACTTTAAATTTAGATTTGTAATAAAATTTATTATTTATTCTGTTTATTTAACTTTGTTATTAGGCATCAAATATTAAATCATTTTAATAACTGCCTCAAGATACCATCCTTTTAAGGTAAAATTTTCTAATACTTTTTGATGGATGTTTGTTTTTAAATGCATTAAAGGGTGAAAATTATCTATGATTTTTTACATAATCTTATAAAAACAGAATCCAATAGCGTCTCAGCGTATGATTTAATATAAGCCAACTGACATCATCAAATCTGGAAACTTGTTGCGCAATAAAGACTAAAATAAGGTCGGTTATCATATGGCAATAGCGCTCAGAATTGAGGGTAACTGTCTCTTCTTTTTCATTTTTAAAGAAATACAGCCCAATGATACCTTTCGACCTAAATACAGATACAATGGCTTCTCCAGAGTCACTAGTGGGTTCTCAAAGCCTCATTATAACGACTAAGTCTCATTATAACGACTGAGCCTCATTATGACGACTGAGTCTCATTATGGCGACTGAACCTCATTATGACGACTGAGTTTCATTATGACGACTGAGCCTCATTATGGCGACTGAAACTCATTATACGACTGATCCTCATTATGACGACTGAGACTCATTATGATGACTGAGCCTCATTATAACGACTGAGCCTCATTATAACAATGACCCTCATTATGACGACTGAGCCTCTTTATGACGACTGAACCTCATTATGACGACCGAGCTTCATTATGACGACTGAGCCTCATTATGAGACTGAGTCTCATTATAACCACTAAGCCTCATTATGGCGACTAAGCCTCATTATAACGACTGAGCCTCATTATGAGACTGAGTCTCATTATAACCATTGAGCCTCATTATGACGACTGAGCCTCATTATAACGACTGAGCCTCATTATAACGACTGAGCCTCATTAAAATGACATTTTCGTTCCTTGATAAATACAGTCTAAAATTCCTTCCAAAATAACAGTTTTTAAGAATAAAATAAGAGTTGAGAAACTTTTATACAACATTTATGTGTTTTGTTGTATAAATCGAGCGAAAAATGAACCTAGTTTCTGAGGAAAATTTTTTGAATTTTTAAAATGAACCTAGTCTCTGAGGAAAAAGATTGAATAATCTATATTATATAATGGCATATTTTTATCTAAAGAAATTTTATAATAAATAATATTTGTTTTTCAAAAAAAAACTATAAAATGAGATGGCTGCACTTTCCAAACTTTTAAATGGATAACGCATTACTGCAGTTAAATTTGCTTAACCAAAAGCATTTTTTTTTATTCTCCAAAGCTAATTATTATTATTTTTTTGTTTTTTTTTATTACAATATTATTATTTAAACTAACGTTAAGTACTGAAATGTAAATTATAAGAGCCACGATTACTAAAGTCCATTTGGTTAAGCCGTTTTTAAACTTTAGAGTACATTTTTCTACTTATCGCATACCTTCTCGACCTCATCATATCAGGACTCAGTAGTCCTTTTTTTTTAGATACTATATACACACAATTAAAAATGCCATTATTTTGATTAAAAAATAATCACTTTATATACGTAAATTTTTTTGACCTTTTAAAATTGTTTCAAAGAGAAAACCTAATCTATCGAATTTTCTTTAAACTTAAATTTGAGTGCGTACATAATCTAAGGATTGGGGAACAATAAATGACAGGGATTCTTATTAAATCTTTAAATGTTATATTAATAAAGTAAAAGTAAAAATAAATAGCAAAAAAAAAATTATAAATTACAATACAAATTTTTAAAAAAAAAATCAAAAAGAAAAAAACCGAATAATTTACATAATAAAACTTAGTTTTTTTTATTTTTATTTCATACTAAATAAAATTCCTATTAAAAATTTCACTAGCAAAAAAGAAAAAAATTCATTAAAAAACAATAAGAAAAAAGGTGGTTTTTGTTCATATAAAATTTTCGAATTTCAATTTATTATCATCGTAATAAATTGGAAAATTCTCATCGAAGAATGACTATCAAAATTTAAACTCTTTTCTACCAAATGGATTATTACTAATCAGTATTTTTTTTACTATCAATAAAAAGCTTATCAGATAATTTAGCAAACTAATAATGCGTATAAGAAAGTCTGTCATGTTACGTGTATTTGGTCATTTGCCATTCATTCACTTTCACATTCAGGAAATTTTATCGATCCAAAAGCATAACATCTCAATTTCTATTCGGTAGATTTTTATTTTAGATTTAGTTTTAAATTTTTTCACGTTCAATTTTAATATGTACTATAATATAAGATAGACATTAGCTAAAATTACGGAACAATCTTTTGCATATTTGAACATTATTTTCAATATGATTGACGTAAAACCATGTATTCATAATGAAGATTGATGTCTAATCATGTAATCATAAAAATGTACCTGGAAAATAATGTATGCACACATGAGACAGGTAAAAATTCTATTTAAAACATGGTATTTTACATATTCAGGAGTTGTTTATGTTCGAAGGTATAAGAGGAAGAGAAATATTTAAAGGAAGAAACTCTTCCATAAGGCAATCGGAAACCATAAGAGATAAGTTACTTTTTTTATGCGAAAAATTTCCAGTAAATTTATTTGTTCGAAATTCCACAGAGTCAAAATTATCTGTTTCAAAAAAATTTCCACCATCAGTTTAGATATAATATCAAATATCATTTTAGCTCCTTATTTTTATTAATTGACAATATTTGATCCTTTAAATTCGGAACATTTTTTTTTTATACGCAAAATTGAGTATACGAAAAAAAAAAATCTGCAAAATAACATTTTAAAAAAGAGTATTTTTCAAAATATCATTTTTGGGAATTTTTTATTTTTTATATTAAAACAAAGATAATGTTTGTTTAGAAGTTTTTTTTATTTTCAGTATTTTTAATATATTTTCAATAAAATTTACTACTAATTGTTAGCACACAAAAAAAAGTAATAATTAGCTTTTAATTTATTTCTTAATATTGATTTGATGGATCAAAGATTTTTTTCCAATATCAACGAAGAAAATGTTCAACGGAGAAGGCTTATTCCTGTTCACTACCCTCAATAATTTAGGTAAATGGCACCCATTGTTGAATTGTTTAGGTAACCACCCTTTTACCTTCCTTTACTTGCACTTATTTAGGTACCAGGTGTATAAGCTTAAATCCGCAGTTTTTTAGTCAAAAAAAACACATGTTTTTTTCATAGAAAGCAAAAACAAATTTATTCAAAGTACTTGTTCTCGCTAGCTACACAATTTCCCCCATCTCTCGGGCAATTTGTGGATACTACCCCAAAAAAAAAACCTTCTCTTTCGAGGCAAACCACTCATGAAGCCATTTTCAGACGTCTGCGTAAGAATCGAAGTGCTGCTCAGCGAGCGCGTGGCCCATTAACGAAAACAGGTGGTAGTCGGAAGGGGCCAGATCTGGTGAATAAGCGGGGTTGAGTAGCACTTCCCATTTGAGTGCCTCCAAGTAGTTTCGGACCATTTTTGACGTGTGTGATGGTGCGTTGTCGTGGAGGAAAGTCAGCTTGTCATGTCTTTGTTGATAAGCCGTCCTTTTTTCACACAGAGCTCCGTGTAATTTAATCAGTTGTTGGTGGTAGTGGTGTGCATTGACAATTTCACCAGGTTTCAACATCTTATAGTAGAGAATATCCTGCTGATCCCACCAAACGCACAGCATTGTCTTCCGTCCGAAGCGATTTCGTCTTGGGGAAGATGCTGATGGTTGGCTGGGGTGAAATCTTTTTCCGATTTTGTCAATCTTCCCCATGGCACGCAGACGCATGGAAATAGCTGGTTGAGTAACACCCAATTGCTCTGCGTGCATTTTTTGCAATTGGATATCGTCTTCGTCCAAAAGAGCCTGAAATTGATGGTCCTCAACCTTCTTAGGCCGATTTTCCCGCTTCTTGTCCCACAAGTCAAAATTGCCGTCTTTCAACCAACAAAACCAATATCGGCACGTTGTTTCCGATAAACCATTCGGTGCGATTTGGCAGCCGATTTTTTAAAATTGAAGAAAGCAGAGCTTCCCGCATATGCTCTTTTTCTGGCACAAAACAAGGCACGATTACCAAAGGAAAAATGTATGTTGTTGTACGAAATTGCTGACAATTTGCACTGATTAATGTTGACAGATGTCAAACTCATATAAAAAAGTATGGCGTACCCATTTTAGCCTAATACTCTCACTCACACCATCTATGATCAATCAGCGGATTTAAGCTTATACCCCTGTTAAATGTCACCCAAACGTATAATTTTATTTTGGCGGTCTTTTTTTGCAGAGTAATAAAAACGGTAGTTGAAATTGGTATCATTTTTTTTAATCGACGCTGTATTATAATTTTTTATGACTCGACATAACTAACTTAACAATAGAATTTGACTGTTGTAATCAACTGGCTGGGGAAACTCTCCAGCGTCCGGTACACATGGGTATCTCCAATCTGCCTCACCTATTAACAGAATAGTAGACAGTATCCATGCCCAACTACCAACAACCCAGTCTACTCAATATTTTAAGCGAAATTCTGGGTACAAAAACTGCTAAAAATCCAAAAAGGACACTTATTGCTTCCATTCGAAACCTTTTATTTGTAAATCACACATGCCCTATCTGCTAATCCTGTTAACTATTCCACATATTCTGATAATGCAAAAAGTGCTGCTCTTCTCCTTAAACAGTTACTTTGTCACTTAGAAGCTTCCTTTTCATCCTGATTAAAGAAATTCTAATAGACCATCATCCATTTATACGAAACTTGAAGTTACAAAATAGCTTCATGGTCGTGATACAATACTATAAATTGGCTCCTGGCTCTTGTCGAAAGGACCAAACTTAGATGCACAAAAAAAACCAAAATTGTACAAATTTTATTGTTTTTGTCAAAATATTTTTGATCTCTAAACAAATATTATCATTTACTAAAAAAATACTGGCAAAATTGAATTTTGAGATAATTCTAAATATTTCCCTCTCATACTACAATAATAATATCCTTTTCTCATATCATCATCAGCATATTTGTACCCAGTTTTGATGGATGATAGCAGTTATCCTTACTTTGTACTATTAACCTCAACTGTTACTGATACAAATAACATCATCCTACGAATAGTGTAAATTAGAAAATTTATAATAATTACTTTCAAAATCCGTTTATAATTTATGGAAGAAGAAAAAAACTCCTGCCAAAAACAGGATTATTTATGATTATGCTATCCAAACAAAACTGTACAGGTGGTGTTGGTACACAAAGGTTTCCTTCGAAAAAATTAATTTTTCATAATCTAACCTCAGCAAGTTAAGCTTAAAATATAACAAACAAATAAAAAAAAAACCAACAAATTTAAATAGGAAAAAATAAATCATCCTAAAAATGGAAAGGTAACTGAAACCATTATAATCAGGACAATGTACTATAGTCAGTCTATCCATTCTATTATCTTTTTATACCATATACACGTACATAATTTACATCTCCTTCCATTGAATGCTATAACACATAGTATTGAACGCCTGTATTTGGTGAAGCAGATAATCTTTAATCTATTTAGCTATAATTCGTGCTTTTCTTTGAGTGCATTTATTAATAATTCATAAAATGATATCGATTTATTAATTTATAATCAAATAACTATACTCGTAATTTTAATGGATCGATAAATTGCGCTGTTTCAACATTCCATCTTCGTCCTTTTCGTATTATCCAACAATATTCTATATACTTTTATCTTTTCATAATAGCAGAAAAAAAAAAAATTAAAAAATTTTTAGTTGTCCCTCTATTAAATCAAGATTTTAGCAGTATTTCCCCAATCTTTCCTCTCCTAAACTTCTCATCCGAGTATTATATATACACATAATACTACCTGGTATATTGGTATAGGTGCAAACTTCCATTAAGACTTAACTCGGGAATTATTAAAATTCCGAAATTATTCATATTTAATTTACAAATATTTCGGCTAAAATTATCACATTTTACATAATCAATTTTCCACATCATAACAATAGTATTTTCCACCTTAGTACGAGTAGCCAAAAAAATTTTGTGGGATGGGTTGGCTCACAATTTTGGGGTAGCAGCAAACAAGTCAAAACAAATAAAGTCAAGCGAACTGAAATTGATACGAGTACATTTCCTATTCGCTTTCCCTTCGCCACTCTGTGGGTTTTGGTTTCACTCCTCCAGGCAGTATTATATAACAGAAAGCTTACGCTATACACCTCCTCAGGTGTTTCCTTTTTTGCGTTTTTTTTTACTCCTCTCTTACGTAGAACGGTTTTTTTTCCCACCCAACCTTTCTCTTTATTTTGACAAATGAGCATTTTTTCTTTCAAGCAAACTCTGCGCTTGTTCGTTCACTATTCGAAGACAATCCGGATGTGCTGTGAGTTTTCAACTCTTCGACAATCATAAATAAATGATTGGAAATCAGTATGCGGAAACCTTAGAAAGGATCTTCACTTTGCGCTGCTATACGCCCACCTACCATCGAATTGTTCATGGAAAGTTCTTCAGGTGCTCGTGTGAACAAAGGCCTGAGGAGCTGTTTCATTGGGGAAGGAAATATTTGCAAGATTCGCTTTTATCAAATTTAATCCAATAAATGCAAGTGAAAATTTCCACCATTATTACTTGTTTGTTTTTGTTTTCAATTAATTTTTTTTTATAATTTTTTTTTGTATATTTGTTGATGGTGAATTGTTTGTACAATAATTAAATGTGAAATTACTACAAGAATTTTCGAGAATGTTCTATCTTTTCTGAATTAAAGTCCATTTATTTATTTTTTTTTTTAAAAAAAAGCTCATAGTTCAGATACAATGACTGCAAATAGTAGTTTTTGTAAATACATTTTTATTTTGATTGGAAAAAAAAACTGTAATTTAGATTTTAGATTTTTTTCCCCTATTTTATTGAAATTTGAATAATTCTTAAAGTTATTTTTTTATGAAAAATTTCGATTTTCGACCAAAACGAAATTTTATACTTTATCAAAAAATAAACCCATTAAAAAAAAATTTCAAGTTTAATTATCTTTTATAGCTAAAATTGTTTAAATAACAATTTTATAAGAAAAACTATAAAAATCAATAATTAATATAAGGAAGAAAAAATAAATAATTTTTAATCAGTATTGGAAAAGATCCTTTTAAATATTCAAATGACCTCAGAATTTGCAATGTGAATTTCTAAAAAAGATCTTCTAGAATTGAAATAAAAATTAGTCCTTGTGCTAAAATCATTGCTTTCCAACAGATACTTACAAGTAAACATATCCAATGAACTCTACAATATTTCTGCGAAATTGGCTGGTGTTCCACAGGGGAGTTTACTTGGGCCCATCCTCTACAACATAGCAATCTGTCTCAATACCTCCTTTGCTACTCGTATATACGCTGATGATACGGTATGTCTTAAAATTCTTCAAACCCAAATCCTAATCTACCCACGTGACTTTTACTCTCTCCTATGAACAATGTCCTCCCATATGTACACACGAGCAGGACAACCATCTATGGATGTCAACTCTCAATAGCCCTTCACACTAATTAATACAATTACGAGTATCTGTTCTAGTTGTAAATTTCTGTAGAAATTGAAAAAAAATAGGTATTTATTATTTGGGATAGAATTGATTGCGAAAAAAGACTTCTTGTCTATTGGACCAAATTGGGAAAATAGCAAGGACAGTTTTTCGAAAAAAAACAAATGATTTTTTTTATGTCTTGTTTTTATTAGAAAATTTACAAATATTTTTTTATATTCGAATTAAACTTGTGTAAATTAACATAGATGCGTCAGTCTCAAAAAATACATCCACCTGTAGAAATCAACTCAGACTTAGACCATTGTTTGTGAGGTGTATTTACTACTCCTTAAGCTAATTTAGTTATTTTTGGAAAAGATACCTTTTAAAATTTATGTTATTTATAAAAATTTATATTTAAATAAAAATAAGTATTAATTTGTATAAAAATATTTTTTTTTTAAAAAACTGTTGACTATTGAACCAAATTGGAAAAATGGCAAAAACAGTTTTTCGAAGAAAAAAAATAAAATGATTTTCCTTCAATGGTTTGTAATTCTTTTATTTTTATTATAAAAAATCCTTCCAATTAAACCACTATAATTTAATGGTAAAAAGCAGATTTACATCACTAATTTAATACTAATATTATACAGTATAAAATAGGAGTAAACACTTACCGGCGGTTTTCCAACTAACAAGAGTTCGATGAATTTAAAATATCTCAAGGCCATTGTCTCTTTAGTATCTGATGAGTGTTTCCTGGAAGGATAATATAGGAAAAATTAAAAAAAGGGTCATTAACAATTCTACGGAGGATCGTAGGTTGTTTTTTTGTACCCCAAAGTTCGTTGCCATAAGTCCAAATTGGTTTTATGATTTCGTTTTATTGTTTATAAGAGTTTACTCTTTATTGTTAGCTTCGAACATTTGTCTAGTGATCTAAGTAGTTGTAGATAACGTCTGTTAGCTTCAAGTATTTATAGTCTAGTATGTGGGTTATAAATCTAAAAAATAGATCCTATGTAACGTTCTTTAGCATATTGTAGAATTATGTTTCTACTAATACAATTCTACACACTCTCCCTCTCTTAAACCATGATTGAAGATTATGAATATAGAATTGGGAATGATTGAAAGTTTTGTTAGAATTTATACATCTGCATATATTGGCAATGATAGTCTTTGAATCAGATGGTATATCAAGAGTATAATTTTTAAACAAAATGGAACCAAAAAAACTACCTTGTGGGACTCCGGCTAGAATAGGATATAATTTTGAAGATTCTGACTTACCTGCTTTGGGAAAATTACTTAAACTGTTTTTTAAAAATATTTTTATACAATATAAGCTAAAACTTTTTTGTGACTACGAGCTCTGTTCAAAAAGTATCGCGAATTTTGTGTTTTTTTTTCAAAATTAATTTATTCATGAATATCTATTTTGTCCCCTTCAAAGTAATCCCCACCAGATATTATACACTTGTGCCAACGTTTTTTCCAATTCTCGAAACACTTCAAAAAATCATTTTTTGTGATCTTGTTCAGCTGCTCCTTCGATGCCGTATTTATCTTCTCAATCTTAGCGTAGCGTAGTGCTTTCATGGGGCTCTTTAGTTTCGAGAATAATAAAAAGTCACAAGGGGCTAGATCTGGGAAATACGGTGGCTGCGGCACTATTAATTGTTGTTTTTGGCCAAAAATGGCAAAAGCCAATTTTTGTTCTTCCACAAATCCGGGCGTTTCTGGCGGATTGCTTCGCGCAACTTGCGCATAACTTTCAGGTAATATTCCTTTTTGACCGTTCTACCCTGTGGCAAGAACTCATGATGCACCATGCTCGTGCAATTGAAGGAAACTGTTAGCAAAACCTTCACATTCGACCGAACTTGGCGCTTTTTTCGGTCTTGGCTCGTGCGGCAGTTTCCAATGGATTGATTTAGCTTCGGTTTTCACGTCATAACCATAAACCTATGCTTTGTCACCAGTTATGACACTCTGAAGCAAATTTGTGTAGTCGCGGACAGAGTCCAACAGCTCCGTAGCAATGTTAATGCGATGCTGTTTTTGGTCGTGCAAGTAAAGCAGCTGTCAAAAATTAACTGAACATTCAAAATGGCCGAACTTTTTGGTATAAGTGAGAGATATGAGTACCAACATAACGCCATAAAAAAATCGAAAATCGAATATACATAACCCGCGGAAATTCGCGATACTTTTTGAACATACCTCGTACTTGAAATTTAAAAAAAATAATAATAATAAAACAAGGATTTTTTTAATGTAAATTTTTCATTTTAAATATTTACCTAGTTTTAGTTAGCGAAAAAACTAAAAATACATAAAATCATTAAAAAAAATTTACCTTATTTTAATGGTTTTCAATAAAATTTCCAAAAAAACCTCTGTCGACTGTATTAATTTGAAACTTGATCAATAAAAATGTGAAAATTTCTTTTAGCAAAAATAAATTGAATCTAAAATAATTTTGCAATAATTACATAATTTTATAATAGTATATAAAACATACAAGGTTAGCTAAATTACAACATTTCCATATTATTATTTGATTATCACAAGAGTCTATACAACAAATTTGTGATAACATAAATTTTTTTTAAATATGCAATTTAATTTTACTGATACCATTTTTTTTTGTTGTATACTTTTAAAAATAAAAATGAATATATTTAACAAAAAAATATATTTGTATATATAATCTGAACGCTATAAATATTGTCAATAGTTTCTTAAGAAATCACATAGTTAGTCTTAATTTTGTTAACAGTGCAGATTTAAGCAAAAACCTTATTCATGTCGATTTCGTCAAATTTGCACTATTTTACTATTAAAAGAAAATGAAAACAAAACCAAAGAAAACAAACGAAAACTAAGCAAAATTACAATAATTTCTTATTAATCAGTAGTACAATACGAGTAGTAAGTACAATAATAATAAGCAGCAAGTTTGCCCTTCAAAGTTTAATAAGAAAATTTTCAAAGCTATTCAAAGCGTTATTTTTTAAAGTTGTTTTTTTTTTAAATTTTATTCAATAACAACAACAAAAAACCAACGTCACAAATAAGAAACCTTCATAAGTAAAAAAAAAAAAAAACAACCTTCAGTTTACTAGTACATACTGTGAAGAGAAACGTTTCAAAATGAACTAGAAACCTAAGCGAGCTTTTTTTTTAAAAAAAAGAACACATACAAAAAGTAAAGTTTTTATTTTATTTAAAAAGAAAAAAATGTATAGAAAAGCTAAGAAAACTATTTGTTTTTTTTTTTTAACTTAACAAAATTTAAATTCAGTTTAAAAAAGAAGAAAATAAATTATATCGTTCGCACGTTGTTTGAATGCTTAAAGGGTTACAGGGAAAAAGAAGAAGAAGAAGAAGAAAAAAAATAAGAAGAAGAAGAAGTATAAAATGGCTACTCCATTTTATAGGTCTTCCTTAGCTTCCAAAGTAAATGAAAACTATAAAAACATTATGCGAAGTAAAAATACCGACAAAAATTATGCCAACTTATACTTGTTGTAGTTGTTGTAAAAAAAATACTCATAATTACATTCAAAATTCTTAAAATTTCTGCTTTAAAAATACACATTCTTTAACAATAGTTACAGTATGTCTTCATTTATTTATTTTAATTTTTTTTTAATGTTTTTATTCTCTCTCGAAAAACTTAGTTAAAACTTTTCTTTTCAATATTTTTCTTTTGTTGAATATTTAAAATAAAAAATACAATTTTTGTACTCATTTTAAATTTTTTATTTTTTTTTGCATTTGTATTTGCTTTTGTTTTTCTTTATTTTTCTTTTTAAACTTTCATCGTAAAAGATAAAAATTATGATTTTTAGACTAGAAATAATTCTCATCGGGAAAGAAAATTTACCAAATACAGATGAAAAAAAAAATGGGTTTAAGGTGTGTAAGTATGTTTGGAATGTGCGCTCGTACAATAGCCGGAATCGATTTAATTGTAGTACTTGTACTCGTAAGTCATGAGCGCAATATTGTCAAATACACTTCGAATGGATACAGTCTCGGATAAAAGTGGTGCTAAGAAATTTTCAATAATCTAAGTAAGAAAACAGTTACGAATGGTCGGTGCACACATTTAGATACTGTTATATATGCACACTTGTACATCCACAATACTATTGTGCTTGGAGTTTATATTCGTAGTCTTCGCGCTTAAAAGAGCAACTGTAACTAACTGTCTCTCAAGGCTTTCACTTTGGGATTTTATGATGTAATGCTGCCATTGTTCGTGGTGAGTAAGCTTTATTTTCACATATATGCACATAAAAAAACTCTACTCATACTCAAAACGAGTAGATATGCTACTGTGAATAATGGCTGGTATAGAATATTCCCATCCATGGTCATAAGTACTTTCAAATTTTTCTATTACCAATTTAACTCTCTACCTGTATTTCCACATGCCCACATATCTACACGAGTACCTAAAGTACGTGTATCTATGCATGTTCATTTGCATATACATAAAAGATAGGAATTTTGTATTTTTACGATATAGTTGGTATTTGAAATTATTTATTCATAAATTACATACATCCTCATTTTTTTTCACGTGCACTTCTTCTTATAACATATACAATATGTACTTATATGTTATGTGTCATGCAAATACATATCATGTACATACTCTTCACTGTGAAAATTTAATCAAATTTATACTATAGACTTTTTTGATAAAACTGTGAACATAAAACAAAATGTTTATTTTTTTTTATGATTGATTGCGAATAATTACCAGGTAACTGGCCAAAAACAAAAAAATGTAATAACTTACAGGTAAAAATTATTATAATTACAATTATTCATGCGGATGTGTATGCTCCCATATACCTGGTATAAATTTTACTAACATTTTTTACAAGTATTTGTTTAATCCACCACCTAATCTACATACGAGGATGAAATTTTTTTGTATGTATAAAAACAGATTTGTACTAATCTACATACGAGGATGAAGAGAAAAGTATACATTTTTAAGGTATTAGTTTATATGATTAGTTGCCATTTTTTTTCTTCTATTACTTTTTTTTGCTCTTTTAAGATTTTTTTTTTTTATTAACAACACGTGATAATGGCCACTGACATTTCAAGGGTGTTCCAAATCAGACCTATACATCCCTCTAACAAAAAATTGCACTTATAATTTAAATTTGTATCTATTTAAGATCACATCTTAGTCTTCAGTTTAGTTTTTTTTTTTTTTTTTTTGGTTAACTGTAAATTGCATAAATTTCATTTGATAATGAAAAAAAAAAAACGAAATAATTTTATTTAGTGAAATAAATCTTCTCTTTGTATATCTATCTATTAAAAAGTATCTACAATATATACAAGTAAAAAGATATATCAATATTACCGACCATATTTAGTCAATTATTTATTGGGCAAAATGTTTAGTAAATCAAATCAATTAAAATAATGCATACAATATTATTTGAAAAGCTTTTACTCTCCAGATTATGTATAAAAAAAAAATTTATATACAATATAAAAGAATAAATACAAGAAAAAAAATAGATATTAAAAGAAAATTCAATAAAAGTTCAAATAAAGACGATTGTGAGCTTTGTTAATTCAAATCATGTACTAGTATTGCCAAAATTGGTTTTTTTCTTCTACATATTGTGTCTATGTGAAAAGTTCATTTTATAATATTTTTATTATATACAATTTATAGGAGGGGAGGGGGGGTTAATAACAAACAAAAAAGAGTAATTTTAGAGTTATTTTTTATTATATTAAAAAAAATACATTTTTCAGATAATAAAATTAAATTTTTTTCAGTTTCTGTTTTTTATTTTTAATTTTTTTTATTAAAAAAAAAAAAAAAATAAAAAAAAATGCAGAAACTTTTTCTCTTTGAAATCATGATCAATAATACAGACAGACATTTTATAGAATATTATTTTTAAAAAGAAAGAAAAAGAAAATAAAGACAGATCGCCCACTTTATGGCGATGTCATTAATTTTTGATAGTCCTAGAAGTGTAATATTGATATTCTATTTAACAAAAAGGATGTTTTACTCATTAAAATTGAAGAGCATCTAAAAAAATTATGTGCGGCAGTCATATGTAAAGGGGCCAAAGATTCTTCGGAGGATTCTCCTCTCGAACACAGGTAAAAGTTTTGAATGGTCTTTGATGACTATACAAGTTTTTGAAAAATACAATTGAACTGAAAACCCTAATTTAAGAATATCTACCATAACAGATTATGTGCGATACTCTTATGGAGACCAGCCTTACCTCGTCTTCTGGGATCATAAATTCCTCTACTGTAGTTTTTCCAGTCAGGATCTTCCCTATCTGTACGGATTGTGAGTCCAGCCCACTATAGCCTATTCAGCTTGTTGGTTGCAACAATCGGGCGGTCTTGACAGCGCTCTATGAAAATTATTCTCATTTAGAGGGGGAGGGCCAAAGATTCTTCGGAGGATTATCCTCTCAAACACAGCTAAAAGTTTAAAATGGTTTTTCATGACTATCCAAGTTTTTGAAGAATACATTTGGATTGAAAAGACTATTGCCCTGTACAGCAGTACCTTCAATTTAATGGTCAGAATTTCCTAGTAAAATAATTTAGATTAACTAAAGTAGGGTCTGATGGCTACCAACATCCATTCGCTGATTTTTTCCTTCACGTTTTTATCTGAAGCGATCCTTAACAGAAAATATGTTTTACTTATTAAAATTGAAGAACATCTAAGAGATTATGTGCGGTACTCTCATGGAGACCAGTCTTACCTGAAATAGAGACCATTCAATATTTTTGCAAAAAGAAGGTCATCTACAATTTTATGTAAGCAAATACTTTATTAGAATTCCAAAATAACAATCAATGAAAAGTAATCATTCTTTAATTTCATAACAATCATCATCATCTACCGGAAGTTCCGGTTAGGCCTGCCGAATTAAAGAGATTTTTGTGCTGCGTCCATCAAAGTTAGGCCCTATCCCGTCTTCCAGGACCTTTAATCACTCTTCTATATTTTTTCTGATCAGGATCTTCCCCATCTGTTTGGATTATGAGTCCAGCCCACTGCAGCTTATTGAGCTTGATTGTAGCAACAACCAGGTGGTTTTGACAGCGCTCTATGAAAATTATCCATTCTCATATAGGGGGAAGGTCGAGGATTCTTCGGAGGATTATCCTCTCAAACACAGATAAAAGTTTAAAATGGTTTTTGATGACTATACAAGTTTTTGAAAAATACATTTGGACTGAAAAGACTAATGCCCTGTACAGCAGTACCTTCGATTTAATGGTCAGAATTTCCTAGTAAAATAATTTAGATCGACTTTAGTTGGTTTATTAGTGTACACCTTTTCCTTCAAGAACCACCCCCCTCCCGTCCTTCGAAGAAATTGGAAAGAAATTCCAAATCAGGGAATCGTGGGAACCAGTCGATATCACAACTTTTTCACATTATTCGGCCGGGAAAAATTTCTCTCAAAATTTGCATCATAGCACGAAGAGCTGTGTATGATGTGGCAACGTTTTGTTGGAACCACATGTTCTGTTGAACTAATTAGTCTAATTCGGGCAGAAGAAAGTTTTCCAACATGTCCCCATAGCCGTCACCAATAACTGTTGCAGCATTGCTTCTTACATCCTCAAAGAAATATGGTCCAATGGTGTCGGCGGCCAAAATGCCGGCCTCACCACACAGTTACTCTTGGTCTTTGATGTATCAGTTGAGGGTTTTCAGTGCCCCAATAGTAACTATTCTGTTTATTAAGAAAGCCAGCCAAATCGAAGTCTGCTTCGTCGCTCATAATGATATTTCGCCATAAATGGTGGTCGTCTATACGGAGCTATAAAACCTGAGCACTCTAGTCTCGCCAACGTTTATGGTCATTTGCCTGCAGCTGTTCTATGTCAATTGAATTTTATAAGGGTAAAAGAGCAAATTTTTTTAAAAGAATTTTTAACAAACATGATGGAGATATTCCCAATTCTTGTGCACGGCGTCGATGAGAGGTACCCAGACATTCGGCAGCACTCTGCCTCACTGCATCAATGTTTTCAGGTGTACGTTGGCCTAATTATCGATCGGTCTTAACTTTATCTTCCAATTTCTGCATATTTACAAAATTATTTATTAAACGCTGAATGTTTGACTTACTTGGCATATGATTAACACTAAAAAAGTCACGTAATTTTCTCCACGTATTCACAAGTGAATAATTATTTAAATAAAATTTTTTAACAATTTCAACATGTTTTTGTAATCTTAGAATGATAAATGCCAACAGACAAATATTATTCAAAATCCAAATGACTGCCAAACAAAATCGACCTGGAACATAAAAAGCACCCTGTATCATTATGTAAAAGTTGGGCAGACTTAATGAGTTACGAATACCCTTTTTTTTCAAAGCCAGGTTAAAGAGTCTCCGTACCCAAAGATTATATTTTAGATAATTTCCCAATTTAAGAAATTCTTTTTTTAATATCTTAAAAATGTATTTTTTTTTTCAAAATCTACAATTTGCGAAAAAATCGATGTCAGATGTGGAAAATTTGGATTTTTGCAAAGAATTTTTTCCAATTTTTAGTTCCAAATTTGAAGGAAATTTTTTAAAAAATTTTATTATTGCACGTGTATTATATATTTTTCTAACAAATAATATATATTGTTAATAGTACGGGGGTCGTTCAATAAGTCCTTAGAAAATCCAAGAAATTGCGCTCGTAATGTCGGTAAAGATTTTTTTTTGTAAGTAGCATTATCGACAGGAAAGCTGTCAAAATTTCAGCTCGACCCATAGCGTAGGTCAATTTCTATCGTCGATTAAAGTTAACGACATTTATTTGTGCATAAATATGGAAAAAAGCGAGTTTAGGGCTGTCATCAAACATCTCCATTTGAAAGGCTTAAGCCCGAAAGAAATCAAAGCCGAGTTGGATGCAGCTCATGGCACATCTACACCTGTGTTTGCGACGGTTTACAATCGGGTGAATGAATTTAAACGTGGCCGTTCATCCACGAAAGATGAACATCGTTCAGGACGCCCAGTTGAGGTGTCTACTCCTGAAATCATCGACAAAATCCACGATCTGATTTTGAACGATCGGCGAATTAAAGTGAGCGAATTAGTTGAGGCCACGGGCATATCACAAGGTACAGTCGCTTCAATTTTGCATGAAAAATTGTGTGTGAATAAAATTTCGGCAATCGTGTAGTGGACTCTGAGGCTATGTTGGCACTCTTTCATCGCAATCCTGTCGAATTCCTTCGTCGATATGTCACTGTGGACGAAACCTGGATACACTACTACACTCCAGAAACGAAGAGACAGTCATCACAGTGGATTTTCAAGGGTGAACGGGCTCCGAAGAAGGCAAAAACTGTGCCATCGGCCGGCAAGGTGATGGCCACGGTCTTTTGGGATTCGCAGGGCATCATTTTTATCGACTACTTGGAAAAAGGAAAAACAATAACAAGAGCGTATTACGCGTCGTTATTGCAACGGTTGAGCGAGGAAATCAAAGAGAAACGCCCCCATCTGAAGAAGAAAAAAATCCTCTTGCATCAGGACAATGCGCGTGTGCACACCTGCGCTGTTTCCATGGCCAAAATTGTGGAATTGAGACTGGAATTGTTGCAGCATCCCGCTTATTCACCAGATTTGGCCCCAAGTGACTATTTTCTTTTCCCCAATCTGAAGAAATGGCTTGGCGCACGACGGTTCACTTCCAACGCGGACGTCATTGCTCAAAATTTTGCAGAACTTCCGAAATCCTATTTTTTGGACGGGATAAAAATTTTGGCAGAAGCTAAAAGAAGATTATGTTAAAAAATAAAAATTTTTTTTTTAAAAAAACAGTTTTTTTCCATCTTTTTCTAAGGACTTATTGAACGACCCTCGTATTTAAGTAAAGTCATTATTGTTTTTCCAATTGGAGAGTAAACTTTTGTTGAATCGTTTCTAAAAAAAAAAAAAAACTATTGCACTTTCTTAGCCTAAGAGAAATTTTATTTCTTTATACAAAAAATATTACTACAAAATTAAATTAATTAAAAATCTACTATTATTATTAATTAAAACTTCCAATTAATTTGAAAATCTTTAAAATAAAATAGATTCTCGTTATGCTGATAGAAAGAAAGTGTTTCATTAAAGAGTAAAATTCAATCACAATTAATTATGTTTAATTATCAGAAATTTCATTATTTACTCTCATTTATATTATTTAGATCAGAGCCAAACCTAATTTTTTCTTAATAGAGAAAGAAAAAAACCAGATAAAATAGTTAGAAATTAAAAAGTAAATAGAATTTCTAAGTGAAATACGAATAGTAAATTTTCATCTTGGATAAAATTGCTTTTCTAAAGTAAAATCCCACAGCTACCCATGTCATATACCTGAAGTTGGTTGCATTTTTATTTATTATCATAGATTTTTATTATGTACATTGGAAGAGCCAGATTATTACACCCCTGGTCTCATTTAAATGTTCTGTTCACTTTCCAATGCACCCAAAAAAAAAACTAAAGAAAAACTTATAAATTTCTAAATTATCACCAGATTAATTGTTATTTGTCTTATAAATTTTCTATCACGTTACAATATTATTAATGTTTGCTTCCCAAGAGCAAGAGCTTCTCCCGTGATGGAATTTCATAAATATTAGAGAAGCTCCACGTCTCTACTGCGGCTATTCCTACAAATACGGTTCGTCTAATAAAAGCTTGGTGCAAAATTTTACATTGCACAAAATAAACAAAACTTTTGAACTTTCTCTACTGAAATGTGAATTTTCATTTAAACAAAGCACTAGAATTTATTATTTTAAGTGATTGTTTTTTTTTCTATCAATATTCCTTCTTCTCAGCAATTTTATATTGTAAAATATTGTACAAATTAAGATGGTTTTTCTTTAAAAATTCTATGCTATTAAATGGAATATTTTTTGAGGGCATCTTGACTTGCAATTAAATTGAAAATTTTGTTTAAAAAAATAGTGTTTTTTTTTTGCTTATATATAATATTCTCTATTATTTTTACAAATTATCTGTTATCTGCGAAAAATGCAATGAAAAAATAACATTTTCAATTAATTTTTGTAATAAAACATTTTCGTAATATGAATTTGTGATTAAGGAAATGAGCATCGTACCAGCTATAAAATGGCATCCAGGTACTAAAGATATTTTAAAAAAATTCTTTATATGATTTAGTTTTTTAAGAAAAAAATATAATTTTAGTAATATTATACAGAAAAGATTAATAATTTTTAATTAATTACTTAAAAGTATTGGAAAAATATTTTTAATTGCGCAAATAACCTCAGAACTGAGGTATGACGGCAAAGTAATGAGACTGATTTTATGGCAACAGTTTTATGTTATTTATCCTTTTTGAATTAGTTCAATAATAATAATATTATTATTGAATAATAATATGGCAACAGTTTTATGTTATTTATCCTTTTTGAATTAGCTTCTAATAATAATACACCACCAAGCGATGTGCATCTTCTCCTGGTTCTTGGCTCTTGCAAAATGCGTTATGGCATCGAAAAACATGTGTTGATAAGAAATGTTTCCCATTGGCTTGATAAGAAATGTTTCCCATCGAAAAACATGTGTTGATAAGAAATGTTGCAAAATGCTTGATAAGAAATGTTTCCCATTGGCTCGCTACATTAACAAATCATAAGTCAAATTTGCTAATTCAAAAACATTAACCAAAAAAAAAAAAATTATTTTAAGGAATTTATTTAACATAAATGAAACCTTTCAAAGTAGTTTCATTGGGCAGAGGAGTTATAGCAGGGCTCATTGAGTTGCATTTGGCAGAGGAGTTATAGCAGGGTACTAAAATGAGGTCCTTTCAAATATTTTTCAATCTTTGGGATCAAAAATAAGTCACACAAAATTATATCAATTCAATTAAGGTCCTAGAAAACCACAAGAATATCTTTTTCCGATAGAAAATCATTGATGGAGATGGCCATGTGACAGAGGCCCTTGTCGTAGTGAAAGCCCTTATGATAGTAACCTCATAAGAGCTTTTATTCGTGCTACATTTCATCAGTTTTGAAAAATGCTTTATGATATCAATAAAAATTCTATTTTGATAATGAATGGTCCTCATGGGGACTCCCACTAACTTTTCGTAGATCAAACTCGAGGATTAATAATGCTTAGCATAAAATTTCATAATACATCGTTGCACATATCAAGCTCTGTAGGGTCGCACAGATATCGGAGGGGCTTAAAACCTCTACTGTACATACAGGGGGAATGCAAATACAATTTGCTTAAAAATAATTATTTAAATAGAAATTATTATAAATTAAAATAAAAATATTTCCAAAAAAAAAAAAAAACTTATTGTCTATTGGGCCAAATGCGAAAAGTAGTAGGGACAGTATATATATTTTCTTTTAGTATATTTTTTTAAAATACACCCAATTTTTTTCTATTTCTTTTATTTTCATAACAAAATTTTTAAATAATTTATAATATTTTTATATTAAAGAATAAATTTATGTTTTAAGAAAAAAGAAAATGCCTAATTTACTTGTAAAAATTAAAGAACAGACATCCACCGATAGTTAAGTTGACAAAAATATGCAAACTTCCCTCCACAAAAAAAAAAAACTAAAACTATTTTCCGCACAACAACAACAAATTGATTATAATTTCTAGAAACTTTTTAAAGAATTAAGTGGAAAAATTTCAATCTATTTAATACAATTTCCAGAATAATCGCAACTATTTTGTACTTGGTTTCATTATTGAACAAAATGCAGTTAAATTTACCTCAAAGCTTACAGTAGAAATGATCCACTACAATTGGCGCAATTTAGTAGAGTATTTTCGAGAAACTATTCGGTCACATTTGATTCTTTGTGAAATGAGATAATTTCCGTTAAATTAGCTGTTCGCCTTTTAATACTGAGAAAATAAGAAGAATTTTTTTTTCGATTTGAAAAGTTTTCTTGACGGTGTTCACAATGACTAATGTTTCTGGATCTAACGTTTCTGAAGCTAACAAATACTTACTATCGGTAAAACTGTGGAATCGCTGATGTAGAAAAAGAAAAGCTTCATAAATAGAATACCAACAAATCTATGGACAAAACGGGACTCCAAAATGTCTGCTAATTGTGAATGATGCTCCAACCGTCTTGGGGTTATTGTTACCAATTATGAAAACGACAAGTGCATTATTGCGAGTTGACTCATTCCCAATACGGCTACAATTTAGTTCAATTGATAGTATCTTCGGTTGAACCCTCCTCCCCCCTCACTTCCCCTTCTTCACATTCTTCAGTATATTCTACATCTTCTATCAATATTATTTGGATTTTTTCCTGTTTTTTTTTTTTGGTAATTCTAGCATCTTTTTCAAGAAAACTTAAGACTTTTTGCGGAATATTTGTAAAATGATTTGTTCTTGAAATATACGTAGGTCAGCCCCCAAGAATTGTCAATTTTTTCCATAAATTTTCTTATTATTATTTCGTGATCATATTTTAGTGTATTCTTTTTTATTCGATTTGACAATTTTCAATGAGAATTTCTTATAAATCAAATTGTTTGCAAACAAAAATATTGCTAATTATTTAATAGTTGAAAAGAAAAAATGACAAACCAAAATTGATTGTGGGTGGTTGGCAACATAAAATCAATGAAATTTTCTTTTTGTATATTTTTTTTTTAATAAAGAAAACACTTTGGTTTTCATTTTATTGATGATGACAATATTGTTTTTTATTAAAGCAATTATTACTGATTTTTTTTGGTGACAAATCAACCATCTTCTATTATAAGTGGTGTTAGTTGGAAATGTTTTGTGCTTAACTGGAACAATTTTTATGAAACGTTTTTGGGTAAAATGTGAATATAATTTTTTATTTTAATGGCTGCTTTAAGTTATATTTATTCAAAAGCCTTAGGAAATAAAAAGCGACATGACTATTTTGTTAGATTAGTAGCACTTAAAACCAATTAAGCTTTTTTAACAAGCTGGGTCCGAATTGTAATTGTACTGATTTCACCAACCAAAAAAAAAAACAGATTTGACAAAAAACTTTTTTTTTTTTTGACTTTAAATAATTAACTGCTAAAAAATTTCATAGTCAAATTACCCCAAAAAAACAACAATTCTTTAAAATATTTTTATAATTAACCGGATTAAAAGCAAAGGCTTAAAAGAGGATCTAAAAATGTACTGACTGAACTTGATTTCTTAAAGCTAAGAAGCCGTAGTGTGTTTTTTTTTTGGGGAAAAAAAATATTTTTAATTATTAATTTTTTAGGAAATTATATTTTATTTAAAATTAAACTACTAATTTTTTAGAATTTCGTGTCAACAAATTTAAAAAAGGTTTTTTTAACAAAAATTCTTATTGTACAGACTTATCCAAATTATGGTTTGAAAAGCGATATTTAATAAAATTTATTTTAAATTTTTATTTTAATATTGCTTTATTTTTGTTATATTTTATATGTATCGCCATTTTTGAAAATATATAAATTTATTTAAAAATAATACCAAAATACTTATTAACGAATTTGTTGCTTTTTAGGTAATTTCGCCTACATTTCAAGGTGTAATTAAGCCATTCCTTCCTTGGCTGTATTTAGCTTTTAATTATTCTAAAATTTTAAAATTATTTGCATAAATATCATATTTTCTATAACTCTAGAAGAAAATATCGAAAAATCCGTCAAATGATACGATCTTAGAGCCCAATTAAGATCACCAAATCTGGAAATTCCCTTTTCTGGAAATTTTTCACGCAATAAATTTGAAATTTGCCATATTATATGGTATGTGGCAGTGTATTATTAAAACCAAATATACTTGATATTAATTTTTTTTTAATTTGGCGCAATAACAAAAAAAATTATCATACGGCCATAGCGCTCATAATTAACGACACGGTCCCTTTCTCTTCATTTGCAAAGACATATTTCTTGAGGCCATGACACATTTAGATCAAAATAGTACCTTTTTTTATAAAATATAAAATATCAAATATCAAATATCAAATATCAAATATAAAATATAAAATATAAAATATAAAATATAAAATATAAAATATAAAATATAAAATATAAAATATAAAATATAAAATATAAAATATAAAATATAAAATATAAAATATAAAATATAAAATATAAAATATAAAATATAAAATATAAAATATAAAATATAAAATATAAAATATAAAATATAAAATATAAAATATAAAATATAAAATATAAAATATAAAATATAAAATATAAAATATAAAATATAAAATATAAAATATAAAATATAAAATATAAAATATAAAATATAAAATATAAAATATAAAATATAAAATATAAAATATAAAATATAAAATATAAAATATAAAATATAAAATATAAAATATAAAATATAAAATATAAAATATAAAATATAAAATATAAAATATAAAATATAAAATATAAAATATAAAATATAAAATATAAAATATAAAATATAAAATATAAAATATAAAATATAAAATATAAAATATAAAATATAAAATATAAAATATAAAATATAAAATATAAAATATAAAATATAAAATATAAAATATAAAATATAAAATATAAAATATAAAATATAAAATATAAAATATAAAATATAAAATATAAAATATAAAATATAAAATATAAAATATAAAATATAAAATATAAAATATAAAATATAAAATATAAAATATAAAATATAAAATATAAAATATAAAATATAAAATATAAAATATAAAATATAAAATATAAAATATAAAATATAAAATATAAAATATAAAATATAAAATATAAAATATAAAATATAAAATATAAAATATAAAATATAAAATATAAAATATAAAATATAAAATATAAAATATAAAATATAAAATATAAAATATAAAATATAAAATATAAAATATAAAATATAAAATATAAAATATAAAATATAAAATATAAAATATAAAATATAAAATATAAAATATAAAATATAAAATATAAAATATAAAATATAAAATATAAAATATAAAATATAAAATATAAAATATAAAATATAAAATATAAAATATAAAATATAAAATATAAAATATAAAATATAAAATATAAAATATAAAATATAAAATATAAAATATAAAATATAAAATATAAAATATAAAATATAAAATATAAAATATAAAATATAAAATATAAAATATAAAATATAAAATATAAAATATAAAATATAAAATATAAAATATAAAATATAAAATATAAAATATAAAATATAAAATATAAAATATAAAATATAAAATATAAAATATAAAATATAAAATATAAAATATAAAATATAAAATATAAAATATAAAATATAAAATATATAATATATAAAATATAAAATATAAAATATAAAATATAAAATATAAAATATAAAATATAAAATATAAAATATAAAATATAAAATATAAAATATAAAATATAAAATATAAAATATAAAATATAAAATATAAAATATAAAATATAAAATATAAAATATAAAATATAAAATATAAAATATAAAATATAAAATATAAAATATAAAATATAAAATATAAAATATAAAATATAAAATATAAAATATAATATAAAAAATATAAAAAAATAAAATATAAAATATAAAATATAAAATAAACAATATCAAATATATTTTTTTGATACAATGGATTTTTCACAATCACTTGTGGATTTTAAATGCCCAACATTTGATAATTTTGCCCTTTGACGTATCTGTTGAGCGAGAAATGAGCCTCATCGCTGAAGAAATTTTTTTTTCTAAAAATCAGCCAGTTATTGCAGCATCCAATTGGCGCATTTTTTATTAATTAACTAATTTATAATATAAAATGGCAAAAAAAAAAGATAAATTAATTTTAGCTGGAATAATAAATTTGTTTAATAATTCTGAAATGACAATATTATAGTTTTAGAACTAGAAAATGAATAACTCGGTATTATCTTGTTAAAGTAATAGCCGATAACTTTGTCATTAGTTAGAATTTGAGTAAAGGATTCACTCATCAATAAATAAGGATAGTATGATTTTTTTTAAGGAATAATCTATTTAATATAAAAAATCTTTTTCTCTTATGGAAATCGTACTATTAGGATTTGTTGAATTCCCAAAATCAATTATTTCACAAAAAGGGAAATCTTTTCTAAAAACTTTCTTATATTTTTTTCTTTTTTTCGGTTATTTAGATTTTATCAATTTTGTAAGTTTTACTATATATTATAGGTGTTAACAATTTATCTTCTTTGTAGTTGATACGATTTAAAATCCGTACGTGACGACGATAGCATGTCTTCAGTCAATGTAAGACGGAAGCCAATTTAATAGTACAATACAAAAGACAGCAAAACGTTTCACTTTTTAGTTTTCCCATTTCTATATTTAAACATGATAAGTTGTTCTAATTTGTTTATGCTTTTCTAGTCCATTCATATGTGTATAATATTGTGATTTTCTATCTGATACACACGATAGGTACTTAGTTACCATAAGTTCATATCGGCAGCCATAAGTATATGACTAAGTGGCCCAACACAGGTACACATGTACCTCGATTATAAATAGCAAAATTAATCGATGCTAAATTTATTTTAGCCCATTAATATTACAGTGACTTAGTTATCGGATTGATTTCTTATCAAGAAATTCAGACACTTGTGATAGTGTCTATCGTGAATTTTATCTACTATCAGCAAGCGACAAGATAACGATTGTTTGAATAATTTTAAGGGTTCGTAAATATTATTCAAATCGTTTTTATTTATTGTATGATAAGAATGTTGAAAATAAACAAACTTTCTTTTCACGAAACATGAAAGTTTATTGCACAATAAATAATTTCAAGCTAAACACTTTGCCCATTTTTTTTCTATCGTATTTACTCCACCTTAAAGGATGATAGTGGATATTACCTATCATATACACATGTTACTGTCTAATAAGCAAGTCATTAATAGTGTAGCATATTTTTGATATAATAAAAACAGTTTATTAAAAAATTGATTTTCTTACAGTCAGAATGTATACTATTTTTTTGAGGTGCTTAAAAGCCCTTCTAAAAACCAAAAAAATAACCACCACATTTCCTATGGTCACTCTTAGGAGAATTTATAGAAAAAGTAATTATTTTACTTATTTTCAAAATTGAATATTTATTTAAAAGTTCTAATAGAAAGAAAAATCTCTTGCCATTAAATATTTATCAAATAAATATGCTGCCAATTAGTGTAATATTTATTTTGGTGAAGAATTTTTTAAAAACAAAATATTGTGTTCAAATTAAAAAACCGTTCAGACAAAAATAGAGTGGTTCTATGAGGGTACGTCAATAAGCCATCTTAATATATACGAGGTCTGATCAAAAAGTATCGCGAATTTAGTGTTTTTTTTTTAAATTATTTATTTATTCATGAATTTTAATTTTGTCCCCTTCAAAGTAATCCCCATCAGATATTATACACTTGTGCCAACGTTTTTTCCAATACTCGAAGCACTTCAAAAAATCATTTTTTGTGATCTTGTTCAGCTCCCCCTTCGGTGCCGTCTTTATCTCCTCAATCGTAGCGTAGCATCGTCCTTTCATGGGCCTCTTCAGTTTCGGGAACAAGAGAAAGTCACATGGGGCCAGATCTGTTGAATACGGTGAGTGCGGCATTATTATTGTGTTATTTTTGGCCAAAAATTGCAAAAGCCAATTTTTGTTCTTCCACAAATCCGGGCGTTTCTGGCGGATTGCTTAGCGGAACGTGCGCATAACTTGCAAGTAATATTCCTTATTGACCGTTCTACACTGTGGAAAGAACTCATGATGCACCACGCCCTTGCAATCGAAGAAAACTATAAGCAAAATCTTCACATTCGACCGAAATTGGCGCGCTTTTTTCGGTTTCGGCTTGTGCGGCAGCTTCCATTGGGATGATTGAGCTTTGGTTTCCACGTCATAACCATAAAACCATGATTCGTCACCAGTTATAACCCTTTGGAGCAAATTTGGGTCATCGCGGACAGAGTCCAAGCATTATTAATGCGATGCTGTTTTTGGTCGAAATTGAGCAATTTTGGTACAAATTTCACGGCGACCCGTCTCACGCCAAATCATTCGTAAAAGTCTAATGCCACGAGCCAATCGATATGTTTAAGTCCTCAGCAACTTCTCTTACGGTGATTCGACGATTGGCCAATACTATTTTCTTTACTTCATCAATGTTTTCGTCTGTTGTTGACCACCGACCACCGATTTTGTACCATCGATAAACGTTGCTTCGGTCCAATGTACCGGATGCCACAGTCAACATTGGGAATGCGTCCGCGCAATTAATTTTGTTTTTCACACAAAATTTGATACAGGTCCTTTGATCCATTTTATGGAATGGGCAAAAATCGAAGACGAGCCGAAACACGTGCAAACAAAGCAGCTGTCAAAAATTAACTGAACATTCAAAATGCCCGAACTTTTTGGTATAAGTGAGAGATATGAGTACCAACATAACACTACAAAAAAAATCTAAAATCAAACATACGTAACCCGCGGAAATTCAAAATTCGCGATACTTTTTGAACAGACCTCGTATGATGAGGCTCTGAAACCCACAATGGAAGATAGAGAAGCTATTTTCACATTATGTGGGATGTGAATTGTGTCCAAAAAAATATCATTTCTTTAAAAATAAAGAAGGAGAAACCGTTACCATTAATTCTTTTTGGGCTAAACTTAAAGATGTGGTTACAAAAAGACGGTGCCACAAACCTCATAATACAATGATTCTATCGAAAACTGAACTTTAAGCATATTTGGCAATTACACGGTTAAGGCGAGTTGAAATCGGACTAATTTATGGAGCTCATCCTCGGTGGACCTAATCCTAATTAGAACATGTCAAAGCTCGAGTCAGATTAATTTCAAATTATTATTATCACTCCAAACTCGAAAAGGATATTCATCATCGTTATCCTTAATAATCTTAATATTAGAGATAGATCCTTTCAATTTCTGTTTCCACTGTTGAAACTTCTCTTTAAATAGACTCGACCACAATCCAATTTCCTGTGGTGTTAACAAGGTCGGTGGTACCCAAATCCGTGATCGTCATTGGGGAAGCTCTCCGTTCTATGGGGAGCTATGGGTCAAAAAAGTAATGGTTGACAATCGAATGGCCCAATTCGTGGCCTATTGAATGATGCTGTAATCAACGAGATTTGACTTAAAAGGATTGTTGTCGATTTGCGCTGAGTGCCGAGACATTTGGGAATTATGGGACTTAATGTTTTCATCAGTTGATTTGAGGACACCGAAGTTTTGCTCCAGTCAACAGATGAGAACATCTCACTGGGCAACTACCA
Source organism: Atherix ibis (assembly GCA_958298945.1). NCBI lineage: Eukaryota > Metazoa > Arthropoda > Insecta > Diptera > Athericidae > Atherix > Atherix ibis. The sequence continues at coordinate 84,812,654 of OY282607.1, forward strand.
ACAAACTAGTCTGCTCAACATCCTTAAAGAAATTCTGGGTATGTAAACTTCTCAGAATCCTGGATACGGCATACTGCTCTCATCCATAAATTTCCTTTTGGAAACCACCTTCATCGTACCTGTCAATATTTTTAGTGAAGATCCTTTAATTGTGGAGCTCCTAAATCTAAGAATTTCTTTTTCAAGTCCCTATTTTGTTAAAAGTTTTCATCCTGATTAAAGATAAACTCTTAATTCTATAATTAATTTTATCTAAAAACAGGCAAGCTTTGTTTAGGCAACTGCCAACTCCCACATGATAATTTGAAATTGTCAAATGGACCCTAGTTAAAAGGATCTTATACACAAAAACAAACAAGCTTAATTATTTTAATTACCTTAAAAAATAATTTTCTAAAATCTAAATTATCATCTACACAACAACAACAACAAAAAAGAATAACACAAAAATTTTACCGGCAGCGCCATCTCTTAGCTTGCATTCAAACTCACTCTGTGAACAACTTTCACAACCAAATTCTTGAAATCTAAATAAGTGATATTCTTACAAAATTAAGGACAAATATTTTTAATCATTTCATACCTGTTTCTGTAAATATTTTTATTTATTTTACTTTTTACGAAATCGTTCACTTATTTTAATAATGCATAAAAAAGGAGTAAAAATCGAGAAAATTTTCATAGCATATAAAACATGTCCAGAATTATCTTCAACTATATTTTATCTTTGTTATATTTATGCACTTATGTATGTGTGCATGTGTAGGTGTGTATACATGTATTTATTTGAATAATTACATACATCGTGTCTGATGCCATGGATTACGTTGCCTTTGGGAATATTTGATCAAAATTGAAGAATGCTTACAGAATGACTAATGTTTATTACCCAAAAGCACATCGAATTTACTAAAGGTTTTCTGTTTTCTGTTTTCGGTTAGGGTCGAGCTCCTAAAACAAGAGCACTGCCTGTGTCAAGGATAGAATATATAAATAACCACCCATGCTAGCCATATGGGAACCCCATGTTAAAGTGTTATTTCAGGATAGAGTACAGAACTATTTGTGGTTTTTATTAATTTCACAACAATATTGAAAGAATAGAAAATATTCTGGAAAAAATTATATTATTTAAAATCGTTATTATTTCCAAAATTGGAAATGAATTTTTTGTTTTTAATTAATAAAATAGTTTATGGTAAATTTTGTTATCAAAAAAAATATTTTTTTTAAATTAATTATTCTTTTATGAATCAACTTTTATGCATGGCTTACAGAGTGACTGATAGGATATTTTTTGTTTTAACATGACGACCTGTAGATCCTTTTTTTGTATTTATATTTTCCAAAGAAGAGATAATTTTTTAAACTTGTGCAATTTCTAAATTTTTTTCGAATGGGTTAGCAATATCTGCCATTGGTTTTTGTTAGCATATTTTCTATCCAATTGACTGACTGTTTATTCGATTTATGTATTCAGAGAATTATATATTGTTCTAAATATCCTCGATAAATTTACTAATACTTCTTATGATAATAAATAAGGATAAATAAAAGTTGATTATAATGAAAATAGCACAGATGGCAAATGTTTTTAAGTCTACATCTGTTTTCATTTATTGCAAGAGCTTTTCACTTCTGTTCAAAAGAAATCTTACAAGTAAAAAATCTTATAATTTTGAAAATAAACATAATTTTTTGTTCTGCTAAAAAAAATTCATAAAAAAAAGGATTTTTTTTTCTCGAGTCTTTCTGCTGAGGAGTCCGATTTTCTGTTCAATAATCTTAAACTATAGTGCAAAAAAAACACAATTGTACGAATTTATAAGAAAATTAATATTTACTGACAAATAACTTAATTCAGGATATTAAATTGTCTGTTCGCCTTATTATTCTATATCAGCGTATAAGCCGTTCGTCTTTGAAAGTGCTTTTTAAGTCCACTTTTTTATATAATAAAATATTTAAGAGTTTACTTTTCAATTAATATTTAAAATATTGGCAAACTTTAACCAATTCCGGTTTTATTTTTAATACTATAGACCTGCTAAATTTGATTATACAAAAATAATTATTGAAATTGTTCAAAAAAAATTAACGGATTTTTTTAAGGTACGAATAGACTTAAAAATAATAAATTACAAAAAATAAAATCAAAATCAAATGTTTTTTTAGAAGTTGACTAACTATAAAAATAAATTCGACTACTATAAAAAATATTCGAATTTATTGAGACCAAATTTCAATGATATTGATTAGTCGAAAAAGTTCGTGGTATTTTTGAGTTGTAGATATCTATAAAAATTAAAAAAATTAAAATATTTATCTAAGTTTCTCCTGGTGTAGCGTGTGCTACTATTAAGAGTTAGTATTTTATTAAATCAGCCGATCAGTGATGCTTAAGTTTTCGATGGGTGTTTTTTTTTGGGAATTAAGTGAAGAATACTTTTTGAATAAGAGGATTAGTATGATTGGGGATACGAGAATAGAACTTTTTATAACGAGACGCAGCCATATCAAAAACAAATGTGACTTCAAGATCACGATGAATAATATGATTGCAAAGATAAAAGGATTGGATTCGATGGGAATTGGAATGCTTAGTAGGACCCCAGAGTTCTAGTCCGTAAGTCCATATTGGTTTGAGTAGAGCTTTTGGTTACGTTTAGTCGTAGATACCGAAATTCAGTGTTTTGTAGTATTTCGCTGCCATTAACGTATATGGGAGGACATGGTTCATGACAAAGAGCAAAAGCCACGTGGGTGGATTTATGTTCATTAACTTTTATTTTCCACCTGGTAAACCCATTATGAAGGGTTTGGAATTAGATTTGGAGAATTTCGTAAGAATGTTGATGATTTTCTCTGGATGCAATGCAGGTCGTATCATCGGCATATATAGTACAGATGAAAATGGGACAAATTGGTATATCGTATGTGTAAATGTTGTAGAGGATGGGCCCAAGCAAACTTCCTTGTGGAACACCAGCCAATATTGGAGAGATATTAGAGAGTTCGTTGCTCTTGAAGAAAGGATCCTCTTGAGTTTCCAGAGTAAGCCCGGTCATAAGTTTATAGCAAGAAAATCAATTTATTCAAACCAAATTTAATTTAACAGGAATTAATTAACGAAGTTATTGATATTTTTAACTTAACATAATTCTCCTTTGCACTTAGGTTAGTGAAATGTTCATGATAAATGGGCAGGTACGTAAGGCTAAATTTCTCTATAATTATAAGTCTTGAAGTTTTATACAGTAGCAAAATAGTAATTTTGGTAAAATTTTTAAGCTCTCCTTATTTTCCAAATAAAAAAAAATTATTCAAATAGCGAATTTTCTTCCATACAGGTTTTGTAGAAAATCTTCTGTGGTTCATCCCTTTTCAATCTTATCTAGTGTTTTTTCTGGCAATGTTTAAATTCTCCGTCCGTATTTATCCTGTTTGATATTGTCTCTCCTAGAGATTTGGTTGAGATAAAATATAGAAGGAAGTTATAATTTTCCCGGCAATTCTCTATTAAATTAAAATAGTCTTGAGCAGAATATAAATAGTAATTTTTCCTTATAATTCCAAAATCTCTGTCCTTTGGAAGAAACGAATGACCCGGACAATAGAAGTTTGTGTTCAATAACATTTATGTTATTATTAGCTGACTGAGCAATCCTAAAAATCGACCTTAAATAGTTTTAATCAACACAAAATGGGTAGTAACTGGGGATGAGATATTTATCACATACGAAAATATTGTGCGAAAACGATCCTGGTCAAAACGCGGTGAAGCGGATCAAACTAGAACGGCCAGAAAGGTTTTGCTGTTCATTTGGTAGGACTGGAAAGGAATCATATACTATGAGCTGTTTTCATATGACCAAATACTAAATTCAGACCTTTTCTGTCAATAATTGTAACGTTTGAAGCTTCCAATTGATCAGAAGCGGCAAAAATTTGGCCAACAGAAGAGGTGTTGTATTCCATCAGGCTATAGTGACTCGCCAGTAACTTCGCGAACTTGGTTGGGAAGTTTTTGATACATCCACCTTATAGTCCGAACCTGGCACTAAGCAATTACCATCTTTTTTTTATCATTGAAATCTTCCTTATTGATAAGAAATTGGAATCAAGAAAAGATTGTTAAACTCACTTAGTCGAATTTTTCACCAAAAGGGACCGCAGGGCTTCTATTACAGAGGCATTATAAAGTTACCTTTAAAATGACAATCAATTATAAAATAAAACGATTCATATTTTGCCCAAATCAGACAATCCGAACCATGTTAAATAAAATCTTGAAATAATGTATTTCCCCTTTTCCCTAAACCAATATTTCGGTTTTGTCCAGTACACATGCCACTGTATTCTATAATATTTTGATAGCATGTTTCAGATAACCTATTCCAAATCTCTAGATGCTATAGTTTACTTCCCTTTAAGTAGATAAAATTGGTTGTCATAAAAATTATAAAAACCTTCGTTAAGGACATTTCACTCATAATGAACTTAGTTCACTTTCAAAGGAAAATTTTTTGCGATAACACTAAACAGCCAGAAACTCTTCTTAATAAAATCCTGCACCATTTAATGTGTAATTATAAATATAAAAACAGAATATCTATAACTCACTAAAACTACCATAAATAATACAACGGCTCACATAAATTTATGCACACACAAAAACACTGTGAAAAAAGAATTTTGGATTTTTGGAAAATTTTAGTGAAAAGTACAACAGAAAATTAAGTATTGATTTTATAATACCCTATCCTAAGGTTCCGAAAAGGACATTTGGCCAAAGGATAAAAGAAAAAAACATCCCTATTTTTGGTGTTTTTTTGTTGTTGTTGTTTATATTGTTGTAAACCGTTCGAAAGGAAGGACTAAAAGTTCATTGAAACCTGGATGGTCAGATACGAGTCCCAGTCAATAATATCCTTGTACTTATATGCTGACGCATGCTACTATGAGTAAATATCAATCGTATTTTAACCTTTTTCACCTGCTGTAAAATTTACGTTCCTACTCGACTGGAACACGTGTGTAAGTGTCCCTGTTTTTTGGAATACCTTATTTTAGGCCAAGTATGCGTCATCGGAGAAAATTACCTTTCTTTTATTATACCCAATGGAATGGACTTATAACTTTATTACTTTTGCTTATTTAAAGAGGCAGATTGGCATTTCGGGGATATAGAAATTTTCAAACGAACACGATAAATAGGGATTTACCCAAATATCAATTTTATTTTACTACCAATGAATAACAGACAAAACTGGGAATTACTGGCAAATACATACTGGAAATTTTTCTTCGTAATCAAATCTTTTAGAGTTTAATTCAATCAACTGGCAATGGTTGAATTGCCAAAAAAAATAATGTATCGACTGAAAAAAAAAATAATGGAACACTTTTAATCGAAGGATCTGATAGCAGCATTGGAGACACGTTCTTAGTGCCTATTTATTCAGAGTTCCAAGTTTTACATCTTCGAAAGCATGAGTAAATGTCGATTAAATGAACGGAATAAAAATTGATCCGAATGAATTTAAATGTTTATAACCAAAAACATATTTATAGTAATAGCATTAAGACGGAGAAGCAAAAAGAAAAAACCACCCCAACAGAGAATAAGAAAAAAACCTTAAATCGAATTCGAAAAAATCTTTTCTTTGCCATAAAAGATGTTCACGCGATATTCCGAAATAATAACGACTATTGAGTCATACTGTCTCTAGAAATTTATTTCCATTCATATTCCGTGATTATTTTTTGAATATATTATTTTTTTTTTATTATCATTTTTAAATAATTCACAATATTGAGTGATTCAAAAAAAAAAAATAAAATGAAATAAATTTTATTGTATAATATTTACATAATAAAAATGCTATTTTTATTAATGTTTTTGTTCCTTATTTTGTTAAATGAAAAATTTCCATAATTGCGTAAACATAAGGAAAATAAAGTAGATTTTTTGAAATAAATTTTTTATACCATTTATTTATGATCTACATATATGTATGACATTTTTCAAAATATATGGTATAACTTTAGATAATTTATATTCTATAGAAATGTTATATAATTTATATACAATAGAAATATTGAGTTGTCCGGAAAGTAATTTCGTTTTTTTTTAAATGAAATAATTTTTTCAATTGTGAATTTTTTATTTTATTCAATTAAATATTGTCCAGTCTGATCCAATACCCTTTGCCTTCCTTCTAGCAGTAGCATGATTCCACGCTTATAAAATCACATTATTGCTCATTGGTTATCATTGAAACTAGCAGCAAAACTAGCACGAAAAATAGAACCGGTTCTATTTCTGAAATATTGCTTGAAAACTAGCAGCAAAACTAGCAATGATGTTATTGGGTTGTCCAGGAAGTAATTTAGTTTTTTTTTTTATAAAAATGAATGATGATTTTCTTACAGTAAATTAATATTTTATTCAATTAAATATTGTTAAGTATGATCCAATACCCTTTGCCATCTTTCTGTTAGTAGAATGATTCCGCGCTTATAAAATTTTTGTTCTTTGTTGGCAAAAAAATGATGAATTAAACGTTTTACCACCTAAAAATTTTTGTAGAGACCGGAACAAATGATAATCAAAAGGTGCTAGATCTGGAGAGTATAGTAAAAGCTTTTTCCGAGTGGTCAAACTTTTATGTGATTGCGCATTATCCTGTTTGAATACTATACCTTTCCTATTGACAAATTCTGGCTTTTTTTCTTTAAGTGAATCATTCAATTTGTCCAACTGATGATAGTACACTTTGGAATTGTTTGTTGTATTGCTCGGTAGAAGATCAAAATAAACGGTTCCTTTAGAATCCCACCAAACAGATAGCATAACCATTTTTTAATGAATATTGGCTCTCGAAGTGCTTTGATCCAGTTAATCTTTTCTGCTCCAGGATCTTTTGCGCTTAACATTTTTGTAGACAACCTATTTCTCGTCACCAGTGATGATACGCTTCAAAAATGGATCATTTTCTTGGCGTTTGAGAAGCAAATAACAAACGTCAATGCGACGGCACAAATTTTCACAATTCCGTAAGAAGATTAGGAACCTGTATGTCGAGCTTTGAGATAAAACCTAGCCGTTTCAAATGATCATGAACGGTCAAATTCGATAAATTTAAACTCTTAGCGATCTCACGAGTTGTTATTCGCCAGTTTGCATCAATTAATGCCTTTATTGTGTCTTCATCGGCTTCAACTGGCCTTCCAGAATGTGGTGCATCTTCGAGATCAAAATTGCCGGATGGAAATTTTGCAAACCAGTTTTGGCACTGGTGCTCACTTAACACATTTTCTCCATACACATCGGATAAATATTTTCTTGCTTGAACAGCATTTTTATCTTTTCTATACAGTAAAAAAGTAAAATATGCTGAAAATTCTGTTTTTTTTACTTTTCATATTTAACCAAAAATTACTGTGCAGAATCAGTCGAATTCTGCCTTGCTATGTCAACTGTCAAAATACATGACGCAAGCTTTGCTATGTCAACTATCAAAATACTTATGATTATGCGGCTTAAGTGTGAAGTTGGTTGTGAAAACATACAATTAAGTCCTCTATTGGGAAAAACGAAATTACTTTCCGGACAAATAAATATTATCCATATCGGATCAGGAAAAAAGATTATTAAAAAATGGCATATTTTTTAATGTACACAAAATAAATAAATAAGCTTAACTATTTGTTGCAGTCTGTTTTGGGAAAAAGAGGGAAAATTTTTTTGCGTCCTAATAATTTTTTTGAGTCAAACCGGAAATTTAAAATTCTAATTTAATAGAAAAGTCGACATATTCAGTTTATTATACGAGGTCTGTTCAAAAAATATCACGAATTTTGAATTTTCGCGGGTTACGTATATTGGATTTTCGATTTTTTGTGGCATTCCGTTGGTACTCATGTCTCTCACTTATGCCGACAAGTTCGGCCATTTTGAATGTTCAGTTAATTTTTGACAGCTGCTTTGCTTGCACGTGTTTTGACTCGTCTTCAAAACATCCGCGCCGACCCAAATTTGCTCCAGAGGGTCATAACTGGTGACGAATCATGGGTTTATGGTTATGATATGGAAACCAAAGCTCAATCATCTCAATGGAAGCTGCCGCACGAGGCAAGACCGAAAAAAGCGCCATTTTTCTTCGATTACAGGGGCGTGGTGCATCATGAGTTCTTTCCACAGGGTAAAACGGTCAATAAGGAGTATTACCTGCAAGTTATGTGCAAGTTGCGCGAAGCAATCCGCCAGAAACGCCCGGATTAGTGAAAGAACAAAAATTGGCTTTTGCCATTTTTGGCCAAAAACAACACACTAATAATACCGCAGCCACCGTATTCACCAGATCTGGACCCCTGTGACTTTTTCTTGTTTCCGAAACTGAAGAGGCCCATGAAATAATGACGCTACGCTATGATTGAGGAGATAAAGACGGCATCGAAGTAGGAGCTGAACAAGATCACAAAAAATGATTTTTTGGAGTGCTTCGAGGATTGGAAAAAACGTTAGCACAAGTGTTTAATATCTAGTGGGGTTTATTTTTAAGGGGACAAAATAGATATTCGTGAATAAATACATAATTTTTGAAAAAACACAAAATCCGCGATACTTTTTGAACAGACCTCGTATATAAATTATAAGAATTTTTGTTTCTTGCAGTATATTCAGGATCATAATCGATAGTATTATGCTGTTTCCCTATTCAAAGATCATAATATTCTTTCAAATTAAATTAAAAGAGATATTTTATTTTTTTATTATATTATTTTTTAATAATACCAACAAAAAAAATACTAGGCGCTTCCAACTTGATGGTCATAGGTAGAAGAGATGATTTCATGAATTATGAAGGATTATTCATTTTATGTTGCGGAAAGTTAAATTTAATAAAATACAATTTTTGTTCAAATTTTGATAAACAATTTTAAATTAATTTATTAAATAAATCTTGCCATTATACAAAAAATAAAATATAATTCAAATTGCTTTCCAAAAATTCTTCTAACAGGATTTAATACCTTTAAAGTAATTGTAGATGACTTTTTCGTACATTTCGTGCTGTAATTCGACCATTACTTGATAGATGTTGATTTTTAAGCACCTCAAAATTTAATAATTATTTGTTTTAATATAGTTTTTCTATTTATTTTTATAAGAAAAATTCCAAGTGTTTAAAAAATGTCTTCTTATTGTACTTAGTGACATCATCAAAACTCGAAATACAAAGTTCCTGGAAACTTGTCGTGCAGTAAAGCCAAAATTATACTTGTTATATGACCTGTGGCATCGTATTGTTAAAACCACATAAGGTTCAGATAAAAAAATCTTTTAGTTCGTATCAAAAAATTTGCTTCTTATAAGACAATAACGCTCAAAATTGATGATAACTGTCGCTCCTTCTTAGGAAGGAGCGACTGTTACTATCAATTTTTCACCTTCTTCAAAGAAATTTGCGGTAGTGACTACTTCGGACAAAAATGAACATCAGAGCGTCAGTTTTGGTAGTTATAATAGCTTTTCTATAGTTATTTAGGTTTTATAGCATATCTATCACGAGTGAAATAGTCCATCCGTTGGGAAAAAATTCTCCTTTTATAGATAACCCATTACGTAAAACCACCACTTGTAATAAGTTTTTTTTTATAATTTAAATGCATTGTATAGTATATAAAATATTCATATTATAAAATGGCAAAACTTAATCTAAGCAAATATTATTTAAATTTATATAATTCTTGAACAGTTCTCAAATAATAGAGCTGTACTTTATAAATGGTAAAATGGATAACCCATTATCATGAACAAAATTTGTTTGATGGTTGGGAGAGTAGGATCTATTCTTAATGTTCTCTGAGCTATGGGACGGTTTTTTTTTCTTAAATTTTTCACCTCCTATAATACATGCAGAAATAAGGTCATAATCTGTGAAGTTTAAAAATTTCAATAAATAAGAATAATTTTATTAAAATAAATCATTTTGAAGTGGTTTTTGTTGTTGCTAGAACTGAGCTTGTTACTTTTTAAAAAGGTTTCTATTTCAGAGTAATTTTATTTTCTTTTTTTTTGGGAAAAATCGCTTATTATTTTAAAATTTTATATAAAATTATAGATGGTCCCATATATTTTTTTATATATGGTTACCTATATTTTTATAGTAGAAAGTATTTACGATTCTTTTATCATTTCGCCGGCAGGTTTCCTGCACAAAAATAAAAAAAATTGTTTTTTTTTCAATACCAAGCAATGCAAATATATAATATATTTTTCCTTTTTTATTACCTTTAAAAAAATAGAAGTTAACTTTCTTAAAACAGATAATGTCCACATAATCTTCTACTTAAAATAATCCGTCCACCTAAGTCAATAAAGGAACGCTCAGTTACCCATCAAAAGGGAAAATATTTTTCTTTCATGATTTATTATCTATTCAATTTTTTTAATTTTAGAAGTTTTGACTAAATTTCTATGTGTATGCAAAAAGGTGGACAAGTTTTCAAAAAAAAAAAAATTTCTATATAATTAACCTCCCTCCCCCCCCCCCTCTTCGTAATGACCCTTACGAATTTTTTCATGGTATAATATGACTTTTTTCTTTTTTCCAGTGATTTCTTTAAATCATACAAATGGGATGAATTAATAATAAATCTATTAATTTTAGTTAAAGTAAAAATTATGATTAAAGAGCTTTCAGGTCTGTAAGTCCAATTGGGCTCATATACTTATACGACAACATAAATAATTGCTTGTATGATTCTGAAATATTTGGTTTGTTGGTTTATTATTTGTTCATATCTACTTCTAATTGTATTCTCAGGTATAAGCTGCTATTTATAATTTTCAATAATTTAGCCTTATTATCACCGAAATTGTCTAGAGTTCAAAGTTCTAGTATTTGAATACGGCGCTGTTGGAACTATTAAAAAACTGAGGACCAAGAATACTACATTGAGGAATTCCTCAATGCCTTAGTAATTGATAAATTCAAAACTTATTTAAGCTGACAAACAGGATTTAAAGATATGATAAGTTATAGGCAAAATGATACTCCTGACTTTCTAGAATGGTATCGGATACCGGAGGGAGAAAAGCCAAACCTTCGTTGAATCATAATCCTTACCGTGAACAATGTTTTTTTCTCTCCATCATAGGAAAACCTATAAAATATATGAAAATATTATGTTTAAATAAAAATCTAACTAAATTAGTAACAAGATACTCTCATCGAAGAAGAAAACATATCAAATTATTATAGACAAAGAAAAAAGAAGAAAAAAATTATTTAAAATATCTTTTTGAATATACTTTTGACCAATACTGTATCAAACACCTGAATTTACATGAATTGATCTCATAACTTGTGTCCTTTTTTACACATACTCTCTTATTCTGAAAAATTGATTTTTATTTGTACTAATTTTCGAAGAATTTTATAGCCTTTCTACATGAACTCATCTATTCGTGTATGCTTATTCGTGTGTTCAAAAAATAAATAAAATTATTAGAAGTTTTTCGAAATAACATCGCCGCCTTTCATTGATTTATGTACTATCAACATAAGTAGGTACAAACAGGAAAATGTAGAAGGTATTTCATATTTTCATGACAAGGTCAGTTACCTGAACGAACCCAGCAGGATATATGATCAGGTACTATAAACATGCTATTTTTCTTTAGGCAAATCTGGAGCAGTAATCCAAATCACCACCAATCCGGCTAGGCATCCCTCTGTGAATCTGAGCCATGTTTTTAGTATAACATCGACCCAAAAATCATTAGAATACAAAAGACATATTATAATAGGAGTTTTTAACATATATTTTTTGCTAATGTTCCAGAATATACTCGTATGTGTGTACATCCGGGGATGATTTTGCATATTTTCGGGCAAAAAGAAATCAAATCGAAAACCTAACAAAGAATAAGTTAAAAGATGAATTATTATTTATTTTCTACAATAACTTTCTTGTGTTATTATTATTTTTTTTAAAAAATTATTTCTGTTCTGTTGTATATTTACGAGTATGTAAATAGTTTATAATAAAATTGTATATTTCTATTAGCATATATGGAAAGAGGTTGATGTCATTTTTATTTTTTTAATCAAAAATTCGACTTCATCAAAAGTTTACGAAATATTTTTATTTACTTATTAATAATTTCATGAATTCTTTTATTACTTATCGGAATTTTATTTTAAAAAAAAGATTTTTTTCCATCTTCAAGATCACATAAAAAAAAACCAAGAAAAGAAATGAGTGTATTAATACGGGTATGAATGCAGATTCTATTAACTTAATGAAAAAATTTAACAATATGGGAATTTTGATTAAAAAAAACCTTCTTTGAGAGATTTTCTTTTAATATTTAAATAAAATTCTTTTTTTTTTATTAAAAGGTTAATCAATTTGTTCTTTGGAAAGTTGAGTATTTAAAAAAAATATTTGCTATTAAAATGACTATCAGGAATTTTCTTGTAGAAGTCAATCTATTTGAGATAATCTTCGGATAAAATTTTTGTATAATTTTATAAGAAAAACGATCAACAGCATTAAATCGTACAATCTTAGACCCCAATTGGCATTACTAAATCTCTGAGAAATTTTTGACATTAATAAATTTAAGCGTTTTGCCTAAAAATAATATCAAAATTTATCGTGTTATGTAAACTTCTTATAGAAACAATTTTTCAGTATAGACTACCAAGTGTGTAAGTGTATAAGCTTAAATCCGCTGTTTTTTTAATCATAGAAAGCAAAAACAATTTTGTTCAAAGTACTTGCCCTTAGCTAGCTATACATTTTTCTCATCTCTCGGGGATACCACGCCAAAAAATTCCTTCTCTTTCAAACCACTCATCAAGCCATTTTCGGTCGTCTTCGTAAGAATCGAAATGCCGCTCAGCGAGCGCGTGGTCCATCGACGAAAACAGGTGGTAGTCGGAAGGAGCAAGGTCTGGTGAATAATCGGGGTGGGGTATTACCTCCCAGTTGAGTGTCTCCAAGTAGTTTCGGACTATTTCTGACGTATGCGATGGTGCGTTGTCGTGGAGAAAAATCAGCTTGTCATGTCTTTGTTGATAATACATCCTTTTTTCACGCAGAGCAAGGTGCAATTTGATCAGTTGTTGGTGGTAGTGGTGGGCATTGACAGTTTCACCAGGTCTTAACATTTTATAGTAGACGATACCCTACTGATCCCACCAAACGCACAGCATTGTCTTCCGTCCGAAGCGATTTGATCTTGGGGAAGATGTTGATGGTTGGCCGGGATCAATCACCGATTTCTGGCGTTTAGGATTCTCGAAATATATCCACTTTTCATCGCCTGTCACAATCCGATGCAGGAACAACTTTCTTTTTTGTCTGGAACAACTTTCTTTCGCATGTGTTTTGGCGTCGCTCCATCTGCCTATCGTTCAATTCATGCGGCGCCCATTTTCCGATCTTTTCAATCTTCCTAATGGTACGCGAATGCATGGAATACCCAATTGTTCCCGAGCATTTTTTGTGATTGGGTATCGTCTTCGTCCAAAAGAGCCTCAACCTTTCCCACAAGTCAAAATTGCCGTCTTTGAACTGACGAAACCAATCTCGGCACGTTTTTTCCAGCAAAGAACTATCACCATAGGCCTCCAAAAGCCTTCAATGCGATTCGGCAGCCGATTTCTTCAAATTGAAGCAGAAAAGCAGAGCTTCCCGCATATGCTCTTTTTCTGGCACAAAACAAGACACGATTACCAAAGGAAAAATGTATGTTGTTGTACAAAATTGCTCACAATGTTCACTGATTAATGTTGACAGATGTCAAACTCATAAAAAAAAATATGGCGTATCCATGGTAGCTTAATACGCTGACTCACGCCATCTATGACCAATCAGCGGATTTAAGCTTATACACTTGGTAAAATAATCTTTAATATAAAATGGGATATTTTATTCTAAATAAAAATTATCTTATATAGAATATATATTTTCTAGTTATCAAAAAACAAGGTTAAACTTTCCAAATTGCAAAATGAAAAAATGTGATTAAAAAATATCTTTTTATGTCGTGGTAGAAACTTTGTAAATTTTCCATTTTTTATTATGGAAAATTTACAAAGTTTATACCCTTACATAGAAAGAGATTTTTTAATCACATTTTTTTTAAAAAATATAATTTGATTTAAAATATAATTTCTAGAAATTAGTGAAAATTTACTAGGCAAACATAATTCGCACCAAGAAAGTATACCATTTGTATCAGAGAATTTCTTGCATAGTCCCTTTCTCTTAATAGATAATTTCCTAAGCCTATTTTATTTAAAGATGTCTTAAAGTTAAAATCAATAAAAAAAAGGATTTATCTATCTATTATATCTGATGTAGTCTGTTTTATACCCAATAGTATCAAAGGCTTATAAATAAAAAATAAATAAAAAACCAGCCAAGCCGGGTAATATACATTTTTTCGTATTTTTGTCAGTTTTTTTAAACTTGTTAAACAGTCAACATGTGTAAAGATAAAGTGAACTTAAGACATTGTATGTTGTATGAGTTCCACAATGGGAATAACGCGATAGAGGCAAAAGAAAACTTATATGGCGTGTTTGGAGAAGACACAGTAACAGTTCGAACATGCCAGAGACGGTTTGCGAAATTTCGTTTGGGTGATTTTTCTTTGAAAGATGACACCAGATCAAGAAGGCCATCAGATGTCAATGATGAAGTGCTACACAGTATGATTAGGACAGATCCCATGTTCAATTTCACAGAAGGGACCTTCAAGCTTGGAATTCACCAGACTACTGCTTTAGAGCACATTAAAAGGCTTGATTTTATGTCCAAACTCTCTGTTTGGGTGCCACACGAATTAGGCGAAAAAAATTTAATGGATCGAATTTCAATATGTTCTTTTTTTGCACCGCTTGGTGACTGGACATGAAAAGTGGATAGTTTATTAACATGTGGTAAGAAAAAGAGCATATTCTTACAAAGGGAAGACACCACCGACCACATCTAAAGCTTGCGTGCATCAAAAGAAAGTAATGCTGTGTTTTTGATGGGATCGGAGGAGTTTTGTCCACTATGAGTTGCTGAAAGAAAATTATACGGTCGATACGTCCATATTTGGCCAACAGAAAGGGGTGTTAGACCGCACGTGGCAAGAAAAACCGTACAAAAAAGAGTTGGGCGGGACAACCCTACCTCAGCCAGCATATTCTCTATATATTCCACCATCTTGATAGAAATGAATATATAAATAATGAGGGTGTCCAAATAGCACTGGAAGAATACTTTGTATCCAAAAAGGAGAACTTCTTTTCCAGGGGGGATAAACTGCCAGAACGCTGGCAGACAGTTGTAACTAATAAAAGAAATTATATTTTGGATTAATTTTTGAATAAAAAATGAAAAAAACTTTAGTTAATTAATCTATTAATTTATTTAGTAACAATTTGTATTTTTTTTTTAAATTTAATTTCTAGTTTAAAATACTTTGATTATTTATCAAAACGAAAGTATATATACTTAAAGGAAGAAATATGTCCCATTTCTATTGCTATTCTTCTTAACCTATTTTTAAAAAAAATGAAAATAACACTTTTAAACTCATACAATTAACCATAATATGATATATCTTGGAAAATACCTTCTAAAATCAATGCTTTTAAATTTTTAATATATATTCCATAAGTGAATTTAGGGAAACTTTCGCAAAAAAAACCTTTTCAATAAATTCACAAATCAAATTAACAAGAGAAGAAGCAAAACCCTGCTCTCATCACTAAAAAGGTCAAATTATACACTCATAAATGTTCAATAATTCCAAAAGGTAAACAAGCACTTTATTTTTTTTTATATGAAAAAAACAACTAATAAACTAGAAATTTTATGGCCAAACCATATT
Source organism: Atherix ibis (assembly GCA_958298945.1). Taxonomy (NCBI): domain Eukaryota; kingdom Metazoa; phylum Arthropoda; class Insecta; order Diptera; family Athericidae; genus Atherix; species Atherix ibis. Next base: position 84,828,564 of record OY282607.1, read on the forward strand.
AAAACACACTTAATACTCATAAATACCCTCTTTTCACGTTGAATAAATACCATCGTAAATTCAAAGATCAGATTGAATATATTTTACTATGGTCTGAAATCGTTTTCTAGGGAATAATTTAGATATAGTATCGATACTAAATAGTAAAGCATGTCATTTTCAATTTTACTAACGTACAAATAATCCTGATTCATAAATGTTACCTTTTGATATATGAACGGACGGACGAGTAATACACGAGTATCCTGATTGTATTTATTTTTGCAAATCTGTATGCAAAATTCTTATTTTAATTCAACTTTTATAAATTTATACATATTTAAGTTTGTAATATTAAATTTTTTATTCATTTCTTATTTTAAATGTAAGAAAAGTCCTTTTTAATGGATATTTTCTAAAAGTTAAATTTTCTTTTAAAAAGTTAACTATTAAAAAAATATATATTTTGGTACTTTAGAAAACTAGAAAAATCCCAGAAAAAGGACTCATAATAATATAGTCGTTAGCCGGTATCCTTGAGACTTTATATACTATAAAAAAATGTACAAAAAATTTTTTTTAAATATTATCTTCGAAAACTATAAGTACGATTTTAGTTAAATACAGCTCTTCAGCTACCATTTCAATAGTAGTAATTATAATAATTATAGTATTTTTTTTATACTATGGGAGAACGAATGGGGGGGGGGCTTGCTTTGTGAACACTCTGGTGTGTGGTACTTGCACCCACTAAAAACCTCTTCCTCTTCTGGGTTGATTTTTAAAAAACCACCCTTGGCTCCGCTTTAGCATTACACTTAATAAATATTTTTATTATCCTAACTCTAATTTTTGTTTTCTTAGCACGCTTTTTATAAGAGTCCCGACTCTCTACCAGGTGGCCCTATCTGTCAGAATAACACCATTTTTACCCATCTTGGGTATTCTGGTAATATACGAGGTCTGCTCAAAAAAGTATCCCGAATTTTGTGTTTTTTTTTTCAAAAATTATTTATTTATTCATGAATATCTATTTTGTCCCCTTCAAAGTAATCCCCACCAGCTATTATACACTTGTGCCAACGTTTTTTCCTAATCCTCGAAGCACTTCAAAAAATCATTTTTTGTGATCTTCTTCAGTTCCTCCTTCGATGCCGTCTTTATCACCTCAATCATGGGGCTCTTCAGTTTCGGGTACAAGAAAAAGTCACAGGGGGCCAGATCTGGAGAATACGGTGGCTGCGGCGTTATTATGTGTTGTTCTTGGCCAAAAATGGCAAAAGCCAATTTTTGTTCTTCCACAAATCCGGGCATTTCTGGCGGATTACTTCGGGCAACTTGCGCATAACTTGCAAGACATGAGTACCAACATAACGCCATAAAAAATCGAAAATCGATACTTTTTGAACAGACCTCGTATAAGGACATTCTGGTTCAATAATAATCCACGTCCTCGGTCTAGCCATTCCCTGAAGTTTCGTATCAGTTTTTTGGTCCAACTTCTGCTGGTCTCGTTATCCCATCGGTGTTGTCACCTATTGAGCATTTCATCACTAGCTTCGGTTTTTGCTTCTTCAGATCGCGGTACTTTCTTTAGCTCATATAGTTTCTTTGGTTCTTGCATCAACACGTCGATGGCAATCACTAGAATCACCGGTTCAGATATCGTCCTATAGAAATGAGCCACTCTAAGGGAACCTCTTTTCTGTACAGCAGCCATCTGTTGCCGAAACTTTTCTATCTTCAGAGCATCAGCCCAAATCTCTGGCAGGTATTCGCCTTTTGGTGAGCAAAACAATCTCGGCTTTCCTATGCACTCTTACCCATCGTATGACTTGGTTAAGGTTCCTCTGCGCCTCCTCAACATTTCGATCAACCATGACCGCATAAAAATAATAATAATGTATCTGAAGAAGCAAAATTCTGAATTTATTTGAAGTTTTCAATGTTATTAATTTTTAGTTTTAATTAACTTTATAAAAAATCTAAATTAAATTCTACTGAAAAATAATACAATATTTTTATAAAAACTTTTAAGAAAACAATTTTTTAAAGAAAACTTCAATAATTGTGATACAAATATTATTTGATATTAAGAAAAATTCTAAGTAAATAATAACATAAAAACTTCAGATAAAATCACTGATTGTTAATCATTTAGAACGCGACTATTAGATATAGGATTTAAATTATCAATAAATAGTCAATATAGCACAGTACTTGAACCCGAATGGACTTACGAACTTGATTTTTGGGGTTGAACCAAACCTTCTTAGTCTCATCGAATTTAGTTGGCAAGAATTCATCGTAATCAACTGATCCTTTTATCCTCCATAATGAGTTTTATATCTTCTTTGTCTATAAAACAAACAAAAAACAATTTTTATTTGAATACTAAATTTCATCACGTTTATCTTAAATATTAAAAATTGGTATTTATTGAATTTTGCATATGAAATTAATATTAAGTAATATTAATAAATGATATCATAAATATGGCTTTATATGTCCAAACTTGACGATGGGGGGGAGGGGGGGTGGTGCTATTATATAAAATTTCAATCGAATTGAATAACAAAACGTGTCAGTAAGCTAACAATAATTATAACATTTTAAATAAGAATAATTTTGACATTTTCCAAAATCAATGTCAACATAAATGATAAAGTCAGTAATTTCCGGTATAGAATAAATCCTCTTTCAAAGAAATTTTCACGGAAATCAGTTGAAGACAAGTAGCTTTAAATGGCTTAAATTTTCAACTAAAGAATGAATTAGATTTCCATATTTTAACATTAGACACGCAGCATTAAAAGCAGACAAAATGTAAATTAAGAAATTGATTTAATAGGGGGTGGATGGTGAAGGGGGTTGTAAGCCTATAACGATGCAATTTGGTTAAGGAAAGTGGTGGGGTTGCTTTAATTACTGTTCATTAGCTTTTTTGTTGTCTATTCTATCATATTTGAAACCAAAATGGAATCACTATTAATAAGTAAATAACATTGATTTAAATCAATTTTAAAGGCTACTTTATTCAAACCATTAAGTTTTCGTAATTTTTAATTATAATCATAAAAAAAACCATAGTATCTTATTAACAGTAAAAAAAACCTTTTTTTTTGGTTATTTATTCTTTAATTGTAATTTAATTATTATTTTACAATATAAATTATTTTTTTTAAACTTGGTTTTTCTTCGAAAATATTAAAAGTTCATTTAATGTTTAAAATATTATCAATTCTTGGAATACTAACTCAAATCAAAATTTTTTTTTAAAGTATGAAAACAGATCAAGGCATTATAAAAACATATTTGAAATATTTCTGCTATTTCATAAATCTTAAAGAGAAAAAAACCAAAAATTAAATATTATTTATTAAAAAATTTACCCTTTTAATTTATCCATAAAAATTATTTAGAAAAAAAACCAAATTTTGATTAAAGAGTTTATCAATTATAAATAAATTTAAGAATTCAGTTAAGATCAAAATTTTACAAAAACTCAAAATTTATTTTTAAGTAGAATCGTTTTTTGGGGGGTTTTAAAATTTAACATGGCGATTTATCAGCCTAATACTTCTCTTTTACTAAATTATTTTTATAAAAAAAACAGATACTTTCTTAATAATTACTTAATAAAAAGGGCTTTGGTTTTTTCGTTATATTTTCTTTTGATATATTTTTCGTAAAATTGGTACTCAAATGACCATAAATAAAAAAGTGTTCATACTTCCTTTACGCGATACACATGTGGTCATGCGGTTACACCTTACCACTCTTTCGATACCGTCAAAGTTGATTGCTCAAATGTGTGTACGCATGCAGTTACACTATTTAACTTTTGGAACAAGTTTTACCTTTTTGCATTTTTTGCAAAAATTACTCAAATCTTTATTGATTTTTTTATGGCGATTTACGAGTGTCATTTCAATTTATTTTTAAAATTTATTTTCTATACAAACTTGAATTTGGTTAAAAGTATTTTTATGATACAAAGAAAAGCAAACAATTAATTGTGATAGAAATAATATTTTTTAAATCAATAAAAATAATTTAATTTTTTCCCAGAATATTATCAAGAAAATTTTTCTTAGGAAATTTGATAAAATTTCTTTGAATTTAAAGAAAATTATAGTGAATATATTAATAGATAAGTTATTAAATGGACAAAATAAATTTTTCGATTACAAATTGAATAATGTGTAGTAAAAATAAATGAATAAATAAATAACAGATTGCAAGTGGAATGCTTTGTTTGTACTTTAATATCATATGCCCGTAATTTCTGATAACTATTATTGTTGTGACAATAAAATTACTTGCTATAAAAAAATAAAGAAATTTTATTATAAACTCTAAGTATAATTTTAACAATTTTTAAACAACAAAGTAATCATATATGATAATAAGTTGTGAATTTATTTATATCGCGTGTTCTTTTTAAGGGGATACAAATTTGTTTTATTTAAAAAAAATACAAAAAATTCAATTTTTCCAATAAAAAATTTAGAAATTTTTTTTTTACCATTGGTGCTAACAAAAAATTTCCTACATAATCTGATCAACTCAATTTTTTTACTAAATCCAGCTTTATTTCTGTTATAACTCGCTTTAAGTTAGCTTACATGACCTGAATTGTTGCTGCTTTGTTAATATAGACTAATTAGTTAATAAAGTTTGGTGGCTAATTGACAGGTCCATTGCATTTTGATGGTTACTTAAGCTTAATGACCAGTAGCGCCATTCTGTGGAAACCACACATAGAACAAATAGTTCACTTTTTTGGACATCTTTTGGGGATTTGTCTCATTCTAAAAGTGATAATTTCGCTCGATGACAAAACCGTTGGTCCAAAAATGATCTTTATTTGCTAAATAAAATTTTGTAATAAAATAGCTTTAGTGCTGAATTTACATTTCAGTACAAATGTTACTAAGAAAAGTGACAGATGACAGGTGGTTTGACAGGTAACCCTATCAGAAGTTCTATCAACTAAAAAGTTATGGTCAATTATTTTATGATTTTCTACTCAAAATAAAAAAGTTTAAAAACTATTTTAAGCGTGAATGAACGATTATAAAAAAACGTTTATGATATAAAAATTAATCCCTATTATAGTAAGTTATCTGTCAATTCTTCCTTTCTACTAATCATACTAAAAAAAAGGAGAACATAATTTTATAAAACATTTTTAAAGTGATTTTCACACTTACAAAAAAAAAAGAAAACCTTTTTTCTCAATTATCATAATTTATTCTACAATATATTTTTAAATGCTCTTTAAAATCTTATAATTACTTTTATTTGTATTCAGAAAATACCAGTTTTATATGCAGAAAATATATTTCCATAAAATGAATATTATCTCAAAGGAAAAATGTAGTTGTTATTTATGCAAGTTTTTCATTATATTCATTATCTTAAAAGTCTTAATCCAAAGTTTTAGTAGTTCATTCTGGACAACAAAAAAAACCAACCACATATAAGATAATTTATTATTATGGAGACTTTGTAAACAAATGTGCTTTACTGTAATTCTCATTTAATGTTTTCATTCCAATGGGAAAGAATTTTAGTAAAAGTATTCTAGATAATTAGTTTATTTAATTAAGTATTTTGTTATGTTTGTTTATTTGAATTTGCTTTTCTGCTTCGGCTTTGTTTTTGTTTTCAAAATTTCAAGAGCACTTTGTGTTAAATTCAACCTTCAGTCTACAAGTTTACGAGGCCATAATAAATACTTTCTAGTACAAGGAAATAATACAACTAGTACGCTAACCTAGTTTTTTAATTAGTAACCTACATACACATATATACATATTGTCTTTTGGTTAATAGTATTTGTAAACATTTTTTCGATTAAAGTCTCTTTATTATTAGTTTTAAGTCCATTTCTCAGATGTCATTAAAAAAAATCTCTCCAAAACTAGTCGGTGTCCTTATTTATCGGACTATCAATTTTCGGAACAAATATATTTTTTTGAGGTAGCATTTATTTAAATTATTGTTTTTCATTTTTATATTATGAATCGCTTTGGATATTGAAGAATAGGGTCTGGATGCTGATTTTTCGAGAAAATTTTTTTTTCATAAATGAGGCTCGTTTCTCGCTCTGAAAAAAAACCTACAAGTAAGAAAAAGAAGGTGAGATCCTATTGATCCGTATTTCTTTGGAAAAAAAGAAGGTAAAACCGTTACCGTCAATTCTGAGCCTTGATCGTATAATTGCTGACCACATGTCGTTTCATTAAAAAAGAACCACAAGCCACACAAACACAAAAAATTTTAGATTATTACCCGTAAAGTTTCAGGATACATAATTACGAGATTTGGTGATGTCAATTGGCCTTCAACATTGTGCGATTTGACGACATTGGAATTTTTCGTGTAGACTTTGGAAAAGGTCGTATTAACGTAGACGACCCTGAGACTGAAGAGCATTTGAAAAGGAAATCTTACAAAAATCTCACTACTCTACCTTATAGACCAGTCTCGTTTAGATACCTTCTCACACAAATATTGAAGTCGTCAAATGGCCTCATGTCTAAATGATTTTATAAAAAAAATCAAACTAATATTCTTTAACTAATGGCCAAATTACAGCCCAAAATATGCGAAAAAATCATCATAAATTACCTTTAAAGGAGCGAGTCTTGCAAGAAGTTTCTTAAAATTGTAATAATAAAGTTCTAACATTTCCATAAAATTTTAAATTTTTAAAATAGCTCTAAAATAGTCTATTCTAATGTTATAAAATCAGCGATTTTTCAAGTTATTTTTTAAAATTTTTTTTTTGAATTTACGGAATTGAAAAAAAATTATTTTCTATTTCGTAAGTTCAAAACAACTTAAAATTTTTTTAATATTCACAAGCTATAATACTGAGATTTTGTTAAATATTGAATTCCATCATATGAATTCCGATTATTAACAAATCTAAACTAACTTATTATTATTCTAAAAATTAAAAGAAAAATACAATTTTTGACGTAATATTTCTATAAGTAAATAAATATCAAAATTAACTTTCACCTTTTCAAACAATCAATTTCTTTTCAAATACTCGTAAGCTTTTCCATTTCATAATGAAAACAAAAGTCAATAACATAAAATAAAAATGAAAATATTAGATTTTAATATATTTTTAATCAACAAAATATTTATTAAAAAAAACACAGTATAAATATTTACGAGTATAAATTAAAATTCAATCTAATACGTTGTTATGTTAAAAAGTATGTTTCCCAAATAAGTTTTTTTTTTAACAAATTACTTAATATCTTTTTTTTTTGTTTGTATGTGTATAAAATTACTCAATATGCTAATGTATCTTTAGCTTGAAAACCAATATTTTCACATATCATCGATGGTAGATTTTTTATTTTTGATCATTATATGACGTAAGCCTAAACTGGTTTTTCCAAATTTATAAGAAAAAAAAAATTTCTTTTTGTTTTTATATTCGTATCTTTTTGGCCTTTTGTAAGATATTCGATTAATATACTGGAAATGATTTTTTACTTGAAGAAAAAAATTAATATTAACTGTAGAATTGGATAAAGATAGAGAAAATTTCAGAAAAAATCCCGAAAAAGGATACTCTTCATAATATGTTTATGCAAATAAAAGGTTAAAACATTTTTCGCTGAAACTTAGAAGGCTAGTCTACACTTTATATGAAAAATTAAAAATAAACATAACTCCATAAATTAAATCATTAAATTTATTGCGAGTAATGCTGAATATTTTAAATAACATTAATATCAATGTTAGCCTACGTTTTATATAAAAACTTCCATAAATATTCGAGTAGAATTCCAAGGCAATTATTATTAAACTATTCCAATATTAGCAAAAAAACCGAGTCATTATTGAATTTATTGCCTTTCAATAAAACTTGCGTCATAGTCACATCATTTATGATCTTCGCAATATTCTGAGTCAATTGCAGTAACATAACAAGAAAAAAAACATTTATTGCTTGTGGTAATAATTTAAGAAAAGATAATTACTAAACATCCCCCTTGATGTATCCAAATAAAAAAACGATATTATATAAACTATAATACTTCCTAGAACAACCGGATATCCTCGTTGCCATTTAATTCCCAATCGGTTAAGTTTTTTCATTTATTTTTCATGTCTTACACTATAAACCATCTAAATAAAAATTACTATCCAATATTTCAATTTTTAATTAAAAATGACCAGCCAAGAAAAAGAAGATATTAATTTAACAACAACAAAAAAGTGATGGCAAACCTACTTTTACGCAAAGTAAGTGTTAAATCAGTTTTGCGATTAGAAATTTTTTCCTTCAATAAATTTAATAAGAAAATTATTTAATTAAAATGTAGAATTTCATATAAAATTAGTTATGCATGCTTAGGCACTGATTACCGAGTGAGTTCAGTGGCACAAGGAGAAGCGAGTAGCTATGATTTTCTTTTAATCTCTTCTTAAAAATTATCGATTTACCATAAAGTTCTCGGCACCTTTTATCATCTTTCAAATACTGTCATAAAAATATTATTCTTATTATGATTAAATGAGCAAGCACATCGTAAAAACGAGTACATCCTATTAATAATCGACTAAACTCAGTTGTCGCCATAAAGTAATTATTAAAAATATTAATTTTCAGGGAAAAAAATAGTATTAAAAATATGGCCTTATAATAAAAATGTTATCTATAAAAATATTAGTTACGAGAATTTAATGAGAACTGAATAAGAAATCTACAATTTTTATAGTATAGTTGGTGTTCCTCAAGGCAGCATACACACTCCTATGCTATACACAGTCCCATGCAAATATTCTTCCTATTAAAATGGGCAGATTACTCGTTATTTAATAAAGAATTATCAAATTTAGGATTGGGAAAATGAAGTTAAATAAAACAATTTTAAGATTTAAATTTTTAATAAATCATGCATGCCTACCACGAGACTTTTTGCAGAATTCGATCATTTTGAGGTAATTTTGAGAGATTTTTTAACACAATTTGATCAGTATTACACTTATTAATTGATGGGTTATTGGTTTTGAAAAAACTTAGGAATTATCTGCATAAAAATGACATTTTCTGTAGCACTATAAAAAAAAAGTCCAACGACGTCAAATCGCATGATCTTGGAGGTGAATTGACAACACCAAATTTAAATATGACGTATTTTGGTAACTTTTTGCGCAATTATTATGGGTTTTTTTTAAGAAAAAAATATTGAAAAAATGTATTTTTTGTGGGTATTGGAAAAAGATGGGGAAGGTATTAAAATTTGGATAAAATTTTTATGAAGGTTAAGTTCAACAGGAATAAAGTCTATGACGACCGTACTCAGAGAGCACATGTTTCAGCTGGGCCATGCTTGATGCTAGCTTTATTGGCACATTGTGCGGGGGGATTTTTGAAATTACTTTCATGCCTACAATTAAGAGAAAGAGTATGCCAAAACATAAAGGGGATAATAGAGACACCCGAGAGGGGGTTAAGTCTCGAAGGAGAAAAAAAAATAAAAAAATGAAATAAGTTAAAAGGACAACAGAAAAAAAACTCAATGGGGAAGAGGAAGAAAAGAAAAAAAATGGAGAAGCCGACCGCCGATTGGGTTGGGAGAGCTTTAGTTGGAAATGCTCTCCTTGGCCTGGCCTAAACCGCTCTATGGCACTACACGGCCAAAATATAGTTGGAGTGCCCCTTCTTCGTCCATATCGAACGTAATTTTCACGAATGCATTTTCTTGTTGTTTTATTTACAGTAGTCTGTAAAGTGTACTCAAATAAATATTCTATGATTTTTAGAAAGTGTCTTATTCTTATGAAAAGGATTCTCTTATTTTTATTTTCAATAATTTTGATCACTTTTAATTTTTTTTCCTTTTTCTTCCGAAATTTTCTTAAGAAATTTAATTCATTTTTACTCTCAGCAAATTACAAATAAATATTCTTTTTTTTGTGCTTACTTAATTTTATAAAAATACAAAATTTGAATTGATTTTTATCCGCACAAGAATTTTTTCTCTTGCCTATGACATCATAGCACGATTGGTGGTGCCAGTCATTCGATGGAACGTCATCGAATCATGGAATTTTATAGGAAGATCCGGTGCATGGCCTTGCTGATTTGTGCGCCATTTCTTTGGTGACATCCAAATCATCAATGCCATAGTCAAGGCTACCATAAGACAATAAAGACAAAGTTTTTTTTGTATTTTAAAGCTTGTGTCAACATGTTATGAAAACCACATACGGTTGGATTAAAATTAAGTTCAGACCAAAAAACATCGGTTGTGATACGGCCATAGAGTTCAGAATAATCTTCATTATCGACAAAATAAAGGCCAATGACACAAGACAATCACTTTTCGTAGACACAATGAGATACAGTTACTTGAGGGTTTTTAGAGCCTCATATTCGTAATTTTGCTTATTTATGTATCGACAGAGTAAGAAATAAGCCTCATCGCAAAAGAAAATGTTTAATGACACGTGGCTACGGCAGAGCCACTAATTTTTTGGATATTTTTTCAGTTTTAGCTTGTTATTTTGAGCACATACGGCCCAGATTAAAATTTTCAACTTCAGACCAAAAAACAACGGTTGTAATATGGCGATCAGAATTGACATTAATGGTTTTTCATTTTCAAAAAAATACAGGCCAATGACACAAGACAATCACTTTTCATAGATACAATAAGGTACAGTTACTTGAGGGTTTTTAGAGCCCCAAAATAGTAATTTTGCTTATTTATGTATCGACAGAGTAAGAAATAAGCCTCATCGCAAAAGAAAATTTTTAATGACACGTGGCTACGGCAGAGCCACTAATTTTTTGGATATTTTTTCAGTTTTAGCTTGTTATTTTGAGCACATACGGCCCAGATTAAAATTTTCAAGTTCAGACCAAAAAACAACGGTTGTAATATGGCGATCAGAATTGACATTAATGGTTTTTCATTTTCAAAAAAATACAGGCCAATGACACAAGACAATCACTTTTCATAGATACAATAAGGTACAGTTACTTAAGGGTTTTTAGAGCCCCAAAATAGTAATTTTGCTTATTTATCTATCGACAGAGCAATAAAAGAAGCCTCATCGCTGAAAAAATTTTCAGTGTCACGTGGCTATGGCAAATAATTTTTAGTGACACATTGCTATGGCTGAGCCACTAATTTTTTGGATAGTTTTTAAATTTTTAGCTTGTTAATGTCAGCACATACGGTCCAGATAAAAAATTTTAAGTTCAGACATAAAAACATCGCTTGTGATACGGCCATAGCGTTCGAAATTGACATTAATAGTCTCTTCTTCTTCATTATCGAAAAAATACAGGCCAATGACACAAGACAATCACTTTTCATAGATACAATGAGGTACAGTTACTTGAGGATTTTCAGAGCCCCAAATTGGTAATTGTACTTAATTATGTATCGACAGAGCAGCGAAAAATAAGCCTCGTCGCTAAAGAACATTTTTAGTGACACGTGACAGCATCACTAATTTTTTGGAAAGTTTTTACAGTTTTAAAGCATGTTATTTTGTAAGTAAAATGATAAAATGTTAAATTTTTTAACAAATTAATATTATTTTGCATAATATTTTTATCCTGACAACTTTAAAATTATATAACTACACTTTCCGAACCTTAAAAATAGATAATCTGTTTTTTTTATTACAATTATAAAAATGTTTATCATATAAAATTTATCCCATTTTTAATATATTTTACAATATATTTCAAATAATTAGTAGAAATCCACCTAACCACTAATAACAGATAATTTTGTACACTTTTTACTCAGATAATATGGTTTTTGGAGCAAAAAAAAAATGGCAGTGAATATTCCAACCAGTACACATACACATACATTCATGGATTAATAATTTTTTAATCCACTTGTGCTCTCACTTAATAATATCCATAAACACAATTCAGGTTTCATACTCTATAAACCTAAAAGTACATACTTTTTCGATAGTTTCGATGGTATTTGGATAATAAATAATTATGAGGAAATATTCAACAGTAACTAATGAAATACTCATAATTGTGTTTGGTCCCGATTAGTGCTGCGTAACCAAAATTCACCATATTTTCCTAGTAGTTAACTACATGGCGTATTTGTGGCCAATTGGAGGCAGAAAAGTTTGCGTTCGATTTGCGGTCTCCATTTTCCGAATAAGAGCTTGTGCGTGCCGGATGAAATATTTAAGAGACGACCATTGCGACTCTTAGTAATAAGAAATAAATTTGAACCAGTTAACGATAAGAGCGTAAACGATCTTGCTACCATTTCCATTATTAACAACTTAATACCATATTCGTGTTTGCGAACATATTCATCTGATATGCTGTTATTATTGGTTGCCCGGTAAATTGAGCACATTCACAAATATTGCATACCAAAACATAAAAAGTCTGGGCTTGCTAGTTATTATTTTTTATCATAAAAAAATACAAAAAAAAAAAGAATTAAATTAATAAAATTCGCGTGATTATTTCATTTTGATTTGTGCCAAACACAAATAAAGTACCTTAAAAAAACAGCCAAAAATAATTAGTACCTTGTTTATACAACTTAAACATAATTATTATGTTATTTTCCTTAAGTTTTTTTTTTATTGTACAACATTTACTTAAAGTTTTTACGTGTATATCAATCAAAACAAGTCAATTTACAAAAAAAATATGCCATGACAATCTTGATTTTCGGTTCAATTAAGTGTGCCATAATTATCTGATGTAGTAACTCAGTTTGATATCCTAAAATTTACTGCAACTTTTGTACCTTTCCTATAGTTTTTTTTTATATAATAACTTTTAAATTAAATATAATTTATATTTTATTGATTAATTTTATGGTCTTTAGCATTATGTATGAAATATGATGTCGGTTAAATGACCGCCTCCCACCGCAACTGAAAGGCAAGTTCTTTTAAGAACATTTTTTATAATATTTTCGAAGACTTCTGGTGTTATTGCAGTATTGAGGTTATGGTTGGTTTGTTAGCGTACACGTTTTTCTTCAAGTACCCTCATACGAAGAAATCGGGAGTGTTCAAAACAGGGTATGGTAGGGGTCAGTCGATATCACTACTTGTTGACATTATTCGGCCGGGAAAAATATCTCTCAAACTTTTCATCGTAGTATGAGCTGTGTGTGATGTGGCACCGTCTTGTTGGAACCACATATTCTATAGGCGTAATTTATCCAATTAGGGCAGAAGAAAGCGGTTACCAGTAACTGTTACAGCATTGCATCCAGCATCCTCAAAGAAATATGGCTCAATGGTGCCGCCGGTCCAAAAAAATACATTTACTCTACGAGAGTGTAGTGGTCTTTGATGTATCAGTTGAGGGTTTTCAGTGTCCCAATAGCGGCTATTTTGTTTATTAAGAAATCCAGTCAAATCGAAGTGTGCTTCGTCGCTCATAATGATTTTTTCCATTGACCTAAATAAGTAACTCGATGCACATAGTTTGGACCATTCTTAATGACAAGGCTTCAATCACCATTCTTAAAAAAAAATTAATAATTAAGAACTTTTAATTGCAGGGCATTTTTTTGCTATTGGTTTTGTCATGTTTATATTTTTGACAGATCACGTGTGACATGTAACGTGTGTCAAAGTCAAAAGTGCTCAATTAGCATTGCGATTCGTAATCATAGAACAACTTACATCCGAACAACACTCAAAAATTTTTGGATTTTATTATGAAAATTTGTGCTCTGTGCAAAAATGTGTTTTTTTTTCATTTTATGGTCTTAAAAAAATGTATTGCAAGAAAGAACAAAATTTCTATTACTACTGAGCAAGCAATTCAAAGTAAGTGACAAAATTTCGTGGCAATTTTATACTATTAGACATAAAACCACCGTAGAGTGCCTCCAGTATTAGTGAATACCGCCATTTGTCTATCTGGTGCCGTTCAGAGCAATTGAGATTGTGTTACTCGACTATGTGGAAGATTTTACGTAAGGATCTTGGTCTGAAAGAGTAAAAAAAACAGCTCATTCAAGAACTGAAGCCGAACAACTGCCAATTATCGAATTTTTGGTGAGTGAACCTTAGAACAACTTGAGGAAAATCCATTTTTTACTAAAAAATTGAGTTCAGCGACGAAGCTCATTTCTGAATAAGCAAAATTGTCGTAATTGGTCTGATGAACAACCACAGGCAAAACAAAAACTGCCATGGCACCCAAACAAATGCACTGTTTGGTGTGGTTTATGGGCCGTTCGACATATGGTTTCAACAAGACGGCACTGCATGCCACACGGCATGTGAAACAATGGACACATTGAGGGATGAGTTCGGTGAGCAGTTTATCTCACGTTTCGGACTGGTTAGTTGGCCGCCTAGATCGTGCGATTTGAGACCTTTAGACTATTTTTTATGAGGCTAAGTGAAGTTGCTCATATATGCCGATAGCCTAGCGTCACTTGCAGCCTTGGAAGACTATATGTGTTATAGTCTTCCAAGGCTGCAAGTGACACGTGTTATTAGCGAGATACCAGCCGAGATGCACGAAAAGAATTGGAGTTCTCGAATGGAACATTGAAAATATAATCGTGGTGAATATTTATATAACATGACCTTTAAAAACAATATGGCAAACATTGGTTTTTTAATTCAAATAAAAATTTCATACACTTTTCCAAATTTTTTGTACTTTTTTGAAAATTCAAAATCGAAACACTTAAAAAATCATTTTTTTACAAATATTTTATATCATGATATTACCTTAGAAACTGTAGATAAAATCAAATATTATATTTAGGTTCCATTACACATTATTTGTCAATAATATAAGATATTTAATGCGTGAAATAATTAACTGATTTCAAAAATTACAAAATAAAGCAATCCGAATAATTTTTAAAGTAAATAAAAATTCATCCAGGTTTTGTTAATAATAAATTTTTTGAATTGGTTAAGTATTTTTTAAACTGATAAAATTTATTTCATTTTCTAAACTAATTATTATAATTCAAATATCCTTAAAATATTGCCTTCTTCTGAGCCTAGTGCAGTGACTTCCTTCTTGATTTATTCACTCTTGTACCTTTTGATCATTCGTCGGCAATCTTTAGCAACATTTACACTTACTAAAAATTATTGTCGAATAATTCTGTGTTATAAAAAAAACTTAATTCTTAAGGATTCTGGAAAAATATTTTCAACTTTTTGTATTATTGAGTTTTTTAAGAAGCACCCATCATCCTGTACCTACTGAAATAGCGAACTTTCCCCGACTACTAACAAAATGTCACTTAGCATCATTATCCAAGCACCAGCAAACCGATAGGACCAACGATGGAAGATTTCCTTGCCAAACATCAAAAAGGAACAACCATTCCAAAATTCTGACCAACGAATCTTCTAAAAATCCAGATTTGTCGCACCGTACTTTACTTGTGATTTTGTCTTCGAATTTAACCAACCTCTTCCTTCATACTATTCCTGTGCCGCTTAACTCAACAAGATTTTTATTTAAATAGAACTTCTTCCAACCTCCACCTCCTGACCCCAACTCTATTCAACCTCCTTGAACATTTAAAAACATACCCTGCAAATCTCTAAGTCTTCCCTCCAATTAAGTGGCAGCGCAAACCCAAACGAGTCACGGAGTCACCAAATTCCCTCATGGTGAGGTAGCACTGCAAAATGCCACTTGTTTCTGCCTCTTGTCTCAGAAACCTTCCACATAAATAAACAAATACAAGCATAAAAAGCTAAGCGGAAAAAACTTCGACTGAATTTACGTGAACGAAGGTTGTCCAGTTTAAAATGTCTAGAATGCCTAAGCTTAAAATATCGAGAAAAAAAATCAAATGTCAAACTAAATTTTTTGGAGGTAATAAATTAGAAAAAATACTTAAAAAAGAGCCAATAAACAAGGTAAATTTACTTCCTAACTGACGAATCGGTTTTTTTTTCTAAATTGTACACATATGTTGGTGAGCTTTTACTAAACTGGATAACTGTTACTAGTTATCCAGTTTGCGATTTGAAAAGTTAAGTTACATAAAAAATATTTTTCTTTACTGTATTACCCATACCTTGCCATTATGCATGAATTATATTTTTTTTCCATCGTAGTTGAAAATCTTAAACTATAGATTAGAAGGACTCCTCTTAAAAGTGTGGAACTCTGATCCACTTAAATGTCCCATGATAAATTTTTATTAAAATCGACTAATAACTTATATTTATTTATTAATTCAATCGAATTAATTTGCAAATCACCTTGGAGATCTTTATTACTTTTGTACTATGGAGCGTTTACGTAGAACTTTGTTTGGGAACTTTTGTATTTGCTCTAAATTCGATGTGCTTTTACATGCGTAAAGCTGGAGGATATCGTACATCCAAATGAGCATAATTTTATTCTGCAGCTACAGGTCAGAGCTCCTCTTTAGCAGCCAACCCAATTTCATAAATTTTTTATTTAGTTATTCTGCTTTTTAGTGGCCCTCTCCACTAGTACACAATAAATACATAAGAGGGCCTAGCACACTGCCTTGAGGTATTCCAATGCATAAAATATAACACCATTTAAATGGCCATCATGAGATTTCTTTCAGAACTCGATCCATTTGAGATAATTTTTGTTTATTATATGTTACAATATATTACATATGACGTCGTTTCTGTTATTCCATTGCAAACTAATCATTTGTGCGTCATTTATTTTGGCATTTGACAGTTCACATATTTATTGTGTGGCTGCGCATGTTTATTTATTCTATGTGTGATTTATTTTATTTGTAATTTATTACTTTAATATTTCTTATCTAAAATGTAAAATTATTTTATTATATGTAAAGTAAAGGTTACTGAATGTAAAATTTAAAAGAAAAAAGTAGCAAACTACAACATAGTATTAGTAAATAGAAAAATATCGTTCGTGTATAAATTTATAAATATGTTAAATAAAATGACAGTGTTAGTAGAATATGAAATATTAATGTTAAAATTAATATTGAAATATTAAATATAAAATGTTTATTGAAATAAATAAACGAATTGAAATAAATAAATGAATAAATTAAGAACAGCAGCGAACAACCATGAAGTTAACCAATAAAAAATGCTCAAACGCAATGAACATATTGAAATTCCTTTTTTCACGCTTAAATTGCGCGTGTGTCACAAATAATTATTCGTGCAGATGTTCATTCAAACGATCGTCAAATATACAAATTTTGTTTGCGGCGAACCTGAACAATTCTCATTCACGTGCAAAGGGCGTGAGCAATCGCGCATATATTACACTGTTAGACGTGTAAAAAGGGGGAATTTGACGTTTGGTTCGTCTATTAGACGCACGGTGCTAGCTAAGCTTTGGAAGAAAAAAAATATGCAAGGAACCTAATAAAAAGGATTGCTATTTGTTTGTCCCTATTGTCTAGATATGAATCGAAACAATTTCTGTAAGGGATCATTACTGGTAATAAGAAGTGCGTCCTGTACAGTAAGCAGAAGAAGAAAAAAATTCTTCAACCCCTCGACCAACATTAACCATAAAAATGATTTTTGTCTGTATTTGATAGGACTTTTCCTAATTCATTACGAATATTTAAAACCTGGCTAGATAGTCGCTGTAGAGGGGCATTGTGCCCAGCGAATAACTGTTTTGGTATCTATGTGGATAGAGATTCGTGTGGAGTCCTTGGGTTGGGTAAGGTATTAAAATTTGGACTGTAAACTAAACATGAAGGTCAACAGGAGTGTGGCCACTAACAACAATACTCAGAGAGTACCTGGGCATGATTATCGCTAGCTTTATGAGGATAGTGCGGACGTGTCCGAAGTGTATCGCAAAGTGTTGATCTCACAACCACCTCAACAAGAAAATCAACATTCTGTAAGCATTTAGGTGAAAATGCAAACACTTAAAGGTGTTAACTTCTCTGTGAGAGAGAGGAAAGAGAGAAAAAGAGAAAAACAACAACAACAAAAAATATTCACTCTAAGAGAAAAAAAATTAGAAAAAACATCCTGGAAAAGGAAGGGAATAGGAAATAATGTGGAAAATGTATGAAATTTGGGACGGATAAAAAAAATAATAAATCAAAACCAAAAAAAAAACGAAGAAGAAATGGCCTATCCCTAAATTCTTCCTTCGGCACTCCTCGGCCAAATAATTTTGAAGTGGTCCTTTTTTTTATTATGACCATGATCTCTTGGATGAACACTGAATAAGAAACGAATTATTTAAAATTCATTATAATTAATATTTTTAATATATAAAAGAAGAAATGGTCAAAAAAAAGACGACGCAACGAAGATCAGGTAGGAAAAAATCAAGACGCTGAACTAAGGAAGTTCTGCACCATCCACCATATTCCCCCGAGATTACACCTTCCGATTATCATCTATTCAGATTATTGGAGCATTCGTTTCGAAATAAAAAATTTAGATCGGTTGATAACATAACAAAATCACCTGATGAAGAAGCACGTGATTGAAAAACTGCTTAATTTGTGGAGAAAATTAATAGAAGACAATGGAAATTATCTTACACAGAGTAATATAATTAACTTGTGGATAAAATAAAAAAATATTAATTTTATTTTTAAAAATAATTGTTTAAAAAAAAAACTGTCACTTTCATTTTCGTAATAATTTTTTTTAACATTTTTTTTTTAAATTGTGTTAAAATATTAAAAACTGCCTAATTTTTTAACGCATTTTTTTGCCAGTTAAACGATTCATAATCTAGAATAGTAAATTTTATCCATAACAGATTTTACCTTGAATGACATAATATGTTTGACAGCTGTCAAATGTCAGGACTACAATTTTTGAACCACAAAATGAAGAATACAGTAATAAATGAAGAATACAGTAATATTGCTAACTAAATTGTCATAATTATTATAAATACACGTGCTGTTATTTTATTGTCATATTTTCCTTAATTATTTGTATCAAAAAGTAACAACAAAATTTTCGATTATTTTTACGGTGACTAACCCTCACAATTCAGCGAAAAACGCTGGCAAAACTAACAAAAAAATGATGGGACATTTTTTTTAAATTAAACTTGTTGCAAAGTCACCTTAATTTCTTATCATTGTCACTGCTATTTCTTAACAAACATGCCTCCCCTTTACCGCTGACCATCATTTAGATAAAAACAAATAAGAAATTTTTAAAAGTCCAGCGCAATCTTTATAAAAAATAGTTTCTACTATAGAAGCGTGTATAGAATTACATATTAAATCAATGCGTTCATTAGCCTGAACGTGCAAAAAAAAAATAACATAAATGAGTCATTGAAAAAAAAGACAAGAATTCCAGAAGCTTTTTATATACGCAAGAGACTATTTTATATGCAAGCTCGTATGTACGCATACACCCATCTCGTATATGTGTTAAAAGTGCGGTGAGGATAGGAAGAATTTTGCGTCGATTCAATCCAACAAAATCAGATAAAATTGTTTATGGGAAAAAAATTTACTATGACAAATAATTGGAAAAGAGAATAAGAGAAATACTTAACACAAATACAAACATGGACACATACGCACATGTGTTATTAAACGAAATTTTCTCTGGCAAAGCACAAATTCTGACGAAACTTTTGTCACTACTTGTACTTGCTCTAGTACTCAGTCGATTCCAAATACAAGTAGACCAGCGGCTCTCAATTTTTGTTTATACATAAAAATATAAATATTTTTGATGAAATTTTGAAAATATTATATTTACCTTAAATAAAAACTTGTTTATAAAAAAGAAAAAAACCAGCTAAATTTTATTTAAATTTCAACTAAACTATCAATCATAATATAAATTCTGGCCGAATTTCATAAAGACTCTTATATAGAACAAAGAATTACTGTGTTTATTATTGTTTGCAATTTTCCGTTTTTTTTTAACGAAACCTTTAATAAGATTAATATGATTTTCGTTTAGTTTTTGAATAAAATATAAAAGAAATGTGGCGAATGATTTTTTTGCTGTTTGTTTTGTCATTTTTTATTTTTGACAGCTTACACGTGATACGTGACGTTTGTCAAAATTAAAAATGGCCAATTAGCATTGCGATTTAATCATGGAAAGACTTACGAACAACGCTTACAAATTATTGAATTTTATTATCAAAATTCGTGCTTTTTGAAAAATGTTTTATTTTTTTCATTTTATGGGTATTATAAGCGATCTTGTACTGAGCAAGCAATTCAAGCCATAGTGACAAATATTTGCACCAATTTTAAGCTATTGGACAACTAACCAACAACCCGTATGAGTAGAGTGCGTCCAGTGTTCGTTAAGTTCGCGATTAACCCATTCGTTACCATTCACAGTAATAGGTTTTGTGTTACTCGACTATGTGGACGATTTTACGCAAGTGGCTTAGTATGAAAGCGTATAAAATACAGTTCGTACAAGAACTGAATTCGAATGACCTACCAAAGCGTTGAATTTTTGGTAAATGGTCCATAGAAAAACTTCAGGAAAATCTATTTTTTTGCCAAAAAATTACGTTCAGCAACGAATCTCATATCTGGTTGAATGGGTGTGTGAATAAGCAAAATGGTCGCTATTAGTCTGATGAACAACCACAGGCAAAACAAGAACTGTCATTGCACTCATAAAAATGCACTGTTTGATACGGTTTATGGGTCGATGGAATCATAAAGATGACGTAACGTTAGCGTCAATACCACCCGCTGTCGCTCGATAATTTTGAACTTTTGTTTGCCCAAATTTTAAAGAACTGCATCTGGTCGACATGGGGTTTCAAAAAGATGGCACTACATGCCACACAGTATGTGAAACAATGGCCATATTGAAAGATGAGTTCGATGAGCAATTTGTTAAGTCAATAAATTCAAATTCAGGCTACAAAAAGTTCATTATCATCGACCTGTACCACTTACTATTGCCAGTAACAGAAACTCCTTCCTCATTTTGAAAGGAATAAGGACTGCTGATGCCACCGTGCAATAAACCACACCAAACGGTTACTTTTTCGGAATATAAAGGTTTGTCGTGAATAATTTGTGGATTGGCATCAGCCCAGGAACGAAAATTTTTTTGATTCACCGATCCAGAGAGATGAAAATATGCCTTATACGAGAAAATAATTTTCTTGGAAAAATTAGCATCCATTTCAAGTTCTTCCGGAGCAAAATCAGCAAATTCACGGCATTTTCAATTTTTCTGTGATAAGAATTTTGTAGGATGTAACGCCAAATCCAATTTTAAAATACGTCATGTATGTTAGTTGTAGCAGACAGTTCTAAATGTTGACTAAAAGATTGCATTCAGAACTTTCCATAGTTGGACGATTAGTGAGCACATTAGGCCGATTATGGTAACCATAAATTGAAAGAAGTGCTCGATAAGTTGCAATAAAAGACCATTGATATTTTTTAAGCTTGGTTGAGGCATGTTTCTTTCCATGCATACATTGGGAACTTTATTGAATACTGACTGATAATAACAGAAGATTTTGACATTTCAAATATGGCCACATAGTCTATTTGAAAACATATCACCTTTATTGAAAAAAACCCTAAATATTTAATTATTAATATTATTTAATTTATTATATTATTTAATAAATTATTCTAAATAAGTTTTTTAATTAATTCAGCTAATAATAATGAACTTTCAAAGTTTTCATTTAGAACACACTTCATCCCTCTACCCCTTCAGCCCGCCAACCCACTTTCATAGCAAAAAAGAAAAACACATTTTAAATTAGAAATAAATTATATTATCCCCAAAATTAATGGAACAAATCTAAATAAATTTAAAAAAATGTCCATTAATTTTCAAAAAGTAATTTAATATTTAAAAAGCTTACAAACAAAATGTTTATTAGAAAATTCCCCTTAAAGAATTTCATTGCATTTCTAAGCGAGTTAAAAAAAATTAATTTTTTAATTTACTCTCATAAATACATAATTCACGATAAAAACATTTAAAACCAGAGTTGGGAGGACTTTTTCCAAAAAAATTAACAAAAATATATTATATCAAAATCCTAGGTTTTTTTAAAAAGTTGATTGCATTTTAAATAATGTATTTTAAGTCAGAAAATAATTTTGTCAATACTTTCGAGAGAATATTCTGTGGGCAATTTTGATTTTATTAAAATTGCTCAGTCATAATTATTTTCCAAGATTTATCTAAAACCAACTGAATGGAAAAAAATACTAAAAAAATTTATAATGTGAAAAAAAAATGTTCTGAAAAAATTACCTTTAAAATCCTTGGAATAATTTTTTTTAAAAAAATTCCAATAAATAACTAAAAAATTTTAGAAAGTAATTTAACATTTAAAAAGATTTTTTTTTTGTAAAAATAAAAACTTGCTTATTAGAAGAAGAAAACCAGTCAAAAAAAATGAAAATATTATGTAGGAAT
Source organism: Atherix ibis (assembly GCA_958298945.1). NCBI lineage: Eukaryota > Metazoa > Arthropoda > Insecta > Diptera > Athericidae > Atherix > Atherix ibis. The sequence goes on from OY282607.1 coordinate 84,850,941, forward strand.
TAATTTTTCAATTTGCCAATAATTTACAATAAAGACATTTGGAGACGCTGTTTTAAGTTTTTCACAGACATTTTTAAAACTAAAAAAAAAAATAGTTTATATTTTATTGGATTAAAAATTAAAAAAGAAACAATTTACTCTTTGCTATATCTTCAGTTTTTATATATCCGCTACTGCATTTTTAGTCATAAAATTCCCCTCTCCCCCAAAAAAAAACCAATATTCAAATTCGACGATTGGCATTTATTTAAATTTAAAAAAAAATTTATTTTTATCAAATACAAATAGTAGCCGAATGATATTCCTCGCAGTTGATTGAGTACAAATTTGAATTAAAAACTGTTCAATATTGTTAAGTATAAAATATCTTCAAATCTATTTTCGATGGAATCGAATGGAAATCTTTTATTTCACCAATCAATCTAATCAACTAAAAACAATATTCTTGGAATTTCTTATTTCCAAAGAGTTTTGGAATTTTTGCTTTTATTTTATAATCATACTCTTAGTATTATTATTGAAAAGGTAGAGAAACTCATTCGAAGGTCATTGCGATACTTTTTTTCTTTTTTCCTAAAGAAAATAAAATTTTTTTTTTTTGGAAAGGAAAAAAGCCATTTTTCTGATTAAAAACTAATTCATCTGTAAAAACATTAGTTTTTTTTTGTCCAGTAAGCTTTTTCCGTTCACAGAATATGGCGTTTTTTTTTGTCTTCTTAATTATTTTTTTTATATAGATTTGGAAATATTATATAAATAAAAATGTATCGAAATGAAAATAATATCATATTTACTATAAATAACAACAATTGGAATAATAGAGATAATAAAAAGAAGATTTTATAGCATTAGATAATTTCTTAAAAGCTTTTCATCCTCTTGGATTTTCCAATAAAATATTGTACAAGATAAAAAAAATTTGATTTTATTTAGCTTAACTGGCGTCAAAATAGAATTTTTTTTTGTTTTGCTTTGTTTTAAAAAAAATCCAATTAAGCTAAATAATTATTATAACAAGAATAGTTCTTAAAAAAAATTTAAAAAATTTATGGTATACTCAATTTTTCTGCAAAAAGAATAAAATTCTCCATATAAAAAAGGTTAATTTAATTTATGCTTCGGAAAATAATGTTAAATAAAATATATTTAAATGCAGATTTTTGATAATTTATTTTATTTAATTAATATTTCTAAATTTTACGTACAAAATATATTGTAGTATTATTCAAATAGTTATTATAAGACTTATGGCAGTACTCAATCCTTTTGGGGTAATTTTTTTAATGACTTTTTCGCAAATTTGGGGCTGTAATTCGCCAAATACATGATGGATATTGGTTTCTAAATTTTTTTTTGTAAACATGATCTTTTGTAAAAAGAAAGTCTTAAAAGAAATGTTTGCACAATCCAAAAAGAAAAAGTCTAACGGCGTCAAATTGTACGATATTGGATGCCATTTGGCTACATCAAATTTTTACACATTGTGGAATTTGTGGTGGCAACGTTTTTTTTTGGAACCACATATGGTCCAGATTAAAATCTTCAAGTTCAAGACAAAAAAAAAAATTTACCGTACAGTTATACCGCTCCTCATTTTCCAAGAATTACGGGCCAATGACATCTTCAGACAAAAATACAAACCAGAGAGGTCCTTTTTGCGGATATAATAGTTTTTTCACTTGTGGATTTTCAGAGCCCTATGTATGCCTATATTGCTTATTGGCATACCCATCGAACAAAAAAAAGGATCTTTCAATGAAGACCAAAAAAAAAGGATTTTTCAATAAAGCCGGAAACGTGGTTTCTTTGAAAGACATACATGTTTGACAGCTGTCAAATGGCAGGGCTATATTTTCGAAACAACAAAACGTAATTGTTAAAAAAAAATAAAAAAAGTATTAAATTTTTCTATTATACAAATCGGTATAATAGTACTTGAAAAGAAGATTTATTTACGTAAAAGATGAATTTTTTTGTTGTTGATAATTAAAGGGTAAAATAGAATAAAGCTTGTAAAGAAGTTCTCCATCGCATCAAGTATCTTGCGTTTCCAAACTTGCTAATTTTCGTGTGGCTAATTCTTCGTATACTATTGGATTAGTCAAAATTGTTTTTTTTGTTGGGTCAGTTAAAATTTTCTGGACACATAAATTAAAAATTTCCTCTTCTTTTAATATAAAATTTAGTTATGGATTTATTTTTTCTATTACATTTAATCTCTGGTTACCATTTTTTACTGATGGTAAAAATTAGAGGTCCGGTGATTTTTCAGAGACAAACTTTTTCCAGTTATCATGTTATTTGCTTTCCATTTTGGAAGGAATTTTCAAAAAATAAATTTTCTTATTGATTTTATAGAATATACTTCGGAATAAAACGGCATGCATACGACGATAGTTTTCGTGCTTGTGTTTACATGCTAGATTCGCTGTTTGTTTTCAAGTCGGCTGCGCCGCTTGATTTTGTGATGGTTTTTTTTTGCATATTGGCTTCACATGATGCTTATTTTAAGGTTGGATTTTTAGATGGTTTTGATGCTTGCACAGTGCCAGTTCGAATCCATTTTTGTTTATTTTAAGTAAAAAATTATTTATGAAAAATAATCTACTTCATAAATTTCAACATAGCAAAAAGAAACTTAAATGCATATATTATATGCATTTACTAAAATGTAAACAAACATACACATGTTTGCTCTTTGGTTGTCGTTAAAACTAGTAGCAAAACTAGCCCGAAAAATAGAACCGGTTCTATTTCTGAAATCTTGCTTGAAAACTAGCAGTGGAACAAGCAGTGATGTTATTGGGTTGTCCAGGAAGTAATTTAGTTTTTTTTTTTTTATAAAAATGAAAGACGATTTTCTTATAGTGAATTAATATTTTATTCAATTAAATATTGTCTAGTCTGATTCAATACCTTTTGCCATCTTTCTGGCAGTAGCATGATTCCACGCCCATAAAATTTTTGTTCTTTGCTGGCAAAAAAACGGATCCAAGTGATTTTTGACCTCCTCATTTGAATTAAACGTTTTAACGTTTAAAAAATTTTGTAGAGATCGGAACAAATGATAATCGGAAGGTGGATATGGTGGATATGGCAGTTGTTGTAGACAATCCATTTCTCGTCCCCTGTAATATACGCTTCAAAAATGGATCATTTTCTTAGCGTTTGAGTGGCAAATCACAAACGTTAATGCGACGGCACAAATTTTTTTCAGTAAGAAGGTGAGGAACCCATATTCCAAGCTTTGAGATAAAACCTAGCCGTTTCAAATGATCATAAACGGTCGAATTCGATAAATTTAATCTCTCAGCGACCACACGAGTTGTTATTCGCCGGTTTTCATTAATTAATGCCTTTATTGTGTCTTTATCAGCTTCTACTGGCCTTCTAGAACATGGTGCATATTTGAGAACAAAATTTTGCAAATCAATTTTGGCGCTCACTTAACACATCTTCTCCATACGCATCAGATAATTATTTTCTTGCTTGAATAGCATTTTTATCTTTTCTATATAGCAAAAAATAAAATATGCCGAAAATGCTGTTTTTTACTTTTCATAATTAAAAGGGTATCAACCAAAAACCACTATGCACAATCAATCGAATTTCTTCACAAGCAGGGTTTGCTATGTCATCTGTCGAAATACATATGATTATGCGGCTTAAGTATGAAGTTGGTTGTGAAAAAATACAATTAAGTCCTCTCTTAGGAAGCAACGAATTTACTTTCCAGACAACCCACTATTTGTAGCACTGCAGCAAGCAAGAAAACAAGGCTGGAAAACTAGCGTTCGACTAAAGCGGGCTGAAGCAGGATGTGCCAAATTATGATTGCCTCTTATTTATGCATGTGTTTTTTCATTATAATTTTAAATAATAAAATTGTTGTGAAATTTAAAAAATAAAAAACAATTTAATAAAAATTTTAAATAAATTATTAACTTTATTATAACAACCATAATAAATCTCATTTTAGAGTTTGAAATTTTTTAAGGCGAAATTTAGAAAAGCACTTTTTTAATTGTGGTTGTTAGGCTTTTGAAATTTGTCTTTTTAATATTTTTTCCTGCATTTATAATTCTACTCTCCGAATTTGTCTACTCTTTATCCAAAATCAAAACCTTATTCTTAAAGGTTTATTCTTTCAAAAACTCAGAGATATTTTTCTTTATAATGTTTTTTGAATAATTAATGGAACCTTTCGTCCTATGAAAAGTCTTCTGAACTGACTACTGATCAATTTTGTCTAATTCTCATACCATATCTATTCTTTTAAGGTACTAACTAATAATTTACTAAAAATGTCATCAGTCCATTTACTATCAGATAAAATCTATTATTTGCTTTGTGCAGACATTTACAGACACACCACGACTCTATACTAACACCTTAATAGCTAATAAATCTTCATCAAAACATAATGTATTAATCATGGGCCTGCGACATAACCAAGAATAAGTCACTACTAATAATGTCCTTTTTTCATAGTTCTTTTGTTCCAATCCACATTATTGGCCTTGTCTCAAAATTTATTTTATTCCCAATTATAGTAAATTATATTATTTTTATGACAATTGTCTCCACCTTACGATGTTCTGTGATAATAAATTCAATTTTATGGACTATGAATCTCTCTCCAGCCGACACACACATTGATCAATTACTATTCAGCTTAACACGTATGGCGATTTTGTTTTTATTAAAAAAAACTGATCCGAGAATAGTAATAAAATTTTAAGGACTTTTCCCACCAAATATTCTATATTAAACGAATCGAATTAGTATCAGTTCTGAAATCTTTTAACCGAACTTTTTTTTTTTGATAATTATCCTTTTGTAATTTTCATATAACACTTTTTTTTTTATTCAAACATAAAGCAAATTTTTATTTAAATTTTTTCAATTTTTACAATTTTTTACACATTTAAATTTTTTGATTTTTTCAATTTTTCCCAAATTTTTAATTTCGCCATTTTTTTAAATTTAAAAACCTTGGGAAAAAAACCGAAATTTCGATTTTTTTTTGATGATAAACAAAAAAAAATCTATTAGCTCAAAAATTTATTTCAACAAACTTTTAATTAATTAAAAATCAGTTTTTATTTTGATATTTTCTAAGTAAAATTGAAATAGTTTCACTTGAAAGTTCCGAAAAGTTTTACCACATTTCCTTGTTAATATTAGTTATAAGACTTTTGTATTCGTATTTAATTATAGTTGTTTACTTAAGGTAGATGAATTTTTAGGTTTTTCGAATAATTTTGGTAGAACAAAATAAATAGAAGAAACTTTTTGTTTATTCTATATATTATTTTTATAAGTAAGCATAGCTTCTTAACCAATGATTTTGAGAAACTTTTCAACAAGACTCTCACCCTTGGGAGATGGTTTAATTTGTGATTTTGGTTAAGAACAACCACTAATAAGTATATGATTAATTATTGTAGTTAAAAGATGTTTTTTCAACAATACCAGCAAAATGAAAAAGGAATTTTTTTTTGAAAAACCGTTTTTTAAATAGTTTATTTATTGATAAAATTTTATTGACTAAATAAAAGATTATCCATTTTGAGGTTTGGAAAATAAAAATTTAAATAAAATATTTTTAATATAAGTAGTTTAAAAAAAAATTGATCAATTTTTTTTTGAGCATTGCCATTATTATTTCTGAAGTTTAAAATTATTAAAATATTACTATAAAAATAATTACAGAACTTGATCGTTTTAAGGTAACTTTTCATGATGTGTTCACATCTTTCGGGCTGTAATTCGGTCATTACTTGACGGATATTGGTCTTTATATGATCTAAATTTTAAACATTATCTACGCTATTTTTTTAATGAAATTTTATATGAAAATGGTTTAGATTATTATCTTTCAGTTTAGGCCAAAAATAGTCATTTATCATACGACCATAGAGCTTAGAATTGACGATCTTCATTTTCGAGTAAATACGGGTCAGTGAAACCTTCAAACCAATATGCACATCACATAGTAACTTTTTGCTAATACAATGCACTCTTCATAGTCAATTGTGGATTTTTAGAGCCCCATTTGTAATAATTTTGCTTTTTGACATATTGAGGGAGCTAGAAATTAGCCTCATCACTGAAGAAAATATTGTTCGAAAAAGCAGAAAAAAAATGTTTATTATTTTGTAAAATTAAATAATTTATAATAAATGGCAAACTTTAATCTAAATAAATATTACTTTTAATAATATATTTTGTTTAGCAACTTGTAAATAACAAAGATTTACTTTCAAAACTCTTAAATGGATAATACCTCAGTAATGGTTTCGAATCCCAAAGTGCCTTAACGGCAAATATTTTTTACTCTCTAAAATAGAAAATTTGCAATAAAATATATTTTTTTTTGTTTACATTTTGTGAACTCAAAACGTTAATTAAATTATTACTGCACTATCGCTAATATTATAATATGTAAAATGAAAAATAGAATAGGAGAAATTTTTCAAATTAACAAAACTAAAAGAGTTAAGAAAAAGTTAGAAAATTCCAAGTGAACTATTTAATGGGTATTTTTTTTTTGCAACTTATTAACCTTTTTATAAGTTATATAATAAAATAATAAAAAAAATAAACTTTTACGAAACATAAAAGCAAAATTCCATTTTAATCAAATTATTCAACTCTTTTAAAGTGAATTTATTTAGGCGCTTTTGTAATTCGAGCTTATGAATTTTCCACTTGAGGGTGCAAATTCAATGCAAAACATTTTACATATTCCTAAGGGTGTAAGTTTTTATGAATTCAAGTTAAACAATAGTCATTTTATTTTGTTGTTTCTTCATTGTATTTCAATTTTCTTTACAGAAAGTTTAAAAATGTATAAAATTTATTCCTCATTGTTTACTAAAAAGTTGTTCTTTATTAAGAATAAACATAGCGTTATCCATTTGGTAGTTTTTAAAGTATAGTCTCATCATTTTACAGATGTTAAACATAAATGCTATTTTGAATAAAAGTTGCTTAGTTTGATGTTTGCCATTTTTATAAAATGGATACTTAAAGTTATTTTATATTCAGTAATTTAGAAAAAAAAATTTTTTTTTAAATTAGCATCCAAAGTTTGTTTTTCTTAGCAACCAATCAGCGTATGTTAACCGAACACATCGCAATTTTTTTATTAATCTCAATATAACATAATTCATTTATTTCTATAAAATTTAGAAATTAAATTAAAAACGCAATACTCACAATAAGAACAAAAAACTAAAGCAAAACCATTTGATAAAAGCACGAAAGAAAATAAAAACTAATCCTCAGACTTTTCGAATATGTTACACGTTAATAGCTATAAAATAATAAAAACTAATCCTAAGGTGTAAAATGTTATCCTTTTCAGATTAAGACTAATCCACATTTAATTGCCTTATTTTAAGTACGCCACGTGACTATTAAAAAAATACGATGAGTTAGAAAGAAAACCACCTATTTATAGTTTTCGGATTTTTTGTTGAGAAATAAATTTTTTTTTTATAGTTTTAATTTTTTTTATGGCATTAAATTAATCGTAGCAACAACCTTAAATAGAAAAAACTTCAATTTTGACTAAACAAAACGATTAATTCTGACTAGAAAATTATTTCGGTTAGAGTATTTGCTAAAAGTTGACATTTGACGTAGTAAGGTTTTTCTGTACTCATTTTTTTTAAAAACTAGTTTTCTTTTATGCAAACTAGCTCTGATGTCCTTAATTTATAAAATTTAGTAAATAAATTATTAGTTTTTCTTTATTATTATTATTTTTTTGTTATGGAGCAAAATTATTAAGAATATGTAAAAGAAACTTTTGCCAACATTTAAAAGGTTCGTCAACATTGTGCTTTTGAAAATAAAGCTAAATAAAAAATACTCGGATATGTAGATTTTTATAAAAAATCAATTTTATTGTATTGCTTAAATTTTGCCATTATGCATAAAAAGTAATATTACTTTTAAAAATCAGATTTGTCGGGTTTTTTTGAGAAATAATTTTTTTTTTATCTTTAATTTTTCCATGGCATTAATTAAATTATAGCAACAACAACAAAGTCTTAAACTTCAATTTTGACTAAACAAAACGATTAATTCTGACTGGAAAAGTATTGCGGTTTGAGTATTTGCTAAAAGTTGGCATTTGACGTTGTAAGGTTTTTCTTTACTAATTTTTTCAAAACTAGTTTTTCTTTTATGGAAACAAGCTCTGATGTTGTAATTTATAAAATTTACTGAACAAATTATTAGTTTTTCTTTATTATTATTATTTTTTGTTTATAATTTATGGAGCAAAATTATTAAGGATATGGAAAAGAAACTTTTGTCAACACCTAAAAGGTTCGTCAATATTGTGCTTTTGCAAATAAAGCTAAATAAAAAATACTCGATATGTAGATTTTTATAAAAAATCAATTTTATTGTATTACTTAAATTTTTCTATTATGTATAAAAAGTAATATTACTTTTAAAAATCAGATTTGTCGGGTTTTTTTGAGAAATAAATTTTTTTTTATATGTTTAATTTTTCCATGGCACTAATTAAATTATAGCAACAACAACAAAAAGTCTTAAACTTCAGTTTTGACTAAACAAACCGATTAATTCTAACAAGAAAATTATTTCAGTTTGAGTATTTGCTAATAGTTGACATTTGACGTTGTAGGGTTTTTATGTACTAATTTTTATCAAAACTATTTTTTTTGTTCAAACAAGCTCTGATATCATTATTTATAAAATTTAGTGAATCAATTATTAGTTTTTCTTTATTATTTTTTTTTTGATAATTTGTGAGGGAAAATTATTAAGGATATGTAAAAAAAATTTTTATCAACATTTAAAAGGTTCTTCAATATTGTGCTTTGTAAATAAAAGTTAAATTATTATAAAAAAAAATTCTCGATATTTAGAATTTTTATGAAAATTCTGTTTTATTACAATATATTACTTAAATTTTTCCATTATGTGTAAAAAGTAATATTATTTAAACGGCTGCTACGAAGCTTCTTTCAGAACTTGATCCTTTTTAATATAATTTTAGATGCCTTTTTTGTACATTTCAGGCAATCATTCAGATATTTTATTTGACGGATTTTGATTTTGAAATAATCCTAAATTGAAGAAAGTGTCACAAAGAAAAAGTTCAACGAAATTAAATCGCATGACCTTAGGGACTAATTGACATCACAAAATCTTGAAAATATGTGTCCTGGGAGTTTTTCGCTCTATAAAGATAAAATATTTTATGTTGTTTGGCTTCCATTTTGCTAAACCACATTTAGTCCAGATTAAAATCGTTAAATTCAAGACAAAAAAATTGGTTTCCATACGACCATAGACCTAATAATTAACGGTATTGTTTTATGCTAAATAATTGACAGCTGTCAAATTACAGAACTATACTTTCCATGTCACAAAATGGAGAAGCCTATTCAGTTTCTGAAGTGTATTAAAAGGATAAGCTTAAAAACCAATTAATTGCCACAATATGAAGAAAGAGACATCTATTGGCCAATAGCATAACATAATTTTCATATTAGTTTTTATTCATTTCTCTTTGTTTAAATTCAAAAAAAATTTCATTCTCTTTTATTATTTATGTATTGAAGTGGCCATTTAGTACAAATCTTATTTTATGGTATAATTTCTTCAAAAAAAATCAAAAATATTTGCTTATTTGATAATAATTTTGGTATTTTAACAAAATTCATATAGCGGAAAGTCATAAAGTATGTTAAACATGAAATTTACATACCCGCATGCAATTATTTATATTAAGAAAAGAAAACGATATAAAAATCAAAATACAAATTATTATAATGCTATGAGTACAAGGTTTTATTTTGGTTCTCTTTTGAGTTTTTTTTGTGCAGACACTAAAAATATAGGCAGCAAAAATTCATATAAATGCATGCGAAAATAGTTGAACCATTAACTTTAAAGAAAAATAACCATTTGCCTTGGCTATAAATTTATTTTTTTGAATTTTCTAAGAAAAAAAAAAATAACAACATTTCCGTGATATTGTTAAATAGATAAGAAAGTTAATGAATTTTTAATGTTAAATACTGTAATTTATATCAAAATAATGAAATGTAATAAGAAAAAATATTATTTCAATTTTCATTTACATTCTATTAGTAAGTCATCATATTTGGGGTCAAGCATACTATAAATGAAGTCAAAATGAAATGCAAAAAAGTATAAACAAATTTCGTATAAAAAATCTTTTATTAATGACATTGAATATTACCATTCACTGCACTTTTAATAAAAACACAACAGTTGAAAATATCATAAGTCCATCATTTAACGTTTTAAATGACTTACCGATCAAGGTCTCAATTGAGCGTATGCCCTTAAAAACTATTTCAATATGCACAAAATTATTATTAAAATGTCTTCATTCCATTTTTGTGTTTTCAGAATTATTTTAATTATAAATTCCATCGCAGTCTCGATTACATTGCTTTCAGTTTTTGTTGAAAAAATAATATTGTCCGACCACATTTTTCGATACATCAAAAGCTTTTAATCCTATCTAGATCAGCATCCTTCATCCTTTCCTCAGGGTACCATTCTTAGTCCTATTCTGTAGAATATCGATACCACCCAAAAACGCATCTACAATATCACATCATAAAACTGTAAGACTAGTTTATAAAATGGTTAGTAAAAGTAAATGAGAGAAAAAGTGTACATGATACTTTTACTCATCCATTCTACTACTCCTTGACGACAATATAACACCGGAAAAAAAATTCTGCTGCTTGGTACTGTATTTGGACAAACGATTGACCTGGAATTTATATACACGACAGAAATGACTGGAACTTAATCGATGATATAAGCACATATAGACTTATGGACTTGAGATTTGGGATTTAACCAAGCCTTCTAACTCCCGTCGCATTCAATTATCAAGTCTCCTATTTTTTTCTCGGTAGGAAGAAAGTTTCTTAAGACGCTGTATCGATCCCTACAGTGTCTAAAATGGTTAACACTAAAACCCACTTCCTTGAGCTTCAAATGTGACTTCCCATGGGATCAGCATCAGGTATTATTTCATGGGGAGTGGACTGGTATTAAGCATATTATTCTATTTAGGCTTTATGTTGCCATTTTATCATTTTTTTTTCTTGCTTAGTCAGGAAGCGTATTCAGGAAGCGTATTCAGCTATCTAAAAAATAGATTTTATTTATGGCAAGAAGCATCGGCACTGTCTGGGCCCTCTTTGGTTAGGCATGGTCCTTGCTAAGGCATTCACAACCCGACATGCCTCTTCAGCAGCGATTTTCAGAGGTTCGCCAAAGTTGAACCTCGCATCTATATAAATTCCTAGGTATCTCTTTTAGTTTCATGTTGGTCAGTACCACTGCCCCTGATTTTTGATCACCAAGCCCCAAGCCCAGTGATAATAGCCAGTGCCGGATAATGTGGATTGAGTCATTTCCGCTTTGGGTAATCGCGTCCAGGAATTTACCGCAACGCCATCGACAAAACCAACCAAAATGACTCCTTTTGGCATCGAGAGTTTGAAACGCGCATCATACATGATATTCCATAACAATGGGCTAAGGATTTAGCCCTGTGAGACACCCCTATTGAGTTGTATGTTTTCGTCCCTTCGTAATAGGTCAATAGCTTTGTATTAGGTCAATTATTTTGCTATTTGGATTCAAGGGTCGTAGCCGATAGTAACATGAAGGAACAAATCCGCATCTGACTGCTGGCAGACAACAGAACTCATGTATTCTTCGGGTTCTCAGCAAAGACCATTGTGAATTCCTGTCCACGTTCAAGAGAAGGATCCTTCGAATGATTTCTAGCCCCCAATATGAGAATGGACGATTCTTGAGCCTATAGTGCGGTGGACTGGACACTTAATCCATATGAACCACGAAAAACCTGCCTGAAAAGTCTACAGTGGCTCCATTTATGGTCCCAGAAGACGAGATAGGCCCTGCCTTCAATGGAGCGATGAGGTTAGCCTGGACCATATGGATTGATCACAGACCTTTTTAATCTAGATTTCGCCAGTAAACCGACCAAATGCAATCACTTGCACCTATCTCAACCACAATTACGCCCCTGATATCCTGCCTAGGCCACTCCATGCATGGAACCACCGGGCTGATTTGATTTTTCATCTTATTTAGCTAATACACCACTCACATTAGCTCAGATATGCAAGCTTTGTCGGAATTGTCGCTATTTTTCGTCATTAATTACAACTTCACTCATATTTAGATATATAAACTTCGTCCCCGCAATATAAAACTCTACTGCAACGCCACTCACATAAGCATAAGCCATGCAAGCTTCAATGCCACATTTTCGCCCTCAATTACGACTCTACTCACATAATGTCATATTCTTATTAATCCAGCATTTGATATTGTGCCCCATGCATGAAGCATGTAGGCATTTATTACTAATTGTATAACTGCCTGGTCCCACCACTCGATCAGTTACACCCATAGACAGGTTCATCTGCTCACAGTCGGTAAACAGTTATAAGCTAGTTACCCTACCTATTCATAGCAAAGCCTATCTATGCCTATACTATCATCTGCAGTGATAGCACCCGGGATACTACCATCCTTCACTTCCACTCCTAAGACTGTACTCGCGATATAGTTTTTAAACCACAGCAACCACGTTTCAGCCAAAGCCTCCTCAACCAAATGCTGAGAGTGTCTAATTGAAAGACCACGTAACGGAGCCGGGACCTATGGAGTTATTTCATTCATGAGGAATAGACCAGACTACCGGCTGTCGCGCCATTAATTATGTACCTTCGATGGGGACTTTATCTTCCATAATTTTTACGAGATTTGCCTATTACCTGTTACTTGAACTAAAGTTGTAAATTTCAAATAAATTGAAAAAAAAAATATGCGGAAATTTTAGAGATTTATAGTCTGAACTGGACCCTGAATGCGCAAATCTTTATGGTCCCATCACTAATCGATCAATCAACTTTGCAGAAACTCAACAACAACCCAATATTTTTCTAACATATTTTCATATTTATTTATAAGAAATAATCTCAATAAATATTGAGAAATTTCATATAAAACTGCTTTCAAGCAAAACGAAATTGGCCTTTTGTCGTGGGTGTCAGTAACTGGTTTAGACCAATTTGGGCTAACGAAAATTTTTAACATATTTTCCGTATGCACCAATTTGCCATCTCTACCATTCCAAATATGGCGTAATGTTTGTTTGCGTAGGTGGGTGAAGGCTACAAACTTGTTTTCTTTGCTTTTCTTTATAATTTTTTTTTGCCTAGTGGATATTAAATTCAAACATAAAAGCAAATAAATTAATGAGTTCACAAAAACGAAGATAAAATATTTTGTTTATTTTTTTATTATTATTATTATTAAATAATAAAAATAATTATGACTGGTATCTGCAAATAATTGTGAATAGTAAATTTTTGAAGTTTCTTTACAGACAACATTTGTATGAATATATTTCCGTAATAATTTTAATGATTTCTGCTTTTATATTAATTTACATCCGTACTCGTAAATCACAATATTGCCAATTATGGCTAAAAAATTTGGAGCATATTTGACGAAAAGGTCATTATCATTAGTGAAGGTTTTTTCTTATACATTTTTATTGTGTATTATTTATTTTTTATTTGGTGTTAGGCTTGTTTAATACTCGTAAACTGAATTTTTTTTCTCTTGAATTTCTTATACATAATTCCTTATTTTTGTGAATCGTGAACACTTGAGTTTGTTGGAATTTTCAAATCTTCGCAGGAACAACATTTTCTTTTTGCCTTAATAATTAGATGAATAAATAAAATTTTTCAAAATTTTCTATTCAAGCAAGAGTAAATTTGCTTACCTTCAAAATTGTTTGTTAAGAAATTTGGAATAATTCATAATCCAAACTTTCATCAATTATTAAATAGAATTAATAATTTCTTATGCTTGAGAAAATTCAATAATTTATTATGCAAGTAAGAATTTTCGTAACGTTCAATTTTAGAGGTAAAATCTTATTTGTCAATTAATTAGTTGGGAATTTGGTAAAAGAATCGAAATAAATGAAAGCTTTTGTTTTGAAAAAGTATAGCTACGTTATTTCACAATTATTATTTATAAATGGTGTACCAAACTTCACGCAAGAAGTATTATTTTTATCGGGCTGTATGGCATGTGGCACCGTTTTGTTGAAACCGCATGTTCTTCTTATCGATGTCTTGCAAATTAGGCATAAAAAACGGAATGGTCGAAGAAGAATGGTGTGATAATTCCTTCAACTCAAAATCTGCACCTTGTGGATGCATTTGTTTCTGAACAATCACTCGGGGATTTTTTTGAACCCCAAATTGCGATAATTCTATAGATTAAGCCTCATCGCTGAAAATGGTTGTTATTCAAAAATTCAGCATCCACTTTTTGACAATGCAAATGACGCAGTAGAGAGCTTCTCCAAATGTCCAATTTATGACTACGGTGCCGAATTTATGTTCCTGGACTCTCAGCAACACTCTCACGAACTGCTTTGATGTTCTGTGTCGAACGACTTATTAAAGGTCAACCAAAGCGTCTGCCTAAATTTTTTAGTTAATCTCTTCACAGTTGATGAAGTTAAATCATTATGCTGACTGTATTTTATACGAAAATTGCGAACTGTTGCTACCAAACCTTCATTATTTTCAAAATATTAATCAACAATGAAAACGCATTGTTCTTTTATGTAACCGTCCATTTTTAATAACTTTGAACTGTCAGCTGTCACGTTGTCTTATTTTTTCGTTGGCAATACTTAACCGCACAAATGGCGCAAAATTCAAATTTTATATATATAATATAAAGTGACATTTATTTTAATTTTACGTTTCTTTATTTATTTACTAAATGTGTTTAAACTGATTGGGTGCTAGAATAACAGAGTGATTTTTAAAAAAAAAATTTCTTTAAGGTATGGGGCTCATTTCTTAATTGTTGTGATGTGTTGGTAAAATTTTTTTCTTTAATAAATAAGAAACGCGACTGACTGTAAAGAAACTATTGTATCTGCAGAAAGTAAATGCTTGGTATTTCTTTGAAAATGAAGAAGGAGAGACACTGTTAGAGTCATTTAACTTACGTGGGTATAAACGTAAAGATTTTAATCTGAACTAAATGAAATTTTTATAAAACTTCAAAGTTCCCAGAACGCATAATTCTGGTATTTTATAATGTCAATTGAACTTTTTCTTGTGAATTTTAGTAAAAAAAAATCATATTTACATAAATATTTTTTAAGCTTTAAAGCTTATAAAAATTAACATCCATCAAGTAATAACCAAATTATATTCCGAAATATGCGAAACAGTCAATAAAAATTACCTCAAAAGTATCGATTCCTGCAAGAAATTTCGTAGCGTCTCATTTAAATTATATTATATTTATTATATTATGGCAAAATATTGGAAATATAATAAAATAAAAATTTTATTAAAAGCTGAATAAAAATTACATATTATTAATTTTTAGTTTCCGAAACGTAAACTGAATAATCATTTGTCTTAGCACTAAAATTTTTTAGATACTTTCTAAAATAATTATAAACTGGTAACACTTTAATATAAGATTTTTCCAATAAATTATTATCACCAAAAAAAAAAAACAAGGACAAAAGTGTATTAGAAAAAATATCTAACAAATATCAAATTTGGATTTTTATCGATATTATTATTATTTATATACAATATATTAATTCCATAGAAAAGAGAATAAAAATGAATTAAAATTGATTTTTTCCAATTGGCTAATAAAAAAATACAAAATATTTCCATTACTAAAAAAATACAATACTAGTATAAGTATAATTGCTTTTAACAAATATTATTTGAATTTCCAATAAAGGAAGTTCCTGTTTTGATGAATTCTTCATTATAAATAAGAGCTCAATTGTGTACCTTTTTTGGTAATTCCCAAACAAATAATTTATTTTTATTTTCTATTTTTTTATGGCATTAATTAGATAATAGTTTTTTTTTATAGATTTTCAATAACAATAATAATATTGAGATTTTTCATTTTAATTTTATTTGCATAAATTTTTTATACAAATTTAAGGCTTAATGCAAAAAAAACCATTTTAAATACAATTTTTTAAAATTTTCTATAGAAAAAACTTCAGTTTTGACTAAACAAACTGATTAATTCTGACTAGAAAATCATTTTGATTTAGGTATTTGCTAAAAGTTAACATTTGATAATTGCCTAACGTTGTACGGTTTTTCTATACGAACTTTTTAAACCTACTTTTTTTATGTGCAAACCAGTACATTTGTTAGGTTTTTATGTGTATTTTTATAAAATTTAGTCAATAAATTATTAGTTTCCCTTGATTTTTATTATTATTCGCTAAGCAAAAATATTTAGGATACTTACCAAAACATTTTCGAAATAATTAAAGGATTATCCAATCTATATTTCGGAAAGTAAATTTACTCTAACTAGTAATAATAAGTAAATTTGCTTATTATATATTTAAATCTTAATGCAACAACAACAAAAAAGTCTTCAATAGAAAAAAAAAATTCAATTTTGACTAAAGAAACCGATTAATTATGACAAGAAAATTATTTCGGTTTGGGTATTTGCTAAAAGTTGACATTTGATAATTCTCTAACGTTGTGAGGTTTTCCTGTACTAACTTTTAAAAACTAATTTGAGTGTACAAACCACCACATTTGCTAATTTTTTTATAAAATTTAGTAAATAAATTATTAGTTTTTTTATTATTTGCAGAGAAAAAATATTTAGGATAATTAATAAAACGTTTTGGAAGTAATTAAAGGTTTATTCAATTTATGCTTCGGAAAGTAAATTTACTATTACTACATTTTTAAATTAGATTTTGATAAAAATTTTACTTTGTTGTATTAAGAAAATTTTGCCATTATATACCATGTGTATATACGGAAATCCGCTGTTTTAAATTAAAAAAAACACATGTTTTTTTCATAGAAAGCAAAAATAAATTTATTCAAAGTACTTGTCCTCGATAGCTATACATTCTTCCCATGTCTCGGGCAATTTGGGGATACCACGCCAAAAAAATGCCTTCTCTTTCGAGGCAAAGCCATTTTCGGACGTCTTCGTAAGAATCGAAGGGTTGCTCAGCGAGCATCGTTTCATCGACGAAAAAAGGTGGCAGTCGGAAGGGGCAAGGTCTGGTGAATAAGCGGGGTAGGGTAGCACCTCCCAGTTGAGTGTCTCCAAGTAGTTTCAGACTTTTTTGGATGTGTGCGATGGTGCGTTGTCGTGGAGGAAAATCAGCTTGTCATATCTTTGTTGATAATCCGTCCTTTTTTCACGCAGAGCACAGTGCAATTTGATCATTTGTTGGTGGTAGCGGTGGGCATTGACAGTTTCACCAGGTTTTAACATCTCATATTAGACGATGCCCTGCTGATCCCACCAAACGCACAGCATCGTCTTCGGTCCGAAGCGATTTGGTCTTGGGGAAGATGTTGATGGTTGGCCGGGATCAACCCACGATTTTTTGCGTTTAGGATTCTCGAAATATATCCACTTTTCATCGCCTATCACAATCCGATACATGAACGACTTTCTTTTTTGTCTGGCGAGCAAGATTTTGGATGTATTTTGGCATCGCTCCATCTGCCTATCGTTCAATTCATGCGGCACCCATTTTCCGATCGTTTCAATCTTCCCCGTGGCACGCAGACACATGGAAATGGCTGGTTGAGTAACAACCAATTGCTCCGCGAGCATTTTTTGCGATTGGATATCGTCTTCGTCCAAAAAAGCCTACAATTGATGGTCCTCAACCTTCCTAGGCCGATTTTCACACTTCTTGTCCCACAAGTCAAAATTTCCGTCTTTGAAACGACGAAACCAATCTCCGCATGTTGTTTCCGATAAAGCACTGTCACCATAGGCCTCCATAAGCATTCGATACAGAGAAAAGCACCAAGGTCCCGGAACTTCTGGCGAGTCACTATCGATGTATGCGGCCTGGCGTTGTCCTGATGGAACGCAATTCCTCTCCTATTGGCCAAAGCTGGCCGCTTCTGGGCGATTGCTTCTTTCAGACGGTCCAATTGTTGACAGTATAGGTCCGAATTAAGAGTTAGGCCGTAGGGGAGCAGCTCATAGTAGATGTTCCCTGCCAGTCCCACCAAACACACAGCAAAACCCAATCCTGGCCAAGCCAATCCTGGCTTGACCACCGTTTGCGCCGGGCGACTGCGATTTGACCACGACCGTTGTCGCTTGACGTTGTCGTAAGTGACCCATTTTTCATCACCAGTAACCATCCGCTTCAGAAATGGGTCGATATTGTTGCGATTCAGCAGCGATTCGCAGATAGAAATTTGGTCCATGAGGTTTTTTTGCGATAACTCGTGGGGCACCCATACATCGAGCTTCTTTTTGTATCCAGCCTTATTTTAATGTGGTTCCAAACGGTTTTTTATGCAATGTTTAGCTCCTGAGCAATCGAAACAGTGCTTACGTGACGGTCGGACTCGACGATTTCCATTATTTTATCGACATTTTTGACAATTGGCCTTCCAGAGCGTGGTGTATCTTTGACATCAAAATTACCGGAACGGAATCGACGAAACCAAAATTGCGCATGATTGACTGTTACAGTATCAGGTCCATAAACACAATTCACATTTTCAGCTGCCTGGCTTGCGTTTTCGCCTTTATCGAAGAAAAACTGTAAAATATGGCGTATTTTCTCTTTGTTGGTGTCCATCTTTGACGCGTGCTAAAAAAATACTGAATTAAGTAATCACAAAACTGTATGAGAAGCTTTTTTAGTACGAAATCTAATGCAATCCGATCGCACTTTTAAAACGGGAGATACAGACTCCTAACGCCATCTATTGGAAAAATAATGGATTACTTTTTACTACAACTTATATGTTCGATATCTACTTTCGCCTTAAAGTAGGGAACCAAAAAGAAAAAAAAAATGACTGAAAAATTGAAAATAAAAAATTAGCTTTTCCCAAAACTAAGAAAAATTTCTTATCAATTTTTTTATAAAATTTTTTTAAAGACCCCCTTAACTTTAGACTAGGATATTAGGTAAAAAAGCTAACGTTTTCTTTGTTAATATTATTGTAGAAAAAATCAAAAACAAAGAAAGTTTTATTTTTATTTATTTTTTAATTCTGTTAGAAATATTCATATTAAAAAAATGCTATATCGATTGCTGCAAAGAGATTAGGACTAAAAGATCCTTTACTAATTGCTACCAGGATTCGTTTATCTTAAGTTTCTGTCTGGGGTGGAACTTGTTTCTGTCTACACCTAATATAATTACTAAAAAAATACTTTTTCCTAAAGTAAAATAAAATTAAAAGTTTTAACTTTTTAATGACTCTATCCATGATAAGAAAAGTTTTTTCTTTTTTTTTTTTAAATTTATAAAATATAAATTATTATTTCGTCGACTCACGAAATAAAATTATATTATAGGACGAAATATTTATGTAATAAATTTTAATTTTTAATTAATAAAAATTATTGATCAAAAAAAAAAAAAACCAATAATAATAAATTCCCGAAAAATTTCATAAATAAATTTCATAAAATTCATATTACTTTTCAAAAGTTTATATGTTATTTGAAAGAAATCGTCCAAAAATATTTATCATATTTGTAGACTGTTTTTACGAACTTTGTAATTTTTCTCCATTTTATTTATTTAATATTAAATGATTGGTTTTTGCAATTTTTAGAAAGGTTAGAATAAAAAATCAAGATAAGATGAAAAAAATATATCATTTTTAATATGGAAAACGAAAACTTTTTCCCATACTTTTAGAAACATGTAATTTTTTTTTTAATTATTTTTATTAAAAAGCAATCGTAAATGTCGAAAGCTTATTGTTTTATTATAATATTATTGAAACTCGTCTGCAATTATTTAATATTTACCTTTATTTTATTATAATATAATTTTTTGAATAAAAGTTTACCCCAAAAAATACATATGATCCAGGACAATTTTCTTTAAGCAAATATTGATGAAGGGATGAGGAGTTGATCACACATGATAATGTGAACTTGTGTTGTTTCTTGGCAATTTTTATATTCTTTTAATAAAAACAGAGGTTCTTGTTTCTGTTTTTGTTTTCGAATAAAAAAAAATTAATAGAAAAAAAAACACATTTTTCTTATATAATATAAAAAGTAAAGAATATTTTTGATTGCCTGTGAAGTAAGGATATCTCATACTTCGTTAAAGTGAACCATCGTAAATGGAAACGAATCGAACAGTTCTTAAAGTAAAAACAATAAAAAAAATATAAAAATGATCAGAATCTAAAAACAATTTCGCATTTTTGATATTTTTTTTTTAAATTTTTAATTTAATATTACCAATAACTACTTACAACTAGTAACAAGTAGATTTTTTTGACTGTAAATACAAGGACATGAGGATATGTATAGGAAAACATCCATTGACGTTGCATATTCTAACTTTGAAAAGTCTTTCGGCCATCACCGTTTCAAACAGTTTTCTTCCTAAAGGATAAGGACGGTAGGATAGACGCGAATGGAATCGGGAGAAACACAATTCACAAATCAATGGAACATTTAGATCACGACGGATAATCATGTTTCGCACATAAAAGATTGTAGCGTTTGGATTGGAAAGGAATTGAAATGCTTAGTCGAACCTCAAAGTTCCAGTCCATAAGTCCATATCGGTTTCAGTACTTTATTGTTTAGTAATAGTTTCCTTTTCTATTTGAGGACTACTAGACATTAGGTCAGGTTTGACCTAATTTCTAGTAGTCTTCCGTTAAATTCACTTCTTTTAGTTTTCGTGTGAGGTTCTACGTTAACCGTTTATCGAATATCAGTCCAAGGTAACGCACGCTCTTTTTTGTGGTGCAATGTTACTGCTGTTTAATCAGGGATCTATGTGAAAGTAATAAGGACAGATTTTTGCTAATTTAACCCCCTCCCCTCTCCTTAAACCCTTTCTATTTTTTAACCACGTTTTTAAGGAGAGGAGTTGTGGTACTGAAGGATATTGATGATTATCGAAGAATCTTTGTGATGTGTAAGCAAAGCTGTATTATCAGCATTAATTGCAGTAAGGATATCACTGTGACAAGGAGTATTATGGGTGTAAATACGAGGTCTGTTCAAAAAGTATTGGGAATTTTGTGTTTGTTCAAAAATTATTTATTTATTCATGAATATCTACTTTGTCCCTTTCAAAATAATTCCTACCAGATATTATACACTTGCGCCAACGTCTTTTCCAATCCTCGAAGCACTTCAAGAAATCATTTTTTGTGCTCTTGTTCAGCTTCTCCTTTGATGCCGTCTTTATCTCCTCAATCGTAGCGTAGCATCATCCTTTCATGGGACTCTTCAGTTTCGGGAACAAGAAAAAGTCACAGGGGGCCAGATCTGGGAAATACGGTGGCTGCGGCATTATTAGTGTGTTGTTTTTGGCCAAAAATGGCAAAAGCCAATTTTTGTTTTTCCACAAATCCGGGCGTTTCTGGAGGATTGCTTCGAGCAACTAGTGCATAACTTGCAGGTAATATTTCTTATTGACCGTTCTACCCTGTGGCAAGAACTCATGATGCACCACGCCCCTGTAATCGAAGAAAACTGTAAGCAAAACCTTCACATTCGACCGAACCTGCCGGTTTTTTCGGTTTTGGCTCGTGCGGCAGCTTCCATTGGGTAGATTGAGCTTTGCTTTCCACGTCATAAATATAAACCCATGATTCGTCACCAGTTATGACCCGCTGGAGCAAATTTGGGTCATCGCGGACAGAGTCCAACAGCTCCTTAGCAATGTTAATGCGATGCTGTTTTTGGTCGAAATTGAGCAAAAATCGAAGACGAGCCAAAACGCGTGCAAGCAAAGCGGCTGTCAAAAATTAACTTAACATTCAAAATGGCCGAACTTGTCGGCATAAGTGAGAGACATGAGTACCAACATAAGGCCACAAAAAATCGAAAATCGAATATACGTAACCCGTGGAAATTTGCGATACTTTTTGAACAGACCTCGTATTTTAAAGCATTGGACCTACGATGCTATTCTGAGGGACACCGGCGTAGATAGGATAAATGTCAGAATATGCAATATTTTCAGCTACCTGAAAATATTGGTCTGAGAGATAGGATTCTAGAATGTGCAAATAACCAGAGGATAGGACTCGCTACAACTTTCAAAGCAATTTAGGACATATTTTTCTAGGATTTTTGATAAAATGGGAAAGAGGTTTTTGGGTTTGTTGAGTTTTGATTATGGAAAACTTCCAAAAGGGAAGGAGAAAGTGATTTTTGATAATAATTTAATTAAAGTAATTCTAGTACAATATTTATTTTAAATTGGCGACGAAATAATAAATGGGAATAAATTTGTTTGTTATCGCTTTTTGTGGGATTTTCTTTTTTTTATGTTCAATAATTCATTATGAATTAAAAAATGGTATAATTGATTTTTTTTTACAATAAAAGATTTTCGATTTTTAGCAATAATTGTTGAAAAACATATTTTCTCTCGATAATTTCGTTTATTTATTATAATTTTACAATTTGTGACTATCTAATTAAATACCAGAAGACAAGAATCTGGGTGAGAGGAAAAAATTAATACGAAAACATAACAGAAATATCCTTTCGATGGTCTTAAGGATTATTTAAGAATGTGACCATCTAATATTAGTTTAGTTTAAATGTTCCCCAGGAAATAGGATCTATTGATATCCGGAAAGGAAAATCATGTTATCTAAGAGGATAGCCGGAAAGATTTATAGGATTACGAACATGTCCTTTCGAAATTGAAAAGGTTCCAATGTGAAAATTCTTCTCCGACAATAGTGACGATATTTATTTTTTTTTTCAATTTTTTTGTTGCTGACTCTATTTTCTACTTTATACAAGAAAATATATCCTTTTTCCTTGTTATTTATACTTGTCTATAATTTTGTGACGAAACAATTTTTTTTTTTAGGTAACTTTTCTTCTCAATTGCTCTATGAAAGAAAGAAAAATTATAAAATTGAGTAGAAAAATATGTTTCAGCTCCTATAACATAAGATAAACTTCTTATCTGTTAAAAGTATTGAATTTGTTTTTTCTTTAGCACATCAAAAAAAAAAGAAAGAAAAAGAAATCGAATTTAAATTTACATATTTTCTTTGATGTTGGAAAAATTCAGTTAAAAAAAATATACTTTATTGCATAAATATTGAAATTTGTCGAGCATAAACGATATTTTTCCATCAATATGAGTTATTACAGTATTAATCGATTGTGTAGTTTGCGGAAAATTTGTGCTGACAATGGTACATGTTCACAAATGTTGTTGTCAATATTGACTTAAGGGTGGCACCTACTTTGGAAAGAACGTGGTTCCAATTGACGGATGGTAATTAGTGCAAGGGCGGATCATAACATAGATAACCGCAGGCAGCATGCCATTACGGAAGAAGACTATTAAATACATTACCAACGACATGTGGTCGACAGACAGTGCAGTTTTCGTTATCAAAACACAAAAGTCAATTGACTACAACACACCCCCCTCTTCTTACACACACACGCTGTGTCGACGGAAAATGGTTTCACAATTTGTGGTCGTGTCACATTTAATAGTGCACACATTCTACATACTCACTCGTTTGTTATCATTTAATGGGTCATCAAATGTGGTGACTAATTAATAATTGCCGATATTGATAATTAAATGTCTGTCGAAAATAAAAATTTCTAGTACCACAACCCCTCCCGATTATCAAAACCTTGTGAATTGTCATAAAAATTTATTGATTATTATTTAAAATAATAAAATGAAATATTTTCTCTATAAAATAATAACTTTTCGAAAAATCAAATTGAGGGTCCTAAAAATAATCTGCTTTGAGCAAAATCATTTTTTCGGTCATATCAAAATTTAATATCTCAAAAATGTGTTCGACAAAAACGGTATGAAAAAATCAATAAAAATTTAGTAAATTTTCCTCAAAATTTGCAAATTTTTTAAAAATATTTTTGCAATTAAAACATTTTTTATTATTTTGAAACGTTTTATTTAAATAACTTTATACAAAATCAAATTTTTGGTTCAAACTAAAATTTGAGCACTTCAAAATGTATTAAGCAAAAACGATTCGAAAACACTTACCAGAATTTTGAAAATTGTTGATGATATTTTTTACTTGTTATTTTATACGATTTGTTAAAATATCCATTAAAAGTAATAAGTTTTATTAAAATAATAAAAAAATTAAATAGAAGTTTCTAAAAATGTATTAGATACTTTTCCGCCTAAAAATTTCTTTGTTATTTTTTTAATAAAATTCATTTTGCTTATAAATGTTTTAGGCAGAAAAGCATTATGCTTTAAGCATAATTATTTTTAAAAAATAGGCTAAAAGTTTGTTCTTTGTTTTTTTAATAAAAGTAATTTTAATCAAAAATAATTTAGCCAAAAAAGCATTGTGCTTAAAAATTTGCTTAAAAATTTCTATGTTTTTTTAGGCTTTAGGCAAATTTTAACTTAAGAATTTTTTTTAATAAAATTAATATTATTAAAAAATGTTTTAGGCAGAAAATCATTGTGCTTTCGGTAAATTTTAACTTAAGAATTTTTTTTTAATAAAATTAATATTATTAAAAAATGTTTTAGGCAGAAAATCATTGTGCTTTAGGCAAATTTTAACTTAAGAATTTTTTTTTTAATAAAATTAATATTATTAAAAAATGTTTTAGGCAGAAAAGCATTGTGCTTTAGGCAAATTTTTACTTAAGAATTTATTTCTTTCTTTAATAAAATTAATTTCAATTAAAAATGTTTCAGGCAGAAAAGCATTGTGCTTAAAGCACATTTTTTCTTAAGAATTTTTTTTTTATTTTTAATAAAATTAATTTCAATTAAAAATGTTTTAGGCAGAAAAGCATAGTGCTGTGAGCAAATTTTTACTGAAAAATTTCTTTCTTTTATTTTCAGTAAAATTATGTTCAATTAAAAATTTTTCAAGCAGAAAAGCATTGTGCTTGAAGCAAAATTTTAACTTAACAATTTTTTTTTAATAAAATTAATATTATTAAAAAATATTTTAGGCAGAAAAGCATTGTACTTTAGGCAAATTTAACTTAAGAATTTTTTTTTTAATAAAATTAATATTATTAAAAAATGTTTTAGGCAGAAAAGCATTTTGCTTTATACAAAATTTTACTTAAAAATTTCTTTATTTCTTTTTAATAAAATTAATTTCAATTAAAAATGTTTTAGGAAGAAAAGCTAAGAGCTTTAAGCAAATTTTTTCTTAAGAACTTCTTTTTTTTTTTTAATAAAATTAATTTTAATTAAAAATGTTTTAGGCAGAAAAGCATTGTGCTTTAGGCAAATTTTTACTTAAGAATTTATTTCTTTCTTTAATAAAATTAATTTCAATTAAAAATGTTTTATGCAGAAAAGCATTTTGCTTTAAGTAAATTTTTACTTGACAAATTGTTTCTTTTTTTTTAATAAAATTAATTCTAATTAAAAATGTTTTAGGCAGAAAATCATTGTGCTTTAGCAAATTTTTATTTGACAAATTGTTCCTTTTTTTTAATAAAATTAATTTCAATTAAAAATATTCTAGGCAAAAAAGCATTGTACTTTAGGCAAATTTTAACTTAAGCATTTTTTTTTTAATAGAATTAATTTTAATTAAAAATATTTTAGGCAGAAAAGCATTGTGCTTTAGGCAAATTTTTACTTAAGAATTTATTTCTTTCTTTAATAAAATTAATTTCAATTAAAAATGTTTCAGGCAGAAAAGCATTGTGCTTAAAGCACATTTTTTCTTAAGAATTTTTTTTTTATTTTTAATAAAATTAATTTCAATTAAAAATGTTTTAGGCAGAAAAGCATAGTGCTGTGAGCAAATTTTTACTGAAAAATTTCTTTCTTTTATTTTCAGTAAAATTATGTTCAATTAAAAATTTTTCAAGCAGAAAAGCATTGTGCTTTAAGCAAAATTTTTACTTAAGAATTTTTTTTTAATAAAATTGATTTTAATTAAAAATGGTTTAGGCAGAAAAGCACTGTGCTTTAAGCAAATTTTTACTTAAAAATTTCTTTATTTCTTTTTAATAAAATTAATATTAATCAAAAGTGCTTTACGTAATAAAGCATTCTGCTTTAAGCACATTTATTAATAAGATTCTTGTTTAAAAATTTCGCTGGTCTTTTTTTTGTTAATAGAATTAAATTTTATTATACAATATTATCAAGTTTATTTCTAATTTAAAATAAAACTACAATTTTTCTCTATAAACGTTTTTTTTAAATGCGATCTTATAAGAAGAATAGGATTGATTGTTAGAAAAGCAAGGGAAGGATTGTATGTTATATCCCTAAGACAGGATCTGACCTATTTGTTTTTATAATTTCTTATTAATATGAAATTCCTATAATTTTGTTCACTTTCATAAGCTAATTACCCAATGATATCACCGTCGTTTCGAGTGTGTAGCTGTCAGTCATGGTTCCTATTAGTAAATATTTTTTGTTTGTGTATTTTTATAGATTCGGACTATAAAAATGTTTGGTTTGTTTGTGGTTTTCTTTTATATAATAAATAACAATTTCTACTTGATAATTTCTCTTTCTATTCAAAAATTAGAATCAAATATGCGACGATGCGTAATAATGTCTCTTCTAGTTCAAATCCAATTATAGACGGGAGCAGATGTGAGCATCAAACAATTATTATTCATTATGATGACCTGTAAATTAATGGTGTGACCCTATCTGATCGGACTTTCGACATTCAAGCCATGTTCTGCGTATATGGACCACTTGTTTCATGCTTGATAATTTAATTCTCTTGTTAACCTTTTTTTCAACTTTGTACATTGTGAAAACTGTCTGAAAATATGTCCACTAATAACCTAACGTTCTCTTTTCATGTACACAACTAAGTACTTACTAGTAAGTACTGGTACGAGTGTTTTTTAACGTTCACAATCACCAATGGAAATTCTGGTCTATTTTACGAAATTAAACCGCTCCAAATTTTTTTAAAATAAAGTCGATTGGGTATTTTGTCCGTCTGGTTTTGTGACTGCTGTTGGCTGAGTAATTATTTATCGTGTGGTATAAATCGCGATAAATGACGGTGTGGCCTGTGGTTATGGAATTATTTGCCTAAACAGCCATCCGTCCACTATAAGGAATTCAGTCTTGAATTTCGGTTCGGTTTGATTCATATTTCGATATCGGAATCGACATTGTTTCGTTCCGCACTTTTCTTAAATAGTACGCTTTGAGTGCAAAAAAGTTAACATTTTTTACTGCGCCTACCAACATTTTCCATATTAGTTTCCATTAACCTACTAACACTCGTAGTAAACTGGAGAAAATATCCCCAAATAAGAATAAGTCACGACTAAAACGGAATATAACAAAATGCAGAACGCAAAGAATCTGCCAAAAATATCAATAATTTTGGTTTTAAACAAAAACACCTAAATTATAATTGCTGGTTCAATATCTACCGGGTAAATGGATACGCTCCAATTAATCCACCTTAGTGTGAATTTATCATTTGTGATTTAATTAAACGAAAAAAGAAAATTTAAAAAAAAAATTAAAGAAAAAATAGTCTAAGTAACACTAAAATCAACGTCAATAATGACTATTACTTGAGCGTATTTCGAATTCAAAATAACTAAAAATTCTGTTCGATTTGAAAATTTTCTCAGGTTTTAGTCCCTATTTGTTAATAATTTGACTTAAAAAAATAATAGAAATTTCAAAGCTACTGTTAACAAAACCTTTGATTTAAGCATTTTTCGAAATTACAAAAAATATTATGTTCCAATTAAAATTGTGTTGAAAACTCAGATTTTTAGTCTACAAAAGTTTAATGCCATATTTTGTAATTAAAATTTTAAAACCACCGGTAACGATACTTTTCACTAGGACAATTTTCGAAATTACCGAAAGTTCGGTTCAATTTAAAGTTGTGTCAAAAAATTAGGCTTTTAGTCCACAAAAGTTTAATATTATATTTTGTAATTATATTTGATATAAAACCATTAAAAATTTAAAAAAAAAAGTAAAAATACTAAAAAATTCCTTAGTCAAATGATATTTTTTAATTATACCATTTTTCGAAATTACCAAAAGTTCTGATCGATTTCAAGTTATGTCAAAAGCTCAGATTTTTAGTCTACAAAAGTTTAATGTTATTTTTTGTAATTAACTCTTACCTAAGCACTAATAAATTTTTTTTTTAAAAATGAAAATTTCTAAGACTACCGTTAATAATATATTTTTCGAACTTACCAAAAGTTCTGATCGATTTCAAATTACGCAAAAGCTCAGATATTTAGTCTATAAAAGTTTAATGTTATATTTTGTTATTAAATTTTCCCTTAAAACCAATAAAAATTAAAAAAAAAGGAAAAATTCTAAAACCCCTGTTAAACGATACGACATCGGCATTTTTCAAAATTTCGGAATGTTCTGATAGATTTGAAATTTTTACTTCACAAAAGTTTCATATTATATTTCGTAATTAAATTTGTTGTAAAAACCAATAAAAATTTTAAAATGAAGTAAAAATTCTAAAGCCACTGTTAACGATATTTCTCACTAAGGGATTTTTCGAAATTACCAAAATTTCTGTTCGAATTAAAATTGTGTCAAAAGCCAGGATTTTTAGTCCACAAAAGTTTCATATTATATTTTATAATTAAATTTGACCTAAAAACCAATAAAAAATTTAAAAAAAAGTAAAAATTCTAAAACCCCTGTTAAACGATACCTTCGACTTGGGCTTTTTTCAAAATTACCGAATGTTCTGATCAATTTGAAATTTTTACTCCACAAAAGTTGCATATTATATTTCGTAATTAAATTTGACGTAAAAACCAATAAAATTTTTAAAATGAAGTAAAAATTCTAAAGCCACCGTTAACGATATTTTTCACTAAGGGATTTTTCGAAATTACCAAAATTTCTGTTGGAATTAAAATTGTGTCAAAAGCCAGGATTTTTAGTCCGCAAAAGTTTCATATTATATTTTATAATTAAATTTGACCTAAAAACCAATAAAAAATTTAAAAAAAAGTAAAAATTCTAAAACCCCTGTTAAACGATACCTTCGACTTGAACTTTTTTCGAAATTACCGAATGTTCTGATCGATTTGAAATTTTTACTCCACAAAAGTTTCATATTATATTTCGTAATTAAATTTGACGTAAAAACCAAAAAATTTTTAAAATGAAGTAAAAATTCTAAAGCCACTGTTAACGATATTTTTCACTAAGGGATTTTTCGAAATTACCAAAATTTCTGTTCGAATTAAAATTGTGTCAAAAGCCAGGATTTTTAGTCCACAAAAGTTTCATATTATATTTTATAATTAAATAGAACCTAAAAACCAATAAAAAATTTAAAAAAAAGTAAAAATTCTAAAACCGCTTTTAAAGGATACCTTCGACTTGGGTTTTTTCGAAATTACCGAATGTTCTGATCTATTTGAAATTTTTACTCCACAAAATTTTCATATTATATTTCGTAATTAAATTTGACGTAAAAACCAATAAAATTTTTAAAATGAAGTAAAAATTCTAAAGCCACCGTTAACGATATTTTTCACTAAGGGATTTTTCGAAATTACCAAAATTTCTGTTGGAATTAAAATTGTGTCAAAAGCCAGGATTTTTAGTCCGCAAAAGTTTCATATTATATTTTATAATTAAATTTGACCTAAAAACCAATAAAAAATTTAAAAAAAAGTAAAAATTCTAAAACCCCTGTTAAACGATACCTTCGACTTGGGCTTTTTTCGAAATTACCGAATAATCTGATCGATTTGAAATTTTTACTCCACAAAAGTTTCATATTATATTTCGTAATTAAATTTGACGTAAAAACCAAAAAATTTTTAAAATGAAGTAAAAATTCTAAAGCCACTGTTAACGATATTTTTCACTAAGGGATTTTTCGAAATTACCAAAATTTCTGTTCGAATTAAAATTGTGTCAAAAGCCAGGATTTTTAGTCCACAAAAGTTTCATATTATATTTTATAATTAAATAGAACCTAAAAACCAATAAAAAATTTAAAAAAAAGTAAAAATTCTAAAACCGCTTTTAAAGGATACCTTCGACTTGGGTTTTTTCGAAATTACCGAATGTTCTGATCTATTTGAAATTTTTACTCCACAAAATTTTCATATTATATTTCGTAATTAAATTTGACGTAAAAACCAATAAAAATTTTGAAATGAGGTAAAAATTCTAAAGCCACCGTTAACGATATTTTTCACTAAGGGATTTTTCGAAATTGCCAAAATTTCTGTTCGAATTAAAATTGTGTCAAATGCCAGGATTTTTAGTCCACAAAAGTTTCATATTATATTTTATAATTAAATTTGACCTAAAAACTAATAAAAAATTTAAAAAAAAGGAAAAATTATAAAAACCCAGTTAAACGATACCTTCGACTTGTGCTTTTTGCGAAATTACCGAATGTTCTGATCGATTTGAAATTTTTACTCCACGAAAGTTTCATATTATATTTCGTAATTAAATTTGACGTAAAAACCAATAAAAATTTTAAAATGAAGTAAAAATTCTAAAGCCACCGTTAACGATATTTTTCACTAAGGGATTTTTCGAAATTGCCAAAATTTCTGTTCGAATTAAAATTGTGTCAAATGTCAGGATTTTTAGTCCACAAAAGTTTCATATTATATTTTATAATTAAATTTGACCTAAAAACTAATAAAAAATTTAAAAAAAAGGAAAAATTCTAAAAACCCAGTTAAACGATACCTTCGACTTGTGCTTTTTGCGAAATTACCGAATGTTCTGATCGATTTGAAATTTTTACTCCACGAAAGTTTCATATTATATTTCGTAATTAAATTTGACGTAAAAACCAATAAAAATTTTAAAATGAAGTAAAAATTCTAAAGCCACCGTTACCGATATTTTTCACTAAGGGATTTTTCGAAATTGCCAAAATTTCTGTTCGAATTAAAATGGTGTCAAATGTCAGGATTCTTAGTCCACAAAAGTTTCATATTATATTTTATAATTAAATTTGACCTAAAAACTAATAAAAAATTTAAAAAAAAGGAAAAATTCTAAAACCCCTGTTAAACGATACCTTCGACTTGTGCTTTTTGCGAAATTACCGAATGTTCTGATCGATTTGAAATTTTTACTCCACGAAAGTTTCGTATTATATTTCGTAATTAAATTTGACGTAAAAACCAATAAAATTTTTGAAATGAGGTAAAAATTCTAAAGCCACCGTTAACGATATTTTTCACTAAGGGATTTTTCGAAATTACCAAAATTTCTGTTCGAATTAAAATTGTGTCAAAAGCCAGGATTTTTAGTCTACAAAAGTTTCATATTATATTTTATAATTAAATTTGACCTAAAAACCAATAAAAAATTTAAAAAAAAGTAAAAATTCTAAAACCCCTGTTAAACGATACCTTCGACTTGGGCTTTTTTCGAAATTACCGAATGTTCTGATCGATTTGAAATTATGTCAAAAGCCCCAATTTTTAGTCCACAAAATTTTAATATTATTTTTTGTAATTAAATTTGACATAAAAACCAAAAAAAAATATTTTTTTAATAAAAACACCGTTAACGATACTTTTGACTATAGAATTTTCGAAATTACCAAAAGTTCTGTTCGATTTGAAATGATATGAAAAGCTCTGATTTTTAGTCCACAATATTTTAATATTATATTTTGTAATTAAATTTGATCTAAAAACCAATAAAAGTTTTTTTTTTAAAAAGTAAAAATTCTAAAACTACCGTTAACGATATATTTTTCGAAATTACCAACAGCTCTGTTCGACTTGAACATTAGGTGAAATAATTTTAATGTTATATTTTGTAATTAAAAATTAACTTAAACATTAATAAAAAAATTTAATAAAATTAAAATTTTCAGACCACTATTAACGATATTTTTGACTAGAGCATTTTTCGAAATTACCAAAAGTTCTGTTCAATTTGAAACTAAAGCTTAGGTTATTAGTAGAAAAAGCTTAAAAGAAATTTTTTTTATGCCAAAAATTACCAAATATTAATCGTATAAGCTGTAGTTTGTTAATTAAATAAAGTAAAAATATGGTATTAAATAGCGATAAGCAACCCACTCTCCAATCAAAAATATTATATTAAAAATTCTTTAAAAAAAAAAGCACAATCAACCACTAAAAACCCTGATTCTGATTATTGTCGTTGGTGTTGTGTGGTGTCGCTACTACTACTACTAATACTACTACTGCCATTTTTAATGTAGTAGTAGTTTTTGTTGATTATTAATAATAAAAAATGACGTAGAATAAATTGTTTTATTTGATTTTATGAGTATTACAAAAATCACAAGAGAATTTTATTAGCATTGATATCGTGTATAAACACACAGAACGGAAACGATTCTAATTTAACCAAGATACGAACTTTTCAGAATTTTTGTTCGATTTCAATTTCGGATTTCCTGTTGGTGTGTTGGTGTCAGAGTTTATTGTTAGTTTTATCCAAAAACACAAAAAACGCTACCAAAACAATTCAAATTAACCTCGCCTAGTGTGTTTGATTCTAGAATTTATTATTTATTTATCTAGTTTTTTGTTATTGTTGTTGTAAGATTATTTTATGATAATAAATTTTGTATTGCATTTTTTTTTATGATTAAACTACTATGAATTGGAGAAGAGAATAGCATGTCAACATGGAACATTTTAGTACATACTTTATACCGAATATCATAGCATATCGGCGGTAGAAGAATTGATTTACGTTACTTTTGATTTTTGGACAAATTACAAAGTGAAAAGCTTTCTTTTTCGAAATAACAAAAGGGAAAATATTTAAAAAATTTCATACCTATTAATTATAATTAATATTTTTTTCAAAATGCGAAAAAAAAACAACAAATTATGACCAAAGTGCTAGTGTTTTTTGATAATTGTTTAATTCGTAGGTTTTTGTATTTGTTTTTATTTTCCATAATATATTAATAATAAATAACGATATCAATCAATAAAAAAAAAAATAATGTTACAACAATGTGCGTATTGTGGTTAGTTAGTTTTTTTTATAAAACCTCAAAAACTTTTTCGTTTATTATGATATGATGTGATTTGTGGATATGGCACGTTTAATTAGCTATAAGAAAAAGGACGAAAACCATCGATATAGTACGTTCGGTAATGAGGTAAATGGTGGTAGTAAGAATACGGTTAAAAAAGATAGTCCAAATAGTTGTATTGATAACGTTGCAAATATGAATGGATTCGAGCGAATGGAGACTCGTGAAAAGCCGACAACGGAAAAAAGGAATTTTTTCGCGTGTTTACGAGGTCGTAGCACTTGTTGCATACAATTTATTCAGAAACTATTTCCGTGCTGTTATCGATCGAAAACCTCATCCACATCGAAAGGGAGATCCTTTTGGAGATGGTTCATCTGTTGCGGATGGTGTTGTAATTGGTGCGGATCACCCAACGATGGTGGTGATGATGATTTCGAATTGGATGGATTCGATGATGGCTCTTTTCAAAGCACACACAAAATGACAATGCCCCAACTGAAACGAATCCGAATTATGACTAACGTGGATAAAAACAATATGCCAACGAAATATATACCACCATCTGTCCATATCGAAGTCGAAGGCAAGCCAATTGTCGATGACCATGATGGAGATGGTAGTGGGAGTCCACCAAAATCGCAACGCTCCAAAAATTGGAATTGGGACGATAGTATCCGATCTAATTCAGATAAATTTCTCGAAACATTGGAATATGATAGCGAAGCTGTCGAAGGTGATAAAAGTCTAAGGAAAAAATTGAAGGTGCCAAAAATTCGTCTCTCATCTATTAGTGATCGTTTCAAAAGTGATAATCAAACTGAAAGTAATTTTTTCTTAACAAAATAAATAAACTTTATTTATTATTTTTCTTTTAGCAAAAAAAAATTTCTTCTTACATGTTTTTTATTAAAAAAAAAAAAAAAAAAAATAAAACAGCAAAAATTTATAGTCTTTCCCCAAAATGATGTTTTTATGTAATTTTTATACACTTTTCTTTTTGGGTATTTTTTTTTATTATTGTATTAATTTAAAAATAGTATGTGGGCGACGACCAATGATTAAAACCGAATACGTGGGTTGAGGTTATATAAAAGCATAAATTGAATTTTATTTTGTAAGTTTTTTTATTACTATTTAAAAAATCAATAATTAAAAATATTTACGCTCAGTATCAGTGAAGTTTTTTGTAAGTAAAGTTTAAAAGAAAGTGTTTTTTTTTGTAATCATACGTAAACTGTTAGAAATTTTTAATAAAATTAAATACAAGCTGGCTACCACTGAACGATTGAGTGGTATAAAATTAAAATAACTCTTGTAAACGGATGAAATAACTCTTTTTTTTTGGAAATATAGTTAATGGAATTTTTTTGTCAGTATTATTTGTGAAAAACAAAATTTCTTAAATAACCATTATGGTCCTGCTAACAAATACAGGCTCTTTCGGTAGTATTTTCAGGTCCTAAGCGACAGTTCTGCTTAATTCTTGAAGAGCCCGCCAGAAAAAATCTAGTGCCGTGAAATGCCGCAGAACGCGGAGGTCAAACAAATTTAATTTTTTTTTTTAAATTATTTAATTAATCGAAATTGCTTGCAGGAGGTCCATCGTCACCAATCAATAATTCTTTTTTATTTAACGTTATGTACCTATCGTTAGACATAATACCACGGGTCGCCTATGACCATAGGGATTGAGATACGCCTAATCAACGCGCAAAACAGGCCTGCCCTGCTACTAGATCCAGATGGTTGCTCCTGGCACGCACAAATCCATTTTCTCACTATTTCGTCTTTGCCTTTCTACCTAGAACTTTTCGGGGTCCTCCATTACCTTCCTTCGTGTTCCATGCATGCAGCAGTTAAACATTCCATCTAAATCATCTCTTAATTCCAATGGTGGGCGGTCCCAATCTGAGAACCACTTCCCTTTGTGCTTCCATCTGGTCCCTCCACTACAGTTACAGGCGTTACTAATAGTCAGTATCCAGTTACGAGCTAGCTACCCTAACTGTTGGTAGGAAGGCCTACCTAAACCCAAAGACACCTCATCTCTCAAAGTGTGCTTTAACATCATGCGACACCCTGATCCCCGTGGTACCAGTTTTGTTTAAAGAGGTCTTAGTCGGTAATCCGCACTCAAAGAGCTATAGTAATGGAATCTTGTAAATTTCTGAGAACTGCTAGTCCAGCTAAGGTGCCGCGGGGTCGCCAAGATCCCCCTTCTGGTGTTGATCATAATTTGACTGTTGCCCGAGAAGAGGCATCGCTCGTCAGTCTAGTGGTAGTAGCTCCATTCTTTCGCAATCATATCTCCTGATTATCTCCGACAGCTAGGCTTAAAAAAGTATCAAGCATTGCTTTCCTGAGGGCCATGTCGATTTTTTCTGGCTATCCATCACTGGGCAGAAGCTACATCCTTTCGCAATCATACCTCCTGGTTATCTCGGACCGTTGGGCTTGAAAAATTGTCAAGCATTGTCGTCCTCAGAGCCACGTTGATTCTCTCTGGCTGACCTTTCCTGGCAGTAGCTCCATCCTTTCGCAATTATACCTCCTGATTATCTCCGACCTCTGGGCTTAAAAAAGTGTCAAGCATTGTCCTCCTCAGGGCCACGTTGATTTTTTCCGGCTGACCTTCCCTGGGCAGTATCTCAGTCCTTTCATAACCACACCTCCTGATTATCTCCGACATCTGGGCTTAAAAAAGTGTCAAGCATTATACTCCTTAGGGCCACGTTGATTATTTTTGGCTGGCCTTTCCTGGACATTAATTCCATCATTTCGCAATCATACCTCCTGATTATCTCCGACTTCTGGGCTTAAAAAATTGACAAGCATTGTCCTCCACAGGGCTACGTTGATTCTTTCTGGCTGACCTTCCCTGGTAGTAGCTCCATCCTTTCGCAATCATACCTCCTGATTATCTCCGCCCGCTGTTGATTCTTTCTGGCTGACCTGTCTAATTTTCAAAGAAGTAGGGGCTAACGATATATCTTTGAGTCTGAACACGTCATCAAACAGTGTATTCGTGGCGATGCAATTGATGCTTATGCAATTTCCTGAGATTCACAGTACTTCAAAATCTGCAGTTTTGTTTGTTGAGTACACGTTCAAATCACTCAGTAACAAGTTGTTCAAAAAGTTGTTGTTATCTCTTGTCAAGTATTAAAATCGAATGACGTACTGCAGGCGCTTTTGTATGAAAACATTTTGTTTGTTTCTGAGCATTGTCTCAAAAACATATGCCAGCGGCCATATCTAAACACCACGACCATGAGACCATTTGACGTCTCCGGTCTGACGGTTTATATGGTCAAATAGATGAAGCGGGGAAAATTTATTTTATTCATGTGGTATGGTCAGACCATGAGACCATTTGACGTCTCAGGTCTGACGGTTTATATGGTCAAATAGATGAAGCCAGTATATGTGGTATGGCCAGACGAACAATGCAGGGTGTGCACATAGGATGTTCTCCATTGTAGCGGGACCTCTCCTCCTATTCGATCAGCGTATTCAGTGTCTGCAATGCCCACATGGCCCGGCACCCACCGCAACAGAAGAAAGCTCTTATCTGATCGCATGTAGTACCGGGTAAACACCAGTTCATTTAGTACCGGGTAAACTCCGGCTATGGAGACATTTTGAAATCCAGTTTCAGAATATTTTTTATAGAAACATTTTTAAATCCAATAAAGGAATTCTCAAATACACTCTACCGAACAGCATAGTTCGCTTAGGACCTCTTCAATTAAGCTCCGAATTGTATTTTCGCTAGGAAATACTCTGATATTAAAATGTTACCGGTATTTCCTCTGAGTTTAAATAATTGATAGAAAAATTCAATAATTTTAAATCTTTGCGGGACAGTATTTTTGGCCATTTTAATCTCAAAGTGATGCTCTAACACCTCAACAACAAAAATAAGAGTGACCACTCTACAATATGATTAGCTTAAATATGTTAGTCTAAAGGAAATTATTTAAAAATAAAATCTTAAATGTATCTGATTCGGATTTAATGATAGTTAATTTGAGTTAATTAGTTTTTTGTTGAAATATTTGAAATTATAAAATGTAAAAATTTTACCAATACTTCATTTTCTTTTAGAGGAAATATTTTCACAATTTCAATTCACTTTTTTTTAGTATAAAAAATAAATTAGTATTTTTTTTTCTTTCCCCTCCTGTAAAATTAAATATATTTTCATGTACATTTTTGCCATATTCCATTTCCAACAAATCTTGTATCTTGTTCCTTTTATCATGTACCTTTTATCTTATATCGATTTCTAAATAAAATTTTGTACACTCAACCTAATTAAAAATGGAGAAATTTATTTACAATATTTTTAATGAAACTTTTGTGTTCGAATTTCGTTTTTGTGTTATCACAAGAAGAACATCTTTTTCGCTAATGTAATAATTTTGTTTATATCTCGAATGCTATAATTACAAATTATACTATTAGCAATTTTTCACAGTTCTTTTGTAAATTCATTTCTTTGTTATTGTTTTTTTTTAATAATATTTACTTGCAAACTATTTTTACTAACAGCAAAAAAAATGAGATTTCTAATATTGCAAAAATATTTTTTATTTATCATTGTTTTTTTATTAAAAAAGTCCACGACAAAAATTTAAGCAGATATGAACTTACAGACGAGAATTTATGTAAACTTATAGGAATTCAAAATTTCCATCTGAAAATTGATTTTAATAATAATCAAAATATATTTAAATGATAATAAAAATAATTTATCAAAATATCATATTAGTTATAAAAATTTATCTGAAAAGTTACTTTTTTATATAAACTGCATCGCTTTCGATCTGAAAGACTAAATCGAGGATGAGATCTAGAAGGATCATGTCCACATTTGTTCTGCATCAAATGTATTATAAAATATTTCATTATCATTCGTATTATTATGATATTATTTAATAAAATTTTTTTAGTATATTCTCTTCTCAATGATTCATATCTTTAAAAAAAATATTAATAATTTTCTATGGAATTTTGTATTTAAAATTTGTTTGTATTAATTATTTTCAGAAGAAGCAACTACATCAGAAGTTTGTAATTCGCCACTTATCGGTGTTCGAAATGCAAGTGGGCCCGCTAGTCCAGTTGCTTCCAAAGGATCAGCATCCAGTGATCCATGGCCATCACAATCCGATGAGGATATCGATCGTTTGGTTGCGCTTCATCAGAATCGGAATAGTCTTAGCTCGCTTGGGGTGAGTTTATATTCAGTCAGTTTATTTTTTTAATTTTTCAATTATTTAAAAAATTTATTTATTTAATGATATTATAAATATATTAACTTGGCTTAATTGCTGTTTTTGTAATTGCTCGAATAAGAAAGTTGTTTCTAAGAAAACTAAAACTATTTGTAAGCAAATTTAAGCAAATGCGCTTAAATGAAGGGAAGCTTATTATAGATTTGGTACTAGATTTGGTACAACATTTGGTACTTGAATTGATACTAAAATAAGTACTAGATTCAATAGTAAATTTGGTATTAGTTTCGTACTAGGTTTGGTACTAGATTCGGCACTAGATTTACTACGAGATCATCAAATTTATTACCAAAGATTTAGTATTAGTTTCGTACTAGATTTGATAATAGTTTTGATGATATATTTAGTATTTGATTTGGACTAGATTTGGTACTAGATTAAATATTATATTTGATGCTGTATTTAGTTCTAGATTTTATAACAGATTTGATACTTGAATTGATCCTAAATAGTTACTAGATTCAATAGTAACTTTAGTATTAGTTTCGTACTAGATTTGGTACTAGATTCGGCACTAGATTTACTACGACACATCAAATCTATTACCAAAAACTTAGTATTAGTTTCGTACTAGATTTGATAATAGATTTGATGATATATTTAGTGTTAGATTTTGACCTAGATTCGGTCCATTATTTGGTACTAGATTAGGTATTAAATTTTATGCTGCATTTGGTACTGGATTTTTAACCATATTTGATATCGAATTAGATACCAGAGTTAGTATTATACTTGACACCATATTTGGTATAAGATTTAACATTATATTAAGTACTTAATTTGATATTAGATTTAGTAATTAATTTGTTGCTATATTTGATACTAGATTTTTAGTGCTAGTTTTGGTACTAGAATTTGAACTAAATTTCTTATCTGATTTGTTACTAGTTTTGGTATTCGATTTGGTACTGAATATGATACTATATTTCATACAAGATTTTGTAACAAATTTGATGTATGATTTGATACTACATTTGGTATTAGAGTTGGCGCTGTATTTGGTACTAGATTTGATGCTGTTCTTGATGTCAGATATAGTCACCATATTTCATAATTGACATAATGCTAGATTTAGTATCTGATTTGTTACTGCATATGGTATTCGAGTTAACATTATATATATTGTACTAGATTTTATGCTAGATTTAGTACTTCAATAAATACTATATTTTGTATTCGATTTTGGACCAAATTTTGGAACATGATTTGATACTACATTTGCTATTAGAATTGACGCTATACCAAGTACTAGATTTTAAACCAGATTTAGTTCCTTTTTCATAGTTTTTAATGCATAAAATGTTGCCAATTTCAATAGTAAACGTTTTTTTATTGGAATGTTACTACAAAATTTTTTTTTTTAAATTTGCATTCAAAATAATAAAAACAAAACTATTTTTTTTTACCACAGGTACGATCTGATTCTATGGCAAGTGTTTATTCGGGGGCTGGAGAGGGTCGTTATGGTACTGTCGCTGTTAAAGGACAAGTTGAATTTGGAATGCAATATAATTATAAACAAAGTGCTTTAGAGATTCATGTAGTCCGTTGTAAGGATTTGGCAGCTGTAGATGCAAAACGAAATCGCAGTGATCCATACGTTAAGGTAAGTTTCGGGTTAAAAGCAATTTTACAGAAGAAAACATTTTTTTTCCTATTAATTTAAGCAATTTTTTTATAAAATGACAAAAATTGCAGCAACCAAATATTTTTAAATTAAAATGCCACAAAACATATATTTTTTATTTGAAATTTTTTCCAAACAAGATAACATTAAAAAAATTATGTCAACCCATCTCAGTGACTGTCCTGATACTGATACTGAAATGTTCAATATTACCTTTTTGCTTATAGCGAAAATTAATTAATTTAAATCTAAAAAAAAAAATATCTCCTTCCAATTGCCCAAAGGGTAAAAAAGAATACTTTACCTACCTACCACCTAAACATTAATTTAATTGAACTTAAAAGAGATAATGAAGAAAAAACTTCTTGAAAATTGGTCCATTTCGATGCCCTCAATTAACTTTGACTTTACTGCTGTCCAATTTCGGTAAAATTTTCAAAGAAAAATAAACAAAAACATCAGTGATATTACAATATAATTTTCTTTTTTCTATGAAATGGTTAATAGGTTATGTATACGAAATAGAGGTTATGTGTACACAATTAAGGTTATGTAGATAACCTACGCAGAAAGGGGCTATGTACATCTATTATACTCGAGACTGTACGTTTGTTTGTATTGAATTTGAATATTTCAACAACAAAAAATCTGTTCATTCCCTTTCCTAAAGGCCAAATAATTTTTCTA
This sequence comes from Atherix ibis, assembly GCA_958298945.1. Lineage (NCBI taxonomy): Eukaryota > Metazoa > Arthropoda > Insecta > Diptera > Athericidae > Atherix > Atherix ibis. The sequence goes on from OY282607.1 coordinate 84,891,680, forward strand.
ATGATAATAGCTTTGATGATAAAAAGGCAAATGTCAAAAACACAAATCCTCTGAAATTGGAAAATTTCGATTTTAATTTTGATGTTAAATAAGCAATCACACAATTTTTTGCTTTAACAAACAATTTATTTACATTTAAATAAATATCTTTTAATTATTTCTGTAAATGATGCTTATTTTAATATTACAAAATCCAATCAACTTGAAATTAATACGAATTAAAAGAAATTATCCTAATTCATCAATAAATGACCATCTATTAAATTATAATTTTTTATCCAAAATATATACTATACTTTTTACTATATCCGATAAAGTATATTGACTTTTTTTTGTTTAATCAAGATCAAGAAGAAGATCATCTTGAAATTATGAGAGCGTAGCGAATAAAAATTTTTATATTGAAAAACTGCCAATAAGATTTAACTGATTTTTCTTTAATATCAAATATTTTAACGTAAACATTTTTTATATTATTTTAAAGGTGTATCTTTTACCTGATAAATCTAAAAGTGGCAAACGAAAGACAAAAGTGAAAAAGCACACTTTGAATCCAGTATTCGAGGAAACACTCAAATTTCATATGCCACTTAATAGTCTAGAATCGAGAACGCTTTGGTTAACCGTTTGGCATTCGGACATGTTTGGGCGTAACGATTTTCTTGGAGAAGTTACCATCAGTTTGCAAGGAAAAATTTTCGATAATCCTCAACCACAGTGGTACACACTACAAGAAAGGGTAAGTCTGCAATAAAAGCACATCTATTTATTAATTTATAAATAAATTATGGATTTTTTTTTTGATCGATTACAGAGTGAACCTTACGATGATGTTGCCGTTTACAGAGGTGATATTATAGTCGGCCTTAAATTCATACCACCAGAAAGTTCTAATGCCAAACAGAGTTCCAGTCGAGGTAGTACCTCGAATTTACGAAAATTCGGTAGTATCAAATCAAATTCGAAAGGTCTATCGACCAAAGGACAACTGCACGTTTTGGTGAAAGAGGCAAAAAATTTGACTCCAGTCAAACCAAGTGGAACTGCTGATGCATTCTGTAAAAGGTAAAATTTTATTAACAACAGCAAAAAAAAAACAAAATAATTTAAATTTAGGTTCATTTAAATCAATTAATTTGAAGATTTATTGTTTATTATTATTATTATTTAATTATTATATTGCTTAAACTCTGCTATTATGTATAAAATTTAATTTGATTAAAAAATTTAAAGAATGTTTGAAAAAATACGATCATTTCCGGTAGACCTACAAGAGAGGCAGGCTTAGTTGCGGTAGACCTACAAGAGTTATTCTTTAACGTGGCTTAGTTTTCTTTAAACGTAAAACCACGAGTCGCCTACGACTATAGAGATTGAGTTACGCTCCATCAACGCACCATCATTACTGGCAGTTAATAGTCAGTAATGAGTTATAAGCTGACTATTCCACCTGTTGGTGGCGAGAACTACCTAAACCTCTACTGTCATTAGCAGTGACAGCGCCCGAGATAATTATCAGTATCTCTCACCAGCGATCCGAAGACCGTACCCGCAATATGGATAGCAACCACAGCCACTATGTTGCTGCCTAAGCACCTCACCTATGTCGGGCACAGTGTGTTCCAACACCATAGGGCACCCCGACTCCCGTAATATCAATTTTTGTTTTAAGAGTACTTCGGTTTGTACTCCGCTCATTGAGCTACGCTCAAGAATCTTGTAAATCCCTAGGCACCGCTAAGCCAGCTCAGGTACGCGGGTTTGCCAATACCCGAAAGTACAACCGGAATCGACCTTGGTCTTTCATCTTGCGTGACATTTACACACTCATGCACACACCATTCTCGCTCTAAAAGTGCCATGGCAAATCTATTAAGGAATTTATACCTCTCTCTCTGACTCTCATCATTCACCACGATTCGACATGCACCTAAATCCCCGTACAGGCTACACTCAATGAGAAGGTGCTTGGCACTCTCCTGCCATTCATACTGCCAAGTCCCGTGAGTAAATACCCAAGGTACAGACCAAATTCAAATCCATACACAGATGCAAAGCACACTTCCGAAATGAACATGTGCGTCCATCTGCCATTCGCACTCTCATACCATCGACGTTGCCAAATTTCATACATTCTGTTCAGGATCAGTGCACGCCGCTGGCGTGGACTAAGATCCGGCTGAACCTCTTCATTCATAACCGGACAACCAGCAAGCGGGATGCCCCGCCGTAGACGGTAGTGAATCCTTCTACGCAGTACCTCCAGGTCCCATGGAATTTCTCCCATGAGAACCTACATCGCCTCGGTTCACACGGTTCTACATACATTCAAACATGCTTACAAAGTCAGACGCTGAACTGAATTTATACGTACCCTTGCATACTGGTAGCGCATTATGTCAGCCCATACACACGACGCATACATGACACACGGAACAAATACACCCTTGTACAGGACTCCCGATTCTTTGCGAAATACTCGCACCAGCATGCCAACTAAACCGGCCACGCGACCTCTTAGATGTTGAAAGTGAGACCGAAAGTTCAGCCTCTCTCCAACCTTTACTCCAAGGTACCTTACTTCCCGCGCGTATTAGACCCCGACCGCCACGAACAAATATTGGGCCGCCAAAAAACCCTTGAGCAACATACACACAGTTTTCCTTTCGGAAACATTCACTCTCTCTGATTCTATTCCCCCATTCAGACACCATCTGCATATAGCGGCTTCCCGCTATCTCTACTGCAGAGCTACTCTCCCCCCCCCCCTCAATCAGAAGTAGAAGATCATCCGCATATGCGATCACACTGCAACCGGTCTCCTCCAACTGCACCAAGATACCGTTCATCATCATATTCCAGACGCCGGGGCCGGCCACAGGTCCCCTAAAAGAGAGACAGTTCATCGGCATCAAATCTCACGATCTTGGACGTTCATAAATAAAAAAATTGGTCAAATGGCGCTTTCTTGTTAAAATCACAAATAGCTCATATTAAATTCTTTAAGTTTAGTTCAAGAAAGAGTCGATTATCGTACGGCATTCTCGTATGCTCAGAATTAACAGAAACGATTTGTCCCCTTCTTCATTTCTATAAAAAAAAAGTACCAATGACACCTTTAGACCAAAATACACTGATGGATTTTTATTATACGATATGAAATAATTTTGCTTATTAACATATCCATCGAGCAAAAAAATGAGTTTCATCGCTAAAGAAAATGTTGTTCGAAAAAATCAGCATCCAAAGTCTGTTGTTCCAGTACCCAATCGGTGTATAATCACTCTTTAAAAAAATTATAATATAAAATGGCAAACCTTGAACTAAACAAATAATATTAATTAATAGTGTAAATAATTAATTGCTCTTAAATGACAGAGTTATATTTTCCGTACCGCAAAATGGTTTATACATTTTCTTTTATACCCAAAAAATGTTTACAAACATTAAACAATGTTTATAAACATACTGATATTAGAAAATTTAAAAAAATTTTAAAAAAATATTTTCATTTTTGGTCGTTTGGAAATTTTATTAAAATTTTTTTTTTGCAACATTCTCTTCTTATTAACAGCTACCTTTTGCCGGACAAAAATCGTAGCTCTAAGCAGAAAACACCGGTGGCGAAACGATCAATACATCCTGTATGGAATTATACCTTCATTTATGAAGATGTCTCATTACAGGAATTGGCTGAAAGAGCTCTCGAACTCACAATCTGGGATCACGATAGATTGGCGAGTAACGAATTTATGGGTGGCGTTCGATTCTCCCTCGGAACAGGTATTAAAAAATCTTTAATTTTTAAATATTTTTTTTTCTAATTTATTTTTTTATTTTTATTTATAATTTTATAGGAAAACATTATACCAAACCGGTTGATTGGATGGACGCAACCGGAAAGGAGCTATCACTTTGGCAGAGTATGTTGAATCGGCCAAACTTTTGGGTTGAAGGAAGTCTTGTATTGCGATCATCGTTGGATGGTAATAAAACGGTTCCATAACATGATGATAGTGGTGAAAGTGATACTGGCAACGATGTCCATCACAATCACCATAGCACAACTGATTCGAAAGAGCCATCTCCCTTCAGAAATGGCGCCAACCATTGGGGTCGTCTTAAGAAAAAATTATCCGATTCACCTTTACAAAGGAGAAAAGCTAAATAAGCCTAAACGGGAATTTATTGTAATTTTAATATTCAAATTTAAGGAAATTATTTTTTTTTTTTTTGAAAAAAAAATTACAAAAAATTTCTTTAAAAGACAATCGTTAGGAATAATTTTCTATTTAAATGTAATTAATAAATGAATGTGTACGCGCATTTATTAAATTCTAATTAATGACCATAAATTTTAATATTAAATTATTATATTATAAATTGAAAAATCTAAAATGAAATTTAACAAAAAAAAAAAAAATAGTATACATTCTCGGTTTTTTTTGTCACCTTTTTCGGCGTAATAGAAATTCTTTTACAAAATTATAAGAAAACTGTTAATAAAAAGTATGTTGTTGTTGTTTTTCTTCTTTTCATTAAGCGTACACAGTGACTAGTAAGAAGGAATGTTCTTTATTGACCAAGCCTATAAAAATTTTGCAACAAACAATTAATTTGCAAAGTGCATAATTTTTATGCATTTTTAAAAAAAAAATTATTGATTCAAAAAAAAAAAAAAATTTGTTATGTGCAAATGTCGGTAAAAAAAAAAAATTTGAAACACGAAATCCTTTTATAAAATCTAATTTATGATATAATTTTTGATATATCGATATAAGTCTAAAATTAATCATAAAATTACATTAATTAAGAAACAACCAATTAATCGATAAAATTTATAGCATATTTGAATATTCCATTTAATCCTAGCACTGTGATCGATGAAAAAAAAAATACATAAAAAATTAATAAATATCTATATTATACTTCTTATACATTATTGATAATTGCATTAGAAAAAGTTAAAACTTTTAAACAAATTACATTTAATTAAAAAATAATAAAAAATTATCATATACTTATTAGCTTAAAAAGATGAATAATTTTTACTATAAACGATATTTGAAGCTGTGGTGATTTATTTATAAATTGATGAAAATTCAAATTTATAAAAAGGGAAGGGGAGAAATACAAAATAAAAAAATTTATATTAAAAAAAGAAAAAGAAGAAAAACAACTTAAAAAAGATTAAGTTTATTAGAAAAGTAGCGTATTTACTAAAAAAAAAAAAAAAATTAGATATAAAATAAACAAAAAAAATGTAAAAACTATAAAAATATATATATTTAAATTATAATAGATAATTCAAATAGTTTAAAAAATAAACAAGAAAAAACTAACTCTAGAAGAAGAAAAAAACTTTTTCATAAAAATACACAAATTCCGGGAATCAGAACGCAAAAAAACCATTCAACATTCACTTTTATAATTTTTGTTCACAAATATTTTCTTTTCAAAAAAAAAAAAAAACAACAATAATTATTTATTTAGTGAAATAAATTTAAAAAAAAATAGTAACTTTTTTTTAAATATTTTTCTATGTAAACAACTATTTTTTTATTATTATCAAAATAAACCCCACAAATGTTAGCAATTTTGACACATGATAAACATACGAAAATTCGTCGTCGTCATCAATAACAATTCACTTATTTTTGCTCATATAATTATTAAAAAGCGTTAACTATTATTTATAGAAGAAAAAATAATCTAATCATATAATAAATAAAAATTAATTATTAAGTTCAATATATAATTATAAAATAATAGGCAATAACCGTTTTTGCACTCTTTCCCCCCCAAAAAAAAGGGAGGAAGTGTAAATTCGAGGAAAAAAAACCAATTAGTTAATTTAATAGAATTATATAAAAAAAATATATAATCATAATAATAGCAAAGAAAAGGAAACATTAAATATACATAAAGACATACATACATACATACTTATAATATTATTGTAAAATAAATCTGTTTTTTTTTTTTATTTTGTATTTAAATATTTACTCTTTTTTGTATATTTTGTCGTTTTCAAAAATGTGAATTGAATTTAAACGTTCATTGCAAAAAAATATTATACAACATATATGATAAATAATATTAATAATAATAAATAATATATAATAAATGATATTTTCAAAAATTTCTAATTTTATTTGTTTGTTTGTTTTTTATCTTATAAAAATATTTTATTTCAGTTTTTTTTTTCCTTTGATCGATTGAAAATTTCCTTTGATATTCTATCATTTTCAGTTTGTAAGCCGTACAAATGTTTTTTAAAATCAGATTTTATAGTTCACTTATCCTTAATAAATTTTTATTCACTTTTAAGTTATGTTAATTATTTTATATTAGTTTTAATTTCGATTGATTGATTGATTGATGGAAATTTTTGTTTGTTTTCCATATTCAGTTTGTAAACCGTACAAATGTTGTTATATTTCAAAACATTAAACGTACTTTCTTTTATGTTCCATATTTAACTTGTGTGTTAAAAAATATTGGTTTTTTTTTCATTTAATTGTATTAAATATTTTATATTTAGATTTACTAACAGTTATTTAAATAAACTGAAATATAACAAAAATATTATTTAGTAAAAAATTGTCTTTCTTGTAAAAAAAAAAAAATTCAGAAATCAAGTAAAAAAAATTACTTTCTTTACTAAAAAAACGAATTTTATAAATATCTAGGTAAAAATGAATTTAAAAAGTTAATAATTTAGTGAACAAATATAATATTTTTTTTTTCAAATTTACTGTCATTTTACCGCACGAATCAACGCCATCTAGAAGTAAATATTGTATTTGACGTTTTAATTATGACTTTTATAAATTCAATCAATTTTTTTTGGATTTTTTTTTATTTCTGTTAAGAATTTTTAATTTTATTTGTGTTTTTTTTTTATCTTGAAAAAACTTTATTTCAGTTTTTGTTTCCTTTGATCGATTAAAAATTTCCTTGATATTCTATCATTTTCAGTTTGTAAACCGTACAAATGTTGTTGTTTTTAAATTCTCAAAATATCAAAGGTGATTTTATATTTTATCGTTCACTTATCCTAAATCATTTTTTATTCACTATTTAGTTATGTTAATTATTTTATATTAGTTTTAATTGCGATTGATTGATTGATTGAAATTTTTTCTTGTTTTCCATATTCAGTTTGTAAACCATACAAATGTTTTTATATTCTAACACATCAAAAGTTTCATATTTAACTTGTGTGTTAAAAAATATTGTTTTTTTTTATTTAATTGTATTAAATATTTTGTGTTTAGATCATTAAAAAAAAACTTCTGTTCAGAAATCAAGTAAAAAAAATGTCTGTTCAGAAATCAAGTAAAAAAAATTACTTTCTTTTAAAAAAAACGAATATTATAAAAATCTAGGTAAAAATAAATTAATAAACTTAATAATATATTGAATAAATATAATATTTTTTTTTTCAAATTTACTGTCATTTTACCACACGAATCAACGCCATCTAGAAGTAAATATTGTATTTACCGTTTTAATTATGACTTTTATGAATTCAACCAATTTTTTTTTGGATTTTTTTTTTCATTTCTGTTAGTCCAACAATAAAAAAAAATCCTTTTTTTTTTGGTGTTTTTAAGAATTTAAAAAATTTAAAACGTTTTTATTAAAAAAAAAAAAATTTCTGTTCAGAATAAATTAAATAAAATCAAAACTATTAAAAAAAATTTTATATGTTGACTATAGCAATTGTTACAATATTTTTAACTGTCCTTGTTGGAAAATTTATTATTATTGTATAACGTTGGACATTTTTTTTTTATACAGAGCAAATTACAAACAACAAATGAAAAACCATATAATTTTTAAAGGGTTATCCAATTTTTAGTTCGGAAAGTAAAGTTAAATTAAACACAGTAAAAAAAAATTGTCTGCATAATTTCAAAGTTTAAGCAATATAATTGAAATAAATGGAATATATTGTCATTTAAATAGCTACTTCCGAACTTCTTACAGGACTCTATCCTTTTGAAGTAATTTGTGATGAATTTTTGGCATATTTCGGACTATAATTCAGCCACTACTTAAAAGGTGATCTAATTCTAAATGCTATAAAATTTGAGGATTATCTGATTAAAGACAGTTTTATGAATTGTTTCATAAGAAAAAATTCAAATGGGTCAAAATACACGATTTTGTAGCCCAATTAACGCACTATAAAGTATAAAATTTGTCCTGTTGTGTAGTTTGTGGCATCATATTTTTAAAATCACATATAGTGTAGATAAAAATTATTAAAAAAAATTGGTTATTATTGGATCATGGTCCTCAGAATTGATTATATATACCAATAATACCTACAGACCAAAATGCATACCAGACAGTCACTTTTCGTGGTTTTTAGACCACAATATCATAGAGCGAGAAATAACCCTCATATTGCTTAAGAAATTTTTACACAAAATATGTGTATAAAAAAAAACATTTTAGCACATTGTTTGATGCTTAAACAATCTATAATACCAACAAAAAACAATGACAAACTTTTATCTAAATAATTATTACTTTAAAAAATAGTTAAATAAAAAAAAACTGTCAAATAACAGGGCCAGTACTTTTCAAACCATAAATGGGATAACTCCGTACATTTAAATAAATAAGTAACAAAAAAAAATTTTTTTGTTAATACTTTAATAAAATCCAAAAATATAAAATAATATTTATCACTATTAAAATATAATCGTATAATATTTAAGTAAATTTTCTTATTTAAAATACCAAAAAGTTTGTTTATCAATATTATTGATTATGCGCACTGTTTGTTAGGTAACACTTAAAAAATTCCTACTTACCTAAAGTGTATTGCTTTTTTGAAATTTTCTTCAAAATATTCTTTTCCAGTTAAATAATATCGTTAAGTAAAAATAAACAACATTGCAAAATATGTATTAAAAAAAACCCAAAAAAAAATCAGCTTCCTTTATGTTAGTGTACTCTCACTTTTCATACACTAATAAATTTTTGTTACCAAGTAAATAACAGAAAAATATTCTTTTAATTTATTTTTTTTTTAATTATTTTTGTAGAAATTTTCATTATATTATAAAAAAAAATTAAATTATCAAAAAAAAAAACCAAAAAACAAAATTAATTATAATTAAAAAATTTAATAATTAGTTTTAAATGAATTTGTATGTGTATTGTTAATTAATAAAATCACGTGTACTTAAAGCAATTATTATAAAATTAATATTTAGTACAATATTGTATTATAAACTATAATTAATAGTCTATTAATTTCTACTCAATTACAATAATTAAAAAATTCTTTTCTCTTTTCTACAAATTGTTAGTATCCAAAAAATATTGTACTTTCACTTTAGCACATGAAAAAAATTCTAAAAGAAAAAAATTCCTATTAAAAAAATATTATTGTACAAATTTTTCAAAAGCAAATTTTTTTCGAATTTAAAAATAATTTCGAAATTTGAATATAGTTTATAGCAAAGGACTTCAATGCTGGTCGTTAATAAATTTGACGCTTGCTCTTGTCTAGAGAAACTTTACAAAAATGAAATCAAATCAATTATTTCCTTAATAAGAAAATTTTACTACTATTTCATCGTTGAAAAACTAACTAAATTATGTAAAAAGTAAAACTTTGTTAATTATAAAAAATAAAAACACTTTATTCAAAAATAATACAATAATATGGACACTGGTTTAAAATTGAATTTATATTAAACTTAGTCAATTGATATGTAAAATTATAAAAAATATTATCGGAACATTAATGTGGTAAAATAATAATAATAAAAATTTTTTTTTGTAAATTAAAAACAACTAAAGAACAAAAACAAATTTATACTTAGTAAAAGTAGTAACGAATGTACAGAAAAAGTATAAAAATATTTATATTCATTTAGAAAAAGGTTAGAAGTTGAATAAAAAAGCTATACTATATAATGATAATGATAATAATAATAATAATAATAATAATAATAAGAATTATATTATATGATAAAATTTAATACTGAACATTAATGTGTATTCATAGTGATGCAAATTGGAAAATAAAAATTGGACAGTCTTTTTGTAGATAATCTATTTAATAGAAGATTAACGATGCAAAAGGAATTAGCACTTACGCACAACACTCTCTGAAAAATTTGCAAAAAATTTAAAAATTTTCATTTGATTTTTTAGAAATCTAAAAAGTTTTTATCATAAATTGCTATATTAAAATATAGACAAGAATAAATGATAAATAGTTTATAAAAATTAATTATCAGTTAATTTTTTTTTTGTTGATAATCAATAATATTTTTCATAATAATTTCCAAAAAAAAAATTATTATACTTCTAAAATTAGGACTTAATTTTATTAAAAAACTGCTAGTGTTAGACTAATCAGAAAAAATACCATCCCCTTTTCAGATTTTGGATTAAAGCAACTAATTTATTCCAAATTAAAATTTAAAAAAAAAAAAAAATATTTGCACAGTGTTTAAATGGTTTTTCTTTTACAATTAATGGTTTAACTTTAGAATTATTCAATTTGCACTTCGGAAAGTAAAATTTAATAAAATATACTTTAAATTTATATTTTAATAAACTTTTTACTGAATTATATTGATTCAGTTTTGCCATTATGCTAAAAATATAAGATTAATTTAATAATTGTAAAGAAACTATTTTCAAAACTAAATTACCTATTTTGTTGAGGTAATCTTTGGATGACATTTTCGCACATATCGGATAGTAATTCGACCTACTTTACTATCAATTCGAGTAATTGATGAATGTTGGTTTTTAAATATTCTAAAGTTTCAAAATTATTTAAATAAATATAATCAATTTCATAGTTTTTCAATAAAAAGTTCAACGACTTCAAATCACACCATTTCGGAGACCAATTAACATCGGCAAAACTCAACATAATGCATTCTGGGAACTTTTTCAGTAACAAAGCCAAAATTTATTATGTTTTGCGGCTTATAGTGTAAATATTTTAAACCACAAGCTAAAAAAAAAACAGATTAAACTCTTTAAGTTTTGGATAAAAACAGGTACTTATCATACAGCCATAGTGCTCAGAATTGACGGTTACGGTCTGTCCATCTTCATTTTCAAAGAAATAATGACCAATGATATCGTCAAACCAAAATACATTCCAAACAATCAGTTTCCATCAATACAGTGGCTTTTTCATAGTCACTTGTGGGGTTTTATAGGCTCATATATGGTAATTTTGTTTGTTTATGTATCTAACATGTTAGAAAAAAAATTTTGCGCGAAACGTGGCTACCTGGTATTAATTTTTTAAACCACAAGTCACAAAACAGATTAAAATCTATAAGTTGCGGGTAAAAACAGGTACTTTTCATACAGCCATAGTGCTCAGAATTGACGGTTGCGGTCTGCCCATCTTCATTTTCAAAGAAATACTGACCAATGATATCTTCAGACAAACCAAAATACATACCAAACAGTCATTTTCCATGGATACAATGGCTTTTTCATTGTCACTTCTGGGTTTTTAGAGCCTCATATATAATAATTTTGCTTTAGTATCTAGCATGTTGGAAAAAAAATTTTGCGCGAAACGTGGCTACCTGGTATTAATTTTTTAAACCACAAGTCACAAAACAGATTAAAATCTATAAGTTTCGGGTAAAAACAGGAAGTTATCATTCAGCCATAGTACTCAGAATTGACGGTTACGGTCTGTCCATCTTCGTTTTCAAAGAAATACTGACCAATTTTCAAACAGTCATTTTTAATCGATACAATGCCTTTTACAGAGTTACTTGTGGTTTTTTTAGAGCCTCATATATGGTAATTTTGCTTGTTCTAGCTAGTTGGAAAAAAAATTTTGCACGAAACGTGGCTAAGGCAAAATCACCACTTTTGTACAGTTTTTTTTTCAAAACTAAAGTGCATTGTTTAATAGATAATAAAATTTTTAAAAAAATGTTTTCTTCAATTAAATTCATATTGAGTATCTGTCAAATAATATGATTATATTTTCCAAACTACAAAATAATTAATACTATTTAATAATAGAGAGAAAAACATGTGTTTCCGTGTTAAGAAATGAATTTAATAATTTCCCCTTAAATTTTATTTACGTAATAAGAAATTGAAGTGTACTAGCTCTACTAATATTGAGGCAATTTATGCTAAGAATGTTAAACTGTTAACGTGTGCATCTTTAAAGTACTAAACCGGGGGCTCTTTTTCAATATCTATAATCGTGGTCCCATATAGATTTTTTTAGCCAAACCCCAAATAGGTAAAATTTGTATTATTTTTAATTTGAAATTACCGCCTCTATTACATTGGCCTCAAAAATTCATACATCAAAATATTGTTGCTACGAACGCCATCTGCATTATCAGCCCTATATCAACATTTTCACTAACGTATGAAATTAGTCCTGTTTTTTTAATTATTTAATATGAAAACTATAAATATTAATTTTAGATTATAAGGAATAATTTTTAAAAATCTTATTAGGGGAAAAAAGAAATAATTCTAATTAATACGATTATGATTAATGTGAAATATTTTCTATATTATTTTAAGACCCAATTTTTTTTTTTTCATTATTGGAAATAGTGTATTTGTTACAAAATTTTATTATTGTCATCTTTAAAAAAAAAAAAAACCTATAAAACTTTATTAATTTTTGTGTTTTAAAATATTTTCTTTCTTATTTTACGATGGAAATGATTAGAGAAATTTTAATTTTTATTTAGAAAAAAAAATTCTTAAATACTTTATTTTTTAATTAAAAATAAATACGAAATTTTCAGTATACGACTATTTTCTTGTAAAAGAAAAAAATATTATCTGACTTATAATGTATAATAAAATTTAGTCGAAATGTAGTAATTTTTATAATTAAAACTTTATGTTAATATCTTTTAGTTATTTGGTTTTCTTTTTGAAATTTTTTGAATTTTCTTAACTTACAAGCAAATACACACACTCGTATTAAATAGTATAAGAATAAAAATCTAAACATTTAGGAATTTCCAATTTGTTACCAAATAAGTAAATAAATAGAAACTAAACACTTCTTAAAGGATAGTAAAAAATTGAACAAATAAAATAAATACTCTTCAATAGTAATATTTCAAAATATTTAAATAATCGTTAAATAATAATTATAGGCTAAGTGCTCTTTAAAAAAAAAAACATAATAATAAAACTAAGGTAATTTGACTAAAATTGAGATATTCTTTTTCATATTGAATTAAAACGGTTATAATTATTTAGTAAAAAAAAAATCGAAAAGAACATTAGTTTTTAAGATTATTTGGAGAAAAAAAAAACCTATTCACATGTACGAAGAAATTTTTGCTATAAAATTTAAAAAATAAAAAAACCTCTTATATGAGAAAAAATAAAATTTTCAATTAAAATTACAAAATATTAAACAATAAAATATTAAACATATTTATTAAAATAAAATAGCGATTAATCGTTGTTATGAAAAAAGAAGAAAAATTGAAATTCAATTAAAATTATCATAAAAGATTAATTATTAAAAAAAAAAATTACAAAATTTATTCAAATAGGATTGACACCTTAGAAGAGGAAACAAAAATTAATGAAAACTATTTGATTAAAAATAACACGCATTAATAAACTAGTTCTATTGGGATTAAAAGCAAATGATATGATATATTGTCATTATATACATATACATATAAATCAATGAATGCACATACGTACATACATATTTATAAGATGAGCATCCTTTTATTGGACCTCTCTATCAAAACCTTCCAACTCTAACGTGATACTTTTTTTATATTGTAATGAGTAGAATTACCATTTAACAAAACGTGTTATTTACTATCGTTCTAGTTTCTATTTAATACTAAATTGAAGAAAAAAAATTAAATTAATTACTTTTTAAAAATAAAATATCTAATATAAGAGCATAATTATTAATAATAGTATTACTATGAAATTTCTACTTATAATAATTATTACAAAATGATAATTAGAAAAATATTAATATATACACACATACACACGTACACAGATTATTAAAATCTTATATATTACAAGCAAATATATTTAAATAATTACGAAAAAATAAAAAATACACAAACTTTATTCAAAATAATTAACACACTGTAGCAAAGTGATACAGCAAAAATAAAAAATAAAAACAAAATTTCTAATTAGAAAATGCAACAAAAAAACTCTTAAATATAAAATTATAAAAAAAAATAAAAATATTAATTATAAAAACAAAGGCAAACAAATAACCTAAGTTTGTAGAAAAATGTTTTTCTTTTCCAAAAATTTATAATTACTTGCATTGTAAAACTTACAATAAATAAAAATTATTTTTCAACAAAAACCTTTTTTTTTTTAAATATTTTTGTTTCAATTTTTTTTTGGGGGGGGGGGGGGGTTGGGAAGGGGGTGTATTTTGTAAGATACTTTTAGTTATGATAACTTGTGGAAATATACCAAGAAATTATCCTGCAAAAATTTCCGTTTACCTTCTAGCAACTCAAATTTAAAAAAAAACCAGTAAATTCCCCGTCATCATATAGACCTACCAGCATGTTACCAATCCTTGGCAACATTTTTTCAAAACTCCTCTTATAACACTTTTACCCTATCCTTAAAAGAAATCAATTTGGTTTCCATTTAGAACAGTCAAAAATGGGTTGATTTCATGGCATCCTCTCTTGAGCTAAAAGCGTACTGTCCGTATGCTTTTAATCGTGTGTGTCAGCCTGGACTGCTCTGGAAACTCAAGAGCTTCGTTCCTTCTATGTACTACCTTATTTTACCAGGTATATAAGCTTAAATCCGCTGTTTTTTACTCAAAAAAACACATGTTTTTTTTAAAGAAAGCAACAAAAAAAATTTATTCAAAGTACTTGCCCTCGCTAGCTACATATTTTTCCCATCTCTCGGGCAATTTGTGAATACCACGCCAAAAAAATTCCTTCTCTTTCGTGGCAAACCACTCATCAAGCCATTTTCGGACGTCTTCGTAAGAATCGAAGTGCTGCTCAGCGAGCGCGTGGCCTATCGACGAAAACAGGTGGTAGTCGGAAGGGCTCAGGTCTGGTGAATAAGTGGGGTGGGGTAGCACCTCCCAGTTGAGTGTCTCCAAGTAGTTTTGGACCATTTTTGACGTATGCGATAATGCCTTGTCGTGGAGGAAAATCAGCTTGTCATGTCTTTGTTGGTGGTAGCAGTGGGCATTGACAGTTTCACCAGGTTTCAACATCTCATAGTAGACGATACCCTGCTGATCCCACCAAACGCACAGCATCGTCTTCCGTCCTAAGCGATTTGGTCTTCAACCCATGATTTCTTGCGTTTAGAATTGTCGAAATATATCCACTTTTCATCGGCTATCAAAATCCGATGCTGGAACGACTTTCTTTTTTGTCTGGCGAGCAAGATTTCGCATGTGTTTTGGCGTCGCTCCATCTGCCTATCGTTCAATTCATGCGGCACCCATTTTCCGATTTTTTCAATCTTCCCCATGGACGCAGACGTATGGAAATGGCTGGTTGAGTAACACTCAATTGCTCCACGAGCATATTTTGCGATTGGGTATCGTTTTCGTCCAAAAGAGCCTGCAATTGATGGTCCTCAACCTTCCTAGGCCGATTTTCACGCTTCTTGTCCCACAAGTTAAAATTGCCGTCTTTAAATCGACGAAACCAATCTCGGCACGTTGTTTTTCGATAAAGCACTGTCACCATAGGCCTCCATAAGCATTCGATGCTATTCGGCAGTATGGCATGCCCATGGTAGCTTAATACGCTCACTCACGCCATCTATGACCAAACAGCGGATTTAAGCTTATACCCCTGGTACCTAGCAATATGGGGTTCGATACTTAATAAAGCAAAAAAAATCATACCAGATGCAAACGTTTTTGTTTTGAAATCACCTGTAGACAAAAATAAAATTTACAAAATTCATCTTGAGGTAAAGAAGGAATTAAAGAGTGGTTGTCAATAAGCATTCGATGCGATTTGGCAGCCGATTTCTTCAAATTGAAGCAGAGAAGCAGAGCTTCCCGCATATGCTCTTTATCTGGCACAAAACTAGATATGATTACCAAAGGAAAAATGTATGTTGTTGTACGAAATCGCTGACAATGTGCACTGACTAATGTTGACAGATGTCAAACTCCTTCAAGGCAGTACCCTTAATCCACTACTATACCTCAAGGTAGTACCCTGGTGTCCTTCAAGGCAGTACCCTTGGTCCACTACTATACAATATTTATACTTTTGATATCCCAACTTATCTCAAAACTATAACTGCTACCTTTCCTGACGACACTGTAATTCTCAAAATAGCCTCAAAATATCTACAATCCCATATTAAAAATCTCCAACACTGGTTTAAGAGGCGGAGAGTGAAGGTAAATGAGCAAAACAGTGTTCATATTACCTTACCGGGGTGGAAAGATCCACCTATCCCAATATACGAAGTGTGTTCAAAAAGTATAACGAATTTTGAATTTCCGCGGGTTACGTATATTCGATTTTCGGTTTTTTATGTTGGTACTCATGTATTTCACTTATTTCGTTAATTTTTGACAGCTGTTAATTTTTGACAGCTGCTTTGCTTCAGTTAATTTTTGACAGCTGCTTTGCTTGCACGTTAATTTTTGACAGATGCTTTGCTTGCACGTGTTTTGGCTCGTCTTCGATTTTTGCCCATTCCAAAAAATGGATCAAAGAATCTGTTTCGGGAAAAAGAAAAAATCACAGGGGGCCAGATCTGGGGAATACGATGGCTGCGGAATTATTAGTGTGTTGTTGTTTTAGGCCAAAAATGGCAAAAACCAATTTTTGTTCTTCCACAAATTCGGGCGTTTCTGGCGGATTGCTTCTCGTAACTTGTGCATAACTTGCAGGTAATATTCCTTATTGACCGTTCTATCCTGTGGCAAGAACTCATGATGTACCACGCCCCTGCAATCGGAGAAAACTGTAAGCAAAACCTACACATTCGACCGAACTTGGCGCTTTTTTCGCTTTTTTCGGTCTTGGCTCGTTCGGCAGCTTCCATTGGGATGATTGACCGTGGCTCTGGATTCCACGTCATAACCATAAACCCATGAGTCGTCACCAGTTATGACCCTCTGGAGCAAATTTGGGTCATCGCGGACAGAGTCCAACAGCTCCTTAGCAATGTTAATACAATGCTGTTTTTGGTCAAAATTGAGCAAAAATCGAAGACGAGCCAAAACACGTGCAAGTAAAGCAGCTGTCAAAAATTAATGAGCATTCAAAATGGCCGAACTTGTCGGCGTAAGTGAGAAACATGACGCCACAAAAAACCAAAATTCGTGATACTTTTTGAACAGACGTCGTATGTTCAACAGCTATCAAGGGGACAAATCTGTTTTTTTTATTTTGTTAACTACCAAATGGTCAATCCTGTATTAAAGAAAACGCACAATTTATTTTTTAATATAAATTTTTATATTTATATTTCGATAACATATACAATCTCATATTATTATTTATTTCTATTTATTTATTTATTCTCATTATTCATTTTTGTTTCTCTTTTACTAATATTTACTATTTATTAATTTGTTTTTAAATTTTTGAATTGAAAAAGAAAAACGCAAAGAACATATTTATTATAGAAAAATAAACATAATTTTTTTTTCATATATAATATTTTAAAAGGAACAATTAATGTTTTGTTTTTTTATTATATTTATTTATTGTATGTATAATTGATAAGCATTAAATTATTTAATTGTTTCTTAATCGGAAAACATTAAACTTAAAACTATATTTATGCATGTACGTACGGTAAGTAAAATGGGTACTCGTAGTTTTAAATAAATTCTGTTTTTTTTATTTATTTATATTTACTTATTTCTTATATATTTTCTACTGATAATGTGATTTATTATTTATTATCAGTATGATAGAATTTTATTCATTTATTTTTGTTCATTTATTAATTGAAATATTTTTAATTCTTTTAACTGTACGTACATTAATTGTAAACTGATCGATTCTGTTTTTTCTAATATTATAAAAAGAAAATAATAATATTTTTAATAGAATAGAAATAATTGATTTTATCCTAATATGGTTTATCCAACAATTTTCCTATATTTTCTTTTATTTATTGTTTTAGTTAACATTCATCAAATACCAAACGAATAATTTAGCTTTTCGTTTTCGTTTTACTTAAAATGATTTTTATTTATTTTTTGCTAAATTTTTTGTTGTAGTAATTTTTATTATTTATATTATTATTTATAATATTAAATATTTTTGTTTTGTATATATATATGTTAGTATATATTGCAGTTTTTATTAATATATCGTTAATTTGTGGCAACATATATTAAAATACGAATTCAAAAATAAAAAAACAATTTATAATTATCATAATTTATATTGTAAATAAATATTTATTGATTGAATTAGATTGGTTTTTTTTAATTTGATGAAATGCGGGGGGAGCAGGGGTGTTAAGGGTTAAAAGAGATTTTTTCTCTCTGACTGGGTATAAATGTAAAAGAAAATGTTCGTTTTTGGATTGCGAGCGGCCATCTGTTAGTTTTTTGTTCAAATTCAAAATATCTGTCAAAACAAATGTCATAATTTGTTGTTTTTTTACAGCTGTCAATTATAAAGTCATACAATTTTAGTCATCAAGTCATTAACAACGCATTTTAAACATCCAAACTTACTACAAAAACGAGCATTCGGTAAAAATGACATTTCATCGAACGGCTACTGTTACGAGTAACAAACAAATTTGTCAAATGTGGGGCGTGGAAAACCCTCATGTAATTTATGAAAAATTGATGCATCCTAGAAAAGTTACTGTTCGGTACGATTGATGGGCTAGTGGAATCATTGGGTTGTCCTTTTTAGAAAATAATTGTGAAGCAGCTATGAAAGTGAATCCTAAACGATATCGAGCGGCCATCTTTTGGTTTTTTGTTCAACTTTCAAAATATCTGTCAAAACAAATGTCATAATTTGTTGTTTTTTTACAGCTGTCAAATATAAAGTCGTACAATTTTAGCCATGAAGTCATTAACAATAGAACAACGCATTTTAATCATCCAAACTTGCTACAAAAACGAGCGTTCGGTAAAAATGACATTTCATCGAACGGCTACGTTAACATACAAATTTGTCGAATGTGGGGCGTGGAAAACCTTCATGTAATTTATGAAAAATTGATGCATCCTAGAAAAGTTACTGTTCGGTACGGTTTATGGGCTAGTAGAATCATTGGGTTACCCTTTTTAGAAAATAATTGTGAAGCAGCTATGAAAGTGAATCCTAAACGACATCGAGCGGCCATCTTTTGGTTTTTTATTCAACTTTCAAAATATCTGTCAAAACAAATGTCATAATTTGTTGTTTTTTTACAGCTGTCAAATATAAAGTCGTACAATTTTAGTCATGAAGTCATTAACAAAAGAACAACGCATTTTAATCATCCAAACTTGCTACAAAAGTGAGCGTTCGGTAAAAATGACATTTCATCGAATGGCTACGTTAACAAACAAATTTGTCGAATGTGGGGCGTGGAAAACCCTCATGTAATTTATGAAAAATTGATGCATCCTAGAAAAGTCACTATTTGATACGGTTTATGGGCTTGTAGAATCATTGGGTTGTCCTTTTCAGAAAATAATTGTGAAGCAGCTATGAAAGTGAATCCTAAACGATATCGAGCGGCCATCTGTTGGTTGTTTTTTATTCAACTTTCAAAATATCTGTCAAAACAAACGTCATTATTTGTTTCTTTTTGTCAGCTGTCAAGCATACAGTCCAATTTTAGTCATGAAGTCATTAACAAAAGAACAACGCATTTTAATCATCCAAACTTGCTACAAAAACGAGCGTTCGGTAAAAATGACATTTCATCGAATGGCTACGTTAACAAATAAATTTGTCGAATGTGGGGCGTGGAAAACCCTCATGTAATTTATGAAAAATTGATGCATCCTAGAAAAGTTACTGTTCGGTACGATTGATGGGCTAGTGGAATCATTGAATTGTCCTTTTTAGAAAATGATTGTGAAGCGGCTATAACAATGAATTCTGACTGGATTGTGAGCGGCCATCTTTTGGTTTTTTGTTCAACTTTCAAAATATCTATCAAAACAAACGTCATTATTTGTTTCTTTTTGACAGTTGTCAAGTATAAAGACATACAATTTTAGTCATGAAGTCATTAACAAAAGAACAACGCATTTTAATCATCCAAACTTGCTACAAAAACGAGCGTTCGGTAAAAATGACATTTCATCGAATGGCTACGTTAACAAATAAATTTGTCGAATGTGGGGCGTGGAAAACCCTCATGTAATTTATGAAAAATTGATGCATCCTAGAAAAGTTACTGTTCGGTACGATTGATGGGCTAGTGGAATCATTGAATTGTCCTTTTTAGAAAATGATTGTGAAGCGGCTATAACAATGAATTCTGACTGGATTGTGAGCGGCCATCTTTTGGTTTTTTGTTCAACTTTCAAAATATCTATCAAAACAAACGTCATTATTTGTTTCTTTTTGACAGTTGTCAAGTATAAAGACATACAATTTTAGTCATGAAGTCATTAACAAAAGAACAACGCATTTTAATCATCCAAACTTGCTACAAAAACGAGCGTTCGGTAAAAATGACATTTCATCGAACGGCTACGTTAACAAATAAAATGGTTGAATGTGGGGCGCGGAAAACCCTCATGTAATTAATAAAAATTGATTCATTCTAGAAAACAAAACCGCCATACGAGCCACACAACACGTCAAAACATCGCTTTTTGTTGCGCACTAAATTCGGTGATCGAATCATCTCACGTGAATTGACCGCCAAGATCTTGCGATTTGACATCGTTGGTCTAATTGTATTGGGGCTATTTGAAAAGAAAAGTGTATCCAAATACAATTCAAGACCATTTCGACGTTTGAATGGCGACCTAAAAGCTGAGTTATGGTGGTCATATGAATGATATTGTTTTTCATTAATAATTGTAATAGTTTTATTATATTCAATTCGTTATTTTCATTTTAATTAGTTTTTTTCTTTTTACTTGTCTTAGTTTTGTTAATTTCTAATTTTATCAATTTTTTCTGGTTTTTTATTTAAAAAAATATTTATAATAAAATTTAAACAAACTTACTTTTTAATAGTACCTAAAAGAAACTTTATAATATTACTTAAAAAAAATATTCAGTGTCTTTTCATAAAGTTCTATTCCATTCGAATTTTTGATATGATAAATTGTATAAATGTTATTTTTTTCCATTTCATATAAGCGCATATTAAATTATTTACAAGCATCAGTCGCTTAAAATATTCATAAATATTACTTATAGTTATATTTGCAGTTGAAGATGAAAGAGAAAATTTAATTTAATTTTTTTTTGCTTAGTAAATTTGTTTAATAAGAAAAGCAATCTTAAAATATTTAATATTAATAAGAATTCGAAAATATATATTTTTTTATGCATTTATCATTTATTAGATCAAAGTAATTATATTTAATAGTAATTGAGTTTTTTTTTTGTTGTTTTCATTCATTTTAGAAAAAGAAAATTTCTTTAATTCCTTTAAAATATTTACAAAAAAAAAATCCTTTCATTGCCATCTGAACAATTTATTCGTACATGGAAAATTAATCACTATTTTTATGCTATTTAGTCAAATTTCCATATTGACAAAAAAAATTATATTTCTTAATTAAGGCAGAATTTCAATTATAAAGTAAATTTATTAATTTATATGATTTATACCAAAAATTTTATGATTTTTATTTAAAATACAATATATTTAAAATGATTGAAACAAAATTATCGTAATTATTTTGTTACAGTTGATTTTCAAAATATAAAATGGCTGCGTTATTTTGGTTAAAGTCGAAATTTCCAAAATAAAATGGCTGCCAATATTTTTAAATTTCACTTTTCGCTTTCGTTTTTAAAATAAATTCTTATTATTCTTTGACTTTATTAAATAGGTTTTTATTATATCGATACAAATTAGTTAGTTTTTATTTTAATATTTTGGATTTTCGAAAATTCTTTTAATTCAGATAAAAATAATTTATTGATGGAATATTTTCACACAAAAAAATATTATTTACAACCCATTCAAATTGATTATTTCATCAATTGTAAAACTATTACTTTATAAAGAAATTAAAAGGAAAAGTTCTGCATAAATAACATGTGCAGTAATTAATGTTCACAAGAAAATATAATTATATGTCTTTAGTTGAAACTTATTGAAATCTAGAAAAGCAATGTGTCATTTTATTATAAAAAAAAAATATTTCTTAAAAAATAGTGTACTTTTTTATTTGAAAAGAAAAAACGCACTGCTAATAAAAGGAATAATAACATTTAAAAATATTATATTTACATACAAATGCGTATTTATATATATATATATATATATATTTATATAAACTATAAGTATCACCCACCATTAATGGAACTTTCGTTTACACAATTCATTTGCCTTTTTCGATAAAAAATTTCTGCTTATCCACACATCTTTTGCAAAACCAAATTTAAAAATAATGTCTTTTTTTTATAAAAATAAACACTTTTTCATTCTAATAGTTTTTTAATTAAAGTTATCAAAAAAATGATAATTAATTATTGCTTAGTTGTCAAAAAGAATCGAGAATTTCAAAACGTAAATTTTAACAATATTAAAAATACCGGAATAATAATAAAATCAAAATTAAATAGTTCAAAAACATATTTTTGGAAATAATCATTAGAAAAACACGTGCATATTTAAACAGTTATCACGACAATTGTAAGGTTTACAACGGAATGCTTATAGTAGGAATATTTGACCTGTCAAAATTTTACAACTTTTACAATCTTATGGGCTTGCATATAATTCCGACGACGGCCAAACACTGCCGACTCGCTTATCGCCAAATTAGATCTTATTTTAATTTTGCAGTTGCAGTTCAAGTACTGCCATAGATTTAAGCGAAGTGGCAGGATTGTTGTTTGACAGTTGAAATTGAAATACAAATTAAGTAAGTGAAAACATCATTTATAAATATGAATTCGGACAAAATCCGCCAATTTTTGACAATATTTTTGAACTTATAAGATTTGGCAACAATTAAAATCATTATTTTTGCACGAATTTTTTTCTAAATGCTTAATTTTATCATCAATTTGATTATTGAATTAATGTCGATAATGCAGTGCTTATTCTTATAATCGCTTAAAAAATTTCTTTTCTCTCCGATTTTATTTTGCATTTACCAATCGAAAATTTGTTTTGAAATGTTAAAATTATAAAAAAAAAACTTTTTATATAAAATTAATAGAATTTAGATTTACTTAAATAATAAAAATATATTTTCGTAGTACCGCTCTGCGGATGTTGTTGTTGTTTTGATCGAATCTATTTATTTGCCTTAAATAGTTTCTTTTCTCTTTTCAATATTGAAAATATACAATTTTTTTTTTAAATGTTATAAAAAAATATAATTTTTGCCATTAGAGAATTTTATAAAAACAATTACATTTCCTTATAAAGGGGCTTTTCAAAAGGTATAATCAATTTTTTGACAGCCTATTACTTTGACGTTTCAAATGACATTAATGGCATTATTATACGTTCGTGTTTTGCTCTTAGATTAAAGAATACCTGGGATAGACTCGTACATCAGATTTTCGTATATGTATACGCAATTTTCCGTCTAATTTATTGCAAAAACGGCGAGAAATCGTACTACTTGCATACTTTTGTGTAGATTTTTTTATGTAGACATGACACCCACTGACTTCTTGTTTTCGTAATAGAAAGTTTTTGAATTCCAATACCATAATTAATATCCATTTTAATTCAGTTATTCCAAAGAAAAATACAAAATAAACACAACGCGCAGGCAATGTTTATTTTTTGTACAATATTTTGATATGATATGGAATTGTTATTTAGATTTATTATTTATTTCGTAAATATCAAATGAATATAAAATACATCAATTTTTGTAAACTTTCGGAGAGTTTTTAAACACGCCATTCTCCATGAAGTGGTAGCAAATCCCAATGCTTGCAGACTTTTGTTGACATTTAGAAACTTATCCTGAAGTGAACGTTTAAGTGCGGTTTTATTAAATTTTAAATAATTTATGAATAAGTCAGTATAAATTAATACATTTGCATAAATAGTTTTATTCTTAACAACAGCAAATAGGAAGTTTTTATTTCAGAATACGAAATGTTTCGTAAAAGATTATTTTGCAAGTGTGTGCTTTCTTAAGAATGTATTCTCGAAAAAAATTTGGACAGAATTTGTATGTAGAGGCCTATACAGTTCTAAAATCGAAGGTTTTTGCTATAGCCGCCATTTAATCATTTGGATTTTTAGTCTTAAGTAAACGATATGGACTTGGGCAATATATGGACCACATAGCAGTTGAAAACAAGGTACTTATTGTAGGATGAAGTTTCCACGTGGCGTTATTTCGAGACATGATGATATCAATTGTGAACGCCCTTAAACTTATTTCTATGAGACTACGTTAATTTAATGGTCTATGCCAAATAACTGACAACACTTTCCAAGCTGAAGCACAACATAATTCAAACTTGCAATGAGATTTAAAACGATTTATACGGCAAAGTCATCCCAAATTGTACTTCTAAGATCATTTCTTGCAAACAATGCCATAAAGGCCATTTGACCAATATTATTTTTAAATATCGGGTACCCTTAGTGACAAAAAAAAACCCCTTAATAATTAATATAATAGATTTCGATTAAAATTTTAATAAATAAAAAAGATTATTAAAAAAATAAAAATAATATTTAAATTTTTACACACATAAAAATAGTGTTGAATTAATTTACTTAACATACTTTTTAGTAATTATGAAAATCATAATAATATATTCTTTTTTTTTTGTTTAAAATTTTAAATATTCAAGAAAATGTTCATTCACTATTCGTATTATCATTTTTTTTTAGAATTTATTCTCTCCTTTACAAATTATCAATTCATTCATATTCCCTTAAGTAAATCACACGAAAAAAGCTAACAAATTTTTTAAGTACATAAAATATTCGATTATGAAAAAAAATACTATTTATAAAAATATATTTATTCTTGTCATTATATATAGTTAAATATTTATGAATGTAAGTTATATACACCATATATGTATATGCAAAGAAACATAAAAAACATTATCGTCTTTTTTCTTCATCTTAATTTTAAATTAGATTTTATCATTTAAACAGCATAAGTTTGAAAAATTTCCATTTATCCTAATTTCCATTATTTAATATAATTGAATAATCCTATATGAATAAATTAGTTTAATTTAAAAAAAAATTATTAATAAGCTTAGATAATAATTTCTAACAAATCCTTTCTCAATTAAGTGTATTATTATTCCATAACGTGTAATATCTCATCAACGCATACCTGTTCCGGCTCTTTATTAATTTTTGTTTGTTTTTTATATTTAATTATTTTTTTCTTCAATAATTTTATTGTATATAAAATGACGAAATTTATTTTTTTTAAAACTATTTTCTATAAAAGATTATTTCATATGGTATAATTTATTTTAATTTAGTAATATTATAAGTATATTAATTGTTTATTTTTCTATGAAAGGTTTTCAGAAAAAAAGGCATCTATATTAATTTATTTTAAGTATTTTTTTTTTAATATGAAATCACAACGATTTATCGGGTTGATTTAGCCATAATACATTTTTTTTTATTAACATAATAAATTTTTGTTGCATTAATTTTACTATTATTTTTCTTATCGCACTTTTAATGAATTTTATAAAAATGCTTTGATCAACATTAGAATTTTTGCTATATTTTTTTGTTTCCTTTCAATAAAACTTTTTAATAAAATTCCACTGCATTTCCGTTTTGGGCATTCTTAACATTCTACCATTATATATTCCGAATTTCGTTCCCATTTTCTTATAATTAATATTCATTTCGAACGTCAATAAGTGAATTATATTTTTTAATTATACGCGTAATTATTTAATTTTTGTTTTTATATATACAATATTATTGTTTGATTGCAAAATTTTATTGATTGTATTTTGTTTTTAGTTTTTATTACACTTTAAACAAGTTGTTCTGCTTGTATGTGTGTCTAAAAAAAAAAAAGAAAAAATTAAATTATACAAATTAGAAGAACGGGTTCAAATATGACTAAATTGACATTGGATTGTATAATTTTTATTCTTTTCAAATTAGATATTAAGAAAAAAAAAACTAATAATAAAAATATTTAAGTTAACAAAAAACAACAGAAAACTACAAAATTTAATAGTAAAAATGGCAAAATTTGTTTAAATCTACAATTGCATTAAAATATATCGAAAAAAAGCATACAAATTCTATTGTTACAAGCAGTTTTTTTTTATTTATTTTTATTCAAATAAAGTGCATTTAATAAAAATTTAAAAAAAAAAAATAATTTAAAAACAAAAAATTGAACATTTTGTCGTATGGCTACTTTTTTTTTAATTGCGAAAATATAAATAGGTAAGCAGAAATTATATGAAATTCATCCAATAAATATTTAAAAGATAAAATTGGGTCTACTTTCTAAAAAGCCACTTTTAATTTTTTTTCGAAATCTTTCCTTTCATTTAAGTACAAATTTTTCCAGGTTTCATAATTAGACGATCAAAAAAAAAAAAATATTTTAACAATTTTATTATATACGTTTAATTTTATATTATAATAAGCACCTTTTTGTATGATTCTAATATAAATTTAAATAATTTGCACACAATATATAACAGTTATAAAATAATAAAAATAAAAGTAGCCCATTACTCAATACCACATAGATAAGAGTACAATTTCTTCTACCAATAATCGATAGAATATTTATTGAAATATGGCCAAAAAATACTTCATAAAAATTACATTATTTCCAAAACTCTTTAGGATAGAATACTTCTCCATAAAGTTTCTCAAATTATGCATTTTTCATATATACAAAAAAAAAAGAAAACAAGAATTTCTCCATTTATATCTTCTGAATTTTAGAAATTTAATAAAATACAAAAATCACTTAAGCAAAGGAACAGTTTCGAGTTATTTGAAAATTGATAGTAAAATTGTTAAAACCATTTTAAAATATTAAAAAAATCTCCTTTTGATACGAGTACCATTTGCAAAAATTTCTTAAGATTTGTTCTTTTCTATTTAAGTTTTATCAAGGAAAAAAAAAAAAAATAATTTAAACAAAAATAATATAATAAAAATTACAAAATTGGGAAGCACTTTAGTATTGCAAAAAGGATTATCATCGTATAGGATACAAAAATGTCTACTTATAAAAATGGAAATTTGATATCTGTCCGTGCAAGTATTTATCAGGGAACGTACGTTGTTATTTCGTATTTTGCTCACACAAATTGTTATACCGTATTTTGCTCATATACAAGACGGCTTACGTGCGCACTCATTTTAAGCTTCTATACACGCACGTGTAAAGTTAATATCAAAATTTTAAATGTAGGCGTAAACGTACGTTCTGAGAAATGCGGTCGCACACAGCGAGAACTTTCTTTAAAGCGCATACGAATGAATTTTTTGTCCTAATAATCACGTAGAGAGTGAATAATAGCGCTTATAATTTAGCTTCTATACACGCACGTGTAAAGTTGATATGAAAATTTTAAAGTAGGCGTAAACGAACGTTCAGAGAAATGCGGTCGCGCACAGCGACAACTTCCTTTAAAACCGCATGCGAATGAGTTTCTGTCCTAATATGTTAATCACGTAGAGAGTGAATAAAAGCGCTTTTAATTTAGCTTATAAACACGCACGTGTGCAGTTAATATCAAAATTTTAATGTAGACGTAAACGCACGCTCAGAGAAATGCTATCGTGCACAGCGACAACTTCCTTTAAAGCGCATACGAATGAGTTTCTGAGTCAGTAATCACGTAGAGAGTGTAGAAGAGCGCAAATAATTTGGTTTCAATACACGCACGTTACAGTTAATATCAAA
The DNA here is from genome assembly GCA_958298945.1 of Atherix ibis. Lineage (NCBI taxonomy): Eukaryota > Metazoa > Arthropoda > Insecta > Diptera > Athericidae > Atherix > Atherix ibis. The sequence continues at coordinate 84,919,713 of OY282607.1, forward strand.
GTTTGAATGCATGCGCAAACCCACGGTAAACGAAACGCTGTCGTGCGATTGTGCTTTTGTCGAAAGCGTATACGAATGAGTTTCTGTCTCAATAATCACGCAGAGGCGCGTGTAAAATTTAATCGCAAAATTTGAGTGCGCACGCAAAAGCAAAATTTGAGTAAACACGCAAGTGTCAAATATGAGTGGACGCGTAAAAGCAAAATTTGAGTAAACACGCAAGTGTAAAATATGAGTGGACGCGCAAAGTGAGTAAAGAAGTGAGAATCCGTTCACAATCGTTCTCGGGTTATAAATACGTCGTCAATGAAGAATTGCACGCGATCGTTCTCCGGTTATAAATGCGTCGTCAATGAAGAGTGCACACGCAAAAGCAAAATCTGAGTAAACGCGCAAGTGTAAAATATGAGTGTACGCGGAAAAGCAAATTTTGAGTAAACGCGCAAAAGCAAAATTTGAGTAAACGCGCAAATGTAAAATATGAGTGGATGCGCAAAGTGAGTAAAGAAGTGAGAATCCGTTCACAATTGCTCTCGGGTTATAAATACGTCGTCAATGAAGAATTGCACGCGATCGTTCTCCGGTTATAAATACGTCGTCAATGAACAGTGCACACGCAAAAGCAAAATCTGAGTAAACGCGCAAGTGTAAAATATGAGTGTACGCGCAAAGTAAGTAAAGAAGTGAGAATCCGTTCACGATCGTTCTCCGGTTATAAATACGTCGTCAATGAAGAATTGCACGCGATACCGTCTGTGAGTGTACGTTTTTGTGTTCCGCTAGCAAATAAGTACAGATGCAAGCACGTACGAGTAGATTTGGAGTGTTTTTGATTGTTTTTTTTTTTTGCCACCTACACTTGTGCTGTTAACGGTGTTATCGACAAGACTGTGTAATTAATGTGCGCATACATACTATATATGAATGCGAGCGTGTTGATGTTTTTTTTATTTTTAAAAAGAAAACAACTAATATTCAAAGTCATTACTAATATTTTTTTTTTTTTTTAATATTAATATTTAGAATTTGATCTCTCATTTAATATTATTTACAAAATACAAATTATTTAATGTTTTAATTTTTTTTCCAAGCAATTACAGAAAAAGAGAAATAATAAATTTTATTTATATAAATGAATAGCAAAAAATAAATATATATATGTGTATATAGTCAAAAAAGAAACAAAAAAAAACTTATATTAAATAGAAAACAAACGAAAAAAAAATTAGAAATATTTTTATATATTCTTTAAATATACATAAATAATCAAATAAATAAATAAATAAATAAATAATATATAAGATTATATAAATTTTTTCCCTCTCTCTCTCTATATATCTCTCTTTCTCAGTCTGTTGTCTGTTCATTTTTAATTTTGCATAGAAAAAAAAATTATGCAATTTCTATAATTATACATCAACGCACACGTTTGTATTGATGTCATCGAATGTTATTAATTGGAATGTTTTGAATCGTAAAATAACTTGTCTCAAGGTAAATATGAAAGTTCAAAAAAAACTAAAAATCATATAGTTAAGGAAATGTTGTTTTTTTTCGCAAATATAATCCAAGTTAAATAATAGTTAACAATAATAAAAAATAGTAAAATAAATAGAGCAGGAAAGTCAGCAACAGTGAGAGAGAGAGAGAGAGAGAGAGGGAGGGGCAAAAACAAATAATATAAAAACAAATATTTAATAAATTAATAATAATAATAATAATAATAATACGTATAGAGCAGCAAACAGTTTGAATAATACTAAAACTAATAATAATAATAATAATAATAGTAATAAATTAAAATAATATTTTCTATAAATCGATAATAATCAATAATCAATAATTTATAATAATAATATTTTCAATTATAACCCATAATGTGGGGTGGGAGGGGGGCAAATTAGTAAAATAAAAGTGTTTTATTAAATTTTTACTTAATAAATTTAGTTTTAGATTTTTATTTATTGTATTTTTTTTCTATTTTTTTTTTTTTTTTTTTGAAAATAACTAATAATAAAATTAACTCAAAACAACCGAAAGAGAAATTAGAAAATATCAAAAGTAAAACAAAACACAAAAAAAAAAAAATTAAATAAAAATTTCATTTAAATTAATAATTATTGGGAAAATTTGATTTAGATTTAAACTTGCGTTACACATTGCGCGTACTTTTCTAATTCGTTTTTTAATCCTTGGACTCGATCGGTTTGCTCCTTAAGAGATCGTACCAAATCGTCAATGATCGTATTCTGCATTTGGACAATATTTTCCAATTTGGCTACACGTTGTTGCAATTCTGTTACACAAGTGCAGACATTTTCTGTTGTAACGGTTGGCAAACAATTTGTTAATTTACTATTATTAGTTGTGGTTGTTGTTGTTGAAGCAACTCCTGTTCCTGTTGTCGATGCAACTCCTGTTCCTGTTGTTAAAGTAGCTCCTGTTCCTGATGCTGTTACTGTTTCCACTGTTGTGGAATTTGTTGTTATAGTATTGGTACGTGCAATTGGAGATACGCTACGGTTACGAATTGACAGACTAGTTGGCCGCATCTTGACATCATCCAAACAGGAGGTGGTGGTAGATAAGTCGGTGACAGCAGATACTTTTGATGTGAGCACCGACATTGACTTGGTCATGTCGCTGATGTTGTTCGTAGTTGTAATGGTCGAACTGTTCTGGGTGATAATGTTGCTAGTGCCGTTGCTGATGTTGTTGGTAATTGTCTCCTTCTTCGGGTTCGTCTCATAGTTGGACGTTTTCGATTCTTGTACGGATGCACCAGACGATACTGTCGTCGAGACCGCCGATGATGACATCACTGATGCTGACGTTATTGTAGAAGCTGATATCGATGACTCCATGGATTTTCGTTGTTGGCTGGTCTGGTAATGTAGTTGGGAATGGTGATGTAACGATGGCTGTTGCGGCTGCGATTGCTGCTGTTCGGGCTGTGGTTGCTGTTGAGGTGCCGTCTGCGACTGTTGCTGTTGTGTAAGATTCGTGGTTTTGACAGCAGATGCATCGTGAAATTTATCTTGACTCAGACTTACTCTAGCGTTTGTGGTTTCTGGCTCCGTTTTGCTGATACGTTCTGATGTGCGTGGCTCTACGTTTGGTGATGTCTTCTTCGCTTGGCTCGCCTTCAACTCCTCCATCCATGGTGCTTTTCGTTTCTCCCATTCACGGGGTTTCGGTTTGGCCAATTCTTGCGTATCGCCACCACCGCTAGAATCTAGTCGTGATTCAGTCCCTGATGTGTCTGTGTACGAACCGCCACCATTCAAATATATTGAATTGTTGTTACTTTCGCCGACAGCATTAATAACAGCTGATGGTGGTCGCCTTCTAGGCGCCTTAGCTCGACCGGCGCGCATATCCTGCAGCATCGACCCTCTCTCGACATTATCAAAGTCCATATCGTCTTTTTTCATTCTCTCAATAACGACACCCTTATCGTTCATATCCGGAATTTGCGGATATAATTTACTGCTACCGATACCGTCCATACTATCGTGCGAAGAGAGTTTGTGCTCAACACTTTTCACTTTTTGCCTCAATCCGGACAGTAAATTGCCAGCAACACTTGTCACGGTAGTTGATTTCTTCACCGGCACCACCGGTTTTTTCGTCAGTACGGGCGGAGGTGTTTTCTTATCTTCCATGCTTTCTAAACTCTTTCGAATATCGGACGTTTTCGTATCCAAACTCCGACGTGCTCGTCCATCATTCACGGTCAAATCGATTTTTTTATTTTCTAATGATTTACGTTGAGCAGCCACATTACCAGACACGATGCCCGTCTCACTTAAAATATCATTTAGCGAATCTCGACTGCCAAAACTATCTTTACGATTTGATCCTTGCGATGATGATCCACTACCTGATTTTTTAATGAAAACTTTCGATGTGCCCGTTGGTGGACGTTCTGTTGCATTTATTGTTGAATCTTTTGATGGCGAAACTGAAATTATTGCATAAAAATTATTTCTATTGAATAAATTCAAATCTTTTTTTTTTTTTATTACATTTTCTATCAATAATATAAATACACTATAATATAAAAAGAGTAGAAATTTATATTGGATTTATATATTATTTAAATAAATATATTTTAAAAAAAAATAAAGAAGAGAATTTTAATAAAAAGTTGTTAAAATGCATTTAATCGTTCGGATGCATAACAATCGTTTTCTATAGGATGAAAATGGATTAGATTAAATCAATATATTTTCTTATATCAACGATAAAATATTAAAAATTACTGACTTAATAAGAAATCATATTTCTACTAATTATTGAAGCAATCAAAGAACAGTAAAAACTATAAAAAAATAATAATAAAATCTTTTTTGAACTATTCAATTAACTTAAAATCTAACCAACTACTTCGTTTACTTAATTAACTAGCAATAATAACAATAAACGAACGGTTCGAATCTAACTAACTAACTATAAACTAATGGATAGTATCTATAATAGCATACAATGTACAAATGTATGTTGTCTATCTTGGCTCTATAAAGAATGATTATTCAAACAAAACATAAGCCTTAAGAGTAAGACTGAAAATGTTTCTCTTTTATATATTAATTTTCTTATTGATATCGAGAATATCTTCTTTAGGATTATGTAAATGAAAACTGTTTTAAACGGTTTTATATGAATGCACATTTTTTATGTATGAATGTACGTACACGTAGAATTACCCACAAAATACGTCATCCGATGATCCCCAACCACGTATAGTTGCCTCTGTGCAGAGTACATGGTATGGCTGGGAATAGCTAAAATTCAAAATAAAATAAAAACATACGTAATTATTATTAGACGACGAAAACTACAAAAAAAAACAAGAAAAAATTTTTCTGTCTCGAAATTTTTAACAAAAACTCAAAAGATAAACACACAACAAAAAAAAAACTCCAAAAATTTATATTAAAGACTTTTATTAGCATTACTGAGACAAAATCACCCATCCAAATTTAAAAAAAAAAATAGCACATCTTCAAGGTGAGAAAAAGTTTTCCCGATTTTGTGCTATTTTCAAACTAAAATTTATGGAAACATAAGAAAAACACTATCATAAACATTTACTTTTATAGAAAAGAAATTCAGAAAATACAGAAAACAATAAACACAAACTAAACAATAGGAAACACAAAAGTTCACACAGGAAACAAGAGGAAACAAAAACATTGCAAGTTGTGCAAAACAAAAATCAAACGCTAAAACGTGAAAAATAAAAACAAGAAAAGCACAAATAAGAAACAAAAAAAAAATATAAATTATACAAAATGAAATAAAATAAAAAATATAGAAAAAATATTAAATCGTGTTCCGCTCATTCATTTTGAATGCACATGCAATTCGTTGAAAGTGTGCAAAAATTTCTTTTGCATGTGTGTGCATCGCCATTTACTAATTTTCTATCATCGCCATTTACTTAATTTATTTATTGTTTGCGTGTGTGTGTGTATTTTATTGTAGTTTATAAAATTTGGCCTCTCTTATTGATTATAGAAATTCTCTTTTTTTTATTTAGTCTCTTTTGTTTTATTTTCTTATCTTATAAAATTATTAATAGAAGAAGCAGAAAATAAAGAGTGGAAACAATGAATTAAGGAGAAGAAAACACAATACAAATTTTATTGACAAATATTCGTTTTTGTTTTTTTTTAAATTCCTTCTTTATTATATAATTTTTTTAATTTTTTTATTATGGAATGTTTAAGAAATAATTGTTTTGTATGGTAAAAAAATTAATGTTGGGCTTGAGTTTACTCAAATCAACGCCATCTTTTTTTTTATATTGTATTGCTGTTGACAGGTTTTTGTTATATTTTGGCACGTAGTTAGGGAAATTTATCGGCAATTGAGCCGATTTATGTGCTGAGTACAAGATTTTTCGATATTGTAACGCTGAAGGACTGTTGATGTAACTGTGTATTAATATATATTATATAAATTCAAATCAAATCAACATAAAAGCGTTATCGATTTTGTGATACGAAAAGTGTGGCGCCTTGTAATTTCACCACTGTCAAAATTACCAGGAGTATAAGCTTAAATACGCTGTTTGGTCATAGATGGCGTGAGTGAGCGTATTAAGCTACCATGGGCATGCCATACTTTTTTTTATAAGTTTAACATCTGTCAACATTAATCAGTGCACATTGTCAGCAATTTCGTACAATCACATACATTTTTCCTTTGGTAATCATGCCTAGTTTTGTGCCACAGAAGAGGCATATGCGGGAAGTTCTGCTTTTCTGCTTCAATTTGAAGAAATCAACTGCCGAATCGCATTGAATGCTTATGGAGGCCTATGGTGACAGTGCTTTATCGGAAACGTGCAGAGATTAGTTTCGTCAGTTCAAAGACAGCAATTTTGACTTGCGGGACAAGAAGCGTGAAAATTGGCCTGGGAAGGTTGAGGATCATCAATTGCAGGCTCTTTTGGACGAAGACGAAAAAAGGACCATCAATTTCCATGCGTCTGCGTGCCATGGGGAAGATTGAAAAAATCGGAAAATGGGTGGTGCATGAATTGAACGCTAGGCAGATGGAGCGACACCAAAACACATGCGAAATCTTGCTCGCCAGACAAAATAGAAAGTCGTTCCTGCATCGGATTGTGACAGGCGATGAAAAGTGGATATATTTCGAGAATCCTAAACGCAAGAAATCGTGGGTTGATCACGGCCAACCATCAACATCTTCCCCAAGACCAAATCGCTTCGGACGGAAGACGATGCTGTGCGTTTGATGGAATCAGCAGGGTATCGTCTACTATGAGATGTTGAAACCTGGTGAAACTGTTAATGCCCACCGCTACCACCAACAACTGATCACATTGCACCGTGCTCTGCGTGAAAAAAGGACGGATTATCAACAAAGACATGACAAGCTGATTTTCCTCCACGAAAAGCACCATCGCACACGTCAAAAATGGTCCGAAACTACTTCGAGACACTCAACTGGGAGGTGCTATCCCACTCCGCTTATTCACCAGACCTGGCCCCTTCCGACTACCACCTGTTTTCGTTGATGGACCACGCGCTCGCTGAGCACTTCGATTCCTTACGAAGACGTCCGCAAATGGCTTGATGAGTGGTTTGCTTCGAAAGAGAAGGAATTTTTTTGGCGTGGTATCCACAAATTGCCCGAAAGATGGGAAAAATGTGTAGCTAGCGAGCGCAAGTACTTTAAATAAATTTGTTTTTACTTTCTATGAAAAAAAACATGTGTTTTTTTGACTAAAAAATAGTGGATTTAAGCTTATACACCTGGTATATGTATTCGAAGGTAGCTTTTGCTAAGTTTAAAGTTTGCATTTCACAATATGAATAGTTAGACCTCCGGATTATGTGTAAAAATTATAAAATTCTGTGACGAGGGGCAATTTCTCGCTCGGCAAATACGTCAATAGGCAAAATTTACGTGTAGGGGGCTCTAAAAACCCACAAGTAATTATGAAAAATCCATTGTGACTAATCTGGTGTGCAATGAAGGTGACATTGGTTCATATTTCTTTGAAAATAAAAAGGAAGAAACCATTACCGTCAATTTTGAGGCCTAAGGCTGTATTATAAAAGACCTTTAAACTTTTTCTTGTAAGACTATACGAAAAGTATCGCGAATTTTGTGTTTTTTTCAAAAATTATTTATTTATTCATGAATATCTATTTTGTCCCCTTCAAAGTAATCCCCATCAGATATTATACATTTGGACCAACGTTTTTTCCCAATCCTGGAAGCACTTCAAAAACTCATTTTTTGTGATCTTGTTCAGCTCCACCTTCGATGTCGTCTTTATCTCCTCAATCGTAGCGTAGTTTCGTCCTTTCATGGGGCTCTTCCGTTTTGGGAACAAGGAAAAGTCACAGGGGCCCAGATCTGGGGAATACGGTGTCATTATTAGAGTGTTGTTTTTGCCCAAAAATTCGCGCAGAAGCAACGATGCGTGAGCAGGGTCATTATCATGGTGCAAAAGCCAATTTTTGTTCTTCCACAAATCCGGGCGTTTCTGGCGGATTGCTTCGCGCAACTTGCGCATAACTTGTAGGTAATATTCTTTATTGACCGTTCTACCCTGTGGCAAGAACTCATGATACACCACGCCCCTGCAATCGAAGAAAACTGTAAGCAAAACCTTCACATTCGACCTTTTCGTCGTTCACATCTTCTCGGCCCTCTGAGAACACTTTGATAAACGTTGCTTCGATCCAAGGTATTGTAGCTTCACCATATGCCACAGTCAACATTCGGAATGCGTTCGCGCAATTAATTTTGTTTTTCACATAAAATTTGATACAGATTTTTTGATCCATTTTTTGGAATGGGCAAAAATCGAAGACGAGCCAAAACACGTGCAAGCAACGCAGCTGTCAAAAATTAACTGAATATTCAAAATGGCCGAACTTGTCGGCATAAGTGAGAGATATGAGTACCAACATAACGCCCAAAATCGAATATACATTACCCGCGAAAATTCAAAATTCACGATATTTTTTGAACATACCTCGTACAATTCTTAAAGGAAATAATGCAAATTTTTATTTAAAAAATATAGGAAAAAAAACAAAATTATGTTATCATTAAAATTGCCTAACAAAATTAAATTTAGCTTTTTTTTTTATTTAAAAAAATTTTATTGGACTGATTTTTATTTAGTGCAATTTTTATTTTTTTGCTAAAATATATTAGAATAAATTTAAAAATATAATTTTTCGATGAAATCATAATCAAATGGCATTTTACGACTTTTCTAATAATATAATATTAATTATTACTATGCATTTTTTTTTATACACAATAGATATTTATTATTATTATAAATTATAATAGAAGCCATAATATATAAATTGAGGGAAACATCCTAAATAGTATTATAGTTTTTATAAAGTCCTTTATACTTGTTGTTAAAAGTTTTACGATTGATTAACACAAATTAGATGTTTTTTTTTTCTTCTTCAAATAATTAAATTCTGTTAGTTTAAGAAGAATCCACTCTAAATTTCTATTAATAGTAGTAAATTTTTATTGGACAAAAATAAATCACACAATATGAAAAATATTTCGAATTTCTTACCTTCTGGTCGTATTAATGTTACGAAATTATCAGGAAATACTCCAACTTTCCCTCGTAGTTCACCCTTCCACCATCCCTTATCGGGTAATTCTTTACTAACAATTGTAATTATATCGCCAACTTTTAAATCGAGTTCATCGTCATTTTGTTGTTCGTATGGAAATTCTACACGACAATATTCCCTTATCGGCTTCGGTGGCAATAATGGTATATCCTTTTCTAGATTCGATGGTGAACTACTTAATAAATCCTCTTTTGAATTATGTAAACTAGATCTATTTTCTTTTTTTATTAAATTAGGCCTTTTATTGGCTAAAATTGGTGATGATTCAATTGGCACTACAAAATTTGATGGAAATACACCAGTTTTATCTCCTACTTGACCTCGCCACCAGCCCTCTTCTACCTAAATTCAAAAAAATAACAATTGAAAAAAAAAAAATTTTAGACGATTTTAAAAAAAAAAAAAATATTGCAAATTTACATTAAGAAATTTCCTTAAAAAAAAAGAGCTAAAAGTTCTTACCTCGCCTAAAACTTCGATAATACTTCCCACAACGAGCGATAACTCATCCTCATTATGCTGCGTGTAACTATAAACCACTTTGCATCTTCTGTTCACTGTTGCTGATTTATCTCTGTTAATTTATTGGTTTTTTTTTAAATTTAATTAATTTTCATTATTGAAAAAAATAAGATTTTCTTTAAAAAAAAAAAAAAAAATTCATCGCTTAATAAAATAAATTCAAATTTGTGAATGACATCCAGTCGGTGAAATTTTTATAATTTTTTAATTATTTATATAACAAGCGAAATTTGCTAATTTAAATATCAATTATGACTTTTATCAAAGGTAATTTTTCCATTTGTCTTTGTTTTTTTTTTTTTGATTTAGTAACAAAAATAATTTGATAAGAAAATTATATTATTAAAAAATTATACAATTAATTTCCTTATTAAACGTAGCTTGCAGAATTATAGCAGAACGAATATTTGGTTTTCGACTTTCAAGCAGTTTTTTGGGACGCTCGTTGTCTTATAAAATTTTTTGGGACTATCAATCTCTTATAATGTTTTTTGGGGACTATTTTTAAAAACTATAATTGGCGGAAAAGACTGGCTATTCAGAGAATAACTACCAATAAAAATGCATTAAATATAATTAATTTTTCATGAAGTAACAAATAAAAAGATAAAGTAGAGAATTTTATCTACTTTTTTCCATACCATTTTACTGTAATTTTAATTAAAATTGACCAAAAATACAGACATAAAAAGTTATTCATTTTGTTATTCGGCAAAAATAAAGCAATATTATTAGTCATCTGTCAACCATATATTGGGTTGTCCGGAAAGTAATTTCCCAACAGAGGACTTAATTGTATTTTTTCACAACCAACTTTACACTTAAGCCGCATAATCATATGTATTTTGACAGCTGACATAGTAAGGCTTCGATTGATTCTGCACAAAAGTTTTTGGTTGATACCCTTTTAAATATGAAAAGTAAAAAAAACAGCATTTTCGGCATATTTTACTTTTTTGGTATATAGAAAAGATAAAAATGCTTTCCAAACAAGAAAAAAATTATCCGATGTGTATGGAGAAGATGTGTTAAGTCTCAAAACTGGTTTGCAAAATTTCGAACCGGATATTTTGATCTCGAAGATCTCAAAGCTCGACATATGGGTTCCTCATCTTCTTAGGGAAAAAAATTTGTGCAGTTGCATTGACGTTTGTGATTTGCTTCTCAAACGCCAAGAAAATGATACATTTTTGAAGCGTATCCTTACTGGGGACGAGACATGGGTTGTCTAAAACTACAATATGTTAAGCGCAAAAGATCCTGGAGTAGAAAAGATGAACCGCATCAAAGCACTTCGAAAACCAATATTCATCAAAAAAAGGTTATGCTATCTGTTTGGTGGAATTTCAAAGGAATCGTTTATTTTGAGCTTCTACCGAGCAACACAACAATCAATTCTGAAGTGTACTGTCATCAGTTAGACAAATTAAATGATTCACTTTAAGAAAAAACGCCAGAATTGGTCAATAGGAAAAGTATAGTGTTCCAACAGGAGAATGCGAAACCACATACAAGTTTGACCACTCGGCAAAAGCTTTTACCATATTCTCCAGACCTAGCACCTTCCGATTATCATTTGTTCCAGTCTCCACAAAAATTTTTAGATGGTAAAACGTTTAATTCAAATGAAGAGGTCAAAAATTACTTGGATCAGTTTTTTGGCAAGAAAGAACAAACATTTTATGAGTAAAATATTAATTCACTATAAGAAAATCGTCTTTCATTTTTATTTTTCAAAAAACGAAATAACTTTCCGTGTCCCAACGTTTTTTCTAATCCTCGCAGCACTTTAAAAAATAATATTTGTTTAGTTTGAGTTCTGCATTTTTTTAATAGAAATTCTAAAAACTTTCTAAAAAATTGGCGACTTTGTGTAATTACATTTAAAAAGCTCATTTCCCGCTCATTGGATACGTCAATAAGCAAAATTTTCGCATATGGGGTTCTGAAAACCCACAAGTGACCATGGAGAAGCCATTGTAATTGCAAAAAAGCGACTGTTTAGTCTGTATTTTGGTCTTAAGGTGTCATTAGGCCGTATTTCTTTGAAAATGAAAAAAGTCATAAATGTGCACAAAAACCATCAAAATTTCCCCAAAAGAAGTCAATTCTGTAAAAAGTTTTATGGCAATTATTTGAGTAATGGCAAGGTCCAAGCACTTTGTTGAAATAAAAATTCCATGGGCTTTATTTTCATTTTACTTTCCAAAGCAAAAATTGATTAACTTTTTACCTAAAAATTATTCTAAGCAAGGTATTTATACTAATATAGTACATAAAAATATAGATTTGAAATATTTTCTGTACAAAGAACAAATGGTAAAAATAAATGGAAATTATTGGCTTACCATATACTTTGGACTGATAAGGAATTACATCATTTTTCTTTAAGAATTTCACAAAAATGTATATTAAAATGTTCACAGAATATTAATAATAATATTAAATATATTTTATGGTAAATTTTATTATGTAATACGGAAAGAAGAAATTGTTTTTTTCTTATTAGACACAATGGTGAGTGAGTTTGAACGTATAAAATTAAATTTTCATTTGGAACATGCGACGAATGAAAAAGAAGAAAACCGCACAAATGCAAAATGCATTTGGCTGCCTGCCTGCAATAAAAATTCAACATGTGCAATTGTAAATGACCATGAATTGTAATTACTAACGTTGAGCCGGTTGCACGTGCATAAATACCAACTATTTTTTGTAAGATTGGCAGCACTTATTCATAAATTTAATATTGAAAATTGTTTTTTTTTCTTTTCTAAGGAAACATTGGTAATGACACCGCGGCTATGTCAGTAGTTGGATTCGAAATTAGTTTCACTAAAAATCAGAGCACTCTAATTGGTTCGTTTATTAATCAAATACCTTAAATGGTTATGTTTTTTTTTAAAGAATTCCTAATCAAACAAATTTGGTAAAAATAAAGTGAAAAAAAAATATTACTTACCTTAATATGACAGGACTTTTATCATCGTTACTATCGAGTATACGAACAAAATTATCTGGAAACATTCCAGTTTTTCCATTTGTCGCCAGTGTACCTTCCCACCAACCGCCCTGTTGAATTTTAATATTATTTATGATGGCACCTTTGATGAGATCAAGTTCATCTGGTTCATTGGCTGTATAGTCGTATTCAACTATCGCAGATACTAAAATTAGGAATAAAAAAAAAAAACAGAAAAAATTAGTAAAATTAGGAACGAATTTTATTTTTTATTGTTTCAAATAGAGAATATTGTATGCATTAATTCCAAATTATTAGTTCCTCATGAACAAAAAGAATAGTTACAGAAAAGGCAATAAGAAAAACTTAAATATAAAAATGTAAAAAATAAGAAAATTGCAATTTGACAGCTGTCAAATGTATACGAGCTCTGGTCAAAAAGTATCGCGAATTTTGTGTTTTTTTAAAAAAAATTATTTATTTATTCATGAATATCTATTTTGTCCTCTTCAAAGTAATCCCCATCAGATATTATACACTTGTTCCAACGTTTTTTCCAATTCTCGAAGCACTTCAAAAAATCATTTTTATGATCTTGTTCAGCTCCTCCTTCGATGCCGTCTTTATCTCCTCAATCGTAGCGTCGTCATTTCATGGGGCTCTTCCGTTTTGAGAATAAGAAAAAGTCACAGGAGGTCAGATCTGGGGAATATGGTGGCTGCGGCATTATTAATGTGTTGTTTTTGACCAAAAATGACAAAAAACAATTTTTGTTCTTCCACAAATCCGGGCGTTTCTGGCGGATTGCTTCGCGCAACTTGCGCATAACTTGCAGGTAATATTCCTTATTGACCGTTCTACCCTGTGGCAAGAACTCATGATGCACCACGACCCTGCCATCGAAGATAAAAGTAAGCAAAACCTTCACATTCTACCGAACTGGGCGCGCCTTTTTCGGTGTTGGGTCGGGCTGATTGAGCTTTGGTTTCCACGTCATAACCATAAACCCATGATTCGTCACAAGTTATGACACTCTGGAGCAAATTTGGGTCGTCGCGGACAGAGTCCAAAGCTCCTTAGCAATGTTAATGCGATGTTGTTTTTGGTCGAAATTGAGCAAAAATCAAAGACGACCCAAAACACGTGCAAGCAAAGCAGCTGTCAAAAATTAACTGAACATTCAAAATGGTCGAACTTGTCTATATAAGTGAGAGACATACGTACCAACATAACGCTACAAAAAAAATCGAAAATCGAATATACGTAACCCACTGAAATTCAAAATTCGATACTTTTTGAACAGACCTCGTATTGGTTTAATACAATATAATGTTTACTATTTTAAACTGCGTTAAAATTGTAAAACTTTCTATAAAGTTGGTGGATGGGTAGCCACGTTAACAAACAACATTTTTTTTCAACAAAGAGATTAATTTCTCGTTTGGTAGATACGCCAACAAGCAAAATTGCCGTATATGGGGCTCTTAAAATGCTCAAGTGATTTTGAAAAAGCCACTGTATCGACGAAAAGTAACCGTCTGGTGTGCACTTTGGTTGAAAACAAAGAAGAAGAGACCAATACCGTCAATTCTGACCAATATGGCCGTATAGTCACCGGCCTTTTTTGGCTTAAATTTGAAGATTTCAAACTGGAGCACATGGGGTTTCAACAAAACCGCACCAAAATCCACACAGCATGACAAAGTCATTAGGCCTTTATTATGCAAAAACCTGCCAGGATGCATATTTTTGAGATTTGATGATGTTCAAAGATCGTGTAATTTGACGGCGTTGGACTTTTTTCTGAAAGGCTACGCAAAAAATTATGTTTAAGCAGATAATCCTCAAACTTTAGAGAATTCAAAAAACAACATCCACCCAATAATGGCCAATATACAACCACAAATATGTGAAAAACTTATTAAAAATTACCTTAAAAGGATCGATTTTAAGAATAAATCTCTGAATTTCCATAAATAATAGCAAAATCCAAACAATATAATGAAATAAAAATTTCTTAAAAATTTGAATTTAAAATGTGTGTAGTATTAAAATTAACTTTCCGAAACATAAATTGTTTGACGCCTTCTTAATTTGTCATGTAATAAAATTTAATCGCGTTCGTAATTAATTAATTAATCAATTTTTAGAGTTTTCTTTTTATCTTTATCTTCATACATAAATAATAAATGACAAAGTTTCTTCTTAATAAGTTAAAGTATTTGTTTATTTAACAAATAAAAATAATAAAAATAGAAGAAAAAAACAGAACAATTATAAGAATTCAAAGAAGCCCTGATGTGACGACATTGAATCTACAATAACTCACTTTCGGACAACGGAAACAAAACCGAAACGATACGTATTCGAATCAATTAGAAAACAATTGACCCACCAGTGTCTTCTCCACATAAAGTGAATGTTTCGCAATCAATATTATATCCAACAGAAACAAAAAAAAAATAATAATAATAATGCACGAAGCCCATGAATAAAAGATGTACTGCCCCTGCTCAATGTTATTATAGTGCGTTCATCGACCAGCGTGTGTACACTACAGGCGACCGCACATACAGCCCAACCCGCATATGAACGTGCGGCGCACTATTGGACATACCATAAAAGTGTTGAAGAGCACGCACCGCACCGCACCGCACCGCACGTTCGGTAGATACTTTCCATGGTAAGAGTAGCCGTTCATTTACTATTCACGATGGCTGACTGCATGTACAATTGCTTCAATGGTTATGTGTACATTTGCGGAATCTCCCAAGTCGGTTATCTAACACATTTTCGATTTCATCTCATTTAAATTCATTTAAGTTTGTTTGTTAGGCGAAGACATTTGTTGTCCGAGTCGTAATTCAAGCGACATAATCAACTTGGGCAAAACATAACCACACAAAGCCAGCGCGTAATGTCACCGCCATTCAATAAAAATTTTCAAAAACGGTAATCACGATTTCTTTCCATTCAATTGCATAGCTTTTCATATCCATTTAACTTTGATATGGAAAGTAAAATTTTCGATAATAAATACAAAATACTCTCTATTATTATTAACAATTTTTTTTTTAACTGATCAAGTAAATGAGATCCGGCATAAAAATCAAAGAAAAATGAAATTTTTAATACGTAACAAAAAAAAAAACAGGCACGTAATCATTTTGTATTCAAATCGGACACCTTTCCAAGACCCAGAGTATTGTTGATATTTTTGTATAAAATTTTATTTAATTATCAAAAAATAAGAAAACAACAGAAAAATTGTTTCAGTTGAAACTTAGAAAGGAATAATATCGTTTTATTAGGCTTCACCACAAGTAAGCCATCATATTGAAAAGTCAGCATGTAAAAAGGATAACGTGACAGTTTCGTCAAATTGTAAGGATAATAATATATTGTGCCCGACCTTAGATAAGAGAAATTTAAAAATCTGCCGAAAACTTGTTGATTTTTAAGATAAACAAAATTTCTTTTAAACAATTAAGAATCACATTTGCGGTTTAAAGGATCAAAAATGGGATACTGTCATAAATTTTTTTACAAATATGTAGAGTAACTTTTGCTTCAAAGAAAGAAGATACATTTTTTTATGAACTATTGCTCTAATATTAAAAATTAAGGAGCTTTTTGGTTCTTCGGTTGATTGTGTAAAAATTCACTTTCATAGATGGTCTTTTCTTCCTTAGATACGACGTTTTTATATCATATTTGCATGTAAAAAAATACTGCAAAGTTCAAAACTCTTTTGAAAATCAATTAACTTTGTTGATTGACATTTTGATTACAGGTGAGCTTAGGTAAGCTGACATGGTATCACTAGAAGACAAAAAAAATGGAAACTGCTATCAACGTGAATCAGTAAATTTACTTTTATAATAGAGATATTCGTCAGATATGCCATCAGAGAGGATTTTAAATTAATCTAAACCTTATTTTTTAGGTTATTATTTTTATAGCCTCTTTGTTCAATGTGACATATTTTGCTCAGTTCTTAGCAAAAATGTAGTACATTTTAATACGTTAATTTATGTCTTGCTAAATATATATTTTTTTATTGTAATAAAAAATATTTCCAAAAAAAAATCAAATAGGTGATATTATAAAAGGACCTTTTGCTTAAAAGAGAGCAGATATATTTTTTTGTGTGTGCAAAAATTTACTTTAATGGACCGGCCTTTTTTTTTTACTTAGAGACTAGGTATTAGTTTTCTCTAAATAAACTGATTTATTTTGAATTTAATACATCAATGTTAACCCGTTCAAAGTAGTTCTTTTGGACGAAGACATTGTTTTAACTTTTCGTACCATTGCTGTAAGGCTTCAACTGGAATTGCCTTCAGCAACTCCGTTACACTCCGTTGGATGCTATCGACACTACGAAAATGACGTCTGTCAAGTGTTTTTGATCTTAGGAGAGATCATCAAATTTTGTATTAAGTTTGGTGAATCCGCGAATTCGGTTTACGAAAAGTTACAACGAGCTTCTGGGGAACATTGCTTATTAAAAGTACAAATTTTTAAAGGTATAAATTATTTTTAAAGGGCTTTTGTAAGGTCGGCGGATTATTCCCAAGTAGTTTGTGCCTTCAGCAAAATCTGTCAACCACGTTTTTTATAAAGCAGTGCTTGAAGGGCTTGTTCGCGTATAAAAACGTCCGCTGTCACATGACCAATTCCATCGACATGAAAGAGTTTTTTTTCTCCAAAAAAAATGCGTTTTTATAATTTCCCATCACTAAAACTACCACCTTACCTACCCTCTCCCCCGCACCAAACCATGTATTTATCTGCTCTAAGTTCGTGTGCATTATTTTGTTTCTCAAAATTAAAAACCACTTGAAAGGACATCGCCATAGTACTGTCGATTACATCCAAAGAAATGTAGCCAAGGAGATGAAGGCGATTTGAGTTGAAGCCTTACGCTGCTGAATATAGCTACTTTTTAGAGCATAAAATTAAAAAATATTTCCCCTTAAGGGAATTTTCAATAATGCTAACGGTCATTTCTCGCTCGGCGAATATGTCAATAAGCTAAATTTCCGTATATGGGGCTCTGAAAACCCTCAACTGACCATGAAGGATAAGTCAGTGTATCCGCAGAAAGTGACTGATTTTTGGTCTGAAGGTATCATTGGATCATATACGAGGTCTGTTCAAAAATTATCGTGAATTTTGAATTTTCACGAGTTACGTATATTCGATTTTAGATTTTTTGTGACGTTATGTTGGTACTAATGTCTCTCACATATGCCGACAAGTTCGGTATATGTGAGAGACATTACGTGTTTTGGCTCGTCTTCGATTTTTGCTCAATTGCGACCAAAAACAGCATCGCATTAACATTGCTAAGGAGATGTTGGACTCTGTCCGCGATGACCCAAATTTGCTGCAGAGGGTTAAATCATGGGTTTATGGTTATGACGCAGAAAACATAGCTCAATCATCCCAATGGAACCCGCCGCACGAGCCAAGACCGAAAAAAGCGTCAAGTTCGGTCGAATGTGAGGGTTTTGCTTACAGTTTTCTTCGATTGCAGGGGCGTGGTGTATCATGAGTTACAGCACAGGGTAGAACGGTCAATAAGGAATACTACCTGCAAGTTATGCGAAAGTTGCGAGAAGCAATCCGCCAGAAACGCCCGGATTTGTGGAAGAACAAAAATTGGCTTTTACCATTTTTGGCCAAAAACAACACACTAATAATGGCGCAGCCACCGTATTGCCCAGACCTGGCCCCATGTGACTTTTTCTTGTTCCCGAAACTGAAGAGCCCCATGAAAGGACGACGCTACTCTACCATTGAGGAGAGAAATACGGCATCGAAGGAGGAGCTGAACAAGATCACAAAAAAATGATTTTTTGAAGTGCTTCGAGGATTGGAAATATCGTTGGCACAAGTGTTTAATATCTGGTGGGGATTACTTTGAAGGGGACAAAATAGATATTCATGAATAAATAAATAATTTTTGAAAAAAAAAACACAAAATTCGCTATACTTTTCGAACAGACCTCGTATCTCTCAAAATGAGGAAGAAGAGACCTAAAAGATACTCTGGATAGCTTTGGATATGTTATGTTGACTATTCTTTATTTTTGCGCATAAATAAAAAGGAATAGTTTTTGTGAATATTTTATTGATATCCAAACACAAAAAACTCCATTAAAAAAGTTGGGAAAACATGTTTCTCTCATTTTTTTTTTAAATTTTATTAAAAACTAGAAAACCATTTAATTCATGGAACAGAGAATGAGTAAAAAAATATCTATTTATGACCAGTTAAGAAAAGAAAATAATCTTTACTCAAGTAAATGCAAAGTTAATCAAGTAAACAAACAACCAACCACCTGACTTTGAACAGATTGCAATTCAACGAGTACAAGTACGTCATCGTTTTTACCTTGTTTTATTTAAATTGCATTCAAAAAATTCTTTTTAAAATTCTTTTCACCTGTTCACGTTAGCTTTCTTCTATATGAAATTGTTTTTTTTTTTTAAAACAAATAACAAACTATGGTAAAAATATTTGCTTATAGCATAAAAGGTTAACCTTGAAAACGAAATTATATTGAATCGACAATAATACATGGACTTATTTACAGTGTCAAATATGTTGTATAATTTTTATGTTTTCATATTTTATTAATAGTCGATTGTTATGAAATCAAAATAATAAAAAAAATATTGTATGTTTTTTCCTAATTACTTACGCTGGGCATATTTAGACAAATAAAAATATTAATTATGAACAATAAAGTTGATGTTATAAAAATATAAGGTATTTTTCTATTGACCTTCTGTTAACAAACTCATTAATGTTATTAAAACTAAAAGAAGCTTATTAAATCAAAATTATTATTTCAACTTTTATGTCTATTAAAAGAAATAATATTTCCTTAACAACAAGTCGAAACTTTTCCTACAAAAAAAAAATTGGCAAACATGAAACAACTTTCAAATGAAATTTTGTATGCACTTATTTTTAAGATTTTTAAAATTCAATTTCGATTTAATTATTCGACAATAGATAAATAATTCATAATAGATATATTTTTTGTTGATTTTTAATGAATGAAATCATTCAAAAGAGAACAATGAAAAATTTGGTGAAATTTTTATAAATTTTTAATTATTTAATTAATAAGGGAAATTTGTTATGTTAAATATCAATTATGAGCTAATTTTTCGATAATTTCTTTGGATTTGTTTTGTTTTCTTTTCCTTTTGTTTTTTTTTGTTAAGAAAAAAATTTATTAATTAAAAATTATTGTATGGTATATAAAAATTTACTTATTAAACGTGGCTTACCGAATTATACCAGAGTAAATATTTGAATTTCAGTCTTAAGAGAGAATTTATCTGTCAATAAACGACTCTATCCAATCCTAGTTAATGAAAAACTTTTTCCTGAACACCAATTTGGCAACATCGCATTGTTGATCACATTGCCATCCTCTCTTGAGAGGAACGAGTATTGCCCAGAAGTATTTTTAGATATCCCCCAAGCTTTTGATCGTGTGTGGTATCCTAAGGTAGTCTGTTGAAGGAAGAAAGATCTCTTCTGGACACTCAAGATCTTTCTTCCTTCAACAGACTACCTTATCACAAATTCATATATCCCCAAAGGTCATTTCCAAGTTCCAATTAACTCAGAATCCTCGGAAATATATCCTATTCTAGACGGAGTCCCACAAGGCAGTTTCCTTGGTCCCATTTTATATAATATTTATACTCATGACTACCCATCTGATCCTGATACTATCATTGCTACTTTTTCAGATGATACGGCCATACTTGCTACCAATACAAATCCGGATATAACTTCCAACAATTTACAATTCCATATACACAACCTTCAATCCTGGTTTAAGAGATGGAGAGTGAGGGCACTTTGTCAAGGAAAACCCACCCCTTTATACCTTAATAGCAACATAATTCCACAATATGATAAAATACGTTATTTGGGACTTTACCTGAACACCTCAACACAAGAGATTAACATGGAACCCTCATACTGGACTAAAAAATCTTGAAGCCACTAGACATTACCGATAACTTCTTAGACTATTGGACAAACGCTCGAAACTAACAAATCAAATGTAAACTTCTAATATACAATACAATTATAAAACCTATTTGGACATATGGAATTGAACTTTGGGGTGCACGAAACGTTCCAAATCCTATCGTGCATAACCCTTACAATCCAGGATAGTCCGTAAAATTTTTGTTATTACGTCATAACAACGTAAATGTTCCCTTTGTGCATTTCCCGCTATCAAAAATTGCAATCCCGTTTATCCTATCATCATAATCCACTTGTGAGAGAATTGTCCTGTACTGCCCTCCTCGACGAAACACTCATCGGAGACTTAAGAGCCAATGGCCTAGAGATTTTCTACAGGAATCTAAATTCCATTAGTTGGAGAAATGCCGATGGATGTTTATTCCCACTTCATGATGCATAAGATTGTTAATTAAAATGTTATGTAAATCTGCTCTCCAAACTTGAAAAAATGGCTCAGTGCTAAAAGATTTGCCAACAATGAAGAAATGGAGCCCGCAGTTAATGGCTATTTTGAGGATTTTGACGGTTTTTAGGTTATCAAAGCTATTGAACATTGTTGGTAAGAGTGTTTCGAGCTAAAATGCGACAATGTTGAAAAATAAAGAAATTTTTTGCCTAATTTTTTGCGTTTTCTTTGTTAGGTCATGTACTTTTCGGACTACCCCTATGCAATTCTGTTTTCTTGTCTTGTCTTTAATTTGTGTTCGCAAACTATTTTGATCCTTTTTTTTGAGGATCAACAATTTTGAAAATACAATTTTATTGATAGTTGATATTTTTATGTACAGGGTGGTTGGAAGACTCCTTTAAAAGAAAACGTCAGACTTTTTGGTGGTAAAAAAATAGGGTCGTCTGGATTCTTAACTTGTAGGCAAACTGTACTGAATTGAGGGTTGATTTTCTATTGATCATAGGACATAGCAGATAGATTAAAAAAATTTATACAATTAAATTGAACATGAGCGATTTGGTGACATTTGAGTTGTTATTGTCGAGATTGAAATTTCGTAATTGGATATTGTCTGATATTATTTAAGCGGCATTCCAAGATGACTGATGTACCGGAATTTTGTTACTCAACTAACCAATAAAGTGTAGTAACTTTTTTCCCTTCTTCTTCTTCTTCTTCTTTATCAAATCTTCTGTAAGTTAATGCAATCAATCCAAATATGCCATACAGTTAATATGTGGTCCAAAAAATTCAATTGGATCGAAATAAATTTTAATCGTTTTGTCATATGCGCCCCTATTAGGAGCTTGCAGATAATTTTTTATTACTGGACACTTAGCTGTCAAATAATAATAAAAAATCGTAGCTTCTTCTTTATTAACTCTAATTAATATGATGTTTGGTATACGGTTTATTAGTTGATATTTGTGTGTACTCGTATTTATGATTTTGTTGATAAATTCATCAAATAAGTATGTTGCGTGCCGAATCAATCATGGCTTGTCTGTCGGTCAGAATTAGTTGTTTATGTGAAAATTAAGTAATGGAATAGTTTTTCAAAATAGTCATTAGAGTATAATTTAAATGTTTTTAATTTATTGAAATGGGGAAGTTTTTTTTCAGAAATATTTCTTAAATGAGTTTAGGTTGATTTTGATTTCGAAAGTCCTAAATTAGCTGACGGTTTAGAGGCATAATGGGTATCGGGTGTTTGTAGGAAAATTACTATTGTTTGTACTATAAGCGCTAACGTAGGTGAAATTTTTTAAAGAGGGTAGAAAATTTATAGTATTTTATAGTTAATAGAAAATTTAGGAAAAATGAATCTAATTTCATTGTTTTGGTTAAACATATCTTTATCTCAAATAATGTGAGTAAATTTTTATTTTCTATGTACTAAGTGGCTAGGTAAAAAATAGTAGTGGGATCTGGAATAACAAGGACTTGATGTTATTATTTTTTAAATAGTATATTTTAAATTAACTTAAAAAAATAATTTGAAATAAAGATCAATCTAGTTTATTCTTCGGAAAGTAAAATTAAATAAAACTAGGGGAATCCGCCCCTGCTTTTTCATAGAAAGCAAAAACAAATTTATTCAAAGTACTTGCCTTCGCTAGCTACACATTTTTTGCATCTCTCGGGAAATTTGTGGATACCACGCCAAAAACATTATTTCTCTTTCGAAGAAAACCACTCATCAAGCCATTTTCGGACGTCTTCGTAAGTTTTGAAGTGCTGATCAGCAAGCACGTGACCCATCGACGATAACAGGTGGTAGTCGGAAGGGGCCAGGTCTGGTGAATAAGCGGGGTGGGGTAGCACCTCCCAGTTGAGTGTCCCCAAGTGCTTTTGGACCATTTTTGACGTGTGCGAGGTGGTCATGTCTTTGTTGATAATCCGTCATTTTCTCACGCAGAGCACAGTGCAATTTAATCACTTGTTGGTGGTAGTGGCGGGCATTGACAGTTTCACCAGGTTTCAACATCTCATAGTAGACGATACCCTGCTGATCCCACCAAACGCACAGCATCGTCTTCCGTCCGAAGCGATTTGGTCTTGGGGAAGATATTGATGGTTGGCCGGGATCAACCCACAATTTCTTGCGTTTAGGATTCTCGAAATATATCCAATTTTCATCACCTGGCACAATCGACTTTCTTTTTCGTCTACCGAGCAAGATTTTGCAAGAACGACTTTCTTTTTTGTCTACCGAGCAAAATTTTGCATGTGTTTTTGCGTCGCTCCATCTGCCTATCGTTCAATTCATGCGGCACCCATTTTACCCGATCTTTTCAATTTTCCCCATGGCACGCAGACGTAAGCAAATGGCTGGTTGAGTAACAATCAATTGCTCCGCGAGCATTTTTTTGCGATTGGGTATCGTCTTCGTCCAAAAGAGTCTGCAATTGATGGTCCTCAACCTTCCTAGACCGATTTTCACGCTTCTTGTCCCACAAGTCAAAATTGCCGTCTTTGAACCAACGAAACCAATCTCGGCACATTGTTTCCGATAAAGCACTGTCACCATAGGCCTCCATAAGCATTCGATACGATTCGGCAGTTGATTTCTTCAAATTGAAGCAGAAAAGCAGAGCTTCCCGTAATTGCTCTTTTTCTGGCATAAAACTAGACATGATTAGCAAAGGAAAAATGTATGTTGTTGTACGAAATTGCTGACAATATGCACTGATTAATGTTGACAGATGTCAGACTTATGAAAAAAGAAGTATGGCGTGCCCATGGTAGCTTAATACGCTCACTCACGCCATCTATGTCCAAACAGCGGATTTAAGCGTATACACCTGGTATAATGTCGTTAAATTCAAACAAAAACTTCTACACATAAATATGCACGTTGTTTGATTTATTGTCACCAGATGTAGCTATGTTGACATAAACTTACGTATAAATAGAGGAAAATTTGACGAAACCTAAAGTTTCTAAAGTTTCAGGTCATATTATCCATGGAAAATGACAACTATAAATAAGACTATTAAAATAATTCATGGAATATCTTTTCAACAATATTTCTATTCTATAAAAGGTAGCACTATAAAATTAGTTTGTTTATTTTTTATTTAAAAATGTATTCTTTGAAACTATTGAAAATAATACAAAAAATATTTCTCCATGAAATTGAATTTTTAATGTCCTGTCAAATAGTGTGAATAATACTATTGTACAATACCTCAAAATAGAGAATTACGCAAAATCCATGGACTATGCTGCAAGGTTGACCTTAACTTGTGAAAATTACCATGAAATCGAATTAGAAGCCTTTGTAGGGTTTCGTAGCCATTCTTCTAGTTGGAAATATTTCTACTTACGTTCGTTCACATCTACGTGAGTGTCCATATTAGTACACATATTTATGAAATATTATTTAATTTTTATAGTATTTTTTTTCTTGATTGTATTTTTTTTATATTTTTTTGTTGTTGATAAATATCAGACATATTTACTATAATTACGTGAATATTTTTATTTAAGTAAAACTTATGTGTATATTTTTTCTATTTTTATCAATGGAAAAATCTATGTAATCAAATAGTGGAGAGAGAAATGCGTTGAAATATAGTTTTTTCTTCTTCTTCTTCTTTCCATTTATCTTTTTATATTACCAAATTAGGAAATTGTATATAATTTCCATAACGTCATAAAAAACGCAAACAGTTTTTTTAGTTTTTTTTTTTTATTAATAATTTAAAGGTCGTTTACAGTAATGCATTCAAATAGTTACTGTTAATTTCATTAGTGAATTTTTTTTAAATGCTTTTTTTTTATATGTTTTTGTTTTTATAATGCCACAATAATTATACTTTTTAATGGAGAAATTTCACTTTTATTTTTAGTTTTTGTAATAGTTTTCACTTACCGCTGAATTCAATCGAAACGAGATAAAACCAATACTATTTTTTTTATTATAATTTTAACTGTTAAAATTTCATTCATGTTTTTGTGAATAAAATGTATTTTTTTGATTTGTAGCTGTTTTTCTATATTGTACTAGAAAATATATTGAAAATTTTGGGATTTTACAGTCGCGTGAAGATGTATGCATGTATGTAGATTTTTTTTTGTGTAGAGTTGAATTATGCATAAAAATTTTCTTCTCTACTCTACATATTGTAAAATGAGTACAAAATTTCTATTTTAAAATATTCTACAATACTTTCCATTTTATTTGAAACAACAACAAAAAATATCTTTCTTTTTTGCAATTTGCATCATCATATTTTGACTTGTAAAAGATAAAGGTTAAACTAATATTTATTTGCCAGTTTTCAGTTAAACTAACTGTGACATGAGACACTGTCGCTCCTATGGAGCATATAGCGGCACTAGAGACTCTGTGAACTCTCTCCATCTGCTTCTGTCTTGGGCTAACCAATTTGTTGATGTTCGCGCTCGACTGATCTTCTCCAAGTGGTCCTTGGTCTTCCTCTGCTGCGATTGCCCTGTGGGTTCCAATCTAGTGCTATCCTTACTATGTCCGTAGGTGGTTTTCGCAAGGTGTGGCCAATCCAACTCCATTTCCTGCGTTTGATGTCAGCTAGCAGGAGTATTTGCTTCGTGAGAAGAAGCAGCTCATCGTTCGTTATCCAGTTTGGCCAGAAGATCTTGCTTATACGCCTCAAGCATCTGTTCACAAATGTTTGAGGATTACGAGTCGTCCTGTCGGTTACTTTCCATGTTTCGCAGCCGTACAGCAGGACTGGCTTGACGTTTGAACTGAATGTTCGAAGTTTGAGTGCTATGGAGAGGTGGTTTGAACACCACACGTTCCCAAGTGAGGTGTACGCTTGTCGCGCCTTGTTGATGCGCGTTTGGATGTCTGTTTCAGTTCCACCATCCTTGCTGAGCATGCTGCCAAGGTAACAGAACTTTTCAACATTTTCAACTTGGGTACCGTGTAGCATCAAGGGCCTCTCGCAGGTGGCGCCGATACGCATCAATTTGGTCTTCTTGATGTTGATTCTCATCCCCACTTCTTCGGCGTTGGAGGCCAGAGCAATCAGTTTCTCCTGAATGCCGTTGAAGGTGTGGGACATGAGGCATATGTCGTCGGCGTAGTCCATGTCGTGGAGCTATGGTCCGGATGCTTCTTCTTGTGCTGTTTTTTGATAAGGTGTTTTTTTTTATAGCTTGCGGTTTATCAGGCCAGCGAAGCAACCCCCAGTGACGTTGGGGGACCCTACGGACTACATATATATAAGGCTTGTAGTCGGCCTTTCACCCCGGCACCAATGCCGAGATGGCGGCAGCGGGAATCGAACCCGGTACCTACCGAGTGTGAGTTGGTCGACTTGACCACTGCACACACCCGGGTTTTTTTCTATTTAATTTTTGTTTTTTTTTTCAATTTTTAAAAAAAAAAAAAGTACTTAAAGCACAGTTGAAAAAAAATATGCATTAGTACAAAAGAAAAAAGACGCGTGTTAATTTAAGAGAAAATACTAAAAGGTCGATTAAAAGTTCTTAACTTTAGAGCTCCGCCCCCTTAGATTAAAGAATACCTGGATAGGCCCCTACCGTATACGTATACACATTTTTGTGTCCAAATTATTATAAAGAGATATTGCCGTCAAAATTTTTTTATGTAGACATGACACCCACTGCCATCTAGTTGTCGTAATAGAAATTTATTGAATTGCAAAAGAATAATTTATATTCATTTTAATTCACTTATTGGAAACAAAAATACAATTTAAATACAACGATAGGCAATTTTTATTTTTCGTAATCAAATATAAAGCGCCTCAATTTTGTAGACTTTCCATGAAAGTGGAGACTTAAGATATATTCTTGTCATTTGCGAAGTTTTATATTGGCACATCGAAAATTGCAATTAAAAGTATTTTTTTTTACATATTTACAAGTATTTACGAAAAAGTAAGTATTTTTATAAATAGTTATATTTTTGATAAAACTTAATATGAAGTTTTTATTTCAGAAAATGAAGTATTTTATGAATAATTGCTGCTCAACCGAAGAAATGAGGAAGCCGGGAATTTCTTTCTTTCGGTAAGTTGACATGTTATTTTTTACTAGAGAAATTAATAGAAATTGAGTTTATACAGTGTTCAATTAGCTTTTAATGATTTATTTTGTACAAAGAAGTGGTCAAAAAGTGAAAAGTTCAGCATTGAATAAATGTAAACAAATCTGATGTTGACAGTTCACAATGTTTACCAGAAAATAGTTCAGTGCCGGTGCATGTAAAGTGTGTGTAAGAAAATTTAAGGGAACGAATTTTTTTAATAGTGCAAAAAATCTTTAATTTATGTTAATTCTTAATTGAAAAAGTAAATGTGACGATCGTATATTTATATGTTAACTTTACAGGTTCATAGAGCAGACACTAAAGTAGGAGCGAACAGGAGCAGATTGCAAAGAAATGCTATTCCTTCCGTATTTGGTATATGGAATAGCTACACGGTAAGTTTTAATACTGCACAATTAATAATTGCAAAAAAAAACAATGGTTGATGTATAATTTTGCTTTAAATACTTCTATTTTTTAGGTTCCTAATAACACCGGTGAATACGACGACATGGATGCAGCTGCAGAAGAAGTAGAATTTCATTCGAATGTAAGTAAAGTATGTCCGTTTAAATTCTTCATGTATTATAATGTTTTCTTCTATGCACATTTAAAGCATTGTTTTTTATTTATTCATTAAATGTCTTCACAATTTGCATATTTAGAATTATACTTCTTTAAAATATGGTATGGATTGTTCTTCTGATACTACGCAAAATATTGCCGGAAAACTGAAAAAAATGTCGTCCAGGTTTTACAGATGAGGCCATCACGGCTCTACGATATGCAGTAGATGAAGCTGCGACGAAAAGTTACGAGTATAAGCTTTTCTGTAACCTGGTTTTCGACGAACTGTCTATTCGAGAAAAAATCGAATGGGATGGATCTAATTCGTACGGGTACTTCGATTTTGGATATGAATCCGTATCCAATGTTAAGGCTACACAAATTTTAGTATTTATGCTTGTTTGCGTAAATAAAAATTGGAAGCTACCAGTCGGTTATTTCCCTATAGCTTCCATTAATGCTCATCAGAAAGTTAATTTGGTACAGCACTGCATTGAAAATGTGCTCGACACAGTCGCAGAGCTGCTCGGATTAACTTTTGATGGAGCTGCAACGAATGTCACAATGTCGAAGCTACTTGGATGAAAATTTTACTTTTACAATGGATAGCAGAAATACAAAAATTGGAATATTTCCGGATGCATGCCATATGATTAAATTAGTTCGCAATACCTTCGCGGAAAACTCTCAAATTATGGATGCAGATAATAACATTATTCACTGGAAATATTTGGTAGCCTTACAAAAGTTGCAGGACTTAGAGGGTTTGCATTTAGGTAACAAAATTAGGAAAGCCCATAAAAATTTATATTTACTAAGTTGCGGTGTGGTTTGATTTCAACATAAACATAATATCACATTTTCTCATTTAATTCATTTTGCATTTTTGAAATTAATTTAAATTTGTGCACATAATTGTTTTGATATAATCAAATAACTTGCAATTCCAGAATTGTGGTCAGAAAACTCGTGGATTTTGCAACAAAAAACCAGAATTGTGGTCAGAAAACTCGTAGATTTTGTACCATGATAACGCACCGTCCCATCATTATTCGTTATTAGAGAATTATCTATGATTCATCTAAAATAGAGAATATATCTCTTTCGAGTTTACATAAACTATTTCAGCTTCAAGAATAATGGCTGATCTTAGAGTAAATTTTAGGCAAACTATCTTCAATACTCTTTATGTGATTTCTTTCAAAAAAGATATAATATTCATAAAATAACAAGATAAATATTTTACAAACGGGAAGTTTCGGTCTCTAAAGATAAGAGAAAGCATAATAATACTCGTATGACAAATAAAGCATGCTATGACATAACCATACTCATCAAAGACACAATCAGCAGTCCTGCGCGCTAAATTTTTGCGTCAGATTTTGACAAGTATCAAATTATCTATAAAAAAAGAAACTTTTTCCCTTAGATTAAAGAAGTACTGGATAGGCCTCTACACAAAAATTCTGTCCAAATTTTGTTGGCAATACATTCATAGAACGCACACACATGCAATACAACAGAAACGGCGTAAATCATTGGGGGCCAATTTAAAAGTTCAGTATGCGATTGAAGCGGTTCGTTTAAAACCATTTTTCAGTATATAAAAATATGAATTGTAAGTTATTTGATTATATGAAAGCAATTATGTGCACAATAAGATGTTAATCGTATACAACATTAAAGGAAATGCTTTAAAACTAAATTATAATATGAAAAATTTAATGTACTTAAAAAATTAATAACTTATATTCTAAAAAAAATGAAAACAATATTATTAAGTAAATGCATTATAATATGGTCTAATAGAGCAATCAAAACAAATTTATTTAAATAATAAGCTTACCGAAGAATAAACTTTATTTATTATAACACAATGAAACACGCAATGGAAAATAGACAGAAAAATTCGGTCCCTTAAACTTTCTTACACACACTTTATATACACCGGCACTGTACTATTTTATGGTAAACATTGAACTGTCAACATCGGATTTACAAATGACAAAGCTAACCCCCCAAGTCTTCACTTTCATGGAGAATTAAAGTTTTCAAACTCTCCGAAAGTCTACAAAATTGAGGCGGTTTATATTTGATTGATATTTACGAAATGTATAATAAACCTAAAACAGAATTCCATTTCGTATCAAAAGATTGTACAAAAAATAAAAATGACCTATCGTTGTATTTTAATTGTATTTTTGTTTCCAGTAAGTGAATTAAAATAAATATAAATTATGCTTTTGCAATTATATCAATTTCCATTACGACACTTAGATGGCAGTGGGTGTCATGTCTACATAAAAAATTTTTGACAGTCATATTCCCCTAGTAAATATTTGTACACAAAATTGCGTATACATATACGGTAAGGGCCTATCCAGGTATTCTTTAATCTAAGCTTTTTCCATTTTTGTTTTCTATACCGTCCAATGGTGTTAGTGACTATAAGAAAAAGTTTAGTTTTTTTTTATGGAAATAGAAAAAAACAACTTCCTTCAAATATTTTCTAATTTCTTATGTTAACAAAAAAACAAGAGAAATTTTGCACACTTTAATTTAAAATGTAAAAAAAAAACAACTAATAAATTCATTTAATATGGAAATGGTGCTTAAGGTTCGATGTGATTAATAGCCCAATTATATTAATTATAATTATTATTTTCTTTTCAGTTTCCAAAAGCTAATTCCATTTTTGGCTTTATGAAAATAATTCAATTTTTGTAGTTTTTTTCTCTTCTATTTATGCATTTAAATTCAAAACTGTATTACATACATATTTGATTTGATAAAAATCCGAAACGACAAAATTAGTAAGAAATTTTTTATTTCTTAAACTTTCTGCTTTCTCCAATTCCAAATATGGCAAGATTTAAATCGAATTCCTCTCACGTTCTACCCACGATATGCGCGCAGGGGCTTATGAAAAGAAAGAAATTTGAAGTGTTTTTCATATAAAATTATTTTTTTTTATGCTGGAAGATGATTCACATATGTTTTTCCCATTTTTTTTTTGTTTAGGTCTGTTACCCATAAAATCAACCAACTTAACATTTCATATCCGTATTTCGTAGGCAAATTGCTATCTAAAATTGCTTGTGCATATTTGAATATTCAGTTTGGTTGAAATTCTAGAGGAAATAATGACTTTGATAACTTAACTTTCAGACATGATTAAATATCAAGAGAAGATTTGTTTATTTTTTCTTTGCAAAACTCTGGGTTTTTAAAAACAATTAATTGTAACATTTTCTTATAAATATCATAAGTCTTATTAGCTAAAACTACAATATGAAGAGGGAAAAAAATATTTCGTTAAATAAAACTAATAATAACAATTAGTAAAATAATAATTAAAATAGTTTAAAAAATAAAAATATCTACATTTAGTAGATGTAGTTTTTTTACAAAGTTTCGTGGTTTATTATGACAGTATCATTACAGAAGTGTTATTTAAAGTATTGTCTTCTTTAGATTCGATGAAAGAATCAATCCAATTTTTGGTCATTTCGTAGTTATCGAAGTGCTGCTCTGACAAGCCATGCGCCATGATTCGAAAGAAATGATAATCAGATCTGGGAATATCTGGTGAATATGGCGGGTGAGGCAGAACTTCCCATTTCAGCGTATTTAAATAAGTTTTCACGACTTTCGCAACATGGGGTCTTGCATTGTCGTGGAGCAAAATTACTTTGTCGTGTCGATCTTTATATTGCGGCCGCTTTTCTTGTAATGCTCTGTTCAAACGTAGCAATTGTCGTCTGTATACATCCCCAGTAATGGTTTCACCCGGTTGGAGGAGCTCATAATAAATAACACACAGCTGATCCCACCAAATATACAGTAAGATCTTCTTTCCATGAATATTCGACCTGGGGGACATGTCGATTCATGACCGGGCAAGCCCCACGATTTTCTGCGTTTGGGATTGTCGTGGAATACCCACTTCTCGTCACCAGTGACGATTCGATGCAGAAATCCCTTCCTTGCTTTCCGTTGTAGAAGAATCTCACAGGTGACTAAACACCGTTCGACGTCCCTTGGCTTCAACTCATGTGGAACCCACGTTCCCTGTTTTTGTACCATTTCTATGGCTTTCAGGCGTTTTCCGACCGTCGAAAAGTCGACTCCAAGCGATGTGGACAACTCCCGGCGTGTTTGGCACGGGTCTTCATCGAGCAACGTCACCAAATCTTTATCTTCGAACTTTTTCGGCTATCCGGGACGTTCCTTGTCTTCCAAATCAAAATTTCCATTTTTAAACCGCGCAAACCACTTTCTGCAAGTTTGCTCAGCAAGAGCATGTTCGCCGTAGACATCCACTAAAATACGATGACTTTCCGCGGCACTTTTCTTCATGTTGAAGTAATGGAGTAACACTCCCCGCAAAAACGATTTTTCAGGCACGAACTTCGACATGTTTGACACTGCGCAACAAGTGCTACTAACACTATAAGAAAATGTCATATAGCGGACAAGTTGTGTTATGTCAGTCACTTCTGGGAGAATATATACTTTACTTTTGTATGTGTGACTATGGATAGTTGGCTAACGCTATCTTTTGTAAAACGCTCCGAATTAATTTCAATACCTGGTAAATTAATCAAAAATAAATTTGAGCGGATCCGAAAATTTGAACTTCAACGGCATGAGCTGGCCAAAAACAACACACTAATAATGCCGCAGCCACCGTATTCCCCATATCTGGTCCCATGTGACTTTTTCTTGTTCCCGAAACTGAAGAGCCCCATGAAAGGACGACGCTACTCTACCATTGAGGAGATAAATACGGTATCGAAGGAGGAGCTAAACAAGGTCACAAAAAAATGATTTTTTGAAGTGCTTCGAGGATTGGAAAAAAACGTTGGCACAAGTGTATTATATCTGGTGGAGATTATTTTAAGGGGGACAAATAGATATTCATGAAAAAATAAATAATTTTTGAAAAAAAAACACAAAATTCGCGATACTTTTTGAACAGACCTCGTATCTGGAAAATTCGAATTTTTTTTTGGAACAAGTATTCTTGCATTCTAATTGTCCCAAATAGATTTACATTCTTTTCTTCACATCATCAAACTATCATGAAAAGTTTTGTCAAAACATTCGAAAAATTGAAAGTCTTATGACAGATAAACTAAAACTTTTATATATTATATTATAATTTTGAATTTTTATGTTTCAAGTTTAAAAACATATTTATCTTATTACTCACCAAAAAAGACTATTTTAAAATGAAAATACCACTCGTATTTTGGTTGGTTTTGACCTACAGCCAAAAAAGGTAGCCGACCCCTGATATAATAGATGCCCGGCAGCGTTTGTATAAATTTCAAAGAGGGTGCATGCTGCCATAGGCGCTTCAAGGAATATTGTCTTGGCTAGCATGCAATTAAGTCAATTTATGTATCAGTTACTATTTAACCCACATGTGTGTACCCCCATCCCAATACTACATGAACATATGTTCACCTTGAATGAAATGCGGCCGTACTCACCTTGTTTATTAGAGACTTAACCTTTGTCATCGAGGGTGACAAATTGTGTATGTAGTTTTAACTAAGCCAATAAACTGTAAGTAACAATGAATTTGTTGACCACCTTTGATATTAAAGTAATTCGAGAGGTAAATACTATTTGGTATCGACAAACACGAAGCGTTCGCTGAAACCCTTCTTACTCGTATTTCTCTGAATTTTGTTCTCCACACTTTGTTAGTAATATAGTAGAAGGGCACTTTGGGACAAGGGGTTTAACGAAATCACGAAAGTGCTGGAATTTATATTAAATTTATTAATGCTGACATAATATTTATTTTTAGCCTTCAGTCTAGTTTTAGAAATTTTACAAAATATTTATTAATCTAGAACGTAATGGAGTATTAAATTTTTATAGACAACATAATCAACAGGCTATGAATATTTAATAAAAGAATTTTTATGTAACGAATAAATTGTGTAGATTTTAGTTTTTTTTGTGAGGGAAGAGGGTAGTTGAATTTAGAGCATGTGCACAGGAAAAATTTGCAGATGTCGGGAGCGCTCAGCTGAATAGTAATATTATCAGAGCCTCGCAGTTAGCAGCTGTTAGTAACGATTCCACGCTACTCGAAAGTGATAATATGGGGAGCCACGTAACTAGCAGCTGTCAGTAATGTTGTCACGTCGCTCCAAAATGCTAGTATCGGAGCCATGTAAGTAGCAGCTGTTGCCACGCGGCCCGAAAAATCTAGTATCAAGGTCGCGCAACTACAACTATCAGTAACGTAGGCTTTGTTAAATTATTGTTATTTCAGGTGTTGCAGTAATGAGACTGTAATCATTGAGAGCATTGGGGACTTCCACACAGCTTGTAAATAAGTAGTTCCCTACTAAACGTAAAATAGAAATTTCAACCTCATACAGTAGATACGCGAACCCATAATGCGTGATAGCTGAGTTGTGTTTTTGAAGTGTGTTGAGAAAAATGAAATTTGCATCAATGACGTGCCTATTGAAAATTCCTTACCAAGAAAACAATATTTTTGATGGCATTTTTAGAGGCCTCGAGATGCAGTGGAAGACTTACCTCGACTAAAAAGAACTTTAACATTAAAAACTGATGAAAATTTGAAGCGAGTAAAGGCTCTCTTCGTCTCAGAACGGACAGTGCCAGACTCTTATATGCTCCACCATGAGCACGCCCCTATCACAACGGAAAGAATATTTTTCGCAAAAAGGTATTCCTGTGGTTCTCCACTCGAAAGACCATCACTTCGAAAGGCCTTTTTGGTGGCTGAAAACATTTTTGAGAGGACAAGAGGAACCTCCTCCAGG
Source organism: Atherix ibis (assembly GCA_958298945.1). Taxonomy (NCBI): domain Eukaryota; kingdom Metazoa; phylum Arthropoda; class Insecta; order Diptera; family Athericidae; genus Atherix; species Atherix ibis. The sequence goes on from OY282607.1 coordinate 84,954,305, forward strand.
AAGACCTTCAACATCGAAAACTGATGAATACGTGGAACGAGCAAGGACGCTTTTGAGGTCAGATTGTCGATTAAGATTCCCGCCGTTCATCAAATTTTGAATCAAGATTTGAGCAAAAAATAAGTGTTGGTCCGCAATTACCCTATTTACCTGATTTTAGTCCTTGTGATTTTTTTGTTCCCCAAAATCACAAACTACGTAAAAAGACATAATTTTGGTATTGTCAATGATATCCAAAAGGGCATTAATAAAAAGTAAAAATAAAAATGAAATTGTTGGAGAAGAAAATCAGTTTTAGTGTGTCAGAAAAAAATATTTTTCTACCACACCTCGTATCTTATCTGAAGTCAACGTTATATGAAGTAGTTCTGTACTGGCACGGGATAAAAAGGAGGCAATAAGCGGCCACTCGATACTATGATTAGACCATAAAAATATTTATGCTCACATGTAGAGTCGTATTTGTATGATAGATAAAAATTTGTCTATCATAAATTTTGTTTATCTGTTATTCTGGGTAATTTTTAATCGATTTGTGTCCGCACTGTAGTGTAATCAGTATGCCAATAATTGTATCAGCAGAGAGCTTTACTGTTTGCATTGGAATGATTTCTGATAACCGAACACATCCAGTAGGCTGTAAGGCGGATTCGCCTAGAAAATGATCCAATCGCAAATGAAACCCGATGAGTCAGTCATACTTAACAGCCTTCAATTCAAGTTGATGATTGTTTGGGTTTCAGTTTTTTTTTACTTTTTTTTGGTGGTATTATTCTTAACTATTGCGTTAAGTTGTCTTGAAAAATTTGCGGTTAATTTATCTCTTGTCTAGATACTTGGTGGCTGATTACGCGATTAATTTTTTTCTGGTATGTATTTCACTTTTTCCTACACAAGTTTATGACTTTGAAGTGACTTTAAAAAAAAACCAAAAGCAAAATGATACAAAATTAAAACTGTTTGCACGATTCACTACGAATGACCTCACCACCAGTACTAATCTCTGCATACGCAAATGCTGAGCTTCTTCTTAATGCAAAACTCGTTTCCTTGAGGTACAATTCTAAATAAACACAAAATTCAAGTCTACCTAGACTAGTAGTGGCAACAGCTCATAAATTTTTCACACCAAAGCTAGCTAGCCTCTGATTCATTCGTGCCATGATGGACGACGACGACAATCCTTAAGTGTGCAAAAATTTGTATTCGTCTTTTTACTCTTCGAACTATGCTTAAATTTATTGCAACAACAAAAAAATATGTACACATACTCTCGTATGTCAATTGGGTAGGAGCGAGTATTGATAATTTATGACTCATGAAAAAGCTGTGAACGTGCCTATTCGAAAAGTGCTTGGCTTTCATGTCATGGTTAGTATTTTGTCAAATGCCAAGTAAATTGTCATATACAAAGTAAATAATATTTTTAATGGGACTTTTATGAAAAAGATATTCTTTGGTAATTTTTTTGTTCTGTTGGAAAGTGTTGTTATTGCCGTTTTGATGATTGGATCGGATTTACTTAAAATAAAGCACAACTTATATAACAGATTAAAAGTTTCAGTCTACATTAAAGATTATAAATTTTTTTATCATAAAATTTTCTTTTTTCGAAAAAATTGTATATGAGTTGAGTCAGATTTATGTATAGAAATAAAAGCCAATCACTATAGAAATGGTCCAAAAAAAAATCTTAAAAACTTCTTAAAAAAGATCTTAATTACTAAGGTTGTAACGTACTTATGTAAATAAACTAGGAGTAGAGCCTTTAACATACAAGATATGGTAGAAAAGTAAAGGGCGTTTTTTTTTTTGTTAGAGTAATTTTATTTTATTTTTATTTATTAATCCCTTATCAAAATATTTTCCTTGGGCAGCTATATATCGGAGGAGGTGTTATTTCTATCAACAGTACCAAATGAAGTACTTTTACTTAAAATGAAGTCTCACCAGCGATGCGGAAACGATACCCGCGATATGGGCATTAACCACAGCCACCACGTTGCTGCCTAAGGCGCCTCACCATTGTCGGGCACAGTGTGTTTTAAAATCATGGGGCACCCCGATTCCTGTAGTACCTATTTTTGTTTTAAGAGTACTTCGGTTTGTACTTTTGAGCTACGGTAAGGAATCTTGTAAATCCCTAGGCACTGCTATGCCAGCTCAGGTAAGCGGGTACGCCAAGACCCGAAAGTACAACCGGAATCGACCTTATTCTATCACCCGGTCGTAGCCATCTTGCGTGTCATTTACACACTAATTCACGCACCATTCTCGCTATCCTCTCAAAAAAAGCCACGGCAAATCTGTTAAAGCATTCATACCGTTCTCTCATACGAGGGTCGTTAAATAAGGCCTTAGAAAATCCGAGAAATTGCGCTCGTAGTGTCGGTCCGATAATGCTAATTACAAAAAAAAAAAAAATTTGTAATTAGCATTATCGACAGAAAAGCTGTCAAAATTTCAGCTCGATCCATAGCGTAGGTCAATTTCTATCGTCGATTAAAGTTAACGACATTTATTTGTGCATAACAATGGAAAAAAGCGAGTTTAGGGCTGTCATCAAACATCTCCATTTGAAAGGCTTAAGCCCAAAAGAAATCAAAGCCGAGTTGGATGCAGTTCATGGCACATCTGCACCTGTGTTTGTGACGGTTTACAATTGGGTGAATGAATTTAAACGTGGCCGTTCATCCACAGAAGATGAACATCGTTCAGGATGCCCAGTTGAGGTGTTTACTCCTGAAATCATCGACAAAATCCACGATCTGATTTTGAACGATCGGCGAATTAAAGTGCGCGAATTAGTTGAGGCCACGGGAATATCACAAGGTACAGTCGCTTCAATTTTGCATGAAAAATTGTCTGTGAAAAAAATTTCGGCAAGATGGGTGCCGCGTTTGCTCTCATAGGAGAATAAGCGCAATCGTGCAGTGGACTCTGAGACTATGTTGGCACTCTTTCATCGCAATCCTGCAGAATTCCTTCGTCGATATATCACTGTGGACGAAACCTGGATACACTACTACACTCCAGAAACGAAGAGACAGTCATCACAGTGGATTTTCAAGGGTGAACGGGCTCCTAAGAGGGCAAAAACTGTTCCATCGGCCGGCAAGGTGATGGCCACGGTCTTTTGGGATTCGCAGGGCATCATTTTTATTGACTACTTGGAAAAAGGAAAAACAATAACAGGAGCGTATTACGCGTCGTTATTGCAACGGTTGAGCGAGGAAATCAAAGAGAAACGCCCCCATCTGAAGAAGAAAAAAATCCTCTTGCATCAGGACAATGCGCGTGTGCACAGCTGCGCTGTTTCCATGGCCAAAATTGTGGAATTGAGAATGGAATTGTTGCAGCATCCCGCTTATTCACCAGATTTGGCCCCGAGTGACTATTTTCTTTTCCCCAATCTGAAGAAATGGCTTGGCGGACGACGGTTCACTTCCGACGAGGACGTCATTGCTCAAACGGATGAGTATTTTGCAGAACTTCCGAAATCCTATTTTTTGGACGGGATAAAAATTTTGGAAAAACGGTTGGAAAGGTGTATAGAGCTAAAAGTAGATTATGTTGAAAAATAAAAAGTTTTTTGGCTGGCACTCTCTTCCGCCGCCCCACAAGAACGTCTAGCCTCCGCAGCCTGACCACGCCCGTATAGGTATCCATTCATACTGCCATATCCCGTGAGTAAATACCCAAGGTACAGACCACATTCAAATCCATACGCTGACGTAAAGCACACTGCCATTCACACTCTCATCCCATCGACGTTGCCAAATTTCATACATTCTGTTCAGGATCAGTGCACGCCGCTGGCGTGGACTAAGATCCTGAACTTCTTCATTCATAACCGGACAACCAGCAAGCGGGATGCCCCGCTATAAACGGTAGTGAAGCAGCACCTCCAGGTCCCATGGAATTTCTCCCATGAGAACCTGCATCGCCTCGGTTGACACGGTTCTACATACATTCAAACATGCATACAAAGCCAGACGCTGAACTAAATTTATGCCTACCCTTGCATACTGGTAGCACATAATGTCACCCCCTACACACGACGCATACACGGCTCACGGAACAAATACACCCTTGTACAGGACTTTTACCGCTCTGGATCGAAGTCCTCATTCTGTGCGAAATACTCGCATCAGGATGCCAACCAAACCGGCCACGCGCCCCTCAAGATGTTGCATTGAGGCTCATAGTTCAGCCTTTCCCCAACCTTTACTCCAAGGTAACGTACTTGACGTAGTGAAACAGAAAAAGTCCCACGAACTTAGATCACATAAATAGGTAGACGGGACCGAATTCCTTCTTCCGACAAAAACTCTTCAATGTAAAAGGCCGTGTAGCAGAAGCATCCAGGCGTTTGCAATGACTTCTTCACAAAAACTTAATCGACAGTTTGTCCTGGAGGCACAAATTACTTGCGAATCATCTCTGAACTCACGAGAGTCCTCACTTCTTGTGCATTTTCAACAGTTTTAAAAGCAAAAAAAAAAAACACGACATTCGTCTACCACTACTTCTCAGCCCTACAAAAATGCTTTATGTCACCAAAAAAATTTGTGCTCTTCATAACCAATATCATTAGTAATATAGCCGTTTAAATTAAATGCAACATTATTTGTTCATAATTTATTTTGGAAATGTTTTAAAGTTCAAAGGAATTTTTGAAAATAGTGTAGCGTTGAGCAGAACACCTCTAGACTATGTATTTTGGTTTTCCATCTTAGATTTATTAAGGACGTAAATAAAACTGAAATTGAAAACGATTTTTATTTATTATTGCAAGTTTAAATTAAAATACATTAAAATAATAAAGTGGCAAAAATTGACCATTCTAACATTGCATCGAAGTCTTAACTTGTAATATGTCTTGTTGTTTAATATAAGCCCTCAAAAAATATTGCTGCCACCCGTACTATTGCATTTGGTTTAGTACTTTTATCGCAGTAACTTCAACAGTTTGGCAGATTTCCCTATTCCGGTCTTCTTTTATCTATTTTAAATCAGTTGTAGACTATTTTGTGCCAATTTTCAAGATAGCTGATTTCTGTTGTAAATATACGTTCAAATAAAAACGAATTGAAAAGCTCCAATTTTAATACTTCAACAAAAGTCTTTGTAGGAAATTTATTTTCTTTTCTTGCTATGATAAATTCCAAATTACCCATTTAAATATTTTCTAATCAAAATGAAAATAAAAATAATAACAGCAAAATAAAGATAATGACTTCAATTCTATGTTTCTGGTTAAAAATACTTATAAGATAATATAAAGTTAAGTTTATCATTTGAGAAGATAAGAATTTGAGGTCAGTTCCACTTTGGAATTTTTCTTATGCAAAACTTTTTCTTTTACAACAGAAATTATACAAATTTTTAATTCAATTCCATAATAAATTATTCAGGAAATCCTTTTTTTCATCTAATGGGAGGTAAACTGTAATTTTTTTTTTGTTGGAATAAACTAAGTACAAAATTATCCAATTCTGGGTTGGAAAAATATAGCGCTGTCATTTGACAGCTGTCAAAAATACATGTCATCCATTTTTTTTTTGGATTTGTTTAGTATAAAGTTTGCCATTTTACATTATGGATCGTTTAACAGACCATGGAATATGCATAGGGTGCTTTGGCCATTGAGTCCTCGTAGAGTGTCTGTCTAGTTTGCATTTCAGTCTAAAGCTGTCACTAGACCGTATTTATTTGTATTTTAAGGGAAGAGACGGCTACCGTCATTTCTGAGCGCCATATATATATTATACACAATATATTTTTTCTTTATTAAGCAAAATGTTACCAGAAAGCGTAATTTCGAAACTTGGTAATGTCAATAATTGACGTCCAAGATCATACGATTTGACAGCCATTGGATTTTTTCTTGTTGGACCTCAAAATTTAGAATATTTAAAATCCAACATCCATCAAGAAATGACCGAACTAAAACTCGTAATTTGCGAAAAAAAATTATCATAAATTACGTCAAAAGGATTATCAAAAATTACGTTAAAAAATTTCACCTATGTTAGCTCGTATTAAAAACAATAGTAATTTGTCAATCATTTTCCTACAAACACCCGAAACCCATTATGCCACTAAACCGTCAGCTAATTGAAGACTTTCGAAATCAAAATCAACCTAAACTCATTTAAGAAATATTTCTAAAAAAAACTTCCCCATTTCAATAAATTAAAAACATTTAAATTATGCTCTAATGACTATTTTTAAAAACTATTCCATTACTTAATTTTCACATAAACAACTAATGCTGACCGACAGACAGGCCATGATTGATTTGGCACGCAACATACTTATTTGATGAATTTATCAACAGAAGCATAAACACACACAAATATCAACCAACAAACCATGTATGAAACATCATATTAATTTGACTTAATAAAAAAGAGGCTACGATTTTTTATTATTATTTGACAGCTGAGTGTCCAGTAATAAAAAATTATCTTAGAGCCCCTAATAGGGGCGCATATGACAAAACGATTAAAATTTATTTCGATCCAATTGAATTCTTTGGACCACATATTAACTGTGTCTTAACTTTGAGAAGATTTGATAAAGAAGAAGAAGAAGAAGAAGGGGAAAAAGTTACTACACTTTATTGGTTAGTTGAGTAACAAAATTCCGGTACATCAGTCATCTTGGAATGCCGCTTAAATAATATCAGACAATATCCAATTACGAAATTTCAATCTCGACAATAATAACTCAAATGTCACCAAAGTTCTCATGTTGCATTTAATTGTACGAATTTTTTAAATCTATCTGCTATGTCCTATGATCAATAGAAAATCAACCCTTACTTCAGTACAGTTTGCCTACAAGTTTAAAGTTCAGACGACCCTATTTTTATATACATAAACATACCAACTAGTTAACAGTTTTTAATTTCAAAATAATTGATCCTCAAAAAAAAGGTTCAAAATAGTTTGCGAACATAAATTAAAGACAAGACAAGAAAACAGAATTGCATAGGGGTAGTCCGAAAAGTACATGACCTAACAAAGAAAACACAAAAAATTTGGCAAAAATTATCTTTATTTTTCAACATAGTCTCCTTTTAGCTCGAAACACTTTTACCAACAATGTTCAATAGCTGCGATAACCTAAAAACCGTCAAAATCCTCAAAATAGCCATTAACCTCAGGCTTCATTTCTTCATTGTTAGCAAATATTTTACCACTGAGCTATTTTTTCAAGTTTGGAGAGAGTTTAAACTGTACCTTCATCTCAGGTGTAAATCCATGGTTATGAATCGATACAAATAGTAGGTTTTATTGCTGCGAAACATCCGCAAACACTTGATTGAAACATTCTCACGACACTGTTTATGGTCCAATGTGAACAAACGCGGCACCCATTTTGCGCACAGCTTTATCATGTCTAAATTTTCAGTCAATATGCGATGTACAGAACTTTTTGAAATTACTACCCTGAAAAGGACTTTTCACTCTAAATAAGAAATATTACAAGTATTTACTCCAAAATAAAACCGTCTGCACAGGACGCTATTTTTCCTATGTGTCATTTGTTTATGTATCCAACGTGACAAGGTAATGATTGCTCATTGGTTCTCGTTAAAATAGTACGGAAAAAAGAACCAGTTCTATTTCTGAAATCTTGCTTTGAAAGTATAGGGTTTTCCAAAAAGAGTGATATGATTTCTAAGTGACGTTTCGGCCATTTGTAATATGTCATGATCTGTCTTTTTTTCCATTGTATTCGGTATTGCTTACAATTTCATCATGGAGAGATTTACCAAAAAATTATTCAATTTTATCATCAAAATAATAGTTCTCCAATTGCAACTTTTCGTGCGCTCACTTTCATCTGAGTGGTGCGGTAAATAAACAAAACTGTCGATTCTGGTGCGAAGAATCAGAATCGACAGTTTTTGTAAATTGACAGTTTGGTGTGGTTTTTGGTCTGGTGGAATCATCGGTCCGTACTTCTTTCGAAATGAAGCTGTTAACACCGTTACTGTCAATGGAGAGCGGTATAGGTCGATGATAACCAACTTTTTATGGCCGAAACTGGAAGAAGTTGATCTTGACAAGATCTGGTTCCAAAAAGACGGGCCTACGTGCCACACAGCATGTGCAAAAACCGAATTATTGCGAGAAAAGTTTGAAGATTCGATTATTTCAAGAAATTGTGACATTGAATGGCCTCCAAGAAGTTTTGATTTAACACCATTAGACTATTTCTTGTGGTGTTATTTGAAGTCATTGGTCTTTAGCAATAAACCAGACTCTCTTCAAGCTTTAGAAGTCAATATTGAACGTGCTATTCATGATATACGACTTGATTTAGTGGAAAAAGTGCTCAAAAATTGGGTTCACTGCAAAAGAAGTCGTGGAGGCCATTTGAATGACGTTTTATTCAGACCTTAATTGTATCGATTGTACTTCACATTAAATAGAAAACATTTGAATTTCCTTAACAATTAGTTTGTTTTTTCTTTTAAAAAAAGAAATCATATCACTCTTATTCGAAAACCCTATAATTGAGCAGCAAGCAGTGACGTAATTTGTAGCATCGCAACCAGCATCGCAGCGAGCACGGTAGCAAGCAAAAAAAGAAGTGTGAAAAAGAGAGTCGTGTAAAGCGGGCTTAAGTTGTGTTCTCCTAAATTAAAAACAAATTCGAAAATGTATCGATTAATTTTATTGTTTGTTTGTATGCATGTAAGGTTCTTAAGGCATGTGCCAGGAGTCATTTTATAGCGGCCACGCTAATTTTCTAGAATGATTTGGCCTATGCTAGATCAGAAAAGAACAAAAAGCGTACTGAGAACAGATATGCTGACCGGGATCATTCAGGAAGATACGCTAGACGCTTTTGTCGTAGCTGTAAAAACTTGGAGGAAAAAGAGATAATTTCTCATATTTTCCGTTCGTGCCCAGCCGTCACAGAACGAGAACTCTGGGTGATGACTTGAGTGATATTGCATGTTCGCTTCAAATTGCTTTTCAGGATGACATCAACTTTGAACACGTCGTATCACAGCGGACGTAACCTTGTTCTAAATGTCTCCGACTGAAACTCGACGATCATTGGAAAAAAAGAACGAAGTTGTTCTTCACTAAAAATTAAAAAATTGTTCAAAAAAAACCACTACTTCCCATATTAAAAGAACAATATAAATTGAAACCGAAATTATCAAAATATACTATTTTGATTTGAGATATTTCCAATTATAGTATGGATGGATCACCCTGTTATTTCTATGATTCAATCCTTTTGGAATTTATTGTAATTCGAATGCAAGAAACTGAGAAGAAAAAAACATTTTCAAACTGCAAACACACCTTCTTAGTCTATGGTATTATTCATGGTACTCAAAGTATTGGTTTTTATTTTGTTGGCTTAACAGATTTTAATTAATTTTTAACTAAGCGGGATTGGGATAGGACAAGATTGCCATCAACTTTGAAGGTGGTATTAAGTTCAACAACTAAAAGTCAGTTGCAATCAAAACCGGCATACGCGATTCTCTCGCACGCATGAATAATTATTTGATATGCTTTCACATGGTAACAGCAGGTAACAGGTAATGCTCGCAATAACAACTTCATATATGAACCCTACGAGTATTATGACTTGCTGCGAAACTTTACTATTTATCATTCGTGATTGTTTTTTTTTCGAACTGTTTTGAAAAATCAACACTCGATACTGCCGATCTAGAAATAATTACAATACCATAAATGTGCCGTGGAATGCAACTACTTTTTATAAATAGTTCGCATATTATTTCTGCTCATCATAATTTATGACGTTGTTCAGTATATCAGTAGGACGGTAATTAATAATAGTTAGTTGAGCCTAGTTTACACTGTCCATTACCGTATTGGCTATTGTAGCTTATAGAATTAAAAAAAAATGAATCATAATCAAAGGCAAATTGGAAATGAACAAAACTGAACCTCAAATACAAAAAGGAAATATTACTAGTTTGTGAAAGAAAGTTATTTAATTGTAACGATGTAACTTTGATCAACAGAATTTTCTATTTCTTATTTATTATCAGTTATTTTTTCCCTTTTTTATTTTATTTGATTGCCTTCAAGCAACTTAAGAGTGTTTTTTTTTTGCTTTTGGCCGAGCACTTATCTTAGGGGACACACTTACACGGTATGGCAGAAAGTAATGAGACTTTACTCCCAATTTCATTTAACGTAAGTAAAGGGAAAGGCTGATTAGGGGATTGCAGATCTGATGGAGCAAGTAGTAGTAAGAAGCCCTTTACTTAACTCACATGATAAGAAGGAAAATTTGGAATGGAAAAAATCAAACAGGCCATATTGGCTGGTCAACAACTTTATAGTTTGAAAATACGTTGGAGGATTTACAAGAGGAAACACTTACAAAGGATCCACACAATTCTTTTGGGAACAAAAATTTAGAAAAACGGTTTTTGTCTTTCAGCAAGATAATTATTCTAAGTACACTTCTCAACTGAGTTCATATGAGGTCTGTTCAAAAAGTATCGCGAATTTTGTGTTTTTTTTCAGACATTTTTATTTATTCATGAATATCTATTTTGCCCCTTCAAAGTAATCCCCATCAGATGTGCCAACGTTTTTTGTGCCAACATTTTTTCCAATCCTCGAAGCACTTCAAAAAATCATTTTTTGTGAGTAAGTTCAGCTCCTCCTTCTATGCCGTCTTCATCTCCTCAATCGTAGCGTAGCGTAGTCCTTTCATGGGGCTCTTCAGTTTCGGGAACAAAAAAAAGTTACAGGGGGCCAGATCTGAGGAATGCGGTAGCGGCGGCATTATTAGTATGTTGTTTTTGGCCAAAAATGGCAAAAGTCAATTTTTGTTCTTCCACAAATCCGGGCGTTTCTGGTAGATTGCTTTGCGCAACTTGCGCATAACTTGCAGGTAATATTCCTTATTGACGGTTCTACCCTGTGTCAAGAACTCATGATGAACCACGCCCTTGCAATCGAAGAAAACTGTAAGCAAAACCTCCACATTCGACCGAACTTGGCGCTATTTTTTCGGTCTTGGCTCGTGCGGCAGCTTCCATTGGGATGATTGAGCTTTGATTTCCACGTCATGACCATAAACCACATCATAACCTTGCTCTGGGGCAAATTTGGGTAGTCGCGGACAGAGTCCAACAGCTCCTAAGCAATGTTAATGCGATGCTGTTTTTTGTCGAAATTGAGCAAAAATCGAAGACGAGCCAAAACACGTGCAAGCAAAACAGCTGCCAAAAATTAACTGAATATTCAAAATGGCCGAACTTGTCGTACCAACATAACGCCACAAAAAATCTAAAATCGAATATACGTAACCCGCGGAAATTTATACTTTTTTAATAGACCTCGTATTTTTTCCAGGAACCGCATTATATTTTTCCAGGAGCCGCATTGAAGAGAATGATGCGAGGTGTGTTAGAAAAGTAATGACATTGCAACTACTAATAGCTATCTGGATTTTGGACTTTCAATATAATAAACTGACAAAAATGTGTAATCGATTACGAGCTCTTGTGAGGTCAGAAAATCGTTCACAAGAAATTTGTGCCTTCAAGACAAAATGTCAACTAATTTTATATAAAGAAGTCCTTGAAAGGCTCAAAAAGAGGATTCTTCGCGTTACCACCATGACAACACCCCCTGTCACATGGACACCTCCATCAACGATTTTTTTGTCGGAAAAAGGAATTCCTGTAGTTCATCTACTCATACCACCCTCCTTCCCCCCACCGCCTCCTTTAACTCCGGAAAAACTGATAAGTCCGTGAGACTATCTTTTTTGTTCTCCAAGATCAAAAAATACTTGAAAGGCCATCATTTTGGTACTGACCATGTTGTTCCCATTCTCCACTGCTACTAAGAATGCGAATAACGTCTCCACACAAGAGAACTACTTTGAACGAAATAACATTGATGTATAAAATTTAATAAAAAATCAGTTTAATTAGTTTTCTGGCATATCTCGTATCCAAGTAAAAAAATGACCATCTATTAAAATAAATTTTAGAAGACAAAAAAAAATGCATCTGCTTTCTTTGAAGCAAAAATCGTTTTAAAATTGAAATTTGTTCTATTATTTTTTTCTATTATTTTTATTATTTAAAAAGGTATTAATTTTTTATTAGTAAAACATAAATTTACATAATAAATTATACTATATTTTTTGCTAAGAATTGAGCAATCGATGTCAAATGGAACACAGGGGTTTCTTTGACAAGTAATCTTTATGATCTTAAATAATATATAAAGTCTTTTAAGATAATAACTTAAAAAATAAGATTTAGATTAATTAAAAATTCTCTGTGATGGCATATCTGATAATAATCTGTATTATAAAATTTATTGATTTATGTTTATAGTAGTTTTCACTATTCTGTCTTCTACCGACATCATGTCACCTTACCACCTTAGCTCACCTGCAATCAAAACGTCAATCAACAAAGCCAATTGACTATCAAAAGAGTTTTGAACTTATGAACACCAGGCAAATTTGATATTAAAAAATTTTCCTTTATTAGTCATTGCATAAAAAGCAAATTGCAGCAAAACCTAATTTCTGAATGTGCTTTGCTCAGCATTTATCCTTGCATAAAAAGCAAATTGCAGTAAAACATAATTTCTGAATGTGCTTCGCTCAGCATTTATCTTTTATGTATTGTATTTATTTATGAATATTTTTCTTTAATTACTGCACATGAACTTGAACATTTGTTCAATTAATAAATGAACTTATTTACGTATAATAATAATAGAACTCTGATTTGTTGAGACTGGAAAGCCTGCGTCCAGTCTCAACAAATCAGAGTTCTATTGTATTAGCGGTATTTTTAACGGTCTTGAGTTCGAATCCAGCTAGTGATATATGAATTTATATTTTTTACGTCGCAACAATATTACAATTGGTAAAAGTGATTTTGGGCTAATAAATTTTAAACACTTCTTAACCGCTCAAATTAATTTTTTTTATAAATATTGATGAACAGAAGAAAAAGTGCCCATACTACTTTTACTCTACGTCAAAGGCAATCGTTTGTACTGGACTTTATCTCGAAAAATTTATAAATAACTTGATAATAATGTTATCCTTATTATTAATTATTGTTTGGGATCTTCGAAGAAACTAGCACCATTATCATCATCAACGTTGCTCTGATCAAAGCCTGCTGAATCGAAGAACTCCAGAGGTTCCGGTTTCGCACCATGATTTTCAAGTTCGACACTCCCAGCATATTTTGGGCGTCTGGGCTAATATCGTCGCACCAGACAGGATCTACTTCCTTTTCTGGAACCATAAATGGAGCCACTGTAGATTTTTGGGGCACGATCTTCCTCATCCTTTAGGATTAAGTTATTAAGCTTAATTTTACGCACAGCCTATTAGTCTTAATTTCATCCATTATTGGGTGGTCGCGTCAACGCCCCGGGATCTCGTCATTAAATAGGCTTCGGAAGAGATTCGGAATCGGTCTCGAACGCGGACCGGAGTTCGTAATGGTTTTTGCTGAGAAACCAAGTTTTCAAAAGATACAGGAGGACTGACAAGACCTGTCGAGCGAAATAATTTAAACTGAATGAAGAAGGCTCTGTTGACTGCCAGCAGCCGGGCGCGGATTTCTTTTTCAATATTATTATCGGCTGGGACCCTTTACCACAAATAGGATGATGATTAAACTCTTTCAAAGCTATAATCTCCCATCTATATGCGACTAGTGCTAATTGGTCTTGTCTGCGACAGCGGCTCAATCTTGATGAAGCCTCTCGTCCAACGCTTTCTGATCGACACATAATGTCAAATGTCGTCGGCCTAAAAGCTAGGCAGACATAATTTTAGCTCCAACATAACAAGGTCATACTAGTCAGTCTAATCAATGTTTTTTTTGCATCTATAGTATGCAGGTGATAAATTTGCCTTTTGCTCAAACATAAGCAAACTTAAAACGAACCTTGAGCCAAGTTTCATTGACTTCTGAGCAAATTTGATTTACTCTTGAAGAAATTTGATTGACTGTATCAGGATTTATTGGTTTTAATAATTAGGGACTATCCTAGAAGAAACTAACCATTTTATTTTTGATTATAAAACCAAAATGCTTAACATAAAAAGTCCAATACTGTTCACTTTTGTGACGTTTTAGACAATTTATTGTAGTAAACTGGTCAATTTTAGCTCCAGCATAGCAGCATTTTGCTAAATAACATCTAAATACAATAGGTACTTGATTTCCTGTGAGTAGATGAAGTAGACATTCTTGTATGCTCCTTTCAGTATAAATATTAGATTTTTTAGTGCCTCCTACAGTAAATTGAGCATTTCTAAAAGCGTAGCTGCATATAAACTGGAAATAGCATTTTCTGTTGTTTTTTTTGTGTTGTAAGTTTATCCAAGAGCAGCTTACTGATTAAAGTTTGCCTTACCATAAAAATCTGTACTATTTAATATCCTTAAATTATATCTTTTTTTTATTCTGTGCTTTTGCACTTCCCTTCCCAATGCGGTACACCAGCTTTCTTTTCCATATCTCGAATGCATATATCAGGATTTCCTCAAAGCACCTATTTTAATAATTTTACACAACTGGTATGATTTTTTCTAATCTAAAATTTTCAAATAATTTATTTAAGAATTTTTCAATTATCTGTAATCTTTTTGGAAAGGGGAACTTATTTTCTAATGATTATATTAATTTCGTTTTTTATTTTATGGTATATGGGAAAAAATCTACACCCCAAAAAGAGATATCTCGTTTTTTTGGGGATATTTCTTATTTTAAGTATAAGTGCCTGTTTGGCTCTAATAAAAAAGTGGGTTTTATCTAATTCTTAGATGTTTAAAATAACTTCGTTTCGAAATAAAATAATTTTGAAAAGCATATGAATTCATATTAACTGAAGTACAATAAAATTTAAATCCACAATGGACTGTAACTTAAAATCCATCTTATGTATTTTGTATGTAAAAATGTGTAAGTGTATTCGAATGTTCACTCGTTAATCTCCAATCATAAATGCAGTTCTTTGGAAATGGGCTAACGAACAAAATCAAGGGTTAATGGAAAGCATGTTAAACATTTCCAAATCAGCAAAAAACGTATTTCTTAACAAGTTAACCTAGATTATTAGTTTTATTTCAATAACCTCGACCTTTTTTTTTTTGAAGAAAAAAATAAGCAAAATAAAATTTCTTCTAAACAACATTATAGTTTTATTTAAGAAGCACAACACATATACAATAGCAGAAACTTTTCAACAAACTAGTTAGGTTATGTTAGATAGCATGGGTTAGATAAAAAGATAAAAAGCTTCAGTAAAACTTACACACATTCTATAAATATCGTAAACCTAAATTATTTTTTTTACATAAGACAAATAACTGTAAATTTGAAATAAATCATTAAATTTTACTATCGATCGATAATATTCCCACCGGTTTAGGCATAAATAATCTTAATAAATTAAGAAAATAAATACTTTATACATTAATAATTTGAAATGTTTCTAATATGAAAAATTATATTTTAAAACGGTTTTTGTATTCACATGCTTATATTGTGTAATATTGAATATTAATTAATATCGAAGGAATTTGATTGCTTTACATACAAACCTCTCAATTTTAAAAGTAATATAAATACTACCATCGGGTTGTCTATTTCGTGATTCAGAAAGTATAGGTCTGTTATTTGACAGCTGTCAAATATACATGTCATCAAGCGTGATATTTGTTGAGATTAAAGGTTGCCATTTTATATTACAGACCATGAAAGCTAAACCGATTGGGTACTAGAACAACAGAGTTATGCCTTCCGTAGTTCGGAAAGTGCAGTTCGGTCTTTTGACAGCTGTCAAACATATACACATTGTGTCTCAAAAACAACCGGAATTTATATTTAAGTCATATAACATGCAGCGCCATCTATTGAAAATTTGCATCATTAAAAAGATATATTCATCCTTTTTCAAACGCACCTAAATTCATGTAATCGGATGACATATGTGAGAAATAAAGCCATTTCAATAAAAAAAAAGTGTGTTAATGTTACAAAACAAAAAAGAGGAAATATAAAATTTGGTTTTAAACTTGAAAAAAAATTCGTTGAGACATACGAATTGATGAAAAAAGTTTATTGTATGAGTCGTACTCAAGTTTATACGTGGTTTACACGATTTAAAAATGGTCGTGAGGATTTAAAGGACGACCTAAGGCCAGGCGGCTGATTTTCCGCCGCGATAACGCACTATCACACACGTCAAAAATTGTCCGAAACTACTTGGAGACACTCAACTGGAAGGTGCTATTCACCAGACCTGGCCCCTTGCGACTACCACCTGTTTTTGTTGATGGGACACGCGCTCGCTGAGCAGCACTTCGATTCTTATCCACCCTGCTTATTCACCAGACCTGGCTCCTTCCGACCATCACCTGTTTTCGTTGATGGGATACGCGCTCGCTGAGCAGCACTTCGATTCTTACGAAGACGTCCGAAAATGGCTTGATGAGTGGTTTGCCTCGAAAGAGAAGGAATTTTTTTGGCGTGCTATCCACAAATTGCCCGAGAGATGGGAAAAATGTGTAGCTAGCGAGGGCAAGTACTTTGAATAAATTTGCTGTTACTTTCTATGATAAAAACATCGTTTTTTTTTTTGACTAAAAAATAGCGGATTTAAGCTTATATATCTGGTAATTATTTAAGTACATTAAATTTTTCATCTTGTAATTTAGTTTTAAAACATTTACTTTTATGTTGTATACGATTAACTTCTTTATTATTAAGAATTTGATGTGTGATGTTCTATGTAATTATTGCTTTATTTTTTAATTTAAAAAAAAAAAAAATAGAATCCAGCTGGTTTTAGCAGAGGTACTTGAAATCCTCTTCATTGAATTTTTCAACCAGAAACCACAGAAGATCTATACTGATTGAATCATGAATTTGCCCGAAAAATGGCGAAACATTATCGATAATAATGGAGAATATTTGGTTTGAATAAATTGATATGAACACTCTGATTTGAGCGTCTTTATTTTGCTCAAAAAAGTAAAGGCCACAATCTTTTTATTGTACTACTAACCAATATTATTAAATTGGAGAAAAATTGTGAAAATATCGATTAGAAAATAATATTACACTAAATCTTCTTCAATATATTCGTATGTATAGCCTAGAGTAGATGAACAAAAAATAAATTAAAAAAAACAACAACAATAAAGTATAATTTCGTATTTAAGGTCATATTTTCTAATCAACATCATCACCAACTTATGCGCTGTTGTCTACGGTAATATGCGAATCAGAATTAATTTTTTTTTTCTTTAGCACAATTTCTCCCCTTGTCCTGGTTTTCCATTTTTGTTTTCTTTTTATTTTTACCATATAAAGTTATAAGTATGCAAATATTTTGTTCTTTCTCTTTTTTATATGAGTTTAAGTAACTATGAATGAGCGCAAATGAAAGAGGACAATATGTAGGCTGTTGTGGAATGTACCCTTGAAGAGAAGAAGTTCTCATACATGCATACAAACTGAAGCCATATTAATATTCGATAAGAGTTAAATATTTTAGTATTCAAGCATAGTGTATGCATGTTACTCGTGTAGGTGTTAGTTTGTTAGCAAGTGCGATATTGTGTGACGAAATGTGTGGCGAATGATAAAAGGAACAGTAGAAAATTGATTTTGAATTACGATTGTACACAATATCGATGGTGATAGGGTTGATGCTATGATGATGACACTTTACGATGACAATTATGATGACGACGATGATGATGATGATGCTCACAACGGGGCAAGTATGCATGCATGGGTGTATGTACATACAATACAAGATATGACGATGATTCTATTAAACCATATAAAAAGCACATGTTTACTTTGGGTGATGACGGCTGTCAATATTCAATGGACAGAATTTATTTATCTTCACATGATATTCAATAAACGATATGCTAATAGAATATAAGGTATAAGCGTTTTTTAGTGGAAATTTTTCTTATTTTTTTTCTCCTCTTTACAAATTTGTATCCAGAAGATCTATTGACGTTAGTCATAATTTTGAGGTAGAGTTTTTTTTTTCTTATTTAAACTAAAGAAAGATTCCGGAAACGCCCATACAAGAAAAATTGACTTGTTGTCTTCTAAGTGACGTTCTACAACAACCATTTATATTCGTAAATTCTCGTACTGGAATTTGATGAACTGTTTTACAGTTGTACATAAAAAAAAATAATATATTTACAGTTGTACATAAAAAATTTTATGAAGAGTCTCCAATTTTTATGCTCATAAAATGTCCCCCAAAATCACAAGAGATATTTGGCTTTGTTCAGAAATTGAATAAATTTAAGATTTGTTGTTTTTTTTTTTTTTGTAATTTTGATTTAGATTTGTGAACGTTTCGAAACAATAGAAAAATTTGTGGGTTTAATAAAAAAATAAGAAAAATTAAATTAAATTTGATTGATAGATTAAGAATTTCACCGAGTCAAGAGCTCAAAAACAATTTCAACGAGTACACAAACGTCATCTGATCAGTTAATTATTTATATTTTATGCTTAATTCAATTTTAAAATTCACTTCACCGTACGTGTGGCAGTACTACAACGATAACGACAAAACTAGAAACAAAATCTAATTCGTTGATAAAATCGTTTATCTTTCTCTTCGGTCGTTGCAATTGTGTGCAATCCCATAAGATTGTGTGCATTTTACAATTTTTAACAGAATTTTAATTATCGTTAAGTAATTATAGTTAATCTCAATCGTTTAATTCTACGAACAGTTCGCCAATATATTACATTGATCGTGTAATTGCACGATATTTGCGCGTTGGCAAGAAATTTTTGCTCGTGAAAAGCATGGAAAAAATGAAATTGTGCTAATTACTCATCATTTTATTGAAGTTGCTCGTTTTGTACTCGTCATTTGTGCATCGTTTATAATTTGACATTTGACATGCGACTAGTGCTAATTGGTCTTATCTTTAACGACGGCTCAATCTTGACAAGAAGCATTTCGCTTAACGCTTTCTGATCGACACATAATGTCGATGTCGTCGGCATATGCTATAAGATAAGCTTACTCATGAGTCACTGATCACTTTTACTTTAAAAAAAAAGGGGTTAAAGAGAACGCACGAAAGTATACCTCCTTGCCAGAGACAATTGTGAACGTTAAATGACTTTGAAAGTAATTCGGCTGCTTTTACTCTACCTCTCAAACTAGTCAAGGTCACCCTAATCTAACCAAATTTTTTTTTGCATCTATAGTCTGCAGGTGATATTACACTGATCGTAATTCGTAATTTTTACGACAGTTCACTGATATATTACACTGATCGCGTGATTCCACAATATTTGCGCGTTGGCGAGCCATTTTTGCTCCTGGCAAGAATGAAGAATGGGTAATTGAGCTAATTACTCATCATTTTATTGACGTTGCTCGTTTTGTACTCGTCATTTGTGCATCGTTTATAATTTAACATTTGACAGTTTCCTTATTAAATAAATAAACGAATTGAAATAATCAAAATAAATAAATGAATGTGAAAATGTCATTCATAATACAAAGCAAATAAAATAAGAACAACGGCGGCCAACTAGAAAATTCGTCAATAAAAAAATCATGAACCGTTTCCACGATCAAAAATATTTTTCAACATGACGAAAGTCCTTTTTGCTCGCATAAATTACTTGTGCATCGGTATTAATTATTCTTTCAGATGTTTATTCAAGCGATTACACAACGAATTTTGTTTACGTCATCGCTGAACAATCTTATGCACGCGCAAAATTCGTACATGCTCGCGCATTGATTACACTACAAGACAATTAAAAAATTGCACCATTAGATCGTGTACTAACGGCACGGTTTCATATAAACTTAAGTCGTTATCATTTTCGGACCGTACAACTGAATTACAATTGCGATGGATGACTTAAAATTTGCGAAGTCGAACTTTTTAGTATCTCCACAAATTAATGAGTGTAGTTTTAAATTATTGTTAAGAGTAAATTAATCAAAAAATTATAAATAATACAATCAGATGAAATTGTTTTTAACTGTGGAAACTGTCTTTATTTTTTTATTAGGTGACGCAATTGTGTTAATTGGGCTAAGTTTATTTAGGAAAATATCAGATTTGGATAATGTTTTATTTATAATTTTTGAGATTTGATTAAATTGTCTTATATTCGCTCTGTTGCATGTTAAGGGCTTGATGAGCCTCTACCAAACTCGCGGATGCTTAAACTTTTCTCTTTTTTTTTTGGTTATTCCGAGCAATTATTACATACCAAGTTTTTTTAAGGTCTTAAGTTTGCATGATTTTTATCTCTAAATATCTTCCAAAAAGCATAGTATAAAATCACTATTAAAATTGAAATTTGTTCCTTTTAGATAATAATATAATTTTACAAGTAAATTAAATCAATTATATTATAAGAAATTATTCATTATTCATTTTTAAATTCTAATTATCTGAAAAGATAAATTATTTCGGCGAAAATTCTTATAACAAATCTTTTTACGGTTCTCTGTTAAAATGATTTATTTTCTTTTTTCTATTTTGGGTATATGGCTATTAAGAAATAACGAAGTGCAAATTATCATGAAGCTTCCACGGTTCATTAATCTACTTTAAAACGTGGTGTCATTTCGGAACATTTTCTTATGAACAAGTTTTTGGGCTTATTAGGCAAAAAGTGTAAAGAAAAACTAGTAAAAAACAAACTTTTTTTTGACACTTTAATTATGCAACAGTTGTTTTTTTTTGTAAAATTAACACTTAACAGTTTGGATGAAATGACTAAAATGGTATTTTTACAAAATTGAAGGACTTAATCTTAATAATTTGAATATTATTTTTTATGGCAAAAAAAGAAAAGAAAAAAATTGCATAAAAAGTAGTAAAAAGTAATTTTTTTTTAATACGAAGACGAATCGATTTCTTAAGCATTTCTTATAATAAACTGGGCAGAAACGATGACACGAGGAAATCATAAAGAAAACTTAATTTAACGGAAACGGAAACTGTTTGACATTTGTTAGAAAATTCCTTTTAATTAGAGCTTCATTTATTTGCAATTTTACTTCCTTTATTTCCTTTCTTCGTTTCTGATTAAGCTTTCCTGTTGCAAAGATAAACATCTACACCTAAATTGGACACACACAAATGACTATCAATATTTCTTTTGCCAATAAATTTCTATCTTGTATAATTTGTACACAACGAAATTTATATAAAGACGAAAATTTTATTACTTTTGAAAAGGTAATCGCATTTACTTATTATTTTTGTGAGGTGTATTTTTAGGTACGATAAGAATTTCAACGTTCAAGAGTAATAACTATTGGGGTTTTTATTATATTAAATTTGCCCTGAATTTGATTTGCAGAATCAAATTCAGGGCAAATTTAATATAATAATTTTTTATTTCTTCTTAAATTATTAAATTTAAATTTACAATTTATCTTGAAATAAATTGAGAGAAAAACCCAAAAAGGAGCATAGCTTTTTAGATATCAGTATTAAACTTTCAGTAAATATGTTAGTAAAAATTAATTAAAAAAACTTTTTAAAAAAAAATCTTCCATAGTGAGTATACTGTCAGAAACCATGAAAGATGATACTGCGCCATCTCTGATTAATAAATCAAAACTAAATTAATTTTAATATCCACAAGTGTAGTTTCTTCAATTATGTTTATTTTTATTATTTTTTTTCATCTACGGAGAGTTAATCACAAGTTTTGTTAGTTGATGTATTTTAAAAATAAAAATTACTTGTTATTTTAAGAACATAAGAACTTTTTTATGATTTTAATTAAAATTGAGCAAAGGAACGCCAAATTTATAACATTAGTAGATACATAACCTCAAAATAGTCAGCAACAATACTGAGTTTACTCACACATAAACAATAAAAACTGAGTTAATTCACACATACAAAATACTGACAAATATATGACTCTTCAACATAACCAACGAACCCGCTAAGCCATCTATTGCCAGGTAGGAAACTAAAATCCCCTTACAGTTCAGTGGATGCGTAACTCCCAGTTTAATGTGGTCGTTTGTTCGAGGTAGAGTAGATGATGACAGCTGAAACTCTACCGCGGTAGCAAAATTGGTCCAATGGAAAACGCCTAAAAATTCAAGCCAAAAAAAAACGCTTATTATCATTAACGATGAAGAATACGGGGCCAATGACAATGGCTTCTCCACAATCACTTGAGGGATTTCAGAGCTTCATACGAGGTCTGTTCAAAAAGTATCGCGAATTATATTTTTTTTTTCAAAAATTATTTATTCATGAATATCTAATTTGTCCCCTTCAAAGTAATCCCCACCAGATATTGTACACTTGTGCCAACGTTTTTTCCAATGCTCGAAGCACTTCAAAAAATAATTTTTTGTGATCTTGTTCAGTTCCTACTTCGATGCCGTTTTTATCTCCTCAATCGTAGCGTACCATCATCCTTTCATGGAACAAGAAAAAGTCACAGGGGGCCAGATCTCGGGAATACGGTGGCTGCGGTATTATTAGTGTGTTGATGCGTGAGCAGGGTCGTATCATGCTGCAGAAGCCAATTTTTATTCTTCCACAAATCTGGGCGTTTCTGGCGGATTACTTCACGCAACTTGCTCATAACTTGCAGGTAATATTCCTTATTGACCGTTCTACCCTGTGTCAAGAACTCATGATGCACCACGCCCCTGTAATCGAAGAAAACTGTAAGCAAAACCTTCACATTCGACCGAATTTGACGCGCTTTTTTCGGTCTTGGCTCGTGCGGCAACTTCCATTGGGATGATTGAGCTTTGGTTTCCACGTCATAACCATAAACCCTTGATTCGTCACCAGTTATGACCCTCTGGAGCAAATTTGGGTCGTCGCGGACAGAGTCCAATAGCTCCTTAGTAATGTTAATGCGTTGCTGTTTTTCGTCGAAATTGATCAATTGTGGTACGAATTTCACGGTGCCCCGTCTCACGACCAAATCATTGGTAAAAATCGAATGGCACGAGCCAATCGATATGTTCAAGTCCTCAGCAACTTCTCTAATGGTGATTCGACGATTGGCCAATACTATTTTCTTCACTTCATCAATGTTTTCATCTGTTGTTGACTTGCTCGAGCGTCCGGCAAGCTTTTCGTCGTTCACATCTTCTCGGCCTTTTGAGAACATTTTGTACCATCGATAAACGTTGCTTCGGTTCAAGGTAGCTTCACCATATGCCACAGTCAATATTCAGAATGCGTCCGCGCAATCAATTTTGTTTTTACACACAAAATTTGATACAGATTATTTGATCCATTTTTTGGAATGGGCAAAAATCGAAGACGAGCCAAAAAACGTGCAAGCAAAGCAGCTGTCAAAAATTAACTGAACTTTCAAAATGGCCGAACTTGTCGGAATAAGTGAGAGATATGATTACCAACATAACGCCATAAAAAAATCGAAAATCGAATATACGTAACCCGCGGAAATTCAAAATTCGCGATACTTTTTCAACAGACCTCGTATACTATAATTTTACTTACTGAACGTATCTAAAAATGGGAACAAAGCATCATCGCTACAGAAATTTTTTTCAAAAACGTAGTTGCGTCAAAATTACAAAATTTGCAGATAGTTTTTTTTCAATTTTAGCGCATTTCTTGGTAACGAAAACGAATTCAAAATGGCAAATCATAAACTAAACAAATTCCAGCTGAAACTTTATATATGTTTGACAGCTGTCAGATGACAGCGGTAACTTGCCAAACCACATAATGAATAAGTCTGAGTATCTATTCATATAAAAACGAGAAATTGTTGTGTAAAAAATACTTACATAGTAGTGAGTAGTAGTCAAATAAGTCACTATAAATGTGCTTAATTTAGATCTTAAAGAAAGCAATGGAAAAAATGAAGTTAATTTGCAGCAAAAAAAAAAAAAACTGATCAAGATAAAAGATAAGCAAAAAGAAAGATAAGAAGATTAAAAAAAGACGCTACAGAATTAAAGAGGGAGTGTAATAGAACCTGCTACGTAAGCAAAAAAAAAAACAAATATTAAAGAATTTTTCTCTACACTCATATTCATATTGAGAAAAATAATAATCATAATAATATTCATAAGATAAAAATTTCTACATTTTCCTTCACATTTCTTTCTTTTACGAGAGCACACGGACACATTCATACTTTGCGCAGTTAGATTGTCCATATTCAATCGAAAACACAATCCAAAATTGAGTTTATTGAACCTCGTTTTTTTCACTGAATCCAATGATAGATACACCAATACATATCCAATCGATTTGAGAGCAATAGATTGCCGTCGTCCAATCGATATCTGATCGCGATCGATCTTAGGTTAGAATTATATCGTAAACTTGTTTTAGGAATCTTCGCTTTCTATTACCGGTGGTCACAGGTAAGAAGTAATCATTTCTATTCTATGGTTGGAGGTTTTTAATTTGAAACACATAACACTCTATGAAAGTTGACTCTTTTGCTTAGAGAAAAGGTATTGTGTACTTTCAGAGGAGAAAGATTGATGATTGGAGGAATGAAAAAAACTTTAAGATGGTTTAGTAGAGGAAGAGGGAAAATTTCATCGCCATTAAGTGGTAGTATGCTCATAAGCATCAGCAGTTGGCACGTCAAAAGGTAGCTAAACACCTGAGTCGATGTATTCGAAAGAAGCAACAACCAATGAAGGAAGCGTGGTGGTTAATATCGGCACCATTCGCCCATTTCCAATTCCACTCGTACTATTCTCTACGTAAAGACAGCACGAATCTTAATATGCTGAAATAAAACTCGAATTGAATATGGGGAGGTGAGGTAAAGGAGTTACGAATCATGATTCTTTCTTAACTGGAAATCGACCGAAGGTAAGGTTCAGATTCTGTGGGCACTAATAACGACAACAACCCATTGGTTTGGCATCAACAATAAGCATAAGTAATAGTCAACCGCTTGAACGGAACAAAAATTCAATAAAAAAAAATTGAAAACTTGATGCGCCATGGTCCGGTTAAGCAGAATTAGGTCAGTGTGTTTCGTGTTTTTGTTTCGAATTTTAGATACAATTCCACTTTGATTGTAATTGTATACGCACGATTTTTCCAGCGGATTTGTTGACATCCAACAACAACAAGTATTAACATAATTTTTTTCTTCCAAAAATTTTCAAAAGATTTTTAAATTATTTAATATAAAATACGAGGTCTGTTCAAAAAGTATCGCGGATTTAGTGTTTTTTTTTAACAAAAATTATTTATTTATTCATGAATATCTATTTTGTCCCCTTCAAAGTAAACCCCATTATATATTATACACTTGTGCCAACGTTTTTTTCCAATCCTCGAAGCACTTCAAAAATCTTTTTTTGTGATCTTGTTCAGCTCCTCCTTCGATGCCGTCTTTATCTCCTCAGTCGTAGCGTAGCGTCGTCCTTTCATGGGGCTCTCCCAGATCTGAGGAAAACGGTGGCTGCGGCATTATTAGTGTGTTGTTATTGGCCAAAAATTCGCGCACAAGCAACGATGTGTGAGCAGGAGCGTTATCATGGTGCAAAAGCCAATTTTTCACCTTCCACAAATCCGGGCGTTTCTGGTGGATTGCTTGCGCATAACTTGCAGGTAATATTCCTTATTGACCGTTCTACCCTATGGCAAGAACTAATGATTCACCACAGCCCTGCAGTCGAAGAAAACTGTAAGCAAAACTTTCACATTCGACCGAACTTGGCGCTTTTTTCGGTCTTGGCTCGTGCGACAACTTCCATTGGGATGATTGAGCTTTGGTTTCCATGTCATAACCATAAACCCATGATTCGTCACCAGTTATGATCCTTTAGAGCAAATTTGGGTCGTCGCGGACAGAGTCCAACAGCTCCTTAGCTATGTTCATGCGATGCTGTTTTTGGTCGAAATTGAGCAAAAATCGAAGATGAGCTAAAACACGTGCAACCAAAGCAGCTGTCAAAAATTAACGGAACATTCAAAATGGCCGAACTTGTCGGCATAAGTGAGAGACACGAGTACTTACAAAACGCCACAAAAAAAATCAAAAATCGAATATACGTAACCAACGGAAATTCAAAATTCGCGATAATTTTTGAACAGACCTCGTATAGTAAAAAATATTACTATATGATGCGAGTCAAATATGAGTAAGCACTATTAAAAATAAAAATAAAATAAAAAAAAAACAATTATAATAATCAGAAAATTATTCTAAGATAACGTAAAGTTGGAAATATAAATTAATTTAAAAAGTGGAATTTTATGATAAAAATTGTGTAAAACGTATTTAACGACCAAACAAGGGAACATTTAAATTTACAGAAATTTATAAATATGCGTAAATTTCGATAATGAAATTTTTGGCCTTTGGTTTTTTTTAGTAAATAATATATTAAACTTTAGGCAAAAAATAAATTTGGATAAAATATAGATGGGACCATCTATATTTTAGGTCAGAAAACTCACACACAAGCGTAGCATGTATAGTTAAGCTAAATTGACAATTAGCCTAACGAATGAAGACTTCACCAGGTCCCCCCATACTGCAGAGATGAACCAGTTCAACAAATAAACAAATTCACCATTTTGAATCTAATATAAATACTGTATCGAAATTCATGATAAAATACTTCGACTATACAGGATATGCAATTATAGGATACAAAACCACACAAATTTTCATGTACATTAATTCATTTTAATTAATGAACATTTAATCTATAAGAGATGGTAACCATGGCACTGGGAATGCCCAGTCCTAATAAAAGCATCCATCGACTAAAGAACACTCTACTTTCATACTAAATAATTATCAAATTTGTTTGTTTGACTTTGCAAATTGTCCAAAAGACTTTTCTACTCAATTTTAAATAGTAAAATTTCTTAAAGAATAACAATACCAGGAATATAAGCTTAAATCTGCTGTTTGGTCATAGATGGCGTGAGTGAGCGTATTAAGCTACCATGGGCACGCCATACTTTTTTTTATGAGTTTGACATCTGTCAACATTAATCAGTGCACATTGTCAGCAATTTCGTACAACAACATACATTTTTCCTTTGGTAATCATGTCTAGTTTTGTGTCAGAAAAAGAGTATATGCGGGAAGCTCTGCTTTTCTGCTTCAATTTGAAGAAATCGGCTGCCGAATTGCATCGAATGCTTATGGAGGCCTATGATGACAGTGCTTTATCAAAGATGGCAATTTGGACTTGTGGGACAAAAAGCGTGAAAATCGGCCTAGGAAGGTTGAGGACCATCACTTGCGGGCTCTTTTGGATGAAGACGATATCCAATCGCAAAAAATGCTCGCGGATCAATTGGGTGTTACTCAACCAGTCATTTCCATGCGTCTGTGTGCCATGGGGAAAGATCGAAAAATGGGTGCCGCATGAATTGAACGATAGGCAAATGGAGCGACGCCAAAACACATGCTTAATCTTCTTCGCCAGACAAAAAAGAGAGTCGTTCCTTCAGCGGATTGTGACAGGCAATGAAAAGTGCCTAAACGCAAGAAATCGTGGGTTGATGCCGGCCAACTATCAACATCTTCCCCAAGACCAAATCGCTTCGGACGGAAGACGATGTATCGTCTACTATGAGATGTTGAAATCTGGTGAAACTGTCAATGCCCACCGCTACCACCAACAACTGAACAAATTGCACCGTGCTCTGCGTCAAAAAAAGGACGGATTATCAACAAAGACATGACAAGCTGATTTTCCTCCACGAAAACGCACCATCGCACACGGCAAAAATGGTCCGAAACTACTTGGAGACACTCAACTGGGAGGTACTACCCCACCCCGCTTATTCACCAGACCTGACCCCTTCCGACTACCACCTTTTTTCGTCGATGGGTCACGCGCTCGCTGAGTAGCACTTAGATTCTTACGACGACGTCCGAAAATGGCTTGATGAGTGGTTTGCCTCGAAAGAGAAGGAATTTTTTTGGCGAAGTATCCACAAATTGACCGAGAAATGGGAAAAATGTCTAGCTAGCGAAGGCAAGTACTTTGAATAAATTTGTTTTTGCTTTCTATGAAAAAAACATGTATTTTTTTTAAATAAAAACCGCGGATTTAAGCTTATACACCTGGTAAAATAGTATGTTTATGTTAAAAACTGCCTGCTGGAAAAACAACTAAAAAAATAATAAAGAGTTACTTATATTTTAAGTCGGAAAAGTATAGTTCAATAAAACACATTCCACTTCTGGCAGGATTCGATTTTTTTGAGGTAATTTTTAATGATTTTTCGCATATTTCGGGTTATTATTCGGCCATTACTAGACGGATGATGGTTTCTATTGGCTTGTTCAAAAAGTAATTTCGTTTTTTTTTATAAAAATGAAAGACGATTTTCTTATAGTGAATTAATATTTTATTCAATTAAATATTGTGCAGTCTGATCCAATACCCTTTGCTATCTTTCTGGCAGTAGCATGATTCCACGCTCATAAAATTTTTGTTCTTTGCTGCCAAAAAAATGATCCAAGTAATTTTTGACTCCGTTATCGGTTTTACCGTCTACAAATTTTTGTAGAGACCGGAACAAATGATAATCGGAAAGTGCTAGGTCTGGAGAGTATGGTGGGTATGGCAGTATATTCCATCCAAGCTCTAAAAGCTTTTGCCGAGTGGTCAAACTTGTATGTGGTTTCGCATTATCCTGTTGGAACACTATATCTTTCCTATTTACCAATTCTGGCCTTTTTTCTTTAAGGGAATCATTCAATTTGTCTAACTGATGACAGTACACTTCAGAATTGAATGTTATGTTGCTCGGTAGAAGCTCAAAATAAACGATTCCTTTGAAATCCCACCAAACAGATAGCATAACTTTTTTTGATGAATATTGGCTTTCGAAGTGCTTTGAGCCGGTTCATCTTTTCCACTCCAAGATCTTTTGCGCTTAAAATTATTGTAGACAACCCATTTCTCGTCCCCAGGGATGATACGCTTCAAAAATGGATCATTTTCTTGGCGTTTAAGAAACAAAACACAAACGTCAACGCGACGGCACAGATTTTTTGCCGTAAAAAGATGAGGAACCCATATGTCGAGCTTTGAGATTAAACCTAGCCGTTTCAAATGACCATGAACGGTCGAATTCGATAAATTTAATCTTTCAGCGATCTTACGAGTTGCTATCCGCTTGTTTGCATCAATTAATGCCTTTATTGTGTCTTCATCAGCAAACGAAATTACTTTCTGAACAACCCAATACAATAAGTGGCCTTAAGTGTAAAGACTGTCTACGTAAATATAATCTTTTGTGTATTCCCACTAGAAAAAATTTAACAACGTCCTGGAAACTTTTCACTCAATAAAGCCAAACTAATGCCAAAACCACATATAATGCATTGAGTTGCCGACAAAGTCGTACCGCATTTTCATAACAGATGGCGTTTTTTTCATTTTTGGAAGTACTAGAGTTATTCTTATCATTTAACAGCCAATAGTTTAAGCTTCATTTTAAAAAAAAATGATTCATTCACAATCGCTTCAAAAAAGGATCATTTTCACGTTAAGAAAACAATCCTTTTTTAAAGCGATTGATAACTGGTGATGAGAAGTGGATCATCTACAACAATGAGCTGCGTAAACGGCCTTGGTCTCGGCGTGACGATCATCAGAGGAAGGTTATGCTCTCAGTGGGGTGGGATTTTGAATGTGTTGGTTTTTTTTGAGCTTCAACCAAGCAACCAAACAATCAAATCAGAAGTGTTCTGTCAGCAATTGAACCGTTTGAACAAATCCATTATTTAGAAATGTTCAGAGATCGTTAATCGTAAAGGAGTTGTGTTCTATCCCGACAATGAAAAACCACACACAAGTTTTATCACCCATCAAAAAATATTGGACTTTGGATGAGATATGCTGCCGACGCCCATCATATTCGCCTGACCTTGCGCCATGAGACTTCCACTTGTTGCGGTCTCTTCAAAACTCCTTGTGTGGTATAACCTTCAATTCAGATGAGGCTATAAATCAGCCCTTGTTCAGGTCTTTGCCGATAAAGACAGATTCTTCTATGAACGAGGAAGTATAGAGTTTTTATAATTTAATAGTAGTTTTACAACTTTTATCCAAAAAAAAGTCGGTTTCATTGACGATGGCTGACTCTTCTTCTTCATTTTCAAAAAATTACAAGTTTAGATCAAAATTCACATCAAAAAGTCTCTTTCCCTCTTTCACTAGTGGGTTTTTAGTGCCCCATAAACTGCAATTATGCCTATTAACATATCTATCGTGGATAAAACGAGCCTCATCGCTGAAAAAAAATTTTGTTCGAAAAAATAGCATCTAAAGCCTTCTGTTGCAGCAACCAATCGGCGTACAATTTTAGTGTATTGTTTGGTACTTAATATACCACTTTGTAAAATGGCAAATCTTAAACTTAAGAAATACCACATTAAACGGCATTTATGTTTAATAACTAACAAATAACATGGCTTTACTTTATCACCTACAATATAAATGGATAGCACTCCTAAAGAGTTTTGTATATTTTCAAAAGACATAAAAACATATTTTCCAAGGTTAAAAAGATTTCTTTTGAAAAAATCCAAGCTTAAAAGAATTCTTTTTAACTTTGGAAAAAATATATTTTTATGTCGTTTGAAAATATACAAAATTCTTTCAATGAATTTGTCATTCTTCCAGAATTTTTTCCCTTTTTTTCTAATGAACTATCGCATTTGTAAAAAATTAATAATAATTCTTTCGAAACTAAGATCCAAACTATAGAAATTTTAAGATTAATTTTAATAATAAAAAAAAAAATGTATCGGATACAAAAATATTATTATTACTGTTCCTTCCATTTGTAATCTCTTTTAAACATAAATTAAACTATCATATACAAGATTTGCCTTGTTTTTAGTAGTTTTTTAAGAAAACGCCGAAATAAGGGTGATTTAATATGGCGACACTGAGATGTCTGCATCTATGACATAGCAGTTAGTCACATAGTCGAGGTATTCTTTAATTTGTCACCAAATAGCCTGAATTGTTGTATCGCAAAGAAATTTACATATCAGCACAAATATTACCAGAAGTAATATAAGAAAAATATGTTTAAACAAAGAAACTCACCATAACCTAAAACTCACCATAACCTAAAGTAGTATTTAACGTTTTTTTTCGATTTTTGAACACCAAAAGTAGTATTTACCGTTTTTTTTATCAATTTTTAATTTAAAAAAAAATTTTAAAACCAATTTTAAAACCAAAATATTCGAATTTTTAATATTAAAACTTTAACAATAATTCAAAAGTAAAAAAAAGAGATTTTTATCAACTTTACAGGAAATAAGAAGAGGAACGAAGAGAAAAAAGTTTTTAGTAAAAACAAACGAATTCAAAGAGAATACTTAATTATGAGTAAGCGTTTATATATAATCGTAAGTTAATAGAAAGAGAATCCTTTAACAGATCCATTCACGCTCCGAGAAACTAACGATACTGAAAGAAAAGAGACAAAGTATTGGCGAGTTTTTGCTTTAATTGAAATGACAAAAGGAGATGAGATCTCGTTAATTGTAAACAAATTGATTATAAGTAAGAGCTACTCTCTTTAAAAAAAAAAGGTTTCATTAATGGAAATGTTGGTACATAGAAAACGAGAGGAAGGGAAAATGAGAAGAGAAATAATCAAGTATGTATTCTGGTTGGTCCAACGATAAGAAAACAATGGAAATAGCAAATGCAAAAAATCAAAGAGAGGGAGAACAAAAAAGAAACATTTTAATTGTCGAAAATATAAATTAAGAGTTCTGCTTAATGAAATATCTGACAAGTCATTAATTTCTTGTTTTTTTTTTGTATATCTTTTTAAAATCTGTAAGCAAATTTGTTCGAGTGTATTTTTTTTTTAAATTAATTTTACTCTCATGTTTTACTTACAAAATTTCATGCTATTTCTTGTTGTATACATAAGTTTTTTTAAAGCAAATTTGTCTAATTAAATAAAAGTATTTTTTTGAGTAGTTACGTGAATAATTAATTAGGAATTATTTTTAAATATATTTTTTTTAAATATTTACCATTTTATTACTTTAATATAATTTTTTTTTGTATTTTTTTTTTAGTAGAAAAGGTAGTTTTTAATATAATTTACAATAGAAATGGAATATTTTTAATTTATTATGTCTTAATGCATTTCAAAGAATTACTAATTAAAATGGAACATGAAATTTTTTTAACAATTTCTCCATTTCGTTGGTTCGTAATATTTTCGTATATTTACGCGTAAGTTTATAATCGCCATAGCTACATCTGGTGGCGGTATATCGAACAACGTGCATATTTATGTGTAGAATTTTGTTGTTTAAATAAAACGACAGTATATATTTTTTTACAAACTTTTATTATTGAATGTAATCGTATTTTGGTTTGTTATTTATTTTATAAATACTGAATTATACATTTCGTGTTTTGGACAGTAAAGCTCTGTCATTTGACAGCTGTCAAATATATATGTCTTATTTTTGATATACATATAAAACACTGTTTGAATCTGTCCATCGTTTTTTTAAGATCATTTTTTTTCGAGCTGTAATTTGATCATTATTTGACGGATATTGGGTTTTAAATGCTTCGAAATACATATAAAAACAAGTCATAATATTAAAATCTTTCAACAATTTCTCCATTTCGTTGGTTCGTAATAATTTTCTATATTTACGCATAAGTTTATATCGCCATAGGTACACCTGGTGGCGATATATCGAACAATGTGCATATTTATGTGTAGAATTTTTTTGTTTAAATAAAACGACAGTATATATATTTTTTTACAAACTTTTATTATTGAATGTAATCGTATTTTGGTTTGTTATTTATTTTATAAATACTGAATTATACATTTTGTGTTTTGGAAAGTAAAGCTCTGTCATTTGACAGCTGTCAAATATATATGTCTTATTTTTGATATACATATAAAACACTGTTTGAATCTGTCCATCGTGTTTTTAAGATCATTTTTTTCGAGCTGTAATTTGATCATTATTTGACGGATACTGGGTTTTAAATGCTTCGAAATACATATAAAAACAAGTCATAATATTAAAATCTTTCAACAATTTCTACATTTCGTTGGTTCGTAATAATTTTCTATATTTACGCATAAGTTTATATCGCCATAGGTACACCTGGTGGCGATATATCGAACAATGTGCATATTTATGTGTAGAATTTTTTTGTTTAAATAAAACGACAGTATATATATTTTTTTACAAACTTTTATTATTGAATGTAATCGTATTTTGGTTTGTTATTTATTTTATAAATACTGAATTATACATTTTGTGTTTTGGACAGTAAAGCTCTGTCATTTGACAGCTGTCAAATATATATGTCTTATTTTTGATATACATATAAAACACTGTTTGAATCTGTCCATCGTTTTTTAAGATCATTTTTTTTTGAGCTGTAATTTTATCATTATTTGACGGATACTGGGTTTTAAATGCTTCGAAATACATATAAAAACAAGTCATAATATTAAAATGTTTTAACAATTTCTACATTTCGCTGGTTCATAATAATTTTCGTATATTTACGCATAAGTTTATATCGCCATAGCTACACCTGGTGGCGATATATCGAACAACGTGCATATTTATGTGTAGAATTTTGTTGTTTAAATAAAACTACAGTATATATTTTTTTACAATCTTTTATTATTGTATGAAATCGTATTTTGATTTGTTATTTATTTTGTAAATACTGAATTATACATTTCGTGTTTTGGAAAGTAAAGCTCTGTCATTTGACAGCTGTCAAATATATATGTCTTGTTTTTGATATATATAAAACACTGCTTGAATCTGTCCATCGTTTTTTTTTAAGATCATTTTTTTTCGTGCTGTAATTTGATCATTATTTGACGGATATTGGGTTTTAAATGCTTCGAAATACATATAAAAACAAGTCATAATATTAAAATCTTTCAACAATTTCTCCATTTCGTTGGTTCGTAATAATTTTCTATATTTACGCATAAGTTTATATCGCCATAGGTATACCTGATGGCGATATATCGAACAACGTGCATATTTATGTGTAGAATTTTGTTGTTTTAATAAAACTACAGTATATATTTTTTTACAATCTTTTATTATTGTATGAAATCGTATTTTGATTTGTTATTTATTTTGTAAATACTGAATTATACATTTCGTGTTTTGGAAAGTAAAGCTCTGTCATTTGACAGCTGTCAAATATATATGTCTTGTTTTTGATATATATAAAACACTGCTTGAATCTGTCCATCGTTTTTTTTTAAGATCATTTTTTTTCGTGCTGTAATTTGATCATTATTTGACGGATATTGGGTTTTAAATGCTTCGAAATACATATAAAAACAAGTCATAATATTAAAATCTTTCAACAATTTCTCCATTTCGTTGGTTCGTAATAATTTTCTATATTTACGCATAAGTTTATATCGCCATAGGTATACCTGATGGCGATATATCGAACAACGTGCATATTTATGTGTAGAATTTTGTTGTTTTCATAAAACTACAGTATATATTTTTTTACAATCTTTTATTATTGTATGGAATCGTATTTTGGTTTGTTATTTATTTTGTAAATACTGAATTATCCATTTCGTGTTTTGGAAAATAAACGCCCTGTCATTTGACAGCTGTCAAATATATGTATTGTTTTTTTATATATATAAAACACTGCTTGAATAATAACATCTAGTCTTTTTCATACCAAATTCTACCACTATTTTTTTTACTTAGCCTTGTAGTATTATAAAAAATAAAAAATCTAATCATATTGCTTAAGATAAAAATATTTTTAAAGGTTTAATTCTAAAAAAATAATTTCCAATTTAATGGAATTTTATGTGAATGAAGGCATCCAAGAAAATTGATAATCGTTTTCTAAGAAAGCTTAAAATATTTTTATAGACACTTTTTGGAAATGCGCGTTTTTCCCCTTTTAAAAACATTTATTTAAATTTTTTAAAAATATACGTTTTTTTCGCATAGTTTTTTGTCATTGCCAGCATAAGTTTATTCCCAAAAGGATCCAAATTTTAGCATAAGAATTTTGTTATAGAAAAAATAATACATAAAATATTTTTTTAATTTAGATATGATGTGAATTTTTTTTTAAAAATCGATTTAATATAAAACGGATACTTAAAAATTGACTTTTATTTCATAGATTATTGATTTATTTTATACGATAATAAAATTTACTGCTAAGGCTTCATATACTTTTAAAGACACTTATAAGGTAATGTATATTGTATACTATTTGTTCAAGGTGTATTTATTATTATTTTCTATTATTAAGAAAATGAAAATTATAACGTTTAAAAATAAGTTTACCTTTTTTGGTATATCGAAGAGAGAGTCATAAATGCTTTGTAGATTAATTGAGTACATAAAAAGAAACGGTTTTTCTATATTATAGAAAAATGTACAAATTTATTTTTATGTTATGATTAAATATATTGCCAGGAAATATTGTAGTATCTACATTTTAAAATAAGAACAACATCTAACAAAGAAAAAAATTCAATAAAAATTCAATAGGTAAGAGTTGATAAAATTTTGAATTTACAATATAATCGGGTGTTGTGTGTGTGTAGACGACTTTATAAAGTTTATTCTTCGCTTAGTAATCCTTCATATAAAATATGATAGCTAAAATTAGAAGGAAGCAAAATGACACACACTAAGTCAATAAAAAATAAAATTTTCTAAAATGAGTCAACACTTCCACCACAATGGCAAAAAAAATATCGAAAAATCATTAAAAATAAAAATTACTTGAATTAAGTATTATCTAAAAGCAAAAGTTAGTCAATATGTGCTTATGTGAAAATATTAGTAAACTGATAAGATTATTGACTTTTAAAAATATTTATTTTTTTAGCTTTATTTTTCTTAAATAGATTTCCGTCCATTCGATAAATAATTTTGCTGCACATGATAACCGAAATAGTAAATAATTTTTAATATACTTTAAAAAAAAGCGAACTTTTAATAAAAAAAAAACCCCTGTTGTTATTATTAACTCCAGTAATTATAATAACTTAAAAGAAGACATAGTACTTGTTAGATATAATTCGACTTATTATACGAGGTCTGTTCAAAAAGTATCGGGAATTTTGAATTTCCGCTGGTTACGTATATTCGATTTTCGATTTTTTGTGGCGTTATGTTGGTACTCATGTCTCCCACTCATGCCGACAAGTTCGGCCATTTTGAATGTTCGCTAAATTTTTGACAGCTGCTTTGGTTGCACGTGTTTTGGCTCGTTTTCCAAAAAATAGATCACAGAATCTGTATCAAATTTTGTGTCAAAAACAAAATTAATTGCGCGGAAGCATTCCGAATGTTGACTGTGGCATATGGTGAAGCTACCTTGGACCGAAGCAACGTTTATCAAAATGTTCTCAGAGGGCCGAGAAGATGTGAACGACGAAAAGGTCGAATGTGAAGGTTTTGCTTACAGTTTTCTTCGACTTCAGGGGCGTGTTGCATCATTAGTTATTGCCACAGGGTAGAACGGTCAATAAGGAATATTACCTGCAAGTTATGCGCAAGTTGCGTGAAGCAATCCGCCAGAAACGCCCGGATTTGTAGAAGAACATAAATAGGCTTTTACCATTTTTGGCCTAAAAAATACACTAATAATGCCGCAACCACAGTATTCCCCAGATCTGGCCTCCCCTTTGACTTTTTCTTGTTCCAGAAACTGAAGAGCCCCATAAAAGGACGATGCTACGCTACGATTGAGGAGATTAAAGATGGCATCGAAGGAAGAGCTGAACAAGATCACAAAAAATTATTTATATCTGATGGGGATTACTTTGAAGAGGGGCCAAAATAGATATTCATGATTAAACAAATAATTTTTGAAGAAACGCAAAATTCGCGATACTTTTAGAAAAGACCTCGTACTTTAGTAGGTAAAATTAATTTTGAAAATATTGTGTTAAGATTTGATAATTTTTTTGGTATATTTTTAAAGATATTTCTATATTTTCGGAGATAGAGATTTTCTTTTACAACAATTTGTTGTTGTTTTTTTTGTACTTAAACATAAAAATTTCATTTTTTTCCTGTAAGCCTAAAAAAATGGAAATTTTTAATATTGAACTGAAACAAATGTAAATATTATAAAAATTTTCTTTACAGAGTCTTTCGAAAATTTCTCTCTAAAGAGCATGGTAATTTTTTTATGTATACAAAATATTGTAGGTATTTATAGTTAAGCACCTCTTTTTTTTAAATTGATTGAGGTACTGTTGGAATATATGTTTTTAAACAGCCTTCTAAAAAAAACTACAAAATCATACCCTAGACTGAGTGATTACCTTTTCTTATTACAACAGCTTCAAAATTTCGCTATCCTTGTTTCTCTCTAATCTTTTAAAAATTAATCTTAGATAAACTTAAAAATATTAAGTCATTTTTCTTTAAGCTTTAAAAATAGATTTTCTTAGAAAATTGTAGTTTTTAGAAAATTTTACTTTTTTTTACTTACAATTATCGCCTATGATCCTACATTGAGAAGTTTTTGTACTATAAGTAATTAAAAATTGTGAGGTGTTTTTTTTTCATTCCATTGTGGTTCAAAATCTAAATATGACTTTTAATTTGAAAAATTCGATTAAGAAATTCTGTTAACGGCTTAGAATTAATTCCACTTTCTCCGTCAATTTTCACATTGACAATCACAACCGTCCTAGATGCTCAACCTGTGGTACTCAACTCACTATATCTAAGTAGGATTTCCTCTAAATTATAAAAAGGCTCTTTTTGCCAATGTTTGAGGGGTTATACACAGGTTTATGCATTTCGTGGTTTGGAAAGTACAGTACTGCCATTTGACAGCTGTCAAACATTTACATTATTTAACGTAGAGCTGTTTAGTTTATAGTTTGCCATTTTTACATTATGAATTACTCAACCAACGAACAACGTGTAAAATAATAAAAACTTTTTAGAAAATTGATAATCCTGACATAACCTAATTTTTTGGTGTTTTCAAATAAAATTTTCTTCAGCTCATTTCTGCTTATTTCTTGATCGGTGGATACGGCAAATTAGGCACGTTGAAAACCCACAAGGAATTGCGGAGAATCCATTATATCTGTGAAAAGCAACTCTCTGGTACACATTTTGGCCTAAAGGCGCCACAAAGAAAAAGAAGAAGGAGAGGTGGTTACCGTCAATTCTGAGTGCTATGACGGTATGGTAACCGATTTTTTTTCTTCAACTTTTTTACCCGTAAAGTTCCAGAATTCGTTTTGCTGATATGAAATTGGACTTCAAGATCGTAAAATTTGACGCCGGTAGACTTTTTTTAATGCGGTTAATGAGGAAAACTGTGCTGTTTACGGATGGGGTTCTGAAAATCTACTAGTAATAGTGGAGAAGTCTTTTTTTGTGCATTTTGATCTGAAGATAACATTCCAAAATGAATAAGGAGAGACGGTTACCGTCAATTCTCTAAGCGCTATGACCCTATGCTAACCGAATTTTTCCTGAACTTGAAGATTTTAATCTGAACTATATGCGGTTTCAACAAGACAGTGCCAGATGATACATAACTTGGCAAATTTTAGCTTTGTGCGTGAATATGTAACAGACTTTTTTTTGGTCTGAACTTGAAGATTTTAATCTGAACCATATCTAGTTCCAACAAAATGGCACCACAAGTTACACAACACGACAAATTTTATTACCCGTAAACTTCCAGCATTCATTTTGCTGATATGAATTGACCTGCAAGATCGTAAAATTTGACGCCGGTAGACTTTTTTTTATGCGGTGGGTGTGCCAATAAGGCTGGGGTTCTGAAAATCTACTAGTAACTGTGGAGAAGCCATTGTATCTGCATTTTTGTCTGTAGACAACATTGGGCCGTATATCTTCCAAAATGAATAAGGAGAGACGGTTACCGTCAAATCTAAGCGCTATGGCCCTACGATAACCGATTTTTGTTTCCTGAACTTAACCATTTTAATCTGAACTATATGGGATTTCATAAAGATGGCACCACAAGCCACAC
This sequence comes from Atherix ibis, assembly GCA_958298945.1. Lineage (NCBI taxonomy): Eukaryota > Metazoa > Arthropoda > Insecta > Diptera > Athericidae > Atherix > Atherix ibis. Next base: position 84,993,403 of record OY282607.1, read on the forward strand.
AACACGAAAAATTTTGACTTTATTACCCGTAAGTTCCAGGATTCGTTTTGGTGATATGAATTGACCTGCAAGATCGCAAAATTTGACGCCGGTAGACTTTTTCTTATGCGGTGGGTGCGTTAATGAGGAAAACTGCTGTTTACTGAAGGGGTTTTGAAAACCTACTAGTGACTGTGGAGAAGCCATTGTATATGCATTTTGATCTACAGATAACATTGGGCCGTATATCTTCCAAAATGAAGAAGGAGAGACTGTTACCGTCAATTCTGAGCGCTATGGCTCTATGTTCAACCGATTTTTTAATCTGAACTTAAAGATATTAATCTGAACTATATGGGGTTTCAACAAAGCGGCACCACAAGACACACAACACGAAAAATTTTGACTTTATTACCCGTAAGTTCCAGGATTCGTTTTGGTGATATGAATTGACCTGCAAGATCGCAAAATTTGACGCCGGTAGACTTTTTCTTATGCGATGGGTGCGTTAATGAGGAAAACTGCTGTTTACTGAAGGGGTTTTGAAAACCTACTAGTGACTGTGGAGAAGCCATTGTATATGCATTTTGATCTACAGATAACATTGGGCCGTATATCTTCCAAAATGAAGAAGGAGAGACTGTTACCGTCAATTCTGAGCGCTATGGCTCTATGTTCAACCGATTTTTTAATCTGAACTTAAAGATATTAATCTGAACTATATGGGGTTTCAACAAAGCGGCACCACAAGACACACAACACGAAAAATTTTGACTTTATTAACCGTAAGTTCCAGGATTCGTTTTGGTGATATGAATTGACCTGCAAGATCGCAAAATTTGACGCCGGTAGACTTTTGCTTATGCGGTGGGTGCGTTAATGAGGAAAACTGCTGTTTACTGAAGGGGTTTTGAAAACCTACTAGTGACTGTGGAGAAGCCATTGTATATGCATTTTGATCTACAGATAACATTGGGCCGTATATCTTCCAAAATGAAGAAGGAGAGACTGTTACCGTCAATTCTGAGCGCTATGGCTCTATGTTCAACCGATTTTTTAATCTGAACTTAAAGATATTAATCTGAACTATATGGGGTTTCAACAAAGCGGCACCACAAGACACACAACACGAAAAATTTTGACTTTATTACCCGTAAGTTCCAGGATTCGTTTTGGTGATATGAATTGACCTGCAAGATCGCAAAATTTGACGCCGGTAGACTTTTGCTTATGCGGTGGGTGCGTTAATGAGGAAAACTGCTGTTTACTGAAGGGGTTTTGAAAACCTACTAGTGACTGTGGAGAAGCCATTGTATATGCATTTTGATCTACAGATAACATTGGGCCGTATATCTTCCAAAATGAAGAAGGAGAGACTGTTACCGTCAATTCTGAGCGCTATGGCTCTATGTTCAACCGATTTTTTAATCTGAACTTAAAGATATTAATCTGAACTATATGGGGTTTCAACAAAGCGGCACCACAAGACACACAACACGAAAAATTTTGACTTTATTACCCGTAAGTTCCAGGATTCGTTTTGGTGATATGAATTGACCTGCAAGATCGCAAAATTTGACGCCGGTAGACTTTTTCTTATGCGATGGGTGCGTTAATGAGGAAAACTGCTGTTTACTGAAGGGGTTTTGAAAACCTACTAGTGACTATGACTCTATGTTCAACCGATTTTTTAATCTGAACTTAAAGATTTTAATCTGAACTATATGGGGTTTCAACAAAGCGGCACCACAAGCCACACAATACGACAAACTTTGGCTTTAATCGGAAAAAGGTTTCCATAACATGTAATTTCAAAATTTGATAATATCAATTAATCCCAAGATCGTACAATTGGACGCCATTGAATTTTTTATTGTGGAACGTCTACATAAAAAAAAATAAAAATATTTATTTAAATTAAATATTTTTATTATTTTTGTGTATAGAAGATCGTGTTTACGCAGATAATCCTTAAATTTTGGAGAATTTAAAAAACAACATCCATCAAGAAATGATCAAACTAAATTCCAAAATAAACGAAAAAAATCTCCACAAAGGATCAATTCCTGCGAAAAGTCTCCGATGGAAGGCAAAATTTCATCAAAATCTTAATTTAAAGGTCGTTTTATTTAACTTTAATTTCAAAAACAAAAATTGGATAATATTTAATTTACGACTAAGATTCTTTTATACCCCAAACGACTATAAAATGGTTCCTCAGATAACTAAAAAAAAAAAAACAATATTTCTAATGTATTAAAAATTCACACATTTCCAAATATGACAACCTAAGAGAAAACAGGAAATTTCCGTAAATTTAGTGAAATCCATTTCAAGATTTGTTTTTATATAAAAAAAAAAAAATTTCTTCTTCTTCATTTTTGTATTTTCCATTTAAAGTTTCTATTATTTTAACCTTTGCGTTGGTTCGTGTAAGAATGGTAACAGAACCAGTTTGATTTTGTTTATCTTTCTAATCGATTTGTAGACTATATAGGAATTTACCAGTTAGTATCTAATTCTACAAAAATTGTAATAGAAATATTTGTTAGGAAACAGCAGAAAAACCGGATTTTATTGGTTTTTTGTCCGTTTTTTTTTTACTAATATTTTTTGGAGAAAATAAAAAATATTATTATAAAAGCGCTCTAAATTTATAAAATAAGAACTTGGAGGAAGATTATTCAAAATTCCACAAAAATTATATATGCAAAAAAAAATTGCACTTCAATTAAATACTTTCTCGTTAATATTTTATGATTGAAAATAATCCATCAGTAAGACCGGAAGTAAGAGTACGGTAGTGATTTCCAGTCAAATTTTTTTTAGGGTGATGACAAAATCAAAAAAAAAAAAAAAACATTTATTTAAAAAAATTTAAAAATTAAAAGGAAATGCGATAAAAAATCACAGATAACAAGAAATATGCAAAAATAACGAAATTGTGTATGAGGGGGATGGGGGGGAGGGGGTGTATCAATAGAAATGAGGTTAAGAGGTGACTGGCCCACGATGAGAAGTAAACAACAGAATCCATCTTGACATTTGGTTAAACTCCTTTTTTGTATGCGTTGCCGTTGTCGTGGCCGTCGTTGATATCGTCACCGTTAAGGTCGTGTTGTTGTTTCTTCTAATTGATGTTGTTACTATTGCCATCGCAATCACAAACAACCACTGCCTTTACCAACACATAAATAGCTGGAATGTTATTATTATGATTTGCACAAAATTTTATTCCTATTATAAACCCCTTGCCCCTCCTCATTAAATTTTTTTCCTCTTATTTAAAAAAAAAACCCCATTCAACAAAACAAAAAAATTAATAACTATAAAAAAAAGTTTCAGTTAATTAAATTAAAATTTAATTTACCCAAAAATATTATTTTACTATGTATTTTTGAATAGTGTAGTAAAAAATTTAATTCATAAATGATGAAGAAGGATTAATTTCGTTTTTATGAAAGGTGAAACATGGAAGAAAAAAAAAACAAACGTGCCACTAGAGACAGATTTTTAGGGTAAAAAAACAAAAAACAAAACGAAATGACAAAAGTTATCAGAAATTACGTTTTTAGGTGTGCCCCGCACGTAAGAGACTAGATAGATTAGAGTAGAGTAGAGATAGAGTAGCCGGCTGAACTTGCTCAACACACAGGCTAGGGCTACCAGGAATAGTAAGTAGGTAGGTCGGTCGCCACTGATTTAACTAACCACTTTTTCATTATTTAAGCAAATATACCTTCATAGTTATTATATTATTAATATATATATATGAGAATTGCACGAAAATTATATGGATTTGAACTTTATGAAAGAAAGAAGCAAAGGAAAAAACTACAACAACAACATAAAAACAGGACACAACATTTTTAAAAGACAACAAAACTTACCATTGTTGCGTGTTAGTGTATCCATTTTTCTTTAGCTGGCGCCCGTTCTATGTACATATGTTTGGACACGTTTTATTATAAACAAAAAAACAATATAATTACATGCATAAATGAGTTGATTTTATCCTTTTTTTTTAAATTCAAATCAACTTTACAAATATCTTTTTAACACATCACAAACAAATTCACAATATACACTATTAATTACCAGGCCTTTTTTCTTGCTTCTTTTATTTAATTCTTATTTTCTTTTTTTCGGTAATTCACTTTTCTCTTGTCACTACTAACTATTATTTTTTTTTGTTTCTCTTCTTCGTACAAAAACTGTCTGTCCGTCGTCGTCAATGGAACACGGGAATTTTATCGTTTTCCTTCAAACAAACGGTATAATTGTGATATTTACACAAAAATTACATTATATGCAATAGAGGACACTTTATTTTAATGGTTTTGATAATTTTTTATAATTTATTAACACTCAATTAATTCAGAAAAATATAAAAAACAATAGAGATCGCCAACAACTTAACGCAACCACTCACCCATATACACTTTTGACAGCCATCTTGCGAATGTCACTCTATGGCCTGCCCCAGCTAACAACATAACAACTATTGCCATATTTACCCGTGCGCCATCTGTACGTTGACATTGTCGATAATTTATGTACGACCAAAACATATATTCAGTAATAATTTCATATATTATCATAAAAACTCTCTTTTTAATATTGAATAATATAAAAAAAAATAAAAGTTTTTAAGTTATTATATTATTCAATTACAGATAATTAACTTAGAAGTTTGTAATAATTAATAATTACATATTATAGTTGATACCACCCTGTGTTAATGTTAACCGGATCGAAAAGCTGTCAAATCTAAACAAAAACAAAGTACATAAATACACCTACTTTGGGGCCCGTCAGCCACAAAAGTGATTAAAAAATAAGAACGGAATTATTTTCTTTAAAATAATGATGAAAATAAATAGTTTTTTACAAATATATGATAATCTTGTATTAATTAATTGTAGAAGATATTTTGCCATAAAAGCTAGTAGTAGTAGTAGTAGTAGTAGTAGTAGTGCAGCAGAAAACCGAACAAAACGTAAACAATTCGGTGTCTCGAATGATATTTTCAAATATTATGAAATGCGTGATAATACAATTTATTTGAAATTATTTCCGGGAAATTTTTTTAATCGAAAACGAAATCCACCTTCCGGATATTATATTGCCGATCCAGAAGCGGCACGTGAAATTTTCAAACATTTCACAAAAGATTTACAACGAGGCACTGTAATCGCTGAAGTGAATCCTGGTCCTGGTTTACTAACGAAAAATCTCCTTGATACCAAATATACCGAATTTATACTTTTCGAACCGATGGAACATTTTATTCCCCAACTAGAGGTAATAATTCTATAAATGATGAGTGTTTTGAAAGAAAAAAAATGATGATTTTTTCGTTTGTTATTTTTAGAAAATCTCTCAGGACGTTTCAGATCGTGTTCATATAAAAAAGATAGACGTTCCGAACTTATGGAAATTGGATTTTCAAGATAAATTAGATAATGGCACAAGAGTATCTGAAGCTCTTGAACATGTTCCGAAAAGAAACTTTAATGATGGTAAACTTTTTTAAAACAACAACAACACAAATAATAATAACTTTTTCACTATTTAGACATTAATATGAGAATTTTTATACCGACGGGATCTTTAAATTTCATTAAGCATCTTTTCAATTCGATTATTAGCGAAAGAAGTCTTCTGTCATATGGAAGGTGTGAAATGTTTATAGCCTTACCACCACATTTATTTATTGTATGCATTTATTTTCTTCTAAATACCTTAAACTGACTCAAAAAAAAAAAATATTTCATTTCAGCAATTAACATGTTCTAGTGAAGCTGGCTATCTTCTTTACAGAGCTAATTCTGTATTATTTCAAATAATGTTTGAATATAAATTTTTAATGAAAATTCCGAAAAAATATTTCCTACCATGGCAAGTTGAATATGATATGGAACAAAGTAAAAAACTTAAAAAAGTATTATAGAATTCTTCACAAAATAAAATTTAAAAAAAATCCATTTTATTTTTTACACTTTTTAGATATATTGCATCGATCCGGAATTTCTATATTTGGTAAAAATTGTACCTAGACGAGAATTATACAATTTATGCGCTGCTGAAGATATGCCAGCATTATGGTATTTTATAAGACAGAATTTTACAAGTAGAAAAGCTAGAATTATTCCGAATTTCGAGTAAGATTTTAAGAATGATTGAGAATTTTTAAGAAAATTTAACAAAATTTTTTTATTTTTTGTTATATTTTATAGAAAACTTATACCAGGTTGTGGGCCACGTTTAATAGTGAATTTAAGAAAACCAATTCATGTACAACAACTTTATCCCGAACAGGAAATCGATCAAATACCAAAATATTCAAAATTTTGCACAACAATGTCTAATGAAGATTATTTTCCAAATATGAATATTTTTACACAATTTGGTGATCTTAAACCATCACAGATACTATCATTATTCTGTCAATTTCGTAACTGGCCTGAATATAAGGAATGCTCATTTTTAACACTTCTCGAAAATAGTTTACTTAAATCGGAAAATCTTGAAACGGACACAATCGATACTGTAGTAGATATTCATGAAAATGAACCGCCGCCACCGGAAGTATTGGTGAAGAAAAATCCAAACAAAATAATAAAAACAGAACAAGAAAAATAAAGTCTGATTTATATTTAAAAAAATATTTTCTGGTTTTTTTTTTTTATTATTTTTATTTAAATAATTACTTATTAATGATTATATTTATTAGAAATACATTTATTTTTATTTTTTTGAATTGTTAGTAAATATCAACTCATCGACTGAGTTTGATTGGTTTGTTCTGAAATAAGAAAATATTTGTACCGAATTAAAAGAGAAATAATAATTATAATTAATAGATTGGTAGGAGGAAGAATTTGCAAAAACAGCCGAAAGAACAGAAAAATGGAAACATTTTATCAACTAATCTATGGAATACTTTGTTCAGTACTACAAGTACCATTTATGAATCGTTTACAGCCTTTCGGGCAAAGTATATATTCTTCGTCTTCGTCTTCACCCAATCTTGTTGCAACTGATAATTTTATGCATGATATCTCTAATGTTGTAGTATTAACACCGACAACATAGCTGAGTTCAGGACTTTCACAAGGACCGGGTGCGTTTAATTTGTAACATTTTCCTTTGAACATAACATGGTTGTCTTTCTCACATGGATTCGGTACACATTCGGGAATCACTTTTTTGTTTGCTATAATTAAATAATGATTCCTTTGGCATGGTCCAATCTTATAGGCAGCATGGCAACGATCACTGGATGGATGATATAAATAACCTAGAAAAAGAAAAGTTGCAATTAAATATTTAAATAAAATATTTTTTTTTTAAAAAAACACCAGCATTTTACTTATGAAAATTTCAACACAATTAACACGTTTTTTTTCCGCAATGAAAAAAAACATTTCTATGTTAATATTTTCGAAGAAATTTTATGCAGAATATTAACAAAAGGAGAAATTTTATTTAAATTATTTATGTACATACCTCGAAGAAAATGAGCTGAAATAGTGTTAGTAAATTTAGGCTAACCACCTTGAGATCGAAAAAGTAAATATTAAAATAGCGGAATTTCAATTTAGTAAAATTTTCATTTAAAATATTTAAGAAACTCATTTTGATTTAAACGAAGCGGTTTTATTGAATTGAATTCTTCACAAAAATCATATTTTTAAATTTTCTTCGTAAATAGCAGAATTTTCACTTTGTTTTTTGCTACTTCTTCTATAAATCTTATTAGAGGAAATATTCAAAATTATTGGAAAGTGCAATAATATCAGTCAGCAATTATGAAAATGTAAAATTTATTATCAACTATGATTGGTAAGTGATACTTCCGCTTAGGCAATTTAAAAGAATATATTTGGTTAAGTATCTTTTGTGAAAACTTCTAAAGTTTTCTATTATTTCGTATCTTTTTATTTGTTCATTTTTTTTAATAATAATTAAAAAAAAAAGTATAAATCTTATCTGAATTCATCCGCATTTTGTTAGCATTTTTCCTAAAAAAAATAAAACCACAAATAAAAACAAAGACTTTTTTTGTATTTTTTTGTGTGGAAAAACTCTTTTAATTAATAATAAATCCTTAAAAGAATTTTAAAAATGTCTACTACTATTATTTTTCGATAAATTAACGTTCAAAGTGGTTCTGTTTATGTAGACAAGCTTTTCCATTTTGTAGTTTGGAAAGTACAATACTGTCAATTAACCGTTTTTAAGTATATATATTATTTCAGTTAACATTTATTTAGTTTTAGATTTGCCATTTCATATTATATATTTATTAGTTACCAAACAACCCTTAAAAAATGGTAAAAACTTATTTTTGTTTGCCGTAGTAACGTTTTGCGCTTTAAGAGGAGGGTATGGTCGTTAAAATGAGGCTCAATCGTCATAATGAGGCTCAGTCGTCATAATGAGGCTTAGTCGTCACAATGAGGCTTAGTCGTCATAATGAGGCTCAGTCGTCACAATGAGGCTTAGTCGTTATAATGAGGCTCAGTCGTCATAATGAGGCTCTGTCGTCATAATGAGGCTCAGTCGTCATAATGAGACTCAGTCGTCATAATAATGTTCACGCGTCATAATGAGGCTCAGTCGTCACAATGAGGCTCAGTCTTCATAATGAGGGTCAGTCGTCATAATGAGGCTCAGTCGTCATAATGAGGCTCAGTCGTAATACTAAGGCTCAGTCATCATAATGAGGCTTAGTCGTCATAATAAGGCTCAGTCATCATAATGAAAATCAGTCGTCATAATGAGGCTCAGTCGTCATAATGAGGCTCAGTCGTCACAATGAGGTTCAGTCATTATAATGAGGCTCAGTTATCATAATGAGGCTCAGTCGTTACAATGAGGCTTAGTCGTCATAATGAGGCTTAGTCGTCATAATGAGGCTCAGTCGTCACAATGAGGCTTAGTCGTTATAATGAGGCTCAGTCGTCATAATGAGGCTGAGTCGTCATAATGAGGCTCATTCGTCAGCATGAGGCTCAGTCGTTATAATGAGGCTCAGTCGTCAAAATGAGGCTCAGTCGTTATAATAAGGCTCAGTCGTCATAATGAGGCTCAGTCGTCATAATGAGGCTCAGTCGTCATAATGAGGCTCAGTCGTCATAATGAGGCTCAGTCGTAATACTAAGGCTCAGTCATCATAATGAGGCTTAGTCGTCATAATAAGGCTCAGTCATCATAATGAAAATCAGTCGTCATAATGAGGCTCAGTCGTCATAATGAGGCTCAGTCGTCACAATGAGGATTAGTCGTCATAATGAGGCTCAGTCGTCATAATAATGTTCACTCGTCATAATGAGGCTCAATCGTTATAATGAGGCTCAGTCGTCATAATGAGGTTCATTCGTCATAATGAGGGTCAGTCAACATAATGAGGCTCAGTCAACATAATGAGGCTCAGTCAACATAATGAGGCTCAGTCGTTATAATGAGGCTCAGTCGTCATAATGAGGCTCTGATATTCCCCTAGTGACTCTGGAGAAGCCATTGTATCTGTATTTGAGGTTTGAAGGTGTTATGGGGCCGTAATTCTTTGAAAATGAAAAAGGAGAGACAGTTATCGTCCATTCTGAGCGCTATAGACCTATTATTACTCCGAATTTTTTTTCACATAAACTTGAAGATTTAAGTCAGTATCATGTGTAGTTTTTTTCAAAATGGCGTCAGAAGCTACACGTCACGATAAATTTTGGCTTTATTCTGCGAACAGTTCCCACAACGCCTATATTCGAGATTTCGTAATCAATTGACGGCGTTGGACTTTTTCTTGCAATTGTTATGTAAACAATTATATTTACGCAGATAATTCTTAAACTTAGAAACATTAAAAAACCACCATCCGCCAAGTAAATGGCAGAATTACAGACCAAAATATGTGTAAAACTCATTAAAAAAATTACAACAAAACGATCGGGTCGTAAGAAAAAATTATTTAAAAAGTTTTATATTTAGAAAAAAATGGCATAATTTATGCATTATAAATATATAAAAATATTATTATTATATAAAATAAAAATCTTTTTAATTAAAATATACTTTCCAAACCACAAATGGGATAATACTTGTTATATCAATGAAACTTTATAAAACAATATTAATTACACAAAAAGTACATCCAGAATTTTGAATATACCATATTATCATTTATATATATTTAGTAAATATTTTCAATTATTTATTTATTATTTCATATTATATTTTTTTGCGTAAATAGAAATATTTTTCTATTAAAACACATCATTGAATATTCGCGAAATGCTAACAATTTATTTTATGTTAATTTCAAAATTCATTTCCTCTTATAATCTATGAACATAAACTTTTAACTTTTCATTCAATTTATAAGTATTACCACGGGGGACAAGGACAATATTTTAATTATTCTATAATTTAAAACTCACCTGGTATACAATCGCATATCCAATCATCTTCCTGATCACCGGGATACAAATATTCATTGCTATCACATCTGCCTGGTATGTAAATTGGTTTCCGTTTCTAATACAAAAAAAAAAATTTATAAATTTATTTCGTCATCTTTAAAATAAGTTTGTAGTTAAATTTTTTCTTCTTCTTCTATTTATAAAATATAAATTCTTAACCGAAACTATTGAAAAATTGTTTTCTTATCAAGCGGCGACTATTTACAATTCACCCATTAATCATATCACCACCATTCCAACGATGATGGTACATGGCCAAAGGGTATCAGAATAAGTTATTTTTTTTACAATTTTGATTAAAATTTGTTTATACTCGTTTTATTATTTATTGGAGGAAAAAAAACAAAAATTCTTTAACAAAATTAATTTAATGAATATTTTTTTAAGGTTTTTTTTTTGAAATAATCCACTTTAAAAACTTGCTGAAAAAAAATTTGTACTTTATTTTAATTTTGTTTTAATGAAATTTTTCATGGTGCTATAAAACGTCCCAGCACATGTTTTAAAAGGACCTTTAACGATATATTGTATGTTAAAATAAAAAAGCAAATATTTCTTTTCTGATGATAATATTATCATACGAGGTCTTTTCAAAAAGTATCGCGAATTTTGAATTTTCGCTGGTTACATATATTCGATTTTCGAATTTTTGTGGCGTTATGTTGGTACTCATGTTTCTCACTTATGCCGACAAGTTCGGCCATTTTGAATGTTCAGTTAATTTTTGACAGCTGCTGCTTTGCTTGCACGTGTTTTGGCTTGTTTTCGATTTTTGCCCATTCCAAAAAATGGATCAAAGAATCTTGTTTCAGGTACAAGAAAAACTCACAGGGGGTCAGATCTGGGGAATACGGTGGCTGCGGCATTATTAGTATATTGTTTTTGGCCAAAAATGGCAAAAGCCAATTTTTGTTCTTCCACAAACAAATCCTTTGGGATGATTGATGATTTGTTAACAGTTATGACTTTCTCGAGCAAATTTGGATCGTCGCGGACAGAGTCCAACAGCTTCTTAGCAATGTTAATGCAATGCTGTTTTTGGTCGAAATTGAGGCAAAAATCGAAGACAAGCCAAAACACGTGCAAGTAAAGCAGCTGTCAAAAATTAACTGAATATTCAAAATGGCTGAAATTATCCAAAAAATCGAAAATCGAATATACTTAACCCGCGTAAATTCAAAATTCGCGATACTTTTTGAACAGACCTCGTATTTATTTTCATAATAAATAACACAATTTATTCTATTTTCTTCAGTTCTTCATCAATAAAAATAATTAAAAAAAATTATATTATAAGCAAAAAAATTCATAATTATAATTTATGGATTTTTAACAAAAAAACAAAAACAAACTTTTTTAAATTAATTTTTAACTTTTCTCAGAATCAAAAATTGATTGCAGAGATCATTTTTTGTGAGGCTCTTTATTATTACCCCACTCCCCCCCCCTAAACTGGGATTAAGAAAAATTCACTAAAAATATTTTATTATTTATAAAAGATTTTTTTTGTTTCTTTTTTTTTTTTGTAAATTAATCTCGAACAAATATAGTAAAAATATTACTCAAAAATTATTAAATACGAACAAAAATCACTTAGAAAGAAGAAGTTAAAAATTTATTAAATTTTACAATTGCAAAAAAAAAATACTGATTTGATAATTATAGAAATAGTAATAATTAACTAACCTGAGCATTACGTTTGCTTTCGTCCTCCTCTTCACGTTCAGGAAATCCAATATCTTGTGCGAGTACTAAATAGATTGTAATTATTCCAAAAATTAATAAAATTTCTGATTTTATTGCCATTGTTTTTTGTATATTATTTTTTTCTTCCCCCCTATTACAACACAATACGTTTTTTTTTAAATTGGATAGTCAAAAGTTATTGTATTTTATTAGAAAATACTTTTGAAGATATTTTGTTTTGGTGATTTTTTTTGGCGGGCACACAATAATTTTATAGATGCCCAATAGTCAACGCTCAGAACCGAACTGAGCGAAATTCATCTTCGATCAGTTTTGAGACTCTTTAATACATTGAATGTTTTGGTTATAATAAATGACACAGTATGGAAATTCCGCATTTTTCTTTTTTTCTTGTTATCATCTCAGACAAATATTTTAAAGCTATTGTGATTTTATGTAAGTAACTATGTAGATGCAACTACTAATGGTTAAAAAAAAAAGTATACCCACAATCAGATTGCAAATTTTAAACATGGAATATACACTCAAATAAATACAAGTACTTAAAAACAAATACTGGAGGAACAAGTTCCCTGGCCAACCAACGATTGAGTGAGTATATATGGTCAACAACTTGTTGATCAAGTAAATCTTTTCTACATGCTTAATAGTAGATGATACTTTTCAATACCGATTAAATAAAAATTTCTTCCTTCCATTATTATGATACGAATTTATAAGATTAAGAATTTCGCAAAATGTTTAGAATGAATTTAAAAACAAAAACAAATTCTTATAGTACAATACAATGTGTGTAGAGGTCTTCTCTTTAGAGCATATTATAAAAAGCGCCAACGAATAACAAAACCAGTTCTAATCGAGATGTGGGAAATTTTGTGGGGAAATTTTCATTACAACAAGTCTAATACTATCTAAATTTATGAATAAATTACTAACATTCACAACTTAGCGCTAGCATAAGTTTAATGATAGTCATAATAATAATACTAATAATAATAATTATCTTTAAGAATATACTATAAATATTATAAAGTTTTTGTCTCATTTTTATATTCTATTAATTAATTGTTTTTTTTTTCGTAAATTTTGTTCAAAACTAACTTATATTTTTTAATACAATTTTTCTTTTCATTTATAATAAAAATTAAATGTATTTTACTTTATGTCATATAATAATAATAATAAAAAAAAGAACGAATTGCACGCTTACAATTAATTTAAATTAATCTAAAAAAAAACTAAAATATATTTACTGATTGACTGCTCATAAATTATTGAAATCGTGATAAATGGAGAAGCAGCCATTTTTTATTGGGTTTTCCCGCCAATTTTTATTTTGTATATTTTTAAAAGAAATATTTTTATAAATTGAAATATTTTCTACTCATTTTTTTTAAAGAAAATTACTAATCTTTATTTCAAATTAAAATGTTCACTTTGATTAATTATAAAATTTTAGTTTTTTTAGATAATTTTATAAAAATCCCAACATTCAGATAAATTTTTTTTTTTGCAAAAATTTTAATAAAAATATTTTTAAAAATTTCAAAACTGTTCAGTTAATTAAAAATTATATACTAAGATGATTTTTTTGTTGTTGTTGCTTATTATGAAATTAAATGTTTTTTAATTCTTGTACCAAAATTATTAATAGTCCAATTAAACGAAATTTTTTAAAAATTAACCAATGGAGAAAATTAATTTTACTAATAAAAACTTACATAATACAATATTATTATTCAAGATAATAGTAAATAATTTATGGAATCGATTGGTTTGTTTCTTGGATTGCATGTAAAGAATCTGAAATAAGAACCGGTGGCCATTTTGTGACGCGACGGTCAAAGGACCATTTTGACAACTTCAAGCATCGGTAAAGTTTTTGTTATCAAAAACTAATGGTTTTTTTTTTAAAAAAAGCAACAATTTTTATTTTTTATTAACCTTTCAACTTGATTATCAATATATAAAAATAAAATATATTTACTGATTGACTGACTGCTCATAAATTATTCAAATCGTGATAAATGGAGAAGCAGCCATTTTTTATTGAGTTTTCCCTCCAATTTTTATTTTGTATATTTTTAAAAGAAATATTTTTATTATTGAAATATTTTCTTACTTTTTGTTTTCTAAAGAAAATTACTTTTCTTTATTGCAAATTAAAGTGCTCACTTTAATTCGTTATAAAATTTTAGTTTTTTAGAAAATTTTATAAAAATTTCAATATTTAGACAATTTTTTTTACAAAAATTCTAATCAAAATATTTTTAATAATGTTAAAACTTTTAAATTAATTAAAAATTATAATGTTGCTCATTTTGAAATTAAATATTTTTTAATTCTTGTATCATACCAAAATTATTTGCAGAAGAAGTGGTAATAGTTCAATTAAACGATATTTTGATAATTTTTCCACTGAGGAAAATTAATTTTACTAATAAAAAAACCAACAATACAATATTACTATTGAAGATAATAGTAAATAATTTATAGAATTAATTGGTTTGTTTGTTTGATAGCATGTAAAGTCTCTGAAATAAGAACCGGTGGCCATTTTGGGACGCGACGGTTAAGGGGCCATTTTGACAACTACAAGCGCCATTAAAGTTTCTGTTATCAAAAATTAATGGGTTTTTTTAAAAAAAAAAGAAACAAGTTTTATTTTTTATTCAAAAATTAACATAAAAAATTTTTAATTAGAAATGAATTTTTCATAAAATACATATTTTATTTTAAAATAAAACTGTTTTATTAAATAATTTATATTGTTTTAGTTAAAACTGTTTTATTAAATAATTTATATTGTTTAAAACTGAAACAAATTTTGTATATATTTTGAATTTTTTTTTTAATAGTAAAAAATATGTTATTGTAAAAATTACATAAAATTTTTTTTACTGTATAAATATTCGCTTATATGTTACTACAAATGAAATTACATTGTAAAAAAAAGGTAAAAAGTTATAAAAACCTATTTTAAAAGTGTTAAAATAAAAACAAATAAATATTTACCAGAAAACTAAAAACTAAAATTCAAATAAAAAACTCCAAAAATAATTATATATTAAAAATGACATGGAAAATAAAAATTATTTTACCAAGAATTATAATTTTTAAAAAATTATATATCAAATTTATAAAATAAACGAAAAAAATTCATTTTGAACTGCAATAAATTTATAAAATAAACGAAAAATTCATAATTATAATTTATGGATTTTTAATAAAAAAATAGCCAAATTTCTTTAAATTGAATTTTAATTTGTCTCAGAATTAAAATTGAATAGAGATAATAATGGCGCTCAGCACAATGAAAAAACCAAACAAACTCATTTTGAACTGCAATAAATTTAAAAAATAAACGAAAAATTCATAATTATAATTAATGAATTTTTAATAAAAAACTATCCAAATTTCTTTAAATTGAATTTTAATTTTTCTCAGAATTAAAATTGAACAGAGATAATAATGGCGCTCAACACAATGAAAAAACCAGAAAAATCCATTTTAAACTGCAATAAATTTATAAAATAAACGAAAAATTCATGATTATAAATAATGAATTTTTAATATAAATAATATCCAAATTTCTTTAAATGAAATTTAAACTTTTCTCGGATTTAAACTTGAACAGAGATAATAATGGCGCTCAACACAATGAAAAAACTAACCAATTCCATTTTGAACTGCAATGTTGTCAGAACTGCGTAAATTTGACAACTTTCCTTTGCGAACACTTTATTTAGTTCCATAAGCTGGAAAATGTCAGTGCGATCAAGTTCAACGTACTATGGTTATCGGGAAATTATCGAATTTCTGTGAAAATAATCTTTTTCCAATTATTTTTATTAATAATTATATCATTTAAAGTATGTGATTAATGTTTATTTAATAATTAGAATAATGTATTATCATTTAAATATTAAAGTGAAACAATTGAAAGTGTACAGCAAAGTGAATGTAAATACACATAATGTGAGTCGGGTTGTTTAGTGTATTTCGTGTGCGAGAGAAGAGAAAAAAAAATCCACTAACAACCGTTTGACGTTTTAGTAAATAATGTTTACGAAAAAAGCCCATGCCGATGTTAAAAAGTCCACCCAAAAAATCCAGGATTGTAAAAAGGATTCGGCGACACGTTTACGTCATCTGAAATTGATATTGGGTGAGCTATTATAATCCATACATACAGATGGATGGATATATATATATAAAAATATCTATGCATATATGATATTCGATTAAAATATGCAGATTTCTAAGGTGAAATTGTGGGTGGATGTTTTCCAATATTTAAAAAAAAAAAAAATTTTTTACACATTCATATCGGATTGTGTTTCTGTGTTTTGAATAATTTTTTTTTCGTATACTCCGATAATTCTGATATATCGCAATGTACATGCATTCATAACATAACTAATAAAATGATGATGAAAATAAAAAGAAATTAAAATATGAAAAAATCTATACATAAATAGTAGTAGTAGCGTGGATAGACACTATTACAATTTCATCATTTACTGATTTTGTTAGAAGCGGTGAGATGAGAAATAAAAAGAACGAATCGACGACGGTGAAAAGAATAAACACGATTGTTGTGTTTCAGGCAAGACGAAAAGAAAAACATTGATAAAATTCTGTTTACATTTACACCTGTATCAGGTATGCGGTTCCCTTTTCTGCTACCCAACCTCACCGTACACTATAAATAAACATTTGCGTTCATATTCGGTGTGTGTTTAAGTTCATCATCATCGTTGCCGCCGCCGCAGCCGCAGCCGGCGTCATCGGACTTACTATCATAAACATTGCGTTGATCATTCATAGATTGACGGTGATTTAAATTATGTTAATACCGTTGGTTGTGTTTGGCTTTTTTCTATTTTATTTGAATTTTTTCCATCTTAAATAAATTCTAATCAAAACTGTAAAATTAAACTGACATTTTAGATATACAGGTGACATGACCAAAAAAATTAATTTATAAAATAACCGCCTTTTGCGATAATTTACTATTCATAATATTCACATAACGAAACTGTTTACATTCTCTCAGTACAAATAATAGTGTCATTGTACAAAAATAACAATCTGTACTTGAATATTATTCGTATTTTAATTAAATTTACACTATTTACTTTGTAAGAAATTGTTAAAAATAAAATTTATTTGTAAAAAATAAAAAAAATAAAGAAGAAAAGGAGAAAAATAAATGAAACCTGAAAAAATTTTATTTACTTTATGAGTTTAACTTGTTTACCATCTTGTTATCGAAATGATAAAAGTATTATTTATGCGCCCCAAATGCACAGTATGGATAGATTTGCGATTGGCCAGAAAAAATACCATACACGACAATGGATAGACCAGGCCCCATGGTCCCTGTGGAGAAATAAGTGCGATTTTTTGTTGTTCATATATTTTTTAAGAGTACATATTTCCAATGATAATGACCATTCAGTTTGTGTGTTTCGGAATGTAAAAGTTTAATAAAATCGAACTTATAATAGTTCTGATAAAATTTGTTTTGGAAAATTCTATCAAGAACCTTATTACTTTTCAAATTATCTAATCATATCCCTAGAAATTATAAAGGGTTTTCGAATAAGAGTGATATGATTTCTTTTTTAAAAAAAAAACACACTTATTTTTAAGGAAATTCCAATGTTTTTTATTTAATGTGAAGTACAATCGATACAATTAAGTTCTGAATAAAACGTCATTCAAATGGCTCCCAAGACTTCTTTTGCAGGAACGAATTCTATGAACCCAATTTTCGAGAACTTTTTCCACTAAATCAAGTCGTATGTCATAAATAGCATGTTCAATATTGACTTCTAAAGCTTGAAGAGAGTCTGGTTTATTGCTAAAGACCAATGACTTCAAATAACCCCACAAGAAATAGTCGAATGGTGTTAAATCACAACTTCTTGGAGGCCATTCAATGTCACAATTTCTTGAAATAATCGAATCTCCAAACTTATCTCGCAATAGTTCGGTTGTTGCACGTGCTGTGTGGCACGTAGCCCCGTCCTGTTGGAACCAGATATTGTCAAGATCAACTTCTTCCAATTTCGGCCATAAAAAGTTGGTTATCATCGATCTATACCGCTCTCCATTGACAGTAACGGTGTTACCAGCTTCATTTCGAAAGAAGTTCGGACCGATGATGCCACCAGACCAAGAAACCACACCAAACTGAATAATTTGTAAACGTTGTTCTTGTGTATATCTCTCCATGATGAAATTGTAAACATTCCTGAATGCAATGAAAAAAATGACAGATCATGACATATTACAAATGGCCGAAACGTCACTTAGAAATCATATCACTCTTATTGGAAAACCCTATACAAGGGAACATGTTAAGTCCAACATATTTTTTTTTTGTGTGACTATCTTTAACCTTAAGGGCTTGCTCAATTTATGCTTCGAAAAGTAAAGTTAAATAAAACACATTTTAAATTCAGGTTTTGATAAACATTTCTTTTAATTATATTGAATAAATTATGTCATTATGTATAAAATTTTTGATGACAATTTTTCATGCGTTTCGGCATGTAATCCGGACATTACTTAACAGATGATGGTTTTTAAATAGTCTAAAATTTGAAGATTGCCTATGTAAACACGATATTTTGCATAGCCTCACAAGAAAAAACCTCAAAAGGCATCAAATTGCACAATCTTGGAAGCCTATTGAAATTACTCAATCTGGAAATTACGTGTCCTAAGAAGTTTTCTCGCAAAAGGGCTATAATTTATCGTATTGTGTGGGTTGGGGTGCTGTCTTGTTGTAACCACATATAGTCCAGATAAAAATCTTAAAGGTCAGACCAAAAAAAATTGATTACCATGCGACCATAGTGCTCAGAATTGACGGTAACGATCTTTCCTTCATTTTCAATGATATACTAGCCAATAACACCTTTAGACCAAAATGCAGGCCAGACAAGAACTTTTCGTAGATACAATGGCTTCTCCACAGTCACTTGAGGGTTTTCCAATTTTCATATGTGGTGAATTTTTTATATTTATGTATCCACCGAGCAAGAAATTGAGAATCATCTATGAAAATATTGTTCGAAAAATCAGCATTCAAAGCCTGTCCTTCCATATTTTATACAAAATTTAACGCATTTTTCGATATGATATTGAAAAATGTTATATTTGTTTTAAATATTCATTGTATTGCTTGGTCCTTGTCATTATGGCATGGCTATCAGAAGATTTCCTGGAAGACTCCATCCGTTTGAAATAATTTTTGAAAATTTTTGCCTACTTTGCGGGCAGTAATGTGTTTATTGTTTAACGAATGTTGGTTTTTAAATACTCTAAGGATTGAGGATTATTTGCGTAAATATCATATTTTTCGTAATCCAACAAAAAAAAAGACTAACGGCATCAAATTATACGATCTTTTAGGTTAATTGACCGCCAAATTTCGAAACTACGCGTCTTTGAATTTTTTCGCCCAATAAAGTCAAACATTTGTTGTATTTTGTGGTTTGTGGTTCTGTTTTATTGGCAATCAAATATGGTCCAAATTGAAATCCTTAAATTCAGGCCAAAATAAAATCAGTTATCATTTATACGAGCCAATAACAACTTCACACCAAAATGCAAACCAGAAAATAAGTTTTCGTACATAGAATGGTTTCTGCACAATCACTTGTGGTTTTGAAAAGCCTCCTCATCAGTAAAAATTTCAGTCGGAAAATCAACATACAAAGCCTTTTCTTCTAGCATCCAATCGATGTACGAGGTCTGTTCAAAAAGTATCGAGAATTTTGAATTTCCGCGGGTTACGTATATTCGATTTGCGACTTTTTGTGGTATTATGTTGGTACTCTTGTCTGTCATTTATGCCGACAAGTTCGGCCATTTTGAATGTTCAGTTAATTTTTGACAGCTGCTTTGCTTGCACATGTTTTGGCTCATCTTCAATTTTTGCCCATTCCAAAAAATGGATCAAAGAATCTGTTTCGGGAAACGAACGGTGTCTGCGGCATTATTAATGTGTTGTTTTTTGCCAAAAAATGCAAAAGACAATTTTTGTTCTTCCACAAATCCGGGTGTTTCTGGTGGATTGCTTCGTGCAACTTGCGCAGAACTTGCAGGGAATATTCCTTATTGACCGTTCTACCCTGTGACTAGAACTCATGAGTGTACCACGCCTCTGAAATCGAAGAAAACTGTAAGCAAAACTTTCACATTCGACCGAATTTGGTGCGCTTTTTTCGGTTTTGGCTCGTGCGGCAGCTTCCATTGGGATAATTGAGCTTTGGTTTCCACGTCATAACCATAAACCTATGATGCGTCACTAGTTATGACCCTCTGGAGCAAATTTGGGTAGTCGCGGTCCAACAGCTCCTTAGCAATGTTAATGCGATACTGTTTTTGGTCGAAATTGGGCAAAAATCGAAGACAAGCCAAAACACGTGCAAGCAAAGCAGCTGTCAAAAATTAACTGAACATTAAAAATGGCCGAACTTGTCTGCATAAGTGAGAGACATGAGTACCAACATAACGCCACAAAAAACGAAAATCGAATATACGTAACCCGGGGAAATTCAAAATTCGCGTTACTTTTTGAACAGACCTCGTATATATATTGAGAGATTTAGAAGCTCCACAATGGAAGGAATCTTATTAGAAAAGTAGGTTGACATACCGTTAGAATATGACGGAAGTAAGTTGACATACCGTTAGAATATGAGTGAATATGAGAATACATAATAGGCTGATCATATGGTAAACTCTGAGAACATAATGTCCTTTCTGAATTGTGAGCAGTTTTCCTGATATCGAAAAGACTGATTAGACAATGGTTGGGCAATATTTATAAAAGAGCTATGTTCTGTCCGTCCGGTGTTAGTTGCCATTTGGTTAGTAGGTGCAGCATACGATACTGCTTGTAAACACCGGGCGGTGAAGAGTTCCCCCCCCAGTTATTGGGGCCACTAATTGCCTAAAATTCCCACATTAATATTGATATGTTGACAGCCTAATCACTCGATGGGCTATAACTGGCATCCAGGGCTGTATGGCTGACTCTGAATATTATTATATTGCGTTGATTTCGAATGCAAACTGCAATCTCTACCACCATTCTCTTTGTCAGCAGCTCACCATAATATAATGTAATCATCGACAGTCACATCCAAAAAAAATGCATAAAATATTCATTGAGTCCATCTACCTGATCTAGAGAAGCTCTCAACTATATGAAAAGTAACTTTGGAAGTTCAGAGCAGTGGTTGGCATAAGTAAAAGACATTAATACCAACATCACGCCACAAAAAATATCGAAAATCGAATATAAGTCACCCGAGGAAATTCAAAATTCGCATTACTTTTTGAACAGACCTCATATATTCTGCATTGCTCATTATTAAAACATTCCATAATATAAAATGGTCAACCTTCAAGTAAAAAATACCATTTTGGATGACACATTTTCTTGACAACTGTCAAATGAGGTTAGGCCTATACTTTCCGAACCACGAAATGGATAATTCTTTTCTATAAAAACGTCTACCATACATACAATTACCGTTCAATTAGGTAATCGGCAAAGAGTAACGACAATTAATCTACTTACATATTTAGATCGACTACTCAGAATGTTAATTCTTTTACGCGAATATGCTATTTTAGAGAAATTAGACATAGTGTATTTTAAACATACATGAATCATGCACTTAAATCAGGTGTGAATATTATAACTTTTGCCTACCACCACTACTAGTAAATATTAAAAACAAAAAATACAAATAATAAAGTAGAGAACAACTCATATTCGCCTACGTAAATTTTTCACTCATTCAAATATAATATTTTGGACAATTATTAATACAATAGTAAAAATAATATTATTTTCTTTGGCAACTGTTAGTAAATATTCAATTTGTACAATAAACAATTGCTTAACATATAAAAATTGGGTTTTTTCTCTTCCTAAATATAAAGTAATTAATATTTTTTATTTTTGTTTAATTTTCCTTATTCTCTCGTGATGACATAATTTTTAACATCTCTGAACATTATTTTTCTAATTTTCTAACATTAATTCGATTATACTTGTTTGTCCTTCGAAGAAAAAAAAACAAAATAAAATCAATAATAAATTTTAATTAAATCAAAATTACAATTAGAAAAAAAAAATTAAAGTTTACTATTATTTTTATAGAAATAATCAATATTGAATTTAAGATATTAATAAAATATTCTTAGAACCTAAAAATCTCGTAAAAAAGAGATAATTCCTAATAGTTTTAAGGTTTTTAATTTGTAAATTTTTGGTTCTTCTGGATTTTTAACTCTTCAAGTGTACAGAAACTAAATGCAATAATAACTCACCACGTTGGAATCTATTCAAGAGCAAATGAGAAGAAATTATTAGGAATTCTATGCCCAATTTCTTAAATAGGCGTTTATAATACTTCACAATTATTCAATTTCTATGAATATTTTCTATTTTTAAAAAGACTTCAACTTGAACAAATCAAATAAAAATTTCTCATTTTGTATTTTATTCCTAATCAAAATAATGTGTTTTGAAAAGCCAAATAAAGAGAAAGCCATTTTGTCGGACGGAAAGTACATGCCTGTCATTTGACAGCTGTTAAACATTTTTTTGAGCTGTCAAAATTTAAAATGTCAAAATCTATTTTGTGGTTCGGAAATTACATGCCTGTTATTTGACAGCTATCAAATAAAGCAGCGTTTGTTTAGTTCAAGATTTGGCATTTTATAGCATAACTGAACAACGAATTATAAATGTGAAAATTTTCTAAAAATTTGTTAATTCTATTGTAGCCAAGTTTTTTTGTTGCGATAAGGCTCATTTCTTCCTTGGAAGATATTTTACCCGATATGAGACTACGAAAACCCACAAGTGGCAATAGGGAAGTCTTTGTATTCGCAAGAACTGACTGCACCTGGTGTGCATTTCGGTTTGAACGTGTTCATGGGCTTGTTAGCGTCAATTCTGTTATCTTCAATTTTTTGGGCCGAATTTGAAAATTTGGATCTGGATGCTATATGGTTTTAAAGAAAACGGCAAGACAAGCTACACAACACTACTTATTTCAAATTTATTGGGCAAAAAGTATCTAGGAAGTGTAATTTTCAAAGTCGGTGTTGTCAATTTGCCTCCAAGATTAATACGATTTTATGCTGTCGTTGTGCTATGGAAAAAGAAAATATACGAGGTCTGTTCAAAAAGTATCGCGAATTTTGAATTTCTGCTTGTTACGTATATTCGACTTTCGATATTTTTATGGCGTTATATTGGTACTCATGCCTCTCACTTATGCCGACAAGTTCGGCCATTTTGAATGTTCAGTTAATTTTTGACAGCTGCTTTGATTGCATGTGTTTTGGCTCTTCTTCGATTTTTGCTCAATTTCGACCAAAAACAGCATCGAATTAACATTGCTAAGGAGCTGTTGCACTCTGTCCGCGACTACCCAAATTTGCTCCAGAGGGTCATAACTGGTGACGAATCATGGGTTTATGGTTATAACGTGGTCATCCCAATGGAAGCTGCCACACGAGCCAAGACCGAAAAAAGCGAGCCAAGTTCGGCCGAATGTGAAGGTTTTGCTTACAGTTTTCTTCGATTGCCGGGGCGTGGTGCATCATGAGTTCTTGCCACAGGGTAGAACGGTCAATAAGGAATATCACCTGCAAGTTATGCGCAAGTTGCGCGAAGAAATCCGCCAGAAACTCCCGGATTTGTTTGTGGAAGAACAAAAATTGGCTTTTGCCATTTTTGGCCAAAAACAAAACACTAATAATGCCGCAGCCACCGTATTCCCCAGATCTGGCCCCTGTGACTTTTTCTTGTTCCCGAAACTAAACAGCCCCATGAAAGGACGACGCTACGCTACGATTGAGGAGGATAAAATTCACGATACTTTTTTAACATACCTTGTATATTTGCAGACAATTTTCAAACTTTTAAAAACGATATATTTAAAAATGAACTTCCAATTAATAATAATCGAATTACAGCCTAAAATGTCCGAATGAATCATTAAAAATGACCGCAAAAGAATAGAGTCATGCAAAAAGACCCGCTGTGGCCATTTTTATAAAAAATAATTTCATAAAAATGGCAATGTTCAAGCAATATAAAGAAATAAAAACGAGAGTCAAAATCTGATTTTCAAGTGTTTTTCATTAAATTTTACTTTCCTTAATAAAAATTGGATTGCTCTTTTTTTTGGATAAAAAATATTTTTTAAGTAATTTTTCTTTTATTGAATTTTTTTTCGTACAAATATTATATAATATTAAATATTTTTCTTCTTCTAAGACAAAAATGAAATAATAACAAACAAAAATCTTCAAATATAAAAGTTTGAATTTTCTTCGAAAGCTTAAAAATTTATCAAAAATCTAAATTTTTTATATAAATTTACTTTCCGAAGCACAAATTGGATAAGTTTTTAGATTTAGATTTCATTGAGAAAGGGGCGAGGGGAAGGGGAGGTGAAACAAATTTCTTTATATAAAATTATTATGCTCTTAAAATAATTTTTTTTTGTCATTACATATTTTTAAAGTAAAAAAAAAAGGATATAGTATCGAAAAGATCACCTTAGGATAAAAATCCTTTTTAAAATAGTAGTTAAGAAAAGCAGATGTTTTTTTTTAAAATTAAAAAAAAACATCTGCTTTTCTTTATAATAAAAAAAAAAGTGAATTTTAATTTTTTTTAAAATATATTTTAAATTTGAAAATGTTCGAAAACTTTTTAGTCTGACTGTACACTATTAGTCATTCTCCTCCAGTTTTTTTTTAAGTGATCAATACTTTTCCCTAATTTATTTTTATAGCAAAATATTCAAGTTATTATTTTTTTCATATTTAAAACTTTTCTTAAATAATTGAACAAATTTTATTTCATTTTATTCAACAACAAAAAATTGATTTAAATTTAAGGTAATTTCCTTTCAACTTTGGTTCAGCACTTTTAAGATTGAAAATTTACAAATCAATTTTTTATAAATTATTGGGTTGAAAAAAAAACCAATTTTCTTCAACAAAAAAAAATATATACATATATACACATATATATCAATTTACTACTATTTGGTTTAAAAATAAAATTTTTATTAAAAAAATTGACATAAGCAAAATTATAATTATTGGAAGAAGCAAAGAAAAATGTTTTATGATTTTTCTTGATCAGAAAGCTTTTATGAAAGAAATTTAATAATTAAAGTTTTTTTGTTGTTAAAAGCGTTTTGCAATGGTTTTTACAAAAAAAAATAGTATTAGTAATCTCAGCAACAACAACAACAACGATAACTACTAATATTATTAAAATTACAATAACAGAACCATCGACGAAAATATCATCTTTGAATAGTTGTAAATTGAAAATATATGAGAAGAAAAGTTCGATGATACATGCCCAGAATCGTAAACTTGTTTTCTTTGAAATGTAAAAAAAAAACTACTTTAAGAAATACACAAGAAAAAAAAACCATCTGAATTGAACACATAAACGGAAACTTCTTGTTTTACAGAAGGCGGCTGGCTAATCGGCTGCCAATCGAGACATTTTCGGAGATCAACATTCGAACAGATCCCGTTGACTTTGCATAATAATCAAAGCTTAACAAAAATTTAGCATAAAAAAAGTAGAAAAAAATCAAAGAAGAAATAAATTTTTTTAAAAACCAACACATTAACGAAAGATTTTTAATCATAATAATTTAGTAAGAGTACACAAATTCAGGTGTTTATATTTAAAATTAAAATAAAATAAAAAATATTTTCCGAAAAAATACAGTATTTAAAAAAAATGTATTCCAAAATAATTTTAGTGTATTTATTTTGAACAGAAACTTTTTCATTGAACTTTTGCTAATAACGAGAAGTGCTGTAATATCTTTTTTTTTTTACTTTCTTGTTAATAAATCGATGAGATAACAAGTATAATCATAATTTTATTTTTTTTATATAATCAATAAAAATTATTTTAATCAATAAAACCAAACGAATAAGGGAAATTTTTTTTTAATCATAAATTCGATTACTGATTAAGTACATACTTCCTATCAGCAGGTGCATAAAGTACATACAAAAAAAAGAAGAAGAAGAAAACGAAAGCTCTCTGAAGAAAATTTTTGCCTACACTGTTAAAAATTACTGGATTAATTCCAGTACTTATCTTGGATTTAAACTTTTTTTTTGCTTTCCGGTTTTTTTTAATAGATACAATTTTCTGATTTTGTAAAAATTGTTTTATGTTTTGTGGATTAATTAACATTTTTAAAATTCTTATACCAGGGGTATACGCTTAAATCCGCTGTTTGGTCATAGATGGCGTGAGTGAGCGTATTAAGCTACCATGGGCACGCCATACTTTTTTTTATGAGTTCACATCTGTCAACATTAATCAGTGCACATTGTCAGCAATTTCGTAAAACAAAATACATTTTTACTTTGGTTATCATGTCTAGTTTTGTGACGGAAAAAGAGCATATGTGGGAAGCTCAGCTTTTCTGCTTCAATTTGAAGAAATCGGCTGCCAAATCGCATCGAATGCTTATGGAGGCCTATGGTGACAGTGCTTTATCGGAAACAACGTGCCGAGATTGGTGTCGTCGGGTCAAAGTCGGCAATTTTGTCTTGTGGGACAAGAAGTGTAAAAATCGGCCTAGGAAGGTTGAGGACCATCAATTGCAGGCTCTTTTGGACAATACCCAATGGCAAAAAGTGCTCGCGGAGCAATTGGGTGTTACTCAACCTGTCATTTCCATCCGTCTGCGTGCCATCGGGAAGATTGAAAAAATCGGAAAATGGGTGCCGCATAAATTGATCGATAGGCAGATGGAGCGACGCCAAAACACATGCGAAATCTTCCTCGCCAGATAAAAAAGAAAGTCGTTCCTGCATCGGATTGTGACAGGCGATGAAAAGTGGATATATTTCGAAAACCCTAAACGCAAGAAATCGTGGGTTGATCCCGGGCAACCATCAACATCTTCCCAAGACCAAATCGCTTGAGACGGAAGACGTTTGGTGGGATCAGCGAGGTATCGTCTACTATGAGATATTGAAACCTGGTGAAACTGTCAATGCCCACCGTTACCACCAACAACTGATCATATTGCACCATGCTCTGCGTGAAAAAAGGACGGATTATCAACAAAGACATGACAAGCTGATTTTCCTCCACGACAACGCACCATCGCACACGTCAAAAATGGTGCGAAACTACTTGGAGACACTGAACTGGGAGGTACTACCCCACCTCGCTTATTCAACAGACCTGGCCCCTTCCGACTACCACCTGTTTTCGTCGATGGGTCATGCGCTCGCTGAGCAGCACTATGATTCTTACGAAGACGTCCGAAAATGGCATGATTAGTGGTTTGCCTCGAAGGAGAAGGAATTTTTTTGGCGTGGTATCCACAAATTGCCCGAGAGATGGGAAAAATGTGTAGCTAGTGAGGGCAAGTACTTTGAATAAATTTGTTTTTGCTTTATATGCTAAAAACATGAGTTTTTTTTTAATAAAAAACAGCGGATTTAAGCTTATACACCTGGTAAGTATTTCAAATGCCTTTAAATATCCAAAGAAAATTTATTTTTCTTTGCACAAAAAAGACTACGCCTTTCAAATGTTTTTTGATCTTGAGAATAGGGCAACTGCGGAACAACAGGACTACCCTTTTTGATGAAAATTATGTTAATGAAGATGACCATGTGACAGGGGTGTCCAATAGTCTGCAATGTCCAATTGATCCGCTACGAAGAACCTTTTTAACTCTCTACTTATCAGCTCCAATGTTAACCGATGATCTGACTTTACAAGAGTAAATTTATTCGTTCCACATTTTCATCAGTTTTTGACGTTGAAGACCGATTTTCATCAGTTTATGAGTGAGGTTCGTCTTCCACTGTTTCTCTGAGGATCCAAGTGTCTGCAATAACCGATCTAGCGCGAATAACCCTATTTCTGAGCCTTTCAAAGATTTCTCTCTCACTGTTCATCAGCTTCAATTATAATGGACTGTCTCACCTCAAAAGAGTCTCCAATCGTTTTACATTTCTATAAATTTTGATGTTCAAATGTAAAGGTTCGCTTAAAAAAATCCTTTTCGCCACCGAAAGAATTGTGCTCTTGATAAGGGCCCCTGACTCTTGATAAGGGACCCCATACACATAGGTTCGTTGCAACTTACGTAGGGTCGCACAATCGCCGGGCGAGGATGAAACTTTTACTGCACGTCAAGGAGGAAAGCTCCAATGTTACCAGTCTTATTACTTTTCTATTGTATTACATTTCGTATCATTTTTTATTCACTTAAAATCTGATTATGTATTAAAAAAAATTATGATTTTTTCGGTATCCAAAGTAGAGAATTAATCCTTCAAAAAAGTTTTTTTTTTATTTAATGCACGCAATCAATACATTCTAATTAATTTTCTTATCAAAAAATTTAATCACATTTGTATGTGTGTGTAATAATAAAAAAATAACTAGCCCAACCCATATTATCGATTTGGTGTGTTGATAAATTGTAACGTGTGTTAGATAACGATTTTTATAATAATTAATTTTTTATTCTTGTTGTAATGAATTATGTGAAATCCTGGAAATAAATTAATTCATTTTTGACGTAATAACATGGAAAATATTTATTAGCTTCTATGACATTTATTTGAATTAAAATTGAAAAATTATTTTAAAAAAAAAAAAGACCAATAACGAAGGTAGCACGAACAATTTTTCAGAAAAGTCAATATTTTTTCTAAATTAGTGAGCCAATTCTCTCAGATTTTTGTTTTGAAACTAGAAAAATCAATTAGGAGCCAAATTTGTTGTCTAAAAATACAATTCAAAAGGAAGTAAGGCGAATTGTATTATTGTTTATACCGAAATTTGAGAAAGTTTTCTGTAGAGAGTTTATTGTATAAAAGTATTAATTTTAAGTAATATTTTTAGGTAAAATTAATCCTTATCATCTAAAGAAGGAGTTCTATTTTTAAGCGCATCGATCTGAAGACCAATTTTTTGGTCACTTCTCTTTAAATAGCAATAACTACAACAAATATTTTGCCATTTAGTAAAGCATATAAAATTGTTCAAATGGCAACCGTCAAGGTAAGTTTTAACGACTTTGTCACACATTTGGGGCTGTAATTTAGCCATTACCTTAGCTCTTAAATTTGAGAATTATCTGAGTAAAAAAGAATAAGTCCGATGCCGTCAAATTCCTAGACCTTGGAGGCCAATTGACACCACCAAATCTCGAATTTACGCATCCTAGGAACTTTACGTCAACATTTGTGATGTTGTGCGGCTTGTGGCGCTGTTTTTTTAAACCACATAAAAATTATAGTGCCAGAAGTCAAACAATGTAAAAGAGCTTATTATCATACGGCCATATTGTCTAGAATTAATTATAACTATCTCTCCTTCCTCATTTTAAAAATAATACAGGCCCGTGACACTTTCGGATCCTAATACACACCAAACAGTCATTTTTTTTGCAGATACAATGGCTTATCCACAGTCGCTTGTGAGTTTTCAGAGCCCCATAAACTAGCGAGAAATGAGTCTTATCGCTGAAAAAAATATCTTCGAAAAATCAGCATCTAATCTGTGTATTTTCTGCAATTTTTTAAACTCAACAAATGCCACCTTGTGTGTTTGATAGCTGTCAAATCACAGAACCACAAAATGAATAACTCTTTAATATAATAAACCTCAAAATAATTTTTATTCTCTTTTACAGTCAAATTTTTAAAAAAAATATATGATATTAAAATTTATGACATTTAACATTTTTTTTAATTATTTTAATATCCTCAAATGTGTGAAAAAGTTGTTAAGGTAATTTTTGACGACTTTTTCACACATTTGGGGCTGTAATTCAGCCATTATCTGAGCTTCGCATTTAAAAATTATCTAAGTAAAAAATAACAAGTTCAACGCCGTCAAATTGCAAGACCTTTGAGACCAATTGACATTACCAAATCTCAAAATTACGCATTCTGGGAACTTTTCGTGTAATAAAGTCGTTGTGCGGCTTGTGACGCTGTTTTTTCTTTTTGCGCCAGAAGTCAAACAATGTAAAAGAGTTTATTATCATACGGCCATTTTGTCTAGAATTGACTGTAACTATATCTCCTTCCTCATTTTCAAAGTAATACATGACACTTTCGGACCCTAATGCAAACCAAACAGTCCTTTTTTGTGCAGATACAATGGCTTATCCACAGTCGCTTGTGAGTTTTCAGAGCCCCATAAACAAGCGAGAAATGAGTCTTATCGCTGAAAAAGATTTCTTGGACAAATCAGCATCTAATCTGTGTATTTTCTGCAATTTTTTAAACTCAACAAATGCCACCTTGTGTGTTTGACAGCTGTCAAATCGCAGAACCACAAAATGAGTAACTATTTAATATAATAAACCTAGAAATGATTTTTATTCTCCTTTACAGTAAAATTTTTTTTAATTTTAAATATATAATATTAAAATTTATGACATTGAACAATGTTTTTTTATTATTTTTAATTTTATACTACAATATTATAAAAATAAAATTTCGAATGAGAATTTACTTTAATATTGGATTTTTTTTTTGCCAAACAAGTCATTCCTTTCAAATGATTCATCGAATTAATGTTAAAAATGAGATTTCCCGTTTCTATTATAATCTTATTCATCAAAACACGTCTTAGTATATTTTAAAGAAAATACCAAAAATATTACCTGTCACAATGTTCGATGAATAAGATTTAAATAAATTATTGATTGCATAAAAGTTGGTAAAGGTTATTATCGTTTTGTATCAAATTATAAAATATTTTCCACTACCTACGATCTTAAATTAGTTTTGATTTTAACTAATTTTACTTTGTCAATTCGATCAGAAAGAAAGAAAAAAATGAATATTTTCAATTGTGAAGAATTAAAGAAAATTTTGCTTTTTTTCCTTTAATGAGAATCACTTTTAATAGAAAAAATTACTCTAAGCATTATTGTTTTCGAAAAATTGTTATGTTTATGAAAAATTTAGGGGTGTGGTTGGGTTGAAGGGAAAAGGACAAGTGGAAGAGGAGCGATACCAATTGCAACCATGTTCGGAGACCACTTTTTCCCTGCTGTTGTCACGCTTGTATTAGGTGTATAAGCTTAAATCCGCTGTTTTTCAGTCAAAAAAACACTGTTTTTTTTTCATAGAAAGCAAAAACAAATTTATTCAAAGTACTGCCCTCGCTAGCTACACATTTTTCCCATCTCTCGGGCAATTTGTAGATACCACGCCAAAAAAATTCCTTTTCTTTCGAGGCAAACCACTCATCAAGCCATTTTCGGACGTTTTCGTAATAATCGAAGTGCTGCTCAGCGAGCGCGTGGCCCATCGACGAAAACGGGTGGCAGTCGGAAGGGGCCAGGTCTGGTGAATAAGCGACGTGGGGTAGCACCTCCCAGTTGAGAGTCTCCAAGTAGTTTCGGACCATTTTTGACGTGTGCGATGGCGCGTTGCCGTGGAGGAAAATCAGCTTGTCATGTCTTTGTTGATAATCCGTCCTTTTTTCACGCAGAGCACGATGCAATTTGATCAGTTGTTCGTGGTAGCAGTGGGCATTGACAGTTTCACCAGGTTTCAACATCTCATAGTAGACGATACCCTGCTGATCCCACCAAACGCACAGCATCGTCTTCCGTCCGAAGCAATTTGGTCTTTGGGAAGATATTGATGGTTTGCCGGGATCAACCCACGATTTCTTGCGTTTAGGATTCTCGAAATATATCCACTTTTCATCGCCTGTCACAATACGATGCAGGAACGCCTTTCTTTTTTGTCTGGCGAGCAAGATTTCGCATGTGTTTCGGCGTCACTTCATCTGCCTATCGTTCAATTCATGCGGCACTCATTTTTCGATCTTTTCAATCTTACCCACACACAATTGCTCCGCGAGCATTTTTTGCGACTGGCTATTGTCTTCGTCCAAAAGAGCCTACAATTGATGATCCTCAACCTTCCTAGGCTGATTTTCCCATAAGTCAAAATTTCCGTCTTTAAACCGACGAAACCAATCTCGGCACGTTGTTTCCGATAAAGCACTGTCACCATAGGCTTCCATAAGTATTCGATGCGATTTGGCAGCCAATTTCTTCAAATTGAAGCAGAAAAGCAGATCTTCCCGCATATGCTCTTTTTCTGGCACAAAACTAGACATGATTACCAAAGGAAAAATGTATGTTGTTGTACGAAATTGCTGACAATGTGCACTGATTAATGTTGACAGATGTCAAACTCATAAAAAAAAAGTATGACGTGTCCATGATAGCTTGATACGCTGACTCACGCCATCTATGACCAAACAGCGGATTTAAGCTTATACGCCTGGTACCTAGCAATATTGGGTTCGATAATTAATAAAGCAAAAAAAAATCATACCAGATGCAAACGTTTTTGTTTTGAAATCACCTGTAGACAAAAATAAAATTTACAAAATTCATGGTGAGGTAAAGAAGGAATTAAAGAATGGTTGTGGAAGGTATAAAAATTGGCAGCAGCGTAAAATTTGAAAAGAAAATAAAACAAATGAAATAAATAAAATAAAAAACCAGGAATCCAAAATGATAGACTAGCGAAGAAAAAAAATGTGGTGGAGTGGACCACTGACTGCTATGGGAGAAAGCTCAAATGTTGTGTCTCCCTTCATGGCTATTATCTTGGGCACCTACCCATCACTATAGGCGACATTTCCACACTCGACGGTCCCAAGATCGTGGGGTATAAAAAAAAGGTTTTTCATCTTGGAATATAAAAAAAGTCACACGAACAGAAATCCCTTTTTCCGACAAAATCTCGTTGATGGAGATGGCCATGCGACCATCTTGGCACGTCAAGTGTCTGCAGTGTCTGATCTGACACGAAGAAGCCTTTTTCTAAGCCTTCTGACTTCTTTATAAAAAAAACTTGTGACATTTCAAGAGTCCACATTTAACAGCTTTCTATGTTGAAGGTCTCAATTAGCCAGGCTCGTTTTTCACGGCTTCTCAGCTCTCCAAAAATGCTTAATGTCAACGAAATATTTGTGCTCTTCATGCTACCTCAACTTTTTTTCCGTCAAACTCGAGGATTCACTAAACAAAAACAGAACTTCAGTTGTCGTGATATATATAAGGTTGCGTAGTTACCGGACGAGGTTGAGACTTGTGCTGCACGTCTAGGAAGAACCAACGTACAAGCTGTCAATTATTCCATTCTGATTACACCTTTTAAATAAAATCTTAATGTACGATTAGAAAATTTTCAAAATCTGGCAATGTTTCCACATGCATATATCTGTCAGGCAATCACACGATTTCCAGATTTCATCAGATTTTGGCAGCCTTCAAATACGAGTAGTCTGACAATAATCTCTAGTCTGGCAACATTTGTAAATAAAAATTTTCCGATCACACAATTATCATATATGTAAGTGCAAATAATAAAAATTTGTACAATCATTGTCAGACAAAAAACATTATATTATTTTTACTTGACAGTTTATTCTTTTGTTTATTATAGTAATTTTAATTTTTATGAAAATAATGTCCACAAAACAAAAAATTGTGGGTTGCTATATTTTAATGGCATATATGAGTATTTTTGAATGCATCAGTGATGACATGACGGGGCTAAAATGTGAGGTTACTTTGTCGTTGCCAGATGTTATAAATTTCACCATCTGACAATGTGCCCAAATTTCACCATCTGACAATATTCGGAAAATGATTTGTCTGGCAACGTTTACAAATAAAAATTGTACAATTATGCTATGGCCACATTTTTGTGACAAATTTTATGCCAAAAATCTGCAAGCGTTGTCATAGTCTGGCAATTGTCATTTTGTATATTCAAGATCTGTGGTCAAGGCTTTTTTTGTAAGTCATAAAACCATCTGATCAATGATCAAATTTAATGTAAGCAATTTTTGATTTTATACAATTTAATAAAAATAATTTTGATAATTCGTTTTTTGTTGTTGTTGTTATTGTATAATTTCAGAAACTGTCGATAACGATGAAGCTAAAAATCTGTTCGAAACAAATTACAGTCACGTCTACTATATTCTCTATGATACTTTTGTTCAAGCTGAGGCCAATTTAAGGCAACGTGGTAAGTTAAAAAATGATTCAATTATTATTATTTTTTTACAATAATAAAAATATTTTTACTCCAAAAAACATACCAACGCGATTTTTATCTGTATTTAATTTTGATTTATTTATTTTTTAAATAATTATTTTCAATGAACGAACACATCTATAAATAAAATGACAGTAACAATGGAGTAATAATGATAGTAATAATAATAATAATATGGAGCAATGGTGATGAAAAAAATAGTGACTAATATATAAACAGTAATAAAATTAATGTAGAGTGAAAAATAAAAACATAAAATAAAGAAGGAAGAAAATATATTCAAAAGTAGCTAAATAAATAAAAGCATATATTAACTTGGGGAAAAAGAAATCCATTATTTTTTCGTTAGATGGTTGTTAGTGATATATATATACTTGGTCTGTTCAAAAAGTATCGCTAATTTTGAATTTCCGCGGGTTACGTATATTAGATTTTCAATTTTGTGACGTTATGTTGGTACTCAAGTGTCTCACTTATGCCGACAAGTTCCGCCATTTTGAATATTCAGTTAATTTTTGACAGCTGCTTTGGTTGCACGTGTTTTGGCTCATCTTCGATTTTTGCCCATTCCAAAAAATGGATCAAAGAATCTGTTTCGAGAACAAGAAAAAGTCACAGGGGGCCAGATCTGGGGAATATGGTGGCTGCGGCATTATTAGTTGTTGTTTTTGGCCTAAAATTCGCGCACAAGCAACGATGCGTGAGCAAGGGCGTTATCATGGTGCAAAACCCAATTTTGCTCTTCCACAACAAATCCGGGCGTTTCTGGTGAATTGCTTCGCGCAACTTGCGCATAACTTGCAGGTAATATTCCTTATTGATAAGGAATCACGCCCCTGCAATCGAAGAAAACTGTAAACAAACCTTCACATTCGACCGAACTTGGCGCGCTTTTTTCGGTCTTTAATCGTGCGGCAGCTTTCATTGGGACGATTGAGTTTTTGTTTCCACGTCATCACCATAAACCCATGAATCGTCACCAGTTATGACCCTCTGGAGCAAATTTGGGTCATCGCGGACAGAGTCCAACAGCTCCTTAGCAATGCGATGTTGTTTTTGGTCGAAATTGAGCAATTTTGATACGAATTTCGCGGCGACCCGTCTCACGACATATTATTGGTAAAAATCGAATGGCACAAGCCAATCGATATGGTTAAGTCCTCAGTAACTTCTCTAACGTTGATTCGACGATTGGCCAATACTATTTTCTTCACTTCATCAATGTTTTCGTCTGTTGTTGACGTGCTCGGGCGTCCGGCATGCTTTTCGTCGTTCACATCTTCTCGGCCCTCTGATAAAATTTTATACCACCGATAAACGTTATTTTGCTCCAAGTTAGTTTTACCATATGCCACTTTTGGAATGCGTCCGCGCAATTAATTTTGTTTTTCACACAAAATTTGATACAGATTCTTTGATCTATTTTTTGGAATGGGCAAAAATCGAAGACGAGCCAAAACACGTGCAAGCAAAGCAGCTGTCATAAATTAACTGAACGACGAACTCGTCGGCATAAGTGAGAGACATGAAATTCAAAATTCGCGATACCTTTTGAACAGGCCTCGTATATATCGTTAAAAGTTTTGATCAAATCAGTTCAGATTTCCGCTCGTTGGAAAAGTGACATTTCGTATTTAAACAAAATTCTTCTATAGTTTTTCTGATTGTCGATTTTATAGGGTGAGTTATAGGGTGTAAAAGATGCAAGTTAACAAAGAGAAAATTCGCTTTGATAAAGGCGAAAATACAAGCCAGGCGGATGAAATTGTGAATGGTGTTGATGGTCCCGATTTTGTTACAGCCAATTACTCGTAATTTTGGTTTCGTCGATTCCGTTCCGGTATTTTTGATATTAAAGAAACACCTCGTAAAGGTCGAAAATGTCGATAGAATCATGCAAATGATCGAAGTTGACCGGCATGTAAGCAATTGTACCATCGTCCAGAAGGTAAAGATCGACCACAAAACAGTTTTAAACCATTTACATAAACCTGGATTTAAAAAAAAACTCGATGTTTGGGTGCCATACGAATTGACGCAAAAAAAACATGCTGGATCGAATTTTCATCTGCGAATCCTTGGCCAAACGGTTCGTTTAAACGGATGGTATCTGGGGATGAGTAACCGCCAGGAAGGTGTTGCTGTCCATTTGGTGGGACTGGAAAGGAATCATCTACTCTACTGTCAACAATTGGACCGTTTGAAGCTAGCGATTGACCAGAAGCGGCCAAAATTAGCTAACAAGAAAGGTGTTATGGTCCATCAGAACTCGTTAGAATTTGGCAACAAGCGATTACCACCTTTTTTTTTATCATTGCAAAATTTCCTTAAAGAAAAGAAATTGGCATCAAGAGAAGATTTTGAAAATCGCTTAGTTGAGTTTTTCGCCAATAGAGAGATTAAGGGGTTTTACAAGAGAGGCAACAAATAATAAAACAAACCGGTGCATATTTGACACAAATCGAACAATCCGCATCATGTTAAATGAAGTCTTGAAATAATGGATTTCTTTTCCACCAAAACAATATAATACAAGTACGAGGTCTGTTCAAAAACATTTATTTCTTCATGAATATCTATTTTGTCCCGTGCAAAATAATCCCCACCAGATATTATACACTTGTACCAATGTTTTTTCCAATCCTCGAAGCACTTCAAAAAATCATTTTTTGTGATCTTGTTCAGCTCCTCCTTCGATGCCGTCTATATCTCTTCAATCGTATCGTAGTGTCGTCCTTAATGGTTCTATTCAGTTTCGAGAACAAGAAAAAGTCACAGGGTGCCAGATCTGGGGAATACGGTGGTTGCGGCATTATTAGTGTGTTGTTTTTGGCTAAAAATGGCAAAAACCAATTTTCGTTCTTCCACAAATCCGGGCGTTTCTGGCGGATTACTTCGCGCAACTTGCGCATAACTTGCAGGTAATATTCCTTATTGATCGTTCTACCCTGTGGCAAGAACTCATAATGCACCACGCCCCCGCAATCGAAGAAAACTGTAAGCAAAACCTTCACATTCGACCGAACTTGGGGCGCTTTTCTCGGTCTTGGCTCGTGCGGCAGCTTCTATTGGGATGATTAAGCTTTGGTTTCCCCACGTCATAACCATAAACCCATGATTCGTCACCAGTTATGACCCTCTGGAGCAAATTTGGGTCGGCGCGGGCAGAGTCCAACAGCTCCTTAGCAATGCGATGCTGTTTTTTTGTCGAAATGGGCAAAAATCGAAAACGAGCCAAAACACGTGCAAGCAAAGCAGCTGTCAAAAATTAACTGTACATTCAAAATAGCCGAACTTGTCGGGATAAGTAAGAGACATGAGTACCAACATAACGCCACCAAAAAAAAACGAAAATCGAATATACTACATAACCCGCGAAAATTCAAAATTTGTGATACTTCTTGAACAGACCTCGTATAACGACGACAACAACTCAAACACAATTGCAATCAGTAAAGGAATGTCATCTGATCAGCCAAATTCAATTTTTCACTTAACTTAACCTCGTGTATGCATTTATCTTGGCTTTAATTTAAATTTTAACTGTCAAAAAACAATGATGCCACATAGAAAAACTTTGCAATGTACGGTAGTACCTTAGATTAAAGAAGTACTGGACAGGCCTCTACACAAAAATTCTGTCCAAATTTTGTTGGCAATACATTCATAGAACGCACACACATGCAATACAACAGAAACGGCGTAAATCATTGGGGGCCAATTTAAAAGTTCAGTATGCGATTTAAGCGGTTCGTTCAAAACCATTTTCATATGTGATGTCATTTATGCGTAAACGAATAGATTTTTTAATATTGCGGATTTTGTTGTTTGATGGAATTCATTTTGGAAATTTATAATAAAACACAGTATTCTATTTTAAAATAATATTTATTTATTTATAAGATATTTCACTATATATTATTTATTAAAACAGAATTAAAAAGTGGGTAAGAGTATATAATAATATAAATTGTAAGTTATTTGATTATATGAAAACAATTATGTGCACAATAAGAAGATAATCGTATACAACATTAAAGGAAATGCTTTAAAACTCAATTACAAGATGAAAAATTTAATGTACTTAAAAAATTAATAACTTATATTCTAAAAAAAAAGAAAACAATATTATTTAGTAAATGCATTATAATATGGTCTAATAGAGCAATCAAAACAAATTAATTTAAATAATAAGCTTACCGAAGAATAAACTTTATTTATTATAACACAATGAAAACAGCAATGGAAAATAGACAGAAAAATTCGGTCCCTTAAACTTTCTTACATACACTTTATATACACCGGCACTGTACTATTTTATGGTAAACTGTCAACATCGGATTAACAAATGACAAAGCTAACCCCCAAGTCTCTCACTTTCATGGAGAATTAAAGTTTTCAAACTCTCCGAAAGTCTACAAAATTGAGGCGGTTTATATTTGATTGATATTTACGAAATGTATAATAAACCTAAAACAGAATTCCATTTCATATCAAAAGATTGTACAAAAAATAAAAATGACCTATCGTTGTATTTAAATTGTATTTTTGTTTCCAGTAAGTGAATTAAAGTAAATATAAATTATGCTTTTGCAATTAAATAAATTTCCATTACGACACATAGATGGCAGTGGGTGTCATGTCTACATAAAAAATTTTTGACAGTCATATCCCTCTAGTAAAAATTTGTACACAAAATTTCGTATACATATACGGTAAGGGCCTATCCAGGTATTCTTTAATCTAAGGGTAGTACTACAACGCCAACGACAAAATTCGAATCAAGGTTTAATTCGACGATAAAATTGGTTGCATTATTGCAGGTCGTTGCAATTTTGTGTGCTCCCATAAGACTGTGAAGGTTGTATAAAATTTGACACTGAATATTCTGTAGTTGTCATACATCGTTGTTGTCGGAACAATTGTGTCCGACACTTTTTATAGCGAAGAAAATTAGACTAGGTATGACTACACATCACATCATATACGTTAGTACATATGCATTTTTATATAATATGTATGTACACATACATACTCCAGTACACTTTGGTATCATTGATAACTCACTCGTACTCATTATAATTAAAATCAGACACAAAAAAACACCCCCTTCTACCACCACCGCCGTAAAAAAGAATAGAGTAAAACCAACAAAAAGAAAATAATTCTCAATTGTGACGACTTTATTATATTATATTGAATTAAAAAAAATTAATTTTATATTTTCATTTTGACAATGAATTCTTCTTCTTCTTCTTTTTTTGTTTGTGAATTAAAATCAACTTTGCCCACTAGAACTTGCGTTCCACATCGGTAAGTTGGTATAATTTTCTTTTCATACTATTTCACTGCTTGTTTTATTGTTTACATTGTTAGTTAGTTAATAAAAATGTTTTATTTTTCGCTACCTTTCCTATTATCTGTCATTTGTTTTTTTTGCCTATTGAATTTAATACACAATCGTATTTATTAGGATCAACATTTACAAAAAAAGAAGAACTAAACTGAAAATAAAAATAATACAAAAATAGTTTAGAAAATACACATGCACAATGTAAACAAATGAAAGAAAAAAAAATGAAAATCAAGTGCAGAATCCACTATTATTATTTAAATATAATAATAATAATAATAATATTGTCTGCTTCAGGTGCTCTTCCGCTTGTTTGTTTGTCAATTTTTTCGTTCATCATATGCCATAAAAAATTTGCATTTTGAATTTACATATTTAGTTACGTTCCACATTTGAATATTTTTTTGTATAGGATTTGTTTTTTACTTGCAATTTTTAATTATCGCTATTCCATTCGTGCACAAAAAAATTATCAAAGATTTCTTTAAGTATTTATGAAAATTGTTTTCAAATTTTAAATCTTCATTATTGAATATATAAAATTTTGTGGATTTTTTTAAAAAAAAATTTTTCATTTATTTTCATTGAACTTTATTAATTAAGACTTTTTTTAAAAAAAAAAACTATTTTATATTGCTTTAAAAT
The DNA here is from genome assembly GCA_958298945.1 of Atherix ibis. Lineage (NCBI taxonomy): Eukaryota > Metazoa > Arthropoda > Insecta > Diptera > Athericidae > Atherix > Atherix ibis. The sequence goes on from OY282607.1 coordinate 85,033,759, forward strand.
TTTGTGAAAAATAAACAAAAAAAATTATGCATATTTTAATTTAAGCCTTATGCGGAGTGTGCAAAAGTTGCGCACCATTTTGTGATATTTTGTTTTTTTTCTTCTAAATTTTGAAACGTGCTAGACTTCTTAATAAACTAATTTCCCTTAAACAAAAATCTAAATTTATTATGTAAACTATAATTGAGTCACCTCTAAAACGCCCCTCCGCCCCATCACGGCATATAAAATCTTCCTATTTGAAAAAACCAAAAATTATTTTACACTTTTGAGTAAGAAAAAAAGCAACCACTAATGAGGTTTCAGTGCTCTTCGTCACTCAGACCCTTGAAAGTATAAAAACAAATAGAACGATTGTTTTTTTTCGTTTTGAATCAAATTTATAGCATTACTCCTCAAAATTCAATTTATATGATAAAGACCATATAAATTCTTAAATTACCTAACACACCCTTAAGAATTTTCTAAGGGAACATGTTAAGGTTAAAATATGATTTTGTGAGACTATATTTGACCTAACGGATTATCAAGTCTATGCTTCGGAGAGTAAAGTTTATTGAAATATATTTTAAATTCAGATTTCAATGAAATTTTAAATTCATTATGTTGCTTTTGTCATTATGGATGAAATAAAATATTATTTAAATGATTACCACAATACTTTTTTGCAGGACCCGACTCCTTTTTAGTTATTATTTGAAGGATGTTGATTTTTAAATGGCCTAATTGTCTGCGTAAACATGATCTGTCATTTAACCCAAGTTTGTCAAATTGCACGATCTTTGAGCCCAATAACCAAAATGCACACCGCACAGTAATTTTCGAAATTATGGGTCTTGACAATTAGGCGAAAATTTGTTCTGTTTCGTGGTATGTGGTATCGTTTTATTGCAACCACACATGGTACAGACTAAAATCATCAAGTTGAGGCTAGAAAAAATTGATTGTTATACGGTCATAGCGCTCAGAATTGACGGTAACGATCTATTATTCTTAATTTTTAAAGAAATACAGCCCAATAACCAAAATGCACACCGCACAGTAATTTTCGCAGATAGAATAGCAATCACTTGAGAGTTTTTAGAGCCACATATTTGATCATTGTACTTATTGACGTATCCAACAAGCGAGAAATGAGCCTTATCCATAAAAATTAGTTTAAAAAAATTAGCATCCATAACCTGTTGTTGTAGCACCCAATCGGCGTATCTTCCGCGCATTCCATGGTCGGCTAAACAACCCATAATATAAAATTGCAAACTTTAAACTAACAAAGGATGACATAGATGTTTTACAGCTGTCAAATACTAGTTGCATGGCTAAAACTATAAATTCAATAATTTTCTATAAGAAAAGTATAGTAATTTTCCCTACTTTTATACTAAAATTATGGGTACAATATTTTCCCATCATTTTAGACAAAAATTATAAGTAGAATTTATTGTTATTGTATAAAAACGGTACAAAATTTTCCTATAATTTTGAACTAAAAAAGGTACAGTATTACTAAAATTATGTGTGCAATTATCGCCTATAAAAAAGGTACACAATTTTTTTCCATAAGTTTACACTAAATTTTCCATAAAAATACCATAGTACAAAATTTATAATTTTTTCCCATAAAAATACCATAGTACAAAATTTTCCTATAATTTAGCACTAAAATTATGAGTGCAATTTTTTCTTTTTGTATAAAAACGGTACAAAATTTTCCTATAATTTTAACTTAAAAAAGGTACCAATATTTACTCATAACAAAGTTACAGATTTTTTACTATAATTTAGGACTAAAATTATAAAATTATATGTGCAATTATTTCCTATAAAAAATGTACAAATTTTTTTTCTTTAAGTTTAGACTAAAGTTATGGGTATAATATTTTCCTATAAAAATAGTACAAAATTTTCCTATAATTTAGCACTAAAATTATGAGTGCAATTTTTTCTTTTTGTATAAAAACGGTACAAAATTTTCCTATAATTTTAACTTAAAAAAAGTACCAATATTTACTCATAACAAAGTTACAGATTTTTTACTATAATTTAGGACTAAAATTATAAAATTATATGTGCAATTAATTCTTATAAAAAAGGTACACAATTTTTTTCCATAATTTTGGATTAAATTTATGGGTATAATATTTTCCCATAAAAATAGTACACATTTTTACTATAATTTAGGACTAAAATTATTAAAATTATATGTTCAATTATTTCCTATAAAAAATGTATAATTTTTTTTCTCCAATAAAGTTAAGGCTAAAGTTATGTGTATAATATTTTCTTGTAAAAATGGTATACAATTTTCGTATAATTTAGCACTAAAATTATGAGTGCAACTTTTCTATAAAAATCGACTCTTCTTTTATCGGAAAAATATTATAAAAAACCATTGAAAAAATTAATTTTATTAAAAAAAAAAGGTTTTCTATAATGTGGTACGCTTTTAATAACAATATGTTATTATACCTGTTTTTATTTTATTTTCTCTTAATACAAATTGTTTCCAATCTATTTTAATAGATTTTTAATAAAAATATAAAAAAATTTACCGATTTTATTCAATTGCAAAATTTTTTTTAAGATTTTTGTGTAAAATTGTATATTAATTTCTATTTTATTTTCTTTAAATATTTTAATAATTTTTATTGCTGTTAATAATTTTGAAATGTTTATATTTCGGATTTTTTTTTTTTGGAAAAATATGAATTCTATAAAAATTTTCATTTGTTCATTTGATTTCAAATGTACTAATTTCTAATCATATAATTTTACTCATATAAGCAACACTTCAGTTTCAAATAAATTTACCATTTTAAATATCATTACAACTTAAGTTCTTGTAAATAATTTTATCAAATAAAGATCATCACTGAATATTTGCATTTAAAAATGCATGTTTTATAATTCACATGTTTACAATGTTTTTATTTTATATCCCTATTTTTAGAGAATTACCTAAAAAATTTTAATAAAAAAATCTTTATTTTAGATTTTGTGAATTTTACCACGATTGAAATTTAAAATTTTTAACTAATTTTGCCAAGCACAACAAAAAATATTACAACAAATTATGTTTCTACTATTAAATAGTTGTTAAGCTGTTAAGAAAAGAATTTATTTTTAAAGAAAAAATAAAATTTGGTGTGAAAATTTAAAATTGGACATTGAATATTCTTCATAAAGTCGACATTTAACGAATAATAGCTTCTTTAAGAAAATAAAAAGCAGTAAATTTGTTAAGAAAATAAAAAGTATACGATATAGAAGCAAAAAACTTTTTAAGCCACTGTAATTACCTACAATATATGGCATGTGTACATAAATATTTTGTAAAAATTATTCACCTAACCTTAAAACGATAGTTTATAATATAGAGTCAATCACTCTTTGGTAAGAGGATTTGAACATTTAAAATAAAAGTTAATACAGCAAAATAAATAAATTGAAATCCCGAAAATCAATTAAACGAAATTTGATTTAATAAAAGTCTTACAACCTCATATGACTTGGTAGATTTTCTAATTAAAAATAAAATAAATGGAGAAAAAAAAATTAAAAAATACTTTTTTTTGTGTGTATCGAATCAATAGGAAAAGAAGAAAAACTAATAATTAATTACAATTATTATTAAAATGAGAACAAAATGTGAATTAAAATTGTGCACGTGAGCGATGGTGCATTTCTGCTTGACCATGCAGTTGTGCATGCGATGTATTCGTTGCAGAAAGTCTCATTTTACCCACAAATCCAATTGAAGTTCATTGCTTTAACTACCGTCAATTATTATTTAGTTATTCTATAAAAGAATTTCTATGGATTTTTTTACAAAATAAAATAGGATTTTTAAAATATAAAATTTTCTCTAAAAAAAAATATTAAAAATATGGCAGAAAAAGAAAATATAATTTTTTATTACCAAAATAATAGTGTTTATTTTCTACATGAATTTAAACTATCAAAAAGAAACTGAAATTGATATTCCCTTCGATGTAAATTCTATACATCCTTAATAATAGTCTAGAGCTACGAAAGTTACACTGACAAAAAATTAGGATAACCTTCTTTTCGGCAAAAAATGTAGTCGATTCTAAACCTTAAAATTTGAATTATGCCAGACGGCGGCGGTGCCGCAAATTTTTTTTTGACATAAAATATTTTTCGTAGCTGTCTAGACCTGCAAATTAAAAAAAAAAACAAAGAAAACGTAAATATTTTCTTTTAGCCTTAAAAATATGGTTGCAGACCTAAGAAAAACAGAAATATTGAACCTTTTTTTTAACATAAAATGTGACCCTCGATCTCCATGAAAACCTCTAAATTTAGACATAGTCAAACTTTTTTTTTAGGAGACGAAAATTAAATTTTTCAACATAAAATGCGGCTAGTAACTGTCTAGACTAGAGCTGCAAATTTACAATAATAAAAGAAAAGGACGTTATTTTTTCAGACATAAAATATCGCTGTTGACCTACAAAATTTAAACTGAAACAAATGGCAATATTGAAAATTTGTTTGCCATAAAGTGTTATGCTTGGTCGTTCCGGAGACCTCCAAATTTAGACTATGCTAAGAAATGCAGTTGAAATTTTTAGAATTCAAAAATTAAAATTGTTATAAAGGTCCAAATTTTCTTTACTATAAAATGAGATTGGCAGCTATCTAGAGCAGAGCTCATAATTTACAATAATAAAAGAAAATTACAAAATTTTTTTTAAACTTCAAATATCGTTGTTGGCCTACAAAATTTAAACTGAACCAAATGGCAATATTGAAAATTTTTTTGCCATAAAATGTTGTGCTTGGTCGTTTAAAAAACCGACAAATTTAGACTATGCTAAGAGATGCAGTCGAAATTTTTTTTAATTCAAAAATTTTAATTGTTATAAAGGTTGACATTTTTGTTTACTATAAAAAGCGATTGGCAGCTATCAAGACCAGAGCTCAAAATGTACAATATTAAAAGAAAAGAACGACATTTTTTTAAACATAAAATATCGTTGTTGTCCTACAAAATTTAAACTGAAACAAATGACAATATTGAAAAAAAATTTGCCATAAAATATTATGCTTGGTCGTTCCGAAAGCCTCAAAATTCTATGCTAATAGATATGGTACAGTCGAAATTTTCTTAGAATTCAAACATTAAAATTGTTATAAAAGTCCAAATTTTGTTTACCATAAAATGAGATTGGCAGCTATCTAGAGCAGAGCTCAAAATGTACAATAATAAAAGAAAAGGACGATATTTTTTTAAACATAAAATATCGTTGTTGTCTTACAAAATTTAAACTGAAACAAACGACAATATTGAAATTTTAATAAAAACCAATGAGAAAACATTATCTTATCACGTGAGCTACATGAGCAAATGATACATATGTTTGCCGCAGTCACCCTGAAAAGTAGAATCCAGCTTTAAATGTAGCAAGAAAAGAAGTACGACAAATGGTGCCGTGTGCAGACGGCCGAAAATGTGTTCGGTAGCCGCCTAAACTCTACAAAAAATTTTAATTTTTATAGAAGATGAAGTCGATATTTTTTTTTTTACTATAAAATGCGGCTTTTCAGACTTGCAAATTTAATTACAATGACAAAATGTAAGGACGACATTGTTTTTCGACCATAAACTTTCAATGAAGACAAATGGCAATATTGAAGAAAAATCTTTACATAAAATATGCTGCGTGTTTGCCGCCAAGACTCGCACATTATACGAGGGTCGTTCAATAAATCCTTAGAAAAAGATAGAAAAAAACTGTTTTTAAAAAAATAAAAATTTTTAATTTTTCAACATAATCTCCTTTGAAAATTTATTTTTATTTTTAACATAATCTCTGTCCAAAAAATAGGATTTCGGAAGTGCTGCAAAATACTCATCCGTTTGAGCAATGACGTCCTCGTTGGAAGAGAACCGTCGTCCGCCAAGCCATTTCTTCAGTTTGAGGAAAAGAAAATAGTCACTCGGGGCCAAATCTGGTGAATAAGCGGGATGCTGCAACAATTCCATTCTCAATTCCACAATTTTGGCCATGGAAACAGCGCAGGTGTGCACACGCGCATTGTCCTGATGCAAGAGGATTTTTTTCTGCTTCAGATGGGGGCGTTTCTCTTTGATTTCCTCGCTCAACCGTTGCAATAACGACGCGTAATACGCTCCTGTTATTGTTTTGCCTTTTTCCAAGTAGTCGATAAAAATGATACCCTGCGAATCCCAAAAGACCGTGGCCATCACCTTGTCGGCCGATGGCACAGTTTTTGCCTTCTTCGGAGCCCGTTCACCCTTGAAAATCCACTGTGATGACTGTCTCTTCGTTTCTGGAGTGTAGTAGTGTATCCAGGAATTCGGCAGGATTTCGATGAAAGAGTGCCAACATAGCCTTAGAGTCCACTACACGATTGCGCTTATTCTCCTCTGAGAGCAAACGCGGCACCCATCTTGCCGAAATTTTTTTCACAGACAATTTTTCGTGCAAAATTGAAGCGACTGTACCTTGTGATATGCCCGTGGCCTCAACTAATTCGCGCACTTTAATTCGCCGATCGTTCAAAATCAGATCGTGGATTTTGTCGATGATTTCAGGAGTAGACACCTCAACTGGGCGTCCTCAACGATGTTCATCTTTTGTGGATGAACGGCCACGTTTAAATTCATTCACCCAATTGTAAACCGTCACAAACACAGGTGCAGATGTGCCATGAACTGCATCCAACTCGGCTTTGATTTCTTTCGGGCTTAAGCCTTTCAAATGGAGATGTTTCATGACAGCCCTAAACTCGCTTTTTTCCATTGTTATGCACAAATAAATGTCGTTAACTTTAATCGACGATAGAAATTGACCTACGCTATGGATCGAGCTGAAACAGCTTTCCTGTCGATAATGCTACTTACAAAAAAAATATTTACCGACACTACGAGCGCAATTTCTCGGATATTCTAAGGACTTAGCAGGAGAGTTACGGTACTCGTAGCAGGAGAGTTACGGTACTATTAGACAATTGCCAGACTCTGACAACGTTTGCAGATTTTTGACGTAAAATTTTGTTGCAAAAGTATTGCAATTGTATAATCGGGCAATTTTTATCTGTAAATGTTGTCAGACAAACCATTGTCAGACCATTTAAAGGCGTTGTCAGACCGTGTGAACATACTTTAAGCCAAAAATATTTTTTTTTGAACATAAAATACTGTTAGCAGACACCATAAACTGCGAATTTAAATATTTTTAAATTCGGACAGACGTAATTTAAAGGACTAAAATATAAATTTAGACAAAAGATAGGGTTAGACATTTTTTTGAGCATAAAATGTGCTCAGCAACTATCTGATACCTGCGCAACGTCAAACTATACCAGGAGATATAAAATATGATACGTTGCAGCTATCTGAACCGTAAATATTTAATTATATTTTTGGACATAAAATGTGCTCAAGAAGCTCAGTAAATGTGCTCAAAATTCAAATACAGCAGGAGACTTACGGTACGATTAGACAATTGCCAGACTCTGGCAACGTTTGCAGATTTTTTACGTAAAATTTGTCACAAAAGTATTGCAATTGTATAATTGGGCAATTCTTATCTGTAAACGTTGTCAGACCATTAAAAAGCGTTGCCAAACAAACCATTGTCAGACCGTGTGAACACACTTTAAGTGAAAAATATTTCTGTTTGGATATAAAATACTGTTAGCAGACACCATAAACTACGAATTTAAACTACATTTATGTTAATGTGCTCAAAATTCTAATATAGCAGGAGACTTACGGAACGATTAGACAATTGCCAGACTCTGGCTACGTTTGCAGATTTTTGACGTAAAATTTGTCACAAAAGTACAGCAATCGTATAATCGGGTAGTTTTTATCTGTAAACGTTGTCAGACAAACCATTGTCGGTCCATTTAAAGGCGTTATCAGACAAACCATTGTCAGATCGTGTGAACATACTTTAAGTGGAAAATATTTTTTTTTATATAAAATATTGTTCTGTGCATGTAAAATGTCGTCGGTGGTTTTTTTTAAAAATAATTATTAATTTATAAACTATATGACAAAAAAATTTCATTTTTGTTTTAATTTCATTTGATATCAACTATTATGAAGAAAAAAATGGGTAAATTTAGTTCACATATAAAAATCGATGTCAGAAGACAAAATAAGTTTTCTTTTAAATTAAACAAGTTTGATAGCAGCAGTAGAAGCCCTAAAATTTAATCTATAAAAAATAGCAACACCGATATTTTTTTATTTTTATATTTTACTAGGTTAAGTACAATGCTTCATTGTTTTAGTTAATAATTTATGCTGTTTTTCAACACTGATAAGTACTTCAACGAAATTCTACAAACATTTCGGATTTTTAGAAATTTTTTGCCATATGCCACATAGCACACTCATATTGCACTTTTGTTTATACATATATATTTATTTTCCGCTAATATATATTCTATAAATTCATTTATTTAATTAATTCATTACAATAGAAAGAAGAAAAAACAAAAACAATAAGAAATTAGAAACATTTTTATGCGTTACGTTTGAATGAATTGCATAATAATTAGTGCTGTTGACTGAAATTTAAAATGAATGCGCTAAATTAAATTTCATAAATAAAGAAAATCTGTTGAATTTGTAAATCGTTTTCCAGTGCACAAAGCTCATCGTGAAGAATTGGACGGTTCACTATGGCTACTTGGCAAAATACTTTGCCTTCTGCCAGAACTGTTGGCCAGACGATGGCAATGTCATTCACTTGGCCGGATTATGGGGAAGCTCTTGCATCCTGGGAACAGTATTAAATTGCGCAGAGAAGGTGTTAGGTAAGATTTATTTTTTTTTCTATCTCTATTCCTATTCAAATGTATTTATTCAAATTGATCCGCTCGTTAATCGCAATATAGTTAAATGTAGTTAAATTCATTACTCACCCATCTGTGTGTTAAATGGTTTATTTTGAATTTTTCGAATCCATTATTTCTTATTGTTTAGATATTTTCTTCTTTGGTATCAAGCATTAAATGATAATGCACCGCCATTTGTACATTCGATGTTCGCTGAGTTGGTACCAGGGTTGATGGTGCCACAGAAAGGTGTGATTGGTCCGTCCGAAGTCGAATTTACTTCGACTGATTTTTTTAACCATCCGAATATGAAAGGTGATCTTGGTGGTTCAGTTTTCCATGACACAAGTGTCCACCCTATACAGAGCGGTGAGATTGGGCCCCTTTTACCACCATCGTCGAATGAGCGATGCGCCGCACCCGATCCACGGGATGGATTAGAAGTCTTACTAAATAGTATGGTCCAGACGGTTGCGTCCGTTAAATGGCGTGACAATTCCACCCAAAGGCACATGAAATGTTTTGCTTTCCTTTTGAATCGTTTCAAAGAGACATATTTACAAGTGTTTTGTCCGAATTTCGATTATGGAACGTCGATTTATGAACCGAAGTTGGATTTGCCGATGATGCGAACGGTGGGAAAGCGTGAAGAAGTAATGAGCTCGTGTGTGGTGGTGCTTGTTAATTGGGTTGTAAGGCACACGCACGACAAACACCTCAATGGGCGTTTGGACAATATCCAAATAGACGAGAGTGTTCCAGAGCATTCTAGTTTGTCGACAAATTTAAAATTTTTGAGCTACACGCGTAGTCAACTTATTCAGGACGTGCTCTATTCGACGAGGGACAATGTGAATTTTGTCCATGAAGTTTACCGACAGGCGTTTTTGTTGGGATTCTCATCGAAAGGACAAATTGAGGCAATAAAAGATGCTATTACGGTGTATCGGGATTGGATGACAAGAATACCACCACCATTCCTATTGGAGCCAGATGATGGCTCGGCGTCGTCAATTTCATCTGAAGCGGGCTCAACACCACGCAATCAACGATTGCGAACCGACTCCTACATTGGAGCAATATCCAAAGAGAATCTCGTTATTCGCGCTGGTCTACAAAATGTTCTGCAGGTTTTTGTGACAAATGCAGCTAATGTGTTCCTGATCCAGACGGGCCATTTGGACATACACTTTCCATCGAAATCGAGGGATTATGGATCAAAGACCAGAGACATACCTTCAACTCCACTTAACGAACAGATGGACATCTGCAAGAAAGTACTTAACGTCTATCGTACGATGGTAATGAACACAAGAATGGATCCAAAGACGTGGGAGCAACTATTGCTGGTTCTGCTGCAAATTACATCAATTATTTTGAGTCAGATAGGCGCATCTGCCTCGAAATCGAAGAATTTGGGAGCACGTCTTGCCCAGGCAATATTTCAGACACTCATTGTAACGTGGATTAGAGCACATACCAACGTGCCGGTTAACGTTCAATTGTGGGAAAAATTCCTAGGTGTCCTCTCTTCATTGACATTCCGAGAAGAACTGATAATCGAATGGGACAAGACAATGCAGACTCTGACGCGTGTCTTAGCTCGATATGTGTATAACTTGAATCTACAAGACTTACCATTAGATAGACTGGCTGAAAGCAAAGGCAAACGAAGACGCATCGGTGGTGTTTGGCAGCAAAATTCCAAGGAAGCTCGAGACATCATCGACAACAAATCTTCAGGAAAGAAAACTGAAACAAGTGATGAAACGCCGCGTGAGGAACGTCACGGTATGAACCAACAAATCAATAATCATAACCACCAACCGAATTCGGTGGAACACAGAAGCGTACCTGGAACACCATCACTGAGTCGTAGTTATAGCGAGGGAAGTTTAGCACCATCGCGAAAATCAAGGCCGCGGCGTCGTATTAAAGAAACCATGAAGATTCCAGCACTACCAAGCAGTGTGGAGCACTCACTTAACATTCTCTTAGCAAGTACACCAAACGACAACTGCATCAGTACAGAAACTCTTAATTCCAGTAGAATGTCCTATGTCGCGGGTCAAGGTGATACATTTCGTAGGGCAATTTCCCTCGATTCACTTCATCCAAACAAAATGAATAGTGACACAACTGATGAAGACTTCGAGAGCGGTCGAGGTTCGAGGTCGCCATCACCAACCGCGTCGAGTGGCATTGAAGGTGGCTCTATTAAAGACTCACCCATGCAGATTGATATGATGGCTGTTGATTCGTCCAGTCTGGATACTCAAGATGAAAGTACACTGTCGATCGATCGGCGGTCAATAATTCTGGGTGGAACTGCAAAAGGCTGGTTGCCCGATGTTGCTGCTATTATGTGGAAACGTATGCTGGGATCGCTAGGCGACGTAAATCGAATACCAAAGCCCGAGTTGCATGCGCAAGTTTTCAAGCATCTTGTCGAGATGACAACGAATCTGATAAAAATAAAGTTGAATCAAGGCATATCGCAGGATAATCAGAGCACTCCAGCCCCCCCAAATCTGGTCCCGCCAATTGGAATTGTTGCTCCCTGGTGCTATGGCGCTCTCGGTCTTGAATCACAGTACAAGAAGGGAAAGCTATGGGCTTTGCAGCTGCTTTGCATGCTGGCCAAGCACGGTGCCGTAAATGGCACTGACCAATTGCCGCTATTCTGTGACGTCTTACATCGAGCGCTAACCGGAGAGGATCGTGACATGGTGTTTGCGGTGTTGAAACATCTTGACGGACCGCGATTCCTAAGTCTGCTATTGCCAGGCCATACACTGCTATTGTTGGATCTTGTACATGCATCGGCAATCCTCCTAACCTCTTTTGAGACGGGACGATATGCACCACGTGCAGAAGTTGCTGCCTTACTTGGTTCGTTGCTTTGCTTTCCAACGTCAGTGCTGCCAAAGCCAGTGTTACAGCCCTCCGAACAGTTCGAGTTGATGGAGTGTCCGGACCTGCAGGATCACGTGTTGAATATTGTTTTAAGATGTGCGCGAAGAGAACCATCATCGAAAGCTCGGTGCATTGCGCTCTCACAACTAGGCCAATGGATTCTACAGAAACTGTCTAGCCCAGTTTACGGTAAGCGCGGTTTCTCACAAAGCATTCCACACCATCAAAAAATAGTCGAACAAGAAAACGCAATTACGTTCAATCCACGTATCAAGGAGGCTGTCCAAGTACTCCTACAAGCGCTGCAGTTCAAACATCGTGTAATCGCTCGTGTCGCAGCAGACTCTTTGAAGCTGTGCGCTGAGCGAGGCAAGGAATTAGCTCAAATCGATAAGTTGCCACTACTAATCATCACAGCAATATGTAAGGCGCTCGAAGTACAAAACGTGGCACATCCGAAGGACTCGGATAAAATCGTTATAACGTCGTTAATTCTGTGTTTGGGAGAATTTTGCATGTCGTTCCCCACTTACCTACTGTTGGAACCAATTGCGAATGAGAAACGAGAATCTTTAATTCTTGTTGTACTACGCATCCTACACTTCATAGCGGCTGGAACGCGAACAGATCGAATAAAATTACTAACGGCTGATGAGGACTTCGACATGAGCATTAGTTTGGACGATGTTTGTGAGGAAAAGTCTTTGGAACCGAGTTATCAGACAGTCGAGACCACTCAGAACTGCATCTCAGCTATTCAGTTGTGCGCGAAAACAGTCGCCATGCATTTGGTAACTCATCTGGGACATTTTCCGATGGGTATCGGAGCATCAAGACTTAGTTCTTTGGTCGAAGAGCAGGACGATGCAAACTTTGGTCTTTTGCAACAAGCTTCTCAAGATGGACAGAGTACGCGTGACTCAATCGATTTAGCTGCACCCCAGGTACTGAACTCGCAAAATATTCAACTGTTCATGCTTACCAATGGATTAGTGGCGAGTCTAGTCGAACTACCATCTTTGAAGTTACCTGGTGGCGGAGCGACAGCAGGATTGCTAACAGCTGAGAAGCAAGTGCGAGTATTGCTGCGGGATCTGAACGGTAAAGCGTGTTGGGATGCATCTATTTTGTACAGCGAACCGAAACATATGCGAAAACGAAGAGAAAATCGAAACAGCTCCCAGATACAGTGCGAGCGTCTAGAGAACTCTCAAAACATCCCTCGTCCATTTCAAATTGGAAAAAGCATGCTAACTGGTGCTCCACTCGATCCACTGATCTCAAATATTGGGTATCAAATCAGCGCGCCACGCCACACTCTCCGACACAGGCCACCTTGGGAATTGCCTACAGCAAAAGACTTGGCACCCGATTTGGACCAACTCGATGACGTAAGATTTACGCGATTATTTGTAGTTTGCGAATGTTTACTAATTGCAAAAATTATCATTTCAGTTGCTACAGTATGTTGGCTATACGAGTCCAGAGTGCCTTAACGCGCACGGCTCTCTATTGAACACACCAGGACCCAGTCCATTGGGCTCAAATTTGGAAGCGCAAACGATATCAATTATTTTGAATCAACGCGCCATCGAACAGGATTATGTGCACAAACAGAACGCACAAATCCTATCGAGCAGAGAGAACGTGTCACTTGAAAGTGGTCGTTACGACAGCTTCCAATTCGAGTCGACCAACGCCAGTTTAAATAAGCACGATCTGCCTTTCCAATATTGTAGACTGCTATTCAGTCAGCTAGGACTGGCTGGATGGGAACGACGCAATCGAACACATCTACTTAAACGTTCCGAGAAACTGCTGCGTGAATTGCGAAATGTCGACACGCAAAAGTGTCGCGAAACACATAAAATGGCTGTGATATATGTAGCTAGTGGTCAGGAGGATAAAAATAGCATTTTGAAAAATTCTTGCGGCAGCAGCACCTACGAAATGTTTGTATCCGCTCTCGGATGGGAAATCGAACTGGAGTCTCACAATGGTTTCCTTGGTGGCCTGCCAAGACAAGGTTGTGGTGCAACAGCTCCATACTATGCAACACCATTCCTAGAGGTAATGTTTATAGCAAAATTTTCCAAATCCTCATTTAAATAAAAAAAAATTGTTTTTTATCTCTTCAAATTGCGCAGGTAATCTATCACGTAGCAACACGAATGCCCTGCGATACGGCCGAAGCGATTCTAACAAAAACCAGACATTTGGGCAACGATGAGGTGCACATTGTTTGGAGCGAACACTACAGAGAATATCGTCGGGATATTTTGCCAACAGAATTTTGTGATGTTCTTATAGCAATATATCCGCTTAAAAATGGTCTTTTCCGAATAACTGTGAATAGAAAACCAGAAGTTCCATGGTTTGGACCATTAGCTGATGAGAGCGTGATCAGTGGTGCATGTTTGGCCGGTTTAGTTCGTGCAACAGCAATCAATGCCAGTCGGGCTAAAAGATCTTCATTGCCATTCTATCAACAATTGTAAGTAGATTTAAATCGATATTAATATTTGTATTTTTCTACAATTTTTATTGTTTTTTTTATAAAGGCCATAATTAATTTGAAAGTATTTTTATTTAGCTATGAGGAACGACATCGATCACTTGAGACAGTATCGTCCCGTTACAAAGAGGATACAACTTTTGAGGATTTTGCAACTCGCATCTACAATCCAATACCGAACATGGCTAATAGTTTAGGGGCAGCTAATTCGGGGAGTGCTCCGCTGGCGGCAGCTCTCATCGATCATTATAGAACCTTATCCAAAGGTAAGTGTGAATTTTTCTCAAAACATAATTAACGTAATAAAACTAAACGAAACTGTCCTATTTTTGCATTAGCAATTATTTATTTAAAAGCTTCGCTTCTATTCATTATGTTCTCTTAATATATATTTTATCTAACATGCATATTATTTTATTAAAATTAACAAAAACAAAACAACAAATAAACAATATCTTTTAAATACATGCCGTACATAAATAAGTAATCATGTTAATGCGTGTTATTAAATTTGTGCGTCGCAAAAGTAATGTTCAATAAAAATCTTTGAAAATTCCGATTTCGATGAAATTTTTCTTTTATTATATTTCTTGAACGTTGCCATTACGCATGGAATATAAAATTATTTAAATGGCCATCACCAAAACTCCCCGCAGGACTGGATATTTTTCGGTTTTTAAATACTCTAAAGTTTGAGGATTGTCTGCGTCACTACGACTTTTTGCGTAATCTTACAAAAAAAAAGTCCAATTACACCTCCTTTGAACTTTATGAGCAATAAAGCTAACATTTGTCATGTTGTGTGGATTTTCGCGCCAATTTGTTGACATCACTTATGGTCTAGATTAAAATCTTCAAGCCCTAAGTAAAAAAAACCACACTAATCTTATGGCCAAAGCGCTAAAAATGAGGGTTGGTTCGGTCTCTTCCTCGTCATTTTCAAAGAAATAAATTCCTTCAGAACAAAATGGGCAACAAACGGTCAATTTTCGCGGATACAATGGCTTCTCAAAAAATATGACAGTTTAGCTTATTGACGAGAAATGAACCTCATCGCTAAAAAAAATTTGTTTAAAAATACATGAAACGTGAATTCAACACAAATACCACATTTATAGAAAGTTTTTACAATTTAGGCACTTGTTTGTTTGTTAAACAATCCACAGTGTAAAATGGCAAATCTTATTCTAACCAATTGCCACCTCAAATGATATATCTGTTTGACAGCTGTCAAATGACAGCGTTGTACTTTCCAGACTACAACATGGATAATCCTGTATTTACTTTTAAATAAAAATAATTTTTTTATTTATAAGTTAAAATAATAAATTGTACTTTTCTTTAGAAAAGTAAAAAAAACACAATTTTTTTAAAGCCTATTTATTCAATTTTGAATGTTATCAAGTCACGATATTATTTTAATTGTTACGATATCTAGCTACAATTTAAAGGTGTGTAATGCGTGACAATTTCTATTATTAATAAAGTCGTAGAAAAAAATTTTATCATTACTCATAATAAGTACAAATTGAAAACAAAAAAGAAAATTATAGAATTTTTATGTTCAAATGGAATTTTTTTAAAATGTCTCAATATTTTGTAAAAATATAGGGTTTTCGAATAAGAGTGATATGATTTCTTTTAAAAAAAAACACACACTAATTGTTGAGGAAATTCAAATGTTTTTTATTTAATGTGAAGTACTATCGATACAATTAAGTTCTGAATAAAACGTAATTCAAATGGCCTCCACGACTTCTTTTCCAGGAAAGATTTTGGTGAACCCAATTTTCGAGCACTTTTTCCACTAAATCAAGTCGTATGTCATGAATAGCTCGTTCAATATTGACTTCTAAAACTTGAAGGGAGTCTGGTTTATTGCTAAAGATCAATGACTTCAAATAACCCCACAAGAAATAGTCTAATCGAATCTCCAAACTTTTCTCGCAATAATTCGGTTGTTGCACGTGCTGTGTGGCACGTAGCCCCGTCTTGTTGGAACCAGATATTGTCAAGATCAACTTCTTCCAATTTCGGCCATAAAAAGTTGGTTATCATCGATCTATACCGTTCTCCATTGACAGTAACGGTGTTACCAGCTTCATTTCGAAAGAAGTACGGACCGATGATTCCATCAGACCAAAAACCACACCAAACTGTTAATAAAGGTGAATGTAATGGGTGTTCATGAATAATTTGTGGATTTTCTTCGCACCAGAATCGACAGTTTTGTTTACTTACCGCACCACTCAGATGAAAGTGAGCCTCATCGGAAAAGATGATGAACGCACGAAAAGTTGCAATTGGAGAACGATTATTTTGATAATACAATAAAATAATTTGTAAACGTTGTTCTTGCGTATATCTCTCCATGATGAAATTGTAAACATTACTGAATACAATGAAAAAAAAGACAGATCATGACATATTACAAATGGCCGAAACGTCACTTAGAAATCATATCACTCTTATTGGAAAACCCTATATTTATAAAAATGAATAAATAAGTAAAGTTTGAAATTAAAAAATAAAAGTATTTATTGACGATAGTATTCAGTTATTGACGATAGTATAGTCAAAACGCTATCAGAATATTTATGTAATAATATTTAATAATGGTTACAAACCAACAGTTGATAGCTTTGAAGAAAAATTTTTATTATCGTACGTGTTTGTTTCCTAAAATGTACTTTTATAGTTTGTTACGCGTTAGACATTTCTTGTATTAAAAAAAATTAAATTCAAACGCAACATCTTTTGCTGTGCCGAGCTATTCCAATCCAACTAAAATTAAAAGATACACTATTTTGTTAAAAATCAATAATTAATTATTTATAAATGGTAACTATCGATTTTTGTAAAAATGAAAAATGAATAACGCGTGCTTAAATTTGGAACGTGTTTATTAATCGCACGCAGAATACGTACGCCTGTTGAATGACAGAAAAAGAACACGCACTCGATAATTAGCACGTGCGTTGTCAACATTCGACCGTAAACAGCGGCCACAAACGTGTTTTATGTGAAATGTGGAATCCGTTAAGAATCACGTGCACGCACACATTTTGATGAAATTTTAAATTCAAACGCATATATTTCTGTCCAGCTAAAATTTAAAGATATAATATTTTGTTAAAAATCAATAATTAATTATTTGTAAATGTTTCCTATCGATTTTTGTAAAAATAAAAATCAATAACGCATGCTTTAATTAGGAACGTGCTTATTAATCGCACCCAGAATACGTACGCTCGTTGAATGACAGAAAAAGAACACGCACTCGATAATTAGCACGTGCGTTGTCAACATTCGACCGTAAACAGCAGCCACAAACGTGTTTTATGTGAAATGTGGAATCCGTTAAGAATCACGTGCACGCACACATTTTGATGAAATTTTAAATTCAAACGCATATATTTCTGTCCAACTATAATTGAAAGCTACATTCTTTTGTTAAAAATCAATAATTAATTATTTATAAATTTTTCCTATCGATTTTTGTAAAAATAAAAATCAAAAACGCATGCTTTAATTAGGAACGTGCTTATTAATCGCACCCAGAATACGTACGCTCGTTGAATGACAGAAAAAGAACACGCACTCGATAATAAGCACGTGCGTTGTCGACATTCGGCCGTAAACAGCGGCCACAAACGTGTTTTATGTGAAATGTGGAATCCGTTAAGAATCACGTGCACGCACACATTTTGATGAAAATTTAAATTCAAACGCATATATTTCTGTCCAACTAAAATTTAAATATATATTATTTTGTTGAAAATCAATAATTAATTATTTGTGAATGTTTCATATCGATCTTTATAAAAATAAAAATCAATAACGCGTTCTTAAATCAGAAGAATACGTAGTAAACGCGTGAAGAATACGTGCGCTTATTGAATGACAGAAAAATAGCACGCACACGATAATTAGCAAGTGCGTTGTCAACATTCGACGGTAAACAGCGACCACAAACGTGTTTTATGTGAAGTGTGGAATGCGTTTAGAATCACGTGCACGTGTCCAACTATAATTGAAAGCTACATTCTTTTGTTAAAAATCAATAATTAATTATTTGTAAATGTTAACTATCGATTTTTGTAAAAATGAAAGTGGATAACGCGTTATTAAATCAGAAGAGTGCGTAATAAACGCGCTAAGAATACGTGCGCTCGTTGAATGACAGAAAAAAAGCACGCACATGCGTTCGACCGTGATCAATTGCCACAAGCGCCTTTTATGTGAAGTGTGGGATGCGTTAAGAATCACGTACACGCACCCAAATGTTTTTGCTTAACGTATTTTCTATAAATTTTTGTACGTACGAATATATTTTGACATAACCGATTTATTATTTATTTTTGTACAGCATGTATTTTATGAAATTATCTGACCTTATGCATGTAAGAAAATAATAATAATAGAACAAAAATAAAATTAACAACTTTTTAAAAAAAAAAATAATTAAAAAAAACATCTGATAATTAATTTGTTTTTTTTCTTCTCCCTTCCTTACTGCCAACTATTTTTACTAATAATTAAACTAGGATCATCAATGCATCACGGAGATTTACATAGTAAAGATTTAACGCATGCTATGCAATTATCTGGTACATCGGCTTTAACTATTGATAATCCATCGCCAAGACCATTAAGAAAATTGCATCCTTTTAAATCGAATTCGAAAAAATCCCTTCAAAATCAATCTGGTACTCCACCGGAGAGTCCAACATTACCGGGACGAAAATTTAAATAACATTTATTTATGCAATAGTATATTTGTATTTGGTAATAATAAATATTTAAAAAAAAAAAAATTCAAAATAAAACAAACAAAACAAAATGAGAAAAAAAAAACTAAATATTAAAATCAAATGAATTTTTTTTCTGCTACCCTAGTTAGTGATGATAATAATTACGCTTTATTAATTGAATAAAATTAAACTTAAAAAAAAAACAAATATCATATTTAAAAAAAAAACAACAGCATACTAACAAAAACATAATTTTAATCAATTTATAAAGAAATATAAAGAATACCAATTTTAAACTGGGACACACAAAGCCAATTAATAAAAATGAGGTTCTTATTTAACGAAAAATTATATGCACTTTTAAGGATAATGCATATGAAAAGCTTGGTTGTATTAAAATGAATATAAATTCTATTTCTGTTTTATTTTTAATTTTTTATTCTTCTATTATGTATTTTTTTTAAATTCTTAAATATGCCTAGCAAAAAAAAAATAAAAGCAAGTGCTATTCTCTAAGTAAGTGTAAAATCTACTATAATCGCCTTTTAAGGAGAGTATACACTATCGTTGAAAGCTATATTTTTAAACGATTTACTGTAGACAGATTACATCAAGTATAAGCGGATATAAATCATAATCACATGCAATAAATTCCGATTCGTATTCATAGGTACTTTTTTATATCCGATTATGGATAAATAATAATCACTAAAAAAAATATCAAATTTAATTAAGCCTAATACGATTGATTATATGTCATGTTAACATTCCAAAGTTATAAAAACTACAATGCAAATATTTATACTAGTATTTATTTGGTGTATTTTTCTTGTAGAAAACGAACATTATTTTTTCTCTTATTTACTTACTTTTGTACTTTAAGCTAAAATAATAATTACAATCATAATAATAATAATAATAATTTTTATTAATATCTAATAAATAAATAAATAAATAAATACACACATAAATAGTAAGCCATTAATTAATATATATTTCTTAATTTATATATAATATATAAAAAAAAATTAATTATTATAAGAGTATACTAATAATACTTAAACTATTTCATATTCTTATTTTTTTAACTAAAAATTTACAATAATTCTTCTGTTTTGCATATAATTTATCTTTTTTTTCATAATAAATATTTTAGAAAGTCAGAAAATAAACAAATGAAATATTTGCAAAAATTAATAAAAGTTATTTTAATAATATTTTCTTTGTTATTATCGCGAAGAGCTGGAATCTCATTTTTCTGCTTCCTTCCCAATAACACTGTGAAAACCATAAAGTCTCCAATAAGAATTTCGTATCAAAATTTAATAATTTTCAGATCAGTTCTATATATTCAATAAAAGTGCGTTTTCCTGTAGATTTTCTGAAGCAGACTATCCAATTCTGTACAAAATTATTCTTTGGGACTAATTATCTTAATTGTCTATCACAAAAATATTTTAAAGTTTCTATTAAAATTAACTCTTTTCCAATCGTAATAATTGCGTAATAACGAGTTATCCATTTAGTGGCTATAGGTTATCCATATAAAGTTGTTGTACGAGGTCTGTTCGAAAAGTATCGTGAATTGTGTGTTTTTTCAAAAATTATTTATTTATTCATGAATATCTATTTTGTCCCCTTCAAAGTAATCCACACCGGATATCATACACTTGTGCCAACGTTTTTTCCAATCCTCGAAGCACTTCAAAAAATCATTTTTTGTGATCTTGTTCAGCTCCTCCTTCGATGCCGTCTTTATCTCCTCAATCGTAGCGTAGCATCGTCCTTTCATGGGGCTCTTCAGTTTCGGGAACAAGAAAAAGTCACAAGGAGCCAGATCTGGGGAATACGGTGGCTGCGGCATTATTAGTGTGTTGTTTTTGGCCAAAAATGGCAAAAGCCAATTTTTGTTCTTCCACAAATCCGGGTGTTTCTGGGGGATTGCTTCACGCAACTTGCGCATAACTTACAGGTAATATTCTTTATTGACCGTTCTACCCTGTGGCAAGACTCATGATGCACCACGCCCCTGCAATCGAAGAAACCTGTAAGCAAAACCTTCACATTCGACCGAACTTGGCACGTTTTTTCGGCCTTTGCTCGTGCGGCAGCTTCCATTGGGATGATTGAGCTTTGAAGCCCATGATTCGTCACCAGTTATGACCCTCTGGAGCAAATTTGGGTTCGTCGCGGACAGAGTCCAACAGTTCCTTAGCAATGTTAAAGCGATGCTGTTTTTGGTCGAAATTGAGGCTAAAATCGAAGACGAGGCAAAACACGTGCAAGCAAAGCAGCTGTCAAAAATTAACTGAACATTCAAAATGGCCGAACTTATCAACATAAGTGAGAGACATGAGTACCAACATATCACCATAAGACAAATCAAAAATTGAATATACGTAACTCGCAAAAATTCAAAATTCGCGATTTTTTAATTAAAAATTTACTTAAAATCTCAATTTTAAATGTGTCTTATTTAACTTTACTTTCCAAAGCACTAAATGGATAACCCTTAACATGGGAGTGTAGGATTATTACACTTGATATTTTAAAGGCATTTGACAGAGTTTGGCATCAAGCTCTTTTTCCAAAAATGCGTGCATATGATATCGACGATTGCCTCCCTAAATGGATTGGAAGCTAACTTTCGAACTGTTCAGTGTAATTTGTTTCGGGAAATAAATGATTGTGTTCCCTAAGGTTCGATTCTATCTCCGGCCCTTTTTTCTAATTTTCATAAATGACCTTTCATCTGTTACTGCTAATCCAATCCACTCATTCGCTGATGAAAGTACTCTAAGTTTTGCATACTCGTTCCCTGATTCACGTCTTTGCCTTGGACCATGGAGATGTCAAACTTATTTAATTCCCATATAGACAGTATATTACAATGGGGCTCGAAGAGCAGAGTGGAATTTATTACTTTCAAAACGCAGAGCTGTCTCCTGTCTCTAAAGCGAAACCAAAATATCCGCTCCTTCAATTATTTCACCGCAATACCCCGTTAATCGCCAGGAATGCATATCAGTTTACCCTGAAGGCTCTTTTTGGACGTACTGTAGGATATAGAAATTCTTTTTTTATGTTTTCAATCCGAATGAGGAACGCTCTGCCTCACTCGGTTTTCCCAAACTATTACACCATTTTAAGATCAAAATATTTTAAGATCATTAAAAGGATATTCATTAGTCCTTTATCGCAAGTAATTTATAAAAAAAAAAATTAACACATACACCCGCCTCCCCTCATTCATCCACTCTTTTTTCTGCTTTTACTAAAAGATTAAAAAAAATTCATTAAAATAAAATTTAATACAAATTCCATTTTTAACCAAAATCCATATCTCATTGAAAAATTGTAAAAATTTAAATTCTTTAACATTTAGTTTTAGTTCAAATCTTCTTTAAATATTATTAACAATTTTATTTATTCAATTTTTATAAATTTGTCGATTTATATAATTTTTTTTTTTTAATTTTTCCAATTAGTTATAAGAAAATAATGTGCAGCAGCTACAAAAAAAGAAAATTCTGACGAATAATTCCACTTTATCCTTCATGGGATAGAAAATAGACTTGAAGCGCGAGTACTATGGTGTATAAATTTTTTTTTTTTAAAAAGCATAAAAAAAACAAACTTAAACTTTACAAAAAATAACACCAAAAAGAAAAGATAAATTTCAGTCCATTTTAGGTACTATATTAATTAATATCCTTTCGTTATTGTATTTTGTTTGATTAATTTTTAATTATAGTATAAAAATAAATTTAAAAGCATTTCAAGCTAAAAAGCAAACTTTCAACAAAAAAAATAGTTTGCGCAGAAAAAAAGGCCAATTTTATCTTTAATTTTCCTTTGAATTTTTTTTTCAAAAATAAATGTTAGCTTTTATTTTAATTATATTGAAATTTAATTGATAATTTTTTATAAAAAAGGATCATCAAGAATCTATTTAATTTAGGAAAAACGAATGTACTCTTAAAAAATAATAATTTATTAGAAAATAATTTTTAATAATAATAAATAAATAATTTATTTTTATTTTTAAATTAAATCAAATATTTTCTTATAAATAATAAGAATAAATTAGCAGGAAAAATGAAAACGGAGAAAAATATGTACCTTTTATATATAAAGAGTTATCCAAATTTGTGGTGCGGCAAATAAAGTTAAATAAAACACATTTTAACTATAGATTTCGATGCAATTTATATTTTATTATACTCTTCGGAGGACTCGATCCTTTTAAGGTAAATTAAGTTGATGACTTTTTCGCACATTTCGGGCTGTAATTCGGCAATTACTTGACGAATTGGTTTTTAAATGTTCTTAAGTTTAAAGATGGTTTGCCCAAAAATACGGTCTTTCGCGTAGTCCCATAAAAAAAAAGTCCAACGGCGTCAAATCGTACGATCTTAGAAGTCAACTGGCATCACCAAATCTCGAAATTTAACATCTTAGGATTTTTTGCACAATAAAGCGAAAGTTTGTCGTGTTGTGTGGGTTGCGGTTCCATCTTGCTGAAAGCACATGCGGTCAAGATTTATCATACGACCATAGGGCTTAGAATTGGCGGTACCGGTCTCTAGTTTATTATTTTCAAAGAAATACGGGCCAATGGCACTTTCAGACCAACCTGACATCAGTCAGTCACCTTCAGACCAACCTGACATCAGACAGTTACTTTTGCGGATACAATGGTTTCTCCACAATAATTTGTGGTTTTTCAGAGCCCCATATACGGCACTTTTTGTTATTGGCGTATTACCCTAGTAAAAATTAGTCTTTTAAAGGTCCTCTTAAAGCGCGAAACGTGGAAGAATCACCACTTTTGGAATATAACATTATTCAAATAGACGCCACCAAAAACTTCTTGCAGGACTCGATCCTTTTGAGGTAATTTCTAATGACTTTTTCGCACCATTTGGGCTATAAGTTGGCCATTATAAGGCTTTAAAGTTTGAGGATGTGGTATACGTGGACACGGTGTTTCGCGTAGGTCCACACAAAGTCAAACGGTGTTAAATCGCCTGGATCTCCGAGGCAAATTGACATCACCAAATCTCGAAATTACGCGTCCCGGGAGTTTGTGCACACAATAAAGCCAAATATTGTCATGTTGTAGTATTCAGAATTGATGATAACGGTCTCTTCATATTCATTTTCAAACAAATACCGAGTCAATGACACTTTCAAACCGAAATTGCGAAAACCAAACAGTCAGTTTTCGCAGCTAAAATGGCTTCAACATAGTCAGATATGGGTTTTTAGAGCCTCATATACGGAATGTTTGCTTATTGAAGTATTCACCAATCGATAAATTATTATCTTATCTTTAAAATATATTTTATTCAAAAAATCAGCATCCAAAGCATGTAGTTCCAGCATCTAATCGAATATATTCTGCGCCAGTTCAAAAATGTAAAATGGCAAACTTTAACCTTAAAAGACATATATTTTTGACAGCTGTCAAATAACATTACTTTACTTTCTGAAGCACAAAATGGATAACCCTGTACATAAAAAAAGAGACATGAAACCGAACATGAATCAATGAATTAATTAAAACGAAAAGAAAATAATAACTTTTGTTAATTAGAAATTCAGTATTAAGAGCATTTGTACTTTAACGTTCTTTCTTATTTGTTTTTAAATTTTTATTCTATTTTGTATCTGGAAAAAAACTCAAAATTCAAAATAGCTATTTTATTATAAAAATAAAAAAAAATGTAATTTTAAAAAAATTACAAAAAAAAACAACAATTTTTTAAAAGTTTACAGAATTTTGTAAGAATTAAACAAAACTAAAATAAATCAAATGAAATATGAGAATAAAAACTGAAAATAAATAAAATTCAAGTCAAAATAATTCTATAAAATATAAATAGGCTTTTTTTTATTTAAGCATATTTATTATAAATAAAAATAAATAAATTTAAAGAAAAGAAAAATTGCAAATTAAGAAAAATGTACTATTTAATTAGATTTAGAAACACACCATTAATAATAATTATAATTATAATAACATATTTCTATGCTGATGGATCGAAGAGAATAAAAACGATTAAGAAATTATTAAGTAAAGAAATTACAAAACACAAAAATAATAATAATATTGTAATAATAATAACAACATTATTCGGTGGGAAGGAACCAATTTAAAAAGAAAGAATTAAGCAAATTTTTTGAATTGATTGAATATTTTTCATAATCACTCTATTTAATATTTTATTATAACAAAAATTATATATATACATATACATACATTTATAATAATAATAATAATATAAGGCAGGAAAAAAAAACAAACAAAATCAATAAACTTAAAATGTAAAAAAATTATACGAAAAGAAAAACTAGAAAAATAACAAAATAAAAATTAAAAAAAAAGAATGTATACACATGCATACATACTTAATGATAAATCCAAAATAAAAAATGTATCTTTTGAGAGAAATAGAGAGAGAGAGAGAGAGAGAGAGAGAGAGAGAGAGAGAGAAAGAAAAAAGAGAAGCAGAATTAAAAATGGTGTTGGTGTTTTGTTTTCTTTAACCTTTTTTACCGATGCCATTATCAACGGTAAATAGTGTCAAAAATTAAAAGAACGGACATAAAAACTTCCTATTTACAGTCGTGAAGAATAAAACTATTTATGCGAATGTATTTATTTACACTCACTTATTCGTAAACTATTTAAAATTTAATAAAACATTCACTTCACCATAATGATGTAAATGTTTAATACAAAACATAACAAATATATGCAAGCAGTTCGGTATTCTACCACTACATGGAGAATGGCATATTTTAAAACTCTCCGAAAGTCTACAAAATTGAAGCGCTTCATATTTAATTGATATTTAAAAAAAAAAAACCTCAAATATAATATCAAAAAAATTGTACAAAATGTAAATATTGCCTCTGTCCTTTTTAAATTATTGTATATTTTTCTGCGGAATACGTGAGTTAAAATGGATATTAGCTGTCATCCATTGGGAAAATTTTGCTATTCACAAGTACTTCTAAATACTTCTCGCAGCTACTCTTGCTCATACAAATGAGTACTTCGCATGACTAGTTACGCATATAATTTACGGTAGGGGTATTTTAGTTCCCAAAATGAAAATAGATGGCTTAGCGGGTTCGTTGGTTATGTTGAAGTGTCATATTTTTGTTTTTATTGTTTTTGTTTACTTTATTCGTGCAGCAAAAGCGAAAAGAAATGGAATCAAAAATTACTGGAGTATGTTTTTACATAAAAATTAATTACACATTTATTTGAAAGCTTTACAGGTTGTGACATATATTTAAAAGTATAGAACAAGTTTCAGTCCTATCATTTTCTTTTTTGGTGATATTTTGAATTTACGGGGGTTACGTATATTCGATTTTCGATTTATTTTAATGCTTATGTCTCTCATTTATGCCGACAAACTCGGTCATTTTGAATGTTCAGTTAATTTTTGACAGCTGCTTTGCTTGCACGTGTTTTGGCTAGTCTTAGATTTTTGCCCATTCCAAAAAATGGATCAAAAATCCGTATCAAATTTTGTGTGAAATACAAAATTAATTGGGCGGACGCATTCCGAATGTTGACTGTGGCATATGGTGCAGCTACCTTGGACCGAAGCAACGTTTATCGATGGTACAAAATGTTCTCAGAGGGCCGAGAAGATGTGAACGACGAAAAACGTGCTGGACGCCCGAGCACGTCAACAACAGACGAAAACATTGATGAAGTGAAGAAAATAATATTGGCCAATCACTGAGGACTTAAACATATCGATTGGCTCGTTCCATTCAATTTTTACCAATGATTTGTTCGTGAGATGGGTCGCCGCGAAATTCGTACCAAAATTGCTAAATTTCGACGAAAAATAGCATCGCATTATCATTGATAAGGAGCTGTTGGACTCTGTCCGCGACGACCCACATTTGCTCAAGAGGATCATGACGAATCATGGGTTTATATTTATGACGTGGAAACCAAAGCTCAATCATGCCAATGGAAGCTGTCGCACGAGCAAAGACCGAAAAAAGCGCACCAAGTTCGGTCGAATGTGAAGGTTTTGCTTACAGTTTTCTTCGATTGCAGGGGCGTAGTTGCCACAGGCTAGAACGGTCAATAAGGAATATTAGCTGCAAGTAATGCGCAAGTTGCGCGAAGCAATCCGCCAGAATCGCCCGGATTTGTGGAAGAACAAAAATTGGCTTTTGCACCATGATAACGCCCCTGGTCATGCATCGTTGCTTGTGCGCGAATTTTTTGCCAAAAACGACAGACTAATAATGCCGCAGCCACCGTATTCCCCAGATCTGGTTCCCTGTGACTTTTTCTTGTTCCCGAAACTGAAGAGCCCCATGAAAGGACAACGCTACCCTACGATTGAGGATATAAAGATAGAATCGAAGGAGGAGCTAAACAAGATCACAAAAAATGATTTTTTGAAGTGCTTCGAGGATTGGAAAAAACGTTGGCACAAGTGTATAATATCTGGTGGGGATTACTTTGAAGGGGACAAAATAGATAGTCATGAATAAATAAATAATTTTTGAAAAAACAAAATACAGACCTTGTACCTATATGGAAAAATCTTACGTACAGGCCTATTTAGGTATTCTTTAATCTAAGGAATCAACCAATTAAATATAAATGCAATTATAATTTATTATTTATACCATAAATTATCTTTCATTCAATTTTTTAATATAACTACAAATAATGTGTCACTTACCTTATTTCTATTTATTACATTTCAATTGTCTAACGACAATACTGCCACCTAACAAGACACTGAATCGTATGGCAGTACTTAAACTACAATTGTAAAATTAAAACAAGATCTGTTCCGGCTATAAAAAAGTCGGAGTTTTTAGCATTCTCATAGAACTGTGAAGATTATAAAATTTTTAAGAGAGCGACCGCATTAGTTTGTAGTTCAGTTGGAATTCTGTTCCTATCATTGCTTTATTTGCGAAAGAGACACAAAACAGTATAAGGTTATGTTGAAATATACATCACGTTGTGGTTTCTGGCAAATACTGAAACGTACCGACAAATTGGAGACAGATTTAATGTCACAGAAAGCAGCGTCCATCGGATTTTATCCGTGTCGTAAAATGGGTTGTTGAAGTGAGTCCCAAGTACATAAAATGGCCAACAGCATCCGAAATGCAAAATAACCAGATCCAATTCGCAGCTATGAAAGGTGTGCCAGATGTTGTTGGGGCTGTTGATGTTTCCCATATTAAAGTCAATCCTCTTAAACGTGTCAAACAAGCATACTACAATAGGAAAAAATTTTGTAGTGTACTTTTGCAGGGAATTGTGAACGCCGAGAAAAAATTTATAGATGTGTACTGTGGTGAACCTGGTTCATCAGAACTAATGCTCTTGTGTGAATTCATATTATTATAATAAACGCCTCCTCGGCTTACAAAAACAAAAGTATTTTTTTAATTATATATATAAAATATTCAACGTTTAAATTAAATAATTTCCGTACAAAGTTTAAATTAAATAATTTAAACGTTGTCCGGAACACACCCACGCCACTTCACGTTGACAAGTACAATAAGTATTGTCAGATTGTTGCTGACTGTTTTGAGGTTATGTTTTACTAGAGTTTAGAATTTGGCTTTCCTTTGCTCATCTACTCCGGACTAGCAAAATTGGTCCAAAGGAAAACGCCTTATGTTTCATACAGTTTGTTGTTACTCTTTTTCTGGCAATTCGTTAAAATTTTTGAGCGACAAGTAAAACATCAGAGCGTATTTTAGCCCATAATTATGAGAGTGGCATAAGTCAAAATTTAAAAAAGTGAGGTTATCAGTTATTTTACAGCACATTATTTGAAACTATAATAATTCAATGTAATTTTTGTGATACATTGTCATTATATGGAATTCATTTAGTTTTATTTTGATAGTGAACTAATTCAGTTGCACTCTTCCGAGCAGATAGCGATTCAGGTAAGTTAATGACAGCATATTTATTATATGATTATGTTAATTATTCGGATATGATGTGATTTACAGATATATGACCACTTAATACTTTAAAGAAATGGGAAAATATAAGACAATTATCATCTTTAGATGAATCAAACTAGAACGGCATTGCAAATTCAGAAACCCCAGAAATGAAGAATGTTAAACCAATAGACATGGTACAAGGTAAGAAAAGACGTAATATTGGTCTGTCGTATTCTAGAAGATTTTAGAAAAGCGGTTCCACAGAGTTCCAAAGTATTCCAGAATATTTAGACTACTCTGGCGTGTTGATTTTAGTCAGAACAGCGATTCAGGAACGACTGATTGAAGTTGGTAATAGAGTGAACGGCGAATAAAGTCGAAGAGTATTCATCGGAGAGGTTAAGTCACATCGGAGAAATACAAAATGCAACTTAATTAAATAAAGAAAATCCTAAATAAACAAAAACAGTCTTTTACTCTATCCATTGACTCTACGTAAAATCGTAATAATATAAAAAATGAATCTTATTTTAAAAAATTTTGGAAACTGAAAGATTTTGTTTGTTTTCTAGGACATGAACCAGCGGCCACGATTGTGTGCTCAAGTTTTTTTGATTTTTTTGTCGTGTATTCTTTGCATCGTGGCCGCTTGCTCATGTTCTAGAAAACAAACAAAATCTATCAGTTTTCAAAATTTTTCAAAGCTTTTGTTGAAAAATATATTTAGAACTTAAAGAATGAAAATCTAATTTTAAGATTTTTTTGGTAACAACGATTTCTAGAAATACATTTCTATACACTACATTTCATTAACGATTAATAAAAACAAAGACGTCCCAGAATTTTTAAAAGACAGATGAGAAAAGGTAGTTATAAATATTTTCTGTAAAAAAAAAACAAATTCAGAATTGTCTATTTGCTGGAAGTTTTTTTTTATAATACATTTAAAATATCTGTATAAGGGTGGATAAATCGTGCTCTAAATGCTGAAACACGTGGAAGTGATCGTTGTGGGAAGATGACTGAATTTCCGCGAAAAACAAATGAAATTAAGATAAAGGTTATACGTGCAAAAAAAACTCGTAGTTTTTTACATGATTTGTGTCACATGTATAGAATGATCTGGCCTAAGCTGGTTTAGCGAGGAGCTAGAGTATCGATTGAAATGCGTGCAGCTACCTGGATCTAGTCGGCTGAGGTGGCGAAAATACATTATTTGACAGGTTTGCTTTGTGCGTTGATTGGGCGTATTTAAATACCTAGGATTGTAGATGGCCCATGGTATAGAGTCTAATGACAGGTATCCCACGTTAAATAACATTACACTAATATCCTAAGCTGAATCAGAACAGAACAGGCAGCCTACTGAGGAGCGTTACAGATCATTGCATATTCGGGAGACACGTTACACGATTAGGTATCCCCGCAAATAACTTCTGTCGTAGCTGTAAAGGCGAGGAGGAAAAGGAGACAATTTTTCTCCTTTTTTTGTCATGCCCAACCTTTACATCCATAAGAGAATCAGTTTGGGTAACTTTTTCTTGGATGATTTGAGTGATCAACCGGTTCATCAGC
This sequence comes from Atherix ibis, assembly GCA_958298945.1. Lineage (NCBI taxonomy): Eukaryota > Metazoa > Arthropoda > Insecta > Diptera > Athericidae > Atherix > Atherix ibis. Next base: position 85,064,335 of record OY282607.1, read on the forward strand.
TTTGATGAACATGTAGTATCACAACGGGTCTAACACTTGTCTAAGTGTTTCTGACAGGAAACAGCGGACAGCCACTCTAACCTAACCTAACCTAAGTGAAGACGGACTTTATTTGTGGAGCGCGTCAAAAGAAATTTTCCAAAATTTTAGGAGAAAATAAAATTTAAAAAAAAATTGCACAGTTTAAATTTGAAAAATTCGTCTAATTTTAAATATTTGTTATGGTAGCCTTGTCGATGGTATTGATGATTTGAGTGTTACCAAAGAGATCATCTTATAAAATACCATGATTCGATGACTGACGTTTCATCGGATGACAGGTAGGGGATTTTGTGTTGAACTGCCGAGAGACAGTGTTATGCTGCGGTCGCGGAGAGAGGCTTTAAAAAGACGAGTCGAGTCATGTTCTGAATAAAAATAAAATATTTTTTCTTAAATATCAAAAGAAATGCCATTAGTTTCTCTGATTTTTTTTTTGTAAAACTAAGAGTTTCGTAAATGCGAGAACAAACTCTGTATATATATATATATTTATATATAATTTTTTTTCTCTTTCATTTCTTTTTCGCTTTTATAATAATTTAATGAACGATTTTATTTCATTTCACTTTCCGAAGGGCAAATTAGAAAGCCCTTTATTTTCGTACTTAATGTTAAAAAACCGACAACATATTAAAAATATCTCAGCACTAATTTCGAACCACAAATTTCCAATAAAGGTAGCGAAAAGCATGGCTAACACTGAAATACGTGCTTCCTGAGTATGGTCGTCATTGATCAAAACTACCGTGGAACTTAACGTTCTTAAAATTTTTATCCAAATTTTAATACCTTCGTCATCCTTTTCCAACAACCCTCGGAAAAAATACCTTTCCGTTTTTTTGTCTAAATCCATAAAATATTAAATTTTGATAATTTCTTTAAAAAATTACAATAGAAATTGTAAAAATTTTCTGACGTGTAATTATACCAGGTGTATAAGCTTAAATCCGCTATTTTTTAGCCAGAAAAACACATGTTTTTTTCATAGAAAGCAAAAGCAAATTTATTTAAAGTACTTGCCATTGCTAGTTACACATTTTTCTCATTTCTCGGGCAATTTGTAGATACTCGTACCACGCCAAAAAAATTTCTTCTCTTTCGAGGCAAACCACTCCAAGCCATTTTCGGACATCTTCGTTAGAATCGAAGTGCTCCTCAGCGAGCACGTGGGCCATCGATGAAAACAGGTGGTAGTCGGAAGGGGCCAGGTCTGGTGAATAAGCGGGTTGGTGTAGCACCTCCCAGTTGAGTGTCTCCAAGTATTTTCGGACCATTTTTTCTTTGTTGATAATCCGTCCTTTTTTCACGCAGAGCACGGTGCAATTTGATCAGTTGTTGGTGGTAGCGGTGGGGATTAACAATTTCACTAGGTTTCAACATCTCATAGTAGACGATACCTTGCTGATCCCACCAAACGCACAGCATCGTCTTCCGTCCGAAGCGATTTGGTCTTGGGGAAGATGTTGATGGTTGACCGGGATCAACCCACGATTTCTTGTGTTTAGGATTCTCGAAATATATCCACTTTTCAGGAACGACTTTATTTTTGTCTGGCGAGCAAGATGTCGCATGTGTTTTGGCGTAGCTCCATCTGCCTATCGTTCAATTCATGCGGCACCCATTTTTCGATCTTTTCAATCTTCCCCATGGCACGCAGACGCTTGGAAATGGCTAGTTGAGTAACACCCTATTGCTCCGCGAGCATTTTTTGCAATTGGGTATTGTCTTCGTCCAAAAGAGCCTGCAATTGATGGTCCTCAACCTTCCTAGGCCGATTTTCACGCTTCTTGTCCCACAAGTCAAAATTGCCGTCTTTGAACTAACGAAACCAATCTCGGCACGTTTTTTTCCGATAAAGCACTGTCATCATAGGCCTTCATAATCATTCGATGCGATTCGGCATCCGATTTCTTCAAATTGAAGCAGAAAAGCAGAGCTTCCCGTATATGCTCTTTCTCTGGCACAAAATTAAACATGATTACCAAAGCAAAAAGGTATGTTGTCTAACGAAATTACTGACAATGTGCGCTAATTAATGTTGACAGATGTCAAAATCATAAAAAAAAGTATGGCGTGTCCATGGTAACTTAATACGCTCACTCACGCCATCTATAACCAAACAGCGGATTTAAGCTTATCCACCCTAAAATTTTCAATTTAATTGACCTTAATGTGAAATTGGGTAACAAAAAAAAGTATTTCTTATAAGAAAAGAATATTTTACACGTTTTGGTTTGAATTTTTTTTTTTATTAATGAATAAAACACAATTCATTTTAATCAATAAAAAATGTACAAAACAAAAATTCCACAATTACAGAAAAGATACAAAATTTTTTTACACCATATAAAAATTAAACATACAATTTAATAATACAATAGTAATAATAAATTATAAGGAACTCTATTATGGAAAATATGTTGTTCTTTTCAAAATAACTGAATTCACAATGTTACTATGAAAATATCATAATTTTTTCTATATATTATTTGAAAACTATCTAATAGGAGTTAAGAGGATTTTTTTTCTATTAAATCTAAGTACCTTGCATCTATTTTAATAATATATAAATACATATAATATTTTCATTCTTTTATAGGATATATTTACTTCTGTTTAATGGTTCATTGATTAGTATATTGTTTTATTTGATTTTTTCCGCATCTAAATTTGAATCAAAAGGCAATAAACTTTTATCTATTTTGCATAGGCATATAAATATTTGTACAATATAATAAATTTTGTTTATGTTTTTTTTTTTAAAAAAAGAATTAAATATAATATAAGAAAAAAAAATACTTTTAATAACGTACATAAATTTGTCTGCACTCATAAAAAAAATTCTATAAGTATAAGATTTAAAAATAAAATAGTTTTTGTTGTTCTTGTAGAGACTATAGAGTAATAAGACTCGATAGTACTTTAAATAGAGAAAATCCCTGAATTATATTTTGTTAGTGCATTTGTGTCAACATACTTTTTTTTTTCTCCTCTTTAATTATTTTAAGTTTTTTTTTTTTTTTGCACATAATACTCGAATACTTTTTTATGATCTTATGAATTATGAATAGAAGAATATGATTATTAAAGAGGTTTTTTGTTGGTGGGATGTGAAGCCAACTCGGAGGTCTGTTGCCTTTCAAGCAATGGCTGCATAGAACTTTGGTCACTGGACTTGATTGAAGTCATTTCAACATCGGATATAGCACTATGGTAGTCGTCTAACTCCTCTCTGGATGAGAAATTACTGCGTTTTTCGTTACCATAGAACGGAGGCGATCCTTGTGTTTGCTGGTCGCAAAGCTTCACTGAAGACTCTTCAAGTTCCTCCTTCGAATCAGACACAGAGCTTTGTTCTGACACTGTGCTCTTTACACGGTCACCAATCGTTGAGATCGTTACCCTAACTAACCGGAAATCGACTACAAAAACACATCGAGCTATCATTATTGCCAATGCCACAGCCCATAAGCAAATATTCAGTACTGCCATATCTGAGAATAATGAATAAGCAACGCTGGTCTCCATCATTCGTGTCTCTTGATTTGGTTGAAGCATCTGAAGTAGGTCCCCACATCTATTTACAAAAAAAAATATTCAATCAAATTTTAGTTGTTTTTTTTTTCAAAAATCTTATTAATAAAAAATAAATATACTTTAACGTTTTCGTTGTTATATTATATCTAAGCTCCTGACAAAAAGCATTCAATTTCGATTTACTATAAACTGTATAAATCACTGCCAGAAGAAACATTAGGAAAAATAATACTATGGACGGTACTACAATTCTCCACGGTTTTGGTAGTCCCCTAAAATAAAATAAGGTTTTCTGTTAAGAAATTTATTTAAAAAAAAAAAAATTCTTATTGTTTTAGTTTTGATTTTTACTCACTTACCAATTATAACCACCACGAAACATGAACAACATTGTAGACCATATTATAGCGACAATCGATCCAAAAAGTGGATAGAAAACAAAATATTCACACTCCGAATAGTAACCCCATGTGGTAGTGATTACATTAACTTCATCTGATCCAAAAAAAAATTATATCATTTTATCAATTGATGATGAAGACACTCAAAAGGGGGCTCATATTTTTATTACGTGCGAAAATCTATTAACTAATTTTTTACACAATTTTATAATGCAAAAAAAAAATATTTTTATTTTCAATTCAGCCTTAACTTTATTCTTTCTTCTAATACTAGGTGTATAAGTTTACATCCGCTGTTTGGTCATAGATGGCGTGAGTGAGCGTATTAAGTTACCATGGGCACGCCATACTTTTTTTTTATGAGTTTGACATCTGTCAACATACATTTTTCCTTTGGTAATCATGTCTAGTTTTGTGCCAGAAAAAGAGTATAAGCGGGAAGCTCTGCTTTTCTGCTTCAATTTGAAGAAATCGGATGCCGAATTGTATCGAATGCTTATAGAGGCCTACGATGACAGTGCTTTATCGGAAACAACGTGCCGAGATTGGTTTCGTCGGTTCAAAGACGGCAATTTTGACTTGTGGGACAAGAAGCGTAAAAATCGGTCTAGGAAGGTTGAGAACCATCAATTGCAGGCTCTTTTGGACGAAGACGATATCCAACCGCAAAGAGTGCTCGCGGATCAATTGGGTGTTACTCAACCAGCCATTTCCATGCGTCTACGTGCCATGGGGTAAGTTGAAAATATCGAAAAATGGGTGCCGCATGAATTGAACGATAGGCAGATGGAGCGACGCCAAAACACATGCGAAATCTTGCTCGCCAGACAAAATAGAAAGTCGTTCTTGCATCGGATTGTGACAGGTGATGAAAAGTGGATATATTTCGAGAATCCTAAACGCAGGAAATCGTGAGTTGATCCCGTCCAAAAATCAACATCTTCCCCAAGACCAAATCGCTTTGGACGGAAGACGATGCTGTGCGTTTGGTGGGATTAGCAAGGTATCGTCTACTATGAGATGTTGAAACCTAGTGAAACTGTTAATCCCCACCGCTACCACCAACAACTGATCAAATTGCACCGTGCTCTGCGTGAAAAAATGACAGATTATCAACAAAGACATGACAAGCTGATTTTCTTCGACGACAACGCACCATCGCACACGTTAAAAATGGTCTGAAACTGCTGGGAGGTGTTACCCCACCCCGCTTATTCACCAGCTGTTGAATCGGCCCCTTCCGACTACCACTTGTTTTCGTCGAAAAGCCACGTGCTCGCTGAGGAGCATTTCGATTCTTACAAAGACGTCCGAAAATGGCTTGATGAGTGGTTTGCCACGAAAGAGAAGGAATTTTTTTGGCGTGGTATTCACAAATTGCCCGAGAGATGGGAAAAATATGTAGCTAGCGAAGGCAAGTACTTTGAATAAATTTTTTTTTGCTTTCTATGAAAAAAAAACGTGTTTTTTGACTAAAAACACTGATTTAAGCTTATACACCTGGTAAAATTCTATCTGTTTTTTTTATTGCATTCGGATTCCTGGATAGTGTTTGTGAAATAAAATGAAATAACATCCACCTCACATAAGGCTATTAATTTCGTGCTTCGGAAAGTAAAGTCTAGTTAATTGATAGCTAATAAATGTATAGAAAATTGTACTTATTTAGTTTACCCATTTCCCGATATCGAATGAGAGGTTAAAATTTGCAATTTTGCATTTTAGCAAAAAGAGAGGCTTTAAAAAAACTGCAAGGGGTTAAAATTTGCTATTTTACATTTTGGAATGATTAACCACTGAACGATTTGGTCCTAGCCACGTTTCGCACAAAAATGCTCATTTATCGCCCGGTAGGGTGAATAACTCAATAAGCAAAACTGCCGCAAAACTGCCATATATGGGGCTCAGAAAACCCACAAGTGACAGTGGGAGAGGTGTCATTGGTCCTTATTTCTTTGAAAATGAAGAAGGTGACAGACACCAATACCGTCAATTCTGAGCACTGTAGTCATATGATCAATGAGTTTTTTTTTTGCCTGAACATATGTGTGTTTAAAAAAAAAGACAGCGCCACAAGACACAACACAACAAATTTTGGCATTGTTGCGCGAAAACTTTTTACCAGGACGCGTAAGTTCGAGATTTGGTAATGCCAATAGGACTTCGAAACTGTGTGATTTGATGCTCTTAGTTTATTCAAAACTTTAGATCATCAAAAAATCATCAACCGTCAAGTAATAACCGAAGCACTTTATTTTCCTTCTTAATGTTAAAAAAACCACAACATAATAAAAATATTTAACACATACGAGGTCTGTTCAAAAAGTATCACGAAATGTCCGCGGGTTACGTATATTCGATTTTCGATTTTTTGTGGCGTTATGTTGGTACCCATGTCTCTCACTTATGCCGACAAGTTCGGCCATTTTGAATGTTCAGTTAATTTTTGACAACTGCTTTGCTTGCACGTGTTTTGGCTCGTCTTCGGTTTTTGCCTATTCCAAAAAATGGATCAAATCTGTTTCGGGAACAAAAAAAAGACACAGGATGGCAGATCTGGGGAATACGATGGCTGCGGTATTATAAGTGTGTTGTTTTTGGCCAAAAATTCGCACACAAGCAACGATGCGTGAGCAGGGGCTTTATCATGGTGCAAAAGCCAATTTTTGATCTTCCACAAATCCGGGCGTTTCTGGCGGATTGCTTTGCGCAACTTGCGCATACATTGCAGGTAATATTCCTTCTTGACCGTTCTTCCCTGTGGCAAGAACTCATGATGCACCACGCCCCTGCAATCGAAGAAAACTGTAAGCAAAATCTTCACATTCGACCGAACTTGGTGCGCTTTTTTCGGTCTTGGGTCGTGCGGCAGCTTCCATTGGGATGATTGAGCTTTGGTTTCCACGTCATAACCATAAACCCTTAATTCGTTTTTGGTGATGCTGTTTTTGGTCGAAATTGAGCAAAAATCGAAGACGAGCCAAAACATGTGCAAGCAAAGCAGATGTCAAAAATTATCTGAACATTAAAAATGGCCAAACTTGTCGACATAAGTGAGAGACATGAGTACCAACAGACCTCTTATATAATCTCAACAACTGAAGTTATATTCCTGATAAATTTTTACAATTTTCAATACTAACCATTCCAATTTTTTTATTAACATACGATTGATAACAAAAAAGTTTCTATTGCCACAGAAACTACTTTTAATATTTTTCCCATTTTTTTCTATAACAGCATAATTTAAAAATTAATATTTCTCAATTTTTTTAATCTAATTCTACTAAGCAATTCTTCTCTGAAAAATATCTCTTTTAATAAGCACATTTTTCTTATTTGACAAGTTTTCTTCAATAAATATACAACAAGATGGCGTTAGCTGCTATTAAGAAAATTACCCGTGCGCCATTAATTGACAGAATTAAAATGGCGGCTGAAATTTCTGGTTAATTTTAATGAAACTTAACTAAATATGAGATCATAACAATTGTGATAAACAATTGTTATGATCTCATATTTAGTAAAGAATTTTTATTTTCTATTTTCCCAAGATATCTATTCAAAATCTTATCTACTTATCCTTTTCAGACACAAAAAATACTTTACTGGTTATAGTCTAACTTTAATTAAAATATTTTAAAAAAATTTCACTTACTAGATGATAGAAAAGTGAAGTCTTCTTGCGTATCCACGTCTACTCCATTGACGCAGGTCATATTACAGTCTTCTTCACTTCCTTCTGGGATTTCGTCAGTTTCATGCTTGCGACTATCCTTTTTATTGAGATCTTTTTTACTCCAAAAGGCACGAAAAATGTGTGGGTGAATTTTTTTTATTTTAGGCTTTTCAGTTGTTGTTATCATTGTTGCTATATTAAAATAGAAGAATTTTTTTTTAAAAAGGATTTTTTTGCGAAATAGTAGGCAGAAAAAAAATTGCATTACGATCTATTGTTGGTTCTGAACTGAAAAGAAAACTGCGTGGCTCCTCGATGACACCTTCTTGTTGTATAGTAACTTCAGGATCGGAAATACTTATTGTGAGCCCATTGTTTATAAAAGTACTCCATTTTTCAGTAGTTGAAGGAGCATCACGCTTTTTGTAAATCATGTGATTTAAATGTCGATGATGTCTTCTTCGTTTACTTCGGACTGTACTGGAGCCTTAAATTGTTCGATTTTTTTTTAGTAATTTCGAATTTAATATTTTTAATTAACTAACCTAATGTGTCATTATTTTGCGTAGAATTTTCTGTAGAACTTGTTGATTCTAAGTAGCGCATTTCAACATCTGCTGTTGTAGTAGTGCGTGCATTAGTTTGGCCTGCAAAACAATATTCGAAAATAAGAATTTGCCTTAATTTTATATGGACGAGGTCTGTTCAAAAAGTATCACGAATTTTGAAAGTTATGTTGATACTCATTTCTCTCACTTATGCCAACAAGTACGGCCATTTTGAATTTTAAGTTAATTTTTGACAGCTGCTTTGCTTGCACGTGTTTTGACTCGTCTTCGATTCTTGCTTATTCCAAAAAATCGATCAAAGAATCTGTATCAAATTTTGTGTGAAAAACCAAATTAATTGCGCGAACGCATTCCGAATGTTGACTGTGGCATATGCTGAAGCTAGCTCGGACCGAAGCAACGTTTATCGATGGTACAAAATGTAAACGACGAAAAGCGTGCCGGACGCCCGAGCACGTCAACAACAGTCGAAAACATTGATGAAGTGAAGAAAATAGTATTGGCCAATCGTCTAATCATCGTTAGAGAAGTTACTTAGGACTTAAACATATCGATTAGCTCGTGCCATTCGATGTTTACCAATGTTTTGGCGTGAGACGAACAAAATTGCTCAATTTTTACCAAAAACAGCATCGCATTAACATGGCTAAGGTTGGACTCTGTCCGCGATGACTCAAATTTGCTCCAGAGGGTCATAACTGGTGACGAATCATGGGTTTCAAAGCTCAATCATCCCAATAGAAGCTGCCGCACGAGCAAAGACCGAAAAAAGCGCCAAGTTCGGTTAAATGTGAAGGTTTTGCTTACAGTTTTCTTCGATAGCAGGGGCGTGGTGCATCATGAGTTCTTGCCACAGGGTAGAACGGTCAATAAGGAATATTACCTGCAAGTTATGCGAAAGTTGCGCGTAGCAATTAACCAGAAACGCCCGGATTTGTGGAAGAACATAAATTGGCATCGTTGCTTGTGCGCGAATTTTTTCCCAAAAACAACACACTAATAATGGCGCAGCCACCGTATTCCTCAGATCAGCCCCCCTGTGACTTTTTCTTGTTCCCCAAACTGAAGAGCCCCATGAAAGGACGATGCTACGATACGATTGAGGAGATAAAGACGGCATCGAAGGAGGAGCTGAACAAGATCATAAAAAATGATTTTTTGAAGTGCTTGGAGGATTGGAAAAAACATTAGCACAAGTGTATAATATCTAGTGGGGATTACTTTGAAGGGAACAAAATAGATATTCATGAATAAATAAATAATTTTTGAAAAAAACACAAAATTCATCATACTTTTTGAACAGACCTCGTATTTTATATTATATAATAATTGGACATTTTTTAATTATTTTGAAATTAACGGAAATTTTATTAGCTAAAAAGAGTAATGACAAAATTATAGAAAATTAATTTTTAATAAAAAATTCCCTTTTTAAATTATTACTTTTTCTTCTGCTGATAAAAATATTGAAAAGTTTTGTGAAATTTTTTATTAAATTATTTAAAAAAAATTAATTATTGAATATAAGACAATTAATTGATTTGGTTTAGAAATTTATTTTATTTATAAATTAATTATGAGCAGAATGAACATTTGATAATTTGAAGGCCATATTTTTTAAACCTTACAAATGTCATTTTTAACAAATTTTAAGAAATTTGAGAAAAAAAATTTTTTTTTTTTTGTTATTTTAAGAACGTTTTTATATATTATTAAAATATAAAATAATTTATATTAAATTCAGCATTTATCTTTTGGTATAAATGAATAATTTACCTGTAGTAGATGCCACGGTATTTGTGGTGATTTCATTGTTTGTTGTAGTTATTGGTAATGGCAAAAGAAAAGGTAGACTTTCAGATTCTTTTGCTGAGAAATAGATCCGTTTCGCTGAAAATATACAATTATCCTCGTAAGCATGAAGGATTTTTTTTGCTCCAGTTGCTGTCAATATTCCTGTTAGAACGGCTGCAGCTAATACAACAATAACACTATCTAAAATGGTAAAAAAAAGATATAAATTTTTTAATATGAAAATAGAAATAATTTGTTTATTATTCAAATTAAATTACAAATTTTTATTTTCGGTATAACACAATTTTTTATTAAAATAATATAGGGTTTTTTGGATTTTTTAGAATTTTTTTTCCTTTTTTTTACTTATTTTTAACATTCAAAATACTAGCATTTAGAGAGATATGAACACAATCTATTAGACTGTCTACAATTACTTGTCCGGTAACTATTTATATTTAAGTACAAATGAATTTTAATTTAGTTTTTTATCCAAATAAGATGAAAATATTTACTAGGCCAAAAACAATTAATATATCTTCCATCACGTTCAACAAGTTTATGAAAATAAAATATAATCAAAGATTTTTTATGAATCCACATATTCACTACAATTTATCATTTGAGAAAAATCTCTTTTTCGAAAAAAAACGACAATAAATTTTGATAATGTCAAATTCGTTCGGGCTACTGAGATAAAAGTCAACCAAATAAACTACAGTGAATATTAAGTTTCAAATTTCTTAAAAATATTTTAATTGATTAACTATAAAAAGTAATTATTTTTTCACAACATTTTATGTCTCTTTTTATTATAAATTTGATATAAAAAGTAGTATTCCACTAATAATAGAGGAAAGTTTCAGAAAATATAGTTTTAATAATAATTGTAATAAAATATTTATATTTTTATATTGTTTGGAGATTGCCATTATGCATAAAGTATAAAATTATTCAAAATGGTTTCAACGAGTTTTTTTGTAGGACTCACTTCGATCTGTAATTCAGCTATTAATTGATGGATGTAGGTTTTTAAAAGCTTTAAAGTTTGAGGATTATCTATATAAATTTAATACAGGATGGTTTTTATGTTCCAGTTCGATTTTGGTTGGCTGCCATTTTGGTTTGGATGACATTTGTCTGTTGGAATTTGACAGTTGTTGAGAGTGGTCGATGGAGTATCTAACACCGCAACAACGTGTTTTTTAAAACATTTTATTTAAATAATTGTTCAATTGTAAATACGTGTAGAAAATTACTTGACTTTTTTGGTGTTAATCATATGCCGAGCAAGTCAACCATTCAACGTGTAAATATGCATACAATGGGAGATAAAGCGAAGATTGGGCGACAATTAGGCTAACGTACACCTGAAAAGATTTATGCTGTGAGGCAGACTGTTGATGAATGTCCGGATACCTCTCATGGACGCCGTACACAAGCATTGGGAATATTTCCATCATGTTTGATAAAAATGCTCAAAAAAAATTCAATTGACACAACAGCTTCAGGCAAATTACCATGAACGGCGACGAGACTGGAGTGCTCGAATTTTACAGCTCGATATAGACAACCCCCATTTTTGGCAAAAAAACATTATGAGTGACGAAGCATACTTCGACTTGACTGATCTTGTTCATAAGCAAAATATCCGCTATAGGGGCACTGAAAACCCTTAACTGATACACCAAAGACCACTACACCCTCGTAGAGTAACTGTATGGTGCGTCATTTGGGCCGTCGGCACCATTGGGTCATATTTCTTTTGAAGATGCTGGATGCAATGTTACTCGTGACCGCTATCGGGACATGTTGGACCACTTTCTTCTGCCCGAATTGGATCAATCAGGCCTGCTGAACATGTGGTTCCAAAAAGACGGTGCCCACAGCTCGTGCTGGGATGAAAATTTTGAGAGACATTTCTATGTCCGAATAATGTCAAAAAGTGGTGATATCGACTGGATCCCCTGATTTGAACCCTTCCGATTTCTTTGTATGGGGATACTTGAAGGAAAAAGTGTACAAAAACAAACCAACCATAACCTTAACGCTTCAACACTACATTCGAAATGAAATTGCTGAAATAACACCAGATGTCCGCGAAAATATTATGAAAATTGTGCTTAAAAGAGAGAGGCATGCATTTAACCGACATAATATTCCATACATAATGCTAAAGACCATATAATTTATCAATAAAATATAAAAATTATAAAAAAAACTTCAACCTGAAACATAAAAAGCACCCTTTATATAAGTAAAAGTATACCGGCATTAAATCGCATGTTCTTTGGAGCCCTAATTATGACACCAAATCTTAAAATTATGCGTACTAGGAACTTTTCAAGCAATAAAGACAAAATCTGTCATGTTGTGTGGCATGTGGTGCCATTTTTTAAAACCACATATGGTCTCCATTAAACCCTTCAAGTTCAGACAAAAAAAAAACCGTTATCATACGTTCATAGAGTTGAGAATTGACGGCAATGGTCTCTCCTTTATTTTCAAAGAAAAACTGGGCCAACTTTAGAGCCAAATATACACAAAGAGTCAGAATGATTTCTCTACAAAAATGTGTGGGTCAGCCCCCTTTATACGAGGTATATTCAAAAAGTATCGCGAATTTTGAATTTCCGCGGGTTACGTATATTCGATTTTCGATTTTTTGTGGCGTTATATTGGTACTCATGTCTCTCACTTATGCCGACAAGTTCGGTCATTTTGAATGTTCAGTTAATTTTTGACAGCAGCTTTGCTTGCACGTGTTTTGGTTCGTCTTCGATTTTTGTCCATTCCAAAAAATGGATCAAAGAATCTGTTTCGGGAATAACAAAAAGTCACACGGTGCCAGATCTGGGGAATAACAAAAAGTCACACGGTGCCAGATCTGGCTGCGACATTATTAGTGTGTTGGTTTTTGTCACAAGCAACGATGACTGAGCAGGGGCGTTATCATTGTGCAATAGCCAATTTTTGTTCTTCCACAAATCCGGGCGTTTCTGGCGGATTGCTTCACGCAACTTACGCATAACTTGCAGGTAATATTCCTTATTGACCGTTCTACCCTGTGACAAGAACTCATGATACACCACGCCCCTGCAATCGAAGAAAACTGTAAGCAAAACCTTCACATTTGACCGAACTTGGCGCGCTTTTTTCGGTCTTGGCTCGTGCGTCAGCTTCCATTGGGATGATTGAGCTTTGGTTTGGCTTTGGACCCAAAACATGTGCAAGCAAAGCTGCTGTCAACAATTAACTGAACATTCAAAATGTCCGAACTTGTCTGCATAAGTGAGAGACATGAGTACCAACATAACGCCACAAAAAAAATCGAAAATCAAATATACGTAACCCGCGGAAATTTAAAATTCGCGATACTTTTTGAACAGACCTCGTATGGCAGTTTTGCTTTTTGGCGTATTCACAGCTTCTTAAAGCACGAAATACGATTAAGGCAAAATCAATTTCCTTTTAAATTTTTTTTTTAACAATTTGAACATATGTTTTTGGTAGTTAAACGATCCATAATCTAAAATTGCAAATTCTAATTTAACTAAATTCTTCTCGAGATGACAGATTATTATTTTTAAAAAAAGTAATTATTTTATATTCGTGATTTGATTAATAAATTAATATTTTAATATGAGTAATAGAAACAATTATGCCGTATCCTTTTCTTTTTTATGATTTTTATTGAATACACATACTCAAACGGAAAACCAATTATTCTGATGACTTTATCAATGGTCACTTTAAATATACACTATTGAAAAAAATTAAATTTTCTATTAAATTTATGAATGTTCTTACCTTTAAAACTAAAATAAATAAATACAAACAAAAATCATCCATTGACTTACGATTATATGAATAATTCGACTTGTAATTTGTTTGAAATATGAATAAATTAGTAAAATTTACTGTCAAAAAAAAAAATACGCCTTTTTAATATTTCTATTTTTTGACTAATAATTTTATATTCATTTCGAATCTCTGATATTTTATTTCTTCCTTGCCATCAAAAGAGAGACAGGCAATATAAATTTATTAGTTGGTAAGCAAAAGTTATTTTTGGATATTTTCATGATCCAATAGTGGTCAATTTACGAGTATAGGTGTATGCGTATGAGTCTCATAATGACTTGCATAATAAGTCTTCATTTTCGTCGGTACCATAGCTAATAACCGAAAATATTTTTTTTGTCAGTCATTAATTTTTTTGATGTCATAAAATTTTTCGGGTGTGTTTACTACAATAAAGCAAAAAATTTTATTGTCAGTCTGCCAGAGGTAAGCATGGACGCAGTATGGACACTAGGACACGATATCAAATTAGTCAAATCGATTGGATTTTTAGATAGAATTTAGGTAAATTTTTTTTTGTTCTTTTTAAGATCCCACCTTTGCATAATTTATGTAGCATATAACTTACTAAACCAATAACATGATGTGAAATTCGTTCATTCTTTTTAGTCCAAAACAAAAAAGCAAAGATAATTTCTTTTAGAACCTTTTAAAATTGATTGGAAAATAAATAAAAAATGTAAAAAATATATCAAAAATTTTGATAAGAAAGTAAATATTTCTAATATATTTATTAATACCAGAATATATTTATGCTCATACAAAAAGACCCGAAAAACTTTTTTTACAATAGAATAACTGTAAATAAACACTTTTTTATTTTTATTAAAAATTTTAAAGCTTTGCGATTTTTTTTTCTTATAATTTCTTTTACTTTTTTCCAAATATTAAATCTGACATTTAAGGTTAACTTTCTCTGCATACGTGGAGAATATGAAAATGTTCAAAATGGCTGCCAATTTTTTCAAAAGCTTATAACCTCTTCCAGAGGTAATGAACCTAAAATATATAAGCAAAAAAAAAACTGTCAGTGTTAAGTGCCAAAGAGATTTAATCAATAATTTCTTAAAAGTGAATTTATATCGAAATTATTTTTTTTAGAAAGTGAAATTATATTTAAATGAAGAAAAAACCAACAATTTAAATTATAGATAATTGGCCAATTTTCTTAATAGTAATTGAGATTTGTGAATTTGTAATTTTTTTTTACTATTGAGAGATAAATAGTGTATGTTATATAAGAAAAAGTTTATTCACATAAAGGTTTGCCATTTTATATTAAGAATTGTTTAATCACCAAATACATATAATTTGTTAAAATTGTAAAAAACAAATTCTACAAAAATAATGATTTTGCCATAATTTTTTTTGCATTTTAAGAGAAGATTATGGTAATTAGCGACGAGAATCATTCATCTCTTAATGAATAAGCAAAACCACTGTATATGGGGCTCTAAAGCCCTACAAGTGATTGTGGAGAGTCCATTCTGATATGCGTTTTAACTACGGCCTTTTTTTTGGTTTGAACTTAAAAATTTTAATATCGAACATACGAGATCTGTTCAAAAAGTATCGCGAATTTTGTGTTTTTCAAAAATTATTTATTTATTCATGAATGTCTATTTTGTTCCCTTCAAAGTAATCCCCACCAGATATTATACACTTGTGCCAACCTTTTTTTCCAATCCTTGAAGCACTCCAAAAAAACATTTTTTTTGTGATCTTGTTCAGCTCCTCCTTCGATGCCGTTTTTATCTCCTCAATCTTAGCGTAGCGTCGTACTTTCATGGGGCTCTTCAGATTCGGGAACAAGAAAAAATCACAGGGGCCAGATCTGTAGAATACGGTGGCTGCGGCATTATTAGTGTGTTGTTTTTGGCCAAAAATGATAAAAGCCAACTTTTGTTCTTCCACAAATCCGGGTGTTTCTGGGGGATTGGTTTGCGCAACTTGCGCATAACTTGTAGGTAATATTCCTTATTGACCGTTCTACCCTGCGGCAAGAACTTATGAAACACCACGCCCCTGCAATCGAAGAAAACTGTAAGCAAAACCTTCACATTCGACCGAACTTGGCACGCTTTATTCGGTATTGGCTTGTGCGGCAACTTTCCAAGTCATAACCATAGACCAATGATTCGTCACCAGTTATGACCCTCTGGAGCAAATTTTGGTCGTCGCGGACAGAGTCCAACAGCTCCTTAGCAATATTAATGCGATGCTGTTTTCGAAATTGAGTAAAAATCGAAGATAAGCCAAAACACGTGCAAGCAAAGCAGCTGTCAAAAATTAACTGAATATTCAAAATGGGCGAACTTATCGGCATAAGTGAGAGACATGAGTACCAACATAACGCCACAAAATATCGAAAATCGAATATACGCAACCCGCGGAAATTCAAAATTCGCGATACTTTTTGAACAGACCTAGTATGTGTGGCAGCCTCTCAAGTCATACAACATGACAAATTTTGTCTTTATTGCTCGAAAAGTTTCTAGGACGTATAAAATGCGATTTGACGCCAGTTGACTACTGTTTAATTTAAGCTTTTAAAATATCATATTTACGCAGATAATCCTTAAACTTTGGAGCATTTAAAAAAACAAACATTCCTCAGGTAATGGCCTAATTACAGCCCGAAACTTGGAAAAAAGTCATCAAAAATTAGCTTAAAAGGATCGAGATCTGTAAGAACTTTTCTGGTGGTCATTTGAATCTATGTTATATTTTATGGATAATAAAATAAAATTTTTATCTAAACCTAAAATTAAAATTTGTTTTATTTAACTTTATTTTCCGTAGCACATATTGAATAATTCTTTATTAATTTTAGGCTAATTAAAAATTATTTCATTTAATAAAACATATTTTGTTTTTGTTATTTTTTTTTAATAATAAAAAAAACTCAAAACCAACAAAAAAAAATTAAGAAAAAATTTGTTTAGATTAATTTTGTTTAGTTTATTTCACCACCAAACTCCCCATCATTAACTAATTCTATTGTGGTTTTTATTCCGGAACAGAAATGTTGATAAAATAATTTGGGGAGAAATTAAAAAGCAACAAATAAAAACAAATTTTATACAATCTATAAGATAGCACTCGTTATTTTTTGTGATAATAAGAATGGTTGCTTTTGTTAAGATTTTATAATTGATATGAGAAAAATTTATTTGAAGCTTTTGAGCGTATATTTTTAAATTAAAAACTTATAAAGATATTTTATTTATAAACATATTGTTTGAAGAAATTTTAGATGTATTCGCAAATGCTGGGGAGTATTGTACAAATTCGCCTTTTATATACTGTGCAGAAAATGATACTAGTTGTTTTTTGGCAACAATTTTGTTTTATTTTCATGTTCAAAGCAGTTTTTTTGGATAGCTTCAACTAGACTCGTCTTCAGCTCTTCAGTTATACTCCTTTGGATACTCGTATTACGAGTATCGACAAATAACGCCCTTTCAAGTGATTATTCTGAACCTTTCAAGAACTTTTTTATAAAAGAATTGGTTCACAATGTATCTTTGAGGAAAAAATTAATGATGAACAATACCCTGGCTTAAGAACAGGCCCCATTCGCTCCATATTTTCAACAGTTTTCGATGGTGATACCCTTCATGAGCGAGATTCGTCTTCCCCTGCTTCTCAGCCCTCCAAAAATGCTTCCTATCTTATCCTCTTGATTAGGAATGCTGACAATAGGGTTGTTGCAAATTTACGTATGTTAAACTCGTGGATTTATTAAGATTAACACAAAGGTTTCATGGCACATCGTTACCCCAAATTTCAAAGTTCCATTTTTTGAAACGCACTACAAAAATGCAACTTCACTTATCACATTCTATAGGGTCGCACGGTTAACGTACAAGGCACGTCTAGGAGGGGAAGTCTGCAGTATTGCCAGATCTTAGATACTACATAACCCAAAGTATAGTATTCGCTTAAGCGTATTTATTCCAAAAGTTTGCGAGTTGCCTAAATAGTCGAATTTATTTCTGATATTCCAACATTTTTTAAAGTACGATGCATTTCGGAATTTGTAGTATTGCCAGACGCAACTTTTCTGCTACACCTCGTATATTGTTTAGACCAAATTAAATTTTATTCAGAAACTTCTTTTGGCCTAAATACTTATAATTGGACTATAGATGATTTTACTAAACATAACTAAATTTATTCTCCATGCGCTATTTTCTTTATTAAAGTACTTCTTGATAAAGTCTTTTTTTCCCTCGTAAAACTCACTTTTTTAACATAATTAAAAAGATCTATCTCCTATAAAAAAAAAAAAACGAATAAATAATATGCACAGAGTCTTAAAAAGAGATTTTGTGTCTACTTTTGAAGTCGCATGAATATTAAAAATATGCTTGTCACAATTTCCAGTATTTTTGATCATGATCCCTCTACGTATACGACATTAAAAAAGAGCGCAAAATATTTAAATAGGGATTTTTTAGAATATTAAGAACAATGAAAATGGTAGCTAGAAATACTAAAAAGACTCTCTTTAACAAGAGGACTTTAGTACTTTTGACATCAGGATCACATTTAAATCGTTCTCAAAAAATAGATTGTAATAATCAAGCGATTACAAAGACTCTTAGTGACCGTAGAGGAGATGCGGGGCAAGGGGTTGGTTCCATTTTACAATAAACTAAGTTGTAATTATCAAGAAAAAACAATTAAATTGTAAATTTTCTATTGTTTTTTTTTTTAACTTATATGAGTAGTTTTGAAAAATTCAAAATATTGCATTGAGTTAGACGTCATTAGTTGTGTGTGCGTTTTACAGCATTTTTTACCAGTGGACACACACCCGTAAGCCATTTACAGGTTTTCACACTTATCCCATGCTCCCACCAGTGCATGCGGTTCACCCAATGCTCATACCAATACTTCAAATTTGACGCAATATTAGGCCAGTTCGATTGGACTAATTTTGGTACAGTGCAGTACTTAGCAGTAGACTCTCAATAAAATGAACACTGACAGCAGTAAAATACAAACTCACAATGGTCATCAACAATACTGAGTTTATTCACACATAAACAATAAAAACTGAGTTTACGCACACATAAACAATAAAAACAAAAATATGACGCTTCAACATAACCAACGAACCCGCTAAGCCATCTATAGCCAGTTCGGAAACTACAATCTCCTTACCCTAAGGGGAGAAGTGCAACTACTGATACAATCCTACTGTTTTGTTCGAGGTACAGTAGATGATGACAGCTACACAACAGTAGCGGTAGCAAAATTAGTCCAATCGAATTCGCCTATTCTGACGCATGCAGCATATTTGGTGGATCCGGACTAAAAGCAGAAATGGCATAGTCTTACTACTTAAATTTATGCAGGCGTTTTTTTTTTCTGTTGTTGTAAGTTCTCTGAGATAAGAGCCAGGGAGCATTCCGTAGCGCCATGACCATGAGGTGACTTTACGACTTCATGTTACATGTAGGTTGACATGGTCAGATTCCCTAATGAAACTGGTCGTTATTTGGAGGAAACACTGTTAAATTTTGTGGAGCAAATTTAGATGATTAAGAAGGTCAAAAAGAGGGCTTGGCAAATAGTTGTTAGATCTAGGACCTCCACAACGGAAGCAGTTTTATACAAAACGGAATTTTGGGTTAAGTGGCAGTCGCTGACAATATGGGGAATGGTGAGTTGAACGCCACAGTTATGGCGTCATGGACAAGGTTGGTTACCGAAGAGGAAATCATGGGTAAGTGCGGTATGCCCAATCCGAATTCTAAGAAGTTGGAATTCGGATTGGGCATACCGCACTTATCCAGAATTTTGGAATGGTTGTCCAAGTATTTTTTTTTTGCATTCCTATAATTGTCTTTGGGCTGTGTTGTTTGTAACTGCGAAGGCAACGCGCACTGTAAACTGTAGTCGCTTGAAATTAAAGGGCAAATTGAGGATAATCACTGAAATGCGCGGCAGGAGAACATCTTCTCCTTTATATTTACTGTTGATATAGTTGTTGCTTCTATCGCACTTGGCATTCGTTTTCTAACGGCAAGTCTTGTTCTTAATTCCAAAGGAGCATAATTAGGTGCATCAATTTTTAAAGTTAAAATGTGCGTTGGCATTCCAAAAGGATCCAATGAATTTAGAAACTCTATTAGATAATTGATAGATTGCCTCACATCTAGAACTGTGTCAACAGATTTAAATTTGGTTGGCTCTCCAGGAAGTTTCAATTGAATCCTAATGTTTATTTTAATGACGTCATCAAATCTTCGTAAACTATTTTTGAAGTTTCTCGTAATGTTTGGCAAAATCAAGTTATAACCCGAATTATACCTGAATAAATTTACCATTGGCCAAAAGAAACCTGCCAATTTTTGAAATAGGCCTATGACCTTTTCTGATATATTATTTATGTTCATACAAAATTTAGATTTGTTTAAGAGATAAACACACATTCAAATAAAAAATGCCAACTTTGTATTGACCACCATATTGCTAGAAGGGGATGTCTTAGAGGGGGAAGTCATAGAGGGGGAGTCGTAAAACAATTTTATGCTCAGAAAGAGTACCTCTAGCAATTCTCATCACTACTCTCTTTAAATAACGTTTACCTCCGTAGTGGGTTATAAGGGATCTAAAGGGGGTATCGGGCAAATTTTAAAATGGCAATAGGCCTGTCACCGTTTCTGATATTTTATCTATGTCCACATAAAGTTTGGACTTGTATAAGAGACAAACACACAAATTAAAATAAAAAATGCCAACTTTGTATTGACCACCATATTGCTAGAAGGGGAAGTCTTAGAGGGGGAGTCGTACCACAATTTTATGCTCAGAACGAGTACCTCTACCAATTCCATCAATAATTTCGTTTAAATAACGTTTGCCTCCGCAGTTGGTTATGGGGTATCCAAAGGGGGTTTTGTGCAAATTTTGAAATTGCCATCCAAATTTGGATTTGCATAAGAGATAAACACACAAATTCAACTAAAAAATGCCAACTTTGTATTGCCCACCATATTGCTAGAAGAGGAAGTCTTAGAGGGGGAGTCGTACCACAATTTTATGCTCAGAACGAGTACATCTAGCAATTCTCATCACTACTTTTTTTTTAAATAACGTTTACCTCCGTAGTGGGTTATGGGGTATCCAAAGGGGGTTTTGTGCAAATTTTGAAATTGCCATCCAAATTTGGATTTGCATAAGAGATAAACACACAAATTCAACTAAAAAATGCCAACTTTGTATTGACCACCATATTGCTAGAAGGGGAAGTCTTAGAGGGGGAATCGTATCACAATTTTATGCTCAGAACGAGTACATCTATCAATTCTCATCACTACTTTTTTTTAAATAACGTTTGCCTCCGTAGTTGGTTATGGGGTATCTAAAGGGGGTGTCGTGCAAATTTTTAAATGGCCATACAAATTTGGATTTGCAAAAGAGACAAACACACAAAATTCAACTAAAAAAGGTCAAGATTATGTTGACTACGATATTGCTAGAAGGGAAGCCTCTGAGAGGGGGTTGTAAAACAATTTTATGCTCAGAAAGAGTACCTCTAGCAATTCTCATCACTACTCTTTTTAAATAACGTTTGCCTCCGTAGTTGGTTATGGGGTATGTAAAGGAGCTGTGGTGAAAATTTTGTCCATCTATGTCCATACAAAATTTGGAGTTTCTACGACAAATAGTTTGTATTTATATAAGAGACAAACCCACAAAGTAGAGTTAACTTTTATATGTTATGGTATATAAGATATTGCGCATTTTTATTTTTGTGATTGTCATGCCAAAATGACTTGTTTTTTTCGGGGTGATTTTCTATTGATTTTGTATTAGCGTATATGATTTATAGATTTCGTGTTAATTTTTTCTACTTATTATACACCAACAAATACTGTAGATATGAATGCATGTAACTTAATAATAATAGAAAATGGCAAAAAGAACATTAGATTAAATTCTTCAAATTGCATGTTTTTATGTAATAATAATTTTAAAAAAAATTTTAGGGATTAGCATGATCTGAATTATGCAAAAAGAAAATATTTAATTATTAATGATATTTGTGCTTTACGTATTTTGATGGGTAAAACTGAGAGCCCAGAATGTCCTTATGGAGATAGCACCAAAACAAACGCGCGTCATATGTTACGTTCTTTTAGTGTAACAGATGGACCTTGAAAAGGCAGATCCTGAAAACTGAAGTGGGACCGAATACACTAGAAAATATTAATGGAGTCATTCTGACCGATAGGAGCAACTGGGAAAGATTTCCTGTCTCCATTTTTTTTGTAGCACGCTTTCAAAAAGAGCTAAAACCAGGAATAGACAATATAATGGCAAATAAAGGCTTCAACTTGAAGTGATGCGAAAGCGGAAGAGGATGAGTGTGAGTCTCATTCTCCCCCTTCGTATAAAAAAAATTATGTAAAGTTTCATATAACTAAAAAATAAAAACTCGAATATGTATTAGTAAGAAAGTTCTCTTCTTTAAAAGAAGTATAACCCTTCTTTCAATTTGACGAAAACCACTATACGAGGGTCATTCAACAAGTACTTAGCCTACAAAAGAAAAACGAAAATTTTGGAAAGGTGGCAATTTATTTTTCCACATAATCTCCTTCAAGCTCGATACACTTGGCCCAGTGATGCTCTAACTTTTTTAACCCGTCCAAAAAATACATTTTCTCGAGGGAAGCAAAATAGGCCTCCGTGGCGACGATGACCTCCTCATTCGACCCAAATCTATTCCCGGCGAGTGATTTTTTCAGGTTTGGAAACAAAAAGTAGTCACAGGGGGCCAAATCTGGAGAGTACAGTGGATGGGGCAGCAATTCGTAGCGCAATTAGACCAATTTGGCCATGGCGACGGCGGAGGTGTGAGCCGGCGCGTTGTCGTGGTGGAACAGCACTTTTTTCTTCGCAAAGCGGGGCCGCTTTTTCTTCAATTCGACGTCAAATCGGCCCAATAAGTCAGCATAGTAGCGCCCCGTGATTGTTTTACCCTTCTCGAGGTAATCGATGTGGATCACACCTTGTGAATCCCAGAAAACGGTGGCCATCACCTTTCCGGCCGATCGAACAGTCTTCGCCTTCTTTGGAGCACGTTCGCCGGGTGAAGTCCACTGTTTCGACTGTTCCTTGGTCTCTGGTGTGTACCAGTGAATCCATGTTTCGTCGACGGTCACGAAACGACGCAAGAACTCCGCTGAATTGCGCTGAAACAGCGCCAAACTCGTTGCCGATGTGGTCTCACGGTTGCGCTTGTTTTCCGGTGTGAGCAAACGCGGCACCCATCGCGCCGACAGCTTTCTCATGCCCAGTTCTTCGTGTAGAATATGATGCACCGTTCCCACTGCGATGCCCACAGTCTCAGCTATCTCGTGAACCTTCAATCGACGGTCTGCCAACATGAGATTGTGGACTTTTTGAACGTTTTCCTCCGTAGCAGCCGTTTTCGGGGCACCTGGGCGTGGCTCATGAAAAACCGACGTGCGGCCACGAACAAACTCGTTGAACCAATTCTTGATGGTCGGCATCGAAGGAGAAGAGTCACCATACACAGCATCCAAGCGAACTTTGATTTTGCTGCGCGTTTTCCCTTCCAAAAACAAGAATCTAAATACCGAACGATATTGTTCTTTTTCCATTTTTGTGCAACCGACCGACATGCTCGCTTTCAAAGGCTCTCAAAACAAAACTAATAAAGGGAATCAACTGAAACTTTGACAGTAGGCTACTAAAAGAATGTACTGCACGATGGTAAACTTCTTTTGTGATAGCAGTTCCATCGGGCGGTGAGGCTAAGTACTTGTTGAATGACCCTCGTACCATATGAGAAAATAGTACATTGAAGATATTCGAAATAACGAATCGATTGAATAACATTTAAATTACATTAAATCTCAATAATTTTGTTGTTTTTTTTTCTTAGCATTTTAATATTAAGTTTTTTTTGTATCTTTTTGTTGTTATTATTATTCAATTCTGTGTCTTGGCCTTGCCAAATGATCTCATCCACTGCTACCGGCTTTTCAATTTTTGTTTTTTTTTGAATTTATTTATAATTTTTACATTTTTTTTACTATTATATTTGGTAGAGAAAATATCGTACAATATATTATTCTATGATAAAATAATATTTAAATATTATTTATGTATGTACTCGTACATGGTATAGACTGTATAGACTTTAATAATACCATAGTGATGTCACGCAAATGCTTTAAGGTGTATTATTTATGTTCACGTTTTAGTTGGAAATTGTCCTTGATGGCAACAAAAAAAAACCGCTGTGATTTATTAGACTTATAACGATTATAAGAATATTATCTTGTGATGTAAAATAGAATTTATTAAGAAAAATAAATACTGATAAAAGTCAGCACAGAACCATGTATGCATGTACATTGCTGGACAAAAGTATTGGTTTTAGGGGGAAAATTAAATAAAAAATCGGAAATTATATTAATTTGGATTTTAAATATGATAAAAAAAATATTTTTTAATATTTAAATTATTATCAAATATTAAAAATACACTATAATATCAAAAAAAAATGCCTAAATTGTTTTCTTCTCGACAAAAGCCTACTCTTCGTTTAATGATAGCTTTTATTCGGCGTGGCATATTCGATCGATTAGTTTTTTTATTGTATCCTTTGAAATACTGTTGTAAAATTACAAAAAATTTAAAACGATTCTTTACATGTATTCCTGGGAGGATGGATATTGCTTCCTCACATTTCTGTCTTCTAATTTTATACCCCAACATTTTGAAACTTTGACTAATTCACCCAAAATACAGTGAGTAAAGTCCTCAACAGTCTACTTTTGATGAAATAAAACCGAATCCAATTTTTTAAAAGACATAGTAATGGTTTCCTAACTGCTTAATCCCCTTTTCCAGTGCACTACCTCTGGTTCTTTAATTCTTCTATAGTTCTATGAACGCAACTTTTGTTACAATATTTTATACAATTTATACTTAAAAGTTATCCACTTAGTGTTCGAAGTGTACAGCCCCCAATCATTTTACAGCTGTTCAAAATAAATATGCTAAAAGGTAGAATCTATTTTTTTTTAAATTATATATTGTTTAACAACCGATCAATATATTAAAATTTTAATAGGAGAAATGATATTGCTTATTTCTACCATAGGTGGATACAAGAGACTGTGACGAAGCCATTGTAACCGCGGAAAGTGACTTTTTGGTTTGAATTTCAGTCTGAAGGTGTCAGTGGCCTTTATTTCTTTGAAACAAAAAGGAAAAGATCGCTACTGCTTATTGTGAGTGTTATAACCGTATGATACCCTATTTTTTTGGCCTGAACTTGAAAATTTGGTGATGTCAATTGGCCTCCAAGACAGTGCGATTTGATGACAATCCAGTTATTTTTATGTAGTTACATAAAAAATTATATTCACGCAAACAATATTCAAACCGGATAGCATTTAAAAACTAATATCGGTTATGCCATATTTGAATTACAATTCAAAATGTGTAAAAAATTCATTTAAAATTACTTTAAAAGGATCGAGCTTTGCAAAAAGTTTTCTTACAATCATTTTAAAAATGTTATATTGGGTGGTTCGGACAGTAATTTCGTTGTTTCCCAACAGAGGACTTAATTGTATTTTTCACAAACCAACTTCACACTTAAGCCGCAAAATCATATGTGTTTTGACAGCTGACATAGCAAGGTGACAATTCGATTGATTCTGCATAATAGTTTTTGGTTGATACCCTTTTAAATATGAAAATTAAAAATCAGCATTTTCGGCATATTTTACTTTTTTACTATCTAGAAAAGATAAAAATGCTGTTTAAGCAGGAAAAAAATTATCAGATGTGTATGGAGAAGATTTGTTAAGTGAGCGCTAGTGCCAAAACTGGTTTGCAAAATTTCGATCCGGCAATTTTGATCTCGAAGATGCACCACGTTCTGGAAGGCCAGTTGAATATGATGAAGACACAATAAAGGCATTAATTGATGCAAACTGGCGAATAACAACTCGTGAGATCGCTGAGAGATTAAATTTATCGAATTCGACCGTTCATGATCATTTGAAACGGCTAGGTTCAATCTCAAAGCTTGGCATATGGGTTCCTCATCCTCTTACAGAAAAAAATTTGTGCCGTCGCATTGACGTTTGTGATTTGCTTCTCAAACGCCAAAAAAATGATCTAGTTTTTAAGGATATCATTACTGGGTACGAGAAATGGGTTGTCTACAACAATTTTAAGCGCAAAAAAATAATGGACTAGATAAGATGAACCGGCTCGAACACTTCGAAAGCCAATATTCATTAAGAAAAAGGTTATGCTATCTGTTTGGTGGGATTTTAAAGGAATCGTTTATTTTGAGCTTCTACCGAGCAACACAACGATCAATTCTGAAGTGTACTGTCATCAGTTGGACAAATTGAATGATTCACTTAAAGAAAAAAGGCCAATAAATTAACTACTGTATTAGCATATAAAGACCAAATTAATACTCTTATGTCTACATAGAATAATATTTAAACAACGTGACGAGATTGGTTTCGTCAGTTCAAAGACGGCAATTTTGACTTGTGGGACAAGAAGCGTGAAAATCCGCCTAGCAAGGTTGAGGACCATCAATCGCAGACTCTTTTGGACGAAGACGATACCCAATCGCGCAAAAAATGCTCGCGGAGCAATTAGGTGATACTCAACCAGCCATTTCCATGCGTCTGCGTAACATAGGGAAGATTGAAAAGATCGGAAAATTGGTGCCGCATGAATTGAACGATAGGCAGATGGAGCGACGCCAAAACACATGCGAAATCTTGCTCGCCCGACAAAATAGAAAGTCGTTCCTGCATCGGATTATGACAGGCGATGAAAAGTGGATATATTTCGAGAATCCTAAACGCAAGAAATCGTGGGTTGATCCCGGCCAACCATCAACATCTTCCCCAAAACCAAGTCGGTTCGGACGGAAGACGATGTTGTGCGTTTGGTAGGATCAGCAGGGTATCGTCTACTATGAGATGTTGAAACCTGGTGAAACTGTCAATGCCCACCGTTACCATCAACAACTGATCAAATTGCACCGTGCTTTGCGTGAAAAAAGGACGTATGATCAACAAAGACATGACAATCTGATTTTCCTCCACGACAAAGCACCACCCCGCTTATTCACAAGACCTGGTCCCTTCCGACTACCACCTGTATTCATCGATGGGCCACGCGCTCGCTGAGCTGCACTTCGATTCTTACGAAGATGTCCGAAAATGGCTTCATTAGTGGTTTGCCTCGAAAGAGAAGGAATTTTTTGGGCGTATTATCCACAAATTGCCCGAGAGATGGAAAAAATGTGTAGCTAGCGAGGGCAAGTACTTTGAATAAATTTGTTTTTGCTTTCTATGAAAAAAAAAACATGTTTTTTTTTACTAAAAAACAGTGGATTTAAGCTTATACACTTAGTATATTGTCCAACAACAAAAGAAAAAACCTAAATTTTTGGATTTATTAATATTTTAACCAAAGATTTCTAGAGAATAAGTCGCCTATTTTTGGCCTTTTTTTTCTTCTTCATATTACATGTATATGTAATATGAAGAAGAAAAAAATAAATAAATTATACTAATGAAAATAAACATCAACAATGAAATATGATAGAAAATTAAGGAAAACTTTTATGAGAATAAATTGTTTAGAAATGACTACCAAATATTTACTCTGTTCTTCAAGGATAAACTGTATAATATAGTGTCTAGAAAATAGTGTGTGCATTGTACTACATTTCATTTAATTATAAGGTGTGGAGATAATGAACGCACTTTATCCATAGTTGAACAAGTTAATTTTACCTGAAAACGTTCGAGGGAAGGTATTATTATCAAAGAATAGGAAAATATATACGTACAAATAAATCTTCATTAGAAAACCCCTTAGAAAAAGAAAAATAGCAAACCAAAAAAAAATAAAAAATAAAAATGGAAAAATCTTATTCAATTACAATGTAAACATTTGGTTAGCCGCTTGTCAAACTTATCGTTTTTGCCCAGCATAATTCTCATATTAGAAGAATTCTTCCGATTATACAATATTTCTCTCTACTCTTGCGTCAGCCAGAAGGAACAAATTACAGTGGAACGTCCAGCAATCGAATGGGATGACATAACTCTCCAATTCAACCGTATCGGATCCGGATCGTATAAATACTATTTGGCGGCAAACACCACACAAACAATTTTATTTATGAGTACTCATTCTCCTCCGCATTCAAGAACTTGATAATAAACGTGCACTTATTAGTTTGTGCGAAGAGAGTACAGTCTCTTATGCCGCGGTCTATACACAATCGACAGCAGATCGTATTCGTTTTAATCGAAGCTTCCAAAAGTATTGGAGAAGAGAATATGTTATATAAAACACCGAACAAAAGTGAGAGCTTTAGAGCTTTTGTTTCTTTTCTATTCTTTTTAGTTCGTTTATTTTGGTTTCGTTTATTTAAATTTTATTTTTATTTACGTTATTGTATTAGTAAAAGTTATTAGCAGCGCTGTCTCTGTTTTCTTTTACCGAAACTTAATTTGTTATTCTTTTCACTATAACTTTTTTTTTTTTTAATGTATTGAAATTTGTTGTTGTTGTTTTTTTTTGGTTTTTGTTTTCAAATTTAGAGATTCTCATCAGTAATCTCTGGGAAATTAAGCTTTTTTCTCTCTGTTTATTTATATTTAAATATATTTTTTTTTTTCGTACGATATTTCTATTTATTTTTTATAAAGTTTTGTAAACATATACAAATAATAATGATCGAATAGAACGATGACTTCATCGGTTATGTACGAGTTACTTTATAGAGTATACAAATGAATATTTTTGTTATTATTATTATTAATAATTTTTTTCTCTTCAAACTAAATAAACTGAATTATAATCAAAATTAATTATTTAATTTTTTTAAGTTATTATTTTTTCTTCTAGTAAAATCTATACTGTTTAATTATTTTAGAGAAGAAAAAAAACCTAAACATCTACTGTTAACACAAAAAGATGAAAATAATATTAAATAAATAATCAATTATGAAACTGATATGTATGCACATAAATTAAGATATTTTTACAATAAACAAACTCTACATACGGTTTGACCACAGAAAAAATGAATTTTTCATTGATTTTTTTCTATATAGTAGCTAATATTACCACTTGCATGAATTTATTTAATAAATATTATTTTGCTATTTGCATTTTTATTTTTCTCAAAAAACCATAAGAAGAAAGCAGAACACCTTCTTTTGTATTTGTACTATTAAAAATGTATTTATAATTTTTATTAAAAATTTACTTTATCCAATTATAAACTTTTAAAACAGTTTAGAGATCACATTAAAATCGATTTTTGACCAACGAACATATTTTAAATTAAAAACCAAACAAATAATCTTAATTTTTTTTGAAAATTTATTTATTTATTTTAAACAATTTATAACATTTAATATATATTGTATATATGTATAAATAGTATATTTATGATGGAAAGTTTTAAACAAACTATAATAATCAATAAATACACTGAGGCTTGCTAGTTTAGGTAGTGTTCTATTCTCGGTACTTTTGTAACTGACTGACTGACTAGTTGACTGGCAGAAGGACTGACTAACTGACTGACTGACTAACTAACTAGCTGACTGAATAGCTATTTGGAGGCCTCCAACGTGAATGGATGAGTTGGGGTGGATTTTAGCTTTTGTGGTTAGTATTTTTATGTTTTTTGGCCAAATGGAACGATTAGCAATTGTTGGTAGTGGATTATTGTTTCTTTCTTTTCAAATAGTCGCTATTCTAATTTTCTTATTTAAGAACTTTTGGATAATACTTACAGAAAGCAGGCAAATTTTTATATGAAAGATTAAATTTATTCAGTCACAATATAAGTTTTAATATTAGAAAAATAACTAAAAAGATAAAACAAATACTATTTCTGATGAATTACTTTTTTTTCCTAAATCGAACTAAATCTAATTACTATTGGAAGGCATCTACTAGTGTGTAAATTATGGTGCATGTATTTTCATAAGTAAAAATTATTTGAATGCGAATCGCTTTGTTGCTTTTTAAAAACTAAAAGAGGATGGACGCATTACCTTATTTCTGATAGCCGTGTAGAACGTAGAACGGGAGAGGTTAATCGAAAAGTGGCCTAATTTTTAGAACATTGCTTTATTGCTTTTAATCTGGACAATGATGCGACTTGCTCCACTTCTTGTCCCATAATTTACTATATGGATCATGTCTTTTTCCACTGTCCACATTTTACCGGAGAAAAAAACCAATTGTAGAAAATAGAAAATATTTGATCAACACCTGTCCCAGAAGGGCAGTATTTAAAAAATTATAGCTGAATACGCAATTAAGAAGGTCGTATCATGAAGAAAGAGTGAAAAAAAGATTTATCGACTATAGTAAGACGGACGGTCACGCGGAACAGAAGATTTCATGGGGAAGGCGCCCCAGTAATTAAGGATGTGGATCATGTCTTTTTCCACTGTCCAAGTTTTACTTAGAAAAAGATGGAAAAAAACTGTTTTTTAAAAAAAAAAATTTTATTTTTCAACATAATCTCCTTTTATCTCTATACACTTTTCCAACCGTTTTTCCCAAATTTTTATCCCGTCCAAAAAATAGGATTTCGGAAGTTCTGCAAAATACTCATCCGTTTGAGCAATGACGTCCTCGTTGGAGGGCGTCCGCCAAGCCATTTCTTCAGATTGGGGAAAAGAAAATAGTCACTCGGGGCCAAATCTGGTGAATAAGCGGGATGCTGCAACAATTCCATTCTCAATTCCACAATTTTGGCCATGGTAACAGCGCAGGTGTGCACACGCGCATTGTCCTGATGCAAGAGGATTTTTTTCTTCTTCAGATGGGGGCGTTTCTCTTGATTTCCTCGCTCAACCGTTGCAATTAGAACGCGTAATACGCTCCTGTTATTGTTTTTCCTTTTTCAAGTAGTCGATAAAAATGATCACCTTGCCGGCCGATGGAACAGTTTTTGCCTTCTTCGGAGCCCGTTCACCCTTGAAAATCCACTGTGATGACTGTCTCTTCGTTTCTAGAGTGTAGTAGTGTATCCAGGTTTCGTCCACAGTGACATATCGACGAAGAAATTCGGCAGGATTGCGATGAAAGAGTGCCAACATAGTCTCAGAGTCCACTACACGATTGCGCTTATTCTCCTCTGAGAGCAAACGCGGCACCCATCTTGCCGAAATTTTTTTCACAGACAATTTTTCATGCAAAATTGAAGCGACTGTACCTTGTGATATGCCCGTGGCCTCAACTAATTTGCGCACTTTAATTCGCCGATCGTTTAAAATCAGATCGTGGATTTTGTCGATGATTTCAGGAGTAGACACCTCAACTGGGCGTCCTGAACGATGTTCATCTTTTGTGGATGAACGGCCAAGTTTAAATTCATTCACCCAATTGTAAACCGTCGCAAACACAGGTGCACATGTGCCATGAACTGCATCCAACTCGGCTTTGATTTCTTTCGTGCTTAAGCCTTACAAATGGAGATGTTTGATGACAGCCCTAAACTCGCTTTTTTCCATTGTTATGCACAAATAAATGTCGTTAACTTTAATCGACGATAGAAATTGACCTACGCTATGGATCGAGCTTTCCTGTCGATAATGCTACTTACAAAAAAAATCTTTACTGACACTACGAGCGCAATTTCTTGGATTTTCTAAGGACTTATTGAACGACCCTCGTATATAAAATTGTCGATCAATACCTGTCCCACAAGTACGGTCAGGTAGCACAATTGTTAGGGTTCGAATCCCACTGAGGCTTGATCTTTCCACTTTAATTTTTTAATGTCGTTATTCCTTCGTTAACAAAAAGTACGAAAAAAAAATACCAAAAAAGCCATCAGCCATCAGAAATAAGGAAATATCAATACCAGTTTTCGGAAAGAAAAACTAACCGTGGATAAACACCCGTATTGGTCGAAGACAACAATCCGAAATGGACATTATAACGGCCTCTCCTACTAAACGAAGCATGGTACTGCACCTAAAAACTGCACGAAAAATGAGCAGGAATCGGCCTGGTAGACACGATATTTCTTAAAAACCTACTTTACTTTCTAATTTAGTTTTCTTATACCTTTATCCCTTATCACCAAATGGACTTTAGAGTCATGGCGCTTAAAATATACATTTTCAGTACTAATATTATTTGAACTGGTAATAAACAAACAAAATAAGCAGTAGGATAGCTGGAGCGGATCGAAACATCTGCCATCACCAATTTAATTAGAACATTTATAAAAAAAAAGTTGCCGTCTTCCGAAAGGAATGTTAAAAGGGAAATAAATAGATATAATTGGCAACTCAAGTAATACAGAAGACTTAGAAAAAGACACATTACAGCCTAGATAGAATAGAAGACTTAAAGCCAGTATGCTCGCCCTGAAGTACTTCCGGACGATAGTCCTATTCGCAGGCAGCATATTTGAAGAATAGTGTAGGGGGTTTTAGTGAAAATTTTAGAAAATTTTAAACAGATCCCTTATTCCGACCAGCGAATATAAAAAGGACAAATAAATTCAAATTAAATTAAAATTTACAATACACTTTTTTTTAAACTAGCTTAGACCATAATTTAAAAAATATTTTAGTGCTGATAAAGAAAAATCATATTTGAGTGAGTACTGGTAAAAGAAAAAAACAATTCTTAATATTAATAATAAATTTTAATTTTCTACTAAATCATAAGTAAATATTTTTTTAGTTTTTTTTTTTTGACTTTAAGCTTTAACTCGAAGCACATAACTTTTAAAAATAAATGCTAAGAAATAAACCAAGAAATGCTGGGAAACAATTCTAACAAGTGTAGGAAAATATTTATATAGATTTTTGGTGATTAGATTTGGCTTAAACATGTAAGACATGCAAGTATAATTAAAAAGAAAAGAAAAAAGTAAAATTCATCGAATGTTAAACAAAGTACCCGTAAACATGTAAGAAAAAATATTTTACAGGTTAGGGAGGGAAAACAAAATTTTCTTCAAAGAGCTTTCAGTAGTATTAGTAGGGTCGAATTCCTTACGAAATACACATTCGGTTCATTGGCTCCTGTAAGCCATAGTAAGACGTATGTGTAGAAGAATTAACGTGTAGAAGAGGCAATATTCTTAATTTATAATTCAGCCATTTAAACGAAACCCAACTTGTAAGTGCCTGTAACAGTCAATTTTCGAGTTTAAAAGTTGGTAAATGAAAACTAAATCAGCAACTTTGCGTCTTTTCTCCAGTGTAGGCATTTGAAGCAAATTGAGCCGATCTGTCTAAGATTATCAAGCCAATGAAAATCCTTCAATTCAAACCTAACAAAGTCACGTTGCACCGATTCGATACGCTTAATATGAGTACTGTAAAAAGGTGACCAAACTACCGCTACAAGTCAAGAAAAGGTCTAACTTAGGAATAATATAAGTGCACAGAGGTATTAATATAGGAAAATTCTCTCGACCGACGTTTTATAAAGCATAAAACTGTACTACATTTAGCAACAATATTGTTAATTTAGGGAATAAATTCAAGTTTGTTATTCAGTAAAATCCCAAGGTCAGTAGCAGTTTATGCACGTTTAATTTTACATCCCGAAAAGTTGTAAGAGAAAGTGCCGAGAATTGAGGCATCTAAAAAATGTCATTTGAAGCGCATCAATTATTAAATTAGTTTAGGGGTTGTATCATTGAAATTTTTAATTTTTGAAAAAAGTTTTATATCATTTGCAAATATTAAAATTTCGGAGTTCTTAATTATTTTAACAATATCATCAATGGTAAGAATAAAAAGTAATGGTTCAAGATGGCTACCCTGCGGAACACCAGTAAGTGCTTCAGAAACTCTTGATAAATACGTATGAGTCTCTAGTTAATAACCTTATTTTAGGACTTTTTTTTTAAAAAATGGGTAATATGAATGACTGTTTCCAAACTTGAGGAAATTTACTACTCCGGGGATTGATTTTTTAAAAATAATTTCCAGAAGAATATGTAAAGCGATAAAGCATAATTTAGTAAAAATATGAGGAACACCATCAGAACCATAGGATAAATAAAATTTGACATCATTAATAATATTTTTTGAATGATATTTTGAGTTATTATAGGCATTAATTCTAAAAAAAAAAAACGGTCATTTTCATTAATTTGAAAACGATCAAAGGAAAAGATCTCCTCAAAATAAGATGCGAAAAAATCAGCTATGGTAATAGCGTTATTGCTGAAAAAACCGTCATAAAGCATGGTCGACGGATAACCATCAATTTTCCTCCTCATATTTATTGGGATAATCGTTATAAATAGAAGAGGATGTATTGTACTAATATCAACGACAATTTTCGGTTTAAGTTTTTTTATAATTTGAAAATTGAAAATAATTTTTTTTTAAGTTTATGAGAAATACTTAAATTACACATAATTTACAACTGAAATCGTACTTTTAAAATTTTTTGGAATACTTCAAATAAATTTGACTATTTTGGCAAGAAAATTTTTTTTTTAACTAAACACGCTCAAGCGGATACTTATCTTTGGGTTGTGGTAGCACTGCTGAACTTTCCCTCTCGAAAGCGTGTACGTTACTCTGTGCTAAACGCAAGATTGACGAGTTTCAATCCTCGTCCTCTACCAGGTGTATAAGCTTAAATCCGTTGCTTTTTAGTCAAACAAAAATATGTTTTTTTCATAGAAAGCAAAAAACAAATTTATTCACGCCAAAAAAATCCTTCTCTTTCGAGGCAAACCACTCATCAAGCCATTTTCGGACGTCTTCCAAAGTTAAAAATCGAAGTGCTGCTCAGCGAGCGCGTGGCCCATCGACGAAAACAGGTGGTAGTCGGAAGGAGCCAGGTCTGGTGAATAAGCGGGGTGGGGTAGCACCTCCAAGTAGTTTTGGACCATTTTTGACGTGTGCGATGGTGCGTTGTCGTGGAGGAAAATCAGATTGTCATGTCTTTGTTGATCATATGTCCTTTTTTCACGCAAAGCACGGTGCAATTTGATCAGTTGTTGATGGTAACGGTGGACATTGACAGTTTCACCAGGTTTCAACATCTCATAGTAGACGATATCCTGCTGATCCCACCAAACGCACAGCATCGTCTTCCGTCCGAAGCCGATTTCTTGAGTTGAGGATTCTCGAAATGTATCCACTTTTCATTGCCTGTCACAATCCGATGCAGGAACGACTTTCTTTTTTGTCTGGCGAGCAAGATTTCGCATGTGTTTTGGCGTCGCTCCATCTGCCTATCTTCAATTCATGCGGCACCCATTTTCCGATCTATTCAATCTTCCCCATGGCACACAGGCGCATGGAAATGGCTGGTTGAGTAACACCCAATTGCTCCGCGAGCATTTTTTGCGATTGGGTATCGTCTTCTTCCAAAAGAGCCTGCAATTGTTGGTCCTCAACCTTCCTAGGCCGATTTTCACGATTCTTATCCCACAAGTCAAAATTGCCGTCTTTGAACCAACGCAACCAATCTCGGCACGTTGTTTCCGATAAAGCACTGTCATCACAGGCCTTCATTAGCATTCGATGCGATTCGGCAGCCGATTTCTTCAAATTGAAGCAGAAAAGCAGAGCTTCTCGCATATGCTCTTTTTCTGGCACAAAACTAGACATGATTACCAAAGGAAAAATGTATGTTGTTGTACGAAATTGCTGACAATGTGCACTGATTAATGTTGCCAGATGTCAAACTCATCAATAAAAAGTATGGCGTGCCCATGGTAGCTTAATACGCTCACTCACGCCATCTATGAACAAACGCGGATTTAAGCTTATACACCTGGTAATTATGCAACCCCATCTACAGATCGTGATAAGTGCAGTTATGATTTTATATCGCATAATAAAAAATTGAATAGTGAAATTTGGAGTAACTAAGAGTAATATTCCTTATTAAGAGAACAAGTTCCTTTCAAGAATGCTTTTTGGATGGCTTAGAAGTAGGTGAAATAGCAATTTTGATCCAGTTTTGATACACTAAATAAAGTTTTAAGTGTCATCCTTTAAACACGCATCTAGTATTGTTACAATACGAATTATAGTTTCTGAGTTATTTGCTTTTAACTCCATCTGTGAGAAAACACCACGAACTTTTTCAACTAAATAATAATTTATTCGAAAAAAAATTTGCCCTAAAATTTAATGTCATAATTGTAAGTGAGAAAAAACTTCTTTTAAAGAAAGATTAATAATAAATATTGAAATGTTCAATATTAAAAATGGATGAAAATATGGTACGAGTGAGGGCTTCTGTGAGGTCAGATCGCTGATTAACATTTTTGCTGATGGGTGATTCGTAGAAAGTCTCATTATAAAAACAATTCTCCACAATAATACGATAAATACAATAATACGAACGAAGATATTATAAACTAATAATCATAATAGTAAATAAATAAAATTTAGAGAATTATATGAGAGAATAAACATTTCTTATAGAAATAAGAGAATTTTTGAACGAAATAGTAGGAAAAAATATTTGAATAATAATCGTGCTCCGTCAAAGTTTAAATACGAATTAATAATCGAGAGTCTCTTGTAAATTTTACATTGAACAAAACACAAAAACATTTGCTTATCAGTTCAGTTCCTACTCAATGTGTGTTCGTTCGGGTAAACTTTGAATAAAATTTTCAAATTTCCCAAGAGTATTCTTCGAATGGTTTTTATGTACACGTATTCAATGTTTTGTTTATACTCGTATCGTTTACCGGAACTTTTATGTTATGCACATAAACTTGTCCAAACTCTTTATATTCTAGGTCTCATATTTCATGTGTGTAGGAAGGAGTGGCCGCCCAATGCAGATGTAACGCAACATTCCAAACTATGAGTTTTATTTTATTTCGTTTTTTCTTCTTCTTTGTAATAATAATCAGTGGTAATAAAAGTTACAATCTTATCAGGCGTACATATCCTGTCGAAAATTTCCATATTATAATTAACACAAAATCTCTCGGAATATATGGAAACATGAGCATTTTTTAATACATGCTATTTGGGTTAAAATACGACTGGCTTAAGATTCATTGATGAGAATAGAAAATATTTTTTTTTTCGTTAATTTCCAGTCAAAGTTATTAGTAAAAAATTTTTAAACTCCTTTGTAACGATAAATGATCCGCCCCTGCGGAGGGATGTTAAGTATAGACCAGCTTCTCATCCCAATAATGGCATAAAAAGGTAAAATAGCTAACAAGGGGAAAAAGTAGATATCCGATGTAATATTAAAAATGAATAATCACATAGTAAACCCCTACGGGGAGGTGGTGCATGGACAAAAATGATGGAAATTGAAAGATGAAGAGGTAAATGCAGACAGAATAGAAGGAAGTTGTGAAGGAATGGAAGAGGAAAAAGGTCAGGAAGTTACAAGGTTGTTGACCACTGCTCACTGAGCGGGGTACAGACCTAAAGTACTCTAATAAACAAATAAGGTACTATGGGAACCGAGACGCTTCACGGAACGAGATTCAAAATATTAAATAGATCTTTCAGGATTATGGCGTTGAAGCTTTGCATAGCTTTCATGTATAGTACTTTTGTAGTATTTGCTTGTATATGCTAATATGAATGGAGTCGTACCTGTTTGTAAAAAAAAACTAGTTCAGTGCTTGATTATTGGTGAGGTGCTTTGGCATTTACCAGATGTACAAGCCTAAATCCGCTGTTTGGTCATAGATGGCGTGAAGGAGCGTATTAAGCTACCATGGGTACACCATACTTTTTTTTATGAGTTTGACATCTGTCAACATTAATCAGTGCACATTGTCAGCATTTTCATTCAACAACATACATTTTTCCTTTGGTAATCATGTGTAGTTTTGTGCCAGAAAAAGAGCATATGCGGGAAGCTCTGCTTTTCTGCTTCAATTTGAAGAAATCGGCTGCCGAATCACATGGAATGCTTATGGAGGCCTATGATGACAGTCCTTTATTGGAAAAAACGTGATAGGTTTCGTCAGTTCAAAGACGGTAATTTTGATTTGTGGGACAAGAAGCGTCAAAATCGGCCCAGGAACGTTGAGGACCATCAATTGCAGGCTCTTTTTGCCGAAGACGATACCCAATCGCAAAAAATGTTCGCGGAGCAATTGGGTGTTACTTAACCAGCCATTTCCATGCGCCTGTGTGCCATGGGGAAGATTGAATAGATCGGAAAATGGGTGCCGCATGAATTGAACGATAGGCAGATGGAGCGACGCCAAAACACATGCGAAATCTTGCTCGCCAGACAAAAAAGAAAGTCGTTCCTGAATCGGATTGTAACAGGCCTTAACGCAAGAAATTCGTGGGTTGATCCCGGCCAACTATCAACATCTTCACCAAGACCAAATCACTTCTGACGGAAGACGATGTTGTGCTTTTGGTGGGATCAGCAGGGTATCGTATACATTGAGATGTTGAAATCTGGTGAAACTGTCAATGCCCACCACTACCACCAATAACTGATCAAATTGCATCGTGCTCTGCGTGAAAAAAGGACGGATTATCAACAAAGACATGACAAGCTGATTTTCCTCCACGACAACGCACCTTCGCACACGTCAAAAATGGTCCGAAACTACTCGGAGACACT
Source organism: Atherix ibis (assembly GCA_958298945.1). Classification (NCBI taxonomy): domain Eukaryota; kingdom Metazoa; phylum Arthropoda; class Insecta; order Diptera; family Athericidae; genus Atherix; species Atherix ibis. Next base: position 85,102,869 of record OY282607.1, read on the forward strand.
CAACTGGGAAATGCTACCCTACCCCACTTATTCACCAGACCTGGCTCCTTCCGACTACCACTTGTTTTCGTCAATTGGGCCACGCGCTCGCTGAGCAGCACTTCGATTCTTACGAAGACGTCCAAAAATGGCTTGATGAGTGGTTTGCTTCGAAAGAGAAGGAATTTTTTTGGCGTGTATCCACAAATTACCCGAGAGATAGGAAAAATGTGTAGCTAGCGAGGGCAAGTGCTTTGAATTAATTTGTTATTGCTTTCTATGAAAAAAACATGTGTTTTTTTGACTAAAAAACAGCGGGTTTAAGCTTATACACCTAGTAATTCTTTAAAAAATTGATTTGTTAATCTATAAATGACATCACATATGAAAATGGGTTTAAACGAATCGCTTCAATCGCATACTAAAGTTTAAAAACAGCCCCCAATGATTTACGCCGTTTCTGTTATTTTGCATGTGTGTGCGTTCTACGAATGTATTAGCCACAATTTTTGTGTATAGTCCTATCTAGTTTTTCTATAATCTAAGACTAATAGTTACTGAGTTATTTGCTTTTAACCCCATCTATCGGAAAACGCCACAAACTTTTTCAACTAACTAACATTTTATTCGAGAAAAAAAATTTTCCCCTAAAATTCAATCCCATAATTATTAAAGAAGGAAAAACTCCTTTTAAAAAAAAAATTTATTGCTTACCTTTTATATTGTATTTTTAGAACTATTTCAAGAAAGGATAATAAATATTAATATATGTTTTTAGAAAAGAAAAAATTCACCTTGAACGCTCCAATTTTCTTCAAAGTTGATTCAACTTTTCACAATAAAAAACCCATAATTTCATTTTTTTTTTGTTGTTCATTAACTCTAAGGAAACCAAATCTAATTTCGTTTTCATATTTCTGACCTCGGAAAAAATTACCCAACAAATTTTTGTGTCAATGAAATAATAACAACAAAACGAGAAAAAAATTCGTGCTAATACAATATATAAACTACCCCCTCTCACAGCCTAATTTCTCATTCGAACTAATTCCCTTAAATTAATCGTTATAGAAAATTTTCATGAATCTGATATTACCTTCTGGAAGGGGTGAGGGATGGGGAGCTTGTGTTTACGATAAAAAACAAATGTGAATGAATAAATCTAATAAATTTTGATGAATATTTTAATATGTACATGAATACATAAATACATATATGAGTTTACGTCCAAAAAATAATATTGATTTTGAGTATAAAATTCTTATTAAAAATTATTAATTTTGCCATTTTACTCGAATTAATCTAGGTTGATTACCCTCTCGTATCAAATGGGAATAATTACTATTAAAATACGACTACCACCGCCAAAAAGAGTATGCAATAAAAATAACTTTAAATATTATTTAATAATCGATTCACAAAAAAACAATTAAATTGGAGCAATAACTATCGAATTTTATAAGTTTAATTAAGGAGAATTTGTTTTTATTTAGAAGATTTTTATCTACTTTCTTTTAGAGAAACGGAATCTATGTAGATTTATAGCTGCTCTCGACTGATTGTTGTTGTTAAGCAGACAAATTCAGATATTTCAGAAGCGCCAGCATCCATCCGACAGTTTGGAGCCAAAACCCATTACTCTTTACAATAGAGCCAAATGAGAAAGTCTGCGAATATGGAGCAAGCAGATTTTTTACAATTTTCCGCATTTATTTGTTGTTGGAATCTGAATAATTTTCTCCAAGTGTATATATGTACAGTGCGCGCCAAAAGTATACGGCCACCACGATATATTCTTTAAAAATATTTGGCCAAAAATCTCAATAAATCGAAAACTTATATTATTTCTGTTCATGTGTAATAATATAAAATATTTTTATTTAACGAAGATAAATCGGAACGTTTCAAAAAGTGTTATCCAATTTGTGCATTTTGGAAAGTAAAGGTAAATAAATCACATTCGAAATTCAGATTTTGCTATAATTTTTTTGTTGTTATTATTAATAAATAAAAATGACATTATTGAAATGGCCGTTACAAAATTTCTTACAGGAAAGAAGAAAGGCCGTCAATTAATGAATTTTTCGCATACTTCGAGCTCTTTTTCGCCTACTACATGTTAATTTTTAAATGCTCTAAAGTTTCAGAATTTACTGCATAAATATGATTTTTTGTGTAATCCTATAAGAAAAAGTCCCTAATTGGGTCAAATTGCACTATCCTGAAGACAAATTGACATTATCAAATCTCAAAATTACTCGTCCTGGGAACGTTTCGCGCAAAAAAAGCCCAAAAATTTGTCATCTTGTATGGCTTGTGGCATCGTTTTATTGATATGAACTTACAACAAAATTTGAGTTTAGGAGAAGAAAAAAAAATTCGATTAACATACGGTCATAGCGCTCAGAATTGAGCCCGTATTTCTATGAAAATGAAGATCGAGGTAACTATGACTCCATCTTCATTTTCATAGAAATATGGGCCATTGTATAACTTTAGACTAAAATGCATACCAGACAATAACTTTTACTCAATAACATAGATTTTTTACAGTCACTTGTAGACTTTCAGAGCTCTATATACGAGGTCTGTTCAAAAAGTATCACGAATTTTGGTACTCATGTCTCTCACTTATGCAGACAAGTTCGGCCATTTTGAATGTTCAGTTAATTTTTGACAGCTTCTTTGCTTGCACATGTTTCGACTCGTCTTCGATTTTTGCCCATTTTCGACCAAAAACAGCATCAGCAAAAATGAATCATGGGTTTATGGTTATAACGTGGTAACCAACGCTCAATCATCCCAATGGAAGCTGCCGCACAAGCCAAGACCGAAATAAGCGCGCCAAGTTGGGTCGAATGTGAAGGTTTCTCTTACAGTTTTCTTCGATTGTAGGCGCATGGTGCATAATGGGTTCTTGCCACAGGGTAGAACGGTCAATAAGGAATATTACCTCTAAGTAATGCGCAAGTTGCGTGAAGCAATCCGCCAGAATCGCCCGGATTTGTGGAAGAACAAAAATTGGCTTTTGCACCATGATAACGCTCCTGCTCACGCATCGTTGCTTGTGCGCGAATTTTTTGCCAAAACCAACACACTAATAATGTGGCAGCCACCGTATTCCCCAGATCTGCCCCCACTGTGACTATTTCTTGTTCCCGAAACCGAAGAGCCCCATGAAAGGACGACACTACGCTACGATTGAGGAGATAAAGACAGTATCGAAGGAGGTGCTGAAGAAGATCACAAAAAAATGATTTCTTGAAGTCCTGCGAGGATTGGAAAAAACGTTGGCACAAGTGTATAATATCTGATGGGGATTGCTTTAAAGGGGACAAAATAGATAGAAAATAAATAATTTTTGAAAAAACACAAAATTCGCGATACTTTTTGGACAGACCTAAAATTTTCAAAATTTTAATGCATTTTTTCAATAGTTAAAAATAGTATAATATAAAATGGCAATTTATAAACTAAATAAATATTATTTTATATAATTTATAGATATTTGAGAGTTATGAAATATTGGAGTTATACTTATCAAACGATAAAATGGATAATCCTTTTCGTATAAATTATATAGAATTTTAAAAGTTGTGCTCATAGAACTATAGAATCTTTTAATCTACTGGGAAGTTATTAGAGTTTATTACTGTATATTAGGCTCTTTATTTAGTTAAAGGAATCGGACGTTTAAATTTGGTGGAAAATAAATAAAATCAGTCCCAAAACAGTTTCTACTAACAACGGTGGAAAGGCGATTAAGAGCTGTTGGTCTATTTGGGTGCGTACCAGTAAGGAAACCATTACTAAATCCTAAAAACAAAACAAAAAACAATTAATTTTCCCTTAAAAAAATGTATTGTGCTTTATTCTATCAAAACTGGACTGCTCATGACTGTCAAAAAATATACCCTGAACGGATGAGTCGAACTTCCTTCTTATAGCGTCGGAGTGCTAGAGAAAAAATCCTTGCGGAATCGGTGGTACCAACTGTGAAGCAAGGTGATGACTTTTGGTTGTGTCTCTACCGATGGAGAACGAGACTTGATACGAATTAAAGGAATTTTAAAAGAATAGACCAACGCCCTTCCATCAGGACCTCGGTTATTTGGTAAAGAATTCATTATGCAGCAGGATAATGATCCTAAACAAAATTTTAATGAGATGATTTTGACAGAAGAGTCCGAAAATACAGTGAATAATCCTCTTTTTGCAATATCTATATATATATACTGTATTCCAAAGGACACGACGTTTAATAAAAACTGATCAACCGAATGACCTAGAATCGTCAAATCTATATCATCGAACACAGAGAATAGGTTTTTACGATAACTAAAATTAATTGAGGCAATTTTTTCTTTTTTTTGTTTAAATGTATTTTTAATTTGAATAATGATTTTAATTATATATATTGTATTTAAGATCATAATTAATATTATTTAAAAAAAAAATAGGAATCATTAATTTTTTTTGGCTTGTTAATTTCAAGTTTCTCAGGTCGCATACTTTTGGCACGAAGTGTACGTGGTATATGATGTAGAAAAATATTGAAATAATTGTTTTCTTCTTTCAATCAATATTTACTTAATAATATATATATATAAATATGTATGTACATAAATCTATCGAAACTAATCAAATTAAAGAAATTAATCTGAATATTATACGTGATTTAATTAATTATTTATATTATAAAAAATTAATGTTAAAATAAGGATGAAAAATTCAATTCCAATTTACGATCGTTTATGAATTAATAAGTTTAAAATTGAATAATTGCTCGTAACATATTACTAGTAACATAAAATATGATTATTTTTAATAATAGAATTAACTTAAATACAATTTAACAAACAGATTGTAAGGTAAATTTTCCAAATTTAAAATGATTATTTTGGGAAATTTCCAAATATATTATAAATAAAAATGCAGCTTTTTAGAATCCTGTCTTATGTTGTAAAATTTTATTTTCAATTTACATACATTCATAATAGCGTAGAGATGGTGATGGCTTTTCCTTGAGCATAATTTCCATGTTTTCTGGGAATATTTTCACTTTCATTCGCAATCCTTTTGGTTTTATTTTTATGGTTTTTTTTTTTTGTAGGCACTTTTAGGCAATAGAATTTGATTTAATTCACAAAAATTATTTTAAATCAATTTTAAAACTTTTATTTATTTTTATTTGGTCATAATTTAGGTAATTTTTTTTTCTCAATTTTTTTGTTTGTTTGTAGAATTTTTTCGGTCACTTTTGTTTGTATAAATAAAAAAACACTTTTTTTTCTATTCAACATTCGAAAATTTAATAAACATAATTTCAACTAAGATATCTTTTAACTACCGTTAAAAAAAAACTTTTTCTTAACATTTTACAGTTACCAACGAATACTATTCGTAAACCCGTAAAACATATCGTTTTGATGGTGAGTATTGAAATGATTAAAACCCCGGCAACGCACTTAGCTACCAATCGAATAACAACTATCGGATCAAGAACACACTTGTACTGCTCGTATTCGGGATAATAAAAGTAATGATAAAAATTCCAAAATCCAACACTACAAAATCTGATACTTTCTTAATCATTAATAACGGAAGAGAAGAGATGCCACATTTACGATAATAAATGTGTTGTATACTTGGAGGAACTTAGAGCAGTGGATATGTCCTCCAACAGCATTGAAGAATGCCGCAAAAGAACTAACTGCTAAGGACTATTTTTCGGCAATGGTTATATGGTTGGTGGTTGTATGGGTTTGTGTACATTGTCCTATCGATCGATTTGTTCGTATTGTTTTATTTTGTAAGGGGAAACCCTCAAAAGTTCGGTTACTTGGCAAGAAGTTACTCTCCCTTCGGAACGTCTTATTTGGTTGCGTTTCTGAGCGCGTACATGTTCTATTTTTCCAACACAAATACATACTTGCATTAATTTGATTATGTAGCCACGTTGCTCGAGTAACCTCTTGCCTACTTCTATAGTAGAATACCTGCTTTTATACATAGCACATACACATACACACATGCATAATGGAAATAATATTTTCTTCTCTTCTATCAATATGGAAAGGGGGGTGGGAGATGATTTCACCCAATCTCCTGGTAGATAGGGTGCCGGAATCAAGTGATAGTCAAATGTACAGATGACCAGGCGCCCTATTGAGACACACACAGTTCACCGGACTGACACCGCTGTGAGAAAAGTGCCGACAATTTATCGTCCTCGTATTCAATGTTAATGTCCTGCTTATGATTGCCGTGCATCAATCTAAACAGTATTATTTTTTAATGGTTCTTTTGATAATGTTCCTTTCATTCTTTTTGTTTGTTCCATTTTATATGACCAAATATACTCGTACAAATCAATTTCATAATTAATGATGACCATGTCCTTTATTTCAAATAAACATGCCAACTGGCAACTAGAAAAAAAAAACCCAATCATTATTACAATAATTTTGATAATGGATTGGAATTTTCTTTTTTATTATAATTCTTGTATAATATTAAAAAATGGAACCAGCAAAATAGACTATGTGATGACATGAATTCCTCCTATAGACGGGTGATTTTTTTACTGTTTGGTTTTTCATATTTTTATTTTTGACATTTCGCGTATGACACGTGATATATGTCAAAGTCAAAAATGCTCAGTTAGCATTGCCATTTTATTATAAAGGGTTTTTGAATAAGAACTGGACAACTTTTTTTTTTAAATATCTCGCAAACCATTTAAGATATATCAAAACTATTTATTATTGCCTTAAAGTACAATCAATGCAATTATGTATGGAACTCGACAACGGGCACGACGGGAATGGCCGCTATTTCTCGTTCGATGTTGGCTCTTAGGTCCTCTAACGTCGCCGGCTTGTTGGCATAGACCATTGATTTAACAGAAGAAAGTCTAGAGGTGTTAAATCACAAGATCTCGGCGGCCAATCGACAGAACCTTTTCTCGATATAACACGTTAGCACCATTTTGTTGAAACCACATATCACTGATGTCCAGCCCATGCAATTGATCGAAGAAAAAACGCTGCAACATGTCTCTGTATTGTTTACCATTGACTGTAACGTGACGGTCATTTTCATCAAGGAAGAAAAATGGCCCAATGACGCCACCGGCATGAAAACCGCACCATACAGACACTTTTTGTGGATGAAGTGGTGTTTTATGAGGCACATGAGGGTTTACAGCACTCCAATAATGCATGTTTTGTTTGTTGGCGAATCCAGTCAACCAAAAATGCGCTCCATCACTGAAGATGATTTTGCGATGAAAGTCGTCATTTTCGGCAAATTTCTCTAGAGCCCAATCTGAGAATGTGCGTCGTATGGTCAAGTAGCTTTAGTTCTTGAGTTAACTTGATCTAGTAAGGGTGCAGGCCAAAATCCTTTTGCAAAATTGGTTTAAGGGTGCGCTCACAGTAAGAAATCAAAAGTGTCAAGTTGCTATTGAAAAACCCGATAAAAAGATTTACTATCTAAACAATGCGTACAAAATTATTAAATTTTATTATCAGAATTCATGCTCTATGAAAAATGTTTTTTTTTTATTTTGTGGTCATCATAATCAAATCACCAACCCGTGTGCGTAGAGTCCGTCCAGCGTTGGTGAATAGCTCGATTTTCCATCCGTGGCTGTTCAAGCAATTGTGATTGTGTTACTCGACTTTCTTGGTCTGAAAACGTAAAAGAAACAGCTCATGCAAGAACTGAATCCGACTAACCTGCCCGAAGTGTCAAATTTTCGGTGAATGGGCCTTAGAAGAACTTGAGGAAAAGCCGTTTTTTTAAACAAAAAATTGCGTTCATCGACGAAACTCATTTCTGGTTGAATGGGTGTGTGAATAAGCAAAATTCTCACATTTGGTCTGATTAATAACCGCAGGTAAACCAAGAACTGCCATTGCACCCAGAAAAATGCACTGTTTGGTGGCTGCAACATTACCGTCATCATAAAGATGATGCTGGCTGCAACGTTACCATCAATGTCGCCCGCTATCACTCGAAGATTTCGAATTTTTTTTTGCCTAAAATGCAATAACTGCATTTGGTCGACATGTGCTTTCAACAAGACGGCACTACATGCCACACAGCTCATCAAACAATGAATACATTGACAGATGAGTTCGGTGAACAATTTATCTCACTTTTCTGAACGGTAAGTTGGCTGCCTAGATCGTGCAATTTGACGCATCTAGACTATTTTTGATGGTAAACCAAGAACTGCCATTGCACCCAGAAAAATGCACTGTTTGGTGGCTGCAACATTACCGTCATCATAAAGATGATGCTGGCTGCAACGTTACCATCAATGTCGCCCGCTATCACTCGAAGATTTCGAATTTTTTTTTGCCTAAAATGCAATAACTGCATTTGGTCGACATGTGCTTTCAACAAGACGGCACTACATGCCACACAGCTCGTCAAACAATGACAGATGAGTTCGGTGAGTAATTTACCTCACGTTTTCGACCGGTAAGTTAACCGCCTAGATCGTGTATCCCATCAAAAATAGTCTAGAGACTTAACGTCTCTAGACTATTTTTGATGCGATACGTAAAGTCACTCAACCAGCGTCACTTGCAGCCTTGAAAGACAACATTACACATGTTATTAGCGAGATACCAGCAGAGATGCTCGAAAAAAATGGATTTATTCTCTAATCTTCGTGCTTTTTTATGAGCAATCCGATCACTTCGACGTCTAACTGTTGCTTGTTCAGCTGTCTCATTGGAACGTTGCAATTTTTGAACTTTGGTATTTGCAATTCTTCGAACTTGAATCTTTTCAGGAGATGAATTATTAAAAAAGTTTTGACAAATATCTTTAATTAACTTAACGTCTTCGTGAAAACGCTTGCTTTTATTCTAGTCCACGTCGTGCAATTGAAGACACCGCTGCAAAAAGGAGGCAGCTCCATTTTTGGCGATTTTTTTTCCAGTGGATATAAAGTATTCCAAAGCTGCTCTATCAATCAGTGGAAAAATGACGCAGCTGTCTTAATTCATTGCGGAAATATAAAGGATATGTAGATGGTCCTTTATTGAATTCCGGAGCTGCCTCGTTTTTGCACTGAATTAAGATGCATGATAAATGCTTCCAATAGTTTATAATTTCATATCAATGTGAAAAAGGATCTTCTCTCGAACTGAAAAAAAGGTGCACGAGAAAAAAGCAAAATATTTCTATACAAAAATGAAAGAAGACATCGTAGAAATTTTAGAGAACAAGGATGAGATGGAGTTGTTAGCTTTCGATTTTCAACAAAATATGTCTCGCCCACATGTAACTAGTGGTGACCTTTTCTTTAAACGGCAACTGTGGGAATATAACTTTTGCATTTTTGCAGCTAGTTCTAGGAAATCGTACTTTCTCATGTACGATGAAACTATAGCCAAGAAAGGAGCTAATCGAAAAAGAGAAAAGGAAACGGGAAAGGATCTATTTGCCCGAAGAATGGGTTCAACTGGTTAAAAATACATGCCGCAAATTTATAGTAGTTCCAGTTTCCCAAGATATGATTTTAGATTTCACTGGTCATTTTAAAGAGGCTTTCAAAACAACCGTTTCAAACTAAAGGAAACAAAAATTTGAGATATCTTCCTACCGTGTCATGGCGTACACAGCAAAAGGCGTAAAATGCAGCAGTGTGAAGGACTTGTGTATACTTCAGAAGCATGGCGTTACGTTAACTTTACCTGCTTCTACATCTCTCTTCTACTCTGGGCTGTTACCACTTAAGCGCCGAGAACTCGCAAATTGTTAATACATAACTTGAAATTTATTATTGACTTTTTTTTGCATCCTCCGGTACAAAAAGTGGGTAGCTCCATCGTTTTATTTTTTATATTATTATCTATCCAAGTTCCCAAGATGAGTAATTTGAGACTATATTATGTATTAAGTAATAGAGTTTAACTCCACATATGAATAAAGTAAAAAAATCCACAGATTTTTTGCTTCTCGTGAAAAAATTGGTAAAATGGAGCTGCCTCCTTTTAGCAGCAGTGTCTTCAATTGCATTTCTTAATCTCATAGAACACGTGTCTATTTGTGGCCCACTGAGCTCTTAATACTGATGTCATTTTAAGGCCTTTTCCTTTGGACCAATTTTGCTACCGAGGTAGAGTTGCAGCTGTCATCATCTACTCTACCTCGAACAAATGAGTACATTGAAGTGGGAGTTACGCATCTACCTTACGGTAGGGGGATTTTAGTTTCCTACCTGGAAATAGATGGCTTAGCGGGTTCGTTGGTTATGTTGAAGCGTCATATTTTTGTTTTTATTGTTTATTTGTGCTACCGCGGTTGGTCCAAAGGAAAAGGCCTTTTATTTATTTATTTTTTTAGTGAAAAACGAAGGCCCACAATGGCGTCAAGTAGTAAAGAATTTGGATCAACGACGAGAAGTTTTCAAGACAAATGGACTATAAACTATTTTTTCGTGGAATTTAAAAGAAAGCCGATATGCTTGATATGCAATAATTCTGTTTCTGTCTTAAAAGAGTATAACATTAGGCGGCATTACGAGACTAAACATGCAAGTAAGTTTGATAATTACAAAGGGTAATTTCGACAAGACCAAGTAAATGAATTTAAAAAAAAACTTTCTGCATAAAGTCAGATATTTACTAGAATGTCTCAAGAGTCACTATGCTATGTAAAAGCTAGTTATGCAGTAGCCATGATACTAGCAAAAAAATCGAAGCCATATTCAGACGGTGAAATGATTAAGGAGTGTTTGGAGAGTGTCTGTGAAATTCTGTGCCCAGAAAATAAAAAGGATTTCTCAAAAATAAGCCTGTCTCGTCAAACTATTACTAGGCGTGTGGACGACATTGGAAAATATATTGAAGATAATTTGAATAATCGAGCATCCAAGTTTATATTTTATTCTCTAGCATTGGATGAAAGCACAGATCTAACAGATACCGCCCAAGTGGCGATTTTTATCAGGGGCGTTGATGTTAATTTTAACAAAACAGAAGAATTAGCGGCACTGTATCCACTTAAGGACACTACTTGCTCACGAGATTTGTTAGGAGCTGTTACATCGACATTGAATCGCTTTTCGTTACAACTCAATAACCTATCGGGCTTAACAACAGACGGTGCTCCAGTAATGGTTGGGAAACACGAAGGTTTAGTAAAATTTATTGAAAATGAGGCCTGCAAATTTGGTAATACTTCGATGCTAAATTTTTATTGCATTATTCATCAGGAGAATTTATGTTCCAAATCCCTTAAAATGGATCTTGTCATGAAGGTGGTCATCAAAACAGTGAACTTTATTAAGTCGAAGGGGTTGAATCACCGTCAGTTCCAAGAGTTTCTCAAGTCTTTGGATTCAGAGTATAATGACGTTATATTTTATGTAGAAGTAAGATGGCTGACTCGTGCCAAATTGTTGAAAAGAGTGTTTGACTTGAAGCAAGAAATCCAATCATTCTGTACAAGCAAGTCAATAAGTATCCCAGAATTTGAAGACAAGGAGTGGGTTAAAGACTTTGCATTTCTGGTCGACATCGTCAATCACTTAAATGCTGTTAACACTTGCCTATAAGGAAAAGATCAATTAGTTAACAACATGTATGATCTTATTTCCGCATTTAAAATGAAACTTGGACTTTGGGAACAACAGATGAGAAATAAAATATTCACCTACTTTCCTACATTATTATTGTAGCCAGACGTCACACAAATGGAGGCGAATAAATATGCTTCTTTGATATCCGACTTGAAGCTGGAATTTGAAAATCGTTTTCAGGATTTCAAAAAGCATCGTGTGCTTTTTGCTGCATTTGCAACGCCATTTTCCGTAGACGTAAATTTATTGCCAGGAATTTTACAAATGGAACACTGTGAAATGTATTGTGATACACAATTAAAAGAAAATAACACCTATAAAATATTTATTTTATAGGTGTTATTTAGACAAGGAGAAATATCCTGGATTTTATAAACATGCTCTAATGATGATTTCACTGTTTGGAAATACTTACACGTGTGAGCAGCTTTTTAGCAGAATGAAACATATTAAATGTCAAACAAGATCACGAATCACTGATGAGCATTTAGAAAACTGTTTGCGTGTAGCAACAACATCAGTCAATATCAACATTGATCAACTTAGTTCTAATAAACAAAGTCAAACGTCTCACTAAGATTTATTATATTTTGTTTATTTTATTTTTTGTATTTTGTATTAATAAACTCTAATCTAATAAATATGTTTGATTCTCATTTTTGTTATATCTTCTTAAAAAAAACAATATATTTCTTGTTTGCTTTGAATAATTAAAGAAATTTTGTTGTACAGCCCGGTAGGAATTCTCGTTTTTAAAATCTGGTCCGACTGCTGAAAAGGTTGGCCACCCATGTCATAGAATGACGCTCGTTATTATTTCAATTTCTTTTTGATAGCATTCTTAATCTATTTAATTTAACTCACTTGAATCAATTGTAATTTGCAAATTGAAAACAATTCTGAAAAGTCAAAATCTAATACAGCTTAAAAACATCCCAAAAAAAGGGGTTGCAAAAGACCTTCCGATTGTTAAGGTCCGCTGTGCCGATGGGTTTTTTTTGTGATGATATCGCCCCTTGTTAGTAGCATTTTTATAAGTGAATATTTTGATTATTATTATTTAAAAAAAACCTCATTAAATAATAAATAGGCAATAATTGATGTGATCGATTGCTGGATCCGATGATTATTTATCAAATCAAAAAAAAAAATGCATTATCATCAATTGCATAAAAATTTGTATGCATTTTAAACTCTTTCACAATTGGCAAACCTTTAAAGCTGAAACTTATCGTGGAAAGAAATTAAGTAAAAAAAGGCTCACTGTTCTTTTGATTACAAATTGATGGACAGAAATTGATTTTATATAATTAGTTTAAGCATATTATATTTTAATTGGAATAAATTTATTAAAGTCATCCATTTTACTCTCGTTGGCCTAGTTAACGTGGCCTAATGCTCGGCTAGAACGTTTGCCTGAGAATTGTAATCAAAACTAAAACCAAAAATTACTTTAAAAACAAATATAATAAAATAAAAATACAAAAAAACAAACATAAAAAATCTAAAAAAAATAAAAACACCACATGGCAAACCCTTCCCAACCGAACCTTTGTAGAGTTGGAGCCTACTCTATATCTACTGCCGAATTACGGGTCAATTGATAGAGAAAAACAACCAGGCAAGAAGACCACAGAGCCAAAGGATCCTAGAACAACCTGCCATGAAAAAAAAAGAAAGAAACATAGAACGAGAGCAGCAGTAAAATTCAGGTAGGAAGTAGCCAACTTACCTACACTGAATCATCAACACCACGTAGAATACAACTTTGAAACGAATACATTTAAAAATAATGGTAAATAAAATTAAAAATGAATTATAAAACAAAAATAAATATAACAAATATAAATAAGAGGAACACTAAAAATAGTTAATATATAAGAAAATTGAATAATAAATAAAAATAAAAATAAGCATATATTGTAGAATTAAATTACAAAATGGCAAGTCAAACTTCTAAAAAGAGGAAATAATTTTTCTATAATAAAACTTCTCCAGTCTAAGTTGGCTCACCCAATTTTATTTGATAATTTTTCAATTCTGCTTATTGCTTTATTCACCGAATCAGAAATGAACCTAATCGCTGAAAACAGTTCATTTGAAATTATGCCGATTAACTAACAGTTCGGCTGAAAAGTTTATAAGGTAACAAAGTAAAAATATTTTTTTTTTGCAAAATTCATTTTTATTATTCAACATAGTTGCCTTCGAGGGCGATACAGTGATTATAGCGGTTTTCCAACTTTTTGATACCATTTTTATAGTACTCTTTCGGTTTTTCCTCAAAATAGGCCTCAGTTTCGGCAATCGGTCTTAAATTTCTTGCCAGCGAGCATTCCCTCGAGGTCTGCAAACAGGAAAAAGTCGCTGGGGGTCAGATCTGGAGAATACGGTGGATGGGGAAGCAATTCGTAGCCCAATTCATTGTGTTTGACCATCGTTTTCATCGACTTGTGACACGGTGCATTGTCTTGGTGAAACAACACTTTTTTCTTCTTCAAATGAGGCCGTTTCTTAGCGATTTCTTTCTTCAAACGATCCAATAACGCTATATAATAGTCGCTGTTGATCGTCTGTCCCTTCTGGATATAGTCAATGAATATTATACCATGGGCATCCCAAAATACAGACGCCATCATCTTGCCAGCCGACTGTTGCGTCTTTCCACGCTTTGGATTCGGTTCGTCGCTCGCTCTCCACTCTGCCGACTGACGATTGGACTCTGGAGTGTAGTGACGGAGCCATGTTTCATCCATTGTCACATATCGACGCAAAAATACGGGTTTATTGCGCTTGAACAGCTCCAAACACTGCTCAGAATCATCAACACGTTGTTGTTTTTGGTCCACAGTGAGCTCACGCGGCACCCACTTTGCACACAGCTTTCGCATGCCCAAATATTCATGCACGATATGTCCAACACGCTCTTTCGATATCTTCAGAGTCTCAGCTATCTCGCTCAACTTCACTTTACGGTCATTTAAAATTATTTTGTGGATTTAATAATTCTTCAAATCAGAATCCAAAGCCTATTAGGTTATATTAATAGTTAAACGACATATTGTCTAAGTACGAGGTATGTTCAAAAAGTATTGCGAATTTTGTTTTTTTTTTCAAAAATTATTTATTTATTCATGAATATCTATTTTGTTCCCTTCAAAGTACTAATCCCCGCCAGATTTTTGTTCTTCCACAAATCCGAGCGTTTCTGGCGGATTGCTTTACGCAACTTGCGCATAACTTGCAGGTAATGTTCCTTATTGACCGTTCTACCCTGTGACAAGAAATCATGATACACCACGCCCCTGCAATCGACGAAAACTTTAAGCAAATCCTTCACATTCGACCGAACTTTGGCGCGCTTTTTTCGGTCTTGACTCGTGCGGCAGCTTCCATTGGGATAATTGAGCTTGGGTTTCTACGTAATAACCATAAACCCATGACTCGTCACCAGTTATGATATCCTGGAGCAAATTTGGTTCATCGCGACAGAGTCCAACAGCTCCTTAGCAATGTTAATGCGATGCTGTTTTTGGTCGAAATTGAGGCAAAAATCGAAGACGAGCCAAAACACGTGCAAGTAAAGCAGCTGTCAAATATTAACTGAACATTCAAAATGGCGGAAATTGTCGGCATAAGTGAGAGACATGAGTACCAACATAACGCCACAAAAAAAATCGAAAATCGAATATACGACTTTTTGAACAGATCTCGTATTAAATAGTTCATAAAACTATCGATTATACAAAATGGCATACTTCAATCTAATCAAATTTTATCTTAGATAATATATAGAAATTTTTACAACTGACAAATGAAATTTTTACAACTGACTTTTCGAACCATAAAATGGATAACTCATTGGTGGTAGAATTATTTTGAAGTGTATGATGGTTTAAGACAGTTAAACCATCATACAATCTAAAGGAATTCTAGATACATAAAAGTTAAAGTTATTGGATCACTAATTCTCTTTTGGTGACTATCTCAATGATGTTGTTTTATGGTACCAAAGGAGAATTACTGATTAATACTAAGGAATGTGATTGATTTCTCATATGACCACGAGGTCATTGGCATCTTACATTTGACTTCAAATTCATACAGTCCATCGTTATTGGTAAACATTTGACGCCAAGTTCATAGAGCCCAGTGAACTCAAGCTGATACACATAGTAGAGGTTTAGGTAGGCGGCCTTCACAGAGTTAGGGTAACTAGCTTGTGACTAGTTACTGACTGTGAGCACGGCTGCATAAAGCTGGTCAGAGCTGGAACCAGATGGAAGCATAAGTGATAGCAAGTTGAAGGGTAGGTGAGCGCCAAATATGTTTGTTTGTTTTTTTGTAAGGTCCCTTAGACCTTACTATGA
This sequence comes from Atherix ibis, assembly GCA_958298945.1. NCBI lineage: Eukaryota > Metazoa > Arthropoda > Insecta > Diptera > Athericidae > Atherix > Atherix ibis. The sequence continues at coordinate 85,118,823 of OY282607.1, forward strand.
ATGACCCAGGGGCCACTTCATAGCGCCACGACCGTGAGGCCATTTGGCGACTTCGTATTACATGTGGGGAATCATCTGAGAGAGACTGGTCTGTTGTTAGTAGTATAGAATATTAAGAATTTTGTTATATTTTGTGGAGCAGATTATTATGTTGTAGAAGTTTAAATAGGGAACTAGGGAATGGAGTTGTTGGGTCGAGGGGTAGGAATCCTGCTCACGAAGTAATTCTTGGTTATGTGGCATTACTATAGAATATGGATGATAGTGAAATGGGTGCCATAGGATTGGTATAAGGGACGATTGGTGCTGCCAAAAAGGAAGTTATGAGTATGAGCAGTATGTCCAATCTCGATTCTGAGGAGCAACCGTGCCCATAATTTCGATATGGATATTGAATACACTGGTTTATAAGTGGTTATCCAATGAGTCGACAAAAATGTGTCGCTATTGGTCTAGTCATCGTGTCTGCGGATGGCTAATGGTGTTAGTAGTCATTCTGATAGTAGGCGAGGAAGATTAGGAATGACTGTGATCACTGGTCGACGAATTGTTTCTACCGCCAAATTGTCAGCACTTTCATTGCCCACAATTCCCACATGCCCTGGCACCCTTTGCAACTCGATACTCCTATTACTAAGTAGGCTATGACGAATTGCGCTAAGTACTGGGTCACTCGACGGGCCACACAAATGGCTAAAAATAATAACGCTTTGTTGGCTGGGAATATTAGTCGCAATTTCAATTGCCATTTTGATGGCCCACAGTTCCCCGTAATATGGAGCTGCCCTATAAGGGAAGATTCCACAATATAGTGCGCGGGTGCTGCAACCAAAAAAGATGTAGTATCGGTGTCAGCGGCAGCATCAATGAACAACAGTCGATGATCTTTTAATCCGTCCAACTGTTCAAGGAAAAGTTTCCTATATGTGGACGGATCAGTACTAGCCTTCTTAAACCTGTCAAGAGAAGCAGTTACTTTGAACTTTGCTCCCAACCACGGTTGAGCGCACAATATGTTAGACCGCTCACCGTAGACGAATTGACGGATGGATTGCTTGATTGCTTCTTGCATAGAACAAGAGACAAATTGAGTTTGTTGAGGGTGGAATAGTTGGCAACCAGAGTGAAAGGGGCTGATAAAAAAGGAGCGTAGACAAAAGGGTGAGTCTCCTGTAGTTTGAGAATGACAGAGTTGGAAGCTGAGTTTTTTTGACATTAGAAAAAAACGGGTAAGCGGCACACAAGTAGGAGTGGGAGACGTGTGAGGGTTGGAAAACGTGCAGTCAGGTGTGCTGGTTTTTTTTTTAAGTTTAGATTAATGAGGTACAGGGGGAAACCTTCAAAAGGTACTCGCCTGAAAGACCTTCTACCTGCCAGACGAGTTATGCGGGATGATTTTTACCTCGCTAAAACGTACCTGTACCTCTACCCTTGCTCCCGTAACGATGGTTCCCCGGCGGCACTCTTTGTAAATACTACTTCGCCGGGGTGTTCTTATTTGATATTACTGCTGTCCCGATATTATGACGCCTCGCGGCCTATTCTTCGTACGTGGTCCGAAGATCCTTGATTAAAGATTCCGCGTACTCTGCAACTCTGTTCCAAGCCGATTGGCTCTTCAGCATGCACTCCACTATGTTTTCTGGACTGATGGAACGGTCCAGATTTTTCTCCAGATCTGCCCGTGTTCCCTCGTAGAAGGGGCATTGGAAGAACACGTGTTCTGCATCTTCGATCACATCGCAGCAATGTTGACAGTTTGGGGAGTCAGTTCTCTTGAATCTGTGCAAGTATGCCCGAAAGCATCCATGCCCAGTCAAGAGTTGGGTGATGTAATACTCGACTTCCCCGTGCACTCGAGTGACCCATTTGGTGGCATCTGGGATCAGCCGATGAGTCCACCGACCCTTCGTCGAGCTGTCCCATCTCAGGTCTCTCCTCTTCACAGAGGACCTTTCGCCGCTTTTCCTTCTTCCTACGGTGTTGGCGTTCACGCTCTCCTGCCAGGATGTCGATGGGTGGGCATGATGCCGCGACGTTGACCGCATCGTGTGATACCGTTCGGTATGCTGACGCTACTCTGATCGCTGAGAGCCGCTGGACTGATGACATTGTCTTGCGGTATGTTGTTAACTCTAGCGATTTCGCCCACACTAGTGCTCCGTATAGCAGGACGGAGGTAACTACAGTTACCAGTAGTCGCCTTCGGATTTGCCTGGGGCATCCGATATTGGGCATTATCCGCGAAAGCGCGCCCTGTACTGCTGATGCCTTTCTGCTGACGCTGGAGATGTGCTCCTTGTAGTTGAGTCTGGCATCCAAGATCACTCCTAGATACCGGATGTAGGGTAGCGACTGGATGTCGTGGTCGCCTACTCTTATGGTGATGGTCTCCATTTTCTTCCGGCTACTCACAAGGAGTGCCTCGGTCTTATTTTCCCCCAAAGACAGGTCTGCCGATGTCATCAACTGTCTTATCCTCCAGATGGTGGTGGAGAATGCGGCTTCCAGGTGTGCTGGTGAAATCCATTACAAGTACAGGTCTGTTAGCTCTGATTGAACGTATCCAAATCTCTTTGGTCGTAGGCGATCCATAGTATTCTGCCGAACGATCGATAAAGCACGTTAAATAAAATAATTATTCTGAAATTTAGGTCACTGAAGTTTCCTCACAAATTAAGGTCACTGAAGTTACCTTTTTTTATCATTGCCTGAGCTGAGAGGTCAGTGCAATGAATCGATGCCGACAGTGTTTAATGGAGATAAAATACACTGTACTTCAAAAACGCAATACATAGAATTATTGTTTTTAATCGAGTTGGCTGAAATGTGAACGAAGTAGTCTATGCTACATAACTTGGTTAAATAAGTAAGTTGTTGATTTAATAAGTTAAAATTCGTAGACCGCTATTAGATCTGGACAATCTAAATTTTCTTCTGGCTCCCAAGAATTATCTTCTCAAAGAAGGTAATTCTTAGGAGTCAGAAGAAAATTTAGTTTGTCCGGATCTAATAGCGGCCTACGAAGTGAAACAAAAACACAGACAAATATCCAAAAAAAAACACGAAATGCGTCCAAAACAATAGCACTCATACAAAAAAAAAATATTGACCAAGTAAACCAACATCCAACAAAATCGTGGTTTAGAACCTGAAAAGATTATCGAGGCTACTGATTCATCCGGACAATTATTATTTTTAATATAGTGGAAAAATACTGATGATTATGGTGATTTAGTAACTGGCGAAAGTAGAAAGTTATTTTTTTTTTTGAAGAGTGGCTAACGCGGCCTTCACCAAATTCAGTAAACTCAGAAAAAGAATACGAATTAACTTTTAATTAAATTCTTATATTATACAAAAGTTTCCAATTTAATCTATTTTATTTTCAATAACACATTTTTATTATTTATTTATACACAATTTAATCAACTTCAACGATGAATCCAGTATCACCAATAATCTTTCCAGGTTCTGAACCACAACCGAATCCTGGTTTACATGGTTCTTCAAATCTTTTTTTTTTCTTTTTGATGAAAGAGAAAAGAAGATTTGAAGAACCTAGTAAAACAGGATTCGGTCGTGGTATATGCAGACGCACATTGCTTTGTTGGATTTTTGTCTTTCATTTTTTGTTCCTCTTTTCGGGAAGATAATTCTTGGGGGATTATAAGATAATTTATATTTTCCAGATATAAAAGCAGCATACGGAAAGGAACAAAAACGGACAGATAAAAATCCAAAGCAAAGCAATGTGCGTCCGCATATACCACATCCGAATCCTGTTTTATATTGTTCTTCAACAAATCTTCTTTTCTCTTATATCGTGCAAGTTGATTAAATAAGTTAAATTATATATAAAATCAAAATAACTAAAAATAGAATTGATTAAATTTAAACATAAGCTAAATATAAGGAGTTTTATTAAATACTAATTTGTATCCTTCTTTTTCTTAGTGTGGTTATTTGGCAAATGCCATGTGAGACACTCTTCATACATATATATATTTTTTAAAATATTTTCACATATTATTTACATATTATAATTAATTTTTTAAATATATTTTTATAATTTTGTTCTAATTCAAAAAAAAAAAAAAAATTGCTTCTTCAATATTACATAAATTACTTAGATTAGATATTATATTAATTATAATTAACTTATCTACAATTACAGTATACCTCTTCGCATGGTCATGCATGCATTTTTGAAATCTTATATTAAATATTTCTTAATATTTTTATTTATTTTTTTTCCTACAATAGTTATTCATTCGGTGCGTTCGTTAGTATCAGTGGAGAAGACAATGCTTTTGCTGTAACAGCTGGCGGTCAATTAGGTCTTTTTAGCCGGAAATCCACTATTTTCAGGAAGTCTTCCCATTTTTTTTACTACCATTAGTACGTACAGCCTGAAGCTTTTTCCTTCGCTTTTCTCCTGACCAGTCAACATCATCTTCATCATCACTAATTGCTGAGCCAAAATAGTTGCTTCCTTCGCGGGCATTAGCAATGCGTCGACTTGCAATTCGAGATGAATTTCTTCCCATACCTAAAAAAAAACGAATATTAAAAATAGTATACAAGCAATGTGTGCAAAATTGAATAAAAGAAATATTAAACAAAATATTATTAAATTATTATTACCCATGCACTTTTCTAAATGCGGAGCAAATCTGGATGCGGCCACTAGCCTATCACAGTTCGGACATGTACAATCCATTGCTTTTTTAGCTGTGCTCGAACCGAATACATCAAAATCTGGCGAATCAACAATATTGAACTGTTGACTATCTTCCGGTTGTCCTTCCACTGCGTCTGTAGTTCCAGTCTTTAGGGAGTGATGTACTTCGAATACAACACCCAGTATAGTCTCATCAAGCAGTGATTGGAAGAGGTAACTTGTGGCAGTCTCAACATTTTTAGGATCACCCATGTATGTGGAAAATTCTTTCATCAACTCTGTTTCATTTGCATATTCAATACAATTTCCAGATATTTGTCCGGATGGATTAGGAGTGCTTATAACCTGTGGTGACGGTGGTTTCGGTTGTGCTTGCTGATGCAGTAACAGTTGTTGTTGTTGGCGATGATGATGATGATGCGGTTGTTGTTGTTGTTGTTGTTGTTGCGGCGGCGAACAGTCTGATGATGTTTCTGCCATTTGAAACTTTACAACCGAACTACCGTCTTTAGTTGTCAACAATATATTTTAATAATAGAATTCAATTATTGGCAAGATATTAAATCATTTGCTTTCATTAAATAAATTATATAAATGTATAAACTCAACAAAAAAAACAAATATGAAATTTCTTTAGGAACAAAATTTTTGAGGTTATCTTCGGCACTAACTTTTCTTTTACTTTTATTATTGTTGGTTTTTTATTTGTACTTTTCTACCAATCATCACTAGTGACATCTAGAAATAATGATATACAACTATCTATGGTGAATATTTTTATATATATAGAAAAAGTGATTTCTGTATAAAAATATTAATAAATAAAAAACATTTACAATTTTATGAAACCTTTTACAAAATAACATTGAGTAATATTTCTAATATGAAAATTAATTTATCGTGGAATAAATATAAAACAAACAAACAATTACATTTTTCTACACACTTGACAGTACAAAGTTCTCTTGAGTTTATTAATGAATTTGACAGTATTGTGAAAGTACCTATTGACCGATGTTTATTTAACTTGGCTTGCTTATGCGCCCTATAATAGTGCGGCAGCGATTACAAAGTCAACTTTGGAATTTACAGTCTTCAAGTGGGAAAAATTGGATATTTCATTCTTGAATCAGGTTTCAAGCGTGCATTAGAGAAAGATAGTAAACATCATCGACTTTAGCGTATGCAGTATTTTGGAATTATTTGACAGATAAATTTTTATTGCTAAAAGCGAAGTGAGATTTTGGTGTTGTGTTGTGCACGTGTTTCGATTAGTTTCTTCTATCTATTTGGTGTTTATTATTTGAAAGAAACAATTTCCTTCTTCTTTCTAATTGAGAATTTGTGGATAATATCAATAACTAATCAGGTAATGAAAAAAATATGATTTTTCTTAGGTGGTTGTTTTTTTCATGTTGATCGAATGCAAAAATGGCGTCGCTTCTTTGAAGATTCTACTTTCACCTGAGGAGAAGTCGTCCAATATTCAAATGTGTTTTTTTCCTAAATACTACGATACAACATTAATTTTGAAATCGTGCAATTGTTTCTCTAATTCTCAGCTATGAACTTGACTTATTAACGGTGCATGACAAGCTGATTATTATCGAGAAATTCAGGGTCACAATCGCCATGTCTTTGCGAATAATTTACCAATTTGCAATTTGTCAGTTGCGATTGTATTGTGTACAAAGAAATGATAAATAAATGGAATTTGTGAGAGAAGTGATTCAGTGTGTTTAATTCGAATTGTTTATGATGAGCTATTCGAATGGAAAATGGATTTTTTTTGGAAAAAAATTCTTTCAATCGAAAGAGAAAAACTGAATTTCTGAAGGTGGATGCGTGTTGGCCGAGGGAATAAAATTGTTGCTGCGCAATCTCATTGACACTGTGATTCTCAAATAATATTCTTGATTATTGATTTTCTTGCAAAGCCGTCGTCAGTGGTATATATGGTATGTTAAGGCGTCCGCCACTCCACACTTCTGTAACAAACGCCATCATCCCCATAGGATGAATAGATACGCTCAGAAAGGGAGTCGAAGCGGCCGTTTTATCACCATTGTTGTGGGTGAAGCCACTGAAGGAGAGGCGCTAAAATCAGGCCCAAAGCCCAAGCTCTCTTGGCCACTTATTTTCGCTGCGTCCGAATACAGAAAAAGTATACGGGCTCCCTTCCGCAGAGAGTCGAAGCCGTTTAACAGAAGCAACCTTGCCGAAGTGGGCGTGTGCGGAACGACATTATTATTGTATGAAATTTTCTATCAACTCTTATGACTAGTAGTGGCTACAATGACGACGTCGATCATGACGAAGACCACCGCAACGTCGTCTCCTATTCGGAATAACTCCCCAAGCGCTACACTTGTATCCGTACGATAGTGGTTTTCTTGACGCTACAGTCGAGCATAGTGTCTACTACAGTAAAGAATTGCTCGTTTCGAAACGTTTCTTTCTCTTTTGAAAATTATCAACTATTTCCGCAAAAGCCAAAAAGCAAACGGAAATCGTATCGGAGTACAGTCATACATTTTTTATTAAACATAATTTTTACTCTTATCAACAAATCAAATGTAATCACAACAAATATCAATAAAAAAAAAAATTATATTTATAATATTTGCTGTGGTTTGTGACTTCTATTATTAATATTAGTATTATTATTTTAAATAAGTAGTAAAATAATTGTGTTTTAAAAAAAAAAAAATTTGCAATTTTTGTGTTATTTAATAATAAATTTAATAAATTTGTGACCAAAATAAAAAAAAAAAATACTTACACAGTGCAATAAAAAGAATTATTTTTGGTTATTTATTATTTTTACGTTTTAAAACTTAACAGCAAAATAAAAAAATATTTTTTATACAAAAAAGCTTGAATTTTCTTTAATTGTTATTTCTCTACTTTTTTTTTCTTCAAATAATTAAGTACGTTCATACATAATTACATACAAATATACGATAAGATATATTTAACAATAACAACAACAACAACAACAACAACAACAAATAATTAAAACATTTAATTTGACAAAATAAATTTAAACACACACTAAGGATTATTAAGTTCAAATCTTCAGAAAAAGAAATCATATAAATCAGGTAAATGAAAGTTATTCTTTTTGGTTTTTGTTTTTTGTTATCCTACAAAGAAAATTAGTTTTTAGCTTGGAAATTTTTTAAAAAAAAAAACCTTAAATTTGCTACATTCTTCACGTAGTTGCTATTATTTTTCTGCTTCGTTTTTTTCTTCCTTTTTATCTTGTCGTTGTTATTTTCTTTTGTTGGTAACATTGGAACTTGAACTATTTTTGCACGTCCTTACCACGAACACGCTATTATTTACATATATTACCTTATATGTGTAATAATCCTTGCTGTTGTGTGGTTGTAGACATTGAAATAGAAACTAAACATAAAAACTGCTCTTTTTTTTATGTGGTACAATTACCACTAATTTGTGTCCACATCAAATGCTTGACGTCATCGATTTTTTTTTTATTTTAACAAAAAAGGCAATTTTTGATGGCGTATTGATTTGTACACTTAATTGGCAACGATTTAAGTATGCGTTCTGTACGAGTAGTTCTTGTGCAAATACTTAACGAACGTAACCGGCTGACAATGGATTATTCTGAACTAATTGAGACTGGATGGAAGGTGCTTAGTGATGTTGTGTCCTTAAAAAAGGATCAAACAAACGAAAAAAAAAATTATTTTTCTTCTACGGATACATGTATTAGCACAAATTGAACAAGATATTGAATTTGTCGAAAATTAATTTTTCAGATTACATAGTCGGTCAAGGCTATTGTTGTCCCATTTAATCACTAACTAACACTACGTTATGTATATGTGTTGTATACTCGTAGTTTGAAGATATCTATTAAAATATTGACCATACAAATAAAACTTGTAGAGGGGGTGGATGCACACGTACGTACTAGTAAGATGCGGACATATTTAAGGACGTGATGTGCGACACTTTCAGGAATATACAATAAAACTTTCATATTTCCCCAATACGAAGTGTTTGGATTTTGGATTTTCGTCAACAATCCATTTTTATTAGGTTTTTAACATTTCAAAAAGAAAACTTTCCAGTTCTTACTTTATTTGAAACAATTGTGTTTAATAAACATTTGATTGAATAGTTTTTATTAAACTGAAACTTAGCTTTTTAAAATAAAACTGTATTATTGAGGGTGAGAAAGGTTGCTAATTTATTGAAAATTCAACAAAGTTGATCAGTTTAAGAAGTTCTACAATAATCAAAAAGGTTTAACTTTTGAGGTGGTTTTAGTACGGTTCATTATTACCAATTTTTTTCAATGCATATTTGCAAAAGAAAATGCAGTAATTTTTTTTATTTTTTCAAAAGAAAGTATAAATTACATTTTTTTTGGAAATTTTAAATTTTTATAAATTCTCTCAAAAATAATAAAAACTAAAAAAAAAAAAATTAAAATTTTTTGCCAATATTTTTACAATTGAAAAAAGATTCTTTAAAAATTATATCGAATTTAATTAGTTTTTTTTTTAAATAAAAATATTTAGTAAAATTTTCTTTTCCATAAAAATATTTTGTAATTTTTTTTTCGTAAACTTATTAATATTAAAAATAATCTGAATAAATTGTCAGTAAATAGTTTTAGTTTCCAATAAATCTGTTAATTATTTGAAAATAAAATTTTTTCCAATAATGTTAATTTTAAATATAAAAATACGAACTTTTCTAGTATTAATTTCTTTTTACCAAAATTCATTATGGGTAATTTTTTTTAATGTTTTTTTTTTTCAAAAAAAAATTACCTTATTTATTTTTATTTAAAAAAAAAGTATGTGCTAAAATTTTATTAAAAATTTTAAATTATTTGCCAATATTTTCACAATTTTTACAATTTTTTTGATTAGTTTTTTTTATTTAATAAAAATGTTTAGTAAAATTTTCTTTACAATAAAAATATTTTGCAATTTTTTTTTCGTAAAATTATTATTAATATTAAAAATAATAAAGTTCTAAATAAATTTTCGGTAAACAGTTTTGATTTTTAAAAAACTGTTGATTTTAAAATAAATATTTTTCCAACAATGTTAATTTTAAATAAAAATTATTAATAAATATTTTGAATAAAAATTTCTATTAAATATTTTCAATAAAAATTTTGAGTCGAAATTTCTATTAAATATTTTAAATTTAAATTTTCAGTCGATAAAAACTTTTAAGTATTAATTTGTTTTTATAAGAATTTATTATAGGTAATTTTTTTAAATGGTTTTTTTTTCAAAAGAAAATTTCCTTAATTTTTTTTTTTTTAAAAGAAAGTATAAAATATAATTTTCTTAAAAAATGTTAATTATTAGCCAATATGTTCAATTTTTGATTAGCCAATATCGAATTTTTGACAATTTTTTTAATTAGTTTTTTTTTTAAATAAAAATATTTACTAAAATTTTCTTTTCAATAAAAATATTTTGTAATTTTGTATTTTTTTCGTAAATAATAATTAAGAGTAAAAATGTTCTGAATAAATTTTCGGTACATAGTTTTAGTTTACAATAAACCTGTTAATTTTAAATAAAAAATTTTAAATATAAATTTTCTCAGTCGATAAGAACTTTTCTAGTATTAAATTGTTTTTACTAAAAATCATTAAGGGTATTTTTTAAAAATGGATTTTTTCAAAAGAAAGTTTTGTTAATTTTTTTTTTATTTTTTAGAGGAAGTGTAAATTAAAAATTTCTTGGAAATTTTAAACTTTTTTAGCAAATATTTTCACAAATAAGAAATGTTTTTGTAAAATTTATAACAAATTTCTATTAAATATTTTCATTATAAACTTTTAGTCGATAAAAACTTTCTAATAATTTATTTAACAAAAATACTCATCAGCAAAATATCCATTATTATAATAAAAATAAAAAATCTTATTAAAATACTAATAAAATACACTCAAGTTAAATTTGACTTCAACTTCTATACTCACTGTCAAAAGTTCATTTCTAAATTTGATTAAAAATTTCTACAAAGCCTAAATAGTTTCTGATAAAATAAAATTGGTTTTAGGTGGTTTTCATATTATTATTATTTTTTTGTTGTTATTGTTGAAAAGAACTTATTTAATGAAATAAAACTGCGGTTATAGTTAAAAGTTGTTTCAGAAATGAATACAGAAGCTTGATTAAACCACAAATCATTATAATATACAATAATAAAATAAGATAAAATGTTAAAAATCGAAGAAAACAAGTTTTTCAATAATCAATAATTTTACAAAAAAGAATATTTTTGATATTTTGATTAAATGATTATGAAAATATGTAAATTTGATTCAGTACAAATTCTAACATACGATACGGAATAGTCTAGTTTATAAATTTATATTCATATTTAAGTATAATTAGGAAAAGTTTACGTATAAATTTAGAGTTTTAATTAAAATGTTCAATATTCAATTTTTCTCTCTAAAATATTATTATTAATATCAGTGCGATAACTAAAATTCTGTCACATGTCCTAGGATCCATCTTTATAATACAATACAACCAAAAATCTAGCTGAAATTGTTTACAAAAAATTACGACATAAATTTTTCAGAAAAGAAACAGAAAATAAAATCTATTTTAAAAGAAATTCATCCCCAATTTCCTTAGTAATCTATGAACTAGAAAAAGACTCATTTACCCTTACTATTGATATCCAAACCTACCTTTTGCATCAGATTGGATACTGTGATTAGGAACAGGAGTTAAGTTAAATCTTATCAAATAGTTTCCTTTGCAGACATTCAGCTTCTTGGCGATCAATCTTAAAAAATAGTTTTTCTTTCCATGGGGAACTGTGAGCAATCAACCTCACCACACCTTACAGAATATCAATTTTTACCAATAGTCTTGCAGCCTTTAAAGCCATTTGTGGTTCTTCAGATCACTAAGCTCTCGTTTGGGTTCGACATTGATGCCGTATGTTCCAGATATGCTCGGCACTAAGCAAACTCATCAATTAGAGGGCGAGGCTTCTGCACCGTCCTTTCCTCACTGTAATACTAAATTTGTCTTTACCAGAAAGACAATTCCGTGGATGCAATGGCTTCACTATAATTACTTGTAGGTTTTCAGAGCCCCATATATGTATGTAATTGTACAGAGTGGACCAACTCTTTAGCCAATTGAATTTTGTATGTAAACATGGTTCGTAGCTCATCAAATACTGCACCACATATGTACTCAAAACGGTCTATTAAGTTTCTTATCATGTTTTCACTAAGGACTGTGACAGTATTAAAATGCTGACGATTATTTCTTTGTGTTGTTAATAATAGATCGTCCGGAAGAAAAATAAAATTCAACAATTTTTATTTTTTTACTGCACACTGAGTATGAAAACATTCTAAAATTTTATAAAATTCTTTATAATCTATAATTTTATAAAATTACAGTCCAAGTTGGCCAACCCTGTAGTAAAACCAGTCTATTCAGTAACCATTCCGAAATTCTAGGTAAGGAACCTTCTCAAAACGCAGACTGGGCATATCGCACTTATCTACGATTTCCTCATGCGTTAAGTAAATACCACTTAACCTAGAATTTATTTTTGAATAAAACCCACTTCATTGTGAAGTTCCAAACATACCTTTTCCTTAGTCCTCTTTTTAATTTTGTAAAACAATCTAATTTCCTCCATCAAATTTAATAACATCTAATTGCTCTCTTCTACCGACAAGTTCGGCCATTTTGAATGTTCATTTAATTTTTGACAGCTGCTTTGCTGGCACGTATTTTGGCTCGTCTTCGATTTTTGCTCAATTTCGACCAAAAACAGCGTCGCATTGCTAAGGAGCTGTTGGACTCTGTCCGCGACGGTACACAAATTTGTTCCAGATGGTCATAACTGATGACGAATCATGGGTTTATGGTTATGACGTGGAAACCAAAGCTCAATCATCCCAATGGAAGACCAAAAAAAGTGCGCCAAGTTCGGTCGAACGTAAAGGTTTTGCTTACAGTTTTTTTTCGATTGCAGGGCCGTGGTGCATCATGATTTCTTGGCACAGGGTAGAACGTTCAATAAGGAATATTACCTGCAAGTTATGCGCAAGTTGCGCAAAGCAATCCGCCAGAAACGCCCAGATTTGTGGAAGAATAAAAATTGGCTTTTGCCATTTCTTGGCCAAAAACAACACACTAATAATGCCGCAGCCACCGTATTCCCCAGATCTGGCCCCCTGTGACTTTTTCTTGTTCCCGAAACTGAAGAGCCCCATGAAAGGGAGATGCTACGATTGAGGAGATAAAGACGGCTGAACAAGATCACAAAAAATGATTTTTTTGAAGTGCTTCGAGGATTGGAAAAAACGTTGGCACAAGTGTATAATATCTGGTGGGGATTACTTTGAAGGGGACAAAATAGATATTCATAAATAAAAATAAATAATTTTTGAAAAAATACAAAATTCACGATACTTTTTGAACAGAATTCGTATTGCTACCATATGACCTCATGGTCATGGCGCTTCAAAATGCCATCTAGCTTTTGTCTCTGAGCTCATACATTCAAATAATAAAAATCCACAAAATATATATTATATTTATTTTAAAAGGAAACCTTTCCATTTGTTGTAATATTTTTTTTTATTGGTGAAATCGTTTTTTTAAATTTCTTGTAAATTTCTTCTATCATAAAAATATTTTTAATGATTAAAATAGATTCTTGTTATTATTTGTTAGTTACAATAAATAAAAAAGAATTTCCAACAAATGGGACAGTTTTTTTTTGTGGTACATGGAATTGATGTTCTTTGCTGTGGTTGATTGAAAATGCTAAGAGAATCTCGAATAAGAATAATATTTTCCGATATGTAATAGGCTACTTGACAATCAATGTGGGTGTTTGTGCTTATTGCAAATGTATTTTGTTTTTGCGTATTTATTTATATAGAAAAATATGGTGTAGATGTGAAGGTACAATGAGAAGAAGTCAGACATCCGTAATAAAATATCAAGTGCAAACAGGAGTACTATTGAATTGCTCATTTTGAAAGTTTATCCAAAGTCCTTCAGACCGTAATTATTGGTAAAGGAAGAACTTTTACTTCATGTCCATTCTTAGTTGGAAAGTGTTTTTTTTTGCTGTTGTTCAAATCACTACTGTAGGTTTTTTTTTTTTTTTTGTTGGTATTAACGAAGAAGCATGAGCTTTAATCAAATTAGATTTTTATTTAATAGAAAATGGGAAATGTTTTCGTCCAAGAATCACGTATAAAGAGAAATTTATCTTTTCCTTTTTTCTTATTGCATTCGCAATTCTTCTTGCTTCATGGTCAATGACGCTTTTATTGTGTCATTAGATCTCAACAAGAACTTGAATAAGTCTGCATGAGTTCATTTTTGGAAGTCGACTTTCTGTAATGTAAATGATGTCATAGCCAAATGATCAGCAGCTATTTAAGTAAAAAATTAACAAATCATCTTATACTCATACATTCATGTACGTACGTCTGTATTCGTACTCACCACACAATAAGTTTTATTATTTGTTATTTGCTCGGCAAAATTAAATGAAATCGTGTCGGTAAGAGAACAATCTTCACCCCAAAAGAGAACTTACAGATATGGTGTGTGTTTCTTGAGGTTTTCTTATTTTCTGGCTTTTATTTTAAAAAAAGATTTTTTTTTGTATTTTATAATTTTTCATGAATCATCATACTATTCGGTTAATTTTATACAAATTATTGCTTAGATTTGATGATTTATCACCCAGAGCGCTTCAGTGATTTAGTTTTTTGGTTGTTGTTTTGCGTATCTACTGGAATGCAATATACTCACTAGTTTATTTCGAGAAAATACAGTGTAATTAAAATATTATTTAAAATATCGGAAAATTGATTTTTGTATTTTGAGATACTTTTTCGTGTTTCTGGAAAATACAGTCCTGTCATCTGACCAAATGTATCGGATTATTTTTTAGCTGTTTGGGTTTTCATAGTTTTATTTTTGACAGATCACGCGTGACACGTGACGTATGTCAAAGTCGAAAATGCTCAATTAGCATTGCCATTTCATCAGCGAAAGATTTACACCCGTACAACATTTACAAATTATTGTATTTTATTATCAAAATTCGTGCTCTGTGATAAATGTTTTTTTTTATTTTATGGTCGCCATAATCGACCTACTTACTACTGAGCAATCAAGTCAAGCTATAGTGACAAAATATCGCATCAATTTTGCGCTATTGTTCATCAAACTACCAACCCTTGGGCGTAGAGTGCGTCCAGTGTTGGTGAAGAGCACGATTTGTCCATCCGTCGCCGTTCACAGCAATTTGGATTATGTTACTCGACTTTCGTGTTTTGGAAGCGTATAAAAAACAGCTCATGCAAGAACTGAAGCCGAACGACTTTCCAAGGCGTCGAATTTTCGGTGGCTTTATGCAGAATTTTCACAAGCTTGACGCGCGTGCTTCCTTTATGAAAGTAAACCATACGAGGTCTGTTCAAAAAGCATCGCGAATTTTGAATTTCCGTGGGTTACGTTTATTCGATTTTCGATTTTTTGTGGCGTTATGTTGGTACTCATGTCTCTCACTTATGCCGACAAGTTCGGTCATTTTGAATATTCAGTTAATTTTTGACAGCTGCTTTGCTTGAACGTATTTTGGCTCGTCTTCGATTTTTTCTCATTTTCGACCAAAAACAGCATCGCATTAACATTGCTAAGGAGCTTTTGGACTCTGTGCACGACGACCCAAATTTGTCCAGAGGTCATATTTGTGGCGTTATGTTGGTACTCATGTCTCTCACTTATGCCGACAAGTTCGGTCATTTTGAATATTCAGTTAATTTTTGACAGCTGCTTTACTTGAACGTATTTTGGCTCGTCTTCGATTTTTTCCCATTTTCGACCAAAAACAGCATCGCATTAACATTGCTAAGGAGCTTTTGGACTCTGTGCACGACGACCCAAATTTGTCCAGAGGTCATATTTGTGGCGTTATGTTGGTACTCATGTCTCTCACTTATGCCGACAAGTTCGGTCATTTTGAATATTCAGTTAATTTTTGACAGCTGCTTTACTTGAACGTATTTTGGCTCGTCTTCGATTTTTTCCCATTTTCGACCAAAAACAGCATCGCATTAACATTGCTAAGGAGCTTTTTTTTTTTGGAAAACCAAAGCTCAATCATCCCAATGGAAGCTGCGGCACGAGACAAAACCGAAAAAAGCGCACCAAGTTCGGTCGAATGTGAAGGTTTTGCTTACAGTTTTCTTCGATTGCAGGGGCGTGGGCAAGTTATGCGCAAGTTGCGCGAAGAAATCCGCCAGAAACGCCTGGATTTGTGGAAGAACAAAAATTGGCTTTTGCCATTTTTGGCCAAAAACAACACACTAACAATGCCGCAGCCACCGTATTCCCCAGATCTACCCCCCTGTGACTATTTATTGTTCCTGAAGCAGATTCTTTGATCAATTTTTTGGAATGGGCAAAAATAGAAGACGAACCAAAACACGTGCAAACAAAGCACATGTCAAAAATTAACTGAACATTCAAAATGGCCGAACTTGTCGGCATAAGTGGCAGACATGAGTACCAACATAACGCCACAAAAAATCGAAAATCGAATATACGTAACCCGCGGAAATTGAAAGTTTGCGATACTTTTTGAACAGACCTCGTATTATAGGTAAAATGCCGTATTATGCGAAATTATTTTATTCAAGCAAGCTTTCTACTGAAGATGGCCATATCTTAGCATTTACGCTTCATTTTTTAGTTCTTTTACAGAAGACTTGTTATGTTTTTAACTAAATTTAAAAAGCCAGGATGTACGGTAGTTTAAATTTTTTTTTGTAATCCGAACGTGAAGTTCTAGAGATATGGGTTAACAAGGACCTGAAGAAGACGTGGGAGTGAGAGAACATGCTGGCAGAATCGCCTTCTGTTTTAATTAAACAGCTTTTTTATTGAAGCTTTCTTCTCCACACATGTACTCAGTTGCCCTATTATTGGCTAAAAGGAAAGATCATTGTCGCTTGCAAAAGGAATATTTCAAAATATATTTTGGCCGCGGAGTGCCATATGTGGTTTCGATAAAATGATACCACAATCTAAAACTTCCAAGAACACATAATTTCGAGATTTGCTGGCGTCAATTTGACCTTTAGAATCGTGCGATTTGCCACCGCTGGACTATTTCTTGTGAGGCCTAAGCTAAAAATTTTCTTTTTACAAATTATCAACAAACCAACTATTTTACTAGTATTGAAACCGCAAAAGATCAAAATTTTCTTATCGATTTATAAGATCGAAAGAGCTGTAAACCAGCACAAAAAAAATCTAATAAAAAATAATTTGAAAATTTTTTTTTGTTTCTGACCCCAAATCTAGATTTTTTTATTGGTCGCTTTAAAAACGCAAAACTTTGGTTCCACAATACTTCTTCTGTTATTGTTGTACTAAAATTAATTTGCTTTAAAAACTTTTTTTTTAATCAATACTTTCTACTTTCTAGTGATGATTTTGTACTATTCAAAAAGAATTTAGTTTGTTATTTAAATCATATTCAAAAGATATTTTCTGCTACGTAAAACTGATTTAGGTACAAAAAAGAAAGAAAAAAATGGTCGTAACTTGTATCTAAATAACTTACTTGTCACATTTGATCAAAGAAGATAATAGAATTTACTACGATAAAAAAATCAATCCTTCTTCCAAATGTATTTCTACCATTACTTTACCGTTTAAGGATTTTTATATCCTTTTTTTTTATTGATACGAAAATAAAATTCCGAGTCGGAAACTTTTTATTGAAAATATTTTACGAATAAATCGCTTTTTTCTTGTTGCCTTTTTAGTTTGTCATAAATAATAGTGCAATCGATTTTCTCAAAAACGATTTAAGGACATTTTGCATATCTGTTATCCAAATAAGAGCTTATTTTTAGTATGCATACTTTTTTATTTTTTCAATATGCGCAAGTAAAGTTAATTTGCAGAAAATTCTGCCTGCATAATCATATTTCTCTAATCCTGTTCCCACTGGGTGGGGTTTGGATGAAAGAATGATCCTATTTTAAACTAATTTCCCTACCATCTTTTTGTTGTTGGCTTTTAAATGATTAGTAATATTTCTTCTCAGATAATCGAAATATTTTTTGCACACATTTAATTGAATGAAGTTCGTTTACTAACACAAAATTGGGAATAAAAATAATCATAAGCAAGAAAAGAAAATGAAATTAAAGTGAAAGAAAATTTTCACAAACGAAAATTCGAGAAAAACTCCTTTGAGCTATGTGCAAAATAAGGACATCAAATATGTTTGTATGTACATGCTTGTATGATGGTATGTAGGGCCTTCGAATTTTAAAGCAGTTTTCAGAATAGAAATAGTTTTACGCTTGACTAGGGAATAAGAAAATAGATACCGACTGGCAAGCTGCTGCTGGTTGACTTCCTTTTCTGCATTCCGTTTGTGTACGTTCGTCTTTATCATTTAACACTCACCATCGGCGTCATCCTTGAATAAAAATTCCTGTAGGCGCATATTCGCCCACTACTACCTATCAGGGTGTATGGCATAGCACATGCGTAATAGTGTGAATATTTCAACAAACGGTCAACAACAAAAAAAAAGATTTTTCTTTTATGTAAATGGGGGTAGTTTCATAAAGGTTTATCCAATTTGTACTTAAGAAAGTAATATTAAATAAAATACAGTTAAAATTCAAATTTTGATAAAATTTTCATTATATTATGGACTTGACTGGGGCATTGCCATTATGTATGGAATAAAAAATTATTTAAAAAAATGCCCCAAGGCCTCTTGCAGAATGCTGTATTTTTGAGGTGATTTTTGATAAGTTTGTCGTACATTTGGGTATGTAATTTAGCTATTACTTGGCGGATGTTGGTTTTTATATGCTTTTAAAGTTTGAGAATTTTTTTGCACAAATAAGATCTGTTGAGTGGCCATACAAGAAAGTGTCCAACGTCCTCAAATCGGAAGATCTTCCGATTGTCATCACCAAATCACGAAATTATGTGTTCTGTGAACGTTTCGTGTAATAAAGCCAAAATTTATCATGTTGTGCGGCTTGTGGCTCTGTATTTTTCAAACCTCATATGTTCCAAAATTAAAATCTTTAAGCTCAGTCTGAGAAAAGTTAATTGGCAGTAATGGTCTCAACTATAGGGTGGTCCATCTAGCGGTTCCATTTTGAACTACTATTTATTTGAAGTACTAGAGTGTTAAATGTCACCACGAATTGACAGATTGTTAGTTCAAAGTCAGAATTTTACGAAATGGTAATCCATACGCTTGAAGAAAAATGGGAAATATTGAGAACTTACTTCCAAAGTGATGAGTCTTCAACCCAAACTGTGAGAAATTTAAAAAAAAAATGAGTAAAGATCGAATGCCATCACGTGAATTTGTGGGCAAATTCGTGAATCGAGTTCGCGAAACTGGTTTGTTGGTTTCCAAAGCAACTAGTTCCCGCTCTAAGACAGTGCGTACGACCGAGAATATTGCCGCCGTTGCTGAAAATGTCAGTGATCATTCATCAACATCAACTCGTCACCGTTCTCAGGAATTGAACATTTCTCGCACTTCTCTGTTGAGAATTTTGAACAAAGACCTCGGTATGGAAGCTTACAAAGTTCAATAAGTCCAACAGCTTAAGCCCCATGACCATCCGATGCGTTTTCGGTTTGCCCAATGGGCTCAAGATCAATTGGCCGAAGATGAGCATTTTTACCGAAAACTCTTTTTTTCGGATGAAGCCCATTTCCACCTCGGTGGGTATGTCAACAAACAAAATTGTCGAATCTGGGGCTCAGAAAATCCATACGTCACCATGGAAAAGCCGATGCATCCACAACGAGTCACGGTTTGGTGCGGATTTTTAAGTGGAGGCATCATTGGCCCGTTTTTCTTCGAAAACGATGAAGGAGCCGCCGTTACGGTCAATGGTGAGCGCTATCGTGGCATGCTCAATAAATTTTTGTTTCGAAAAGTTGAAGAGAATGGCATGGACGACATTTGGTTTCAACAGGACGGGGCCACTTGCCACACAGCCAACGTAACAATCCAACTTTTGGGCACTGCTTTCGAAAACCGAATAATCAGCCGAAATTCTGATGTCAATTGGCCACCTCGGAGCTGTGATTTAAGCCCGTTGGATTATTTTATGTGGGGGACGCGTTAAGGCTAAATGTTACGCAAGCCATCCAGAGATAATTGAGGCCTTGAAACACGAAATCAAAGTTGCCATTGAAGAGATACAGGCCCGGACAATCGAAAATGTACTGAAAAATTGGGTCGAGCGAATGGGGTACTGTAACGCCAGTCATTTAAATGATGTTGTGTTTCATTCTAAAATTTCAAGGTTCAATCTTTTTAATAAAACCGGAACTTTAAAAAAAACATAGACTAGTTTTTTTTTGTTTACTTTTTAAAATGGAACTTCTAAATGGTCCACCCTGTATATTTTCAAGGAAATACGGACATATTCAGACGGCATTTTTGCCTATTGAACCTAAATTTGTCATGTCGTATAGATTATAGCGCCGTTTCAAGTCCAGACCAAGAAAAAGTCGATTATTATGTGGCCATAGGACTCAGAATTGATGGTAGCAAACTATCCTTCTTATTAGTCAAAGAAATGATACCTTCAGACTAAAAAACACATACGAAGGTCCGTTTTGACAAATACAATGGCTTCTCCACAGTCACTTGTGGGTTTTCAGAGCCACATACACGGAAATTATTGTCGTATCCATAGAGCGACAATGGAGCTTCATTGTTTGAAAAAATTATTTTTACGAAATGTGACTATGGCAGAATCACTACTTTTATAAAAAGTTTTTCAAATTTTAAGTGCAGTTAAACGATTCATAATGTAAAATAAAAACCTTTTATGTTTGACAGCTGTCAAATGGTGGGGTTGTACTTTTTAAAGCACGAAATAACGGTTTATCCTTTTTATCTGGTTAATAAAACATTTTATAATAAGATACAATCACATCACGAACATAAAAGAGATAATCGATAATTTTTGACTGCAGGGGATTAGATTCGACAGGAATTGGAAAGCTGATCTTATCCTTAAGTTCATATTGGTTTCAATAAAGCAATCATTGTGTGAAAGTACTTGGCTGTCTACTGTGACTTTAGAAAGTATGTCTAAAAGTGGTATTTCATTGACAATAAAAAATATATATGGAAGGACATGGTTAATGGTAAGCCTTAAAAGTTACGTGGACATTTTTCCGTTTGTTCACTTTTATTCTTCGCTTGAAAAACCAGTAATAGAGAATTTCTTTATTC
The DNA here is from genome assembly GCA_958298945.1 of Atherix ibis. Taxonomy (NCBI): domain Eukaryota; kingdom Metazoa; phylum Arthropoda; class Insecta; order Diptera; family Athericidae; genus Atherix; species Atherix ibis. The sequence continues at coordinate 85,139,839 of OY282607.1, forward strand.
ATTTTGTTAACTTTCAACGAATTGTACTACAAGTTGAAATTTGGAATACGAAACTTTCCATTTTCATCATATTTTACGAGTATATGTTTGACAGCTGTCAAATGACGGGGCTGTACTTTCAGAACCGGTTTTGTGAAGCTGTCAGTATTTCAAGTTTTCTAGTAAAAAGTAATATAGTAGATTAGTGAGATGATATAAATTTTTCAATTAAATACTTGAATATGCTACGAAAGTGTAATTTACTATCGAAGTAATTTAAGAGTACATTTTTGGGGGTTTAAAGAACCTGCCCTTCCACTATGTAATTATTTAAAAAAAATCTCTGAAATTTTACTTAAAAATATGGTAATAAAGTGCTATTTTTTTATTAAAATTTCAGTTCTCCAGTGAATTTGATTTCTTTTTTTGTTTGTATAGAAGGTCTCTGAGATAAAAATCAGAGGCCATATTATAGTGCCACGACCATGAGGCCATTTTACCACTTCACGTTGCATGTGAAGTGACATTGCCAGCTGCCCCTTATTGAAACTGGTCAATAGTTAGTTAGTAAGTTGAGGGTACATATCAGTGATTGTTTTATTTTGTGAAAAAGGATTTGCATGCTCCACAGCGGAAGGAGTTCTTTTTAAAAAGAAATTCTGTTTTAAGTGTCTTGTCATTTAAAATATGCGATGAATTTTAAGTTAAATCTACTGACAATAATATTACACAAAATACATTTTATAATAAAATTGAATTAAATTTTCAATGTTAAACACATTATGTCATTTGGTATTGATAAACATAGGCCAATTTTTCTTTTACAATATAAATAATGTTATTAATAGTTTTTTTTTTTTAAAATAAAATTGAATTTAAGAGAACTTTTTTAATTTTCATTTTTATTTTTATTCCTTTTTTAAAAATTTAAATTGTTAAATTATCATGTTCTTATGTCCTCCTAAACATTCAACAACAGAAAAAAAACAACAAATAAACAATTTTTTTGCTAACTCATAATTACGAATCCATGTTAAGGGAAAATAAGTGAAAATGTTTTGGCTCACCTGTGGGGTTGTTTAGATATTTGGTGTATTCTCGTATGTTCTTGATGAAAATCAATAAAATTCCAACGAGAGAATAACGTGCCAGCTTAGTTTGTGTAATCCCAAGATAGTCGGAAGTTGGTGGTAATTTCTTTCATTTTTTCTTCTTCTTATTTTAATAGAATCATATTGAGTAAGCTTTTTATAATCTTTTCAATTTAATATTTCCCTAATATTCTATATACTTTGTATAGGAATAGAGGGATTTTTCATTCGTTTTATAAAAAAATATTTATAAATATTTCCTGAATAAAAATCTTCTATTATAATTAAATTTATTTTTTATTATTATTATTATTTTGAAATTTTTGGTTAGTCGAAAAAGTTCGTGGCATATGGAGTTAAAAGCAAATATCTCAGTAAATATAGTCGCATTGGAACAGGACCAGATGTGCGTTTTATAGATGACACTTAAATCTAAATTTTAAGTGTAATTTTTTAACTGTACTTTCCAAAAAACAAATTGGATAATTCTTTATGTCAATGTTCCGATTTACTTTCGTTAAATAAAGTAACAATAGTACAGCATAGTCAAACAGAATATAAATACTTTCACTTATCACACCTGCCTACCCACCATCAAAACAGTACCATATAAAATTTATATGTTACGGCAAAAAAAAAACATTACAACTCCTCGAAAAAATTTGTCGAAAAAGTTCGTGGCGTTTTCCGACAGATAGAGTTAAAAGCAAATAACAAAGCAATAGTACCAACACTAGACGCACGTTTAATAGGTGACACTTAATGCTTTGCTTAAGTTCAAAAAATCGATCAGAATAAAGAGAATTTTTTTTATATTTTACAATTCTACTACGACATAGGCGACAACGCTTCGCAGGCTTGTGAAACAATTAGCAGGCTTGTGTTTATGGTGAAGGTGCTGTATTCAAATCAGCAGCACGCAAATGGTTTGTTCGCTTTCGTTCTGGAAATTCGGATGTCAAAGATTAGATTTTTTCTGGTCGGCTAATTAGCGGAAAAAAAGTATGACCGGCATATCAGTAGTCATGACATAGCTTATGAATTAAGATAGATGAACGATCACAAAAAATTTCAACGCCAAAATTGACGGCCAATAAGGTTATGCTGTGTGTGTGTGTGTGGTGGGCCTTGAAGGGAATCGTTCATTATGAACTACTGTTAACTCGGTACTATACTGTGAGCAATTACATACGTCAAGCGATTGAGATAAAACGGCCAGAATTGATCAATAGGAAGGGTGTCGTCTTCCACCACAATAACGCTCGACCACACGCATTTTTGATAAGTTGCCAAAAATTAAGAGAGCTTTTCTGGAAAGTTTTGTTGCATCCACCTTAAAGCTTAGAAATAGCACCCTCGTACTACTGCTTCTTTAGGTCTCTTTCAGAACACTCTTAATGGAAATAAGCTGGCTTCAATAGAGGCCTGTAAAAGCCGCTTGATTCAGTTTCTCAACCAGAAGCCATAGAAATTCTGTATTGATGACATTTATGGCTCTGACGATAAATGGCGAAGTACTTTCAATAATAATGGAGAATATTTGTTTTGATTACATTGATTTGAACACTTTCATTGTAGGCGTCTCTATTTTACTCAAAAAACACCACGAACTTTTTCGACTAATCAATATTTTTTTTTAGAATTTAATCCTTTCACACAAATTGAAATATTGGCGCATGTCTTATCATTATAAAATCGTACAAAGTAAATAAGTGTTAATAGGAGTATTTACAATGTATTTTTTGTTATTGAAAATCTGAAATAACACGCCTGCCTCCGCCCCAGAAACATATATTCATTTATGCTCATATATGTTAATAATATCGATTTTCTATTATACCAAAAATAAAATGAAAACTATTGCAACTTTCGCTAACGTTTTTAACATTGACAAACAGAGAGAATATCGTATTGATAATAAAAATATTTTGATAGTTGCTTTTATATTGTTTGTTTTAGAATAAATTATTTCTATTTGGTTTTCTTTTTAAAAAGGATAATTGACTATAGTTTACGTCTATTCTTGCGTGCAGTACTAAATATCCGTTTATTCATTGTAATTGAAATATTTTTCGTGAAACTCTTTTCATACGACGATTTTCTATGAATTTATACTAATTTATACAAAAAATATACGATAACTTACATAAATATAAAATGTTGATATAATATTCATGTTTACTAATAAATTGAAATTGAATAGGAGAATGCTTTTAAATTGATTCAAAACATATTTTTTACTGATGAAAATTTTATTTCAAATAATCCATCATGATTTGCATGAGGTATGAGAAAATAAAATGTAAAACAACAAAGTTCACATGTACTCTAAGGTGGATTTTTATAACCTCTTCCGTCCCAATTTTTGTGGTTTTGTGTTGGAAAATTTATTCAGTTTCAATGGAAAAACAATGCATCATCTCAAGGTTATTGTCTTAAATTTATTATTATTATTTGTTTCGAAAATGTCTTCTTTGAGAAATTCTTCTCAAGAAATTTGTGGTTTTGTAAATATTAATTTTTGGGAGCAGGTGAAATCTTCACAAGTCAAATTTTATTCAATACAATCATTATTGGTAATTTTTTTAAGTTATTGTAGTTTGAAAAATACGAGTAGCAAGTCCTTCGAGAAAATATAGTAAATTATTTTTAATAAAAAAAAAACAAAGAAAAATTTAAAAAATAAATAATTAAAACGTTGAAATTTGCTTCAAAAGTGATTATTTTGCAGTAGCCACATTTCGTGGTGAATTTTCTGCAGTGATGAGGCTCGGTGGACATGTAAAAAAGCAAAATTACCATGTATGAGGCTCTAAAAGCCCACAAGTAATAGTGAAGAAACAATTGTATTTGCGAAAAGTGACTGCCTGGTTTGAGGGTTTCTTTGGACCATACGAGGTCTATTCAAAAAGTATCGCGAATTTTGAATTTCCGCGGGTTACGTATATTCTATTTTCGTTTTTTTGTGACGTTATGTTGATACTCATGTCTCTTACTTGTGTCGCCAAGTTCGGCCATTTTGAATGTTCAGTTAATTTTTGACAGCTGCTTTGCTTGCACGTGTTTTGGCTCGTCTTCGAATTTTTCCCATTGCAAAAAATGGATCAACAAATCTGTTTCGGGAACAAGAATAACTCACAGAGGGCCAGATCTGGGAAGTACGGTGGCTGCGGCATTATTAGCGTGTTGTTTTTGGCCAAAAATTCGCGCACAACCAACGATGCGTGACCAGGGGCGTTATCATGGTGCAAAAGTCAATTTTTGCTTTTCCACAAATTAGTAAAATTAGTGGAGGGGATAATTAGTAAAGCAAAGCTTATTATAAATAATTCCAACACGTGCAAGCAAAGCAACTGTCAAAAATTAACTGAATATTCAAAGTGGTCGAACTTGTCGGCATAAGTGAGAGACATGAGTACTAACATAACGCCACAAAAAATCGAAAATCGAATGAACGTAATCCGCGGAAATTCAAAATTCGCGATACTTGTTGAACAAACTTCGTATTTATATTTGAAAATGAATAAGAATGGTTGATGGTTGATATGATAAATTTTGGCTTCATTAGGTTGAATTTTGGGAATTTCGTGATGTCAATTGCCCTTAAAAATCTTGCGCTTTGATACCATTGTTCTTTTTCTTTTGGGGCTGCGCAAAAAAAAATTATGTTAACACAGACAGTCTTCAAACTTAAGAGCATTTAAAAGCCAACATCCTTTAAGTAATGCCAAAACTACAGCCCGAAATGTATAAAAAAAAGTCATAAAATATAACCTCAAAAGAATCCAGTTCTGCAAAAAGTCTTGTGGCAGCCATTTGAATAATGTTATATTGCATGAAAAAATTGCAAAATCCCAGAAATACCATATAGTTCAATTTGAATTAAAACGATACCTGAGTTTTAAGTCTGTTTAATTTAAATTTACTTCCTGAAACAAATATCGGATAACCTTTTTTCTTAACTGACAGTTTCTCTACCCTTTGAAACTATTCGTGAATCGCCAAATGATCCGGCGCTCAATGACATTTGTCGAAATTTGTTAAACAGAAATTAGCATTTGCGTTCGTAATTGATTGAGGACATATTTGTAAATTATAATTTTTTTTTTTAACTTATAAAAAGTGTTTTATTTAAAATTAGTTTCCGAAGCTCTTTCGGATAGCCTTTATAATGTTACATAAAATTTTAAAGCCTTTGTGTTGACATAAAAAATTTTAATTTGTTCAGAAACTGCCTATTTTTGTTGTACATCCTTATAGTTTTCAATATGGAACATATTATATTTGCTATTGATCAACAAAAATTTGTCCCCGTTTCAATTAATCTTTGTAAACCAGAAGAAAAAAAAATTATATAAAAATTTGGAACATAAGAAAACTTTTATCCTGAAATTAATTTATTTCATGGCAAACTAAATAAATATCTCCGAATATAGAGAGAAAACTTTTAGCAAATAATTCAATCTTTAAACACAAATAATTTCATTAAATTTATTTTATAAAAAAAAGTCCTAAATTTTCGGAATTCTTAATTTTTTTGAGTAAAATAATTTATCAACAAGTCTCTTGTCTCTTGTTTGGTTGGATATTTTGTTTTAAAAAAAAAAGATGGTAAACCAGAATAAAATTTTAAGGTTAAAACAAAGTTTTCGTTAGATACAGATCACCTTATTCTATTAATATTGTATGCTGCGGGCAAAAGTAAGGGCACCAACCACATCCTGTTTCAAATAATCAAATACACCACCTTTTGAGGAAGGCAAAATGTCACCACCTTTCGAGGAAAGCAAACTCACCACCTTTCGAGGAAAGCAAAGACACTGCTTACAGAGGAAAGCAAAGACACCTCCTTTCGAGGGAAGCAAACCCACCACGTTTGAACAAATTTCTCCATATTTGCTTGTTCAGTTGTGTAGTAACCACTTTAAAACTGATGGAGTAAAATTCATTCAATTAAGATGCTGGCAAATTTTGTCGGAAAATTAATTATCAACTTTGAAAATATATCCGAGTATTTATAGGCAGAGAGGTGGATTGCATCTGTAATAATCGTAATTACTTAGAAATCTACCTGTACAAGTAAATGCATAAATGAGTTGTTAGTTAGCCCGTTTCATAGGGGAATATTGTAAAAATAATAATTTACAATGAAATTTACTAGGAATTTTCTGATCGATTTAAAAAGGTATACTGATTCGTATTTCATTATATTTTCATTGGTAGCTATTTTTACATACATACCAGTGAAAATTTAATGAAATACTTTAAGACTACTTAAAGTATTTCATTAAATTCTCACTGGTAGCTATTTTTTTATATTTTATTCAAATTTCTAATCAATATTTTTAAAAATAAAATGATTAAAATTGATATTGAAAGAAGGAATTTATAAACAAAACGAAAATTTGAAGCACTCTTAAATTGGCCAATTCAAAAAGTATCTAAAAATAATTATGTATATTAGATTTGAGGAAAATTTCAATTTTAAAATTACTAGCAAATTTTTATTGAAAACGAACTTAAATAATTAAAAAAAAATATATATGAACAGTATTTAAAGATGTAGTAAATCAACTCAAAGTCTGTGATTTTAAGAATCAACGTCGCTTTTTGAAAACGTTTTTTTTAAACAAAAATTCATATATTAATCATTTTTCAAGTTTAAAATAAAGGTGTTTTTCTTTTCAATTTATAATTTACTATAAAAGTTTTTTAGAAACAAAAAAAAAACAAGTTTTACTTTAGAAACAAAACCCAAATAGTTAGCAGAATATTAAAAATTTTAGCTTAATTTGATTTGATGTAAATTACCAGGTGTATAAGATTAAACCCGCTGTTTTCTAGTAAAAAAAACACGTTTTTTTTCATAGAAAGCAAAAACAAATTTATTCAAAGTACTTGCCCTTGCTAGCTACACATTTTTCCCATCTCTCGGGCAATTTGTGGATACCACGCCAAAAAAATGCCTTCTCTTTCGAGGCAAACCACTCAACAAGCCATTTTCGGACGTCTTCGTAAGAATCAAAGTGCTGCTCACTCACGCCATCTATGACCAAACAGCGAACTAAAAATAATTAGAAATAAATTTATTTTTTTAAGCTTTTAAACCTGGTATTTTAAACTTCGACTAAAAATAATTAGAAATAAATTTATTTCACTTTTGTAAAAAAAAACAACGAAAGTGCAAGAAGCACATGGTCTCAAACCACCTCGATCCATGATGGATTTTGTGGTTAGTAACCTTAACTAAAATAATAGTAAGATTAAGGCTTCTACCCAACCTCAATATCATGATGCAAGTAGAGCAGAAATATCGTAGGGATAACTAAGGAGACAGTACCTAGTGAGTAGGCCAATGAGTTACCTTAGGTGTGATTTGGAGCGTTTTCGGACCTCTAACGCCCTGTTTTTAAAAAAAAGCGATGCAATGTGGTAGCTGTGGTTAACACCCATAACGCGGGTATGGTCTCCGAACCACTGGTTGGAGGTACCAGATTTTATCTCACGGGCTGTCACTGTGATGCGTTGATTGACCGTATTTTAATTCCTTTGTATTATGTCTACCGATAGATATGCTACGTAAAAATTGCTACCATGTGGATCCGGCACCTTTAGTAGCAACGTGGTGGCTGCGTTTAGAAAAAGGCATGCATTTTTTACAGTGATTCATCTTCATCAAAGGCCCAACAACCGAGAGTCCGGTCTAGGCCTGCTTACAGCGTTCTAGCTATCACTGTCGTTCCATCGAAGGCAGAGTCTACCTCGTCTTTTGGGACCATAAATAGAGACACTAAACTTTCCGGACAGGATCTTTCTCATCCATACGGATTAAGCGCCCAGCCCAACGCATCCTATTGAGCCTAATTGTATCCCCAACCGGACGGTCGAGGTAACGCTTCAGGATATCATCATTAAATGTAGGGTGCCAAAATTCTTCTTCTGCTGACAACCCAAGTTCCCGAAGAATACATGAGATTGGCAAGATTAATGTCTTCTACAGCAGTGGCTTCGATGTTATAATCAGAGTTTTCGAGCGAAGTAATTTAGACTGACGTAAGTAGGCTCTGTTGGTTGCCAGCAGTCATGCGCGGATTTCGTTCTTCAGTGCTAGTTGGTTTTGTCTTTGATGCCAATGTTGCCACTATGCACTTTGTTTTTGCCGCCGGCTCAATCTTGATGAAGGGCTTTCGTACAGGTCTTTCTGATCGACACATAATGTCAATGTCGTCGGTTTAGGCAAAAAGCTGTGTGGACTTAATGAGGATGGTACTCCTCATGCTTACCCCTGATTCACGAATCACTTTTTCCAGTGCCAAGTTAAAGAGAACGCATGAAAAAAATTCAATCCCGGGGAATTATCCCAGTGTGAGCTTTTAACCTCGCGTTCCCATGACTCGATAATGGATCCCAGGTGACTATTAGGATTACCACAGAAAGATTGTCCAATGAACGGAGTGTTTGATTCCCTTTTGGCAAGTTTGTGTGCTAGTTCGTTATCCTCAATACTCTCTGGCGTCCACATCAAAGTTACATTGTTGAGTCTACCCATGAGGATATCGCAAACTTGATATGATATCCCAAACTTGCATTTCAGGCTGTAAATTCGATCATTACTTGCCGGATTAAAATTTTGAAATAGTCTAAATTTTAGGAATTGTTGGCATAGAGACGATAGTTTGCATATCCCTCTACAAGAAATAGTCCAACGGCATCAAATCGCACTATCTTGGAAGCCAATTGACATCACCATATTCTCATCCTGAAAACTTTTCGTCCAATGAAGCCAAAATTTGTCGTATTATGTGTCTTGAAATGCCCAAACCAAATATAACCCATTTTGAAATCTTCAACTTTAAACCAAAAACAGTCGGTCATAGCGCTCAGAATTTTCATTTTCTAAGAAATAATTCAGACCAAAATGCACACTAGACAGTCATTTTTGCGTATAAAATGGCTTCTGCACAGTCACTTGTACTTGTGGGTTTTCAGAGCCCCATAAATAAAAGCTACCGTAGATGACATATATGGTTGACAGCTGTCAAATGACAGCATTTTCCGAGCATAGCCGTGTACATTTAGACATCTACAAAATGTTTCATAATCTTTAGTAGATTTTGGCTGTTATGAATATTAATTAAATCTTTTTTTTTTTTAAACGAATTTTCATATTTTAAGGAATAAAATTAATTTTCCAAAAAATAATAACACCTTCAGACCAAAATGCACACCAGACGGTCACTTTTTGCGTATAAAATGGCTTCCGCACAGTCACTTGTACTTGTGGGTTTTCAGAGCCCCATAAATAAAAGCTACCGTAGATGTATGGTTGACAGCTGTCAAATGACAGCATTTTCCGAGCATAGCCCTGTACATTTAGACATCTACAAAATGTTTCGTCATCTTTAGTAGATTTTGGCTGTTATGAATATTAATTAAATCTATTTTTTTTTAACGAATTTTTATATTTTAAGGAATAAAATTAACTAATATCTTTTGCCACGTTTAGTTAATTTTTTCTTCTTTAAAATATACAAAATAGATTTTTTTAAATTATTCTAATTGATAGATATTAACAACAACCTAATGAACTCATATTTTTGGTTAGGTAAAAATTTTCTAAAGACGCTGTAAAGATGCCGATCTCTTTTCTAAAGACGCTGTAGAGATACCTCCTTTTTCTTTAAATATCACTCTCCATGGGACCACCGTCAGATATTACTTTATGGCGAGTATAGTGACATCAAGTCTATTATGGTATTTAGTCTGCAGGCTGCCCTTTTCTCATTCTTTGTTCCTGGCGGGGCTTTATTATTACTTTGGGTTGCAAATTTATCATTTGTGGGATTATTTCCTCCATTTCCTTTATTTCTCTGCTAAAGCTTCTGGGAAAGCTGTTAACCTATCATTTTCATCAAGATATGTCACATCAATTTCCACCTTGAAGCCATATAGATATGCTCCGAAGCACACATGTCCTTTCAGAAATTTAGCCATATTCTGGTTAACTTCTTCACAGCCTCTTTTTTTCCACGTGGTTATGTCATTAAAAAAAAATTATGCGCATCCATCTTTCTTTAATCGATAAATCCCAGTGCTTCATTTCTTTCCTCTCTGCTGACAGTGAGCCTATTTAATTTCCCTTCCGTCGTCAAAAGTTTGATTGGCACCATGTTAGCCATAACACAGACAGTACGGAATGCTCTCGAGACTCGAATTACGCTCTGACAATATACCGCCATCACTTGACGCTTGTACGGTTCTGTCCAAAGAGAAGCTGCGTAGAGTATAGCCATCTGTTAGGCTAATATGAAACTACAAAAAAATTGTCATTTTAACAAAAAAGTTGCTCCCTCAGAAAATTTGATTGGTTTATGCAAATTTATTAAATTTAATTCACATTTTTAATACTGATTCCATTTAACGAATTTCGATTCTTTTATTATTTTGGATTTCAATATTTCCGAATTAAACTAGAGCAATATAAAAATATAAAAATAATTATGTAATGTTAAGGTCCTTTTACAGGAGAAAAAAATTCTATTGAATAAATTTTGCTTGCTTCAGAAAAATATTAATTAACATTTTTATAAAAATAACAAAATCACAATAATCAACATCTTTAATCAAAGACTATTTGTCATTAGTTGTTTACTAAACGTTTTAGTGCAAGCTTGTAAATTAAATTTCTTTAGTCACGTTCTCTTTTGTAAGTGGTACTTATTTTATAATTAGCTACATAAAATTTCCTCAATTTTTCTTGCAGGGATTTTCATTTTATATGGTTAAAAAAAAGTATTCTCCTTTATGTTGTTTACAAAATAAAAAAGATTATATAACATTTGAAAAAATCCAATAAATATTATGTTGTCATACGAGTACAACAACAAATAAATGAAAATTGTTGAAAATGGAAATCTTTTAACACCGATTAATATTGGATTTTATCATAAAAAACAAATTTTATACGCATTCCATGCAATCCTTTTGCGATTTATTTCAGATTGAATATTTTTTTTGCGTGTCGATTTTATCGATTTTCCAATGGACAACATTTTTGTTTAAATTTTATCGAAAAATTTTCTTAGTAGTCAGAATTTTAACATATCAATCAACCACAAATGATTCTGTTTAATATATTTTAATCTATTTTTGCGGGGTTTTTTTTTCAAGACTAAAAAGTATTTTATTTTATCGAAATTTTATGGGGAAAATGTAAAAATTGAATTATTTTATTTAATATTTGATAATATTTTTTTTGGAAGCTGGTGTTTGGGACTTTTTTTTAATCATTAATCTTAGTACTTTTTCTTATTCAAGAAGCTATCATTTTAAAGTCAAGTAAGCAAAAAGTTATTTATTAAGAATTTAAAATAAAAAGTAAGATTTTCGTACACGTATACACAATTTTCTGTCTGAATTATTGGCAAAAGCGGCGAGAAATCGTACTGATTGCATACATTTGTGTAGATTTTTTTATGTATCGTAGACATGACACCCACTGAAATTTTTTGACTCACTTATTCTAAAGAAAAATATAATTTAAGCATGGCAGATGGTAACATTAATTTGTTTTCTTTAGTTTTCTGATATTAAATGCAATTGTATTTTAGGTTTATTATCTATTTTGTAAATATCAAGAACCTCAATTTTGTAAACTTTCGGAGAATTTTAAAACACGCTCTTCTCCGTGGAAATGGTAGCATACCGAAATGTTTGCATACTTTTGGTTATGCTTAATATTGACATTTAGATATTCGTCGCGAAGTGAAAGTTTTATTAACTTTTAAATATTTTACAAAATGAAGTGTTTTGTGAAAGGTTATTTTGCAAATGTATGCGTTCTTACAAATGTATTCTCAAAGAAATTTGGACAGAATATTTGTGTAGATGCCTATCCAGTTCTTCTTAAATCTAAGACCGAAAATTGTCATGACACTTAAGACTTGTTATTGCAGCATAAATGTTACCAACACTAACAATGCTAATTGAAATGTGGTTACAATTTTTCATACTAGATGGATCTGCAGTCGAGAGTAATTATTATTTAGCAGCATTTTATTGATGGAAATCAGTATTTTTGAAAGTCTGAAGCATTTTCAAATACTGATGATGTTCTATTCTATCGCATTTCGAAAAAGATATTTTAGAAAATAATCTTAAATATTGTGTATTATTTTTTTAGATTTTTAAAAAATAAATATTAGTTTTTATTTACGAATTTTAATTAGCCTTCTACGTACTCGGTTTTTCTCCGTTTTTCTGTTAAATAATAGAAACGTTGAGTTGCATTAACTTCTTGGTCATGGTGGCATCCCGGTTAATGTGTGTGCTGATAGTTTGGTGGAGATGGCTCTCCACCGTCGTGTGCAACAAAATGACACTTGCCCATTTCAAAATTATTTTATTATTATTCTTATTTACAACTAATTAACATACAACTAGTAACAAGCAGATTTTTATGAATGTAAATACAGGGGCGTGAAGACATGTAGAGGAAAAAAACCATCGATGTTACCTCTAAAACAGGATAATATTATCTTATAACTTTAAAAAAATCTCTCAGCGATGGGTGTATAATGGAAGGATGAGAGTGAACAGTTCTTTTCCTAAAGGATTACGATGGTCGGATACGCGACTGGAATTTATCTCATATATTGGGAGATGCACAGTTTACTAACGAATGGAAAATTTACAACACGATGGATAACCGTGTTTTGCACAAAAAGGCGGCATTGACAATTTTACGAAAGATTCGGGATTGTACCGTTTGGATTGGAAGGGAATTGGAATGCTTATTGTACCGTCAAGCTTCAAAGTTCGAGTTCATAAGTCCATACCGGTTTCAGTGCCGTATTATATAGTAATAGTTTGCTTTTTGTTGTCAGTTTTGTAATTGTTGTATTGTCCGTTAAAAATCACTTCTTTGAATTTTTCGTTTTTGAGAGTTTGAGCTTGACCATTTGTCGATTATAAGTCCAAGGTAAAGCACGCACGTTTTTTGTGGGATATTATTGCTGTTTTGGTTTATACCAGGGATCTGTTCTCGGCAGAGTGTGAAATTAATATGTGCAGATTTTTGCTCAACCTTTTTAAGCAGATTTCTAAGGAGTAGATGTGGTTCTTAAGGATATTGATGGCTATGGAAGGATATTTTTGATATCAATGTGATAAGGAATATCATGGGTGTAAATATTGTAAAGGATTGGCGCTAACATGGTACCCTGAGGGACACCGGCGGAAGTAAGATAAATGTCAGAAAACTCAATATTTACAGGAAGCTCGGAGATAGGATTTTAGGATGTGGAAATAACCAGAGGGTAGGACTTGCTGCAACTTCAAAATTAATCCAGGGTACCATACACGGTTGAAAGCGTGCAAAATGTCAATAAAATACGCCCGGGCAGTACTCTTTTCGCTCTAGCGAACACGCTAGGTAATCGCTAAAATTCTACACAAAAAAAACTTCTTAGAATCCAGATTGGTCATTCCACAATTACCAGTGAACAAATTAACGTCGTCTCCTTCATGATTTTTACTATGGCATTCAACTCACCATTCTCCATATTTTAAATGAATGTCAACTTAACCCAACATTTTCTTATGACTAGAACTCCTTCCATTGTAAAGCGCCTAAATCCAACCATTCCTTTTCCAAGCCCTCTTTTTAATCTTCTTTAAAATTTAAATATGCTCTACAAAATTTAATAATCTCTAACTTTTCCCTACAATCAACGATTGACCAGTTGCTTTAAGGAAGCTGTTAAAGCACACCCACACGAGATTTGCAATCACCAAATGGCGTCATGGTCGTGGTGTTTCAAAATGGCCTATGTCTCTTATCTCAGAGATTTTACATAAAAAACAAACAAACAAATTTATGATGCCTTGACTTTTCCCTCCAATCAACGACTGACCAGTTGCTTTAAGGAAGCTGTTAAAGCAAACCCACACGAGATATGCAATCACCAAATGGCGTCATGGTCGTGGCGTTTCAAAATGGCCTCTGTCTCTTATCTCAGAGATTTTACATACAAACAAACAAACAAATTTACGATGCCTTGACATTTCCTCCAACCAACTATTGACCAGTTGCATTAAGGAAGCTGTTAATGCAGATATGCAGTCACCAAATGGCGTCATGGGCGTGGCGTTTCAAAATGGCCTCTGTCTCTTATTTCAGAGATTTTACATACAAACAAACAAACAAATTTACGATGCCTTGACTTTTTCCTCCAATCAACTATTGACCAGTTGGATTAAGGAAGTTGTTAATGCATATATGCAGTTACCAAATGGCGTCATGGGCGTGGCGTTTCAAAATGGCCTCTATCTCTTATCTCAGAGATTTTACATAAAAAACAAACAAACAAATTTACGATGTCTTGACTTATCGACGGGGCATCCGGCAGATTTTTTTTGATGGTCAAATAGGTCCCTTACATTAAACGATTTTTGGAAAGCAAATTTAGTTCTAAAAAATTACAGATACTTTTACAGAGAGAATTTGTCTCCATTTATTTTGTCATTAATACTATTTATCAAAATGCGACAAAAATTAAAAAAAATCCTAAAATTTACTACCAAATCTAAAAATAAAGTACAATTAACATACTCGTATGTGTGTAGATATGAGTCGTCATTTAAGCAATTATCCTCCTGCCCAGTTGCCCATAGTATTCGTACAAGTCAGTATGTGTCTTCCTTGTTGATTATGTTCATATCGAAATTCATTTATCAACAAATTATCTTGTCAATTTAATATCTAGATAAATCGGTAGTTCCTTTGATTGACCACAAATCCTAATATATTCTGCTATGGACATTTAACTTTTGAACTCTTGTTGACATTTGTTCAACTCGTGCCCCAAATATTGTAGTTATTGATCTGTTTTCCCCTTTTCTGTTGACAGTTTATTGGCAAAATATTTAATGCGCTTTGATAGTTTACCATATATTATTGTTGATATTTATTATTATTATTTCTTTTGAGAGGGATTTTATACAATCCTCTTGGGATTTATTTATTAAAACCAAGAAATCAGAAACTAAGATACTTTATCTTAGTTCTAATTTCTTTTCTAAAGTATAATTTATTTATCATAATATCTTTGAACATTTATTTTTATTTACTATTTACGCTACGAATAATAAGTGAACGTTTTTTCAAAGTAAATCTTTTCACATTATTCATGAAAATTCAAAAGAATATTTTTATTCTTAGATATTTTCCATACTTTTGATTGTGTCAAAATCTTCCTTCCTTCTACATACTATCTTATTATAAATTCATATCTCTCCGAAACTTATACCCAAATAGTAATTAACTCAGAATCCTTAGAAATATACACTATTTTATACGGCATCCCTCAAGGCAGTATCATTGGTTTTTTTTTATAATACGAGGTATGTTCAAAAAGTATCGCGAATTTTGAGGAGGTTATGACGTGGAAACCAAAGCTCAATCATCCCAATGGAAGCTGCCGCACGAGCCAAGTTCGGTCGAATGTGAAGGTTTTGCCTACAGTTTTCTTCGATTGCAGGGTCGTGGTGCATCATGAGTTCTTGCCACAGGGTAGAACGGTCAATAAGGAATATTACCACCAAGTTATGCGCAAGTTGCACGAAGCAATCCGCCAGAAACGCCTGGATTTGTGAAAGAACAAAAATTGACCGAAAAAAGCGCGCCAAAGTTCGGTCGAATGTGAAGGTTTTGCCTACAGTTTTCTTCGATTGCAGGGTCGTGGTGCATCATGAGTTCTTGCCACAGGGTAGAACGGTCAATAAGGAATATTACCACCAAGTTATGCGCAAGTTGCACGAAG
This sequence comes from Atherix ibis, assembly GCA_958298945.1. Lineage (NCBI taxonomy): Eukaryota > Metazoa > Arthropoda > Insecta > Diptera > Athericidae > Atherix > Atherix ibis. Next base: position 85,155,731 of record OY282607.1, read on the forward strand.
CAATCCGCCAGAAACGCCTGGATTTGTGGAAGAACAAAAATTGACCGAAAAAAGCGCGCCAAAGTTCGGTCGAATGTGAAGGTTTTGCCTACAGTTTTCTTCGATTGCAGGGTCGTGGTGCATCATGAGTTCTTGCCACAGGGTAGAACGGTCAATTAGGAATATTACCACCAAGTTATGCGCAAGTTGCACGAAGCAATCCGCCAGAAACGCCTGGATTTGTGGAAGAACAAAAATTGACTTTTGCACCATGATAACGCCCCTGCTCACGCATCGTTGCTTGTGCGTGAATTGTTTCGCCAAAAACAACACACTAATAATGCCGCAGCCACCGTATTCCCCAGATCTGGCCCCCTGTAACTTTTTCTTGTTCCCGAAACAGATTTTTTGATCCATTTTTTGGAATGGGCAAAAATCGAAGACGAGCCAAAACACGTGCAAGCAAAGCAGTTGTCAAAAATTAACTGAAAATTCAAAATGGCCGAACTTGTCGGCATAAGTGAGTGACATGAGTACCAACATAACGCCACAAAAAATCGAAAATCGAATATACGAACTTGTACCCGCGAAAATTCAAAATTCGAGATACTTTTTGAACAGACCTCGTATTTCGAAAAATACTATCATTGCAGATAATACGGCTATACTAACTACCCGTACAAATCCTGACATAGCTTTTTATAATTTACAATCCCATATCCATAATCGAAAATCCTTGTTTACGAGATGGAGAGTAAGGATAAATTACGAGAAAAGTGCTCACATTACTTACACTCTTTGCCAAGGACAACCTATCCCAAAATAACTACAATGTGCTAAAGTGCGTTAGTTAGGGCTTCACCTAAACAAGAGATTAACATGGAATCCTCATACTAGATTAAAAATACTTAAAACTAACAGACGTTATCTACAATTACTTAGGGTGCCACTAGACGATTAGCCAAATGAGCAAACGTCAGCCAAAGCGACATCACGAAAAAAATTGGCAAACGAGTGTTTGACAGCTGACATTGACTGACGAAAACACATTTTTTTTTCGAAATGGTAGAGAACTTCAAATTTTTGACAGATAAGTTGTATGCCTATTAAACAGCCAGCCAATCAGCTTCACTCGAATTTGACATATTGATAGATGATGGCGTTTTAATTTTGTTTCCTCCATTTCGTTATTTTCAATGTGAAATTAAATTTAAAAAAATTACAAAATGTAAACATTCAGTGTTGTGAATCGATTTGGTTTTAATTATTTTTTTCTAATAAAAAAAAGCATAAAATCGTTTTTTTTAATGCTTTTTTTATTAGAAAAAATTTTTTTATGCTTTTTTTAGCACGTTTCCTGCAGTTATGAAATTTTGACAGTGATTTGAGTTATCACTCGTTCTCGTCGGAATTGCGTTCGAGCCTGTAACGACATCATAAATGGAACCTCCATTGATATTTGCTCCCCCAAAACCTCTTTTACGTTAATCTAATCAAGTGTATGAAATTTTTATTTGAATCGATAAATCAATGCTTGCCATTTAATTTTTAAAGATTATTTCATGTAAATATTAACCACGACTACGTTCTGAGTGATCCATGCGAGAAGTCCATTTTTGAACCACTTTTCCGAGCATTTCGGCTGGTAATCGTCGATTATAACAAGTGTAATGTTGTCTTCCTAGACTCTATGTGACGCTGGTTTAACGGCATAGTCGAGTGACTTTACGACTCTATGTGACGCTGGTTTAATGGCATAGTCGAGTGACTTTTAGGCGGCCAACTCACCGGTCCGAAACGTGACATAAATTGCTCATCGAACTCATCTGTCCATGTGTCTATTGTTTGACGTGGTGTGGCACATAGCGCCGTCTTGTTGAAACCACATGCCAACCATATGCAGGTTTTGGATTTTGGACAAAAAAAAGTTCGAGGTAAAAAGGGACCGATGATTGCACAGGCCCAAACAGTGCATTTTTCTGGGTGCAATGGCAGTTCTTGTTTTGCCTGCGATTGTTTATCAGACTAAATGCGACAATTTTGCTTATTCACATACCCATTCAACTCGAAATGAGCTTTATCGCTGAACGCAATTTTTTGGTAAAAAAACGGATTTTTCTCAAGACTGCTTTGGTAGGTTGTACGGCTTCACTTCTCGTACGAGCTTTATTTTATACGCTTTCAGACCAAGATCCTTGCGTAAAAGCTTCCAAATAGTCAAGTAACACAATCACAATTGATGTGAATTGCGACGGATGAACAAATCAAGGTCTGCACCAATACTGGACGCTACAGCAGAAATATATTCCTCTGAACACACTCTACGCACACGGGTTGGTGGTTTGATGTCAAATAGCGTAAAATTCCTGTAAAATTTTGTAACTATAACTTGACTTGCTTCCTCAGTAGTAGGTCAATTATAGCGACCATAAAATGTAAATAATACATTTTTCACAGAGCATAAATTTTGATAATAAAATTCAATAATTTGTAAATGTTGTTCGGGTGTCAATCTTTCCCTGATGAAATGGCAATGCTAACTGAGCATTTTTGACTTTGACACACGTCACGTGTCAAGCTTGATCTGTCAAAAATAAAAACATAAAAAACCAAACAGTAAACAAATCACCCGATACATTAGTTTGTAGCTGCAGATAATTAAAAAAAAAAAACATAATACATCTTTTATTATGTTTTAATTTTTACCGAGTATTTTTTTAAAATGCTAATAAAAGTTTTTTTTTTTTAAATCAAAGCAAAAAAAATATTTATATTCTGCTTCTTAAAAAAATGATATTCAAAAAAATACTGATACAGATGCTGAAATATCTTCAATAATGTTTATTGGAAAACCTTAAAAGAATTCTTTTCAGATGGAAAATTTTTTCAATACTATTTCTAAAAATATCTCCTACGTATGTGCATACATATTTCGATGAGATGAACACGTATACGTATACAATCTTATAGACTCGATTTCAGTAATCCTCAAACTTATTAATCTATTCGAACTGCAAAAATCTGTCTCCAGAGATTATTCTTGGTTGAAAATTTTCTTCCTTTCAATAATATATTGTATACATAAAGCATAAGCATATCAGAAAATCGATAAAAGTTTATTTCTAATCCTTTTTAAAAATGTACACCCATTCGAATATCGTAGGAGTCTATGGTGTATCCCAACAACGATGATACTATAGCGGACAACATCTTCAAATCTAGCTATATCTTTTCTGTCAAGTGATCATAAAAAATGCTCCCCTGTTTGTATGTACACATATATAAAATGATTATCATGAAATCAATATATTGAAAATATATTTACATATATTTATCTTTAATCGTATGCACACATATTGGATATTGAATATTTTCTTGTTCAAAGTATAAATTTTTAATAACATTTACGTAGAATATTTATTAGATATACTCGTCCTTTGAGAGGGAAGAGAAATGATTTCACTTAAGGTAGTGGCGCTTTTAAAAATTGAAAATTGAAAAATTCTTATTTCAAATAGCTCCAAATGAGAAAATACATTTTTTTTCTCATTAGAATAACAATGCCAGAGTAAATGGAAATTTTCCTAAATTATTATTGAAATAAGATCGAATCGAGACCGAACAATTGGAATGAGTAAAAACAACTCTTTGGTTATTCAGTATGAAATCGAATATAAAAAAAGGATTAATAACAGAAAAACTCTTTGGTTATTTTTCAACTTTGATGAATAAATAATTCTCTTGAATAAAATTGATTTTCAATAAATAGAATATATAAAAAAAAACATTTACTAATTTTTACTGTATTTGACTTTTACAGAATGCCGTCAGCAGCACCAGCAGCCGCCCCCGAAGTTCCACGTACGGAACTTCAGGATTTGCAGTTAAAAGCTCAACAAACAACAGATGAGGTACGATTTCAAAAAAAAATAAAAATTCACTTCCGAAAATTCATTTTCATTGCCTTGTTTTCATATCGAACATTTTCGATCATATAATAACTATAATTTAAATAAATTAAAATCAAATAACAATTTAGAAAATTGACTTTTATTCTTTATTTTTACAATTCGAAAAACATTTCATTTTTAAAGCTATTTGGAAAAATAAAAAAAAATATATATAATTGAATATTTTTTAGCTTGGCTTCCAATTTATATCTTTCGTATATCATAAGCTCATTGGTTAAGAAAATATATTTAAAAAAAAAGACCTTCTAAATGAGCACTTAAAGTTTTTCTATTTGAGGAGTTATCCAATTCGTGCTTTGGAAAGTAAAATTAAATGAACATTTTTAAAAATTCCTTTTTCGATGGAAATTTTATTTGACGTTGCCATTTTGCATTAATATTAAAATTATCACCGTGCGACTTCTTTCCAGGACTCGATAATTTTTTAATTACTTCTTCACAAATTTCGATCTGTAATTTGCCCATTAAGTGACAGATGTGCATTTTTAAATGCTTTAGAATTTGATGATTATCTGCGTGAACACAATATTTCCCGTAGCTACATAAGAAAAAGTCCAATGGCGTCAAATCTCACGATCTTGGAGGCCAGTTGATATTTCCAAATCTGGAAATTATGTATTCTGGAAACTGTTTGCGCCATAAAGCCAAAATGTGTCATGTTGTGTAGCTTTTGGTGCTGTCTTGTTGAAACCACATATGGTCATATGTGACCACCAAAAATTCGGTTTTTGTTCGAACCACAAAAAAGTCGGTTTTCATATAGCCGGAATCTCTAAAAATTGACGATAACAGTCTCTCCTTCTTTATTTTGAAAGAAATACGGGCCAATAATACCATTCAGACAAAAGTGCAGTGCACATGAGACAGTTATTTTTCGCCAATACAATGGCTTCTCCAAAGTCATTTGTAGATTTTCAGAGTTCCATATATGACAATTTTGCTAACTGACGTAAATGAGCATCATGACTGAAGAAAATTTTGTTAGAAACTTATGTACGGCAGTATCACACTTTTAAAGAAAAGTGTTTTTGTTCGGAAGTCAACCGATCAATATTGTAAAATGGCAAACCTCAAGTTGACAGCTGTCAAATAACAAACCTCAAGAAGACAGCTGTCAAATACCAAATTACGGGTTGACATCTATCAAATGGCAAACCTCAAGTAGACAGCTGTCAAACGGCAAATCTCAGGATGACATCTGTTAAATGACAAACTTCAAGTTGACAGCTGTCACATGGCGAACCTCAAGTTGACAGCTATCAAATGGCAAACCTCAAGTTGACAGCTGTCACATGGCAAACCTCAAGTTGACAGCTGTCAAATGGCAAACCTCAAGTTGACAGCTGTCAAATGGCAAACCTCAAGTTGACAGCTGTCACATGGCAAACCTCAAGTTGACAGCTGTCAAATCGCAGGGCTGCACCTTCCAAATCGTAAAATGGATAACTCGATAGTCAAAACTAAAATGTTCTCAACTATTTATTTACTATTTCACACAAAAGCTCTGCACATATGTGTAAACCTAATTTATTACTTATATATATTCACTTATTAATACTCGTATAGTATTTTATTATATGATACATAAAGTTATAGTAAAAATTATCACTGTTTTTACGTGCACTAAGGATTTTCCCGCCATAAATAAACCATCAAGCGTTGGAAAAGTGTGCATATTAAATTATTGCATAAAAATCCAGTCTATTCCTTTAAAGAAAATTAACAAATTCACATTTTTATCAAGAAAATTTGCATTTTTCTAAATAAAATGTCGAATTTCAAAAAGAAGAAAGATATACTCATTGACCTATTTTTATTGTTATTAAATTATGCTAAATAATTGCCACAGAAAAAAAATAAAAATATTAGAATCACCTAATTTTTATTAGTTTTTTTTTGAGATATAAGCCCTCGAATAGAATACTTTATAAGATTCGACAACTTTAAAAATTAAATTGGTTCTCGTTTATTGATAAAAGTCCATTAAGTTCCCATTTCTACTATTAATAAGATCAGTGACCCCATTTCTACGAGTACTATTAAATAATAGAAGTACAAAACCAATATTCAGTTTACATCAAATTCAGAAAGGCATCCCCATTTTTAAGTTATTACATTAACATATATATATATATATTAAATACCTTATTAAATTTCTATTTTATTCTAGTCACTTGACAGTACACGTCGTATGCTTATGCTATGCGAGGAGGTAAGTCCAAATTGGTTTCTATTTATTTAAACATTAATTAAAAAATTTCTAAGAATTTGCAAATCGGACTTTGTTTTAAGTAGTAAAGGATAAGCTGAAAAAAAAAATTTATTAAACAAGGACTATATAAAGTGTATAAATTCAACAACAACCACAACAAAAAAATTATAAATAATGCTAATTATTTTAATTATCTTATGAAATTATGGTATCATTTTAAATAATTACTATATTTGCCATATATTCAGATCGATTTTTCTTTTGATCCTTTGATTATATTAAACAAAAAAATTATATTTGAGTTAATTAATAGAATAGAAAATTAAATATTTGTTATTCTTGAAAGAAAAAAAAAATTCTAAAAACACATGTTATCCCTAAAAGGAAGCGAAGAATCAACGGCAGTTTTTTTAACAGGCAACGCGAATTTGCAACTTTTTTTATTTCTTTGCATATACATATATTAGAAAAAGGACATTTTACATTGAGAAGAAAATAATGTAAGAAAAGAAAATGTTTTGATTAAATTCAAATCCATTGACGAGTTGAAAAATATATAAAAGCTAAAAATAACATAACATGGTAAACTAATCAAATAATAATAATCGATCCTTGTTATTGTTATTTTTCATATTCTATTATTATACATAAAATATCTAACTTAATCTAACTATATACATAGAAATAAATGAATATATTATAATATAAATAATAATGTTTATTAATTGTATTATTAATTTTTATTTAAATAATCGATATTAATTTGTTATAATTTAATTCTTTTATAACTTCATTTGTAAATCAAATGATGTTTGCTGTGGACAGTGTGACACTGTGTAGCAAGGATATTAGTAAAACGTTTAAAGTTTCTTTGAATAGCTTATGTATTAATAAATATTCACTTAATTTTTTTAAATCATCACGAAATTTATTTAGTTTAGTATTTTAGTTTTTTTTTATTTCATTTATTTTTTTTGTTACTTAAATATCAATTATCTATTATACTATAGATTTTTTTTAGATAAAATTACCATTATTACTATTATTATTATTTGGTTTATAGTAAAAAAAATTTTTTTAGAATAGTTTTAACGTAAATATTTTCTTTTTTTCTATACTATAATAGTTCAATTTAATCTGAATATTTAGGGATTAACTAAAAAAAAAGTAAACTATAAAAAATATATTGCAGATAGAATATTTGCTTAACTATAAATTTATAAAAAGGATTCAACAAAAATAATTGAATTTCTAATTGGATTAGAAAGTAAAGATGAACCACTTTTTTGTTTTCATTTTGTGACAATCGTTTACAAAAATTAAAATTTCTAAAAAAAACTATTATAGGAACATAAAATTTTTTATTATTTATTTATTTCCGGAAAATATGAAATTATTTTTTTTAAACATTTTTAACTATTATTTGTCTATCCCAAATCTGTCTATATTGGATTTAATTTTTTTTTATTAAATAATTTTTTACTAATTTTATAGTAAAACTGATGGCAAAAATTTGAAGAAGAAAAAAGGAAATTCTCAAAACATTCTATATATGGTATTGTGACAATACGTAAAAATGCTGTGCTTAAAATAGGGATTGTTTCTTTTTCCATTGAAATAGAAAATAGGAATTTAAAAAAAAGTCCTTTAAGAATAAAATTCTCATTCTAGTACTTAAATGAGCTTTTAAAGGACACACAAATAAATTGTTTTCACATGAAAATATTCATAGATATGTTATGTGCACAAATATTCAAATAAACGAAAATAATTTTAAAATATTTATAGCCCCATGATTGTTTAGATCACTAAAATTGGTTCTAAATGAATATGTGCAGAAAGTTTAATGATAATAAATAGTAATTTGAAAATTGTTCATATACAATCATCTTAAAGTAAAAGGATGAGTTTTTACTAATCCAAAATTATCTTAAACTTAATAAAAATTTAAAAAAAAAATCCTAATAGTTTACCAGGTGTATAAGCTTAAATCAACTGTTTTTTAATAAAAAAACACATTTTTTTTTTCTTAGAAAACAAAAACAAATTTATTCAAAGTACTTGCCCTCGCTAGCTACACATTTTTCCCATCTCTCGGGCAATTTGTGGATACCACGCCAAAAAAATTCCTTCTCTTTCGAGGCAAACCACTTATCAAGCCATTTTCGAAAGTCTTCGTAAGATACGAAGTGCTGCTCAGCGAGCGCTGGCCCATCGACGAAAACAGGTGTTAGTCGGAAGGGGCCAGGTCTGGTGAATAAGCGGGATGGGGTAGCACCTCCCAGTTGAGTGTCTCCAAGTAGGTTCGGACCATTTTCGACGTGTGCGATGGTGCGTTGTCGTGGAGGAAAATCAGCTTGTCATATCTTTGTTGATAATCCGTCCTTTTTTCACGCAGAGCACGGTGCAATTGGATCAGTTGTTGGTGGTAGCGGTGGGCATTGACAGTTTCACCAGGTTTCAACATCTCATAGTGGACGTTACCCTGCTGATTCCACCAAACGCACAGAATTATCTTCCGTCCGAAGCGATTTGGTCTTGGAAAGATGTTCATGGTTGGCCGGGATCAACCCACGATTTCTTGCGTTTAGGATTCTCGAAATATATCCACTTTTCATCGCCTATCACAATCCGATGCAGGAACGACTTTCTTTTTTGTCTGGCAAGCAAGATTTCGCATGTGTTTTGGCGTCATCTGCCTATCGTTCAATTCATGCGGCATCCATTTTACCCGATCTTTTCAATCTTCCCCATAGTACGCAGATGCATGGAAATGGTTGGTTGAGTAATACCCAATTGCTCAGCGGCAATTTTTTTGCGATTGGGTATCGTCTTTGTCCAAAAAAGCCTGTAATTTATGGTCCTCAACCTTCCTAGGCCGATTTTCACGCTTCTTGTCCCACAAATCAAAATTGCCGTCTTTGAACCGACGAAACCAATCTCGGCACGTTGTTTCCGATAAAGCACTGTCACCCTAGGCCTCCGTAACCATTCGATGCGATTCGGCAGCCGATTTCTTCAAATTGAAACAGAAAAGACGAGCTTCTCGAATATGCCCTTTTTCTGGCACAAAACTAGACATGATTACTAAAGGAAAAATGTATAATGTTGTACGAAATTGCTGGCAATGTACACTGATTAATTTTGACAGATGTCAAACTCATAAAAAAAAAGTATGGCATGCCCATGTTAGCTTAATACGCTCTCTCACGCTATCTATGACCAAATAGCGGATTTAAGCTTATACACCTGGTATAAACGGTAAAGAAATTTTATATTAATTCATGAAATTTCATATTTAAAATATTCCAAGTTGAAATAAGCAAATTTAAATGTCTCTAAAAAAAAATTATAACAACGTTTTTTTTTTAGATATAAACTTTTTTTTTCCTTTCTAAGCAAATATTTTAAAACACTAAAAAAAATGTAAAAAAATTTAAAGCATTTTATTAAAAAAATAATACCAATACTTAATTAAAACATGTGTCAATGTGAAATCAATTTAAAATTTAAACACCACAACTCGTAAAAGAGAGAAATTCAATGTATATTATTGATTTTTTTACCAATAGACAGGAAATAATCAAAAATTTATATTTTTTTGTAATAAAGCATATTTTTCTCATGTGTATTTACAAATTATTATTTATTTATATTTGTTTTAAGTTGTGTTTTTTCCAATTTTTTTTTTTTTGAATTTTATTGTGTATATCCACTTACTTGTTCATCCATTTAATATTAGTTTAATTTATTTTATTTTATTTTCAAATATTTCTAAAATACGATTGCTCGCGAATATCTACGCTATAAATGTTGCATGAATGTTAATAATAAATTTTGAACGAAAACAAAAACAAATATATGTAAAGAAATTGATGTCAAACATTTTATATAAATAAATTTAAAAAAAAAACAGAAATACGAAGACATAAATAAATAATAGTAATTAAAGGAAAAAAAATACTATATCATATTAAATAATTAAATAAATAGCACTTTTATCTATAAATCTGTCTATGTATCTAATAGTTCTTGCATGTATCTGCACATGACATACACATTTACTCTTATATGTAAAAACTAATATAACAAAATTTATTTTAAATATAGAAAAAAACCTATAGTTTAAATTAATTAGTAAGAAATTTTTGTTTTTAATATAATAATATAAATTTAAAATTAAAACAACTAAATCCATGGTAAGAAAATATTCTATTGAAGTATAAAAAGAATTTCTCTATTTTGTGTGATTTTATTTAGTCAAACACTTTAATTACAGCGGCTTCACAGAAATAGTTTACAACATGAAATATTGGTTAATGGCTTAGTGCTTGTTTCCATTGGTGGACTTGACCTCGTTTTTGTAGGCGAGACGAAGAGTGCGGGTCGGGGGGAAATAAACCAAAAACTTTTGAAAAATATTTTGCGTTCAACCGTTTCGTTCCATGTTCTACCTTACAATCGTTTCATATATGTCAAATAATATCATAATTTTCGAGCTGCCGAGCAAGAAGGTTGTGTTGTGTTAAAATTTAATATTTTTATTTGATATTTCAGGTCAAGATTATGAGTTCTAAGATTTATATTACTATAAATCTAAGATTTATATTATTATTTTTATAATTATATCACATTATTAAAGGTTCATATTAAAAACAGAAATATTCGATTTGGGAGTAGTTTCTGTTTTAAATATTTTCGTAACAGATGTGAGGCATAGTGTATGCAGGTATCTTGAAAACAAAAAAATATTAAATTTTCCCTTATGTTCATTTATTTTCAAGATACCTGCATACACTATGCCTCACATCTGTTACGAAAATATTTAAAACAGAAACTACTCCCAAATCGAAAATTTCTGTTTTTAATATGAACCTTTAATAATGTGATATAATTATAAAAATAATGAAAAAAATTTATGCCAATTAATTATTTGTATTTATTGTATGCAGTGTTCCGAACACGCTGTATGCAGTGTTCCGATTCCAAACAGACCTCTACCACCGATCTAACTCATAAAAATCAGTTGCCACCATCTTGAAAAAGTCAAATAAATTTAATTTTCAACCGGGTCAAGTCCACCAGTGAAAACACGAAGAGCTCAAGTCAACCAGGTCAAGTCCACCAAGTGGAAACATCGACTTACATAATATTGCATATGAACTTATCAACTCACCACTGTATACCATATACCATATTCTATTCACCACTAATAAATATTATGTCAAATCAGTCGCTTCCCGATTAGAGATTATAAAATGTTTTTAATTGAATTTTTTCCCCTATTTCTATTGTATAATAATTCAACATTATAGGACGAAACACTTTCATTCAATGTTAAATAAATTAGGTGTAAGAAAATAATCGATAATACTTCAAATTATTTATTTCTTTTTTACTTTTAATAATCAATTATTTGTTCTAATTTTGCTGTACTTCGCGTACACATATCTAAGAAAAGATATATTTCTAGTTTATAATTGAGAAGAAAAATTCTATAAATAAAAAATTAATAAAAAAAAACATTTTTTTCATTATTAATGGCAGAAAGGAAAACAAACGATTTTATCCATTCATAATTTATTGAGTGTTAATTATTTTATGAAAAGTTAATACCATACACGTACATGCAATACTAATGAAAATGTATATTTTTTATGAAATGTTTACACACCTGTGCATCATTAAGAAATAATATTAATAGGATCAAGGTACATCCGTACATATGTGCATATGTATTTTGAGGATATCATTATTTTATAAATTAAAATATGTCACACGTGTAAATAATAATATTTAAACAAAAATAAAAAACTGGGTTAAAAAAATTTGTAACTGAAAAAAACCACCACGCTTTTTTACACAAATAATAATAATTATTTGAAATAAATGGCGAGAATTAAAAAGTTCAGTATATATGGAATAATTTATGACTACTTTTTTTTATGTCTTTTCTAATTAACAAACTATGTGTTTGGATATTCCTTGTCTTATTGTATAATTAGTGTACGAGGTCTGTTCAAAAAGTTTTGCGGCTTACATATATTCGATTTTCGATTTTTTGTGGCGTTATGTTGGTACTCATGTCTCTCACTTATGCCGATAATTTTGGCCATTTTGAATGTTCAGTTACATTTTGACAGCTGCTTTGCTTGAACGTGTTTTAAGTCGTCTTCGATATTTGCCCATTTCCCACCAAAAACAGCATCGCATTAACATTGCTAAGGAGCTGTTGGGACTCTGTCCGGACGACCCAAATTTACTCCAGAGGGTCATAACTGGTGACGAATCATGGGTTTATGGTTATGACGTGGAAAACAAAGCTTTCCAATAGAAGATGCTGCAACATCCAAGACCGAAAAAAGCGCGCCAAGTTCGGTCGAATGTGAAGGTTTTGCTTACAGTTTTCTTCGATTGCAGGGGCGTAGTGCATCATGAGTTCTTGCCACAGGGTAGAACGGTCAATAAGGAATATTTCCTGCAAGTTATGCTCAAGTAACAATCCGTCAGAAATGCCCGGATTTGTGGAAGAACAAAAATTTGCTTTTGCCATTTTTGGCCAAAAACAACACACTAATAATGCCGCAGCCACCGTATTCCCCAGATCTGGCCCCCTGTGACTTTTTCTTATTCCCGAAACAGATTCTTTGATACATTTTTTGGATTGGGCTGAAATCGAAGACGAACCAAAACACGTGCAAGCTAAGCAGCAGTCAAAAATTAACTGAACATTCAAAATGGCCGAAATTGTCGGCATAAGTGATTGACATGAGTACCAACATAACTCCACAAAAAAAAATCGAAAATCGAATGTACGTAACCCGCGGAAATTCAAAATTCGCGATACTTTTTGAACAGACCTCGTATAGTGCCACATGAAGGTGTATTATTCCACTATGACAAACGAGTATTGGGACTGAGCCTCATCAACTGGAATCGGCTTCTCTGTTACACTCCTTTGAATGTTATTGATAGTACCAAGATGGCCGCCCTTTAAACGGGTTTTGATTTTGGGGCATAAAAAAGTCACATGGACTAAAATTGGATGAATAGCAGGGCTGGGCAACAATAGGAACTCCTTCGACAAAAATTGTGGAGATATCCTAGTGACATCAAAAAGTCTTTAATATCCGATCTGACCCAAAGAACACATTTTTCTGAGCCTTTCAAGAACTTACTCATTATCTTCAATGTGAATCGACAGACTGAGGCTACAAAAATCCTCACTTGTGCTACATTTTCATTAGTTGTCATGGAAGGTTTTAACTAGAATCCACCTTCAGCTCCTCTTTTACACCCCTTTCGATATTATCGCAAGTACCAAAATGACGTCCATTCAAGTAATTTTATATTTTACGGAACAAGGAATATGGGGGCTGAGAGAACGACAGAAAACTCTTATTCCAACAAAAACTTGTTGATCGTGTGATAGGGGGTATTGTCATGATAGAGCATCCAAGTATATGCAATGTCCGATGTGATGCGAAGAACTCTTTTTCTGGGCCTTTCAAGGACTTTTTTGCAAAAAACTTGTTAGTAAACGGTCTGACTTGTTCCAATTTTTTAACAGTTTTTGATGTAAAAGTCATCTTTGAGCGAGATTGGTCTTCTCCTGTTACTCGACCCTCCAAATATGCTCCAAAAAACTTATGCTCTGAATAAGGCAAAATAATGTTCCCTAGAGACTCGTTGCAACTTTTCATAAGTCAACCTCGCAGATTCCCAAAAAAGTTGATACCAACACATTTTTGACAGATTGCTTTCAGTGATGATAGTCTCATTACTTTTCTACTGTTAATATCCTATCAAAATATAACTGCAAATAGTTCCCCTTTATTATGAAAATAAAAAAATTTAAGAAATTATTTTATAAACCATCAAGTTTTCAATCGAAAAATAATAAAAGAAAAATATTAATTAAATAAAATTTAATTAAAAGTACTTTAACTTACATTATTTTATATTGTTTCTTAAAAACTAACAATTTTATGTAAATTATTTATGTAAGAATTTCCCTTTTCAAATGTGAAAAAAAAATATGAAATTCACTACAGAACAAAATTTCGGTTAATCTGTCCGCAATACAAATGCTGTAAGTGAACCAAAACCAAATGTCCCTGTGAATAATTTTTGCATAAAGCTTAAAATAAAATATAATTTAACTCCTATATTTATTCTCGGTTATTATTATTATTACTTTTATTTACCATAAATAAAGCCAGTAGTTTGGTAGTTGAATTTGGGTCGCAAACAAATTTAACATTTTCTGTGTCAAGTATAAACGATAAACTTGAAATAGCAACAACTATTATAGTAAGAAAAGGTCTACACTCTCTCGTAAAAGCTTTAAATAATATTCAACATTTTGTCTCCAAATTAAATTCGATAAGAAATTTTGTTAAAGTTTTTCTTTTTTTTTGGGGCAATTAAAAAAAATTAGTGTAGATAAATAAAAAAAGTGACTTTTTCTTTGTTCAAATTTATTTTTAATTTAAATTTATTGTGAAATTATTTATTCAAATTTATTTTTAATTTAAATTTATTGTTTTTTTCTTTAAATTTACTTTATAAAAATCAAAATCGATGCACTTAATGGAATAGAAATTTTTTTGTACAATTAGTTTACGAAGATAAGCTTAATTTTAATAAAGACTTTATTTTTACGTTAAGATATTATGAATGCAGTGCTTTGCAAAATATTTACAACTGGTGGTACCAACTTCTTCTACTAAAATGATAAAAATAAATTACTATTTGCCATATCTTAAATCCTATATTTTATAGTTTATAAGAAATAATCAAAATATATAGAAATTTATTTATACATAAAACACACTTTAATAGTCTTTATTTTTGAATATATAAAAAAAACAATTTTTTTTAGATATTGAAGTGATCAAGTTGCCCACAAACTCTTTAGAAATATTTTTTTTCCATTCAGTTAGCATCTCTTCAAAAAACCTTCCTTTTTTGTTAAAAGGTTTCTTCCTACTCTTTTCTAAAAGATCATCCACAACTTGTCAATGGAGGTTTAGGTCTGGGACCTATGGTGGCTAATTTAAAACGTTGACGTTTTTCTCATCGATACAAGGAAGCATGGTCTTTTCTTGTAAAATAGTCATTATACTTTTTATTTAAAAAAAGCACCTTCAGACCACAAAGTTACAGCTACCATGCTTTACTGTTCCCTTGGCAAAAATCGGGCTTAGCTTCTGACCTCTAGTCCTCCTATCAATGGCATGCCTTCTATCCGATCCAAACAATTAAAGTTAGACCAATCAACAAAAAAAAAGATCGGTTTTCTATTTCTGTAAGTTCCAGTTATATGTTGTTAATTAACGTGACCTTGTTGTCTACAACATAACGAGTAGCCTACGACTATAGGGATTGAGATACGCTCAATCATCGCACCACCATTGCTGGCAGTTAGCAGTTAGTAATCAGGACTACCTAAACCTCTCCTGTCATTAGCAGTGGATATGCCCATGTCGCGGGTATGGTCTCCTAGTACTTCGGTTCTGTAACTTCCACTCCTGGTGGGTAGTAACCAAATCAAATGCTATGGACACATATCCTGGTAGCGATACCATGTAGAATACTAACCTCTGACACACCGTCGTTCATGTTAAAACTTTACGTTTCGCCTTTGATATTTTGACGGGTAAGAAAATGAAAGATTTTTTATCATTGAATTTGAACTATTAATCTAGATATAAATAGTATCGAAAGTGAAAATAATATTTTAAAATTACGAGCAATCAAAAGCTGTAGAAAATAATAATGTGTGTATATTCGACATTTATTACTTTTCACTTTCAAACTACTGTAAATAAATCGCATTAGGAACTAAAAAAACAAAATGTAATTTTCCCTTCCTACAAGCAACCAAACAAATCAATGTCAATTTTGAGTTCTTCTATATTCCGCTTCAGGAATAGTATGGGAGTATGGCGCTGAAGTCAGCAAATGTACTAGGTTGGTGTATAGAGCAGTGCTGATAGCAGGTTGGTGTATAGGGAAATCACGGATAAAGACGTTTTATCGCTTTTTCAATTGGTAGTATACAGGGTGGGTCAACTTGGACTAACTGATAACTTTTTGATTTTTAAATGCTTTTATTTGTTGTTGTTTTTTTTTTGAATTAAAGTTTAATTTATTATTTTTTTAAAAAAAATCTAAGTGTGAAAAATAATAACCTTTAAAATTACTTCCATTTTCTTAAGACATTTTGAATTACGATGCATAACGTTTCTGGTTGCAAATTTGCAATTTCTATTTGAATATTCTGCTTTAATTTCCGAATGTTTTGTGGTTTTTTTAAAGTAAAACCGTTCCTTCAAAAAATACCACAAAAAAATGAGAGGCCGTTAAATCTGGGGAACGAGGTTGCCAAGCAAAATATGCTTTTATTTAAAATTATTCGGTTTTTGAATAGTTTTTAAAGAATTGCCATTATTGATCTCGCGGTATGAGCTGTAGCTTCATCTTTCTAGAAATATATGCCTGGGTTATTCAAAACTGCCGAACGTAACAAGGTCCGGTAACAACCCTAAAGATGGTTTGTGGATGCTCACTATCATCTTCAAAAAAATATGAACCCATAACTCTATTGACCATAATTCTACATCAAACAGTGCATCTAAGAGGGTGTAATT
Source organism: Atherix ibis (assembly GCA_958298945.1). Taxonomy (NCBI): domain Eukaryota; kingdom Metazoa; phylum Arthropoda; class Insecta; order Diptera; family Athericidae; genus Atherix; species Atherix ibis. The sequence continues at coordinate 85,172,548 of OY282607.1, forward strand.
GACACTGATGCAACGCTCTAGGATTCTCCGTACCCCAAATACGGCAGTTATGTTTAATGACATATCCATTGAAATGAAAACAAGCGTTCAGATTTAAAAAAGAAATGATTTATGGCTGATTTATGGCTTTGTATGATAGTATGGTTTTTAGACTCCTGTATCACACTGAAAATGAGTTAATATCTCGTTATAGACTAAAGCTGACTTTTTTAAGTACGGCATGATTATTCTTTCGTTTAAAATTTATAATTGTTCGATCATCCTTTTCAGTTTTATGCAAGGACTGCCTCTGGCAAATAATTAATTTCTAAATCATCAAAATATTATATTGTATTTATTTGCACCGATTTTCTGGAAAAAAGTTTACACACTTTACCAACAACACTCTGGTAATCACAATGATTAAAAATAAGAAAATAAGCCTCAAAAGAATGAAATTTTTATAGGGTTATGTTCTGAAAATAACATCATTCGAATGGCCGTTTACAGAACCAAATACAATGGTTCCAATTTTTCACCACATCGTGCAATTTTTAATGCATCAATGGTTGCTGGTTTATTGGCAATAACACGTATCGCCGTTTTGCTAAAACCACGTTTCCGTTAAATCAATATCTTAAAATTCAGGTAACATTTTTATCATCATTATCATCGATCTGTACCGCTTATTATTGACAGTAATGACAACTCATTTCTCATTTTTGAAAAAATAAGGTTCGGTGATGCCATTACACCAAAAGGTCACTTTTTCGGAATGTGAAGGCTTCTCGTGAATAATTTGTGGATTGGCTTCAGTCTATTAACGACAATTTTGTTTATTCACTGATCTAGAGAAATGAAAAAGCGCCTCATCTGAGAAGATGATTTTTTTTTTGTATTTTTTTTTGGAAAAAAACCATTATTTTGATAAGAAAATTGAATATTTTCCAAGCGTTGTTGAAGCGCAAAATATCTTTCCATGAATAAATTGCTAATCTTGCTGACAATTTTGACATTTCAAATATGGTCACCTTAGATTATAGAAGAACTGAATAGGCCTCTACAAAAAAATTGTGGCATAATTTTGTTGGCAATACATTCGTAGATGCAAAATAACAGAAACGGCGTAAATCATTGGGGGCAAATTTTAAAGTTCAGTACGCGATTGAAACGGTTCGTTTAAAATCATTTTTCACATGTGATGTCATTTATGCGTAAATAAATAGATTTTTTAATATTGCGGGTTTTATTGTTTGATGGAAAATTTTGGAAATTTGCAATAAAACACAGTTTTCTATTTTAAAATATTATTTATTTTTTTATTATATATTTTCATTTTATTTATTTCGCTATATATTATTTATTAAAACAGAATTATAAACTTGAAGAGCATATAAATATATATATTATTTAGTAAATGTATTATTCAATAAATTTCTATTACGAAAACTAGATGGCAGTGGATGTCATAAATTTTTATTACGAAAACTAAATGACAGTGGGTGTCATGTCTACATAAAAAAATCTACACAAAAATATATCATAATTGCCATTTCTCGCCGCTTCGCAATAATTATGCTACAAAATCGTGTATACATAATCCAGCTATTTTTTAATCTAAGATGGCCACAGGGTCCATTTGAAAACATATTACCTCTATTAAAAAAAAAACTTTATACTAAGGAATAAAGTCAGAGAATTTGATAATTGAGGGATCATAAGTACATACTTGTTTGTGGTATTATTTTGGTGAATATATTTTTTTTATTCAGTTAAATGTGTATTATTTGTTCGAATTTATAATTAATCATGATAAATAATGGGGTATATATTTAAATAGTTTGATTCTGTTGTTTATTCTTAAGCAATAAAAAATTATAATTCAATTTTTTTTCGTGTTTGTGCAAACTTATGCCTTACTATCACCTCATAAACGTTAGGTATCCCAAAATAGTTATCGTTATGGTTTGCTATCTTGAAAACATTAATTATAGAATAGGATTTTATTAATAAATTTTCAATATAATAATAGTCTAAAAGTAATTAATTATTCAATATAAAATTTAATTAAAAATTATTTCCTCGACTAAAATCGATTATTTTTCAAGAGTTACAAAAGCAAATAATGTTTATTTTTAGTATAAGATAGGAAAAGATATTTTTGATATTAGATAGTTTTTTCTTTTTTTTTTGTAACCATAAAATATCATCAATTTTTTTATAAATATTCGTACATTCTATAAACTTAACACTTTTCTCTGACGCAGACCTTTATATCGAATATCTGTTGAAATTATTTTATATTGGGTTGACAACTTAGTGATTGCGTATTTTGTCAATAGATGGTATTAGCACATTCTTTTGTTATGTCAACGAGTTCAAAGCACCTAACCTATATTGTTTTCTTGTTTTAATTTAGTAAAAAATTGTATCGTTTAGCTATTTAGTTTTGTTTTCATCCAAATTTAAAAATGGAAGGACAAGACATGCATTTTAGACATATTTTATTGTATTATTTCCGAAAAGGCAAGAACGCATCGCAGGTACACAAGAAGTTATGTGCCGTATATGGGAATGAAGCCTTGAAAGAAAGGCAGTGTCAAATTGGATTGATAAATTTCGTTCTGATGATTTTTCACGTCCAGTTGAAGTTGATGAGACCCATATCAAGGCCATTATCGATTCAGATCATCATAGCACAACACGTGAGATTGCAAAGAAGCTCAATATATCGCATACAAGCATTGAAAAAAAATTAAAGAAACTAGATTTATGGATTCCTCATCAGCTTAAGGAAATTCATTTGACGCAACGAATTAGAATCTGTGATTTGCTTTTGAAACGCAACGAAACGGATCCATTTCTGCAACGACTGAAACGATCGTGGGTGATGCAAGATGAACCACCTCAGACGACATCAAAAGCTGTGATGCACCAAAATTATAAAGGAATTCTGCACTTTGAGCTTTAACCAAGAAACCAAACGATTAATTCCACCGTGTACGTTCAACAACTCGTCAAACTGAGGAATGCAGTTCAAGAAAAGCGGCCAGAATTGACAAATCGTAAGAGTGTTGTTTTCCAGCATAACAATGCAAAGCCGCACATATCTTTGCTCACTCGCCAAAAATTATTGGAATTAGGTTGGGATGTGTTGTCATATACACCATATAGCCTTCTTATTACCATTTACATGTATTTCGTTCCATGCAGAACTCTTAAAATGGTAAAATTTTTAATAACGCTGATGATGTAAAATCAAATTTAATTCAGATTTTTACTATCAAAAGTAATAAGTTTTACGATCACGGAATTATGACACTGCCTGAAAAATGGCAAAGGGTCATCGACAAAAACGGACAATACCCAATTGAATCAAGTTATATTTTTAAATAAAAATTTTGAATTTTTCTTCTTATTTAAAATCCGCAATGGCTTAGTTGCCAACCCAATAGTATTTGTATATGTTTTTCTTTTTAAAATAGAAGTACACGTAAATAAAAGAGTTCATATATAAGATGTAGTAAAAAGGCGTCCATTATTTTTGCATTAAATTGAAGGTTTTATTTAGCAAAGATAGAATGATACGATTTAGGTCAAATATGCACCGTTTTGTTCGATAACTTGGAGGTAATTTCATAATGCCTCTCTCATAGAAACCCTCGTCCCTATTGGCAAAAAACTGGGACAGTCGATTTTCACAATCTTCTCTTGAGGCGAATTTTTCACCTGCAAAATCATTCGTCATAGACAGGAAAAGGTGGTAATCACTTGGTGCCAGGTTCGGACTATAAGGTTGATGCATAAGAACATCCCAACCAAGGTCCCGGAACTTCTGGCGAGTCACTATCGATGTATGCGGCCTGGCGTTGTCCTGATGGAACACAATTCTTCTCCTATTGGCCAAAGCTGGCCGCTTCTGGGCGATTGCTTCTTTCAGACGGTCCAATTGTTGACAGTATAGGTCCGAATTAAGAGTTCAGCCGTAGGGGAGCAGCTCATAGTAAATTAATAATTTCCATTATTTTATCGACATTTTCGACAATTGGCCTTCCAGAGCGTGGTGCATCTTTGACATCAAAATTACCGGAATGGAATCGACGAAATCAAAATTGCGCGTGATTGACTGTTACAGTATCAGGACCATAAACATTATTCACATTTTCAGCTGCCTGGCTTGCGTTTTCGCCTTTATCGCAGAAAAACTGTAAAATATGGCGTATTTTCTCTTTGTTGGTGTCCATCTTTGACGCGTGCTAAAAAAATACTGAGTCAAGTAATCACAAAACTGTATGAGAAGCTTTTTTAGTACGAAATAACGTACTTTCTAACGCCATCTAGTGCAACCCGATCGCACTTTTAAAACGGGAGATACAGACTCCTAAAGCCATCTATTGGCAAAATAATGGATTACTTTTTACTACACCTTATAAATATATTTAAAAAAAATTCGAAACGTTTTTCATAATCACCCAAAAAAATTGTTCGTGTAGAAAAATTTAATAGGTTCATTAAGTGTTCCGTTCTTTCTATCTGATTTATTTTATTCAATATTTCAATAAAACTTGTTAAATTATGAGTATATGATATTACTGATTATCATTATATATTTTTATAATCTATTATAATTAATGTTAATCACCCAATAATGCTGCTATTAAAAACCAGCAGTTTTATGAACTCCAACTGTTTTACACTATAAAAATAAATAGTTATTCTACAGTAATTCTATTAAATCAAAACTGTTTGATATTTTTTATTTTTTTTATATAAAATGGATTCAATTTTTTGATATTTAGATAAATTTTATTGTTTTAAAAAAAAAACATTAAAAATTCTAAATCCCCAAAATTTATTTTTAGAATTTTAGAATAAAACTAAAGGAAATATACTAATTAAAATAATTTAAAAAATTTAAAAAAAATCCTATTTAAAAATTTTCTTGCGAAAAAATTAACACTAGATTGCCGAACCAAGTCAATTTGACTCATTCACGATTTTATTACTATATACGTGTACATAGAAAAATTTTAATAATTTTTTAAAAACATATGTTGGTTTTTAATAGATTTATAAAATGTATACAAATACTAATTCCTTCACCTCCACACTCCTTAGTTCCAAAAATCCATATGCACTATACCTATTTTGACGGATTTGATTCAAATTTACTCATTAAATATTTTTAAAGTCTCAGGGCCAACTTCCTATGCGAAAAGAAATATTATACTTGGTACTGTAAAGAGTTCTTTTAATTTGATAATCGACGAAAGTAATGGGTTTTCCAAAAGGGAGGGATATGATTTATTTTTTTTAAAAAAAACACACTAATTGTTAAGGAAATTCAAATGTTTTTTATTTAATGTGAAGTACAATCGATACAATTAAGTTCTGAATAAAACGTCATTCAAATGGCCTACACGACTTCTTTTGCAGGAACGAATTCGATGAACCCAATTTTTGAGCACTTTTTCCACAAAATCAAGTCGTATGTCACGAATAGCACGTTCAATATTGACTTCTAAAGCTTGAAGAGGGTCTGGTTTATTGCTGAAGACCAATGACTTAAAATAATCCCACAAGAAATAGTCTAATGGTGTTAAATCACAATTTCTTGAAGGCCATTCAATGTCACAATTTCTTGAAATAATCGAATCTTCAAACTTTTCTCGCAATAATTCGGTTTTTGCACGTGCTGTGTGGCACGTAGCCCTGTCTTGTTGGAACCAGATGTTGTCAAGATCAACTTCTTCCAATTTCGGCCATAAAATGTTGGTTATCATCGATCTATACCGCTCTCCATTGACAGTAATGGTGTTACCAGCTTCATTTCGAAAGAAGTACGGACCGATGATTCCACCAGACCAAAAAACCACACCAAACTGTCAATTTAGGTGAATGTAATGGGTGTTCATGAATAATTTGTGGATTTTCTTCGCACCAGAATCGACAGTTTTGTTTATTTACCCCACCACTCAGATGAAAGTGAGCCTCATCGGAGAAGACGATTTTCTTAAAAAAATCGTTATTGTTTTGAAGTTGTTCCAAGACAAAATCAGCAAATTCACGACGTTTACGGTTGTCCAATGGCTTCAGTTCTTGAGTGATAACAATTTTATACGGATGGAAGCCCAAATCCTTTCTCAAAATCCTCCAGGCTGTGGTTTGAGACCGTCCCAATTCTTGAGAACGTCTTGGAATCGACAAATTGCGGTCTTCATCAATACTTGCCTGAACGGCAGCAAAATTTTCATTACTTCGAGCGATTCTTTGTTTTATTGACACTTGAACATTATGTAAAGAAAATGTACGCTCAAAATTTTTAACAATTCGACGAATAGCGAGCACAATTGGACGATTATTACGACCATAAAATGGCAAAAGCGCACGAAAAGTTGCAATTGGAGAACGATTATTTTGATAATAAAATTGAATTATTTGTAAAAGTTGTTTTTGCGTATATCTCTCCATGATGAAATTGTAAACATTACTGAATACAATGAAAAACAGATCATGACATATTACAAATGGCCGAAACGTCATGATTTCTAAACTCGAAGCTCGTAAAGTTTTGAAAAAAGACTGGACAGTAACAAAATCGCAATTATGGGCCTTTGTAACAATTTTGTACGCTAGAGGAGCTTATGAGACAAGAAATTTGAAGTGTTCTTATTTATGGTCTAAGAAATGGGGACCTTCTTTTTTTCCCCGAATAATGTGTAGATATATGGTAAGTTCAAAGAAATACTTCGATTTATACGTTTTGATAAGAAAAATGGACGAAGTGAACAATTGAAAACAGACAAATTTGCCTTGATTTCAAGAGTATGGGAAAAATTTATTGAGAATAGCCAGGCTTGTTATAAACCTGGAGATAACATAACAGTCGATGAGCAATTGTTCTCAACTAAAGCCAGGTGCCCATTTACTCAATACATGCCGAATAAACCAGATAAATTTGGCATCAAATTCTGGTTAGCTGCGGATATTAGAAGCAAGTATCTTCTAAATAGTTTTCTCGGATATTAGAAGCAAGTATCTTCTAAATAGAAAAGAATTGCCCAAAATTGCAAAAGCCAAAAAGGACAACATGACACGGTTTTACACACAACTTTATAAAACGAAGGACTCTACTCTTACTAGTTATAAAATTAAACCCAATAAAAAAAAGTTCTACTATTGAGCTCAAAGCATCGAAGTGTAGAAATGTAATAAAATAATCTGCGGAAAACGTATTTTAAAAACACAAAAATTGTTTTGAATAAAGTGTCTTTAAAATAACATATTTTTTTTTAAAAAAAACTTCAATTTTGGTGTATATACCAAGCATACGGCAATCCAGTTTTAAGGATGGTAAAATAGTCAAGGAATATTATTAGTAATTTGGTAAATTTAGCACACAAAAAATATGAAAAGTTAGATTTAATCTGCTATAGCTGAAGGTTTATATATTATTATAGAATTAAATGAAAAGTAATTTTAGATAATTTCCTTCAAGTCCTTATACAAATTACCCAAAATTAATTATAATAGAATGAATTCAGCTGGCCAGTTATTTTTTTTTCGTATACATTATAAATAAATAAATAAATAAGCATAAATACTTACGCTGCTTAACAATAAACGGCTATGTTTAGATTATAAGAAAATAAATCAAAAATATTATTCGTTTTAAATAAAGGATATTTTAGCCAACAAAAAAAAAAAAAAATAAGAAAATAAGCTTCATTTAAAATGATTATTATCAATTTGCTAAAGCTAGAATATAATACAAAATAAATTGGAATTTTTACCGTTCCATCATTAATTAAAATCTTAGTGATGATTTATTAAAGTTGAATCTTTTGTTTCTCTACAATGGAGAGGATTATATCTACTTTTAGGTAAAAATGACTTTTTAATGAGACGCTCTAGAGGTAATAAAAACATAAGCATAGATAGTGACTAATGTAATTCACATTTAAAATAGCAGCTGTAATTTATTGTATATTTTGTATTTATCTGAATTTAAACAGTTATGATGAAGGTAAAATTAAAAAGCAAAAGCTTTTAGGTCTGTCCGTTTCTCATTTTTATATATTTTTTTTTCTTTAATTTTTTTTTTTTTTTTTGGTTAAATAAATTTTTTTTTTTTAATAAATTAAATGATATCAACTTGGCTTAACACCATTTACCGGTAATTATAAAAATATCTAATTTTCTAACCACCCAACCTCATTATAGCTTTTGTGTATCTGCCGCAGTTATACTTAAAATTTGTGCGCGCGTGCAATTATGATGAAAAAGACGCACGTACGGTATCAGTAGAACGATGGAAGGCGTACGTGCGCTGACAGTGTTTCACATTTGCTGTAGGCATACTAACGCAACGGCAGACGTCATGCTACACGCTGGCTTCAAATTTCATCGTATTCGTAACTTTGACGTGTTCGAATGTTTCAAGCGATGATTTTTTCGATGTTTTCGAGTTTTCTAAGCAAAACAGGAACATGGAAATTAGTTAATTTCGCTAATGCAAATAATTCTTTTTTATTTTAGTTTTTTTTTTATTAATATTTTTCTTAATGCTATATTAAATAGACATATGGTTCAACACTAAGAAGTAATAAAAGTAAAAAAAAAAAAATATACTGTTCTCTGAATGCTTTAATCCATGTGTCTTTATATAAAACGTACTAAATAAAATCCTCTTGAAAATTTGAGTTATTAAAAAAACTTCTTATAATACATATAAGCTTGTACGTTGCCATTTATATATTATATTTAATATTTAAATATTAATGAATCGACCTGTAAAAAATTTTATACCAATTTCATATTAACGAAGGAAAAACTATAAATTTGGTAGTAACGAAACTCATGTTTCAGTTTAACATCGACTGACTGCATCAGTAAATGAGATAAGATCAAAGATGAAAATGTGAAGATGATAAAAAAACGTTCTATCCTTATATAACCTTTGACATTCTACGCTAAAAATAATAAAATGTAGTAAGAGGAGACGGTAAATTGACTGGAATGTGACTGCCTGATAATAACATTATGTGATCATATTCGTTGCGAACAATCTACATATATTCGTATAATGTAAATGTATAAAATATTTTTATACAATATGTACGAGTATTTGCAACAACAAAATTGAAAGCTCTGCCTATGGTATAACAATTTGAAATTGTAATAGACAACCTTGAAGAGTCCTTTCCCATTTAATTGTATGAATATAAAATAAGTCAAGATGTGGGCGATATTTAAATCCTTTTTTCTTGATCTTTTTACATTTTTGTAAATAAATACCATCTTATTTTTTGCGTATCAGTTTCTAAACTTCTCTACAATGAAACAAAATATATAACAATAACAAAAAAAGAGGAATACTTTCCTAAATCCTATTTAATGTACAAATTCAAATTTAGCCAAGTGAAATTATAAAAGTTTTTTTCTCAGAATTTTTTTTATAAAAGATAATTTCAATGAATTTTCAAGGAGCGACGGAGAAATTTAAATATGCTTCACAAAAATTATTTAAGTGTGAAAAAACAGTAACAAATTACACTTAAGATCCTTGTGCACTTTGTACATATACACACATTTATTTTTAAGAAAATATGTGCCAACTGAATACGATTTATGTCATTTTAAGCAGCTTTTTTTTTCTTCTTCTTTCCCGTCATTACTTTTACCAGATAAAACTTCATCTTATCTGGTTTTATTAATATTGAATACGTATAATATGCATACGCATATGTATATAATAACTATATTCGGTGTCCTGTAAATAAGATATGTACGAATACCGTCATTTTTATTTAATAAATTGTCTCAGAATTTCAAATGATGAAATTTTAATAATTTATAATTTATGAAAATGAAAGCAACATAACAACACGCAGTTGTGATAAATACGAGGTGTTTATTTATTTATTAGCTCATTTATTTTTTTCAAAATAAAAAAAAAATTATTTTAGAAAACATTGTGACTTTTTAACAAACAAAAAATGGTGTTTTGTTTTTAATATCTAACAAGTTAGTTTTTTTTCTTAACTGAAATAAAACAGAAAATGAAGTTAAATCTATTACAAATTATGTATAAAAATAACCAGCATGAGTAAGAAAATATCATTCAAAATTTTTGATGACTTTTTCCAATAAAAGTGGATAAATGGTCTCAATTTCTGGTCGTATATTATTTTTTTAGATCTTGAATTGTTCTTGGATGATTGTTGCATACTTTTCCTTTTTCGAATAGTTCCAAAGAAAAAAGTCCGACGGTGTCAAATCGCAAGATCTTGGCGGTTAATTCATATCAGCGTTTTGTGAGATTATTCGATCACCAAATTTAGTGCCCAACAAACTTATTTTTTGACATGTTGTGTAGCTCATAGTACCATTTTGTTAAAATTAAGCTCATTCATAGTCAATTAATTCAATTTCGGCCACAAAAAGTTAGTTAACTTGTCAGGATATTGATCGGAATTAACTGTGATGGCCTCTTCATGATTATTTTCTAAGAAGGACAACCCAATGATTCTAAAAGCCCATCCTTTTTTCAGGATGCATAGATTTTTCGTAAATCACACCAGAGTTTTACGGGCCCCAGATTCGACAATTTTGTTTGTTAATATCATTTTTATAGAACGCCCGTCTTCGTAGTAAGTTTGGATGATTAAAATCCATTATTTTGTTGTTAACGACTCCATGACTTTGTACTTGTCAATTATGAAGTGTGTGTTTTAAGATATATTTTGAAAGTTGAAAAAAAAACCAACAGATGTATGTAAGCCATATTAGATGGACTTATTTGCTTTTGGAAAAAAATCATGAAAAAATACATCCTTTTCTATTCAACTACAAAATCATATAATTCAGTGCAAGGAGATTTGTTTTGATCACTTCTTAAATATGATATCGTGCAAGTGGTCGCCCTGACCTCGAATGGTGTAATGTGCCCGTTTCCGACATATTCCATCACATTTCCAAGTATTTCGTTCGATATTCCGGATATTTCCTGTTTGCCTTACGTTCTGCTACTGTCCTTGGCTTGTTGATGCAAACCATTGCCTTCAAGTAGCCGCACAGGAAAAAGTCCGGCGGCGTCAAATTAGGCAGAGATCAGTTAAAATGACCATTTTTTTATGTCAAACAATGGTATTAAAAAATCGGGAAACAATGGCATTAAAAAAAATCGATTTTTTTCGACCAGGAAACAATGACATTAAAAAATCGATTATGTTTGGAGCTGTGTGGGGTGCAGAGCCGTCTTGTTGAAACCAGAACTGATTACGAATAGTTGGCATAAAAAAATTGGTTATCATAGCCCGATAATGCTCAGTTGTTTGACTATTTTCATCTTCAAAGAAAAATGGCCCGATGATCATAGCAGCACAAATACATAGTAACTTTTGAAAAATGTCAGGGTTTTCAGTGCCGTAGAACCAAAAATGTTTGTTGTTTACGGTTCCTTTTAATGTGAAATTTGCTTCATCAATTATTTCTCCACCCACGTTGAGTTTTCACCATTGAAAAGTTATTTAGAATGCACAGCTGAACTTAAGTTTTATAAAAGTGCTTTATGACAGCTGTCAAAATTATAGTGTTACCTGATGCGTCCATCTTTGAATTATGGAAGAACTGGAAAGGCCTCTACACAAAAATTCTACCTAATTTTTTTTTTGAGAATACATTCGTAAGAACATACCCATTTGCAAAATAAGCTTTCACGAAATACTTCGTATTCTGAAAAAAAAACTTTCTATTTATTATCATGAAGAATAAAACTATTTATGTAAATATATTAATTTACACTCATTCGTTCGTAAACTATTTAAAATTTAATAAAACCACACTTAAAAACTTTCACTTCGCAATAATTATCTAAATGTCAACATTAAGCATAACAAAAGTTAGGAAGCATTTCGGTATGCTACCATTTCATGGTGAATGGTGTGTTTTAAAACTCTCCGAAAGTCTACAAAATTGAGACGCTTGATATATTATTGATATTTACAAAATAAATTTAAAAAAAAAACATAAAATACCAGAAGATTAGAAAAAAAAACATATTTCCTTTTTTAAGTGAGTTAAAATAAATATTAATTATGCTTTTGGAATTCAAAAAATTTCGATTACGAAAACTAGATGCCAGTGGGTGTCATGTCTACATAACAAAATCTACACAAATGTATGCAAGCAGTACGATTTTTCGCCGCTTTTGTAATAATTCAGACGGAAAATTGCGTAAACGACATATATCCAGGTTTTTTTTTTAATGTTATAATATGGCTCACATTGTACATGCAGAAGTACGAGTATCTACTCTGCAAAAAATCACACAATCTAGAGAAATTTTATCACATTATAAAATGTGAACGTTTTTATTATATACTCTTAAAAAAAAAATATGACATTTAATAACCAGTATTATATTTAAAATTTTAAAAATTCAATTATCATAAAAATTACAATTATAAAAAAATTATGAGAATAATAAAAAAATTTTAAGAAAAAAATATTTGTTTTATATAGAAAGAAAACTTTGTCAGTTTTCCAAAATTAATATAAAAACAAAAAACATTAATTATAAAAAACAATAACGATAATAAACAAAAATATTATTATTGTATAATGTTAAATGCTTTTTATGTACATGTTAAGGTATTTGTATGGTATTTTGTAATAGTTTATTTTGTATCTCATCAAATTTTGTTCATTTTTGTTATCTAATTTTTTACCTTTTCTCTCCTTTATTAATAGCAATCGTAAAAAAAAATTGTTATGTATGTGAATATTCTCTTTATCCTTTTTTGGTTTTTTTTTTCTTTCAACCTTTTCATCTTCATCACAACACATATCTTGACATCTCATTTGTCCATTCGTCCAATTGGATTATTTTCCCGTTTGACATCTTGCAAATGTCATATCTATAAACGTGCACAGATGAAACTATAAGTTGTACTTATTTTATATAATTTCAACTTTTCTCACATATATGTGTATGTATAAATTCTTATACCAATAATGTGTTTTATTCTTTTGTATGCGTATACGGATAAATCTATAAATCATCATCCATTCCACTATGTAATTTTCATGATCATTACTTTGTTTTTGTCACTTCTACAAATGTCTCCATATTGTTACTCATAATAAATCTATAAATGCGCTCAAACGAGCACATTTATGGTTTGTGTCTTCAACTGTAATCTAGTACGTTATGTTCTCATTTTATATGTAATATATTGTTGTTGGTTGGTTATTGTTTTTTTCCTCCCCTTATCACTGTCCACTTTCTCTCTTATCACAAATGAATAATGATAAATGTTCCTTGTCCGTCGTTTGTTTAGAAGAATCTATCATACTCCTACATACCTACACATACATACATAATATCCTTTACTATTTTCACTTTATTCTATATAATATATGTATTCTATATACGAGTTTAGATTATTTTTTTTACTCAATTGTTTGTTTGGTTTATGTGTTATATTAGTATATTTAAGAAAATATAAAAATGTGTATGCGCAGTGTAGCAATGTACATAAAAGAATAAATATTTTATAGATACTTTTATAATTATGTTTATCTAAACGAAATATTGTTCTCTTCTTTTAATATACTTATAAAAATACTTATATTACTATTCATATAACCTTTTATATAATTATTTCTTACTATAAAACGTTTTATTATTATTATTATTACTATTATTATTATTATTATTTTGTCTAGGATAACATTTTCATATTAAAACTTTTATTAAAAAATTATAAAAAATTGATTCAAATTGAAAAATTACAAATAAATATAAGAAAACATATCATCAGAATTAGAATTGTCGTTTTATTGATACTCTATTATAAATAAATAAAAAATTGAATAATTTCTATTGGATTTTGTAGTGATTGTAGTAAATTCTTTTACCATACTCGTATTTATAAAAAAAAATATATTTTTGTGATTGTTCATTTATAAAATACACCACACATACATATATATATATAATAAATTTAAAAAAAAGAGAGATTATTTAGGCATAAATTGTTGAAGCAACCATATTAATAACTGGTACATTCCGTAGCAATTTGAATGCAATTTTAAATATTTTTAACATAATTTAATCAAACATAATTAAGTTAATTAAAATTTACATTTTTTATTATAAGAATTATTATCTTACTATAAAATTTTTTTTTTTACTTTTGATTAAAAGTTGCTTTGAACGATTAAAAGTCACTTTTAATCAAAAGTAAAAAAAAAAAAAAAGTATTTCAAAATTTTGAAGGGTTAAATTCCTTTAAAAACTAAATATCACTTTTAAAAATAAGTCTATCAAAAATTATTTTTAAAAAAATGTATGATTTTAAACCATTTCTCTTTGTTATTACTGAAAAGCTGGTAAAAGTTAAATTAAACTTTTATTAGAAAAATTAGTATTATTGGAATATTATTTGCAACAACAACAAAAAATAATTGGAATAATAGAAAAATGGCTAATTCACAGTAAAGAACTAACGAGTTTGTGCTTTTAGAAATGAAAGTTTAATAAAATGATGCATTGTTATGATTTTTCCATTATGCATAGATTATAATAAATGATTTAAATGGTTGCAAGGATACTTATTGAAAGATTCGATACTTTATAGGTAATTTTGATGATTTTTTCGCATATTTCGAGCTTTAATTCGGCAATTACTTGACGGTTGTTGGTTTTTATATGCTCTAAAAGCTTTGAGGATTGTCTGTGCTAAAATAATCTCTCAAATAATCTCATAAGAAAAAATCCAACGAGAACTGTTTGCTCAATAAATCAAAAATAAGTGTGGCTGGTGGGGCCATCTTATCGAAAACACATCAATTTCATGGCAAAAATACCTTTTTTGACGGTCGCTTCATTTTCATTTTCAAAGAAAAATAACACCTTTAGAGGAAAATGCACACTAGACAGTCTCTTTTCGCAGATACAACGACTTCTCCACAGTCACTCGTGGGTTTTCAAAGCCTCATATTCGATAATTTTGCTTATTAACCCAAATTAAAATCTTCAATTTCATACCATAAATAATTGGTTATCATACGGTCATAATGATAAGAATTGACGCTAATGGTCACTCCTTTGTCATTTATTCAAATAAATACAGGTCCAATGACTCATTCAGAACAAAATGCATATCACACAGTCTCTTTTTGCAAATATAGCGGCTTCTCCACAGTCACTCTTGATATTCTGAGGATCAAATTCAGCAGTTTTGCTTACTAAGCCAAAATTAGCTGTGTTGTGTGGCTTGTGGTGCCATTTTGTCGAAATCACTTATATTCCAGATTAAAACCTTCAATTTCATGTCGAAAATACCTGGTTATCATACGGTCATAGCGCCTAGAATAGGGGGTGACGGTCATTCCTTCATTTTCAAAGAAATACAGGTTAATAACCATTTAAGACCAAAATGCACGCCATACAATCTCTTTTCGCAACAATAAGGCCTTCTCCACAGTCACTCGTGGATTTCAGAGCCCCATATAGGAATATTTTGCTTATTAAGGCAAAATTAGCAGTGTTGTGTGGCATGTGTCGCCATCTTTTTGAAACCACATATATTCCAGCTTAAAACCTTCAATTTCATGTCAAAAATAGTTGGTTATTATACGGTCATAATTGAGAATTGCTAAGAATTGACGCTAACCGTTACACTCCTTCATAATTTTCAAATAAATACAGTCCAATGACTCATTCAGAACAAAATGCATACCACACAGTCTCTTTTCGCAGATACAACGACTACCTCCATAGTCACTCGTGATATTCAGAGTATTAAATTTATCAGTTTTGCTTATTAACGTATCCATCAAGTGTGAAATGCATCTCATCTCTGAAAAAAAAATTTGTGCAAAACGTGGCTACGACGGTAGTCAAATTATCAATAATATAAAATGGCATACGTCAAACATTTTACATTATATCACTTTGGATGACATATCACTTTGACAGCTGTCAAATGACAGGGCTGTTCTTTCTGAACCACGAAATGCATAATCCGTTGTTAATTAAGATTCGCAAAAAAAAAAAACATTTGACAAGGTTTACTCATTTCAAAAATTTTGCGCATTGTCATCTAATTAACTATAGACGAGATTATACTTTCATACACAAGATACAGTCATACATTCATTAAGTGCATATATTTATATTAAATTCCTAATTGTGTCTCATTTATTCCATTATGTACCATATATAAAATAAAAATGATATTCCACTATGAATCGAATGTCAATGATTTATTTGCTTGTACATTATTTTTAAAAGGCATACTCGTATACCATACAGAGAAAGTGACAGGCTTTTATATAGAGAATATTTTATCAAATGATATCTTCAAGTTGGCTACAGAAGCCCCAGCAGGAAATTTCTCATTATTATTCATGTTAAAATTCTTTCTTATGTTCTGTAATTTTTAATTCCCATTTGAATTGTACGTGCGCTCATCTGTTTGTCTCGTTTTGAAAGAGAAAATATTATATACGGGTGGTGGTATTTTGTATTCTATACAGAAATAAACGTGTATATTTGGAATAATTTGCTTAGAGTTCAAACAAAATTAAGTGAATTCTCTCGTTGATGACGACAATGACAATAACCACGAGGACGTCAGCGAATGAAAATCGGAAACTCCTTCCTTTCACCCACATCTATTATGTTTCAACTACAATTTGGTCCATTTTCCCGTTCCTTTCTTTGTACTTTCATTGAATTAGGTGCGCATCCATATATGACGAGTTCGTTTGTACCAAGTTTTGTTCTGGTTTGGTAACGATCCGGTCTTCACTCTGTACCATCCTGTATTCTGCCGTTCCGTTACGGAATAACACAAATAACATATGAAAGAAACTTTTGTTTTATATACCAATGTACACATCCATATACGTGTATACATACACATAGTAATTACATTTATATTCCACGCTGAGTGCCATAATGGATTCACTCAGGAGCTTTTCACTATCATAATTAATGCTCTTTCATGGCCATATTTTGCGTATTCACAATTCTCATTACATGCAAATTTTGAACTAATTCAATTTCTCATTTACGAAGTTCAAATTCATTCAGCACACAATTCACATTCATGCATATAGTAAGTATGTACATAAATTCGAAAATAATAATAGCCAGAACGTCGTTTATAATGGCTTTTATAAGCAACAATTTCGAAAATCTTCAATCACGAATACGAGAAAGGTGTACGAGTGCATGGTAACGTGGTGGTTGTTGGCTTTATAATAATTTTGTAAATAATACCGATGGTAATATTGTACAATATAAAAGGAAAGAATTGTTTATTTGGAAAGGTAGTGAAAAGCTTATTTACAAAACAATGTACAAGGGAGCAAAAAAAAAAAAAAAAGAGAATTTACTCGTATTTACCTTTTGAACGTATTAGCCAAATCGATCCTTAAGGGTTTATTATTATTGTATTTGGTTTTTTATTTTTCTCTTTCTCTCTTAGCACAGCTTAGCAAAAAATTGAATTGTGACTATTTTTGGCTCTAAAGATAAATAAATATTTGATCGTATTAAATGGGTTATCCACACTCTATTGTTCAAACTAAAGACTATCAACAGAAAAGCTACCATAAATAGGGACACTGTTTTGACCAGTTAAAAATATGGTTACTTTCGAAAAGATTTTTTACACACAAAAAAATAAGGTGGTTATCAAATTTGGTAAATTTAAATAAAACACATTAAATATTCGCAGATTTTAATAAAATTTTTCGCTGCACTATTCAAATGGCCGCTATGAGATCTTTTGCCGGCCTCGATTTTTTTTTCGTGATTTTTTTTCGCATATTTCGGGCTGTAATTTGGTCATCAATTGACAGATGTCGCACATTTAAATTCTCTAAGTTTAAAGTTTGTCTTTTGTCTTTAGATACAATCTTTTGCGCAGACGTAAGAATGACGTCAATTCACACGTTCGGAGGCCAATTGACATTACCAAATCTGGAAATTATGCATCCAGAAAACTTTTTGTGCAAGAAAACCAAAATTTGTTATATTTTTTATGACTTTTGATGTAGAGACCAAATTTAAATATTCAATTTTATAAGTATTAACGGGGACGGTCTTTCTTTATTCATTTTAAAAAAAAAAAAAAAAATTTCTACCAGACAGTCAGTCACTTTTCGGGGATACAATGTCACGTGTACCATATACGAGGTCTGTTCAAAAAGTATCGCGAATTTTGTTATTTTTTTTTCCAAAAATTATTTATTCATGAATATCTATTCTGTCCCCTTCAAAGTAATCCCCAACAGATATTATACACTTGTGCCAACGTTTTTTTCCAATCCTCGAAGCACTTCAAAAAATCATTCTTTGTGATCTTGTTCAGCTCCTCCTTCGATGCCGTCTTTATTTCCTCAATTGTAGCATAGCGTCATTCCTTCATGGGGCTCTTCAGTTTTGGGAACAATAAAAAGTCACAGGGGGCCAGATCTGGGGATTTTTAGTGTGTTGTTTTGGCCAAAAATGGCAAAAGCCAATTTTTGTTCTTCCACAAATCCGGGCGTTTCTGGCGGATTGCTTCGCGCAACTTACGTATAACTTGCAGGTAATATTCCTTATTGACCGTTCTACCCTGCGGATGTGAAGGTTAGCAAAACCTTCACATTCGACCGAACTTGGCGCGCTTTTTACAGTCTCGGCTCGAGCGGCAGCTTCCATTGGGATGATTGAGTTTTGATTTCCACGTCTTAACCATAAACCCATGATTCGTCACCAGTTATGACCCTCTGGAGCAAATTTGGGTCGTCGCGGACAGAGTCTAACAGCACCTTAGCAATGTAAATGCGATGCTGTTTTTGGTCGAAATTGAGCAAAAATCGAAGACGAGCCAAAACACGTGCAAGCAAAGCAGCTGTCAAAAATTAAGAGAACATTCAAAATGGCCGAACTTGTTGGTGTAAGTGAGAGACATGAGGAATAAAATAACGCCACAAAAAAATTGAAAATGGAATATTGTACGTAACCCGCAGAAATTCAAAATTCGCGATAATTTTTGAACAGACCTCGTACGTCCAGAAATTTTGCCTATTGACATATCCACAGCGATAAATGAGCCTTATCGCTTATGAAAATTTTATTTCATAAAGCTCAAAGCGTGGCTATAGCCGAATCATCATTTTCGTAGAAATTTTTCTACATTTTAAACGCATATGTGTTGAAACTATCCGTAATGTAAAATGGAAAATTTTAAACTAAAAAAATGCCGCCTTGGATGGCATATACGTTTGACAGAGCTGTCAAATGATAGTATTGTACATTCCTAACCCCGAAATGAATAATTGCTTAGAAACGAAACTGTACTCGTAGTTACAATCATAAAATATTATTTTAATTTCCTTTTAAAATAGTTCATTTAATTTGTCATTATTTTTTAAAAATACATTATCAAAATGGAAACAAAAGATTTAAGATAAAAATAACAACGGAAATTTGACATTTGCACACTAAAATTTGGTAATGATAACTTCACTATTTGTGCAGATTTATCAGAAAATTCTAACCACAACACGTATTTTACGTATTAATTAGAACCCTACGCGGATAAACATATCCTTATATACATTCAGGCGTAAATATAACCTCCATAAGCATACATAACATATATGAACATAGTAAATAAACAACCTACGCCGTATAAAATGGAAAATTTAAAAGTCTTTGGAGATTTTTTTTAATTTATTATGTTTGTTTTTTTTTATATAACAACTATTTTAATTAATTATATTGTAATTTATATTAATAATATTTCTGATAAAAAAAAATATTCATAATAAAATTTCTGCAAAAATGTCCCATGATAGTCATTTTAAGAACAATGTTGATATTATTTTCATAATATTTTCCATAATAAATGAGTAAAGACTAGAAGTGTTTTTGGACACTCTTCTTCTATTAAATTTCGGACATATTAACAATAAAAACAAATTGAAATTTTTTTGTAGATTTTCTTTTAAAATAATTAATTAATAAATGAAGGTAAATTATAAAAAAAAATTCAAATTTAATTAAAGTTAAAGTGTAAAATAAAGAGTCCATAAAACTATTTAAATTATATTTTGTAAATTTTTGAAATTTGTCTCCTTCATTGTAAGTGATGAAAATATTAATTTTCATACCCAATATAACTACTCTACTATGACTAAACAGATGATACAGAGAACTATTTCGACTTCTAATCTAGACAAACTTTATAAGATTTCAACAGACAGCAAAGTATTCTTATACAATCTCCTACTGAAACCAATATGGACTTACGAACTAGAAATTAGGAAATCTTTTAAATCTTCCAATTTACTTTGTAAAATTGTCGATGCTCCATTTTATATTCACAATAGTTTTATTCATCGTAATCTTAAAGTCCCTAATATTCGTAATATGGATGTGTCTCGTTATAGAAAGTTGCATTCTTGACTTTCCAATCCCCTTGCTCAAGAGCTCTAATTAATTCCCTATAAAGAGTCATTCTTGCGCGATTTATTAAAATACTGGCGGATCTACCAGTTAGAAGTCAGTAGGATTGAAATTAGCTATATTGGCAGTACTGTCATTCAGTTTTTTGACAAGGTCACAATATTTCCCATTTGTCATACTGTCTTCAATTTCGCTCGAGAATCGTATTAAAATAATTCAAATTCAGACACATTTTTGTAAAATCCACGATATTTCTGGTCTAAATGATCATCCATCTAAACCTGATTTCAAGGTTTTGGCGAATGAATTTGACGTTATTGGTTTGGTAACAAACATACCAACAACAACACGCGCTCGTACAGGCCGTTCAGCTGAAAATATTGCTTCGGTTCCCGACGTTCTCAACAAATGCGCCTGCCCACAATGACTACATAGCAAATTTTGCACAAGTATAAGGTATAATTAACCTAAGAATTAAAGTCACCAGATTATTTTCAACATTGAAATATCGCTGATTGGATCATTGAACATAGTGCTTGGTTTTTCAGAAAAAACCATCTTCTCAGACGAAACTCGATTTCACTTAGACAGGCTATGTTAAGAAGCAAAATCGTCGCATTTGGCTATCTGAAAATCTAAGACCAGTTATTGGTCTTGGATTTTCAGATGGCTCGAGTTGTTTTTTCGAAAATGAGGTTGGTGCTACATCAACTGTTAATCGAGTACGCTACAGAGACATGGTAACCAATTTTTTAAGGTCATGGATGTCGACGACTTGTGGTTTTAACAGGACGGCGCTACGTGCCACACTACCCAAGAAACAATTGGTTTACTTAAAACCAAATTGAACGCACGTTACCTGATCAAAAGTAGGTGGAAGGAATATTTCGCAGGTCTATGGTATTAGAAAATCTACGTATGATCAACGCCGAATTATGCCGACAGTTCGGTCATTTTGAATGTTCACTTAATTTTTGACAGCTGCTTTGCTTGCCCGTGTTTTGGCTCGTCTTCGATTTTTGCCCATTCCATAAAATGGATCAAAGAATCGGTTTCGGGAACCTGAAAAAGTCACAGGGGGGTCAGAAGAATTTATGACGTAGAACGAAAAAAGCGCTATCGAAGAATACTGTAAGCAAAACCTACACATTCGACCGAACTTGGCGCGCTTTTTTCGTTCTTGGCTCGTGCGGCAGCTTCCATTGGGATGATTGAGCTTTGGTTTCTACGTCATAACCATAAACCCATGATTCGTCACCAGTTATGACCCTCTGGAGCAAATTTGGGTCGTCGAGGACAGAGTAAAACAGCTCCTTAGCAATGTTAATGCGAGGCTGTTTTTGGTCGAAATTGAACAAACATCGAAGACGAGCCAAAACACGTGCAAGCAAAGCAGCTGTCAAAAATTAACTGAACATTCAAAATGGCCGACTTTTTTAACAGACCTCGTATATCAAACTACAGCGCCTAAGATAGGCCGGCCATGTCCCAAGAAGGTCTTCAATGGCCGGATAGATAGGAAGAGACCACCAGTAAAGCCACGAAACCGTTGGTATGATCGGCCAGTGTGGAAAAAAAAATTGAGGAGGCCAAGGCCCAAAACCGGACTGTAGAAACCAAGTTTAAATATTATTTTTTCCATATGCAAAGATATTTCTTTGGTTTAAATAAATAATTTTAAATTGCCCAAGTACGTAGCCTAACATATGTTGTCAAATAAAAGTACACAACTGATTCTTTTACAATAAAATTCATCTCATTAAAATAGGCAGAACTCATTTCACTAATATTTATAATAGAATTAATATGAAAAATTTCTTTTAAATAAAATTAATTATACCATATATTGTAAAGTTAAGAGGTAACTGGTAAAATACTCAGACAATCATTTCCAGTAAAACAACTTAATGTATTTTAAAGGGTTTTCGAATAAGAGTTATATGATTTCATTTTAAAAAAACCACACTAATTGTTAAGGAAATTCAAATGTTTTTTATTTAATGTGAAGTACAATCGATACAATTAAGTTCTGAATAAAACATCATTCAAATGGCCTCCACAACTTCTTTTGCAGGAACGAATTCGATGAACCCAATTTTTTAACACTTTTTCCACTAAATTAAGTCGTATGTCATGAATAGCACGTTCAATATTGACTTCTAAAAATTGAAGAGAGTCTGGTTTATTGCTTAAGACCAATGACTTCAAATAACCCCACAAGAAATAGTCTAATGGTGTTAAATCACAACTTCTTGGAGGCCATTCAATGACACAATTTCTTGATATAATCGAATCTCGAAATTTTTCTCGCAATAATTCGGTTGTTGCACGTTCTGTGTGGTACGTAGCCTCGTCTTGTTGGAACCAGATGTTGTCAAGATCAACTTCTTCCAATTTCGGCCATAAAAAGTTGGTTTCCATCGATCTATACCGCTCTCCATTGACAGTAACGGTGTTACCAGCTTCATTTCGAAAGAAGTACGGACCGATGATTCCACCAGACCAAAAACCACACCAAACTGTCAATTTAGGTGAATGTAATGGGTATTCATGAATAATTTATGGATTTTCTTCGCACCAGAATCGACAGTTTTGTTTATTTACCGCACCACTCAGATGAAAGTGAGCCTCATCGGAGGAGATGATTTTCTTAAAAAAATCGTTATCGTTTTCAAATTGTTTCAAATTGTTCCAAAAATCGGCAAATTCACGACGTTTACGGTGGTCCAATGGCTTCAGTTCTTGAGTGATAACAATTTTATACGGATGGAAGCGCAAATCCTTTCTCAAAATCCGCCAGGTTGTAGTTTGAGACAGTCCCAATTCTTGAGAACGTCTTGGAATCGACCAATTGCGGTCTTCAGCAACATTTGCCTGAACGGCAGCAATATTTTCATTACTTCGAGCGGTTCTATGTCTTATTGGCACTTGAACATTATGTAAAGAAAATGTACGTTCAAAATTTTTAACAATTCGACGAATAGCGAGCACAGTTGGACGATTATTACGACCATAAAATGGTCGTAATAATTGGAGAACGATTATTTTGATAATAAAATTGAATAATTTGTAAACGTTGTTCTTGCGTATATCTCCCATGATGAAATTATAAACATTACTGAATACAATACACAAATTTTAATACAATATTATAGGGTTTTCCAATAAGAGTGATATGATTTCTAAGTGACGTTTCGGCCATTTGTAGATCACGACATATTACAAATGGCCGAAACGTCACTTAGAAATCATATCACTCTTATTGGAAAACCCTACAATATTGTATTAAAATTTGTGTAAAAAAGAAACCTATAATAATAGAAATGAATTCATTTCTACAATAAAAAAAAATGATTTTTATATTTTATTATAGATTTGTTTTTATACCATTTCAATTAATTCATTTTCATTAATTAGAACAATCACAAAAAAAAAAATTCATTCTTTAGTTGAAATTTACCGCCCAATTTAATACTCGTATCGTCAAAGTTTGTTGAAAATAAAGTAATTATAGTAGTTTTTAGTCATAAATCAACTATAAATTTTATAATTTGAAACAGAGTATTTTTATTTTTTAGTTGTTGTTGTGTTTAGTTTTTTTTCAAGTAAAATGAGATATAATAAATTTGATAATTATAATTGAAATTTTCAATAAAACGACTAAACGTATATACCTATTATGCTACAAAAACAAAACACTGATCCACTGCATTTTTATTTTTTTATATAAACTTTTTTTTATCTAAATAACATTTTATTTTTTTCATGTTTCTGTTCTGTTCTATTTTTTTTTTTTTTGGATTTGAATCAAATCAAAATGTTTTTTTTTATAATTAGTTTATGGTTTTTGTTTTTAGAAATTCTATATTTATGTTAGTATAACAAAAAAAAAAATTTAAATTTAAAAAAAAAACTAATTTTGTATAATAATTTGATGTTAATATATAGATAAATATATTAGATAAAAAAAATAATATTAAACAAACAAAACAACAAAACTAAGAGAACCTACAATATATAATTTTGCCGGAAAAAAATAATATAGAAAAATTTGCTCTCTTCTATTATTTTTGTCATTATCTGCAAGCATAAAAAAAAATTACCAAAAATTAAATGAATAAAGGCTAACAATATATGCTGAGGTTTAATCAATTTATTGAACAGGTGGGCTTCAACAAGAATATAAAGTGAGCTTATTAAAAAATAAAAAATAAAAAATGAACACATTGTTTTACAGATTTTTTAGGTAGAACATAATAGTAAATTTGTTTGATATTTCGAAATTTGAATGGTCAATCGAAATGCAATCAATAATAAACGCTGTATAATTAATTAAGAATTAAGAAAAAAAACGCCATTTACATATTTTTAATCAATTAAATACTATATACCTACATATATATATATTTTATTGCCTGTGATATTTATACGTGTATAAAAAAAAAAGACTACCAAATGATGTTTTTATATATACAACGCACGGAGGAAATTTTAATTACTTTTATATTCAAAACGAAATAAATGAATAGGTGAATAAATTTGGGCCAACGATTGCGTTAATTGTTTTAATTTTATTTATAAAAAAAATATACTCTACACCTATACTAATTTATTTATTTTTGTCATTCTATTTTGAAAGATTCAATTTTATTATTTGATTTATTCAATTTTTATTTGATTTGATTTTATGAAATTTTTAAATAGTTTTAGCATTGCAGTGGATAGAAAATAATACAAAAAGGGGCCAAATTTTTTGGCATACAAACAACTTGTGTTAAGTGCGAATATACCATACATTACCCTAAATTACTTAACAAACAAAAAAAAATTATATATATTTAAGGATTTTTAATACCAATTTCAAAATAATAATTTTTTATTACAAAAACATCATAAAAATTGGTATCAACAAATGGTTTGGAAGAAAAAATAATTTTCATTCTTTTACTATATACTCTATACAAATATTAATTTCAATTATATTTTATACTTAAATTATTGCTGTTTTTCTATTGTTTTTGTTTTATTTTTAAATAATTTTGTTTATGTAATTTTCTTCTTTATTATTACATATGATATATATATATATATAACAGTTTAATTGATATTCAAATACAACAAAAACAATAATAACTTTAACAAAAACAATTAATATACGAGGTCTGTTCAAAAAGTATCGCGAATTTTAAATTTCCGCGGCTTACTTTTATTCGATTTTCGATTTTTTGTGGTATTAATGTCTCTCAGTTATGCCGACAAGTTCGGCCATTTTGAATGTTCAATTAATATTTGATAGCTGCTTTGCTTGCACGTGTTTTGGCTCATCTTCGATTTTGGGCCATTCCAAAAAATGGATCAAAAAATCTGTATCAAATTTTGTGTGAAAAACAAAATTAATTGCGTGGACGCATTCTGAATGTTGACTGTGACATATGGCGAAGCTACCTTGGACCGAAGCAACGTTTATCGATGGTACAAAATGTTCTCAGAGGGCCGAGAAGATGTGAACGACGAAAAGCCAAGTTCGGTGGAATGTGAAGGTTTTGCTTATCGTTTTCTTCGATTGCAGGGGCGTGGTGCATCATGAGTTCTTGACACAGGGTAGAATAGTCAATAAGGAATATTACCTGCAAGTTATGCGCAAGTTGCGCGAAGCAATCCGCCAGAAACGCCCAGATTTGTGGAAGAACAAAAATTGGATTTTGCACCATGATAACGCCCCTGCTCACGAATCGTTGCTTGTGCGCGAATTTTTAGCCAAAAATAACACACTAATAATGCCGCAGCCACCGTATTGCCCAGACCTGGCCCCCTGTGACTTTTTCTTGTTCTCGAAACTGAAGAGCCCCATGAAAGGACGACGCTACGCTTCGATTGAGGAGATAAAGACGACATCGAAGGAGGAGCTGAACAAGATCACAAAAAATGATTTTTTGAACTGTTTCGATGATTGGAAAAAACGTTGGCACAAGTGTATAATATATGGTGGGGATTACTTTGAAGGAGACAAAATAAATATTCATGAATAAATAAATAATTTTTTTTTTAAAAACACAAAATTCGCGATACTTTTTGAACACATTCTTTGTTTGTTTTTTCATTAACATATAATTTCATTATTGTCAATATTTATACAATAATAAATTTTTTCACATTAAATGAATAAATGATAATAAAAAAAATTAATTTATTTATTCAAAAAAAAAAAAAAACAAAATCAATTAAACAAACAAAATAGACTTTAAAAACAAAACTTTTTGGTTAATTGAAGCAAAAGAAGACAAAGAAAAATCTGAGATTAGATTTAAATTGAAGAAGAAGAAGAAAAAAATGTATACCATACCCCATTTTATATTTAAAATTTAGATTAATATACAACTGACAAAATGACACATTTAATTAATTATATTATTCTGTTGCATCATAGAGCAAGGAAGCAGGGATTCGCACCCTGGTAGCACTAGATGATCAGGGAGGTGAGTCACCATAGACACAAATATAAAAAATTAAAAAAAAAAATTTACAACTTTTATTAATTTTTCTACATTTTTTTATATTTTCTACCACATTCATTTTTATATTCTATTTTTATTTCTAATTAACTAATCACTTTATTTACTGTTTTCTTTTCTTTTTTTTCTTTATCTTCTGTTGAATAAAATATATTGTTTTTGTTTTAAATTCTAAACATTTTATTTTATTTCTAAAAAAAAAAAAGTTATTTTTTAATTTATAATATACAAAATGAACAATGAAAAACTGTTATTGAATTAGATGAACAAAAATTTGTGGTGGTTATTTAAGAAGAAATAAATATTTTAAATATTTATATTAATTTGTTAAAACGAAAATAAAAAGATAGTCTCACCACATTGTAGTTTTGAAATGAATTTTCATCTCATCACCCGTTTCTCTACGAACTCAATACAATTTCAACGAACTGACCCCAGATGTGGATGAGCATTTAATCGTTTAACTTCACCAATCGTGGTGAAATTGACCGTATTTTAGAACGTATCTCACAGACAATATAAATATTTACATTACTTCAAAAAGTTGTCATGTTATTTTTCCTAATTTAAAATTACACAAAATATTTTTTTATATGGTAAAAGTATTTCAACGAATATAATTTAAATAATTTTAAATTTTGGAGAGAAAAAAAAATCAAATATTTAAATACAAATTCAAATGGAATTTCTTTTTTCTTATAACTGACATTTCTAATTAGAACATCGAAATCTTTTCAAGCTAACATTTAAATTGTAAAAAAATGCGTAGAATATTTTGAATTAAATTTTCATCAATATTTTCCCTTATTATAGTTCATTCGCAATGTAATGTATAAAAATGAAACTTTTTTCCTTTCTACCAATAAAGAAACATTTTTTTAATGGTAAAAATACACTTTAGAGTTATTAACGCACGAATACGTTCAGATTAAAAAAAATATTTGAATACAGAGAAAAAAATCTTGTTTATGAAAGAAAGTACATAGCATTGGCGAAAAATGTTCATTTTAAAACTTTATACATTTGACTATATTATGGATATTTCCATAATTTTTGAATCGTGAAAATGTTTTTTTTTCTTTTATATTGTATATCTTTGAATACATAATTAATTGAAAATTGTTGTTATACGTCAAATAGAGTTTTTTTTTTGGAAAGAATTTAAAAAGGGAAGAATATTCAGTTAATACAAAATTTTTCTTTTATTTTCAAGATTTTTTTTCCCCCCTCATATTAAATTAAGTATTATTATACTATCCATTTTAAGCCATTTTTTTATTTTTTTTGAACAAAATTGGATAATTTTATACGAGATACAATATTAACTTTAAGAAAGAACTTCTTAACTCGCTCATTTGAATTTAATATTCTAAATATAATAAACCATATAAATTTATATATAAAAAATTATTTTACCTTAAATTAATTTTAATTAATTCCGAAAAAGTAAATATGCATTCAAAATTTATATTTATAATGATACATTTACTTTTAAATAAAAAAATCTCAACTTTATGGAAAATACAATAGATTTTTAATTAGAAAGAACTTTTAAATTGAATAAGTTTTTCTGTAAATTTATTCCTTCCATTTTCACAGAAGTTGCTATTAAACGTTTATAAGAAATTACTTTTAATCGTTTGTACTATAATATAGAAATATAAAAAAAAAACAGAATTTTATATATCATAAAAAATATTGGAACAAAAATTAACAATATTTAAACATTAATATTTTCCATAAAATTCTGAATAAATCGAATTTAAATAATCTATTTTGCAGTATTCATTAAATTTTATTCATCATATTTTCTTATATAATAATTTCATAAAATTATTTCC
The DNA here is from genome assembly GCA_958298945.1 of Atherix ibis. Classification (NCBI taxonomy): domain Eukaryota; kingdom Metazoa; phylum Arthropoda; class Insecta; order Diptera; family Athericidae; genus Atherix; species Atherix ibis. The sequence continues at coordinate 85,201,356 of OY282607.1, forward strand.
TTTTTTAAATTATGGGAATTTTCAAATGACAATAAAGACACTCATTTTGAATAATGTTCATTTCCGTTCTATTGTATGAATAAATTTTTCTTTCATTTTCTGTAATAATATCTAATTAAATAATAATAATATACGAATATGAAAAGATACCATAGATTGAAAGGAGGAAATTCATCTTTCTTTTTTCAAATATTTTCTTTTTATGAAAGAAAGTTTTCTTCATAACTAGGTTATTAGTTTCGTTTTGTTAATTTAGTATTTTTGTATAAAATTTACATTTTTTCCAATAAAGTCATTTCCTTTCTTGGAAATAAATTATTACCTTCTTCGGAATAATTTATTTATTCGGTTTTTTTTTTATATTGAACTTAATGAAACTCTGAATAGAAATACTTTTGAAAAACTTAAATTAATATTATTATTATGCTACAATAGTCATGTATATTTTTTTTTTGTTATTAAATATAAAACATTTGCCTGTCAAATATGTTTCCCGTTCCTTAATATTTAGGATACAAATACTAAAATCATTAACCACAACAAATTTTTATCTAATAATTCAAATACAATAAATATTTTGATCAATTTTCAATTAAATTATTTTTAAAAAACTTTTAATTTTACGTATAAAATTAAATAGTTATTTTATTTCTTCTTTTTTTTTTAAAAAAAACTGAACATTTTGTTTTTTGTTGGTATTTTTCTTTTCATTTCTATCAAAATTTCTTATATTAAATCAACAAAAATAAAAAGAAGATCTAACATATCATATATTTACATTGAGACTTTGTCACATTTTACTTTATTAGTTAAAAGAAAAATATTTTTTTTTTTTATTAAAGCATTTCTAAAACAGAACTAAAATTATAATCAACATCAGTAGTTAAACAAAAAAAAAAAAATTATATATTTATATTATATTTAGTCTTTTTTGCAAAAATTATTTCTTATATAAATTTTTTAAAAGGTACAAATCTTAAATATTATCGTATTTTTTATTTGATTTTGATTTTGGAATTTTTCTTTTCATAATTTTCTATATAATATTAATTAACATTTCACAAATTGTTATATTAATTAAACATAAGAAAATATTTAATCACAATGTATTTTTTGTTTTGTTTTTTTTTTTTTGGTTAAATTTTTATTTTCAAATAAATTAAATAATTAAGTAAATCAGAATATATTACAGTACATTGATAAATATAGTTACAGTTGGTAAAAAAAAAAAACAAAAAAAAAATATTTAATTCAGCTCAAAAGCTTTTCGCTTAAGCTTATTTTATTTCTTTAAAAGATTTTTTGTTTTGTTTTTGTATTTACTCTACTACTTTGTATATTATTATAATTTTTTTTTGTTTTTAACTAGTTACTCTATTGTTATAATACTATAAATTATTAATTTTTTTTTATATTTGTCTCTGTTTTATTGTTTATACAAAAATTTTATCATAATAAATATTTAATCGTGTTATGTTAATATGCACTGAATTTTTATACACTATGTATTCCTTCTCACTATTACTATAACTGTTCTTAATATTTATTTATTATTTACATTCTGTACAACTACTACTAATTACTATTACAATTTTTTAATTATTATTTTTAATATATATTTTTTTTATGTTTAACCTAATTATAACAACAGATTTTATAATCATTTGTTGTTTGTTTTTTTTTGCATTAATAAATACAAATAATTATATTTAAAAAAAATTTTTGGAAATGTCATTTACTAATTTTTTTTTAACAGCATTTGTTAATAATGAATTTTTTTTTTTGCATATATTATACTTATACTTATTATAAACGAATGTACAATTTGCACGATGCTGACTTTCTCTAATTTTCACGTTTTCATACCTTTTCGTAATATACTACTAGATTGATTTGTATGACGTATATTTGAAATGATATAAGGAAAAAAATTGCCAATATTTTGTTTAAAAAAAAATTTGCGAAAATTTCTTGTTTTTAATTTAATATATATTTTTCATATGTTATTTTTATTATAATTATACATTATCTTTCACATTAAATTAAATTAGTAGTTTAAAAATAAAAAAAACTAAATTCAAATACCATTTCTCCCATCTCGTTTTTGAACGTTGTACAAATTTTATTATAAACGAAGATAATTGGTTCTAGGTGTGTTTGTTGTTATTCGTTTTTTTTTTTTTTGTAATATCGAAATTTATTAAATATATAATTCTCTAGCAGTAAAAAATAATAATAAAAAAAGGAAAAATTTTATTTCTGGTTATTTTAAGAAATTTTTTTTCCAAATTATTTTTTTTTTTAATTTTTGCATAATATTTTTAGCGATAATATTAGGGATAATACTGTTTTTCTGAATAATCCTACTCAATAGTACCATAAAAATAGTATACCATCTTATTATTAGCTGTATTCCATTGGACCAATTTTGCTACAGCGCTGTAGACTTTCAATAAAATGAACATATCACTACAGCAGTAAAATACAATCACACAATAGTCACCAACAATACTGAGTTTATTCACACATAAACAATAAAAACAAAAATATGACATTTCAACATAACCAACGAACCCGCAAATACCGTACGTTGTATGCGTAACTCCAAATGAAAATTACTGCTCTGTTCGAGGTAAAGTAGATGATGACAGATACACAACTAGTGTAGTAGCAAAATTGGTCCAATGGAATACAGCTATTGTAAGGATATTTTTTCCCTCAAAATATTTTCACTAAGAAGGCAAGATCTTTTTAATTTCAATGGAAATATTTTGTTATAATAGTAGTTAGAAAAAATGAAAAAAAGATTTGTAAAGATCTTAAATGGTTTTTTATAGCATCTGATAAATGTCGTAGAGCAGTGGTGGCGAACTTTTTAATATGAGCGTGCCAAAATTCACAAATACGTGAAGTATATATCGACTGTCTAAAAAAATAAAATATACTATATAAAAATATACAGTTTTTTGGAAAAACCAATTTACGTTTTTATTTTTATTTTTTATTATTAATATTTTTAGCGATAATATTATGGATAATACTGTTTTTCTGAATAACCCTACAAAATAGTACTATAAAAATACTATACCATCTTATTATTGTAAGGATATTTTTTCCCTTAAAATATTTTCGAAAATGTTTTCACTGAGAAGGCAAAATCTTTTTAATTTCAATGTATTTATTACAATAGTATTTAGAAAAAGATTTGTAAAGATCTTAAATGGTTTTTATAGCATCTGATAAATATCGTAGAGGAGTGGTGGCGAACCTTTTAACATGAGCGTGCTAAAAATTCACAAATAGTATATATCGACCGTCTGATGTGCCGAGAAGTTTTTTTAAATTAAGTTATTTAAATAACTACAAATAGCAATTATTCTATAATTAGTTTTTTTCCTTCACAAAATGTTACACAAAAACGGTTTTTCCCTTCAAAAATGTAACAGCACATAATCCGATAAGATAGGATGGACTCATTTACCCTTCCAAGTAATTTTTAACAGAGGAAAAATAGAAAAAACGGAGTTTCTCAAAATTTTGCCAGTTACTTCTCACCTGCGATCCGGAGACCGTACCTGCGATATGGGTATTAACCACAGCCCCTAAGTTGCTGCCTAAGTCGCCTCACCATTGTCGGGCACAGTTTGTTTTAACACCATGGGGCACCCCGATTCCCGTATTGGTGTGCTAGCTACTGCATGCTTTGCTTGAATGGGAGGTGCCTTAGCCAATTGGCTATACTCTCCTCTTCTTTCGAAGATAAGCTTTTTAGCTAATCCACAGCTAGGATCTGACTATGGATCAATTATTGGGTCGGACCTTGAGTTGAGTTGCGTGATTATTTGCTACCATTACTTGAATTTCACATATGAGTTGTCAGGAATTTACTTTTGCCCCTTGTTAGCTATAATTCACCTTTTTATGCTATCTTCAAAGATGAGAAGTATTTATATACTTAACATTCTTCCGCAGGGGCGGAGCCCGATTCCCGTAGTACCAATTATTGTTTTAAGAGTCCTTCGGTTTGTACTCCGCTCATTGAGCTACGGTCAGGAATATTATAAATTCCTAGGCACCGCTAAGCCATCTCAATAACGCGGGTTCGCCAAGACTCGAAAGTACAACCGCAATCGACCTTGGTCCAAAAAAATACACTTCGAACTTGATTGGAATTTAATTAGTTACATTTCTATATCTTGTGGATTCAGCCATTCGATTTAGAGTACCTGCCGACACAAATTTTGACATCTATTCTAAATCTTCTGTATTGATTTAATTTCATCTTGTTTTTCGTCTTCAAAAAATTTTTTTTTGTGTTTAGAAAATATTTAAATTGGTTTGATACCACATCACAATTGAAGACATCTATTGTGGTGTCAAGAAAGTAATTTCGTTTTTTTTTTTTATAAAAATGAAAGACGATTTTTTTATAGTGAATTAATATTTCATTCAATTAAATATTATCCAGTTTGGTCCAATACCCTTTGCCATCTTTCTGGCAGTACCATAATTCCACGCTCATAAAATTTTTGTTCTTTGCTGGCAAAAAAATTGATCCAAGTGATTTTGACCTCCTCAACGTTTTACCGTCTAAACAATTTGGTAGAGACCTCAACAAATGATAATCGAAAGGTGCTAAGTCTGGAGAGTACGGTGGGTATGGCAGTATATGCCATCCCAGCTCTGAAAGCTTTTACCGAGTAGGAACACTATACCTTTCCTATTGAACAATTCTGGCCTTTTTTCTTTAAGTGAATCATTCAATTTGTCCAACTGATGACAGTACACTTCAGAATTGATCGTTGTGTTGCTCGGTAGAAGCTTAAAATAAACGATTCCTTTGAAATCCCACCAAACAGATAGCATAACCTTTTTTTGATGAATATTGGCTTTCGAAATGCTTTGAGCCGGCTCATCTTTTCTACTCCAGGATTTTTTGCGCTTAACATTGTTGTAGATAACCCATTTCTGGTCCCCAGTGATAATACGCTTCAAAAATGGATCATTTTCTTGGCGTTTGAGAAGCAAATCACAAACGTCAATGCGACGGGACGTTGGCCGTTTCAAATAATCATGAATGGTCATATTTGATAAATTCAAATATGACCATTCAGTTTGCATCAATTAACGCCTTTATTGTGTCTTCATCAGCTTCAACGTGGTGGCCTTCCAGAACGTGGTGCACCTTCGAGATCAAAATTGCCGGATCGAAATTATGCAAACCAGTTTTGGCACTGGCGCTCACTTAACAAATCTTCTTTATACACATCGGATAATTTTTTCTTGCTTGAACAGCATTTTTATCTTTTCTATAGTAAAAAAAAAAATATGCCGAAATTTAAAAGGGTATCAACCAAAAACTACTGTGCAGAATCAATCGAATGTCAGCTATCACAAGCAAGCCTTGCTATATCATCTGTCAAAATACATATGATTATGCGGTTTAAGTGTGAAGTTGGTTGTGAGCAAATACAATTAAGTCCTCTGTTGGGAAACAACGAAATTACTTTCTCGACAAGCCAATAATTTTACTTCAAATGCCTTGATCAAATCAAACATGATAATAAGCTTGCAGTTTAATATGTAATTTGGTTTAAATGTAATCATTAATTTTAATAGCCATTATTGGACTTCCTCATTGGACTTTTCCATAACTTAGCAATCGCACATTGTTGTCCACATAAGTAATCCATTTTATGTCGAGTTTACCTCTTTTAATAGCTCTAAAAAAAATTCTTCTGTTGAATCAGTGTGCAGATATGAAATTTAAAGTTATGGGATAAGGTTTAAAATATCTTCCAGTTAGTTGAACCCCTGCTTAGAGTATAAAACTTGCTGATGTTTAATGCAATGGAGGCTCAGAACTTGATGTCCAATACGTTTGGTAAATACAATACTAGATTTATAAGCTTAAATCCGCTCTTTTATAATAAAAAAAAACATGTTTTTTTTCATAGAAAGCAAAAACAAATTTATTCAAAGTACTTGCCCTCGCTAGCTACGCATTTTTCCCATCTCTAAGGCAATTTGTGGATACCACGCCAAAAAAATTCCTTATCTTTCGAGGCAAACCACTCATCAAGCCATTTTCGTACGTCTGAATCGAAGTGCTGCTCAGCGAGCGCGTGGCCCATCGACGAAAACAGATGGTAGTCGGAAGGAGACAGATCTGGTGAATAAGCGGGGTTGGGTAGCACCTCCCAGTTGAGTGTTTCCAAGTAGTTTCGGACCATTTTTGACGTGTGCGATGGTGCGTTGTCGTGGAGGAAAATCAGCTTGTCATGTCTTTGTTGATAATCCGTCCTTTTTTCACGCAGAGCACTGTGCAATTTGATCAGTTGTTGGTGATAAAAGTCTTCCGTCCGAAGCGATTTGGTCTTGGGAAGATGTTGATGGTTGGCCGGGATCAACCCACGATTTCTTAAGTTTAGGATTCTCGAAATATATCCATTTTTCATCGCCTATCACAATCCGTTGCAGGAACGACTTTCTTTTTTGTCTGGCGAGCAAGATTTCGCATGTGTTTTGGCGTCGCTTCATTTGCCTATCGTTCAATTCATTTTTAAAACCCATTTTCCGATCTTTTCAATCTTCCTCATGGCACGCAGAGGCATGGAAATGGCTGGTTGAGTAACACCCAATTGCTCCGCAAACATTTTTTGCGATTGGGTATCGTCTTCGTCCAAAAGAGCCTGCAATTGATGATCCTCAAACTTCCTAGGCCGATTTTCACGCTTCTTGTCCCACAAGTCAAAATTGCCGTCTTTAAACCGACGAAACCAATCTCGGCACATTGTTTCCGATAAAGCACTGTCACCCTAGGCCTCCATAAACATGCGATGCGATTCGGCAGCCGATTTCTTCAAATTGAAGCAGAAAAGCAGAGCTTCCCGCATATGCTCCTTTTCTGGCACAAAACTAGACATGATTACGTAACGAAAAATGTATGTTGTTGTACGAAATTGCTGACAATGTGCACTGATTAATGTGGACATATGTCAAAATCATAAAAAAAATTATGGCGTGCCCATGGTAGCTTTATACGCCCACTCACGCCATCTATGACCAAATAGCGGATTTAAGCTTATATAGCTAATACAATAATAAAAACATTTTTTTTCTGCAGTCAATATTTCGAGAACTATCAGTAGTTATTGACACAATTTTGGAAACATCAATTTCCCTTTCATCGAGTGCAATTGTTACGTGCCAGCTAAATTGATGAAAGTGCTCATCTCTGGCATGCTTAGCCTAGGTTCGCCACCACCATGATCCTAGAGCCGTTTTAGAGACAATTAAAAAAAGACTCTCAGCAAAACTTTCAATATTTTCTTATCATTTTAATAATAAATATATAAAATTTTATTTAATTTTAAATTTATTAATAAAAAAAAATATTTATTTTTATTTATACGAGTATTTAAAAATCTTTCGCAATCAACAGTAAATGTTCCAATGTCATTGCTAAAGAAAATAAATGCAAAAATTCAATTTATTTATAAAAATATACAGTTTTTTTTGTTATTTTTTTTTTAAATCTTACATTTTTATTTTTATTTTTTATTATTAAATTTCGAAAATTTTTTTAGAGCGAATTGTATGGTGGACAAACTTTGAACAGTTTATTCGTTCAAAGAAGTAAGAATTCGAATTCTTTTTGTATCCGTTAAAGATATTTATCTATTTACCAAAATTGGTTATAATTAATAATTAATAAAAACAAATTCAATGCATTATATGATTATTCATACAAAATATTAATTAACTATTATATTCTAAAATGACTATAATAAATATAATAATCGTAATAAATAAAATGCTAATTTTAATAATAATAGCAAATATTAAATATTTAATTTTTTTTTTTAAAATGGCAATTTTTATATAAAAAAAAATCTTTGTATATAAGCAATTTCCCTTAGAACTTTTGTACTTCATGTGTTTTCTGTGTGTTCTGTTTGAATGTATTTATTAAAACTGGAATAACCCCAATATCAATTATTAATTCAGTCACTCATATCGGATATTCTTAAGGGTGGATGGATAATATGCTAATAATAATAAATAAAATTATTTTATGTTTTTATTTTTTTATTTTTTACTGTTTCTAATTCCCATTAAAGAAAAAAAAAACTCTAAACCTATAAATATGAAATTTACTATTAAAAAATAATAATGGACGAAATAAATATAATTCTAATTAATAATAAAGAAAATATCACAAACTTGACTGAAGATTGATTTAATTAATAACTATATGGAATATGAATTTTGATACAACGAAAAATATTGTTAGGGGATGAAAATGAACACATTTACCCTAAAGGTCTAAAGGTGGGATAAAAAAAAAATGTTTTTGTTATAAGAAAAGAAGGAATTACGAATACGAGAACAAATAATATGAACAAAAAAAAAAAAACAAAATATTAATATGAATCTCTTGATACTAATAATAATTATGGATGCTAAGAGATTTGTGGTGTTTTTGTTTAGAGCACGGAAGTTGGGATGAGAAGCATCGTTATGCTGGACGAACAAGGAGGTAAGAATTATGAATGTTAAAAATGAACCACATCGATACAGAAATATTATAAATTATATATTGTATAATATATATAAAAATATTTATAAATATACCACAAATATTATAGAAATCCATTTAAAGACTACAATAAAAAACTTAAATTATAATAATGAATAAAAATACCTACATTTGTATATTTATATATAATATGAAAAATATACCTAATATCAATATGTAATTATGTAAATAAATATTTATTTTTAACAATTACTTTAATATATATCTATATTCTTAACAATAATTACAACAACAACAACAACATTCACAAAATAAATCTGAATTATTTGCAAAAAACCATAATCAAAAATAACACAATGATTAAGACAAAGACATTAAATTAAAGTGAAAATTTTTAACTAAAAATATAAAATTTTATTGAAATTATAGAATATTGTTTAAAAAATTTAGTATAATTTTCTGAAAATGTTCCACTAAAACCAAAATAATCAAATTTGTATAAAATTTACTCCAACATAATTAAACGTGAGAAAATCGATCGATTACAGATAAGAACCTAATTGATATTAAACATTGTGTTACTTTTATTCTAAATCAATTTTCTAAACCACAAATTTCATAATCATTAAATAAATACCCAATTTAGCTATAAAAATTCAATTATATTTAGAATTAAATTTATTAAGAAGACAAAACTGTTTCAAACAACAAATTCACTTTATTTCTAATTATCATGAAATAGAAAATTGACTATTATATAGTTTTGTTCATGAAAATTATCTACCCCATAACCATAATAAAATATGGTATACCATAATTAAGATAACTACAATAGATAGATACAAAGCATAATATAAATTGACTTTTTATAGCTAGAAAATTTGTTTATCTAACATTTTTATTTGATACTCAACACAATCAAATTTCTTTCGTTGTTGTTTTTTTCTTCTTTTTTTTTTTTAAAGAGGATGATAAATACAATATAGTTTTTATTTCATATTAAATTATATATACGTGTAAATGCTATTTTGATTAAAAATATTTCGAATTCATTTCATTTTTATTTTATATATTTAAATATTTTGTTTTTATAATCATCTTAGATGAATTCAATCAATATTCTGTTGTTACCTGCCAAAAAATATATCTTAAGTTTAAGCGGGAAAATAAACACAATCCTAATTGCTTTCAAAGGTACCATATATTTTTCTATATTTAAATTTGTCCTTATTAAGAAGTTAAATTTGTCCTTCTTATCAAAAAAAAGACAAAAAAATTTCTTTTTAAATCGAATTTTCACTTTCAAAAAAATTCAATTAAAAAATTGTAAAATAGACAATCTACGATAGCGCCATCTACCATATTGCAATTTTAAGTCTGTTTTTTTATTATGAAAATCTGATAAAAGTTAAAATATTTTGTTGTTAGAAAAAAACAAATTTTAAGAAAAAATACATTTTGTTCCAAAAAATTAATAATTTTTTGAAAAAATTATGTAAAGTATGTGAGGCTGCCAGGGTCCGAATTTTCCTTACAATAAATGGTAAAGGGTCGTTCAATTTGTACTTCAGAAAGTAAAGATTAGATAAAACACGTTTTTTCGATGAAATTCTTATATTACAAGGTCTGTTCAAAATGTATCGCGAATTTTGGATTTCCGCGGGTAACGTATATTCGATTTTCGATTTTTTGTGGCGTTATGTTGGTACGCATGTTTCTCACTTATGCCGACAAGTTCGGCCATTTTGAATGTTCAGTTAATTTTTGACAGCTACTATGCTTGAACGTGTTTTAACTCGTCGTCAATTTTTGCTCAATTTCGACCAAAAACAGCATCGCATTAACATTGCTAAGGAGCTGTTGGACTCGGTCGGCGACGACCCAAATTTGCTCCAGAGGGTATGACGTGGAAACAAAAGCTCAATCATCCCAATGGAAGTTGCCGCACGAGCCAAGACCGAAAAAAACGCCAAGTTCGGTAAAAATGTTAAGGTTGTGCTTACAGGGTAGAACGGTCAATAAGGAATGTAACCTGCAAGTTATACGCAAGTTACGCGAAGCAATTCACTAGAAACGCCCGGATTTGTGGAAGAACAAAAATTGGCTTTTACCATTTTTGGCCAAAAACAACACACTAATAATGCCGCAGCCACTATATTCCCCAGATCTGGCTCCCTGTGACTTTTTCTTGTTCCCGAAACTGAAGATCTCCGGACACCGCTACGCTACGATTGAGGAGATAAAGACAGCATCAAAGGAGGAACTGAATAAGATCACAAAAAATGATTTTTTGAAGTGCTTCGAGAATTGGAAAAAAACGTTAGCACAAGTGAGACAAAATAGATATTCATGAATAAATAAATAATTTTTGAAAAAACACAAAATTCGCGATACTTTTTGAACAGACCTCGTATTATATTTCTTGGGTGTTGCCATTTTGTAATAATTATAATATCATTCAAAAAGCTGCCATAAAACTTCTGCCAGGGCTCGATATGTTTAAGCTAATTTCTTATGACTTTTCTCATATTTACCGCTGAAATTACATGGGGTCCAGATAAAAATCCTCAAGTTTAGGCCAAAATAGTCGGTCATAATATGATCAGGGCGCTTAGAATTGGCTGTAATGAAATAACCCTTTTGATATTCAAGGAAATGACACTTTCAAACCAAATTATACATCATAGAGTCAATTTTCCACAGTTACTTATGAAATACGAGTATTTACGTATTCTTCGAGTCAGAAATGCGCCTTATTTTTAAAGAAAATTTTAATTACCGCAGAATAACTACTTTTGTATAAAGTTTTTCAATTTAAACGCGTTGTTCAATAATTGCATAAACAACAATGAAAAATGATATTACCTTAAACTAAAATTTTTTTTACAGCTGTCAAATGACAGGAATATGTGTATGTAATTTACTAACCATGAAAACAAAATTTTTACCGTTATTTGTAGAGTAGAATTTCAAAAAAATTCAATTTTAAATAATAATAAATTTTTTTGCGTTTCAGAAAAATGGAAAATTTTATATTAAATTATTTGAAGAAAATTTTTTAAACAAAATAAATAAAAATTTCTAGTTAAAAACTTTTCTTATTAATGTAATTTTGGTTTAAAATTAATTGATTCGATTAAACTTTCGTTCATACTTGATTATTTTCTTACGGCACCCCCCCCCCCCCCTTCCATATAATGATCTGTAATAGAGAACAAAAAAAAATAAGAAAAGAAAATAATTTTGTTATTTTTTTTGAACGTAACAAAGTTCTTAATGGAATTTTTAGAAATTCAGTAAAATCATAATTGAAAAATCTTCAATGAGCTTATATATAGTAAATATATATGGACAACGTTCGTATATATACGAATCATTATATACACGTCTGCCCGCCCCCCATAATTATCCATTTATTAAAATCACGATGAAAATTTATGGTTCTTGATAATTTTTTTTAATGAATTAACAACAGATGTTTTTGTATTGTATAATGAAGAGCTTTTCACAAAAAGATTGAAAAGTTTTCGAAAATTACAATTAACAAAAAAGAGCTGCAGGGACATTGAGAAATATTTTCAAATTATTAATATTACAATATAAAATTGTTAAATATTGTATAATTATTTTTTCTTTTTTTGGAAAAAAAATTTGCAAATTTTAATCAGAATAGCATTTATTATAGTTAATTTTTTTTTGAAACCTAATTTAAAATACCTAAAAAATACTTATATTTAAAGATATTTTTTTTATTAAAGTTTTTTTTTGCATTAAACGAAGTTTTTTTGATACCCCAGAAAAAAAAACTTAATAACAGCCAATCAAGACACAAAAATCAGTATCATAAGCAAAATAAAGAGAAAAAAAATACAACTACTACTATAAAAGATACTGTATATTATTAAAAAAATATATATTTATATATATTGAGAGAGATAATTTATTAATAATAATAGTTATAATAAAAACAACTGCATCCACAACTTAAACTCGCCTCACTACAACCACCACCAACAACAAAATTATTATCAACAATATAAATAAAATTAAAAAATATATTATATCAAAAAAAATAATTATACTCGCAAAAAAAAAATATATAAATCAAATAACATGTCCGACTCAACAACACTCAAAAAAAAACACGTGAGTACAAAACAACAAGAGTTTTTACTTAAAATCTCTACTAACTTTCTCAATATTATTTTTTTTTATTATTAATTTGATGTTTTCTCATCATATGTATAAAAAACAGATATGATTTTATTCAAATTTCATTTAAATTAATTTCAACTATGGAGTAATTTCGAGAGATAAAGAATGAGAAATTTTTATATTATTTCAATAAGTTTTTAATTTATAACTTTTATCCTATTATCATAAAGTTGTTTTGTTTTTATTTTGTATTTAATATTAATGGAAAATTTAACAATTCAATTAGTTCAAACAAAAACTATTTACCAAAAATAATAAAAAAATATATTTTTTTTATGAAATATAAAATTTTTGTATATAATAAAAAGTTTTCAATCTTTTTTCTTGTCGGCGGAAGAAAAATACTCCAAGATGTGGTGAATTTCATCACAAATTTTATATACGAACCAATTACATTGAATATTATTGACACCATAAATTTAGAAACATTATTAATATTATTCACTCTAAATCATTAACAATAATTTTAATTATAAGTCAATATTAAAATATAGTCATTAGATTTCATTTATATTAAATGTATTTTTTTTTTTTTAAAGTAAATTTAAAAAAAACTATTTGCTTTAACAATTTACCATTAGCAATTACACGAACCCAAAATGATCATGTGCACGTTTTGTTGAGTTTCAACATTCACCAAGATGCTGTACGCTATGGAATTAATCAAAGGCTCTTTATAATCTCAAGCACTCATACTATTGTTTACGGTTTTCTATTAAACCCTCAAAAATTTTATAAATCCTATTTGATTTTTAAAAAAAAAATAAGATATTAAATATTTTTTAAACGTGAAATAAAGAAATTTTCAGTAAATAAAAAGATTTAAAGAAAAATATATTGGGTTGGCAACTAAGTAATTGCGGATTTTGTCAATAGATGGTATTAGCTCATTCTTTGGTTATGTCAACATGTTCAAAGCACCTAACCTATATTGTTTTCTTGTTGTTTGGACTTCCGCCTTTGATTTAGTAAAAAATTGTATCGTTTCGATATTTAGTTTTGTTTTCATCCAAATTTAAAAATGGAAGGACAAGATGTGCATTTGAGACATATAAGGTGTAGTAAAAAGAAATCCATTATTTTTGCATTAAATTGAAGGTTTTATTTAGCATAGATAGAATAATACGATTTAGGTCAAATATGCACCGTTTTGTTCGATAACTTGTTGCCATTTTGGATTTAATATAATGCCTCTCTCATAGAAACCCTCGTCCCTATTGGCAAAAAACTGGGACAGTCGATTTTCACAATCTTCTCTTGAGGCGAATTTTTCACATGCAAAATCATTCGTCATAGACAGGAAGAGGTGGTAATCACTTGGTGCCAATTTCGGACTATAAGGTGGATGCATAAGAACATCCCAACCAAGGTCCCGGAACTTCTGGCGAGTCACTATCGATGTATGCGGCCTGGCGTTGTCCTGATGGAACACAAATCCTCTCCTATTGGCCAAAGTTGGCCGCTTCTGGGCGATTGCTTCTTTCAGACGGTCCAATTGTTGACAGTATAGGTCCTAATTAAGAGTTCGGCTGTAGTGGAGCAGCTCATCGTAGATGACCACCAAACACACAGCAAAACCTTCCTGGCTGTCAATCCTGGTTTGACCACCGTTTGCGCCGGGTGACCGCGATTTGACCACGACGTTGTCGTTAGTGACCCACTTTTCATCACCAGTAGCCATCCGCTTCAGAAATGGATCGATATTGTTGCGATTCAGCAGCGATTCGCAGATGGAAATTCGGTCCATGAGGTTTTTTTCCGATAACTCGTGTGGCACCCATACATCGAGCTTCTTTTTGTTTCCAGCCTTATTTAAGTGGTTCCAAACGGTTTTTTGTGCAATGTTTAGCTTCTGGGCAATCGAAACAGTGCTTACGTAACGGTCGGACTCGACGATTTCCATTATTTTATCGACCTTTTCGACAATTGGCCTTCCAGAGCGTGGTGCATCTTTGACATCAAAATTACCGGAACGGAATCGAAACCAAAATTGCGCGTGATTGGCTGTTACAGTATCAGGACCATAAACACTATTCATATTTTCAGCTGCCTGGCTTGCATTTTCGCCTTTATCGAAGAAAAACTGTAAAATATGGCGTATTTCCTCTTTGTTTGTGTACATCTTTGAAGCGTTCTAAAAAAATACTGAGTCAAGTAATCACAAAGCTGTATGAGAAGCTTTTTTAGTACGAAATAACGTACTTTCTAACGCCATCTAGTGCAACCCGATCGCACTTTTAAAACGGGAGATACAGACTCCTAAAGCCATCTATTGGCAAAATAATGGATTACTTTTTACTACACTTTATATTTAATTGTATTATTTCCGAAAAGAAGTTATGTGCCGTATATGGGAATGAAGCCTTAAAAGAAAGGCAGTGTCAAAATTGGTTTGCTATATTTCGTTCTGGTGATTTTTCACTAAAAATGCGCAACGATCGGATTGAAGTTGATGAGACCCATATGAAGGCCATTATCGATTCAGATCGTCATAGCACAACACGTGAGATAGCAGAGATGCTCAATGTATCGCATACATGGATTGAAAAAAAATTAAAACAGGTGAGGAATCATAAATCGAAGAAACTCGATTTATGGTTTCCTCATCCATTCCGGCTTTAGGAAATTCATTTAACGCAACGCATAAGCATCTGAGATTCCCTTCTAAAACTCAACGAAACGGATCCATTTCTAAAACGCCTGATAACTGGCGACGAAAAGTGGATAATTTACAACAACGTTAATCGGAAACGATCGTGGGTAATGCGAGATGAACCACCTCAGACGACATCAAAAGCTGAGATGCACCAAAAGACGATTATGCTGTCAGTTTGGTGGGATTATAAAGGAATTCTGCACTTTGAACTTTTACCAAGAAACCAAACGATTAATTCCACCGTGTACGTTCAACAACTCGTCCAACTGAGAAATGCAGTTCAAGAAAAGCGGCCAGAATTGGCAATTCGTAAGGGAGTTGTTTTCCCAGCATGACAATGCAAAGCCGCACACATCTTTGGTCATTCGCCAAAAATTATTGGAATTAGGTTGGGATGTGTTGTCACATCCACCATATAGCCCTGACCTAGCGCCTTCACATTACCATTTATTTCGTTCCATACAGAACTCTTCAAATGGTAAAATTTTTAATAACGCTGATGATATAAAATCACATTTAATTCAGTTTTTTTGCTAGCAAAAGTAATAAGTTTTACGAATACGGAATTATGACACTGCCTGAAAGATGGCAAAGGATCATCGACAAAAAGGAACAATACCTAATTGAATAAAATTATATTTTTAAAATGGGTATTTTTTATTTCTTCTTATTTAAAATCTGCAGTTACTTAGTTGCCAACCCAATAGAAATAATTGTTGTAAACATAAAGGAATATGGGCATAAAAAAATTATATTTACAAATTTTTCGAAATGTTTTCGAAATTGAGAAAACACCACTAATAATAAGTAAATATTTTCCATTCTATATAATATACAACAATTATTATTATGAAATATTTATGATGATGATTACAAATAAAATACTTTCTTCACACATCCGATTTTGATATCCCTATTATACTAATATTAAATCGGTTTTAGATTTCGAAATAAATACCCATATAAAATGGTATTTCCCATATTCAATTCAACAAAAAGAAAAATTCATGAATCATTTCCGACAGGTCCATTCGAATAAAAACATGATGTTCTATTCACAAATGGGAGTAGAGCAATTCAACCAATATAACAGAAAGTATTATTATAATATAAAATTGAATTCAGGATTATGATTCAGAAAATCGGATTATGATGAGACTATTTATATTCTGATGAGTTTGTATTTTTCTCAACTTCAACATAAATATGTTAAAATTTTGAAGACAAAAAAAAAATCCCAATTTATAAATATTAGCCATTTTGTTGTTAAATTCAAATAAAAAACTTAAACGGATGAAAAATATAAAACTGAACGAATTGAATACAAATGAACGAGTTTTGTTTTTTAAATAGGATATTTTGTTATTCCTATTTTTTTTGCACATAAAAAAAATATTATCGTATTTTTGGGAAATTGAAATTGTTTTGTCTGTCATCACATATCCTTTTACCTTTCAATTTATTATTAAATTTTCAAAAGTTATGAATATTGGTACATTCACAAGAAAAATATTTTTTAGCTAAGAATTAATTTAATACTTTTGCAAAAACTATTGTATTTTGAACAAAAAAAAACAAACTTTATTTGAATTAAATATTCATAAAGTTTAATCCTTAAAATTTATAACTATGTATTACATTAGAAAGACATAATCGTTTTACGAGGGTCATTCAACAAGTACTTAGCCTACAAAAGAAAAACGAAAATTTTGGAAAGGTGGCAATTTATTTTTCCACATAATCTCCTTCAAGCTCGATACACTTGGCCCAGCGATGCTCTAACTTTTTTAACCCGTCCAAAAAATACATTTTCTCGAGGGAAGCAAAATAGGCCTCCGTGGCGACGATAACCCCCTCATTCGACCCAAATCAATTCCCGGCGAGTGGTTTTTTCAGGTTTGGAAAGAAAAAGTAGTCACAGGGGGCCAAATCTGGAGAGTACGGTGGATGGGGCAGCAATTCGTAGCGCAATTCGACCAAACTGGCCATGGCGACGGCGGAGGTGTGAGCCGGCGCGTTATCGTGGTGGAACAGCACTTTTTTCTTCGCAAAGCGGGGCCGCTTTTTCTTCAATTCGACGTCAAATCTGCCCAATAAGTCAGCATAGTAGCGCCCCGTGATTTTTTTACCCTTCTCGAGGTAATCGATGTGGATCACACCTTGTGAATCCCAGAAAACGGTGGCCATCACCTTTCCGGCCGATCGAACAGTCTTCGCCTTCTTCGGAGCACGTTCGCCGAGTGAAGTCCACTGTTTCGACTGTTCCTTGGTATCTGGTGTGTAACAGTGAATCCATGTTTCGTCGACGGTCACAAAACGACGCAAGAACTCCGCTGGATTGCGCTGAAACAGCGCCAAACACGTCGCCGATGTGGTCTCACGGTTGCGCTTGTTTTCCGGTGTGAGCAAACGCGGCACCCATCGCGCCGACAGCTTTCTCATGCCCAGTTCTTCGTGTAGAATATGATGCACTGCGATGCCTACAGTCTCAGCTATCTCGTGAACCTTCAATCGACCGTCTGACAACACGAGATCGTGGACTTTTTTAACGTTTTCCTCCGTAGCAGCCGTTTTCGGGGCACCTGGGCGTGGCTCATCAAAACCCGACGTGCGCCCACGAACAAACTCGTTGAACCAATTCTTGACAGTCGCCATCGAAGGAGAAGAGTCACCTTACACAGCATCCAAGCGATCTTTGATTTCGCTGCGCGTTTTCCCTTCCAAAAACAAGAATCTAATCACCGAACGATATTGTTCTTTTTCCATTTTTGTGCAACCGACCGACACGCTCGCTTTCAAAAGCTTTCAAAACAAAACTAATGAAGGGAAACTGAAACTTTGACAGTAGGCTACTAAAAAAATGTACTGCACGATGGTAAATTCCTTTGTGTGACAACAGTTCCATCGGGCGGTGAGGCTAAGTACTTGTTGAATGACCCTCGTACAATTCGGAATTACATTTATCTGAGATGAGGTAAAAATTATTTGACTATTAAATGTTTTCTGGATTTTAACCAAAATTCATTAACAATAAGAAAAATACTATTAAAAAATAATTTTTTTAAACACACACACACATATGTAAATATTGTTAAATTTTCCAAATAACTTTTTTTTTCAATGTTCTTTTCTTTATTGATTTAAATATTGTACTATGTACAAATATGTATTTTTATCCTATTTGATTTTATTTTATTTCGTCCATTATATAAATATTGAATACACTTTAAATATGTTCTATTGTTAAATAAAATATTATTAATGGTTTTTTTTTATATTTAGTTTATTTATTTAGTTAATTCTCTTATACTAACTAATAACAATATACTTAAAATCTCCTTATTGAGTTAATATCATATTTTGTAACGTTTTATGTTAATAACTCTGGTCTTCCGTTGGTGTACGAAAACATATTGAAAAAAAAATATATATATTTTTTTTTGTTTCGATTTCGTTTTGTATTCTGTAGAAATGATTTAAGTACTTAAAATCAATATTAACACATAAATACAAAAAGAAATCCTCGCATGATGAATGAACTTTATTATATATTATATTATATTATATTATATTGATTAATATAATTATATCTATACTATTTATATATTATCATTATATTATAATCTTTAATATTAAAATGTTTTTTTTTTTTTACTATTTTCAAAATATATTTTTTTTTTCTTTCTCTTAAAATCTATACTTTTCTCAAAATTTTTATGTATTTTTTTTTTAAATTTCTTTCTAAATCAAAGAACTTTTTGTTTTTTTTTGTTAAATTTAAGTCTGTTGGTTTTTATAAATTAAAACTCTTATACAAGAATAAATATTTGTTAAGCAATCTAATTAACTAAAAATATAAAAGAGGAATCAGTTTTTATTCGCTTATTATTTTTATTAGTATGTTTTCTTTTTGTTGTATACGTATTGATTAAAAAAAAAAAAAAAAGTTTCTAAAAAAAAATATGACTACTAAAGTTTGCTTGCAAAAAATAATTACTTTCAAAATAAATATATTTCACATACATATCTATAACTTAATGTTTTTTTTTTAATTTAATTATTTATTTATTTATTTATTTAATGGAGTGCAATTTTCATATATATATAATTAGTTTTAATTAATTTCAAAATACTATTATTCAGTAAATTAAGAAAATCATTTCAAGTATTTATATACAATAAGAGTAAAAAGTATTGAAAGTATCTTTTATTTACATATATAGATATGTCAGTATATTTAAAATTAATATAAACATAATTTAAAAAAATAAAATTATTTCTTGTTTTAAAGTTTTCAAAAAAAAAAAAAAAATTTAAAACATTTTTAATTGGTTTTGTAAATTTTTATATGAAAATCTTTTAAGGAATATAGTCGTAAAAATATGTAATATATATTTTAAAGAGAAAAGCATTTTTGTTAAATTGAAATTCTTGTAAATTTAGATTATTCGATTTTTTTTTAAATTATTTATGTCTTTTGTTTTTGTATTGTAGGTAAAACTTGAAAAAAATTCATTAACGAGTAATAATGTAGCTAATTACATAACTTTTTTTTGTAATTACTTAAAATATGTTTTTTTTTTGTTCAATTTTCTTTTTAATTTTATGTTATTTAGAAATATGTAAAGAAAAAAATTCTAAATATAGAAAAATTAAAATAAAGAAAAGAGAAACTCATCTTGTATTATTCATTATCCATTCTCTCTCACTGTTTTCATTCTTTATCATAGAATCTTCTCTTATTTTTATTTTCTCTTAATTTTTTCTTGCTTTCAAATTTATTTTTTCTCTTATTATTCATTTTATTTTTTTTCTTCTTTTTTTTGTAAATCATAAAAAAAAAATTTTTATAATATTTATTATGAAATTCTTATGGATTTTTATGTATTTTTTTTCAAATAAAAAAAAACCAATTAAAAAAACTTCAACTACTACAATAATTAACAACATAAAAACTCCAGAGCAACTCGATCGTATTGAGGAGGGAATGGACCAGATCAATGCTGATATGCGTGAAGCTGAAAAGAATTTAAGTGGAATGGAAAAATGCTGTGGTATCTGTGTCCTACCCTGCAATAAGTATGCGAACAATTTAATTTCTAGTTAAATCATATTTATTTATAATTTTTACAATTATTTTTTAAATGGAAGATTATTTATAAAAAGAATTAAGTACCGAACATTTTTGAATAGTAAAGGGTTTTCGAATAAGAGTGATATGATTTTTTTTTTTTTTAAAAAACACACTAATTGGAAAGGAAATTCAAATGTATTTTAAAACTTCATTCAAATGGCCTCCACGACTTCTTTTGCAGGAGCGAATTCGATTAACCCAATTTTTGAGCACTTTTTCCACTAAATCAAGTCGTATGTCATGAATAGCACGTTCAATATTGACTTCTAAAGCTTGAAGAGAGTCTGGTTTATTGCTAAAGACCAATGACTTCAAATAACCCCACAAGAAATAGTCTAATGGTGTTAAATCACAACTTCTTGGAGGCCATTCAATGTCACAATTTCTTGGAATAATCGAATCTCCAAACTTTTCTCGCAATAATTCGGTTGTTGCACGTTCTGTGTGGTACGTAGCCCCGTCTTGTTGGAACCAGATGTTGTCAAGATCAACTTCTTCCAATTTCGGCCATAAAAAGTTGGTTATCATCGATCTATACCGCTCTCCATTGATAGTAACGGTGTTACCAGCTTCATTTCGAAAGAATTACGGACCGATGATTCCGCCAGACCAAAAACCACACCAAACTATCAATTTAGGTGAATGTAATGGGTGTTCATTAATAATTTGTGGATTTTCTTCGCACCCGAATCGACAGTTTTGTTTATTTACCGCAATCGTTATCGTTTTCAAGTTGTTCCAAGACAAAATCAGGAAATTCACGACGTTTACGGTGGTCCAATGGCTTCAGTTCTTGAGTGATCCCAATTCTTGAGAACGTCTTGGAATCGACAAATTGAGGTCTTCAGCAACACTTGCCTGAACGGCAGCAATATTTTCATTACTTCGAGCGGTTCTATGTCTTATTGGCACTTAAACATTATGCAATGAAAATGTACGCTCGAAATTTTTAACAATTCGACGAATAGCGAGCACAATTGGACGATTATTACGACCATAAAATATTGCAAAAGCGCACGAAAAGTTGCAATTGGAGAACGATTATTTTGATAATAAAATTGAATAATTTATAAATGTTGTTCTTGCGTATATCTCTCCATGATGAAATTGTAAACATTACTGAATACAATGAAAAAAATGACAAATCATGACATATTACAAATGGCCGAAACGTCACTTATAAACCATATCACTCTTATTGAAAAACCCTATACCAAAATGTGGAATAAAATTTTTTCTCAAAAGTTTTTTTTAGATTCCATCAACAGATGGTACTAGTATCATTAAGGTCTAATTCTTATTTTATATTTTTTTACTACTTTATAAATTTTCAAATTAAAGTTATGATCATAAATTTTAAGCAATAAAAATTCATGAATTTTACACAATTTCCGTTTAGAAATAAAATATTCCATTTTAAAATTTGGCTTATTAAAAAAATTCTTCTATAATTTTTCCCATTAGTTAAGATCTACAAGATTATTTATATTCTTTCCATTATTTTTTTTTTTATTCTAAACTTAATATTACAACTTAAGAAGTCATTCATTTAAAGAACCAATTTGGACTTACAGACAATAATATTTGAAATTTCTACAAAATTATTCCAGCAAGAAATTTGAGTTTTTTTTTTAAATTTTATCCTCTTTAAAGTAATTATTAATTTTAAAAAATTAACAACTATAACAACAAAAATTCTTTTTATATTGTATATATTAAATATGAAATAATTATTTTTACATACATCAGGAGTGCATCATTTAAAGAAGACGATGGTACATGGAAAGGTAATGATGATGGAAAAGTTGTCAATAATCAGCCACAACGTGTTATGGATGATCGAAATGGTTTAATGCCACAGGCTGGCTATATTGGAAGGTGAATTTTATTTATTACTACTTGAAAACAACTTAACATAATTTTGTATAAAAATCCTTCAAAAAAATTTCAATGGTCCTTCAAGTTTAAATATCAATTATTAAGTACCACGATAACTTAAGCTTTTTGGCAGTAAGTAAAAGAATTTCACCAACAACAAAAAATTAATATTTTAAATTGCCTATTCATAAAAATCCTACATTATTTCTGAATACGAATTCATTTACATATTGGATTATAGAAAATTATTAAAATTTCAATAGAAATATTGCCAATTGACCTGCCTAAGTTGTTAATTCTTTAAATAAATTTTGAAAAAAAAACCTCAACGATTTATTAATACAACATGATAGAAATTCATCTTAATTAAAAGATAGGTATTTTTTCAATCAGAATTTTATATCTGAAACCAAATTTTTTTAAAAATATATACTCGTATATACACCAATTGATAAAAATAACTGCTACCGTTCAAATGTAAATAATAAACATTTTAGATTTTTTATCTTATATCAAATTGAAATGAAAAATAAGCAAAAGTCTACAGAGATAAAAATAGGATGTACGAGTATGTACACTATAGAAAAGAGAATTTTTTTCTGCAAATATTGTATAAATGAAATCAGACTATTTCGATTATGTTGAGAGAAAAAATAATAATAGAAATAATAATAAGATGGGTATATTAAAAATTTCCATTTTATTATCCTCTTGTCTAGAATAACAAATGATGCCCGCGAAGATGAGATGGAGGATAATATGGGACAAGTGAACACAATGATTGGAAACTTGAGAAATATGGCACTAGATATGGGCTCAGAGCTCGAAAATCAAAACAGACAAATCGATCGAATCAACCGCAAGGTAAATAAATATTCTTTATTTATTTTAAGGTATATTTTTCTTTTCAGATTTATTTATTAAATTTCCAATACATATATAATCATGTAAATATTCAAGCGAGCATTTAATCAAGTAGACGTACATATATATATACAGTGTGTTCCATTAAAAAAGAGTAAATAAAATGTTTATAGGGAAAATATTTTTTTATCAATCAAAAATACTTTCCTTTTTTTTTAATTCAAAATAAGTTTTGTTGGAATTTTTATAATGCTTAAATTAATAATATTTTTAGCAAATTATTTTGGTTTGTAAGAAAAAAAAAATTAATCCATTTCCGACAGCTCCAGGTTGTTATATACGAGGTATGTTCAAAAAGTATCTCAAATTTTGAATTTCCGCGGGTTACGTTTATTCGACTTTCGATTTTTTGTGGCTTTATGTTGATACTCATGTCTCTTACTTATGCCGACAAGTTCGGCCATTTTGAATGTTCAGTTAATTTTTGACAGCTGCTTTGCTTGCACGTGTTTTGGCTCATCTTCGATTTTTGCCCATTTTCGACCAAAAACAGCATCGCATTAACATTCCTAAGGAGCTGTTGGACTCTGTCCGCGATGACCCAAAATTTGCTCCAGAGGGTCATAACTGGTGACGAATCATGGGTTTATGGTTATGACATGGAAACCAAAGCTCAATCATCCCATGGAAGATGCCGCACGAGCCAAGACCGAAAAGCGCCACGTTCGGTCGAAGGTTTTGCTGACAGTTTTCTTCGATTGCAGGGGCGTGATGCATCATGAGTTCTTACCACAGGGTAGAACGGTCAATAAGGAATATTACCTGTAAGTTATGCGCAAGTTGCGCGAAGAAATCCGCGAGAAACTCCCGGATTTGTGGAAGAACAAAAATTGGCTTTTGCACCATGATAACACCCCTGCTCACGCATCGTTGCTTGTGCACGAATTTTTGGCCAAAAACAACACACTAATAATGCCGCAGGCATCGTACTCCCCAGATCTGGCCCTCTGTGACTTTTTCTTGTTCCCGAAACAGATTCTTTATCAATTTTTTGGAATGGGCAAAAATCGAAGACGAGCCAAAACACGTGCAAGCAAAGCAGCTGTCAAAAATTAACTGAACATTCAAAATGGCCGAACTTGTCGGCATAAGTGAGAGACATGAGTACCAACATAACTATATAATAGATAATATAAGTTTTTTTCATTATAAAAATTGCTAGAAATCTCCCCACAAATTTGATGGACTTCAATAATAGCTCTAAAGGAAAGTTTGCTCAGATCGTATAGGAATTAGAATTTTCTTTCATCCCCACTTTATGTGTCAGATTGCCAATAGCAGAGTTAAGGCGTGTCGAGGCAACTGTTAATCGTTGCATTAGACTAACCAATGGAGCTCTTCGGACCTTCCCCGATGGACTTAATCCTAATCGAAACTGGTCGAAAACCCATTTCTGTGTACATTCACAAAACCCGAATTGGAATTATTTATAATAAGCTTTGCATTATTAATTATCCCCTCCATAATTTAGAGGTAGCGAAAATTCATCCTTCTTATGTGTAACAACCTCAACATTAGAGATAGATCCTTTCAATTCCACTTTACACTTCCAAACCTTGGTTATGACTAGCGTTGAGAATATCTACGTCTCTAAGTAAGTTTGAGATGGCTTTTACCGACCCGTCTATCTACAGGAAACTTTTTCAAACCATTGAACGGGCTCGTAGAATATTTATTTCTATTCAACGATGCGTCAACTGATATTACCATGTGTATAAGCTTAAATCCGCTGTTCTTAAGTAAAAAAAAAACCCTTGTTTTTATCATAGAAGGCAAAAACAAATTTATTCTAAGTACTTGCCCTCGCTAGCTACACATTTTTCCCATCTCTCGGACAGTTTGTGGATACCACGCCAAAAAAATCATTCTCTTTCGAGAGAAACCACTCATCAAGCCATTTTCGGACCTCTTCCGAAGTTAAAAATCGAAGTGCCGCCCAGCGCGCGATTGGCCCATCGACAAAAACAGGTGGTAGTCATAAGGGGCCAGATCTGGTGAATAAGCGGAGTGGAGTAGTACCTCCCAATTGAGTGTCTCCAAGTAGTTTCGGACCATTTTTGACGTGTGCGATGGTGCGTTGTCGTGGATGAAAATCAGCTTGTCATGTCTTTGTTGATAATCCGTCCTTTTTTCACGCAGAGCACGGTGCAATTTGACAGTTTCACCAGATTTCAATATCTCATTTTAGACGATACTCTGCTGATCCCACCAAACGCACAGCATCGTCTTCCGTCCGAAGCGATTTGTTTTTGGGGAAGATGTTGATGGTTGGCCGGGATCAACCCACGATTTCTTGCGTTTAGGATTCTCGAAATATATCCACTTTTCATCGCCTGTCACAATCCGATGAAGGAACGACTTTGTTTTTTGTCTGGCGAGCAAGATTTCGCATGTGTTTTGGCGTCACTCCATCTGCCTATCGTTCAATTCATGCGGCACCCATTTTTCGATCTTTTCAATCTTCCCCATGGCACGCAGACGCATGAAAATGGCTGGTTGAGTAACACCCAATTGCTCCGCAAGCATTTTTTGCGATTGGGTATCGTCTTCGTCCAAAAGAGCCTGCAATTGATGGTCGTCAACCTTCCAAGCCCGATTTTCACGATTCTTGTCCCACAAGTCAAAATTGCCGTCTTTGAACCGACGAAACCAAAAACGTTGTTTCCGATACAGCATTGTCACCATAGGCCTCCAGAAGCATTTGATCCGATTCGGCATCCAATATCTTCAAATTGAAGCAGAAAAGCAGAGCTTCCCGCATATGCTCCTTTTCTGGCACAAAACTAAACATGATTACCAAAGGAAAAAAGTATGTTGTTGTACGAAATTGCTGACAATATGCCCTGGTTAATGTTGACAGATGTCATACTCATAAAAAAAAGTATGGCGTGCCCATGGTAGCTTAATAAAACAGATTTAAGCTTATACACCTACCTTTGCCGTTATCGAAGTCACTGGCACCGAAGTCCATGATATGCATTGTGAGGTCTTTCAGTTCAGGGCTGTTCCGTATTATGTGGAGCTGTGAGCTATAAAGGTTTTATCAACCGAAGCAAAATTATCATCTTTACTGACGGTCATATGCAGGAATGATCGTGTACTCAACGAGATTATCAATAGGAGTGTGGAGTTGCGTTCAATTCCGGGGTATGTGGGTATCATGAGACACGTATAGAAATACAGACTGGACATATAGTCAGACTTCTTTAGCATTCCATTGGCCAACTACTAACAAACCAGTCTACTTATCATCCTTACCGAAATCCTGGGTACGAAAACTTCTCAGAAGTCGGATAGTGCATACTACTCTCACCCACAACTTTCTTCTTGGAAACGACATACGTCCTATCTGCCAAATCTGTGGCGTTCTGAAGTAGTTTTCGTGCCCAAAATTTCGGTAAGGATATTGAGAATTTCGATAAGAAAAAGCTAAAGGATTCCTCCCTTTTTGGAGCTGCTATATTCAACAATTTCATTTCCAAGTCCACTTTTTAATCCGATCAAACATACATGCTCCAGATGATTTTTCTAACTATGATTGTTCTATTCTACTAAAAACAGACTGGTAGCTTCGTTTATGAAACTGGTAACGCCTACTCACACACAACTTAAAGTCGCCAAATAGTCTTATGGTTGGGGTGCTATGAAAATGGTCCCTTTCGCATGTCTAAAGGACAAAAAAAACCAACAACTTTTTTTCTTGAAATATATATTATTGGATTCGAAATTAAGTGATTGCGGATTTTAAATAAGACTTTGCCATCTTTCAGGTAGTGTCATAATTCCATGTTCGTAAATTTTATTACTTTTGCTAGCAAAAAACTGAATTAACTATGATTTTACATCATCAGTGTCATTAAAAATGTTACCATTTAAGGACTTCTGTATGGAACGAAATAAATGGTAATCTGAAGGCGCTAGGTCAGGGTTATATGGTAGATGTGACAACACATCCCAACATCTCACGTGTTGTGCTATGACGATCTGAATCGATAATAACCTTGATATGGGTCTCATCAACTTCAACCCGATCGTTGCGCATTTTTTAGTGAAAAATCACCAGAACGAAATTTAGCAAACCAATTTTGACACTGCCTTTCTTTCAAGGCTTCATTCCCATATACGGCACATAACTTCTTGTGTACCTGCGATACGTTCTTGCCTTTTCGGAAATAATACAATAAAATATGTCTAAAATATTTTAAATTTGGTTGAAAACAAAACTAAATCGCTAAACGATACAATTTCTTACTAAATTAAAGGCGGAAGTCCAAACAACAAGAAAATAATATAGGTTAGGTGCTTTGAACACGTTGACATAAGAAAAGAATGAGCTAATACCATCTATTGACAAAATCCGCCATCACTTAGTTGCCAACCCAATATTTACCAATAAACCCATAAAGGACATGCATACACTATTATTAGAAGCAAAAAAGCATATTTTAATCAGTTTAGATTATTCCGGTTATCTCGCAAAACGTCATTTATTTTTTTGATACCCTTAAAAAATGTTTAGCTGTCGGAATGAGGATAGAAGATTTTAATACCCTTAGTGATGAAATATTGCAGCATTATAACTCTTCATGAAATTAATATCAAATATCTTTAAATTTATGGTGGTAGAAGATGAGATTAGGTCATCCCGCTAATATACTATATATATTGAGAAAAATAAATTTAAAGAATATTTGAAATTATTTGATTCTATATTTTGATTATTTTTGAATTGCATTCAATATTTTTTTTTTTTAATTATCCTTAAACGAATTAATATCTAGAAACTACCATATTATAACTCCAATATTAATTATTCTCATTTAACATTAGCTTAAATCCACATAAAATTAATAATTTTAATTAAAACTAAATTTTTTTTTTAATTATCAAAGAAAAGAAAAACAAATTTTTACATCATTTAAAAAGTTCATTTACTTTCAAAAGTACTTAAAATTATTTATTAAATGATTGCTAAAATTTTATTTTATTTTTTTTAAGGGTACACACTTTATATAGAAACTATTATATGTGAAATAAAAAATAAAAAAAATTATTATTTTCGTATATGTTATTGTAATGTAACTTCTATCATTGATATTTTGTTAATTAACCATGTCATTTGGTGTATTTTCCTATCATTAATATAGTAATTTTCGCATGATTTAAAAAAAAAAAAATAATAAACTATAAAAATCATAACATTGACTTTCATAAAAAACTTTCACACATTAAATATTTTAACTAAAATTTATTAAATTTCTATTAACAGTCCTATTTTTCTAACCAGACTAATTTATTTATTACACAAAAAAAAAATATCTTTATATATATATATACAAATTTTATTTAAATTAATTCAGGGTGAATCGAACGAAGCCAGAATAGCGGTAGCAAACCAGAGAGCTCATCAGCTCCTCAAATAAATTGCTGCTTATTTTATCGTTACTTTTGGCTCATATTGCTGTGATGAAAATTGAAAATAAATACAAAACGATAAACATTACTAAAAAAAAAAAAAAAATTAAATATAATAAAGGAAAATTTAACATAATTATTAATGGAGAGAAAAAAAACCCAAAAAAAAACAAAAACCAACAACAAAATCCAATAATTACATTGAATAGAAAAATAGAAATGTTGAGAGAGAGAAAAAAATGGAGTTAAATACAAAACACAAAACAATTAATTACAAATTATTTAAAAAAAGAAAAGAAAGGGAAAATTAATAAAAGTAAATAATTAATTATGTAAATCAAAAGTATATTATAAATAAATATCATCACGCAATAATAATAATAATAATAATTAATATTTAAAAAAAAAAATTAAAAGTAAAAAAAAAACTTTTATTAATATTATTATTCAAAAAAAAAAAAAAATCGAACAAAACTTTATCAATAATAATTAAAAATTATTTATGTGCACTTATTATTTGACAAAACCATAAATTATATTATATATATATATATATATATATATATATATATAAATCTATACAAATATAAAATAAATAATCTAAAAAGAAAGGAACAGAAAATAGAAAAAATAACTTACTTAAAAGAAAGTTTAAAAAATAACTTACGAGAAACTCGAATAAAATGAGTAAATAGTAAATAAGAGAAGACAAAAAATAGATTAGAGAAAAAGAGTAGGCAATAAATACAATAGATTTGTAATGATGGCGAACAAAGATAACAAAAAATTCATTCCATTTTTCAAACAAAAATCTCAACATTCCAGTCACATGTTATTATATTTACAAATAATTGGCATACACATACATAAATACATATTTTTTTAAAACAAACAAAAGAACAACTCATATTATATTGTATATACAATAGAATAGATAATAAAATGCGATCTCATAAAATAAATGCAACAACAATAAAAAATAAATCTCTCTCCTTCTATGCCCGTACATACATGCATATATACTCATATATTACACACGTATTCTTATATTTTTATTAAAAGGATCTTAGCTAATTAATTAATTATTATTGAATAGTTCTATTTATATTATACATAAATGCATTCATATGCAAATGCGTCATATGTTTATGTATAAATGAAAAATAATATTTTAAGCCTATTTGGTTTCGTATTATTACTTCTCTCTAACATATCTCGGGTCGAAAGAAAACTACAAAAAAAAAATACGTTCTGAACGCAGTGGTGGTGGGAAAAAAAGGGAGGTTATGAAGAGTAATTTTTGTATTATTGAATTAATTAGATTTATTTGTCGTTTTTTTTCCACTAACAACTATAATATAATATAATTAAGAGTATATATCTTAAAAGAATAAAAGGATATTTATTTAATAAATTTTTGTAATCAAATTTTTGATTAGTTTTTTTTTTTTATTTGGTTAAAGTTATTGTTAACTTTAACTAGCGATATATTACAGGGTGGACCATTTAGAAGTTCCATTTTAAAAAGCAAATTAAAAAAAACTAGTGTATCAAATTTTTTCAAATTTCCGGTTTTATTAAAAAGATTGAACCTTGAAATTTAAGAATGAAATTCGCTCGACCCAATTTATTAGTACATTTTTGATTGTCCGGGCCTGTATCTCTTCAATGGCAACTTTGATTTCGTGTTTCAAGGCCTCAATTAACTCTGGATGGCTTGCGTAACATTTATCCTTAACGCCTCCCCCACAGAAAATAATCCAACGGGCTCAAATCACAGCTCCGAGGTGGCCAATTGACATCAGAATTTCGGCTGATTATTCGGTTTTCGAATACAGTACCCAAAAGTTGGATTGTTACGTTAGCTGTGTGGCAAGTGACCTCGTCCTGTTGAAACCAAATGTCGTCCATGCCATTCTCTTCAACTTTTCAAAACAAAAATTCGTTGGGCATGCCATGATAGCGCTCACCATTGACCGTAATGGCGGCTCCTTCATCGTTTTCGAAGAAAAACGGGCCAATGATGCCTCCACTCCAAAATACGTGGCTCGTTGTGGGTGCATCGGCTTTTCCATTTTGTTTGTTGACAATTTTGTTTGTTGACATACCCACCGAGGTGGAAATGGGCCACATCCATTTCGGTAAAAATGCTCATCTTCGGCCAATTGCTCTTGAGCCCATTGGGCGAACCGAAAACGCATCGGATGGTCATGCGGCTTTAGTTGTTGGACTAATTGAACTTTGTAAGCTTTCATACCGAGGTCTTTGTGCAAAATTCTCAACAGAAAAGTGCGAGAAATGTTCAATTCCTGAGAACAGTGACGAGTTGATGTTGATGGATGATCACTGACATTTTCAGCAACGGCGGCAATATTCTCGGTCGTACGCACTATCTTAGAGTGGGAACGAGTTGCTTTGGCAACCAACAAACCAGTTTCGCGAACTCGCTTCACGAATTTGCCCACAAATCCACGTGGTGGCATTCGATCTTTACTCATTTTTATTTTTAAATTTCTCACAGTTTGGGTTAAAGACTCACCACTTTGGAAGTAAGTTCTCAATATTTCCCATTTTTCTTCAAGCGTATGGATTATCATTTCGTAAAATTCTAACTTTCAACCAACAATCTGTCAATTCGTGTTGACATTTAACACTCTAGTACTTCAAATTAATAGTAGTTGAAAATGGAACCGCTAGATGGACCATAGGGTGGTCTATCCGTATGTATAATTAAATGGATTTTATATAAAAATTCTTCAAAAATCTTTGAAAATTCTGAAAAAAAATTAATAAATTGGAATATTATCCTCCTCAATGGCTCAAAAACTCAACCATCACTTATTGAATAAAGATTGATAGAGGGAATTAATTGAGAATATTAATATTTATCAATAATTTATAAAAAAAAAAAAAAACAGATTGAGGGGAACCACTAATTTACAATTACTAAATGTAATAATTGCATTTAATAACCGTAAAAAAAGTGGTATACTTTTCAAATTATTATAAATAAAATTTTAATCTCGAACTATTATACTCCTAATAATTTAAAAAAAATTAAAACCATTTAAAGTGCTACTATACTAAAATAATAATAATTTGAAAAGAAATCTTAATATTGGTAATTTAAAGTTCAGTAATTTTCTACAGAATCAAAGAGTAAAAAGTTATTAAAAGAAAAATCAATATTTGTCAAGAAAAAAAAATGTTTTTATTTATTTTTTGTTGTTGATTAAAATAAAATACAAATAAAGCTAAAGTTGCAACAACAAAAAAAAAACAAATAACAAATAACAAATTAATTTTATATATATATAAAACATTTATTTATCTATACACATATGAGAATACGTGTATGTGTTTATTTACTTTCTTATTGATGTTTTTGAACAAGGACTCTCCAATCCATTTGAATTAATATTTTGATTGGAAAAAAAGCAAATATTGTCTTCATACATATAACATACATATATATATATATACACTCATATGCACACATCAAAACACTTCGTTTAAGTTGTTTTTTTTTTACACCGAATAGAAGAAAATATGCCTCTTAAATATATATTTATAAATAGATACACGCATACATCTTGTTTATGGGTATTAAAAAATTTAAAGAAAAAAAAACGCAAAATAATATTAACTATCGAGAGTGAGTAAGAAAACGATTAGATACGAATAAAATGAGATAAATTAAAGAGTTAGAAGTAAAAAAAAAAAACAAAATTTTAATTAAACACTAGAGCTTCCATTGCTATATATTCGAAGGAATTAAATACATACAAACATACATAAATATTTACATACATACATACATACAAACATAAATACTTAATAAAGCGAATAAAATTGCATATGCAAAAAATAAAAACAAAAAGAAACAACAACAACAACAAAAAACAATTAAATTGTTATAGTGACAAAATTAAAAATTTAAATTACTATAGCTATATTATCAAGAAAATTCATTTAATATGAACAAAAAATAAATAAAACACATTCGTATTAAAATATTAAAGTGGTTTAAAATACATAATGTATTATATCTACAAATATTAATAAAACAAATTAATAAATTAATAATTAATAAGTAAATAAAATTTAAAAAAAAAAAATAATTATATAAACACATATGTTTGAAAAGCAAATTAAAAAAAATTTTTTTGTCCATGTATATTTGAAATTCTTGTTGTAATATTATATTTATATAAATTAAAAAATAAAACAAATAATAATAATAATAACAATAATAACAATAAATTATTAATAATTTAAAAAAAAAAACTATAGAAAAAAAGAACAAAATTAAAAATAATAATTATAAAATCTAGTCAAAAAAATAAAAAAAAATTCAAATATTAAAAAAAAAACAAAAAAAACAACAAATTTAACATATTTTCAATATCAAAATGGAAAGGCTAAAGATATTATTACTATTATTATTATTATAATCATTATTTACATCATAGAAATATATATATATGAAAAATATAATTATTATTAGAAAATATAAATATATTTATTATATTTTCAAATTTTATTGTTACTATTATTTATTATGATAGAAAATCGACTAATTAAATTAATTGCTTAAAAACATGTTAAGGTTATTAAAATATTATGCAAACCAAAAAAAAAAAAAAAGGATAAAGAAAAAAAACAATATAATTGAAAATAATTTTAAAAAATTTGTAATAGAGCAAAAGTTAAAAAAGGCATCGAAAAATCGTAATACTCTTAGTGTTATACAGAATAACATACAACACACAATAAATTCCAGTGGCAATAAAACTTATTGTTATAATTTTATTCGAACAATTAAGCAACTTGATTTTTTGGATAATCGAAAAGTTGAACAGCAGCATCATGACATATACTAATAATACTGTTGTGAGGTTTTTCTTCTTCAAAACTTCATTAAAATTCACTACTACTAAAAGTAATTCTTTATTAATAGCAGATAACTACAGTTCTTTTTTTTCACATATTAATTATCAAAAATATATTTCTTAAATACAAAGTTATTTTTTTTTAACAGTAATAAAATAAAATTAAAAAAAAAAGAATTCCTTTTTCAATTTTGAATGTAACTAAGGTCACTGGAATTTTTTAACTTTGAAATATTTTTAAGAAAATGTACAAACAATTCTGAAAACTTCTTTGAAAAAAAGTGAACTTTAATTATATTAAATATATACAATATAAAAAAAAAGAAACTTTAATTATATAAATATATATATAAAAAAAAGGAAAACAACAACAAATCAATTATTAATAACAAAGAGATTAACAGACAGACAAGAAAAAAACACATGCTTTTAAAAAAAAATTAAATCATTTAAAACGATTTTTTTATAATTAACTTTCAAAAATAAAAAACAACAACAACATTCATTTAGTATAATTGTTAGTTTCTGTTATTGTTGTATAAATTTCCTATTATTTAAACTCTTATTTGTTTTTATATTGTATTTAAGTCAAAATACAAAAAAAAAAAAATATACTAAAAATTAATAAAGTCAATAAAAAATAATAATGATATATTAATTTGTTGACTATATATAACTATTATTATTATTAATTCCAATTGTTTATAAAAAAAAAAAACCATCCTCTTATCGTTGTTATTTTTTTGTTTTGTTTTAACCAAAAACTACTAATAATTGTAATTCAAATAATTTCTTCACTAAAACTCTAATCACATCTTTTCTTGGTATGTCTTCTCTTCATTGATATGACGACACACATATTCTTTATAAATAGTTTAAATATATATCTAAATATTAATGTTAAATTTGATTGATATTTTTATGTTATAATTTATGTTTTGTTATTTTCTTATTTGTTGTATGTTCGCGGGTGTGTGTGTGTGTACTTGTGTGTGTGTGCAGCTATTAAAAAAAATATATAAAAATATTAACAAACACCGAAAATGAAGCAATATCCATATGCCTTATACACATATGCATGTGTCGTTATAAATTTTAATATATCAAAATTGTATGTGGTTTTGGGTCCTATTCTTTTACAATCAACATTTTAATATATTTTTTAGTAATTTTTTTTCTTTACTTTAATATATATTTATATATATATATATATAATATATATTTATTTATTTATTATATTTTTCTTTAATTAATTTAGGGTGAAGATAACGAAGTACGTCTTGAAGATGTTAGTCGTCGGACAAATAAACTTTTGAAAGATTAATTAATAAATGCCTATAATAGTAGTGGAGATATAGGTTTGAAAGAAAAAAAAATTCTAGGGGTATTATTATTTAAACAATATGTTTAAGGGGGTAATCCAAAAAAAAAAAAAAATTAATAAATTGAAGTACATAAATACTTGTAAATAATGAGATTAATTTTGATTATCTATTTTTTTTTTACTCTTATTATTATTAAATTATAATTTACTTAATTTATAATGAGTCAATTTGTTGTTAAAAAACAATTTTTTTTTAATTAATAAATTACAACCGCAAAAAATAATCAAATTCAACCAATGCATTTAAATATAAATTAATAGAAAAATTTAAACAAAAAAATGATATCTCATACATAATTTTTTTTTTTTTTTTTTTGAGAATGCAACAAAAACTTTAATTACTTTAAAATAAATTTAAAAAATAAAGAAAAATTCAATAATAACAATTGTATTTGCATTAGAAAAAATTAAATTGATATATAATTGGTTTTTGACGCACAAATACAAAATTTAAAATAATTATAATATAAATAATAAACATGCTTCAAAAAAAAACAAAAAATCAAAATAAAAAAATTAAAATTTGATGAGAAGGTTTTATTTATTTAATAAATAGATAATATAGTAAAAAAAAAAAAATTTTAAAAAAATGTACAACTAGAGAAATTTTTTTGAAGAAATTATGAACGAGACTTAATAAAAACCATATCAGATTCGAATGAAAAATCTTTAAAAACAAATTGAAAATAAATATACAATATACATACTATTTGACATTATATTGAATAGATTTAAAACATTAAAAATAATTATATAACAACAATAACAGAATCTAAAAAAAAAAAAATACTAGACATACATATAATCCCTTTACAGGGAAATCAAACAAATAAACAAATACATTATTTAATATTATTATTCAATCATAAAAATAATTAAATAAATCAAATCAAATCAAATTTGTAAATGAATGAATAGTCCTAAAATAAAAAAACGAAATTAAAACAAATAAAAATAACTAATGATCAATTCAAAAATAGAAACGATAGATCTGTTCAAATTTGATAATAATTATATCATATTAATAGAAAGCAAATAAATAAATTTATTATCAATAAATAATATTCCAGTTAATATTTAATATAATTCATATTAAACTGTATAGTATACCAACATAAACAAGTTTACATATTATGAGAAACAACTCATATTCGTATGTGCACAAAAATTCCGCTAAATAAAAATCATATTCCAAACATATTTTCAACAATAAAATAAAACCATTATTTTACAATATATTAGTTTAAACTATTATGTGTATAAATAAAACACACCTACATCTTCTGCTTCAATTAAAATAATTCAAATCGTGCTTTTAGTAATAATTTAATCAATACACCTGTTTACATGTAATTTGTTTTTTTTTTTGCTGCGTTTTTATATTTTAATTATTTAGTTGTGTTCAATTAAAAGGAATCACAAAAGAAAGAAGGGATTCACACCGCTCTATACAATGTTCTCTTTTACACTTGGCTTAAATCTCTGTAAATACGGATATGAAAATTTGAAAAGAATATACATTGTTAAAAAAAAAATAAGTGAAAATAGAGAAAAAAATAGAAGTCATCGAATAATTTAGAATAATTTGAACATAAGAAACGTTTAATTATTTAGTTGTGTTCAATTAAAAGGAATCACAAAAGAAAGAAGGGATTCACACCGCTCTATACAATGTTCTCTTTTACACTTGGCTTAAATCTCTGTTTACTTATACGCCAAGTAAAATGTTCTCTCGATTGCTCTTTGACATTTAGCTTATCATTCTCCCATTTGCTCATTGTTATTTCAATACGATAAAGAGTACATTCGGGTATTGTTTACATTTATGCCGGCTATGCAGCTCGTTAGCGATTCTATGTTATTGATTATGCAGTTCGACTTTAGGGAATTGTCAAACAAGAAAGTTGTTTATGAAAAACATAGAATCTCGTATAAAAACCAATTATTCAAAATATAAAAATAAATATGGAAAAATTAGCTACATTTTTTCTCAGAGAGTCTTTTCTTTGATAAATTGATTAAGAAAATTCTAAAAAAAAATTTTTTTTTAAAGAAAACTGCTTTACCCTATTGATTCTATAGTATCAAAACTAAAAGTATTAAAACGATTTTACTACAGTTCAAAATATAGAATAGGTTTTTCAATAGAATCACTATTTTTGAAATAATAATAAATGAAAATAATAAGGTTAATAATATTAAATAACTCTTTTTTTTTTTTAAATCGAACCAAATTTCATAATAAAAAGCACTATTTGGAGAGAAAAAAACCCTAATCCCATAAATAAATAATAGGAAAACTTAAGAATTTAATTGTTTCTGTTTAAAATTTCATTTAAATGTACGAAATTACATCATATTATTTATTTATATTTTCTTTGGCATATAAATAGAGATAAATCTACATGGTAATAATTTTAAAATGAGCAAAAATAAAAAAAAATAACAAAAAGATTGAATAAAATTTATATCGCCTTAGTATTGTAGTATAGAGGATTTTAATAGTAGCTAATTTGAAATAACAAAAAAAAAAAAAAAAAAAAAAACAAAAAAAAACAACATATTTAAAAACGAATATATATTAAAAAAAATTATTATTTATTTAAAGTAATTAAAACAAATATTATATACATATTTGCCTGTTAATAAACTCAATTGAAATTCATAAATGTATATATAATTATAAACATATGTACATGCATACATACATACATACATGCATACATACACATATGTATGTATGTAGTATTTATGAGCGTAATATAAACTGACAACGATGTTTTTTGCTGAAATTATTATAATAATATTTTTTTTATTGTATTTCTCAATATAATTAGAATCATGATTCTTATTGCTTAATTAGATTATAAAATTTTTACATATTATTATTATTATATTATATTATTAGATATTTCAATTATTATATATTATATATTATAATTATTATTATTTGAAATTTTCGTGATTTAATTTAAAGTATATTTTAACTGGTATTGTTAACAATACCTCTTTTTTCTATTGTTTTTTTTTTATTTTTTTGTTTATGATAATTGAATTATTTCAATATATAAATATATATAGGATCATTTATTATATGGTATTGCTTATAAAAGTCTTTTTTTTATATAAATTATTTTAATGTGAAAATAAAAAAAAATGCATTTACATATTCGTATGTATGCAAACGCGAATTATTATAAATAAAAACAACAATTATATAATAATAATTTTAATGAAAAAAAAACCTATCTACCTATTTAACTACTAATCTACTAGCCTACCTAATTTATCAATAAACCAAAAACAACAACAAAAAAAACCTATTTACCTACCTACCTACCCAATAAATGTGCTTATATACATTTTTAAAATGTATCCTAGACAATATGATCATTTAAAATAATAATAATAATAATAATAATAATATATGGAGAAAAAAATTAACAATAATAACGATAATAAAATCAAATTTAAAAAAATTTCAAAATATATTTTTCCAAAACTCTAATAAATATTCATAAAGAATGCAGAAAAAAATATTTTTTTTTATTTTTTATTTTAAAAAAATGTCGACTTTCCTATTTTCACTAATATTAATTATATTATAATAAAAAATATAAACAAAATAAATCAACTAAACACTATTTTTTTCTAATTTTTCTATAAGTTCAATTTGAACATTCTAATACAACTATAATTATAAATACACTAGCATAATTGATATATCGTATATAACATACATACTTATATATTTTTTTAAAGATACGATTGTATTATTAATATTTCAAAATGACTAATCCTGGAAGTAAACCAATTACAA
The DNA here is from genome assembly GCA_958298945.1 of Atherix ibis. Classification (NCBI taxonomy): domain Eukaryota; kingdom Metazoa; phylum Arthropoda; class Insecta; order Diptera; family Athericidae; genus Atherix; species Atherix ibis. Next base: position 85,240,216 of record OY282607.1, read on the forward strand.
TAATGCAAAGAACAATATATAATATATATAAAGCAAAAACAAAATAAATATTTCAAATCTTCATATACAGTTTAGTATATTCAAAAACTTAAAAAATATTATACTAAAATATAGAGAAATATTTTTTGAGAATTACTTAATTAAAGAGAAATATTTACTATTTTTTAGTATGTCGCAAACCACCTTCAAATAGAGATTTAATAATTAATTAATGTTTAAAACAATTAAAAGAAAAATATATTTTACTTAACAAAAATTGATCAATATATGACAATGGTGAAATAAATAAGCAGTTTTACAATAATTATATTAGAAATAGTTTCCATGCCTCTATATTATTCTTATATATGTGTAAGAATTGAATTAAATAAAAATAGAATATTTACTAAATATCAAAACAAAAGGTTAAATATGGTAATAGTTAGACTAAATTCTTCTTCTTTTACGAGTATATAAATAAAAAAATTTATTTGATAATTTCCAGTATTTTTTTTTATTGTTTTGATTATTCATTTTTCTATTTTTCTTCTTTCTTTGCTTATGTAAATTTTATATCAAGTATTTATTTACAATATTGGTTCCTATATATAGAAAAAGAGATAAAGGTAAAAACGGATACGGAATGTATAATATACGATAGAATAGGAAAGATGAAATCATTATTTTAAAAACAAAAAAAGTGTAAAAATTGCCGCCATTTTGGTTTTCCAGTTAAAAGTTTATTAAAATAGCTATAACCAAAAGTTCATACTCTAAATGGTCTTGGCTAGGTTGTGAAAAGAAGCAAATAATCAAATACCAAAATCACGTTTAATAGTTATCATGGCCTATAGTAGCAAATAAGAATTGATATTTGAAAAAAAAACGTTCGTCCAACATTAATTTATATTATTAACCACAACATAAAATCAATAGTATCAACTTGTCTTAAAATACCATAATAAAAATCAAAATCAAAATTTATAATAAAAATTTTGCTTAATTTTGAAATAAAATTGAAAAATTAACATAAAATTTAAAAAATAAAAAACCTCAACCTTTGAATGCAATCTTTAAATATAGAAAATGTTTTCCTTTGGACCAATTTTGCTACTAGTCGGTAGCTGCGAGTAGATGACCAAAGGAAAGCCAAATTCTAAACACTAGTAGAAACATAACCTCAAAATAGTCAGCAACAATACTGAGTTTACTCACACATAAACAATAAAAACTGAGTTTATTCACACATAAACAATACTGACAAAAGTATGACTCTTCAACATAACCAACGAACCCGCAAAACTATCTATTTTCACTTTAACAACTAGAATCCACCTAACGTAAATTGTATGCGCAACTCCCAGTTCAATGTGCTCGTTTGTTCGAGGTAGAGTAGATGATGACAGATAGAACTATCGACTAGTAGCAAAATTGGTCCAAAGGAAAACGCCTAGAAAATTACATTGTAGTTTTTGGAGTTTTTTTTTTATCCTACCGATGAATTAATAGTGCAACGAAAAAAATTAATAGTTTATCATCTATTGAATCCAGTGGTCTAGCACTATAAGAACGGGTTCAAAAAATAACGCTTAATCTATCAGCATGGGTTCTATAGTATTGAAAGTTTGGCCATGCCACATAGCTCAGATTTCTAATACAAAAATTTCATTTACCAGTTAATTGCTGAAATCCTCCGTGAAGATTTTTGTATAGTGCTTGAAAGGCGTGAAAGACTCATTGAAGCTTTTGCAGAAAAACAAATACATAGTTTTTATCCGTATAAACTTACATTTCCTACAAGATTTTGAAATTGAAAAATATTTTTTAACTCAACTTCTTTTTATATACAATAGTTTTTCTACCTTATCATATTAATTAAAAATAAAAAAAAATCTTTTTTTTTCATGCCATTTTGTAAGATTTCTTTGTAAGCACATTGTTTTTATTTAAATATTATTTATTTCTCAATTTATATACATAAAATACAATAAATAAATTTTATTACTAAAATGCACTTATTAATTTTTTATTAATTTAGTTTATTTAAATCTTTTTTTATAAAAACTACACATATACCATATATAAAATTTATTTATACTTATGAACATATTTGCAAACATAAATGTATGTGCAAAAATTATAATTACTCAAAAAAAGTGCATAATATTTTACAAATATCCTAAAATATATATATTTTTGTTATTGTTTTATTTCTTATTGAATATAAAATAATATAATTGATGTATAGAAATTTTATTATACACAGAAAAAAGAAAATACAATTAATAATACAAAAGAGAAAAATAATAAAATCCTTTACACACATTCCTACATGCATAAATAATTCGCTAATAAAAGTAAAGCTTTATAAAAATTTATTTGTACAAATTATTATCAAAATATAAAAAAAAAAAAAAAAGTTAATAATAGTAATAATTATTGTTGAAATATAGCAATTGTTTTCATATAAAATTATTAAGTTATATTGTTAATAAACGATCATATAATAAATGAATGAATGAATAAAAATAAATAATTATTATAATAATAATAATAATAATAATAATAATATTCAAAAAAAAGAAGAAAAAAATTATAAGAAAAGCGAAATTCTAATTTTATCAAATAGATGTTAAATAAAATTCATATTTAAAAATTTAATAAAAATAAAACCAATCCATTTTTGTTATTTATCATTTAAATATAGAATAAAATGATAATGAATTGCATGCGAAAATAAATGAAAATAATATAATAATAATATATAATAAAACTAAGAAAATAATAGTAAATTTTAATAATAATAAAATGTTTTAATATATTATAACTCTGTTATAATATATGAAAAATTATAATACGAATTATCAATAATAATGATATGCAACAGAGTAGAATTAATTAAAAAAAAAAATTCGATTTTTATTATAAAATATTTATTATTATTATATTATTATTCTATAGTCAAAATATTAGGCTTAAATAATGTACAAAATAAAAGAAATAATATAAATTAATAAAAATCTTATATTATATATATAACCATATACCTATATATATATATATGTATATCTTTCTTGCTATAAATTATATCTATGTCTCTTTATTATTCCTCTGATAAATACATATATGCATACATACATATATAAAAATAAGCATTTATAAATAGATAAATTACTAACCATATATATACACATATATTTATAAAAATGTGTATTTAAATTTAAAAAAAAAATGGATTCAATTAAATAAATTATATAATATTATTAAAAAAAAAAAATTAAAAAAAAAATAATAAGAAATAAGAAAATCATCGAGAAAAAAAATTAAATGAAATTATAATGATAAAATAAAAATAGAAAAACGTTCGATTTGGGAAAAAAAATATTTTTTTAAACTCGCGAAAATATACATTCATACAAAAATTATATATACACATACACTATACACTTTAAAGAAAGGATAAACCAATTTTATAAATAAGAATTTTACAAAAGAACGGAAGTGTACAAAAAGAAAAAATATAAGACACACTGAAATATATATAATTGATATGAGTTTATTCCATTTATTATGTAATATATAGATTATTTAATTACAATATTATTGAAGCAATTAATTTATTATAAATGTTCTTAACTTATTATTCATTCTATAAAGTGTATTTTAAGATTAAAAAAAAAAAAAAAAACTAACCCAAACGAATTATACATAATAAACTATTTATCAAAATTTCCATATATTACTCCCATTTATTCTCTTTGTCAAAATTTGTGAAAGTCTTCTAATCTAAAAACCAAAAATTAAAAATCTACAAACAAAAAAAGAAAACTGCAATATTAAATTAAAAATAATAACAATAATATTATTGAAAGGATATAAAAATCGATGTTTAAATTTATTGTATAATAGTTAAAATAAAAACACAATACAGAAAAGAGAATAGAGGCAAAAACGAATAATAAATAAAATTGAACAAAGTCTATTAATAAAATCATTTCGTCGTAAACCAAAAAAAAAAAAAAAATGAAATAGTTTTTTAGGGAAGAAAAAGAAAAAGAAAAAGAAGAAGAAGAAGATGATAGAAAGATGGAAAACGTCAAGTGGAAAATATATTAAATTATAATCAAAGCATGGCGAAGATAAGAAGAAATATATATGTTAAATAAGAAGAAGAAAAGGAGAAAAAATTAATATTATGAAAATTCTTCATGTTTGTACGCGTTTGTATTATAAATTAATGTAATTATTAAAATGAACAAAGAAATATTCAATTAACGAATAAATTTTATCAAAATATTTATTAAATAATTAATTAATAATAATAATAATAATAATTTTTATTATTACAATTAATATTTTTAACTTATTTCTAAGCGAATAAAAAGTTAAGAAAACGATCAGAAAGAAGAAGAAAAAAAACATAATTAAACTTTATAATTTTTTAAATTCCAAATCGAAAATTTGAAACATTTATCGAAATTACAAAACTTTTAATGGTTATAATTTATTATTTATTTAAATTAAGATATTTTCAAAGAATATTACTAAATATAAAGAAGAAGAAGAACCGCTAAGTTAAATGTAATAATATTTTTATAATTTTATTTACTTATTTTTTCTTTTATTATCAATAATTAAAAAAAAAAAAAAAACAAACATTTTAAATGTTGAACAGAGCAAATAAATTTGTATTTGAAAACTATATACATACATATAAAAAAAAATTATTTAAAAAAAAAACATTTATTGATTAAAATAAAAAGTATATAATATATACATATATATATATAAATATTAATAATTAAATATAAATTTTTCGAAGTGATATAAACTTTAAATATATATTCATATATATATAACTATATACATATGAAAATAAAAATAAAAATAAAAGAAATACTACAGTTATAAACGTTGTTGTTTTATTATTTTTTTATTACCATTACTATTTTTGCCTTCCACAATTAGCTGAGTTTATTTGCTGGGCTATAAATGCATTTATATATATTCGCTGCTATGAAGGATATGTCATCGGTATTGTGCAGATACTCTGAAAATCTACGTTTGAGACATCCAGGATGAGTTTTCAATTTTATCCTAGATGAATGAGAAAAAAAAAAATTTTACAAATATTTTGAAATTGACAAATTCTTAATCGAAAGTGCAAGCAAATTGTTTACCCAAATCCGTACGGATATTCAACTTTTTATATACAAAAGAAAATAATTAAAAGCTCTATTCATATTTTAGTAAGCAAAACTTTGTTTATACAATAATATTAAGGTTAGTGGCCATTTACCTCACATTCGGTATTTAATCATTGGTACTCTGAAATAGGACTTTTATTTGAGGGAAGGCAGAGGGAGGCTAACATACGATGTCTGTTCAAAAAGTATCGCGAATTTTGTGTTTTTTCAAAAATTATTTTATTTATGAATATCCATTTTGTTCCCTTCAAAGTAATCCCCACCAGATATTATACACTTGTGCCAACGTTTTTTTCCAATCTTCGAAGCACTTCAAAAAATCATTGTTTGTGATCTTGTTCAGCTTCTCCTTCAGTTTCCGGAACAAGAAAAAGTCACAGGAGACCAGATCTGGGGAATACGGTGGCTGCGGCATTATTAGTGTGTTGTTTTTTAACCAAAAATGGCAAAAACCAATTTTTGTTCTTCCACAAATCCGGGTGTTTCTGGCGGATTACTTCGCGCAACTTGCGCAACACTTGCAGGTAATAGTCCTTATTAACCGTTCTACCCTGTAGCAAGAACTCATGATGCACCATGCCCCTGCAATCGAAGAAAACTGTAAGCCAAACCTTCACATTCGGCCGAACTTGGCGCGCTTTTTTCGGTCTTGGCTCGTGCGGCAGCTTCCATTGAGATGATTGAGCTTTGGTTTCTGAACATTCAAAATGGCTGAACATTTCAAAATGGCCGAACTTGTCGGCATAGGTGAGAGACATGAGTACCAACATAACGCCACAAAAAATCGAAAATCAAATACGTAACCCGCGGAAATTCAAAATTCGCAATACTTTTTGAACAGACCTCCTATTCAGTAAAAATGAGAAAACTTTTTGTTTCAAATTTTTAATAAAAATAATCCGTTTTACGACTATAAAGTAGAGAAATGTTGCAAAGAATTTTTTCTTTCTAATTTTATTGATATCTATAAGGTTTTCCAAAAGGAGTGATATGATTTCTTTTAAAAAAAAAAACACTAATTGTTAAGAAAATTCAAATGTTTTTTATTTAGTGTGAAGTACAATCGATACAAATAAGTTTTGAATAAAACATCATTCAAATGGCCTCCACGACTTCTTTTGCAGGAACGAATTCGATGAACACAATTTTCGAGCACTTTTTCCACTAAATTCTGTTTATAAGATCTATAAAATTACAAAAAAGATTATTCGAACAATTTTCATATTTGGCCATTCCTTTAATTATTGGTGAAAAACAATATAAGTAATATAAATATGATTTATAATCTTGTCATGTGTAATGTTGAGAATTTAGTTTCAAACAATTTTTATAAAAATCAAATTAAAAAGAACCAAATTATTATGGAGAGAAGGATTTTCTTCTTCTCAACCATTTTTCCATAAAATTAAAATTTAATTTGATTATTAAAGAAAACAAATTCAAATAAAAATTTTATAAACTATGCAATCGAATCGGAGACATTTTATAAAATCAAAATATTTAGGAATATTTAGTTTTCATCATTTTTAGATAAAAATGAAAACACACACACAAAAACGCTATAAAATTCTTTTAGGGTTTAAAAATTCTACGACAATAAATACTGAATTTCATTGAAAAGAAGAAAATGCTAAGAATTTTTTATTCTTATTTTTTTTCTATATATATAAAAAAATAGCGATTATAATTTTTTTTAAATGAAATAAACTTTCTTTATCCAGTAGAATTAAAAGCGGCAATTTCCAAAACATGTATTTTTCAGGTGTTATTAAATTAGCAAACGACAATGTAACTAGTACAGAAAAAGAAGAACAGAGAACAAAGTATTCTAACCAATCCATTCCGTTCCATTCCATTCCATTCTATTACTATTAAATTCGCAAGCAATAATAATTCGTCCGGCCCGTGTTATTTCGACAACAACGTCCAACAACAATAATTACGTAGCTTGGCGATTCGATAAATGATATTTGCTGTGTCCGTGCTCTGTTGTGCTGTGTATGATGTTTTTGTTGTTATTGTTGTGTTAGAGCGGATTTTCAATACAATGCCAAGTACGAAAAAGAAAATCAGCAACAACACAAAAGCAGTGGCAACAGAAGCACTCATTTGACAGCATCGAATCACCACAAGAGGAAAGACGACGGCCGATGACGATACCTGTTTTCTGTTGTATTGTTTTTGATTCATCCAAAAGTGTTAGTTCGTAAAATTCTTGAATATCAGAAATAAACAAAAGAAATCTAATTGATTTATATTCTTACATCAAATATGAATACAAATAAATCTGGAAATAATTTTCATTTGAAGTCACAGAGTTTGATTCGCACCTACATCTGTGCAACCTTCTTTTTAGTAATTACACAAATCTTAACACCTTGAAGAAAAATTTCTTTCACATGAGGACATATTTCCTTATTCATTCCTTTATCCATGAGTCTTTCCCCAAAGGCAATCACTCCTTACAAAGTTGTCAATTTAATCAAACTCCTTCCCAAAAACAAAGCTCCTGGCAATGATCTTATCACCTCAAGTATATTCCAACAACTTTTTAAAAGAGTAATAGTCTTCCTTGCTAAACTATATAACTCCATTCTTCGAGCAATATATTTCCCAATCCCCTGAAAATTTACCATTATAAAAATGATCCTAAACCCAATAAACCCATCAGATAAGTCTACTTCCAATACTTTGAAAAAATAGTCCTCCACCGCTTACATCCCCTACTTGAATCCTAAAATTTAACTCCTAATAATCAATTCTATTATCGCTCCGTACACTCCATCCCCTTTAGAAAGAAAAGAGTGCAGTCCCGGTGTATTCCTTGATATACGAGGTCTGTTCAAAAAGTATCGTGAATTTTGAATTTCCGCGGGTTACGTATATTTGACTTTCGATTTTTTTTGTGGCGTTATGTTGGTACTCATGTCTCTCACTTATGCCGACAAGTTCGGCCATTTTGAATGTTCAGTTAATTTTTGACATGTGCTTTGTTTGCACGTGTTTTGGCTCGTCTTCGATTTTTGCCCATTCCAAAAAATTGATCAAAGAATCTGCTTCAGGAACAATAAAAAGTCACAGGGGGGCAGATCTGGGGAATACGGTGGCTGCGGCATTGTTTGTGTGTTGTTTTTGGCCAAAAATGGCAAAAGCCAATTTTTGTTCTTCCACAAATTCGGGCGTTTCTGGCGGATTGCTTCGCGCCCCTTGCGCATAACTTGCAGGTAATATTCCATATTGACCGTTCTACCCTGTGGCAAGAACGCATGATGCACCACGCCCCTGCAATCGAAGAAAACTTAGCAAAACCTTTACATTTGACCGAACTTGGCGCGCTTTTTTTGTTTTTGGCTCGTGCGGCAGCTTCTATTGAGATGATTGAGCTTTGGCTTCCACGTTATAACCATAAACCCATGATTCGTCACCAGTTATGACACTCTGGAGCAAATTTGGGTCATCGCAGACAGAGTCCAACAGCTCCTTAGCAATGTTAATGCGATGCTGTTTTTGGTCGAAAATGGGCAAAAATCGAAGACGAACCAAAACACGTGCAAGCAAAATAGCTGTCAAAAATTAACTGAACATTCAAAATGACCGAACTTGTCGGCATAAGTGAGAGACATGAGTAGCAACATAACGCCACAAAAAATCGAATATACGTAACCCGCGGAAATTCAAAATTCGCGATACTTTTTGAACATACCTCGTAAGTCAAACTTTTGATAGAGTTTGGCATCCGCGCTTACTCTGCCAACTCTAGAGAATTCTTCCTTCTATCTATTTCTAAGTCATAAGATAATTCATTTCCAACCGACATTTCCAAGTTAACGAATCCAATGAACTGTGTTCCACAGGGAAGTTTACTTAAACCCATTCTCTATAACATTTATACATCCGATACCCAAACGCTGATGATACAGCCTGCCTTGCATCTAGCGAAAATTCCCAACATGCTTCCGAAATTCACAAAAACCCTACAGAACTGATTTGGTTTAGCAAGTGGAGAATAAAAAATGAACGTAAATCTGCCTACGTAACTTTTGCTCTAAATCGTACCCAGGACTGAAACTTACATGGACTTACGGACTAGAGCTATGGTGCTCTACGAAGCTTTCCAATTACCGTCGAATCCAGTCCCTTCAGTCAAAAATACTTCTTAAAATTGTCCATGCTCCCTTTTATGTTCGTAATCTTATTGGTGATCTTGAAGTCTCTTATATCAGTGATGTGACTGTGTCTTCCATCAAGAAAGTTTTGCAGCGACCTGAACAGATGATAGTCAGATGGTGCAATATCTGGAGAATATGCTGCCTGAGGTAGAGTTTCCCAACACACATTTGGCCAACAGAAAGGGTGTAATTCTTCACCATGAGTTTCACGTTGTCATGGTGAAGAATTACACCCTTTCTGTTGGCCAAATATGGACGTTAGCGTTGAATTTCTTTATTCAAAACATCAAGTTGCGAACAGTAACGATCAGTATCGACCGTATAATTTTCTTTCAGCAACTCATAGTGGACAATACCCCTCCGATCCCGCCAACAACATAACATAACTTTTTTTTTATGCACATCAGCTTTGGATGTTTAAAAATTATCCATTTTTCATCACCAGTCATCAAGCGGTCCAAAAACGGTTCCCTTTCGTGACGAGCAAGATTTGAAGAACATATTGAAATTCGATCCATTAAATTTTTTTTGGCTTAATTCGTGTGGCACTCAAACAGAGAGTTTGGACACAAAACCAAGCCTTTAAATGTGCTCTAAGGCAGTAGTCTGATAAATTCGAAGCTTGAAGGCCACTTCTGTGGAATTTAGCATGGCATTTGTCCTGATCATACTGCCTTCCTGATCTGGGTTCATCTTATGTTTTAAGTGCACTTTTCCTTTTCACATGTTGACTTTTTTACCAGGTGTATAAGCTTAAATCCGCTGTTTTGTCATAGATGGCGTGAGTGAGAGTATTAAGCTACCATGGAGACACCATACTTTTTTTATGAGTTTGACATCTGTCAACATTAATCAGTGAACATTGTCAGCAATTTTGTACAACAACATACATTTTTCCTTTGGTAATCATGTCTAGTTTTGTGCCAGAAAAAGAACATATGCGGGAAACTCTGCTTTTCTGCTTCAATTTAAAGAAATCGGATGACGAATCGCATCGAATGCTTATGGAGGCCTATGGTGAGAGTACTTTATCGGAAATAACGTGCCGAGATTGGTTTCGTCGGTTCAAAGACGGCAATTTTGACTTGTGGAACAAGAAGCGCGAAAATCGGCCTAGGAAGGTTGAGGACCATCAATTGCAGGCTCTTTTGGACGAAGACGATACCCAATCGCAAAAAATGCTCGCGGAGCAATTGAGTGTTACTCAACCAGCCATTTCCATGCGTCTGCGTGCCATGGGGAAGATTGAAAAGATCGGAAAATGGGTGCCGCATGAATTGAACGACAGACAGATGGAGCGACGCCAAAATACATGCGAAATCTTGCTCGCCAGACAAAAAAGAAAGTCGTTCCTGCATTGTATTGTGACAGGCGATGAAAAGTGGATATATTTCGGGAATCCTAAACGCAAGAAATCATGGGTTGATCTCGGTCAACCATCAACATCTTCTCCAAGACCAAATCGCTTCGGACGGAAGACGATGCTGTGCTTTTGGTGGGATCAGCAGGGTATCGTCTACTATGAGATATTGAAACCTGTTGAAACTGTCAATGCCCACCGCTACCACCAACACCTGCTCAAATTGCACCGTGCTCTGCGTGAAAAAAGGACGGATTATCAACAAAGACATGACAAGCTGATTTTCCTCCACGACAACGCACCATCGCACACGTCAAAAATGGTCCGAAACGACTTGGAGACACTCTACTGAGAGGTGCTACCCCACCCCGCTTATTCCCTAGCCCTGGCCCCTTCCGACTACCACCTGTTTTTGTCGATGGGCCAGGCGCTCGCTGAGCAGCACTTCGATTCTTACGGAGACGTCCGAGAATGGCTTGATGAGTGGTTTGCCTTGAAAGACAAGGAATTTTTTGACGTCGTATCCACAAATTGCCCGAGAAATGGGAAAAATATGTAGCTAGCGAGCGCAAGTACTTTGAATAAACTTATTTTTGCTTTCTATGAAAAAAAACATGTTTTTTTTTTGACTAAAAATCAGCAGATTTAAGCTTAATGGATCAAAGAATCTGTATCAAATTTTGTGTGAAAAACAAAATAAATTGCACGGACGCATTCTGAATATTGACTGTGGCATATGGTGAAGGTACCTTGGACCGAAGCAACGTTTATCGGTGGTATAAAATGTTCTCAGAGGTCCGAGAAGATGTTAATGACGAAAAGCGCCAAGTTCGGTCGAATGTGAAGGTTTTGCTTACAGTTTTCTTCGATTGCAGGGGCGTAGTGCATCATGAGTTCTTGCCACAGGGTATAACGGTCAATAAGGAATATTACCTGCAAATTATACGCAAGTTGCGCGAAGCAATCCGCCAGAAACGCCCAGATTTGTAGAAGAAAAAAAATTGGCTTTTGCACCATGATAACGCCCCTGCTCAGGCATCGTTGCTTGTACGCAAATTTTTGACCAAAAACAATACACTAATAATGACGCAGGCCCCGTATTCCCCAGATCTGGCCCCCTGTGACTTTTTGTTGACGCTACGCTACGATTGAGGAGATAAAGACGGCATCGAAGGAGGAGCTGAACAAGATCACAAAAAATGATTTTGTAAAGTAATTCGAGGATTGAAAAGAACGTTGGCACAAGTGTATAATATCTGGTGGGGATTATTTTGAAGGGGACAAAATAGATATTCATGAATAAATAAATAATTTTTGAACGAACACAAAATTCGCGATACTTTTTGAACAGACCTCGTATTACTTATATTTCAATCAAAAACTTTTACTTGAAATTAATTTTGTAAAGCAAATAAAAATTATATGAAATATGAAAAAAAAAATTGTCTAGTATGTATAGAAAAATAATTTAATAACATTTGAAATGCTGTTTTTATAATATTATTTTTCAATAGTTCATAATTTGTTAAAATTTAAATAATTGTCGTTGGAAGTTCTTAATTGGCAGAGTAAATTATTTGTAAAAATGTAAATTTCGTAATTTTTTTTTTTTTTGATCAATTTTGAACGATATTTATATACAATATATAATTTTTGTTTATATACTGAAGGTCGATTTTATATGATAGAGAAAACATGCAATCCGATATTTATTCAGAGACAGAGAATGAAGATTTTGAAGATGAGGTTAGGTTTTTTTTTTTGCATTAATTTACATTATTAACAGTTCTGAAACTATTTACTTTTTATTATATTATTTAATTTTTCTTTTTTTTTAATTAGCTTTTATCAAGAGCTGCATATGTAAGTACTTTTTTTTAATTATTATAAAAATACTGCTAAAAATTCATTAACAACAAAATTTCCAAATATTTATTGATCAAAAAGTTGCACTATCTTTATGATGATGAGCGAAATTTATTCTCAGATGAAATTTATAATAATATGGTGAATATTTTTAAAAAAATTCTGAATTTATATATATCGTTTAGAAATTCATAAAAAAATATATTTCGTTTCTTATATTAATGTAAAGGAGCCAAAATTTCATCCAGGACAACTTCATAAGATAATAAACAAAGCTGACGATGAGTTAGTATTTTTTTTTATTTTATTATATGAGTATATAAAGTTAAATTAATTAATTCATATGTTTAAAAATTAGCACTAGTTCATTCAACGATGATATTATACCAAATTCAGAGTTAGATTTTTTCACTTCCGAATATGAGGAATCTGATGTTGGCGATTATATACCACCATTAACAAATACAAAGAAAATGTTTATTTTACGTTTAAGTTTATATCAAATTGATGAGAATGATACACAAGAAAATGTATATACAATAATTATATAGATATACAGATTAATTATTAATAAGAAAAATATTTTATTTTAGATTGAAAATAAAATTTACCAAAGAAAAAAGATCATACAAGATTTTTGTAATTTAATTCGACAAAAACGTGCTATAAAAGCTTATTTACGTCTATTAAAAGTTAAACGAATGAAATTATCTGATCCAAATGATGAATCGTTTCTTTTAGAAAAATTGGAGCTTGTTGATAAAAAGCTCCAACGTCCATTCTATTATGAAGAAAATGAACCAAGAACTTATGTAATATTTGTGAAATTATTTGTATCTCTAAAAATATGTTTGTTTTTTGTTTTTTTTAATTATAATTAATAAAATCTTTAGAAGCGTTTATTGTTCAAAAGAAAAGAAGCTATTCATCGGAAATATGAACAATATGCTAGTGATTCAAAGTTTCGTAAAGAATTCGTAAATAAAATTAGAGAGAAAGTCCAAGATGCTTTGATAGTAGAAAATGAGGAACAATCTAATCAGGATTTATATACAACAGCTGATAGTAATGTACCATCGTCAGTCGATGAAAGCGTAAGTTTTCGATTGTTCAGAAATAGTAAAACTGGGGCAATTTATTTACTCTCCATTAAAAATATAATTACATTATTAGATCTTACGTTTGTTTTTTTTTCTTTAGATGTTTAAAAGTTTTTCTGAAATACATCAAGAAGAAGAAATAGAACAACCTACAGAAGTAGTTTCTAGGTAGGATTTGTTTTTATACTAGTACAGGTTTATCCAATTTGTAACTTCGGAAAGTTAAGTTTAATAATATAAGCTAAAAATTTAGATTTCGATAAAATACTATTTAACTAATTAGAAGAAATACTCAAAAAGTACTAGCTAATTAGAATAAAAAGGGTATGAATATTATATGAATTTAATTTTTTTTTTGTTTTGTTGATATTCTTAAAAATACTTTCTTTAAATTAAAAAAAAAAACGAAATTCTTAAAAATTCTTCAAAAAAAGTTCTATTTCTTATTATATAATTTAATATAATAATTTTCTTTTAAGTCGCTTTTAGGGACCATGAATTAGATTTCAAAATATTTATTTTTATTTTTTTATTTTTAAATAAATTTTTTTATTGGATCATTTTTTTTTTGTCAAATTTAAAAGTTTAAACAAAATAATTTTACAGTGTCATTTATCTAATGCTAAAAGATATGTATAAATTTTCGATTTTGAAACTAATATAAAAAAAAAACACTATTTGAATTTACATTTTCATATAATTTCCAAGTCATTAAATTGCTTATGTCTTGCCATTATTAAGAATTAATTAAATTTGTTTAACAATTTGTTTTGTAATTCGGTCATTAATTAACGGATGTTGGTTTTAAATTATCTAAAATTTAAGGTTTGTCCGCGTTAACATAATTTTCTACGTAGTCGTACAAGAAAAACTCTAACAGCGTCAAGTCGCACGATCTTGTCGGTCAAATTACGAGGTCTGTTCAAAAAGTATGACGAATTTTGAATTTCCGCGGGTTACGCATATTCGATTTTCGATTTCTTTTGTGGCATTATGTTGGTACTTATGTCTCTCATTAATGCCGACAAGTTTGGCCATTTTGAATATTTAGTTAATTTTTGACAGCTGCTTTGCTTGCACGTGTTTTGGTTCATCTTCGATTTTTGCCTCAATTTCGACCAAAAACAGCATCACAATAACATTGCTAAGGAGCTGTTGGACTCTGTCCGCGACGAATCAAATTTGCTCCAGAGTGTCATAACTGGTGACGAATCAAGGGTTTATGGTTATGACGTGGAAACCAAAACTCAATCATCCCAATGGATGCTGCCGCACGAGCCAAGAACAAAAAAAAGCGCGCCAAGTTCTTCGATTGCAGGGCCGTGGTCCATCATGAATTCTTGCCACAGGGTAGAATGGTCAATAAGGAATATTACCTGCATGTTATGCGCAAGTTTCGCGAAGCAATCCGCCAGGCTTTTGCACCATGATAACGCCCCTGCTTACGAATCGTTGCCTGTGCGAGAATTTTTGACCAAATACAACACACTAATAATGCCGCAGCCACTGTATTCCCCAGATCTGGGAGAGCCCCATGAAAGGACGACGCCACGCTTCGATTGAGGAGATAAAGACGGCATCGAAGGAAGAACTGAATAAGATCACAAAATATGATTTTTTGAAGTGTTTTGAGGATTGAAAAAAACGTTGGCACATGTGTATAATATCCGGTGGGGATTAATTTAAAGGGGACAAAATAGATATTCATGAATATATAATTTTTTTTTTTTTAAAAACACATTTTTTTTTGTGCTTTTACAAAAATTGTTATTTATTGTACATCATAAAATTTTGAAAATACGCGTCCAGTGATCTTTCCGTACAATAGTCAAAATTTGAAATGTTATGTTGAACCATCTTTTTTTAAAACTACGTAAAGTCCAAATTCAAATCTTTTTATTTAGGCCAAAAAAGAAAACGGTTATTATACGGTTATAAATGCACGTCAGATACTTCTTGCACAGCCATTTGTGTGGTTGTTCAGAGCCCCACCTACAGCAACTTTGTTTATTAACGTATCGATTGACCGAAAAATGAGCCGCATTGCTGAAAAAAATTTTGTTTGAAACGTGGCTACGGCAGGATCACCATTTTTGTGGAAGGTTTTTTTAAATTTAATAAATTAAAATGGTAAACCTTAAACTAAAAAAATTTTACCAAATGACAAGGCTGTCCTTTCCAAATTACAAAATGGATAAACCCCTATATAATATTATGTATGTGGTTTAATAATAAAACCCTCTATAAAAATAGGTCTAGTTCATTTTACGATGATGGAGTACCAAATTCGGAGCTAGAATTTTTTTCATCCGAATTTGAAGAAGAGATTGCCGTAGAATATCCAATGGCGGATTCAAAAACTTTAAGAAAACTTGATAATTATTTAATAAAATGTCACAGTACAATAATTGATACACCCGAAGAAGTATTATTCAATAAGATTTATATTCAAAAGTTTGGAGTTTTCAGATAAAATTTTCTATTCAAATTACACAGTCGTTGGAAAAGAAACTCCATCAGGCCGAAATTGAAGCGCAATTCAGAAATTTTATCGAACGGAAACGTGCATTTAAGGCGTTAACTCGTATGAAAATCGTATCAGCAATGAAACTTTCGAACTCATTAAAAGAGGCTGAAGAACTTTTGCATTTAGAAATAGTCGATAAAAAACTTCAACAGCCATTCTACTATGATGATGAAGAGCCTTATGCTTATGTTAGTAATTTTCATTTAATTTATATATTAATTTTTAAGCAGATATTATTATTATTATTTATTTATATATTAATTTTTTTTAATATTATTATAATTATTTTAAGCAGAAAGTATTACTGAACAAACGTCGTAGAGCTATTATTAGAAAGTATGAAAAATATGCAAATGATCAGAAATTTCGTACTGAATTAAAGGATAGAGTTTATATGAATGTGTTACGAACACGTTCAAGTCCATTATTTGATCAAGTAAGAATACTTTTCTTATTAAATATTTTCGTTAAATTTTCTTAATTCTATTTTTACGACAATAGGATGCATGTATTGGGGATGAGTAAGTTTTAATAATGATAGAAATTGTTCTGAAAATAAATTCTATTAATTTTGACTAAAGTATTAGTTCGTTTAATGATTCGGCAATACCAACATCTGAGGAAGAGTTCATGTCGGACGCGTCCGTGAATATTCCTTCTACATACCAGAAACCGATAACAAGGACTAGAGCAGCACTTTATGATGAACTAGAAAAATATGAAGCTGATACTCTTAATGATACTGAAAGCATGGTATTGTTATAAAAAAAAAATAATTTTGAATAAATGATAGATACGAGATCTGTTCAAAAAGTATCGCGAATTTTGAATTTTCGCGAATTACGTATATTCGATTTTCGATTTTTATGGCGTTATGTTGGTACTCATGTCTCTCATGTTCAGTTAAGTTCGGCCATTTTGAATGTTCAGTTAATTTTTGACAGCTTTGGCTCGTCTTCGATTTTTGCCCATTCCAAAAAATGGATCAAAGAATCTGTTTCGGGAACAAGAAAAAGTCACAGGAAGCCATATTTGGGGAATACGGTGGCTGCGGCATTATTAGTGTGTTGTTTTTCGCCAAAAATTCGTGCACAAGCAACGATGCGTGAGCAAGGGCGTTATCATGGTGTAAAAGCCAATTTTTGTTCTGAAAGAACTCCGGGCGTTTCTGGCAGATTGCTTCGCGCAACTTGCGCATAATTTGCAGGTAATATTCCTTATTGACCGTTAACCCTGTGGCAAGAACTCATGATGCGCCACGCCCCTGCAATCGAAGAAAACTAAGCAAAACCTTCACATTCGACCGAACTTGGCGAGCTTTTTTCGGTCTTGGCTCGTGCGGCAGCTTCCATTGGGATGATTGGGCTTTGGTTTCCACGTCGTAACTATAAAACCATGATTCGTGACCAGTTATGACTCTCTGGAGCAAATTTGGGTCGTCGCGGACAGAGTCCAACAGCTCCTTAGCAATGTTAATGCGATGCTGTTTTTGGTCGAAATTGAGCAATTTTGGTACGAATTTCGCGGCGACCCGTCTCACGCTCAAATCATTGGTGAAAATCGAATGGCACGAGCTAAACGATATGTTTAAGTCGTCAGCAACTTCTTTAACGGTGATTCGACGATTAGCCAATACTATTTACTTCACTTCATCAATGTTTTCGTCTGTTATGGACGTGCTTGGGCGTCTTGCACGCTTTTCGTCGTTCACATCTTCTCGCATCTGAGAACATTTTGTACCATCGATAAACGTTGCTTCGGTCCAAGGTAGCTTCACCATATGCCACAGTGAACATTCGGAATGCGTCCGCTCAATTAATTTTGTTTTTCACACAAAATTTGATACAGATTCTTTGATCCATTTTTTGGAATGGGCAAAATTCGAAGACAAGCTAAAAAACACGTGCAACTAAAGCAGCTGTCAAAAATTAACTGAACATTTAAAATGGCCGAACCTGTCGGCATAACTGAGAGACATGAGTACCAACATTACGCCACAAAAAATCGAAAATTGAATATACGTAATTTTCGCGTCACTTTTTGAACAGACCTTGTAGTTTTACCTAGTGTGCACTATTCCTACTTTATATAGATTTTTGAAAAACGTAAAAATCGCTTCAAAATGTTAATGAATTTCAAAAAGAAACTAAGCGAGAAACGTAAATTAAAAGCTATAGCAAGATTTGAAACCATCCGAAGAATGGGCACCAAAGATATTGTTCTTATGGCAAAGAGATTGCGTGAATTGGAAGTAAACGATAAGAAATTGAACAGAGGTTTCTACTATCGTGAAATTGAACCATCTGGATTTGTAAGAATTTCTTCTTAAATATGCATATTCATTAGATGTAATAAAGAAAATTTATATTATATTTATTAGAAAGCTCTATTAAATAAAAGAATCCGTGCTATAAACAGAAAATACCAGCAATATATTGAAAACAAACAATTCCGTGATGATATGGAATTTCGAGTTATGCACGCTATTCGAAAGAAAGATTCTGAAATTGAGCCTGGAGAATACGATAAGCTGAATTGGCACACATTTGATGGGCACATTACACAAGATGCTTCAATGGTAATAGGAAACATGATTTTATGAATAATCGAAGATATTATTTATTTTTAATTGTTCGAACAGTTTTTCAACGTGTCTGTACCTGGTGTTGATCGTCCAGTAGAAAGGCGGCGAGAATGGGCAACTGCCGGTATATGGCCAAAATATAGGGAATCTGCACCGCCCGCTGTAAACATATCAATGGATAAAGATAGAAATTTAAGTCTGGGTTATGATGGACTCACGTTCCGAGATTATCAAAAAGATGTACTACTAAACAATAGAGTCGGCTAATTCAAATTGATCCTAGTAATCAGTGACTTTTTTCTGTATGTCATAGAATTCGAATTATTTATAGTGAAATGATTTGTTACACATTTTTGATTTTGTACAAAATAAATTGTCAACGTTTTTTATTAATTGAAAATTTGTATTTATTTCGAAATTTAAATTTGTAATTTCTCTATTTGTTCCTTCTTGCGTGTAGCATATTTAAGATTTGATTAGAAAATAATAGAAATAAAATAAAAATAAAATGGATTTTGATGATTTTTGGGAATTTGATGATGTTGAGTCCGCTTCTAAAGAAGAAGATGCACCAGCTTTATTTGTAAGTGCAAAAAAGCTTATATTTTCTAAGCACAGAATAGTAAAAAAAAACAAAATTAATTTCTATTTAATCAGCGAGGAATAATAGATAAAGCCAGGGAATCTGTAAGAAAAAGTTTTTCAGAAGAAGTTAAAAAGTAAAATATCAAAAGAATTAATTATTTTTCTTATGTGTATGTAAGTATTTTTTTCATAATCAAATAAAAATTATCTTATAGAAAGTACACTAGATCGTTAGCTGAAAGAGATTTTGAAACGGAATTGTCTAGAGCTACATTAACAAAATTTGATGTAAATATATTAAATTTCAACATATTTAATTATATATAGTATGTTAATTTTTCCTGTTTATTTTAATAGACTGAAGATATGTTTAAGCAAAAAGACTCAATAATACAAGAATATCAAAACTTTGTTGCATATAAACGCCAAAAGCAAGCTCGTAAACGTATCAAAGAATATGGAGAAATTGCACAAAATATTTTAGATAGTACCATAGATCCAGTAGTGTTATAACTTAAAAATGTCTAATTTCAACAAATAAAAAAAAATATTTAACAAAAATTCAATTTTTTTAGAAATATTATTCCTTTACGGAGGGAGAAAGATGGACACCAAAAGAAGAAAATTTAAGGCGACGTTATTCTTTTCCAGAATCAACATCTTTAGATATTGATATAGAACAAAGGGAAAATTTTGATGATATTCTAAATTTATCACAAATAATTAAAGAAGGTTTAAAAAAAATGCATACCAAATTATAGATAGTTTTATAAATTTTTATTATTGATAGGAACGAAAATTAATTGGAAAGAACCTCTACCGGAAAAATATGTTTCTTTTTCTACAAAAGGTTTATAATTTTACATTAAAATTAATTAAAATTATTCTGAAAGAAATTAATTTTATTACAGATACACCAGAAGAAAAAACAAAGACAGAAGGTTTTTGGATAAAATTGAAATTTTTACAATAGAAAATTTTTAATAAATATAAAATTTTGATTTCAGAAGCACACGAATCTGATATGGAACTTTTAGTGAAAGACAATTATTATCCAGGATTTCTTGACGATTCCATAAATGGAAAAGTTGATTTTAATCAAATCGTTTTTGATATATCATTCGGTAGTGATGGAGTTCCAATACAGGAGCCCGAAAATCCACCAATATCATTATGTGAAGCATTTGATCTTCGAATTGAACTTGAAACTGGAGCAAAAAGAAAAACAACCACTAAAAAAAAAGATTCATTCCAAAATTTGCCTGAAGAGTTACAAAGGAGAAGCTTCATATCATTTCTGCAAGAAAAACAGTCCAAAACAAAGTAATTGCAATAATATTAAAAGAAAATATTGATTATATAATTGACAATTTGAAATTATTAGATTGATCTCCCGTGACGAAGTGGTTCTTGCTAATGCAGTCCAAATAGATATTTCCACATTGGCTCGCAATAAACCAGTTAATGAAATTACGCAAGCCATTAATTGTCTGCAACGAGCAGTCTTAATGAACGATTATGATGTATCGCTACGAGCAGCCGAAAAAGCCTATGAAAAAGCACCTCCAGAATTCGCAGAAATAGTTAAATCCATTTTCGTTTTTATTTTTCACTTTAAGCTAATTAGCGAATTTTTTTAGGCAGCTGTTTATGGGGCTCGAGGATTTGAATTTGGATCAATTACAGAAAAAAAAGCGGCGTTTGGAGGAACTAGTACCTCTTATATGCCAATTGAAGTCATAAGCTATATGGGAATAACCAAACCTATTTACGATAATGATTTATAAAGTATGTTAAAAATTGTTTGTCTTACATATATAAATGTGTGTACACTCATGAAAAATTTGAAAAATTTATGATTAAAATTTCGAAAAATAAGTGTAAAATTATATTTAAAATATCTTGAATAAAACTATAATTTATTTTATTTATAAATCTAAATAGTATATTATGTTATATAAAAAAAATATGTAAATCGCTTTGAAAAGTTAACTTAAATTTTCATGATGCGATCTATCCTATCGTCTTATATGCTTTTTTCAATCTCCTCAACATTCGCTATAAGGTGAAGCGCAAAGCTTTTAGATTTCTCACCACAAAAATTCGTTATTTTTTTATCAAACTAGATATAAATCAAAGGTAAAAATATTTTTTTTTAATTTTTATTTATTAAACATTTTTTTTATTGTTTTCATAAATAAAAGGCGTTTTCCTTTGGACCAATTTTGCTACTACGCGGTAGTCTACCTAGAACAAACGACCACATCGAACGGGGACTTACGCATACAATTTACGTTAGGTGGATTCTAGTTGCTAAAGTGAAAATAGATACTTTTGCGGGTTCGTTGGTTATGTTGAAGAGTAATATTTTTGTCAGTATTGTTTATGTGTGAATAAACTCAGTTTTTATTGCTTATGTGGGAGTAAACTCAGTATTGTTTCTGAATGTTTTGAGGTTATGTTTTTTACTAGAGTTTAGAATTTGGCTTTCCTTTAGTCATCTACCGCGTAGTAGCAACATTGGTCCAAAGGAAAACGCCTAAAATAACAAACATAACGCTGGACAGACCAAATAGCAAAAGCTTTTTTTAAAAGTATTTTCGTGGTGAGTTCAGAAGTGTCAAAACATATGATTTCTTGTTGACATAATTTGACATTTATCTTCTCATATTTTGTTTCTAAAGTTATAATTCGTTTCGATTATTTTGAGGAAAAGAAAATCTGCAAAGGAATACCATAAATATTTGTAAAATGGCATTACCTATTTTGATAATAATTGCGAAATCATAAATCACTCGAATGTCACCATGATTGAGCGCTGTCCTGGATTATATTGTGGCCGTATCGAATTGGAAAATGACACCTGGAGTGATTGTGGAGCCTGTCCCCGAGGCTACCGTGTCAATGAAATTTTCAGTTGTGCACCATGCACACAAACACCAACAACTTATGATTGGCTATATTTAGGATTTATGGCTTTATTGCCTCTAATAATGCATTGGTTTTTTATAGACATGTCTGCAAAAGAACGATCGTAACCACTTAACATATATTCATTCACTGAACTAAGTAATTGATTTGGATATTATTTCAGGTTTACAAAAGGACAAATAATATTACATGCAAGCGCTTTTATAGAAGTTGCACTTTCAGTTGTTATATCAATATTCTTTACTGAACCAGTATTTTCTTTTACGCTGAATTCCTGCGGTGTAGTCAGACTTTCTGATTGGTATACACTCTTCCATAATCCAACACCAAACTATGAGGATAAATTATACTGCACTCAAGAAGCTGTATATCCTCTGTACGTAAACACATACAATATATGTATTTATAATCGAAAAGAATATTGATTGATGTTTAATTTTAGGCAAACAATTGTATTGATTTTTTATTTTTTGTGTTTAATAATGATGATGATTATTCGTCCACAACTCAATAGGAAATTCTTAAAAAATGGTAAAAGTGCAGTATATTCTGCACTTTATTTTTTTCCAATTCTTTCACTACTACATGCTGTAGCTGGCGGATTAATTTGTAAGTAAATTAACATTGATATAAAAAAAACATGTTCAGATATGTAAACACATTTTTTTTTTATTACAGATTATGCCTTTCCCTATTTAAGTATTATAATATCGATGGTATCAAATGCATGTCATTTCTCACTGAAATTGGATCAATCAATGAAATCACTTCTACTAACATCATTTACAGAAGTTAAAAATGGTGTCGTAATAAGTAATAAATTATTTGCAACTAATCCAACAGCAGATAGTTTTCTAAAATTATTTTTTTATTTTCAGTCGGACACTGGTTACTATTAGCTTATGGTATTATTTCTCTGCATCAGCACTTCTCATTGCTAGCTTTGGTTCCATTTCCAGCTTTATTCTATATTTTAACTGTACGATTCACAGATCCTGGTGAATTTCGGGATCGCAACACATAAAATAGAATTGCTTGCAATGATCCATTCTTCTGCTATCGTAGTACTTAAATTTTTCGAAACTCTTTTAACAAAGTCAATGTGAATGTAGTGATATAAAAAAGAAATTTTTTACAAAATAAAATCTATAATTTATATGAAGTCTAGGTTTTTTGCTATACACAAATGTACATCGAAAATTTAATCCCAAGTACAATATATATTATTTTTTTTTCGTTTCCTGAAAAATGTCGTTAAACTTTCTAAACGAAAGCCAAACAAAAATTATTCTTTATTCCAACCGACATCTGGTAACCCTTGCTCATAAATTTGACACTGGAAAACGTGACACGAACAAATGCTGTGTCGGTAAAAGTACAAAATTATACTTTTAAATTTGGTGATACAGTATTCGGTGTTTACAAGAGAATTTGATTGAATAAGTTGATTGCTATAATAAAAGAATTTTGAAAACGTAAAGTATTCTATAAAGGTAACTAATAACGCAGTTGCTCTGTTAATTAACTTGCTTTGAGCTTGCTTCCAGAGAAATTTTTCGGCTGTAATTTGTAAACAAGCTGTCGAGAAATTTCTAATAAATATTGAAAATAGGATGCAAAAATGATAAAAAAAAGTAACTGATTAGTAACGCTGATAAGATAAAAAGTTTTGCACAAAAAAATATCATGAATAAGATCGATTTTTGATTTCCGCCATTATTATTGCCGCAATCAGAATTCAGTGATCAGATCAGATTCGGTTGCGTATGCCGTAACCGAAAGATGCTTTTTAGAATAGTTTGCGTATCCCTAATTGGTTCAATAGCATATTTTTTGCGGTAAACTTTATACAAAGCAATTACAATCAGGTAAATTTACAGAGAAACTCTTTTAATTGATTGCAGAAAACATTTCCTCGGTAAAAAGTGTCACTGTGAAAAGAATTTGACCGGAAAGTTAATTGTGATTACTGGTGCCAATTCTGGTATTGGTCTAGCTCTTACTGAAGCGCTTGCAAAACGAGGTATAAAATTTATGCAAATCCATTTGATTAAAGTAAATATTCAAATTTTTTTACATGACCCATTTTAGGTGCTTCGCTCTTGTTAGGTTGTCGTGATACAAAAAGAGCAACTAAAATAGCTGATGATTTAAAAAGGAAATATTCAAATCCGTATATAAAAGTTGTGCATTTAGATTTGGCAAATTTCAACAGTATTAAAAAATTTGCAGAAAAAGTTAATTCGACACACTCATTTCTGTACGCTCTCGTTAATAACGCAGGTATATTTTACGCGAAACCTGAAAGGACTGTTGATGGTTTTGACATAACATTTCAAACAAATTATTTAGCATTATTTTTATTGACTGTGCTATTGTTGCCATCATTGAGAAAGAATTGTGAGTCTCGAATAATAAATCTATCGTCAGAGTCTCATATTGCGGTGGACAGTTTTCCTTGGCCAGAATATCATATACCATTTGAGGATACACCATTGAAACGATTTAAAGCGTATCAATATAGTAAATTTTGTGTCGTTTTATTTACACATAAATTGAGCACTATATTTTCGGGCAGTCCATCAGTACATTGTGTAGATCCAGGAAATACAGAGACTGATATATTCCGAAATTTTCCTCAATTATCAAACAAATTTTTATTCTATTTACAAAAACCAATTCGTCTATTTGTAATTAAAACTCCAAAAGAAGGTGCTCAAGGAGCATTGCATGCATTGCTAGCGTCAAATCCACCGTTTTATATAAAAGATTTGAAAGAATCGAAAGATATCAATAGTAACATTTTTCATCCAGCATTTTCGAATGCATTATGGAAGTTAAGTCGAAATTGTTGTGCGAGTCATTTGATTTCGACACTCTAGCAGCTAAAGAATGGACATGTGAAAAAAAGGGCCTAAGAAAAGAACTGATTAAATTTAAGTTTGTATCGATGTCAAAACCAACTGAACTATCCAATTGTCATGTTCGGATTTCGGATGTAATGAATTTGGATGGCCGCGAATCAAACATACTTAATAGCAAAGAAAATGTATCAGTTCAGCTAGGATCAGCCATAACACCAATCGATTATTATATAGAAATTTTCCTACAGCAAATGTTCACGGGCGAACAAAGTCGATGTTTTATAAAAACGAAATCAGACAAAAATATTACATTTAATATGGAAGTACTCAATATTGATTTTAAAAACTATCTCTTTCGATTGCAACCACGTGAAATTTTAGAACTTGCAATGAAATATAAAGAAAATGGTGTGACAATGTTTAAAAAATATCCGATCTTTGCTCAAGAATATTTCTGTCGAGCTGCAAAATGTTTAATATCGTACAAACCATTCGATGTTCTATCGAAAGGAGCCGATGGAGTCGATTCAGAAGAAATGGAAAATCTTTTCAAAATAATTCAATTGAATATTTCCGCATGTCTAATAAAACAAAATCGTTTTGATGAAATAATATATTTGACGGAGTATGTCGATAATGATCCAAATCCGTCAAACAAGGCAGTTTATAGACGAGCTCTTGCGCTCTATAATTTAAAAAATTTCAACAATGCTCAGAAATGTATCGAAAAAGTCGACTATAAAAACAATCGTGAATTTTTAGCCTTACATAAAAAAATTATTAAAGACTTAAAAATCGAAAGAGATCGTTATAATGCAACTATTAAAAAAATGTTTTTATAAAAAATAAAAATTTGATTAATTTTCTTTATTATTATTAATATTCATATGTTTTTTTTTTCTTTCAGTTTTTATTTTGATATTATTTAATTTAATAAATTTGTTAAATAATTCGAATTTGAATTTGGTTTATCTATTTTTTGTGAATGGTAAATTTTGCTAATATTTTCTTTTGTTATTGTAGACGGTTACTCAAAAACGAGTTTCAGGTTTTTTTTTAGTTCAGTCGAATTTCCATGTCAAGGTTAATATATTTGTTGAAAAGAAAATTTAAATTTTTATGATGAGAAAGTTTCGTAAGGTTTTCATTAATCACCTTAATGACTGATAAAAATCTTTATGATAATATTATACTATCCATTGACATTATGATATTGGTAGTGAATAGGAACATAAATTTCACAATATTTTATTGCATATCATTTTTTTCTTCTTACATTCGACTTTTAGAAAATTTCTATGATTTTTTGTTTTGTTTTTCATCATATTGCAACATGAATTAATTTTCTAAATACGCACATTTACAGCAACTTTGGTACCACTCATGTTGTCTTCATATAACAGTACTCACAGATCAACAGACTGCTGCTCATTGTTACTATTATCACTATTATTGCTATTACTGCTACTATTAATAATATTACTATCATTGCTATTGTTACTGTCAGACATCTCTACATCTGGTTCTGCAGTTTCACATATTAAACTACTACTTGTACGATTACTGTTGCTAGTGGCGCTCCGCCTTAGTCTACGTGCTTCTAAACGGTCTCTGGCTAATGGTCCACTACCATCAGCATTACCAAGTCTGGTACGAAGTAGCCGCGGACGGAGTTCTCGTTTTTCTAATCCTCCGTATTGAGAGATTCGTATTAATAATTCATAATGTTGCTCCACACGTTTCATACAATTTGCGCATATTGTCTTTGGTAAAGGATCAGTCGGTGTGATCTGTAATAAAATGGAATCTTTTTATGGAAAACTGTATTTACTAGTGCATATAAATTGACTTACTGTAACTGGAAGGTATCCATTTATTTTCTCAAGAAGTCTGTGTTTTTGTCCTTGCTCTCCATAAATATGTATCACGGTCCGATGCATTTCGGAGCAAAGACGGCACAAAAAACCGGAAATGCAAGCTTTGTCCAGGCTTCCCATAATTTATTTATTTTACACAATATTTATCTTAATAAACAACTCCAACTAAAAATAACCACTTCTAAAACAATACATTATCAACTAAATGTCAAAATTTTGGTGCTGAATTTAATTTCCAATTTCTAAAGCTTTTTCTTTCAAAGAAATGTATTCACAAAATCCAAATTTCCGCCAGTAGTGTTACTTACGTTAAATAGATATCGTATATTAATCACTTTTATATATATTATTCATATTATTAAAATTGTATAATTTAGATATATAAATGCTTAATAAAAAACATTCTTTTCATACTGAATAAAAACTAAATACATGATATTGAAAAAGATGTTAAAATCAAAAATACATTTAGCACAAAGTAACGACATCTTACAGTAAATCGAAAATTAATTTCCCGATTTTCTTTACTGTCAGCTTCTGTGGCTTTTGACAGATTATTTATTATTTAATTGCACGTGTTCATCGTAGTATTTAAAGTGAACAGAGAGAGAGTATCCTATGATCTAGTGAAGTAAACCGGTGTTTTGATATAAATAAAATTAAATGAAATGGCGAGGAAACGTGCCGGAAAGTCAAAAAAGCGTAATCCAAAAGTGGTTACAGAAGAAGCAGAAGAAATCGTACGAGCTCCACATTCATTTGTAATACATCGTGGATATCCATGTCCGTATTTGCAAGAAATTACAAAAGATTTCCGGAGAATAATGGAACCATTCACCGCATCAAGACTTCATGAAAGAAAATCAAATAAAATTAAAGATTTTGTTAGCTTATCTGGTGTTTTTCACGTATCTCACTTATGTATTTTTAACAAAACTACAACGCAACTCTCATTCAAAATAGTCCGCCTACCAAGAGGACCCACACTTACGTTTAAAGTATAATTTTTTATATTTTTCATCAGTAATAATAAATGTTTTAAAAAAAAAAAATTTTATTTTTAGGTACATCAATATACTTTATCACGCGATATAATTTCTTCATCGAAACATCAATACGTTGATGACGATTCATTTACAAGTGCCCCACTGGTTGTAATGAACAATTTTACTGGGGAGGGAAAGCATCTTAAATTAATGGCATCAACATTTCAAAATATGTTTCCAACTATTAATTTGGCTACTGTAAGGAAAATATTTCCCCCTACTAACACTCATATATTTATAATTTTTTAATTTAGGTAAATTTGAAAACTTTAAAAAGATGTCTTCTATTTTCTTACAATCCTATAACAAAACTTACCGAAATGCGACACTATACAATATTAGTAACGCCTGTAGGCTTAACAAAAGCTGTTAAAAAAGTTGTAATGCAAAAGATTCCAAATATGTCAAACTGTGCTGATGTATCCGATTTCGTAATGCAGTATGTTTTTTTTTTTAATACGTTTCGTAAGAAATTCATTTTGATTATTGTATTTTTAAATATTTTTTAGAAGCGGAGCAGCGTCAGATTCTGAATTTGAAGATGATGGTACAAATCATGTTATTTTGGCTCAAAACTTAAGAAGAAAAGGTAACTTAGAAGATAATAAATCAGCTATTCGTTTATATGAAATCGGACCAAGATTAACATTTGAATTGATTAAAATTGAGGAGGGTCTTTTAACTGGTGAAGTACTGTATCATGAGAGAATTGTAAAGAGCGAAGAAGAAATAGAAAGAATACGTAAAACACGTGAAAAGAAAAGAAAACTTAAGGAATATAGACGAAAAGAGCAAGATAAAAATCGAGAGAAGAAACTAAGCAAATCGAATGAGATAAAAAAGGATAAAAATAAAGCAAAAGGTCCAAATGCAGCAACAGCGGAAGCAGATTTCGAAGAGGTTCCCCAAGATATGCCTGATAATGATGCCGAATACTATAAAGAGGAAGTTGGGGCAGATCCCGATGAAGGTAATTCATTCAATTTTTATATGATTAAAAAACAAGAAATTAATAATTTTTTTTTTTCAATAGAACTTTTTACAATAGCTGAAAATAATTCTCGGAAACGTGTTCGTTTACCTAAACATATTCATGTAAAACGACAGAAAAAAGATAATTCAGAAATGAGAACAAAAACAAAATCGAATAATAAAAATCATGATGATAATAAAAATAATAAATCCGGGAATAAAGTTATTCAAAAGAAGAAAAAAGAGAAAAAGTTTCCATTACATAAAAGGGGGAAAAAAAAGTAAATTGTTCATAATGGAATATGAATTTTTTTTTTTTTTTTTTGTAATATACTTAAAAGTATAGCATTTTTATTTATCAAATAAAAGTTAAAAGTAAAATATGTAACATAGAGCTTTGAGTTTTGTTTTGTATAATTTATAATAAAAATACATCTAATTTGGAGAAATTTTTATGAAAGCTAAGTATAAATTCTGATAATAATTAAAATAAACGAAATATTTCTGTAGTTTTGACGAAGGACATTCGTAATATTACGTCTCCTTTTTTTTTTTTTTTTTAAAAAGTTCTTTTATATTTAATTATTTTCAATTTTGTTTTTTTTTTGACAACTGTTTTCTAAATAAAATGCAAACTTTTCATTAAGGTTGCAATTCCATTAACAAATAGTATAAGTTTTGTTAGAATAATAATAATTTTTCCATTTATTTGTTGTTAAAAATAAATGTGATTTTATTATAATTTATATGACAATAAATTATAATAAATAAATGTGATACATCATATAATTATAATAAACAAATTAAAAATATGGTAATAAATTTAATTTAATATACATTTTATCAAATGTACTAATTTGCTACTAAATATGTGTTTTTATATTCGCATTCAGTGAGTGATATTTAGATATAAAAATATGTTGGTTTATTATTATTAGTTTTAAATAATATAATATAAATCAACTATGAACATTTGAATTTATTAAATTACAAATTTAAGTTATAAGAAAAATCGTATTAAGTGCATGTAATTTGATAATAAAAAAAAATTTTTTTTGGAAAATTAATTATACAGTTGGCAGCACTGTTCGAATACGACAAGGAAAAATTATCTTCGTTACTGAAATTACCCGATGAAGGGTA
Source organism: Atherix ibis (assembly GCA_958298945.1). Classification (NCBI taxonomy): domain Eukaryota; kingdom Metazoa; phylum Arthropoda; class Insecta; order Diptera; family Athericidae; genus Atherix; species Atherix ibis. The sequence continues at coordinate 85,270,426 of OY282607.1, forward strand.
ATTTAGATGTGGTGAATAGTGGTGAATAAATGTTTTTGATGTTGGCGGGTAAGGGGCGTACACATTAGTTGGTTGGTCAAGGCGAGTTATAAGCAAAAAATATTTTATGTCGCCATATTGAAGCAATTTTATCAACCTTCTGAATTGTCTATTGACTTCATCGAAGGGCCCGCATATCAGAAAGATACAGAAAATAAATTAACTGAATCGTTACAATCAGATCGGCTAAAGACAAACCGGAAGGCCACGTTTATCGTCTGTGATTATTTACGCAAAAAGTTACAACGCAGGAGTATTACTTTTTTTTCTTTCTTGAAAGAGAAAAAGTATAGCGATAAACGAACGAAAAAGGAATACATACTTATATATTATATATGCAAATATATATATATATATATATATATATATATCATATATAGTACCATAGAAAAGTGTGATTAATTCCGTTTTGTTAATCTTGGAATCGTGTAATTTAATGAAAATATTTTTAATTAACAAAGGTTTGTTCTTATAAATAGATATTTGGTAATATAAATTTATTAAATTATATTTATTGTGTTAACTTGAATATTTGAAATTATTTAGTTAGTGTTAAAATAATAATAATAAAATAGATAGTAATTGAAATAAATAATAGTAATTAGTGGCTGATAATAGAAAAAAAAGGCAAAAGAAAGTTTAAATATAAAAAAAAAAAAAAAACGAAATAAGTGATTAATCTTCTTCGTATATTTTAATAAGGCAAAGAGACGAAATAAAGTACAAAGGCTTTGTTGGAGTTTTGTGAAGAAAAATGGGTACCCGAGACGATGAATATGATTATTTGTTCAAAGGTATTTATGAAACTTGTAATTGACAAATAATTTTCTTTTTAATTGAAATTCACTCAACTTTTAATTATACACAATTGGAACATCTTTTTCTTTTATTTTCTTTTTATATATAAAAAAAAAAAAAAAATTACCAAAATAAAGTACATAATAAAAATGAAAAATTGAAAAATACCAAACTTCTCTCTTTAGAGTGTGATATCATATCGATGAGTTTTTTTTTTTTTTTTTAAATTTGTTATACTATACGTTGTGTTTTTGTGAATCATTTTAATGGTTTTCGGCACATGTGTGTACTTCTCTTTGGCCACTTGATTTCTACTCGTATTTACTTTATTTTCAAATCTCTTTTTGTAAAAATATACTGAATATGGGAGTGCTGAAATAAATATTTCCATGAGAAATTTCAGTGTACGAATTGCCGAAATTTTCCTTTCACAATCGAGTTTTTATTAGTTTATTTAAATTTTTTTTTACCGTTGTCGAGCGAGGTGACTTTAATAAGATCACACAGAACATCATTTTGTTGACACGTAGCGGTAATTCTAATAAGAAGAATACCGTCAACAAGTTTCGAGTAATCACAAAAAACTCATCACTTGCCAGCCAAGTCGGCAAATTTCGATGAGTTTCTGCTGTGTTTGGTTGCTTCTGAAATTGGAAATCGGTATTCTGTGCAATAGTAGAATTCGCAGATTTGGGCCGCAAAATGGTTCATTGCAGAATTGGCTGTAATCGCCTTGAGCGACAAGTGTTCATGTCGCATGTAATCTGAAGAGCGACATGTACTTTGCTTTGGGAGCAGTATTAAGTGGATGAGATATACACATATTTGTGAATATGTGGTGTTAAAATAGCAAAAGTGTTTTGCGGAGAAAGCATGCATTCACGAATATCGTAACTAACAATACATATATGGTATTAGAGAGTATGTAAATTCATAATAAGCTCTCTATTGATGACATCAATTATATACCCTGATCAGCTGTTCATCGCCACTGATAATCGCGGTCGAATGAGTCACAACCACCATCATATTTTCTAAGCAAATGTTGCACAACCATCGATAGTATTGCCGCTAAACCTAGAGCTAACTTGATTTTAGAAATCCCATATCGTTCGTATAAGAGAGAGACTCGTTTAATTTGAACTGCCCACCCTATCGTGTGTATTTACTATATTCATTTATCTTTCTTTTCCATATATGAATATGTATTTACTCACTCTATAAAAAAAAAAAAAAAAATTAAAAATTGAAAAAAAAAATATATTTCAATGAGAAAGAATAAATTCTTTTATTATCATTCTACACTGTCATTGTTTAACTTATTATTTTTAACATAAATTTATATGAAGTTCATTTTGTATGAGGAAATAAATAATCTGAACAAAAATTAATTTTAATAAAATTTTACATTTGTTTCATTTGCGGTTATGTGCATCCTTAATTGATATAATAAGAATTAATAAATGTTGATATTTAATTATGTTTTCGTTAATAAGAATTGATTCTTTTCTATCAAATAGCAGTGTAGTCGTATATCAAAGAGGGGGGAGGGTGGTAAAAAAAAACTATGCTTGGTGTGTAGGCGTGTTACTTTGTTGGCAACGTTAACATATCATTTCATCACATACTACAATTGAATCAAAATATATTCATATTCTCCTTTATTGACCGGATAAACTAAAGAAATGAAAAAATATTTTTGATTTATTATTCTATATTTATTTAATGAAAAGAATTTTCACATTAAAACTAATAGAATTGTTAAAATTTTATTCAGATTTCAATGTAAATATTTTGTTTTCAATGCTTTTTTACGTCACTTAAATGTATGTTTATAAGATTTAAAGATATCCTAAAAGAAAATAAAATAGAATTCAGACGAAACACAAATACTTTGCAGAGTCAAACGGAACTCAGACGATAGTCAAATTATTTTAAATAGTTTATGAATTGATTTTTGTTAATTAACAAATAAACAGTATTATTGTTAGTTGAAGTAAATAACATGGAATTTAAAAAAATATAATTACATCTTTTTGAATAATTAAAAAATAAAAATAAATATTAAATCTTGTTCAAAGTGGATTTAAATTTTACAATAAAGTATTTTTGGATAATAGTAATAATGTGGTTCAATAAATATGTAATTGCAAATTTTTCAGCAAGTTAATATCATTAAATTTTTCTTAGTTTTTATATAAAATAATGAACAATTAATATTGTTATTATACATGTTGGAAGGTGAAGATATGTTTAAAGAAAATTCTACAAATTTTGTTAATATTGCAATTATATGGTCTAAAATATGTTTTCATTGGTTAACTAATTATTTAATTAATTAATATCTTAGTTTAAATTAATAATTTACACCTTAAGACGACATATGTATGTATAAGTTCGATGTTTTGTATATAGGATGTATGTTATTGATGATTTTATGACGTTGTATGCAGATAAAAATACTCTATAATTACCAAAAAAAAAAAAAAAACACAAACGTATGCTTTTCTAAAGTCATGGAAGTTCATTAGACAAAAAATTGATTTTCTACGCTCTTGAAAAATAGAGTCCAATTATTACTATTGATGAGCTTCACAATTTTGATCATAGAAAATAAATTAAAAATATTTAATGAAAAGTTTGAACCAAAAATTAAATAAATACTTTTACCAAATATTTTAGTTTTATAATAATATATTATTTTGAATAGTAGATATGATTGGGCAATTTGAATAAAAAAAAATCTCTATAAATTGTGATGCATTCTTGGAAATTTTTACAGATTGAAATTCGGTGTAATTTTTCTGATGACTTTTCTGTTCAATAAAAGATTGCATATTTTCAGTACTGTACACGTAAACTGTGTAATGATTCGTAAAGATGCATCATTTACATATTTTTCCTTCAATTATGAATTGTTAATTATAAAAAAAGATATTATTATATACTCTTCAACTTACACATATATTAGAAATTTATGTAAAATTCTTATATTATTTTGGAAAATTGATTTTTTTCTGTTTGGATAATTCTTAAATAATTTCCTAATCATTGTATTATTTTACAAAAAATCAGAAAATATCATTAAATAATTAACAAATTTTATGACTCCTCATACTAATTAATTAATTGTTTGTTATTTATTCAAATGCAGAATGAAGAAAATACATTTTTACTAAATAATTTATTCTAATTTGTTAATTGGATATTTTTTTGTTTATTTTCCTTTTTAAACAAGAAGTAACTTAAAAGTCTTAGTATGACATACTTTTGATGAAAGTTTATCTAAAACTTTATATTCTGTTAAAAGTTTTTCTCATCATCATCTTTAATACAAAAACAAACAAAAAACAAATGAATAAGAAAAAATATTAAACAATATATAAATTTAAATTTGTTTTAGTTGTGCTGATTGGTGATTCTGGAGTAGGTAAAAGTAATCTTCTCTCAAGATTTACTAGGAATGAATTTAATTTGGAATCGAAGTCAACAATAGGAGTAGAATTTGCAACAAGAAGTATAGAGGTAAGATGTAACACATAAAAATGTATAATTTGGGATATGGGAATTTTTCTATTCTTATACAATAATATAATATAAACTACAATAGTTGAAAAAAAAGAATATTTGATAGAAGAAATTATTTATGAATATTTAATTAATTTAGGTCGATGCGAAAACAATAAAAGCTCAAATTTGGGATACAGCCGGTCAAGAACGTTATCGTGCAATTACATCCGCATATTATCGTGGTGCTGTTGGTGCATTGTTGGTATACGACATTGCTAAACATTTAACATATGAAAATGTTGAACGATGGCTAAGGGAATTGAGAGATCATGCTGATCAAAATATTGTTATTATGTTGGTTGGTAATAAGAGTGATTTGCGGCATTTGCGTTCAGTGCCTACCGATGAAGCTAAATCGTTCGCAGAAAGAAATGGTCTGAGCTTTATTGAAACATCAGCTCTGGATTCAACTAATGTTGAGACTGCATTCCAAAATATACTCACAGGTAAATTTAATTTAAATCAATTTAATATTTTTATTTCTGTTATAGAGTTATTCTTTCCCAAATGTTTGAATATTTTTAAATATATTTTTTTTCGACTGTCAATAAATAAATTTGTATTCCCAGTATACTTTTTTTTGTTGTTGAAATATTTAATAAAATATATCTAAAAATTATTGCATCAAAAATTGTGCATTTCGCTAAGTTTCAATAACTAAATAATTTCAAATTTACTAAATAATTAATACCTGCTTGTTTGTTTAGAGTGGCTGTTTCAGTCGGAAACTTAGACCAAATTTAGATGTACGAGGTCTGTTCAAAAAGTATCGCAAATTTTGAATTTCCGCGGGTTACGTATATTCGATTTTCGATTTTTTTTGTGCCGTTATGTTGGTACTCATGTCTCTCACTTATGGTCAAAAATGGGCAAAAATCGAAGACGAGCCAAAACACGTGCAAGCAAAACAGCTGTCAAAAATTAACTGAACATTAAAAATGGCCTAACTTGTCGGCATAAGTGAGAGACATAAGTACCAACATAACGCCACAAAAAAATCGAATATACGTAATCCGCGGAAATTCAAAATTCGCGATACTTTTTAAACAAACCTCGTATATACTTAGTATATCTTAAATTGCAGCAATAATAATAAATGTTGATAGTTTTAGCAGCACTTCTTTTCTTTAAGTACAATAAAGAACCAATTTTCCTTAGTGTGGGACCAAAATTCCCTCCAATTCAGATTTGATCGTTTTTCAAGTAAAACAATTTTTGAATTCTGCAATCGTTATTATTTAAATTTATATGTTTAAAATGAACAACTTTATTAATATAAATAATTTTTTTTCTTTTTCAGAAATTTATCGAATTGTATCGCAAAAGCAAATTAGGGATCCTCCAGAAGGTGATGTTATTCGGCCAACAAATGTTGAACCGATCGATGTTAAACCAACTGTATCAGCCGATTCGGTACGCAAACAGTGTTGCCAGTGACCGCCACATGGAGATGATATTGAAACCCCAAAAACTAACAAGAAACATTTTCATATTTTTAGTAGAACAGGTAAAATGATAAATGTAGTTATTATCATCATTATTAATTTCTTTATAATTTTATAATTATAATTGAAATTAATATTTATATATGCGCATATATATATATATAATATAAAAATTATACATAAATAACTAAATAACATAAACAACATACATTTAGCCTGTATTGTATAAAAAAAATCTGCATTTTTGTTTGTTTTTAATTTTTCTTTTTGTTATAAAACATTTAAAATATATTTTCAATATTTATTATACTATACATTTAGAAGCATATTATAAATTAAATGAATAATATTTGAAATTAAACAAAAATATCATAAATTTTTTTTCTTTCTTTTTTTTCCTGTTTTCATTGCCTGCCACTCTTCAAATTTTCGCATTCCCTCGCCTTCTAGAGATATATGCATGAGTAAGTTGGATAAATTAAAATAAACGAGAACATATATAAGTAAATAATATAAAAATATATATTATATATTGAAAAAGAAAATGGAAAATATATATATTTAAATGAAACAAAACAACAAAAAAACAAAATTAATAAATAAATAAAAGCAGCAACAAAACTTATAAAAAAAAATACAAAAAAAAAATTAATACTAAAAATAAAAAGCAAAAGTTTATTAACTAATTTAAATTTGAATATTTATGCAATGTAATTAAAATTTTAAAAGAATGTAAGGAAAAAAAAACAAAAACACCAATCAAAACAAAATAATAAAAAAAATACTAATAATTTTAGAAAAATGAACAATTAATAAAAATTTCATAGCATATATATTAATAAAAAAAAACAGCCTATAAATGCAGATAAATTTAAAAAAAACAACAAAAAGCATAAAGAAAATAGAAAATCAATTTACAAACAAACACACCTCCACACACCCCCCCCCCCCCCCCCCCCCCTTTATTCTTAGTTGTTATTACGAATAATTTCCTATTAAAATGTTTAAAATTTGTAATTTCCCATAATTACTTAATATATTTTTTCTCTGTTTAGAAATAAAAATTCTCTAAAGCCATTTTTTAAATATAAATTCTATATAAAACCATTAATTATTTTCAATTATAATAAATGTTAAAAAAATAATAAATTATTTGAAGTAAAGTCACATCGAAAAGAGATAATCTTATATAAATAAGAATAACAGCACATAATTTCATAAAAAAAAACCATTTATGGTAAAAGAATATTTTTTGAAAATATATTCTATTCCAAAAGGTTTATTTTGTTAGCTTAAAACAGTTTTATTATATAAATATTATTACTCAATAATAATTTAAATGAAAAAAAAGAAAAAAAACTAAATCTAAAAAATAGAAATACAAACAAAATAATATTAGTTTTTTTTTTCATTAAAAAAGAAAAAAACAATCTTAAAAATAGGTAAATAAATAAAATTTCATGCTTTTTAGATAATGAATGAATTAATTAATTGGCTTATGTTATAATTAATTTGTACGACACAAGATCAATATGTTAAAATTGAAAATATAAATAAATTCCCAACGATTATTATAATTTTAATTATAATAGTCACTATTATTATAATAATATTAATTATGTTTATTTTTATAAAATTATATTATGAAAAGAAAAAATAAAATCAAATCAACGATTCAATTGTATTAAATACTATGGATGATTGTGAATTGAATAAAATTGCTAAAGGAGAAATAGATAATTTACAATTAGTTGTAATGGTGCGTTTTCTTTATATTCTCATTTTTTTAAAAATATATATTACATGTTAATTTTTTTTCCTTTTTCTAAAAAAATGTCCAAATTTATTAAAATGTATATTGCAACATAAAGAAATTAAACTAAAATAACAAAAAAAACCATCTTATTTATTGTGCATGTTATCTCCTTACGATTTCTCATTAATTTTAACAATTTCGGATGTGTCCATAAAATTTTTCTTGTTAATTTTTTTTTAGAATTTAAGGAATTAACAAATACGCTCGCTTAGTTTTAAAACAGCGTTTACATTTTGATTTGTATTTAATCGATCAATAAACGATTATTAAAAGGAGTTCTTCTTTTGTAATAAGCATTTCGAATTATTTATTTTTTTCCAATTGAAAATATTGAAATTGTTTCCAAAAAAGCGGTGGTGGAAGACTACATAAACCTCAAATCGTAGAAAAACATACACAGTGTGCCCAAAAAATAACCGAACTTATTTTTAAATCATACAACATGCAGCGCCATCTATTGAAAATTTGCAGCATTGAAAAGATACATTCATCCTCCTTCAAACGCACCTAAATTTATGTAAATCGGATGACAGATGTGAAAGTTACAGCCATTTCAATAAAAGAAAGAGTATCTTCAATAGATGGCGCTGCATATTGTATGATTTCAATAGATGGTGCTGTATGTTGTATGATTTAAATATAAAGTTCGGTTATTTTTGGGACACACCGTGTATATAATTTTTCCAATTTTTTTAAAAATTATTTTATCTAATAAATTATACTATTTTTTAAAACATTTTTTAGTCTCATTTCTCAATATAAATAGTCCCTTTTCTAATAAATTGCATGGCGAATAATAAATTCCATTAAATATGGTAACCAGAAAATATATAAAATTGTTTTTATACCTTTGGTTAAATAAAAAATAATAAATTATTCCCATTATGTGAAGGTGGATAAAAATGTATTATTTATTTATATTATAAATATATGGTTAGTATATAAAAAAAAATTAGAAAATAAAAATCTTATAAAGAAAATAAAGTGCCGTCAAATCTGATAATAAATGGTTTTTCAATAAGAACTTGACAACTTTCAATTTTTTTTAAATATCTCGCAAACCATTTGAGATATATGAAAACTTTTATTATTGCCTTAAAGTACAATCAATGCAATTATGAATGTAACCCAACTTTGGTCATATGTCCACCATAGGCATGCTTGCAGCGGTCGGATTCGTTGAAGCCAATTTTCGATGACTCAGCCACACAATTCGACGGGAATGACCGCTATTTCTCGTTCGATGTTGGCTCTTAGGTCCTCTAACGTCGCCGGCTTATTGGCATAGACGATCAATTTAGCGTAGCCCCACAGAAAAAAGTCTAGAGGTATTAAATCACAAAATCTCGGCGGCCAATGGACAGGACCTTTTCTCGATATAACACAATCACCGGACTTGGACTTCCATAAGTCGATTGTTTCTCCCGCTGTGTGGGATGTGGCACCGTCTTGTTTAAACCCACATATCACTGATGTCCAGCCCATGCAATTGATCAAAGAAATAACGCTGCAACATGTCTCTGTAACGTGACGATTATTTTCATCAACGAAGAAAAATGGCCCAATGACGCCAACGGCATGAAAACCGCACCACTTTTTATAGATGAAGCACATGAGGGTTTGCAGCACTCCAATAACGCATGTTTTATTTGTTGACCAAAAATACGCTTCATCACTGAAGATGATTTTGCGATAAAAGTCGTCAGTTTCGGCAAACTTCTCTATAGTCCAATCTAAGAACGTGCTTCATATGGTCAAGTGGCTTTAGTTCTTGAGTTAACTTGATCTTAAGTTAACTCAAGAACTTAAGATCATGTTAACTCAAGAACTAAAGTAAGAAATCAAAAGTGTCAAGTTGCTATTGAAAAACCCCCATATATAAAGAAAGAAAAAAAATACCACCAATATAAAAACTTTATCATTTTAAATGCAATTAAAATCCATTAGAAAAATTCCTAAAATTCTAACCTAGATCAAATTGAGACCTTTCTTTGTCTGAAATTATGGTTTATTATAATAATACTATTAGTTATTATTATAAATGCTACACAATATGAGAAATATTTTGTTAGCATCAGCCGATTGCGGATAATATTCTTTTGTTCTTTCTATTGTTATTTTATATAATTTTTTCCTGTTTTAACAATGAGCTAATACACATTATATCAGTTACGAATACAATTTCATTAAAGAACATTCTAGCAATAAATAAACAACCTGACAAAAAATTATCAAATTCATATTAGAAAAAAATAAAAAATAAAATAACAGCTATAAAAACAGTAGAAACTAGTGTTTATTGTTAATTGTGTGTATTAAAAGTACTACCAAAAAAATATTAAGACAAACAAACAAATAATCATGTTACTAAATTAAAATAAAAAACAAACAAAAAATGTAATTATCAAGATTATATATGTATATGGCTGAATTAAAAATTTATTATATAAACACTTGCACTAATTTTTATTTTTTAGAAAGAAAAAAAAAACTAAAAAAAAGCTTTTCGTAGCTAGGTTTGTTATAGACGAAGAACATTAAATAACAATCTAGCTCTGCAAATGAGTGAAAAACTAATATTTAATAAATATAGTACTAAATTATATAATATTTAAGGAATACAAATTGTCTGGCAAAAAAAAAATTATTAATAATTCAATTCCTTACTTTGTCACCATAAATCAACATTTTTTTGTTCTTTAGTTCAAATTATAACAATAAGCCATTATTACTATATGTTCTAACAAAATAAGAAAACAATGGTCACTATTTTGGGCCTTGTTTTAACAAAGCCCACTATTTTTTTTCTCGATAAAACTTGTTATTTTGTATAAGAAAAAATTGCCACAATTAGAGAATTCCTTAAAGCCATTGTTCAATAAATAAATTCGCTTTGTTATTCAAAATAATAATATTCCATAAAGAAGAAAAAATATTAAAATATTGCTTATTATTATAATTACTATTATTATCATTATTGACTAAATTTCATGCTGTATTTTGTCCATAATCGATAAATATTTTTTTTTTCCTTTTTTTATTTATATAAAATATAAAAAATAAAATAAATTTTTTGATATTACCTATATAAATTTTTTTGCATTAAATTTAAAAAAAAAAAAAATAAAACAAATCCCAATAAATAAGTAATTATTCAGAAAAAATACTGTTCTCATGAATCAGCCTTATTTTTATTTGCATACATTTAAGTTTAATTGCTTTTTTACGTATATTTATGCAATAATAAAAAAAAAGTTAAAAACAAATTAGACAATACAAAACATTTAAAACTCAAATTTAAAAAAAAGAAGAAAAAAAACTAAAAATTTTATTAAAAAAAAAAGGATTAAATTTTAAGGAAAAATAAACTGATGCATGCAAATATAAAATGTTAAAATTAAATAGTTATGGTATTGTAAATGCAAAAAAAGCAAAAGCAAATTAAGACAATTATATATAAAAAAAAAATTATAATGATAATGAAAATAAAAAGAAAAATTTAAAATTTAAAATGAAAAACAACATGAGGGGCACTTTATTCCAATAATTAATAAAGAGCTTTGGTTTTTTTTTTGTTGTGTTCATATATATCTAATAAAAAAAGGTATGTTCAAAAACAAGTGCTATATATAGGGGTAACAGGTCTATTTGGTTTAAAAGAAATAAAAAGTTATGCTTTTTTATTTTTATTATAAAATAAGGAAATTTCTACCAAGGAAAAAAGTTCATTATAAAATTTAAAAACAAAATGCAGTAGCAGTAATAATAGATGCACAAAAAAAGACAATATCGACAAAAAAAAGCAAAATACAGTCTTCAACAAAAATAAACGATAATGGGCATTATGATGGGACGTAGTTAACATACTCGTAACATCAACAGCATGTCATCAAGCGCGTTCACACTAACTTTGAACAAACCGAATGCTCCTGTACTAGGTCTGCTCAAAAAGTATCGCGAATTTTGCATTTCCGTGGTTTACGTATATTCGATTTTTTGTGGCGTTATGTTGGTACTCATGTCTCTAACTTATGCCGACAAGTTCGTCCATTTTGAATATTCAGTTAATTTTTGACAGCTGCTTTGCTTGCACGTGTTTTGGCTCGTCTTCGATTTTTACCTCAATTTCGACCAAAAACAGACGAAATCATTGATGAAGTTAAGAAGTTGCTGAGGACTTAAACATATCGATTGGCTCGTGCCATTTGATTTTTTACCAATGATTTATGCGTGAGACGGGTCGCCGCGAAATTCGTACCAAAATTGCTCAATTTCGACCAAAAACAGCATCGCGTTAACATTGCTAAGGAGCTGTGTCCGCAATGACCCAAATTTGCTCTAGAGGGTCATAACTGGTGACGAATCATGAGTTTATGGTTATGACGTGGAAACCAAAGCTCAATCATCCCTATGGAAGCTGCCGCACAAGCCAAGACCGAAAAAAGCGCGCCAAGTTCGGTCCAATGTGAAGGTTTTGCTTACAGTTTTCTTCGATTGCAGGGGCGTGGTGCATCATGAGTTCTTGCCACAGGGTAGAATGGTCAATAAGAAATATGACCTGCAAGTTATGCGCAAGTTGCGTGAAGCAATCCGCCAGAAACGCTCGGATTTGTGGAAGAACAAAAATTGGCTTTTACCAAAAACAACACACTAATAATGCCGCAGCCACTATATTCCCCAGATTTGCCCCCCTGTGATTTTTTCTTCTTCCCGAAACAGATTCTTTGATCCATTTTTTGGTATGGGCAAAAATCGAAGACGAGCCAAAACACGTGCAAGCAAAGCAGCTGTCAAAAACTAACTAAACATTCAAAATGGCCGAACTTGTCGGCATAAGTGAGAGACATAAGTACCAACATAACGCCACAAAAAATCGAAAATCGATTATACGTACCCGCAGAAATTCAAAATTCGCGATACTTTTTGAACAGACCTCGTATATGCGTAAGTGAAGAAATGTTCATTTTATGAAAATATCCTTTAAAAAACAATAAAAAAGGATATGAGACAATATACAACAATGAGTAAATCAAACAGTGCTGGAGAAGCTTGCAATACCGCGGTCAAACAAAAAATGACATAAACAAGCATAAAATTTTTCCGAAATCAAAAACGCTTTTATTGTTAACACCAATTGTTAATGTGTAAATCAGAAAGTATTTTTGATGCAAATGGTGTTGACGGTCAACACAAAAGTCTCCGCTCCTGAAATGAATTTCTGGGGAGCAGGTGTAGAAAAAGTATGTGGCAGCAAGTATGTGCAGATAACATAACTACAAGCGTAAGATGGCCCAACTGTGTCGCAAAAAATATTATATTGGTCATAAATAAGTAAAAAATCAGAAAAAGAACCAACCAAAAACAATATCTGAAATATGAGTCTCGGCCAAATAAAATAAAAGAACAGGAAAATATTTGTCGAACAAAAATATTGGATACCTAAAATGAAGACTCATCAAAAAGGCATAATATATTATCTGCGGTTGGAAAAACTAGGACACCTAAAAAGGCAATCGTATACAGAAAGAGTGGACCATGAAAATACCAAAAATAGAATAGCGATCTATAAAACCATATAATTTTGTTACTTATTATATAATTTTGTAAGTCACTGTAAATACAGTTACCTACATCAATTATGCAAATATAATTCTAATTTCAAAAATTTTGTATCAATATTTTTACGATCGTTACGTAGATTTAATAGATAGAGTAAAATACTGTTTGTTTGTTTTAGGTTTTTAGGATTTTCCTTACAAGTGTTTGTTTGTTTAGGTCGCTTGACTTGGAATTGAATATTTTCGCTGTATTTTCACGACGCACTGTAATTCTACAATCTTACTTTTTTTTGACCGATTACTTAAATAGCGTCTTTCGATCTATAAATACCCGACTTTAACCAGTCGTTCTTGAATCCGATGTCCAGACTGAATCCTCCCGACTTTAATCCGTCGTTTCTGAATCACTTACACGTATCAGACTGAATCCTCCCGAATTTATCTGTCGTTCGATTTGCTTTTCAGATTAAATCACTTAACATACTGGTGAGCAGTGCGCGTATTTATACCGTTTCGACGGCTTCTAGAACATTACAGAAAATGTTCTAGAACACGCCGAAGCCATGCTACGTCGTAACAATATAACAACGGTGACCTATAAAAATATGTTAATAAAAATCTTACTCTACATTTTTGTAAGTTACTGTATTGACAATAATCTGAAAAACTATGTAAATAAATTATAAATACAAATTTTGTTGTATGGTGTTTTAATTATTTTTTTTATTGTTAATAGAGTATTTTTTTGACTTTCTCCTCTATTTTGTCCTACATTATTTGTCTTATAGCTCTCAATTATTTTCATCGGAAAATGTTTTTTTTCTGAACTACTTGTTTGATCCTTATTACATATCCTACCATTTCTAATTGAGACTGAATATTTTGTTCTATTCATTATACTTAACTTAATTTCTTGGCTTGAAAAATAAATATTGATTTTTATAATCATGGAAGAAAACCATTCCAAACGTTAAGTAATTAAACGGAATTAATTTATAAATCCCTTTGATAAATCATAGACCAAACTTGTTATGTTGTATATAAAAAGTCATATATAAATAATTTTTTTATTGAATTAATTTCAGTATCAAACGGAAATGCTTCTATTTTTTTTCCCAAGCATAAAATCTTAACAAAAAAATCGTTTACTTTCGTCTATTATGCCTCGGGTTTGAAATTTACATATAAACGTACTGACAACTTATTATTCCCATATGAACAAACATTTTCATACCGAACAAAAATATGCATTGTATATTTAATCAAATAATAATTACTGGAAATGATTCATAAAAAAAGATTGATTACAATTCATAAACTTTCATTTTTCGTAGGTTTTATTGTTGAATTTTTATTTTGTCGATAAAGTCATAAGCTAACGTAAGTGACAAGGGGCGTAAGTTAGTATTCACTATCTTATCAGAATGTTTGCTGTAAAATTGTTCTTTTTTGACAAATAAATTTTTTTATAATGTTTACTTTTTATTTATGATTGATTTGAGATTTTCTTTTCCTACAAAATTGAAATAACGAAATATTCTTGTATGTATGGTAAATTCAACACATTTAATGAGGAAAGAGTATATTTTGAGGTTTGGAATAAAGTAAGTTATTTTTCTAATAATTTCCTTTTTTAGTGCTCATGTCTAACGTTCGGTTCCATTCGCATTTTTCAAGATTGAAGACAAACTGTCTACTAGAAACCAAATAAAACAACATAGAATACAGTGTACATACACATAGAAGAATAAGGGTTAGGTCAGACAATGCAGCTTTTAAAAAATCAATAAAACTGTAACATATTTTGTAATAAAAGTATATAATGATGATATTATTGACTATCAATAAATATTCGTACCCAAAAAACGGAATGTAATAACGTACGAGTACATTACAAAATGCACAGAATTTGAAGTATTGCGATCTTCGGTAGTAACGTTCTGGGGACGTGCACATTCCGTACGTGATTCACAAGAAATTACGTTTTTACGATGCATGAAAACGCACATCACAAACACGTCACCTCTTGTGAATCATATCGTATTAGTGTAGGCTACGCAATCCACATATGCGGTACGAATTTTTGCATTCTGAATAGAGCACGCACGTAAGTATTAAACATGCACATGCGCGCGCGGATATTTTAGCGTGCAATACGCCCAAAAATCCGACGTGCACATTAGCGTACGTTATAAATTTCTGCTAGACACAACGCATAAGCTGTAACGCAGCATTATTTCTTCAATAACGGCATTATTATCTGAAAATATAATTTAGAGTGCCTCACTAAGCACAACTATACGATAGTAAGCATATTTTTTATAATTTTTATTTGCAAGATAATTGGAAGTATAAAAATTTGAAAAAATATATATTTCCAAAAATTTCATAGACAAATTTGACGCATCAAGAATGCTAATGAATACATATACAAAATCACGTGCGTACAAAAGACGATTTTTTCGGCTAGTATTGCCATTCTTACACTCAAACGTTCGTTTTGAAAAATTTTCATCATAAATGGTACGAATTTTGCGGCGACCCGTCTTACGCTCAAATCATTGGTAAAAATTGAATGGCACGAGCCAATCGATATGTTAAAGTCCTCAGCTACTTCTCTAACGGTGATTCGACTGTTTGGCCAATATTATTTACTTCACTTCATTAATGTTTTCGTCTGTCGTTGACGTGCTCGGTCGTCCGGCACGCTTCTCGTCGTTCACATCTTCTCGGCCCTATGAGAACATTTTCTACCATCGATAAACGTTACTTTGGTCCAAAGTAGATTGACCATATGCCACAGTCAACATTCGGAATGCGTCCGTGCAATTAATTTTGTTTTTCACACAAAATTTGACACAGATTCTTTGATCCATTTTTTGGAATGGGCAAAAATCGAAGACTAGCCAAAACACGTGCAAGCAAAGCAGCTGTCAAAAATTAACTGACCATTCAAAATGGCCGAACTTGTCGGCATAAGTGAGAGACATGAGTACCAACATAACGCCACCAAAAAAATCGAAAATCAAATATACGTAACCCGCGGAAATTCAAAATTCCTGATACTTTTTGAACAGACCTCGTAGTCATATTGTTCAGTTTAAAATATTCAAGTTCAGGCCAAACAAATTTTTATACACGCAGAATTAACGGTAACGGTCTCTACTTTTTAATTTTTAAATAAATACTTCAGACCAAAATACACACCAAAAAATCAATTTTCGTAATACAATGGTTTCTCTACAGTTATTTGTGGGTTTCCAGAGCCCCATGTATGGCAATTTCGCGTATTGATGTTTTAGCACGCCATCGAAATACCAGGTGTACAAGCTTAAATCCGCTGTTTTTTTAGTTAAAAAACACATGTTTTTTTTCATAGAAAGCAAAAACAAATTAATTCAAAGTACTTGCCCTCGCTAGCTACATATTTTGGCTTTTGCACCATGGTAACGCCCTTGCTCACGCATCGTTTCTTGTGCGCGAATTTTTGGCCAAAAACAACACACTAATAACGTATTCCCCAGATCTGCCCCCCTGTGAATTTTTTTTGTTCCCGAAACAGATTCTTTGATCCATTTTTTGGAATGGGTTAAAATCGAAGACGAGCAAAACACATGCAAGCAAAGCAGCTGTCAAAAATTAACTGAACATTCAAAATGGCCGAACTTGTCGACATGACGTAACCCACGGAAATTCAAAATTCGCTATACTTTTTGAACAGACCTCGTATAATTATACCTCAGGACAATAAATATCAGAGTAAAAAAAGGCAACTATAATCGTGCAGGGTCTTTAAGTAAGAGTTATGGTTTTTTTTCCAAATAAAACAAAAAAGAAATATATTTTATATATATATTTATATATATATATAATAAATTTATATTGTATTTTGGCGTATAATCGGTGTAATTACGTTCTGACAGTGACATTATTCACAGAACCCAATACGATGGTTCAAATTTTCACATATTTGGCGTTCAACAATCATTTTGAATGTACTCGTATCAATAGTTGCTGGTTTATTGACATAAACAAATGACTTCAAATAAGCCCACAAGAGGAAGTCTAAAGGTGTTAAATCACAACTTCTTGGAGGCCATTGTACACAAACATTTCGTAAAATTACCGAATTGACAAATATTTTCCGCAATAAATCGATTGTAGTATGAGCTGAAACCATATATTCGTTAAATCAATATCTTCCAATTCAGCCCACAAAAAGTTCGTTATTATCGGTTTGTACCGCTCACCATTGACAGTAGCGGCTGCTACTTCCTAATTTTAAAAGAAAATAAGGACCGATGATAAACCACACGAAAGAATCACTTTTCCGGAAATGTAAAAGTTCTTCGTCAATAATTTGTAGATTGGCTTCATTCTAGTAACGGCAATTTTGTTTATTCACCGATCCAGAGGTATGAAAATGCCCTTCATCTAAGAAGAACTGCACATTTGAAAAAGATTATTCTGATATATAAAAATTGGATAATTTCCAAGCGTTTTTCGGGTGTGTATCTTTCCATGAATAAATTGCAAATCTTACCGTATACAACTGACAGTGACACTTTTAACTTTTCATATATGGCAACACAACTTTTCATATATGGCAACACACTTGAAAACATATCACCCCTATTGGAAAAACCTCTTATAAGCTAGAACAGCACACTCTCTAAAAAAATCAGAGTAAAAATATTAGGGTAACCCAGAATTAATGTCGTATTATATCAATAAAACGCAAAGCGTAAGACTTAAACTCATAGAGATTGCTTTGTATAATATTTAAAAATTATTATACAAAGCAATCTCTATGATTATCTACTACCTTATTCCATCTATTAATTAAATCAAATATGTCTTTTTTATAAAATTTTCGTGGTTTTGAATTCAAAAAAATCGAAAAGGACCGATTTTATATCGTTCATTGATTTGAAATTTTTTTCTCGTAAGAAATGCTCCATCGATCGGAATAGGTGGTAATCCGAGGGTGCCAAATCTGGTGAGTATGGAGGGTGCAATAATGTGTCCCAACTCATGTCATTTTTTTTTTGGGTCATATCGGCAACATGTGATCTGGCGTTGTCGTGTTGCATGATAATTTTTTTTGTCTTTACCCGGGTCAGGCCTCTTTTGCAATAATGCCCCTTTTAAACGATCGAGTTGTTGACAATACAACTGAGCTGTGACCGTTTCGCCCCGTTTCAACAACTTTAAATACACGACACCCTTAGAATCCCCACCATACACACAACAAATGTTTTTTCTGGTAAAGTCCGGGTCTTGGAGTTGGAATTGCCGTCTGTCCAGGGGTTAACCACTGTTTCTTCTTTTTAATGTTGGCGTACAGAACCCATTTCTCATCTCCAGTGATTAATTCGTGAAGAAATGGGTGATTCCGTTCTTGCTCACGGAAAGCTTTGCATGCGGTGTTGCGTTCCGTCTTTTTGCGGTTGGACAAAGCGTGCGGAACCCAAACACCCTGGCTTTGAACTTTTCCGATTTTTTAAGACATCTTTCAGTACTGGACCAGGACACACCCACCTTTTTCGATAATTCGCCAATAGTCATTGTTGGATTTGATTCAATTTGAGCTTTTAGGGCTACATCGTCTACTTGACTATCGATCGAGTTGTTGACAATACAACTGAGCTGTGACCGTTTCGCCCCGTTTCAACAACTTTAAATACACGACAACCTTCGAATCCCCACCATACACACAACAAATGTTTTTTTTGGTAAAGTCCGGGTCTTGGAGTTGCAATTGCCGTCTGTCCAGGGGTTAACCACTGTTTCTTCTTTTTTATGTTGGCGTACAAAACCCATTTTTCATCTCCAGTGATTAATTCGTGAAGAAATGGGTGATTCCGTTCTTGCTCACGGAAAACTTTGCATGCGGTGTTGCGTTCCGTCTTGTTGCGGTCGGACAAAGCGTGCGGAACCCAAACACCCTGGCTTTGGACTTTTCCGATTTTCTAAGACATCTTTCAGTACTGGACCAGGACACACCCACCTTTTTCGATAATTCGCCAATAGTCATTGTTGGATTTGATTCAATTTGAGCTTTTAGGGCTACATCGTCTACTTGACTATCGATCGAGTTGTTGACAATACAACTGAGCTGTGACCGTTTCAACAACTTTAAATACACGACACCCTTCGAATCCCCACCATACACACAACAAATGTTTTTTTTGGTAAAGACCGGGTCTTGGAGTTGGAATTGCCGTCTGTCCAGGGGTTAACCACTGTTTCTTATTTTTTATGTTGGCGTACAAAACCCATTTCTCATCTCCAGTGATTAATTCGTGAAGAAATGGGTGATGCCGTTCTTGCTCACGGAAAACTTTGCATACGGTGTTGCGTTCCGTCTTGTTGCGGTTGGACAAAGCGTGCGGAACCCAAACACCCTGGCTTTGGACTTTTCCGATTTTCTAAGACATCTTTCAGTACTGGACCAGGACACACCCACCTTTTTCGATAATTCGCCAATAGTCATTGTTGGATTTGATTCAATTTGAGCTTTTAGGGCTGCATCGTCTACTTGACTATCGATCGAGTTGTTGACAATACAACTGAGCTGTGACAGTTTCGCCCCTGTTTTTTTTGGTAAAGTCCGGGTCTTGGAGTTGGAATTGCCGTCTGTCCAGGGGTTAACCACTGTTTCTTCTTTTTTATGTTGGCGTACAGAACCCATTTCTCATCTCCAGTGATTAATTCGTGAAGAAATGGGTGATTCCGTTCTTGTTCACGCGAAACTTTGCATGCGGTGTTGCGTTCCGACAAAGTGTGCGGAACCCAAACACCCCGCCTTTGGACTTTTCCGATTTTTTAAAGAAATCTTTAAGTACTGGACCAGGACACACCGACCTTATTCGATAATTTTCCAATAGTCATTGTTGGATTTGATTTAATTTCTTCCGGGCTCGTCTTCCAAATCAATGTCTCCAGTTTTAAATTTTTTAAACCAACGTTGACATTTGCTGACATCCAAAATGTCACCATAAATACAGGGTGGACCATATAAAACTTGCATTTTAAAAAGTAAATAAAATTTCCGCTTTTATTAGAAAGATTGAACCCTGAAATTTAAGAATAAAACACAACATCATTCCCAGAAAACTGGGAAATATTGAGAACTTCAATATATTGATATCACAAATATATCTCGTGGCTTCACTGGCGTTTTTTTTCATATGGAACTGAAACAGCATGCAACTCCGTAAATGTTGCTCCGACGGACACACTTCTACCTTTTTTTTATCAACTTAAAGCGATCTTCGAAAAGTATGCTAAATATAAAAAATACTTACATACGTCTTTCCTGGATGACGGTCTGGAGAGGACTGTTTAAAAATTGCATTTGCAAAATACGACATTAATTTTGGGTTTCCCTAATATAGGGTTTTCCAAAAAGAGTGATATGACTTCTTTTCAAAAAAAACACACTTATTGTTAAAGAAATTCAAATGTTTTTTATTTAATGTGAAGTACAATCGATACAATTAAGTTCTGAATAAAACGTCATTCAAATGACCTCCACGACTTCTTTTGCAGGAACGAATTCGATGAACACAATTTTCGAGCACTTTTTCCACTAAATCAAGTCGTATGTCATGAATAGCACGTTCAATATTGACTTCTAAAGCTTGAAGAGAGTCTGGTTTATTGCTAAAGACCAATGACTTCAAATAACCCCACAAGAAATAGTCTAATGGGTTATAAATCACAACTTCTTGGAGGCCATTCAATGTCACAATTTCTTGAAATAATCGAATCTGCAAACTTTTCTCGCAATAATTCGGTTGTTGCACGTGCTGTGTGGCACGTAGCCCCGTCTTGTTGGAACCAGATGTTATCAAGATCAACTTCTTCCAATTTCGGCCATAAAAATTTGGTTATCATCGATCTGTACCGCTCGCCATTGACAGTAACGGTGTTACCAGCTTCATTTCGAAAGAATTACGGACCGATGATTCCACCAGACCAAAAACCACACCAAACTGTCAATTTAGGTGAATGTAATGGGTGTTCATGAATAGTTTGTGCACCAGAATCGACAGTTTTGTTTATTTACCGCACCACTCAGATGAAAGTGAGCGTACGAAAAGTTGCAATTGGAGAACGATTATTTTGATAATAAAATTGAATAATTTTTAAATGTTGTTCTTGCGTATATCTCTGCATGATGAAATTGTAAACATTACTGACAGATCATGACATATGACAAATGGCCGAAACGTCACTTAGAAATCATATCACTCTTTTTGGAAAACCCTATATAACAAATTCACCAGATTCTTGATGGTTTGGAAAATTCCCAACATTTAATTATGTAGTAAATTAAAATCATCAAAAATGACACCAGTTTATTATTGATCTTTGAACAAATTTCTTGTACAAATAATATATATGAGGATTGTTTTTTTCTTATATCTTCTCTTCTAGATTGATTAAAATTTTTTTTTACCTTCTTTTTCTTTTCTTTTTAGTTTATAAAAATACATTTAAACTAACTCTAAAAGACCATAATAAGTACGAAATAAATAAAAATTTGATTGTTTTCATTTCAGGTTTCAATTAAAATATATCTACGTACATATATATTTATATACTTGTATATTTAAATATATATATATTTTTGTTGTTGTTTAAGTTAGTTTTATTTCATTTGTTTATTGTGAAATTATATTATACAATCGAAAAATAAGCTGTTTTTTTTTTGTTATATTCTTATGCTATAAAAAATTCAGTTTTATTTTTTTAGAACGTTATGTGTAAATTTATTTACGTTTTATTTTTTTTTTGGGCCATTTAATTAGGAAAATTTTTAAAGCTCAAAAACCATACGTATAATAAATACATATACATATATGGTAAAAATTTTGTATTTAATTAATATATATAATATAATATATGTTTTCTTTCTTTTAATTATAAAGAACTCTTAAAAATATAGATTTAATCTTATTTGAGGCATTAATAAAGAAATTCTTTATTTGTGATTGAATTAATTGTGATTTCTTAAATTCGTTATTATTATAATAAGTGCTTGTTATGTTAAAGTACTTTTTTGTTATTGTTTTTTATAACATTTTAAAAAAAAATATATATTTAACATGTATATATTAATTTTCTTCAAAGTATCTACTTCAGCTAATTCTTTTCTACTTTTCGTTTGTGATTTGAACTATTAACAAATTACACATAAATGACTATATAATTTGTAAAAAATATTTTACTTATTTTTCCGTATTGCTATTCAGAAGAGGACTTTATAAACAAATTACGAATAATAGAAACGCAGAAAGCTTTTTCTTAAATAACAGCACTTATTTAGAAGCATTCTAAATAACAAGTACGATTAATAGTTAATTAGCGAGTATAGTATTATTATTTAAAGTTTGTTTGATTTTGTGTCATGAAATTTATCGATTTCAAATTAACAAATTTCTTTATTTTTTAAATTCTATTACATTAAAATAATAGAACATTTTCTTTTCGTATAGAACAATTTTGTCCATTCTGTATTCAAAGTTTTTCTTTTTTCATGTTTTTGAAAAATGTGTTAGGAATAATTTTTTGTTTTTGTATTTTATATAATTACAAAAATAAGTGAAAGAGGAAAAAAACAGAAAAAAAGTAAATAAAAAAAAATGTTTTTACTTTTTATGTGAAATCTTTTTCTTTTATGATAAAAACGCAAACATAACATAGTCGGGATAGCAAGTAAATGGCAACATTTTGTGCGTAGAAACTAAGATTGGACTTCTTGAGGGCAGAGAATGGGTTGTGGTGTGAAATTGACAACTTCTTTGAATACGAGCTCCTTCCATTTTTCAACGGCTAAATCCATATCCTCGAAACTTTGATCATATAGCGCTGATATTGGTTCATCATTTGGATCGGCATATTTTTCTAAGTAACTGCAAAGGAAACAAAAAGCAATTATTAAATGCATTTTCTTTTATTGTTTGCTTTTTAAATAATAATTTTATTTTTTTATTTTGTATTCAAATTATAAGATTTAAAAATTAGAATTATTTTATTTTGATATTATAATATTAAATTTTCTTCTACTACAATATAAATTTTAGAAAGTTATCCATTTTAGCTTTTAAACACATTTGTCATTTAAGCTGTTATTTGTATAGATTAATATTTGCCATTTTACAGAATGATTTACCTAACCGACGGTGGAATGTAAAAAACATACCAGGGGTATAAGCTTAAATCCGCTGTTTGGTCACAGATGGCGTGAATGAGTGTAGTAAGCTACCATGGGCACGCCATACTTTTTTTATGAGTTCGTCATCTGTCAACATGCATCAGTGCACATTGTCAGCAATTTCGTACAACAACATACATTTTTCCTTTGGTAATCATGTCTAGTTTTGTGCCAGAAAAAAAGCATATGCAGGAAGCTCTGCTTTTCTGCTTCAATTTGAAGAAATCGGCTGCCGAATCGCATCGAATACTTATGGAGGCCTATGGTGACAGTGCTTTATCGGAAAGGAGATTGGTTTCATCAGTTCAAAGACGGCAATTATGACTTGTGGGACAAGAAGCGTAAAAATCGGCCTAGGAAGGTTGAGGACCATGAATTGCAGGCTCTTTAGGACGAAGAGGATACCCAATTGTAAAAAATGCTCGTGAAACAATTGGGTGTTACTCAAACAGCCATTTCCATGCGTCTGCGTGCCATGGGGAAGATTGGAAAGATCGGAAAATAGGTGCCGCATGAATTGAACGATAGGCAGATGGAGCGACGCCAAAACACATGCGAAATTTTGCTGGCCAGACAAAAAAGAAAGTCTTTCCTGCATCGGGTTGTGACCGGCGATGAAAAGTGGATATATTTCGAGAATTCTAAACGCAAGAAATCGTGGGTTGATCCCAGCCAACCATCAACATCTTCCCCAAGACCAAATCGCTTCGGATGGAAGACAATGCTGTTCGTTTGATGGGATCAGCAGGGTATCGTCTACTATGAGATGTTGAAATCTGGTGAAACTGTCAATGTCCACCGCTACCACCTCTCAAAGGCGTCATAACCTCCTCAAAATTTTTGTCTGAAGTATTTATTTAAAATTAAAAAGTAGAGACCGTTAAAGTTAATTCTGCGCGTATAAAAATTTGTTTGGCCCGAACTTGAATATTTAAAACTGAACAATATGACTACGAGGTCTGTTCAAAAGTATCACGAATTTTGAATTTTCGCGGGTTACGTATATTTGATTTTCGATATTTTTGTGGCGTTATGTTGGTACTCATGTCTCTCACTTATGCCGACAAGTTCAGCTATTTTGAATGTTCAGTAAATTTTTGACAGCTACTTTGCTTGCACGTGTTTTGGCTCGTCTTCGATTTTTGCCAATTCCAAAAAATGAATCAAAGAATCTGTATCAAATTTTGTGTGAAAAAACAAAATTAATTGCGCGGACGCATTTCGAATGTTTACTGTGGCATATGGTAAAGCTAGCTTGGACCGAAGTAACGTTTATCGGTGGTACAAAATGTTCTCAGAGGGCCGAGAAGATGTGAACGACGAAAAGCGTGCCGGACGCCCGAGCACGTCCACAACAGGCGAAAACATTGATGAAGTGAAGAAAATAGTATTGGCCAATCGTCGAATCACCGTTAGAGAAGTTGCTGAGGACTTAAACATATCGATTGGCTCGTGCTATTCGATTTTTACCAATGATTTGGTCTTAAAACGGATCGCTCAATTTCGACCAAAAACAGCATCGCGACGACCCAAATTTGCTCCAGAGTGTCATAACTGGTGACGAATCATGGGTTTATGGTTATGTCGTGGAAACCAAAGCTCAATCAACCCAATAGAAGCTGCCGCACGAGCCAAGACCGAAAAAAACGCGCCAAGTTCAGGTGCGTGGTGCATCATGAGTTCTTACCACAGGGTAGAACGGTCAATAAGGAATATTACCTACAAGTTATGCCGAAGTTGCGCGAAGCAATCCGCCAGAAACGCCCGGATTTGTGGAAGAACAAATCTTTGCCCCTGTGACTTTTTCTTGTTCCGGAAACTGAAGAGCCCCATGAAAGGTCGACGCTACGCTACGATTGAGGAGATAAAGACGGCATCGAAGCAGGAGCTGAACAAGATCACAAAAAATTATTTTTTGAAGTACTTCGAGGATTGGAAAAAACGTTGGCACAAGTGTATAATATGTGGTGGGGATAGCTTTGAAGGGGACAAAATAAATATTCATGAATAAATAAATAATTTTTGAAAAAACACAAAATTCGCGATACTTTTTGAACAGACTTCGTATATGTGGTTTCGACAATGTGTGAAAAAAAATCACAGTATGCGTAATTTCGTTATTTGTTAATGTCACAATTGTGGGGCTACGCGAAAAATCGTTAAAAACTAACATCCGTCGAGTAATGGTCAAATTACAGGCCGAAATGTGCGAAAAAATCCACAAAAACTATCTCAACAGTATCGAATCCTGCAAGAAGTCTCGTGGCAGACATTTTAGTGATGTTATTCATACACTGACGGTTAAGTTTATTTTATTTTCAGAAACACAATTTGGATAACCTAATCATTTTAATTAAACAAAATTATTCTAATTGAACTTATATGAATGTGTTGGCTAAATACTAGTGCACTATTTTTATTTTGTTAACCAATTAAATTATAACAAAAATTAACTAAATATATTTTTTGCAGCAAAACACCATTTTAAAGGTGTTTAATTCAAACTCATACGTTTCTCTCAATTTAAATAGCTATTATGAAAAATTATATTTTGAATTGATGATTTTTGTAAAATTCACGCAAAGAGGTTATTAAGCTTAAATATTATAATACAAAACGAATAGATTATCATACTATTTGGGGTAACATTTAGACATATTGTATAGCCCTGCTCAAAAGCTGTTATTTTAGAAGAATATAAAAATACCTAAACAAATAATAAAAGCATATTATTTACATTTTAAGACATACAATCTAAATATGGAAAACATCAAAAATATGTACAAAAAAGATTAATTTGTTTATACGAACATATTATAGCTGAATTCCATTGGGCAAATTTTGCTACTCGCAAGTACTTGGGAGTAGATGCCCAATGGTACGCAAAAGTTATTGACAAAAGTAAAATATAACCTCAAAATATTCAACAACAATACTGAGTTTACATATGTACACATAAACAATAAAAACTGAGTTTATTCACACATAAACAATCCTGACAAAAATATGGCTCTTCAACATAACCAACGAACCCGCCATCTATTTTCATTTTCGGAACTAAAATACACTACCATAAATTGTATGCGTAACTACTTATGCAAACTACTCTTTTGTACGAGCAAGAGTAGCTGCGAGTAGCTAGAAGTACTTGTGAGTAGCAAAATTTGCCCCATGGAATACAGCTTATATTTTCTATAATTTGGATGGAAAAATTCTTTCAAAATTGGGATCTATTATAAATTATATTTTAGTAGATTATATAAAAAAAAAACCTCAGAAGGTGCCGGCCCGGTAGCACAGTCGTTAGCATACTGGACTACCATCCAAGAGATCCTATTAAGCCATGCTCCTACGCTAATTCCCAAAAACCACTTTTCCTTACATTTCTACTTTAATTTCCTTATCCCAATATCATTTGGTCACCAAATGACCTAAAGTGTCAAAAAATGACTATAGGGCAAATATCTTTAATTCTAAAGATGTTAAAAAATTTATATTTTTTTAAAGGTAATACCATATTATTAAAAAAAAATAGTAAATATAAAATCTTGAATACACAGAAAAATTCATCAAGAGGATTCTACTATCCATAAAAATTCCATTTTGATGTTGATGCCTCTGATTTAAAATAAAACAATTTTTGTTATTTTAAACCATAGATAAATGTTTATTCATGGATAAATGTTTTTCAAAAATTTGCCCCAAGCTTCTAAGAAATATTCTCAATTTTGTTTTTCTTACCTTAATTTTTTCTTTTATAATAGTCAAATGTGTTTTGGGGTAATTACTATTATTAACGATAATTTAAAAAGAAACAAACTTTTTACGTATAACATTAAAAAGTGCAACTTACACATGGGCCAGGGCCTGTTCTGCTGTTATTCGTTTTTCAGCGTCCAATTCGAGCATCTTCTCCAGTAAATCGATAGCGTTCACATTGGCGCCTCGGAACACATCTCGGAAGTTACGCTTCTTCATTGGCGGCAATGATTTTATGTAATTTCTCGCCTTAATTGTATTAATTTAAAAAAAAATATCATTAATCAAAATTATTAATATATCATATTTTCACTAAATAATATCAAAATTTTTTTTTAAAAAACCAATACATAGAAATTTTAACAATTATGTATAAATAGACTTATACATATGCATTTACGAATATATTGTATAATTATAATGTATAAAATATATTTTCAATTAATTATGTTAGTAGAGAATTTGCATTTTCTACATGTTAATTTTTCTTTCTACAATAAACTGGAAGGATAGATGAATCCATTCGATAGATAAATATAGTCAAATATGCTTTAGAATCAAGATTTAAAAAGTCGAATTGAAAAAGAAGAAAACAAATAAACAAAACACAAGATGCAATAATTTGGCTCTATTACATAAAAACAATTACAAACAATAGTAAATGACTTAAAAGGTAATTTTCAAGAAAAATTAAAAAAAAACAACTTTCAAATTTAAAAACAATTTAATTTAAAAAAAAAACAATAGTAAGGAATTATGCATGTTGTTCTAATAGTAAATGATTATTTTTGATAATTATACCCTAACAAACATTATATCTTTTCAAGAGAAGGAAATTTTAGAGAAGTTTTCAAAATAATTTTAAAAACTTCTCTAAGTGGGAAATTTTAGAATAAAAAAATATATTGCTGCCTCGGAACTGATAAAGTCTACAATTTCATATTATGTTAATCTATGTATCTACCATAAACTAAAAATTTGCATTATTTTTTTTTTTTACTTTAAAGACATATCATTTTTAGGATAAGCTGGCAAATAGCGTAACAATAAAAATACCAAAATAGATTAATTTATGTATTCACTTATCATATAATAATGGAATGGGAACAATTTAAATACTGGGGAAACTCAATGATTAATACTCAACTTTTTATGTAACTAAACATAAAAGTCTTGGGAATGGTTTATTATAAACAATGCCCAGTAGTTATCTCATAGTCTATAGAGTTGTTACTTCATCTAAAATAATTCAAATTTCTAATGATAGATTGTATCTTTCTTCTCTTGTTTCGAATTTTATATAAATATTTTTGTGAAATATTTTTATGTAAAATTTTTTTAAGATATTTTTTTAAATAATAAGCCTGGTTTTTATTCATGTAATTTTACGTACACATATCCATATTAGAAATATGTAAAAATTACATACGTGGGTCATGAATAGGACTTTTTAAGTAACTGACTAGGTGTATAAGCTTAAATCCGCGGTTTGGTCATACACAGTGTGTCCCAAAAAACAACATGCAGCGCCATCTAACGGATGACAGATGTGAAAGTTACAGCCATTTCAATAAAAAAAAAGTGTGCTAAGTTACAAAACAAAAAAGAGCACATATAAAATTTTGTGTTAAACTTGAAAAAAAATTCGCTGAGACATACAAATTGATGGAAAAAGTTTATGGTGATGATTGTACACGTATGAGTCGTACTCAAGTTTATACGTGGTTTACACGATTTAAAAATGGTCGTGAGGATTTAAAGGACGACCTAAGGCCAGATCGTCCAGAAGATAGTAATCGTGCTGAATTGGTGGAAAAAGTCCGTGAAATCTTTGGTATCGATGCAAATTTTACTTTTTATTAATATGAGTAAAACAACTATTTAGGAGAATTTTAACTGAAGATTTTGGTAAAAGAAAGGTCTGTGCGCGTTTTGTTCCACATGAATTAAATGAAGACCAAAAAAGTGAACGCATTTTTGATGAAAAAACGGATTTCTCTCATCAACCGCCTTCCGTATTCGCCTGATCTATCACCATGTGACTATTTTCTATTTCCAAAGCTGAAAACCAAGATGAAAGGAGCATTTTATGATGATATCCCAGCCATTCAAGTAGCCGTAACCGAGGTGCTGAAGAACATTCCTATAAATGACATAAAAAAGTCTATGGATGCGCTGGTTGGTCGCTCCAAACGATGTATTGAGTCTAATGGAACCTATTTTGAATAAATAATAACTTTCAAAGATAATATAATGTGTATTTTATTCTATATATAATAAATAATATCCGGTTATTTTTGGGACACTGTGTAGAAGTTTAAATAGGGTACTAGGGAATGGAGTTGTTGGGTCGAGGACCTCCATAATAGGAGGAATCCTGCTCACGAAGTAATTCTTGATTATGTGGCATTCCTGAAGAATATGGATGATAGTGAAATGGGTGCCACAGGATTGGCATAAGGGACGATTGGTGCTGCCAAAAAGGAAGTTATGAGTATGAGCAGTATGTCCAATCCGGATTCTGAGAAGCTTCCGCGCCCTGAATTTAGGTATGGATGTTGAATACATTAGTGGTTATCCAATAAGTCGACAAAAATGTGTTACTATTGGTTCAGTCATGTGTTACTATTGGATACCCAATCGCAAAAAATGCTTCCGGAGCATTTCCATGCGTATGTGTGCCATGGAGAAGATTGAAAATATCGGAAAATGGGTGCCGCATGAATTGAACGATAGGCAGATGGAGCGACGCCAAAACACATGCGAAATCTTGCTCGCCAGACAAAAAAAAAAGTCGTTCCTGCATCGGATTGTGACAGACGATGAAAAGTGGATATATTTTGAGAATCCTAAATGCAAGAAATCGTGGGTTGATCCCGGCCAACCATCAACATCTTCCCCAAGACCAAATCGCTTCGGACGGAAGACGATGCTGTTCGTTTGGTGGGATCAGCAGGGGTATCGTCTACTATGAGATGTTGAAACCTGTTGAAACTGTCAATGCTCACCGCTACCACCAACAACCGATCAAATTGCACCATGCTCTGCGTGAAAAAAGGACGGATTATCAACATAGACATGACAAGTTGATTTTCCTCCACGGCAACGCACCATCGCACACCGTCAAAAATGGTCCAAAACTACGTGGAGACACTCAACTGGGAGATGGTACCCCACACCGCTTATTCCTGGCCCCTTCCGACTACCACCTGTTTTCGTCGATGGGCCACGCGCTCGCTGAGCAGCACTTCGATTCTTACGAAGACGACCGAAAAAGGTTTGATGAGGGGTTTGCCTCAAAAGAGAAGGAATTTTTTTGGCGTGGTATCCACAAAATGCCACGAGAGATGGGAAAAATGTGTAGCTAGCGAGGGCAAGTACTTTGAATAAATTTGTTTTTGCTTTCTATGAAAAAAAAAACATGTTTTTTTTGACTAAAAAACAGAGGATTTAAGCTTATACACCTGGGAAGGTTTAAAAATGTCTACAAATATTACCCATAATATATTTTCCTGATATTTGAGGATATTTAGGTTTACTGGTATTTATAAGTATAGCATAATTTTGAATATGAACTGAATTAATATTAATGTATATTGTTTTGGATACTTTTTAATTTAGAGCAATACACAAATAATTGTTGACACCAATAATACTATTAGGATCCTTTTTTTATATTATTGTTATTCTATGATTAAAAGATAAATATACTATTTATCTTCAGAAAGAGTAGTAAATATGTATTATTTTTTTTGAAAAAAAAAGTATATTAAATTAAAATATAAAAATATGAGAAAAAATATTGCATGCGCAAAATTAATGATTTATTTATTTATCGAAAAGAAAAGATCTTTTCTTTTTGTTCATAATTTGGTTGTACCTACCTCCTCGCTAGTTATTTTATTCATTAATTCTGGTTCTGGTGTACCACACATAACAAGAATTCTTGTTAAATGGTCAAGATCTAGTTTTCATTTTGAATCATATTACATAATTGTTTTGTTTTTTTTATTTAGGATTCATTTTTTTTTAGAATTTTATGATTTCAATTTTTTTTTTGATTATTGTTATTTTTTGTTTGTTTGCATTTGATATTATTTAGTTAAGGTTTATTTTATTCATATTTTTTTTTGTTGCTTTAATTAAAAAAAAGTTTTTATTTTATATGTTATTATTCTCTGTTTTATTGATGAAAGTAGAAAATAAATAAAAACATAATTACCATAGGAGTTAAATTATTCAAAAAATTAAAATTAAAAAAAAGAACATTATAGGATGTACTGAACATGTATCGAGCAAAAAAAAAAAATTAACAGGATAGATGTTAAATAAGAACATTTAAGCAAGCGGTTACACAATTATTTCTAACTCTTTCGTTGGTGCAATTTGTTCAAACGATATCTTCTTACAGCGGTTGGTAACTTATCGGATTTGGTTAAGCGATTCCATATAAAAATTATTCGATCGTTTTGTATTTGACATTTCTGAATTTAAGTGATATTAGTTCAAAATTAAATTGTAAATTAAACTTAAAATCAATCATATTTTATGTCGAAAAATAGTAATTAATTTATTTTAAAAACTATAACGTTAGCAGTAGTACTTCGAAAGGCCGATTAATGGCAACTGTCAAACTATAATATATTATTTGTGGTCTAATTAAGGATATGTACGAGGTCTGTTCAAAAAGTATCGCGAATTTTGAATTTCCGCAGGTTACGTATATTTGAATTTCGATTTTTTGTGGCGTTATGTTGGTACTCATGTCTCTCACTTATGCCG
Organism: Atherix ibis; assembly: GCA_958298945.1. Lineage (NCBI taxonomy): Eukaryota > Metazoa > Arthropoda > Insecta > Diptera > Athericidae > Atherix > Atherix ibis. The sequence continues at coordinate 85,302,418 of OY282607.1, forward strand.
ACAAGTTCGGCTATTTTGAATATTCAGTTAATTTTTGACAGCTGCTTTGATTGCACGTGTTTTGGCCAGTCTTCGATTCCAAAAAATGGATCAAAGAATCTGTTTTGGGAACAAGAAAAAGTCACAGGGAGCCAGATTTAGGGAATAAGGTGGCTGCGGCATTATTAGTATGTTGTTTTTGGCCAAAAATTCGCGCACAAGCAGGGGCGTTATGGTGCAAAAGCCAACTTTGTTCTTCCACAAAACCGGGCGTTTCTGGCGGATTGTTTTATGCAACTTGCACATAACTTGCAGGTAATATTCCTTATTGACCGTTCTACCCTGTGGCAAAAACTCATAATGTACCACGCCCCTGCAATTGAAGAAAACTGTAAGCAAAACCTTCACATTCGACCGAACTTGACGTGCTTTTTTCGGTCTTGGCTTGTGCGGCAGCTTCCATTAGGATGATTGAGCTTTGGTTTCCACGTCATAACCATAAACCCATGATTCATCACCAGTTATGACCCTCTCGAGCAAATTTGGGTCGTCGCGGACAGAGTCCAACAGCTGCTTAGCTATGTTAATGCGATGCTGTTTTTGGTCGAAATTGAGCAATTTTGGTACGAATTTCGCGGCGACCCGTTTCACGCCAAATCATTGGTAAAAAATCAAATGGCACGAGCCAATCGATATGTTTAAGTCCTCAGCAACTTCTTAACTTCATCAATGTTTTCGTCTGTTTTTGGTCGAAATTGAGGCAAAAATCCAAGACGAGCCAAAACATGTGCAAGCAAAGCAGCTGTCAAAAATTAACTGAACATTAAAAATGGCCGAACTTGTCAGTATAAGTGAGAGACATGAGTACCAATAAAAACGACACAAAAAATTGGAAAATCGATTATACGTAACCCGCGGAAATTCAAAATTCGCGATACTTTTTGAACAAATCTCGTATATTTACATAAGAAATTTTTTTTTATTTTTTTTCAATTTTTTTTTTAGTATTCACATTTACTTTTAGAACAAGAAATTAAATACTTCTTTAATTTGTAATAATTTTTATTATGGAAAAGTTTTGTAGAAGTTATCAATTGTCAACCGTTAACAAATACAAGACAAAGAACAAAATATTGTTTTTTAAGATTTTATGATAATAATATTTATGTGAGAAAATTGTGTTTTTTTTAAAAGAAAAATTCATAATAACGGTGTAATAATAAAGCACATTTATTAACTGTCAGACTTAGACTTATACTACGATGAGACCATTCGAAAAATGCTTGAATATTAGGAAAAATCGATTTTTTTTTTGAGTATCTTCAAAACGAACAAACTATTGTGATATGGTCGGATTTGAGCAACCAGGTCGAAGTTTGGGCAACCAGATCTAAAACTCCACTCGAATGAGAACATTGACGAAGAGATCTCTCAACTGAGGAAATAAAAAAAGCCGACAGCACAGTTACTACCACATGACCGCACGCTGGCATTTTTAAGTTAACGGCGAGACCAGTTGCAAAACGTGATCGAAATTATTCTTGCTAAATCGGTAAAAATCGCTACACAATTTCTGTTTAAAATAATTGCCTTATCGCGCTTTCTCAGTCCTTATTACGCTTTCCCACCCAGGCAAATGTCACGTTTAATCATTGCTCGTACATTGTTATAGAATTCGACTGCGTGGTCGAGACACTTTTATTTCTCTTCTAAAGACTCGAACAATAATGTTTGGGCTGAAGCAATTATTCGTCCATTGCTCGAATGGTATAATCGGTGTTTAAAAATTCGCCCAATTGGCCGAACATCTGGCTTGAATATATTGTAAATTTCTCGAATGGTCTAATAGTAGCATTAGTAACACAAATTTGAGAATGAAAAGCTAAATAATTTGTAATATTTGCTTATTATTGAATTGTAATTTTTATATGTATTCATAATTTTTTATATTTACTCATATTTTTTTCCGGATAATTTAATTCATGAGGACTACAAACATAAAATCGATCCCTTTACCAATTGTTACATTTACCATAAGTATTCTCAAAGAAAGGATTAAATATTTTTAATAATATATGATTATATAAATAATGAAAAGGACTATATTAATTTGATTATCAAACTAATGCAACTTTATATGTGTATGTATACGAGTATATTAAAATTTGCTTGCATACGAAAGAGTAGAAATATTTTAACAAGTTTGTCATTATTATTTTTGTTAAACTAACATTAAATTTTACACCAAACATTAAAATTTCTTTAAATATAATTTCATAATTGTAGAAAATAATCTCTTACAATTTCAATATAAAATTAGTTTTAAAAAAAAAAAAGACAAACACTTAAACAAAATTATGGATGCAATTATTAAGTTATTTTTATGATTCTATTAAAAATGATATAAATTTCTTATAAATATAAACGAGTATATGTAAACATATATTTTTTTTATTTTATTATGTAATTATACTTATATGTATATTAATAAATATAATACTTGTTTTGTTTTTTGTAACTTACACTCTCTGATGAAATTTTCATCATAAAATCATCAGTTGGTGTCCCCAAAACTTCCATTATTAAATTCAATTGATGAATATCTAGACGTTTTTATTTCATGTTGATTGATTTTGTTAACAGTTTCGTTTTTTTTTTTATTAATATTGACATGATTTTTAACAAATAAGGTACAAAATTACATGCACTATAAAATTTATATCGATTTTTAAAAGCAATATTGATAAGGGAAATCTTATTAGGTAGATAAATGGATTTGGGGAATATATTTTTAGGAATTATTGCCAAAAGGTATAATATTGAAGGAAAAATTTTAATATTTTAACAAATGAAATTAATTCTATCAGTTTAAAATTAAAAATAATTCTATCAATTTAAATTGAAATTTGCAAATATGTATGGTTATTTGTTGTCATATACTTATTATAGACTTATCGATATCTTTTTTCGTATTTATTACTAATTTAAGTGTAAATCCGTAATTCGTCTAGATAAACACAATAATAAAACAACAAAACTTTAAAAGAAAAAAAAAACTAAATACAAATTTATAGTAGGAGCAGCCGGAGCTTATGTTATTTTTATGTAAATTGAATGTTTTTGCTTAGATTTGTTAACATGAAATTTAAAATGTAGCTTTTTGCAATAAATACTTTTTTTTTATGTATATTTAATCAAATTAATTTTTTCTTATATTTTATTTATATTTAGAAAATAAGAATAACAAAAATAAAAGAAATAGAAAAAAAAAACCAACTCAGTATACGAGGTCTGTTCAAAAAGTATCGCGAATTTTGTGTTTTTTTTTCAAAAATTATTTATTTTATCATGAATATCTATTTTGTCCCACTTGTGGCAACGTTTTTTCCAATTCTTGAAGCACTTCAAAAAATCATTTTTTTGTGATCTTGTTCAGCTCCTCCTTCGATGCCGTCTTTATCCCCTCAATAGTAGCGTAGCGTCGACCTTTCATGGGGCTCTTCAGTTTCGGGAACAAGAAAAAGTCGCAGGGGCAAAAGCCAATTTTCGTTCTTCCACAAATCCGGGCGTTTCTGGCGGATTGCTTCGCGCAACTTGCGCATAACTTGCAGGTAATATTTAACTGAACATTCAAAATGGCCGAAATTGTCGGCATAAGTGAGAGACATGAGTACCAACATAACGCCACAAAAAAATTTAAAATCGAATATACGTAACCCGCGCAAATTCAAAATTCGCGATACTTTTTGAACAGACCTCGTACATTATTAATTATTCTGTTATTGAAGCAAAAACATTTCAAAGCAATTTACAACAAAATACAAAATCGATAAGGTAAAATACAATACGAAAAATAATCGCAATAAATTAATGAAATTATAATTAAAATAGGACATTTTTGAAAAGCTCGCTCGCTACTGACTGAAATAGTTAGAAAGTGCGTCTCTCTATTGGAAGCTAGCATCTAATTTTTCCACTACAATTAAAATATGTACTTTTTGAATTTAATGAATATTCGTACTTTGTTCATTTTGATTTTTTACAATAAATAAAAAGATTGTTTTTGAAATTTTGGAAAAAGCCTTATTTTAGGAGTCACAAAGAAACTTTTTCTGCTATGATCCTTGACTTTTAGCATATTAATTAGTCACGCATTTTACCAAATGGCATTGATGTATTTCCTGCTGGTTACTATGGAAAATTGTATTTTTAATATTCAATATATTATTGTACAATAGATAAGCTCTTGACAGAAAAAGAATGAATGATTAATTTTTCCCTATATTTAATTAAAATAGTTTAGAATGTTTACTAATTAATAAAATTTATATCTAAACCAAAAATATTGTAAATGATTTTAATTAAAGATTCTATCTAGTCAATTGTACAATTTCTGAATTAAAAAAAAAATTCTAATTTATTTTGGCTGTTCTATTACATTGGATAAAAAACACAAAAATTATTGTATATAAGAAAATTTTCTATTCAGGTTTTTCTCCATTTTATTCACGCTAAATATTGTAGAATAATCGATTCTTAAATAATTTCTATAATTTTTTTTATCTAACCTGATAAGGTATATTTTTTAGTGAATTTTTTTATTATTTACTAATAAAATTATAAATGAAAAACATAAATATATGATAAGAATAATCTAATATTTTTTTCTTATCGTTAAAATGAAATTATTATGATAGTTTGTTGAACTGGTAATAAATAATTCAGCAAAGAAGAAAATTTAAAATCTTGTTTGATTTTTGTTCATCTATTAATACGTTTTAATGGGGTTGTTTTTTTTAAATTTAATTAGTCTGTTTTGGGTTATTTACCATAGATAAAAATTCTTTGCAATCCGTAAATGCTCTTAACCTTTTCGAATATTTTATTTAAATTATCTATATTGTCCGAATATTCATGTTATTGGTTCTATACATTGGAAAATGTTTATAAATTTGTTCTACAAAATATCGTGTGAGGTGCTCTGAATATTGTAAAAAAGTTTTTATGAAAATATCTAAAATACTAACTTAATCATAGACGGGTGCCATTTAAATGCACATTCAATGAATTCTATGCAAAGGAAAAAAAACTGCCAATGGATTTATGATTTTTAATAAATTAAAAAATAAAATTTTAATAAATTTTTTTTTTTTGTTGGGAAAACTAAATAATATTATATAATAAGAATGTATAAATAAAGTTATGTGCAAGTGTATGTATGAATTTGTGTATTTTTTTATTTGTTTTTATATATTTATGTATATAAAAAAGGATACGATCAGTTCCCGGGAATAGCGTCCGTCCTGTCAACAGTTCAGCCATAATACAACCGACTGACCATATATCAACGGTTTGATTATAGTGCATCCAATTTAACATAATCTCTGGTGCCCGATACCATCTAAATTTTAGAGCAAAAATATCGTTTCATGCATATTATTAATTATTATTGAGAAAATTTTTGTTTTCAATTGAGAAATTATTCAAAATGTATAGGCAGAAATTATTGGGTTGGCAAGTAAGTGATTGCGGAAATTTGTCAATAGATGGAATTAGCTTAATATTTTGTTATGTCAACGTGTTCAAAGCACCTAACCTATATTGTTTTCTTGTTGTTTGGACTTCCGCCTTTAATTTAGTAAGAAATTGTATCATTTAGCTATTTAGTTTTGTTTTCATTCAAATTTAAAAATGGAAGGACAATACGTGCATTTTAGACATATTTTATTGTATTACTTCCGAAAAGGCAAAAACGCATCGCAGGTACACAAGAAGTTAGGTGCCGTATATGGGAATGAAGCTTTGAAAGAAAGGCAGTGTCAAAATTGGTTTGCTAAATTTCGTTCTGGTGATTTTTCTCTAAAGTTGATGAGACCCATATCAAGGCCAGTTGAAGTTGATGGGACCCATATCAACTTCAACTGGCCTTGATTATTATCAATTCAGATTGTCATAGCACAACACGTAAAATTGCAAAGAAGCTCAATGTATCGCATACATGCATTGAAAAAAAGTTTTATGGATTCCTCATCAGCTTAAGGAAATTCATTTGATGCAACGCATTAGCAACTGCGATTCGCTTCTAAAACGCAACGAAATGGATCCATTTCTGAAACGACTGATAACTGGCGACGAAAAGTGGATAGTTTACAACAACGTTAATCGGAAACGATCGTGGGTGATGCGAGATGAACCATCTCAGAAGACATCAAAAGCTGAGATGCACCAGAAAGGAATTGTGCACTTTGAACTTTTACCAAGAAACCAAACGATTAATTCCACCGTGTACGTTCAATAAATCGTCAAACTGAGGAATGCAGTTCAAGAAAAGCGGCCAGAATTGGCAAATCGTAAGAGTGTTATTTTCCAGCATGACAATGCAAAGCCGCATACATCTTTGGTCACTCGCTAAAAATTATTGAAATTAGGTTGGGATGTGTTGTCACATCCACCATATAGCCCTGATCTAGCGTCTTCAGATTACCATTTATTTCGTTCCATGCAGAACTCCTTAAATGGTAAAATTTTTAATGACACTGATGATGATTTAAAATCACATTTAATTCAGATTTTTACTAGCAAAAGTAATAAGTTTTACGATCACGGAATTATGACACTGCCTGAAATATGGCAAAGGGTCATCGACAAAAATGGACAATACCTAATTGAAAAAAGTTATATTTTTAAGTAAAAATTTTGAATTTTTCTTCTCATTTAAAATCCGCAATCACTTAGTTGCCAACCCCCAATAGTATTATTATTATTTTTTTGTTGTTGATGAAAATGGTATATTTTTTTTATGAAAAATTTTATAATATTTTTTTAATAATGATTTTTATTTACATCTGTACTGAAAAATTTTATAATATTTTTTTAATAATGATTTTTATTTACATCTATACTGAAATGCCTATTTTTTCACTAGCTTAATTAAAGTTCAAAACCACTGAGCACCAAACTCAGTCGTTGCAGTTGTCTCTAACGCGTAGTACTTTATCTTTATTTGTATGCTTTTTTCAAATCAAATTTTTTCATGATTTCTTTTTAAAAATAAAACGTATCAAAAATTAAATGTTGTCAATCCATTCATTTATAAACAGTTAAGTCTGATAAACAAAGACAAACCGAAATATTGTTTCAAAAATTAATAGGAAATTTAAAAAAATTGGGAAGCGCGTTATAATGATGTGTCAAAAAATAACTAGAAAATGGGAATTACCTTAGATTAAAGAATACCTGGATAGGCCCGTACCGTATATGTGTATACACAATTTTGTGGCATAATTATTGTGAAGCGGCGAGAAATGGCAATTATTATATATTTTTGTGTAGGATTTTTTTTTATGTAGACATGACACCCACTGCCATCTAGTTTTCGTAATAGAAATTTATTGAATTGCAAAAGAATAATTTATATTCATTTTAATTCACTTATTGGAAACAAAAATATAATTTAAACATAACGATAGGCAATTTTTATTTTTTGTACAATCTTTTGATATGAAATGGAATTCTATTTTAGGTTTATTATTCATTTCGTAAATATCAATCAAATATAGAGCGCCTCAATTTTGTAGACTTTCGGAGAGTTTTAAAACACGCCATTCTCCATGAAAGTGATAACATATCGAACTTATTACACTGTTATTGTCATTTTTGAAGTTGTTATTATGTCAAATCGGAAAGTATAAGTAAAAGTGTATTTTTTATATAATTTGAAGTATTTATACAAATAGTTATATTATTAATAATATCTAATACGAAGTTTCGATTTCAGAAAATGAAGTGTTTTGTGAAGAATTGTTTTTCGTACGATGAAATGGAAGCCGGGAATTTCTTTCTTTCGGTAAGTTGGACTTCTTCATTTTTATTAAACAAAAATACAAAAATTTAGTTTACGAAGTGCTTAAATGGCTTTTACTGATTTATTTTGTCTAAAAAGTGGTCAAAAAGTGAAAAGTTCGGCATTCAATAAATGTAAACAAATGCGATGTTGACAGTTCAATGTTTACCAGAAAATAGTTCAGTGCCGGCGTATGTAAAGTGTGTGTAAGAAAATTTAAGGGAACGAATTTTTTTAATAGCGCAAAAAATACTTTAATTTTTTTTAATTCTTAATTGTTTGATAGCGTAAAAGTTCTTAAGCTTCTTAAAGTACCCTTCTACAAGTGTTGTGAAAATTTGCCAACGTGCTGAAAAACAAATCCGACAGCAGGTGGCGAATAGTTCGATTTTAATTATACTTATTTACAATAAAATCGCTATCAAAGTTAGGGAGCAATTTATAGAAGCTTCCTTATTCGAGAATACTTTTTCTCATTTTATCAATAGTGGCCACTTTAATCATTTAATTAATTCGATAATTCAACAGTACTTACGCATCCGGTGGTACAATAGCTGTCTTCCATAGGACCAATTTTGCTACTGAGCATCATCTACTATACCTCGTACAAATCAGTACATTGCAATAGTAGTTACGCCATACAATTTACGGTAGGGTATTTTAGTTCCCAAAATGAAAATAGATGGCTTGCGGGTTCGTTGGTTATGTTGAAGAGTCATATTTTTGTCAGTATTGTTTATGTGTGAATAAACTGAGTTTTTATTGTTTATGAGTGAGTAAACTCAGTATTCTTATTGACTATTTTGAGGTTATATTTTACTGCTGTCAGTAAATTTTGCGTTCGATTGGGCATCTATTACGAAGTACTGCTCAGTAGGAAAATTGGTCCAATGGAAGACAGCTTATATTTCACGTTCATGTGTCGACAAACCTTCTGATCGTAGTTTCTATAATATATTAGTTTTCTTTGAACACGCGTAAAATATTCATGTTCAATTTTGGTATTTACTTTTCTTATCTAATAATACTCTGCGGTAGCTTCTCTCGACTATATTTCTTCCAAATGCAAACCTAATTACTTTTTTAAATATTGTATAAGTGCTCATACATCTTATTTCTTATTGTTACCGAATCATTTTCTTATCCCTTGCGTATGTACGGAATACAAATGTACTTGAAACTGAGAATTTCTTTTATTCATATTAACGCATTCATTTATTTTAAATATAGTGAAATAAATAGATAAATAATATTTTAAAATATTGTAGAATACTGTATTTTATTGCAAATTTCCAAAACAAATTCCATCAAACAACAAAATCCGCAATATTACAAAAAATCTGCTTATTTACGCATAAATGACATCTCACATATGAAAATGGTTTTAAACGAACCGCTACAATCGCATACTGAAGTTTAAAATTGGCCCCCAATGATTTACGGCGTTTCTGTTGTATTGCCAACAAAATTGTGCCACAATTTTTGTGTAGAGGCCTATCCAGTTCTTCTATAATCTAAGCTAAAGACAAACCGAAATACTAATTGAAAAATTAATACGAAATTTAAAAAAAATTGAGAAGCGCTGTTAAATTGATATGTCAAAAACTAACTTGAAAATGGGAATTACCCCAAACTATTCTACTTGAATTTCACAATATTATAGAATTTTTTTAAAAATTAGCTCTAATTAATTAATTATTGCTAGTTAAATTTTAATTATATGAAAATAAGGGGAAATTCTTTTAAGAAAAATATTTATTGTTTATTTTCTCCTGAAAATAAATGTGAATGGTTTAATAATCGTATGTATGGTGGGAGGTGGGTAAATAAAAATAAAATAATTTCACAAAGTTTGCTTAACAAATTTGATTATTTAAAGAAGAAAAACAACCTATAATCTTTTGCCTTTGCCAAAAGAATTAACAAAATGTCTCTCCGCTCATTTAATGTAAATAAACTTTATTAAAAAATTGAATAAAATAAAAATTCTGATTTTAAATTATTCATACTTTACCTGAAACGTATGCTGCAGCTATAAATACTAAAATAATGTACAATAAAATGTTTCGATGACGAGACTTTAATACAACCTTATGCAAATCGATGTAAATTTAAAGTTTTCTCAACCAATAGTTTGTGTTGCTTTTTCCTTCTTTTTATGATTACCATTTTCAAAATTTATTACAAATACAAAAAAAAAATACCACTTTATGTATATTATTAATATTGGCCTTTACATTATATAAATGAATAATTTCTCATACAATTGGTATAATAAGAAGCAAAAAAAAAAAGCATTACCTTGTCGCAACGTATCCTGTCATTTCATTTTCAGTAGGTCGAGCAAGGCCAAAGTCAAGGATTTTTAGTTCGCAATCCTCGTTAACGGCAATATTCGAAGGTTTTAAATCCTTTACAAATAAGATAAATGGGGAAAAAAAAAATCAGTTAAGATTGATTAATTCTTGGTAATTGGGGGGAAAAAAATGTTTTTTACACGATGTATAATCCCAGCACTGTGAATATACTTTAGGCCTCGAAGTATTTGATAGACCAGGAACTGTACATGATCGTCGGATAATTTTTGAGTGCGAATAATATTGTTGAGATCAGCGCCCATTAGATGTGTTACCATATAGACATGTTGAAAACTATCCAAGGAGTTACCTCCAGGATGGAAGACATCCAATAGACCGATAACATTTTCATGGTTCATATGCTTTAACATTCGCAGTTCACGATATGTTCGCTTAGCGTGTACTGCCGTCTGAAATGGTCTCGCTAACTTTTTGATAGCAACTTTTATATTATTTTGTGTGTCAACAGCAGAACTGAAAGTGAGAGATAACAATGCCACACCAATTCTTATACAAATTAACAATTAACTCTATCATTGTTGTTCTACGTTTGTACAAACATACATATATATTGATTTAATCAAAATGAATGATATTAATGAAGGATTATAATTCCAAGATAAGGTATTCAATTAGATTTCTAATATTGAAATAGCGAAACGAATAATGCGCACAATAACGCAAGGTGAGAGGGATTTAAATACTGGTTTAAGTGAGTAGTACAATAGTGCGATTGTACACTCGTGTATGCGGTACGTAGCAGATAATGTCACGAATGTTGGTCAAATCAAGTTTTCCTCTTACGAAATAATGAATGATAGCATCAATTAACAGAAAGCCTTGACTTGTTAACAATCCCCCAAATAAAATGATTGGGGGTGCAGTAAATTGTTAATTAACCATTTTTAATTCTCATTTTTATTATTTGTAGAAATCTATTTTAAATAAATTGCCTTTTTTAATATTGAAGAATTGTTTTGGCAGAGAAAAATTTCTCATGTATAAATTGGCAATATTTCTATCTAAATGCATTATCAAAAATTCTTAAAATTTTATTAACATTCTTTTATTTTTTGTTTTGTTCTATTTTAGATGAATCCGGTATGTAAATATAAATAAATTTGATGCATATTTTCATATACGAGATTGTTGGTTTAGTTTTAAGAAAAACTGACACGTTCTTATAAGATTCAATAGGCCCCGGATTACACACGAAAATATATGGAAAATGAAACATTTTATTTTTTTTATATTGAAATATTTATTTAAAATAGTCCAAGAAATCTTTGTATGTATTCAATTGAATTTCATTTAAGAATCACCCGCGAAACCATGTATATACAATAATTTTATCGTATTTTAGTATAAAAAAAAATCTCACTTCACACGTACTCGAATGTAGATCACGATTTCGGACGGACACACTATACCACCGACGGTAGAGGTAATCCGACGAACACAATTGCAAATAATTTCGACCGATATTGTTAATTAATTTCATTACGACAATCGAAACAAATTTTCAGAATTTCTATTAAGCAAAAATAACACTGTCAAGGTCGATTTGTGATGAAAAATATATTAAATTAATCCAAAAAAAAAAAAAAACCACAAACAGAATAGAAATGATCATGAAATCAGGAAACGGAGAAAATCAACTAAATACAAACCAGACTTGACCGTAGGCACCAGACCCGACAGGTGTTAACATTTGATATCTTTCGGGCACCTCCCATTCCGTCTTGTTTATATCGAATTTATAGTATTTCGGCATTTCGAATTAAATAAACTACCGTAATTGATTTTCACGAATTTAACACGCGTTATAGACCGATACATAAAAAACCATTGAACAAAACTCTATTGATTGACAGCAAGAAATTTTCACTGATTGACCAATGTTGCCAGACATAATTCTAAGCTTTTGCTATATCTTTTAGGTCGGTAAAAAAAAATTCACGAATGTCAACTTAACAAAACCAAAACCAAATAGAAAGAGAAGCAAAACTACAGGTAACAAATGGTGTTATGAAATTTAAAAACGGGACATTTTATTCACTAAAAAATTAACATTTATCAAATGGATCTATCTATTTTCTAATAGATTTATTATATATTAAGAATGGAAAAAAAATTCCTAATATATTTTAAACCTCAAATATCAAATAAAAAATGGAAAAGATAAATTCTTTACCAATATAATTTCAATGTAATTGTATAAATGAAAAAAATAACTATAAGAATTAATAGTAATATTATTGAATTTTGCTATGATATTATTTAAAAAAAATTAAAATATTTTTATTTAATTATAAAATAATTTAAATATATATTTATGATCAAGTGTCATCTATTGACGAACAGAAACAATTCTATAAAACAACGTTGCCAAATTATATTGTCATATTGCTTAGGCTCTATACTATATTCCAGTATGACGAATATCTATGCGATGCTATAGCTGGGCAAGACAGAGTCACAACAGACCGAAAAGAACGCGACGCCATTTTGGTGTGAAAGAAAAAGATTAAAGTTGTAACACTTTAGATGTTTACATTGTGAGGCGTACATTTTGGTAATTAGTTTATAAAATTATTATTGTTAATTAAATTCGCGAAGTTAATAAGTTAACGATTAAGTTGTGCATGTTTGAAAATTCGTAACTATAAGAGAAAACGTAATATTTTCGTATGTAAGCAACATAATTTCCGAGACAACTGCCCAGCGTACATACTTATTGGTTGTGTGGTGTTTTGTTTTCGGTGTCGCTATCGCTTCGCGCTTGTTATTTTGATAGAATTTTGGGCGCCAAGAAGTGTTCGGTACGCGCCCCTAAATTGTTTTTCAATTAAGGTGATTTAGTTTAGCATCTGATATCCAATTGGGTCTCAGCAGACCCTAAGAGATGCATATTCGTAAGTTGATCCGTAAATATCGATATTTTTGCCAACTCGATAGAATTGATTGCAGTAAAATTTGCGTGGATATCAAAGCGTCCCTAACGATAATCGAAGACTTGAAATGAGATTCAGGCGAAAAATGGGACATAAAATTGATAAAGAATAGTTGACTTGTTGTTATTTCATAATTTATTTATTTACATAAAATAAGTGAGCGCGATAATATGTAATCGATTGGGTTTTTTTTTATATTACTATTATTATTATTGTTATTATCATTATTAATATTATTTATAAGTAAAATAAGTGAATAAGTATAAAAGTGAAAATCTATTGTAAAACTAATAAAAAGGAGTAAACTAATAAAAATATAAATTTAATAATCCTTGACTTTGGATTCAAGGAAAAAGTGAATCTTATGTTTCGGTGTCGAAGAAAAAACAATTCGTACCCGAAGTTTGTATTAAGATAAAGCAAATATGTTTTACGCACATATTGTGCTGGCCAAAAAGGGTCCACTGGCCCGAATTTGGCTGGCAGCACATTGGGATAAGAAACTTACCAAAGCTCATGTATTTGAGACGAATATAGAGCAGTCAGTTGAAGGTATTATGCAGCCAAAAGTAAAATTAGCGCTTCGAACATCCGGACATTTATTGCTTGGCGTTGTTCGAATATATTCACGTAAAGCAAAGTACCTGTTAGCGGATTGTAATGAAGCATTTGTTAAAATTAAGGTAAATTGCAATAAGAATTTTGAAAAATCAATTCTTTGTTGGACATTTAAAATGTTTTAATTCAATTTAAATAGATGGCATTCAGACCAGGTATGGTCGATTTACCTGAGGAGCATCGAGAAGCAGCGGTCACAGCAATTACTCTGCCAGAGGTATTCCACGACTTCGACACTCCCATTCCCGAATTGAACGATGTCGATATTGAGGCACAGTTTTCAATAAATCAGTCTCGAGCTGATGAAATAACAATGCGCGAAGATTACGGTAGTCTGTCAATGTCCATCCATGATGACGGTTTTGGCGATATGGGATTTGATGCTGAGGCACCGGATCTAGTCCGAGATGGTATAGATCCACATATTGATGTAAGTTGATTTTATTTCTTATAATAGCTTTTTAGCTATATAAGTTATACTACATTTTAGGAGAGTCTTTTTGCCGAAGAGCTAGGCAAAGAGATTGACCAAACAAAAGAACCAATACCGGGAACATCGCGTAATATATTGGATGATGATTTACATGATGCGCATTTGGCTGATGACGGTTTCGGCGAGGATTTTGGCCGTAAGTTTACCTTTTAGTATTATTTATAATAAATAATTGAAAATTAATTATTTGTAGAGCCTGCAGCCGGTTTGTTTGAAGGTGATATTTTCGGTGAAGCGCCTCTGCAACAACCAGAAACTGCAGCAATCCCACAAGATGGAGATGATTCAGATGAAGATCTTGATCATTTCGATAGAGCGGCGCCCTCTCCAATAGCTAGTTCGATGGGTTCACGACCGCCGTCACCACTAAGTCAAGCTAAAATGCCTAGTGAGAGGGGGCGGGCGCCATCAGTAATGCTGCCGGGTTCACCTCACATTGGTGAAGAGCCTGACGCTGCTAGTGTAGCAATTCCGAATGAAGGTGATGAACCAAAACCCGATGTAAATCAGGATCAAACGACCCTTCTCAACAATGAGGAAGAGAGCTTTGCTCTGGCGCCAGTCGATGCGTCTGCCTATAAAGGAGTCACCAAAGCAAAGCGGAAAAGAAAACTAATTGTTGATGAAATTAAAAACATATCCGGTGAAGAGATGAAATCTCAGCTAGCCAACACAACTGATATTGTGACAACACTTGATCTGGCGCCCCCAACGAAGAGGTGGTGAATCGCATTAATATTTTATCTAATTGCCAAGTGCCCTATTAACCTGGTTATTTTTGTTTTTGTTTTTCTTTATTTTAATTTTTGTCAACAGGTTAATGTACTGGAAGGAAACGGGAGGTGTAGAAAAACTATTTGCACTACCGTCCAGAGATATACCAGCTCGTTGCTTATTCAAAGTATGTGATTCGTTGGTGTTTGTCATGAACTTTATAATTATTAAGTAATTATTGTTTTCGATTACAGAATTACCAAAGGCATTTATTATCACGATCTGTCGGATTGGAAGATTTCTCAACGCTTGGTCCGGCTGATCTGTTGGCATTAGAGCAAGCGCAAGAGCAGGAATTGCCGATAGTGCCTGCGCGAAGAGGTAGAAAGCGAAAAAATCCTCTTCCTGAACCCACAGCAGTTGAAGTATCTTCCATCATTTCTGAACCGGAACCGGTTAGGGATGCCGATCATGCAGATGCTTTATCGGCGGTTTCCATAGACATGGGTGTGAGTGGAAATGGAACTTTAATGCCACCGCCACCAACACCAGATTTCGAACCAATTCGAAGTCCGTCACAGTATCCAATGTTGCCTCTGGGTGGAATGACACCTGGCCTTCATGGTCTCCCGATGACACCTGGCGGTTTGTCGCATGGTATAGATCTTCATGACGATTTCCATACCAGTGGGCTTACACCAGCTGGTTTAAATCACGGCGGTGTTACTCCTCATCATGCTGACATTGAAAATATTGAGTCGATTCCACATCTCCCCGCTGATCAAGTCTCATCTATATTAGATGCAGCTGGTGGTGTTGGTGAGCACCTTGGTTTCGATGATTTACATTATGAACCCGCAACTGTTCAAGACACATCTAAAGAAAGTCAAGATTTACAAAACTGGAGTGAAGAGTATGAGTTTCCACAATCTGTTGGGGCACCTGTAAGTTTTCAAGAAAAAAAAATATTTCAAATATATTAAAATACATTTGAGATTAAAAATGTTTAAAAGCGTACCTTAATGTCATTTTAAAATTTTGAACTAAGAAATTTTCTATTATTTTTTTAGCAACCTGGTGATGAGCAAATGGAAAATGAAACAGATGAACAGTTTGAAGAAAGAGTTCTCAATAAAAGAGCTGCTCAACTATTTGTTGCTGTTCGACATAGACTACAGAAAAAGGATGGTATTTATCTTTCGGAGATGACATTACGAAATACACGAAAACAGGTAAACGATATTGTTTTTTCAAGCGCATTATTAGTAATATTAAGATTTTAATAAAATCGTTTAATTATTTATGATTATTTATTTACAGGCCGCGCAAAAATTCTATTCGCTTTTGGTGCTTAAAAAGTTCCAAGCCCTAGAAATAGATCAGAACGAGCCATACGGTGATATTTTAGTGTCAAGAGGACCGATGTTTGATAATCCCAAATTGTAAATGCAACCAAAAAAATTAGAGACATTAAACGCTTATAAGAATTGTGAACGAAACACTAATGCGAGTTCGCACTTCTAATAAATTCAAATTCAAATTACAAAATAAAGGAATCAAATAGAAAAAAATTCGATTATATATTGACGACAATTTTATGAGAACAATATTATAGCATGGAAAAAAAATATTATGTTAAAATGCAAAAACAAAAACTAAAACTAGAAAACAAATTAAGTCGAATAATATATAACGTAAATTCAATTTACGTATACACAATTGTAAATAGAATAAATAAGAAAGAAAAAATGTAAACACTATAATATGTATGTATATGTAACATTTACAATTTTTGGCCTTATCAGACTTCACTGAATTTCTCAGTGTTAAGAAGTAAGAAAAAATAAACATTTTATTAAAGAAAAAAAAAATAGAATACAAAATAATTTTTAAAAAAAATAAGCAAGCTAGTATAAAATATAATTGTGTTAAAAAAAAAAGAAACTTAAAAAAAAATCATAGGAGAAGTGGTAAATTAACATAAAACAAAACAAAGGGCAGAATTCTATAAAAAAAAAATTATTCTAGTGTCTAGTTATTATTATAAATATTAAAGATGATAATAATTTAGAATTTTAACTAAACAAAAACAAAAATAAAATAATATTCATGTATAGAAAAAAAGGACATTTTAAAACAAAAAGTAATATAATGAGTAGGGATTTAAAATGTAAAAAAAAAGTGCAGTGCATGTTGCCGCATTTATATTATGGAAAACTGTTGTAACTTGATCTGTTTCGAAATATCTAATTTATTTTTCTTTTCGATTTTTGTTCAACCTCATCATGTATAAATTTTTCCAAAAGATTTTTTTTTGTTATTTAAAAAATAATTGTTTGTTACATTCGAATTTATGTTGCTATTTACATTTCTCACGGATTAATTAAAATTTTTGCATTTTCAATAAAAATTGATAAGCATTTTGTAAAAAAAATCAATTTCATTATTCTAATAAATTACTCATAATTTATATTATATATATATATATATATATGTATAAAAAGCAAATAATTCTAAAATCACCATTATGATTCATAGGCATATGATTTACAAACAAATTTACCTTTTTCGTTATTTGAAGTCATCTTAAAATCATTTCTAATAACGAACAATGAAAATTTTTAAATCATTTGATCTTAATAATATTTCATTCTAATAAGTGTTTACAATTTATGTTTAAAAGCCAAAAAAAAAAAATTAAGTATAAAATCATTTTTACTTGAAAAGATCCATTTTCTACAATGCATAATTTCTTTGAATAATGAAACGGAGCATTACAAATTGCACAACCATTTAAAGATTATTATTAAAAAAGTATGTACATTTTCAATGCATGAAACGTTGCAAATCAATTAGAAAATATATAAAAAATAAAATCTTAAGAAAAAGTACTAATCTACAAATGAGTTCAAAATTATAATGTAGAAAAAGTAAGAAAACAAAAAAAAAATTTATATTTTTGATAAAAGTAAATTTATCTATTAATAAATAAATAAAAATATTAAGTATTCAAATAAATAAATAAACAACCATACTAAATATTATAGTAAACAAAAAAATAATATGCAAAAGAGAAGGCAAACTTTTTAAATTAAAATTCAAATCGAAATTGATTGACTTACAACAGATTTCTATTCCGTAAATGCGATTTGGTTTCATGTTATACCCCCCATATAATAGAATTTTTATAGTTAACACCCAATCTAATCCTTTTCCCAATCCTGTTTCTCCACCTTGTCGGCATCTCAATTATATTGTAAATCCATTTTTAGGAAAATAATTTAATTGAAAGAAAAACAAGAATATTTTTAATAGTCAAATAAATAGTTCGTTTTTAATTTATTGTAAAATTTCTTTGATTCTTATCAAAATTTTGTATTTGTTTTTTTTTTTTTTTTTTTTAATTTTGCATCGTGTATTAATATTGCTATTATTATTATAATTCTTAATATTTTGTAAAATTATTAAATGTTTTTCTTTCTTTATTTGATTATAATTTTCAATAATTTTAAATACAAAACAATATCATTGTACCGAAAAATAAATTAAGTTAAAAAGTGAAACGTACAAAATAAATAAAAATGTTTTTTATTTACAATGTATTTTTATTTGAATGGTTAAAGGAGGAATGATGTCTTTTAAAAGATGAGACAACAATTTAATGTTTAAACATATTATGCCCTCTGAATAGAACCAATTGAATGCTTCGATTGGTTAACGAGTGCCTTTTTCTAAGCCCATATTTGCACAAGTGGGACATATTCAGTGTTTCAAATAGACTGTATTTTGCAGAGTTCTAATAGTCATTAAAATTCCTCGAAGTCACTGAGTTGACAATAGGAATCATCAAAATTCGCATAAAAAATAAATTCAAGTTCAAACGCAACAACATATTTTTTAGTTTTAACATTCAATTTTTTTATTTTATCTCCAAATTTTTACATTTTCAATTTTTTTTTTATCTAAATTTATTTGAGAAATATTTTCATTTTTAATGTTTACTTAAAATTTATTTATTGAGTGTAATAAATGTTTATGAATGCAGCAATTAAAGTCGGTATTTATTGTTTGGCGTTAACAATTTGTACGAATTCTGGTTTTAGAGAAGCACCACCAACCAAGAAACCATCGATATCGGGTTGTCCGCCTAATTCTTTGCAGTTAGCAGCAGTAACTGATCCGCCGTATTGGATTCGCAGGGATGCTGATACGGCAGCTGAGACATTATCGGTTAACCACTTACGTAGCGCTGCGTGAACTTCTTGAGCCTGAAAAATATTTGTAAATTTGTTATTGAAAAAGACAAACAATCCATGTAATTTGATATTTGATCTTACCTGTGCTGGCGATGCAGTTTTTCCGGTACCAATGGCCCAGACAGGTTCGTAGGCGAGAACGACATTTGTCCAGTCTTTTACGTAGTTCGAGATGACTTTAGTTTGTCTGAATACAACTTCTTCGGTTTTACCAGCTTCGCGTTCTTCCAGTGTTTCCCCAATACAAGCAATGATCTTGAGACCTTCAGCAAGGGCATGGGCGCATTTTTCCCCAATCAATTCATCCGATTCGCCGAAAATCTGTCTCCGTTCTGAGTGTCCAATAATAACCCAATCGGCGCCAATATCTTTAAACATAGCCGGTGAAATTTCACCTGTGAAAGCGCCTTTCGAAACTTTGTAGCAGTTTTGTCCAGCAAGACCGATACTTTGCGGGAGGAGACCCCGTGCATATGAGATATATACTGATGGGCAGCCAATAACAACTTCCGTATTTGGATCAAGGGGGCCAGCACTCAAGGTCTTGCAGATATCAGCAATACTGGCCTTATCACCATTCATTTTCCAGTTTCCTCCAACACAGAATTTGCGACCCATTTTTAAATTTGAATATAATCTCCTATAAGCAAAATTACAAATAAAAAAGTTATGCGAAATTTGATATCAGCCTTCAATTAAAAAAATATAAAAATCACTAAAAATTATTTTCACTGCACAATATACGAAAATATTTGCCATTATAGAAAATTAATTATTGTTAATTTTAATTTTTCGCCGAATTTTCGATACCTTTACTTTTCCACGTAGATACAACGAACCAATATGCCGAATTCACCCAAATCAGGAACCTATCTAATCAGAACGGCAACGAATCTTTGTACGGAACTAACCTTTAATTGACCTTCGTCTCTGCTTCTTTAGTGAAAAAGCTTCGCTTTTGACGTTTGATTTGGTAGAAAATATTTATCACATACGCTATTTCCTTACAAATGTTTTCAATTGAGAATAGAATATAAAATTTTCTTAATGTTCCTCCAATAGCACATCTTTATTGAAAATTATTATAATTTAAATTTAATTTGTTAAAATCCACTTTTATTGATTATAATTTGAAAAATATTTTATATTAAAAAAAAAAAAGAAGTTTAATTGAAAATTCACTTTTTATATGACATTTGTACGGTTTAATTTGTTTAAATGTTCATTATTTTTTTGTTGTTAACCATTAATTTATTGAAAAATTAAAGCTTTAATGAAGATATTTTAATTGATATTCAACAATAGTTTATTCATAAGCAATAAATTGTATTTTAAATTAAATAAGAAAAGTATAAATAATAAAAAAATTAAATCTATTAATTTCTATTTAAAGATACTGTACATGAAGCAAATTATAGCAATGTGTTATTATTTCCCCCCCCCCCCCCCCCCCAAAAAAAAAAAAGAGTCTTACATAAAAATTTAATTTAGTTTTCAAATAATATACAATAAATCAGTTTATTTTTGAAATAAATTAAAAAAAAACCTATAAATGTTAAGTGTTTTGGATTCTGAATACTCGTATACAATTGTTAGGTATTAAAAAAAGCTTTATGTGTAATTCGAGTCTCGAAAATGTCGAAAATTATAAACTGTTTAATTCTAAAATAAAATCTTCAATTTACTTAAAAAAAGTTATAACCCCAATAAGGAGTTAATTCATTTTGAGATATTTATATATAATAGCATTTAAGTTTTAATAATTAATTTATGTTGACCATATACTTGATGAATTATGTAAACTTATCTTAAAATGTTATTTTATAGTCAACAAATGCAATTCGAATTTTCTTTTGAAGAATTCAGAGATTCATTTTATAATTAACAATACCCTCAGATTATCTTCATATTTATATATTTACAAAAAAATTAAATATTTTAAATCTAATTGAACATAAGAAATTATTATAAAAATCTCAGATTCCCATAAAATGTAAACGTTTTTAGTTGATAGTTTTACTTTGACTACAAAAAAAGAAAATAAATAATTGCATATCTTTACTGCCAATACTATCAAAAAATGTAAAATATTTAATAATAATAACTACAAATAGTGCGGAATTTAAAAAAAAAAAATTTCCATATTTATTTTATAGTAAATTTTTATTGAAAAAAATGCAGATAAATTTATGAATTTACAAAAAAAAAAAAAAGTTGTTTTCAACGAAATTTAAGAAATTTATTTAAGAACTTTTATTATAGTCTATAAAACGAATAAAATGAATGCATTTCGAAGATTGTAGAAATAATGACCCACAATCGGATTTGTTGGTATTTTCGGATTTGCAGATCAGTGTAAATCGGTTGGGAAAAAAAATACGTTATTGCGCGAAGATAAGCTCGTCTGGAGGAGCATCGAACCGATTCAGTTTAGCCAGTATTATATTGAGCCCCTAAAAAAATGTGGGGGGAGGTATCCACAAATTGGCGGCGGACCGACTAGCCTAGTCCCCAAGAGGTTCATATACTACCCGGTCGATCACCGGCTTCCAGCCAGTTGTGCTTTGATAGTTGTCAAGATCAGCGGTTGATCATTGATCTCGTCTTTTGGCATTCGGTATCTGTTTTTATTAAGTTTGGTTGAGGCTCTTCGGCTAATTTACTATTTGGTGTTATACTAAAGACTTGTGCACGAGAACGAATAAATCTAGTTGTGGATGCTAATTTCCGCCGTTTGATTTGGAGAAATTATTTGCGGTAAAATTCTGTATTTGACGCGAAGGCGGTGGCTATGTTGCGATAATTGTAATGTTTGGAGCATATTGCAGAGGAGGACGTTAATCTTCCAATTGAGTAATAGTGTCAGTAGGTGCATTTCCACGTCTAGTTCTTCTTAAAAAAGGTTATTTAAGTGAAAGTCTCATGGATGCAACGGGAATAAAAGCGGGAAATCTTTAATAAATTGTGAATATACGTGTATGTACATATAATAATATAATAAATACATTAAGGCAAAAAGTACAAATAGAAAGTTGGAAAAGACTTTTTTTTTCGAAGAGAAAAACGTGAAATCGTGAATGCTCTGTCGGTGTAAAAAGGGAAACGATAAAAAGGGAAAGGAAGCTTTTAACTTTCCCCGAGGAACAGTTTACCACCGTCGAAGACGATTTGTTTTTATTGACGATCGATTGAGAATCGCTGTATCTTTAATAAATTGGGTATGTAACTATATAATTTACTTCTATAGAATACGCACTATATGAACATATTGTATTATTTATCTTTTGATGGTTATAATAACAAATCCTAATGGTTTTCTTACACGAGCACCTAATTGACTAATATTCTAAAACGGTGTGAACTTATATGTATTAGGTGTTAGGTAGGTACTCGTAATTTAGCTAATCTTGATGAGTGTTTTGCATAAATAGTACGCAGTCCGTTGAGTTTTTTCGATTCGTTTATTTCTAACTTAGTGTAAACATAACATTCGGACATGTGCTACATATTGTATTTATTCAGCTTCAAATTGGACCTAAGCTAATTTGGTACAGTAAGTGAATTAAATGAGATTAGTCTACATGGGAATAATTTGATTAGACGACAATTTTTGTATTATTTAAACTTTGTATGCGTGCATTCCCATCGTTAAGTACAATATTTGCAGTCTATTATCGTATGTATCCTTAAAAATTAACTATATCTATATCTATCCAAGTGTATGAGAATTATTTAAAATGTCCGATTTGTTTAAAATTTATTCCCATTTTAAAGGTAACTTCATAATGCCTCTCTCATAGAAGCCCCTGGTGTCTATTGGTGAAAAACTCGACTAAGCTTATTTGTTATCACTAAGGAAGTTTTGAAATATTGGGTGTATATCTTAAAAATGCGGGATTTTTGGCAAATTTTGAGTGTTTATTTTGAAAAATTGTTACAATATATTTTATTCAAAGTATTGTCCATCGGAAGCCACTACTTTTTCCCATCTTACGGCTACATAGAGATTCCGTGCCAAAAAAACTGCTCCGGTTTTGAGGCCAAGAATGAATCGAGCCTATTTTTGATGCCCTGTTCTGAAGTGAAGCGTATTCCGGTGAGGGCGTTTTGAATGGATCTAAACAAATGGTAGTCGGACGGGGCAAGGTCTGGGCTATAAGGGGGGTGAGGCAAAACTTCCCAGCCACTGTTTTCTAAATAATTTTTAACCGGTCTTGCAACATGAGGCCGAGCGTTGTCATGATGGAAAATTATGGCTTCATGTCTGGTCGCATATTCCGGGCGTTTTTCGGCCAATGCTCGCTTTAAAAGGATTAATTATGTTCGCTAGAGGTCGCTTATGATCGTCTGGCCCGATTTCAATAGCTCATAATAGATCACACCCTTCTGATCCCACCAAATACAGAGCATTACCTTGGCGCCATGGATATTTGGCTTTGGCGTTGATTTGGCTGGTTGGCCGGGCTTCACATACGATTTTTTCCGCTTTGGGTTGTCGTAATGAATCCAGTTTTCGTCGCCAGTAATGATTCGATTCAAAAACGACTTCTTTTTCTGCCGTTCAAGCAGCATTTCGGACATGCAAAATCGCCTTTCAACGTCTCTCGGCTTCAATTCATATGGGACCCAATTTCCTTGCTTTTGGATGAATCCTGCTGCTTTCAAACGTTTTGAAATGGCTGCTTGAGTGACTCCCAATGATTTTGTAATTTCTTCTTGAGTTCGACAACAGTCTTCGTCGAGTAATGCCTACAAATCTTCATCTTCAAACTTTTTTGGCTGACCTGGTCGTTCTTTGTCTTCCGTGTCAAAATCACCACTTCTGAACCGCACAAACCATCTCTCGCACATTGAAATCGATGGAACATATTCAGGATAAGCTTCGGTAAGCAGTCGATGTGCTTCAGCTGCACTTTTTTTCAAATTGAAGAAGTAAATCAAGACTTCCCGCAAATGGGACTTTTTTGGTACGAAATTCGACATTTTTGAAGCAAAGAAAAACTTTGTTGCTTACACTATTTCGTTCAATGACTAATCGAGAATGAATGACAGATGTTTAACCTCCAAAATGCCATATGAGTTATTATTAACATAAACCATGTGTAAAAGTTATGCCATCTGTTGTCAATCCCGCATTTTTAAGTTATGTACCCAATAATAAAAAAATATGGTAATCGATTGTTGCCAGGTTTGGGACTATAAAGTGGATGCATAAAAAAAGTTCCCAACCAAGCTCCCGGAGTTTCTGGCGAGTCACTACTATAGACGTGCGTGGCCTGCAGTTGTGCTGATGGAACACACCACCTCTCCTGTTGCCGAGTTTTTGGCCACTTCTGGTCAATCGCAAGTTTCAAAAGGTCCAATTGTTAATAGTAGGGATTTGGTGTTTGATCATATGGCAGCACGCTCATGGTAGATAATTCCTTTCCAGTCCCACCAAATGAACAGTAAAACCTTCCTGGCCGTTAGTCCAGATTTGCCCATCGTTTGAGCCACTTCACCGCCCTTTGACCACAAGTATTTTCGCACAATATTGTCGTATGTGACACATTTCACATACCCAGTCACCATTTGTTTAAACGAACCGTTTGGCCAAGGCTTCGCAGATGAAAATTCGAAGGCTTCTTTTTGAATTCAGCTTTATGCATATGGTTTAAAACTGTTTTATGGGCGATCTTTAGCTCCTGGGCGATACTACATGTCAGTCTTCTTGGATCATTTGAATGAATTTATCGATATTTTCGACGACAGACTTACTTTTGCCAGGAATATTTTTAACATCGAAAATACTGGAACAGAATCGATGAAACCAAAATTGCGCGCAATTGGCTGTGATAGTTTCGGTACCATAAACACCATTTCAGCCGCGCTTGGCTTGCATTTTTTTCGTCCTTGTTAACTTCCATTTTCTACACCCTATAACTTATAACTGAATCGACAATCAAAAAACTGTTAGAGAATTTTTTTTTAGTACGGAATATCACTTTTCCAATGAGCACAAGTCTAAATTAAATTGATCAATACCTTATGAGATATATAGGATTTTTCAATAAGAGTGTATGATTTCTAAGTCACGTTTCGGCCATTTGTGATATATCATGATCCCTCTTTTTTTTTTAATTGTATTCAGTAATGTTTACAATTTCATCATGGAGAGATATACGCAAGAACAACATTTAAAAATTATTCAATTTTATTATCAAAATAATCGTTCTCCAATTGCAACTTTTCGTGCGCTCACTTTTATCTGAGTTTTTTTTTTTTATGTTACACATAGACATGAGAACACAGTCACTCCTATGGAGCATATAGCGGCACTAGAGACTCTGTGAATTCTCTCCATCTGCTTCTGTCCTGAACCAGCCCCTTCACTTCCGACCATGATTTGCCAGTCTGTTGGTGTTCGCGCTCGACTGACCTTCTCCAAGTGGTCCTTGGACGTCCTCTGCTGCGATTGCCCTGTGGGTTCCAATCTAGTGCCATCCTTGCTATGTCCGTAGGTGGTTTTCGCAAGGTGTGGCCAATCCAACTCCATTTCCTGCGTTTGATGTTATCTAGCAGGGGTATTTGCTTCGTGAGAAGAATTAGCTCATCGTTCGTTATCCAGTTCGGCCAGAAGATCTTGCTTATACGCCTTAAGCATCTGTTCACAAATGCCTGAGGCTTACGGGTCGTGCTGTCTGTTACTTTCCATGTTTCGCAGCCGTACAGCAGGACTGGCTTGACGTTTGAGTTGAATATTCGAAGTTTGAGTGCTATGGAGAGATGATTGGAACGCCACACGTTCCCAAGTGAGGTGTACGCTTGTCGCGCCTTGTTGATGCGCGTTTGGATGTCTATTTCAGTTCCACCATCCTTGCTGAGCATGCTGCCAAGGTAACAGAACTTTTTGACATCTTCAACTTGGGTACCGGGTAGCATCAAGGGTCACTCGCAGGTGGCGCCGACACG
Organism: Atherix ibis; assembly: GCA_958298945.1. NCBI lineage: Eukaryota > Metazoa > Arthropoda > Insecta > Diptera > Athericidae > Atherix > Atherix ibis. The sequence continues at coordinate 85,328,583 of OY282607.1, forward strand.
CATCAATGTGGTCTTCTTGATGTTGATTCTCATCCCAACTTTTGGCGTTGGAGGCCAGAGCATTCAGTTTCTCCTGAATGCCGTTGAAGGTGTGGGACATGAGGCATATGTCGTCGGCGTAGTCCAGGTCGTGGAGCCTCTCACACAGTGTCCACTGGATACCGTTGCTGGCTGTGCTGTTAGGGCGTTGAAGGACTAGGTCTAAGGCGATTATGAAGAGGATAGGCGAGATTATGCAACCCTGCCTGACTCCTCTCGAGATGTTGAATGTATCGCTGTTTCGTCCCCTGAAACGCACTCCACACGGGGCCTCGCGGTATAGTTCTCGGATGAGGTCAATGATGGCCTGCGGGATGCCCAGTTCATCCAGAGCACTCCAGATGGCGTCGCGGGAAATCATGTCAAAGGCTTTTTCGAAGTCAACGAAGAGAAGATAGAGCGGGCTCTTCCATTCGTTCGACTGTTCAATGATCATTCTTAGGCTGTTGATGTGACTTTCATCTGAGTGGTGCGCTAAATAAACAAAACTGTCGATTCTGGTGCGAAGAAAATCCACAAATTATTCATGAATACCCATTACATTCACCTAAATTGACAGTTTGGTGTGGTTTTTGATCTGGTGGAATCATCGGTCCGTACTTGTTTCGAAATGAAGCTGGTAACACCGTTACTGTCAATGGAGAGCGGTATAGATCGATGATAACCAACTTTTTATGGCCGAAATTGGAAGAAGTTGATCTTGAAAATATCTGATTCCAATAAGACGGGGCTACGTGCCACACAGCACGTGCAAAAACCGAATTATTACTAGAAAAGTTTGGAGATTAGATTATTTCAAGAAATTGTGACATTGAATGGCCTCCAAGAAGTTGTAATTTAACACCATTAGATAATTTCTTGTGGAGTTATTTGAAGTTATTCGTCTTTAGCAATAAACCAGACTCTCTTCAAGCTTTAGAAGTTAATATTGAACGTACTATTCATGACATACGACTTGATTTAGTGGAAAAAGTGCTCGAAAATTGGGTTCATCGAATTCGTTCCTACAAAAGAAGTCATGGAGACCATTTGAATGACGTTTTATTCAGAACTTAATTGTATCGATTGTACTTCCCATTAAATAAAAAATATTTGAATTTCCTCAACAATTACAATAATATACAATATTTAAAAAAAAAAAAAGAAATCATATTACTCTTATTCGAAAACCCTTTATATCACTAACTGATATCTAGCGAAAAAATTAACGATTTTTTTTTAGTTTTCCAAAATTATTTTCCTAATACTTTCTTTCTGATTTTCCTAATAGCTTTCTTTCTGCTATAAAATTAGTATAAATTTACCTGAAGTTGCAATTGATTAAAAAAAAATAATTATTATCATAGCTCATTGAGAATATTTTTGACTATCGACACAATAATTTGATGCTTTGATAAAATGTTGTAGTTCAAGGATTTTTCCAAAAAAGTCAAAGAAAATGGGTAAAAATAATATTTCACTTTTATATTAATTCTAATGTTTTCATTGATAAAATAAGAAAATAATTGAAAAACTTGATAAAAATCTTAGAAAAAAAAAATAGTTCATTTTTTTGAATAAATAAAAAAAAAAAAGAATAATTTAATAATGTATATTTTTTAAAAAAATGGATATAAATTTTCTTGAAGATATTTCTATTGTTGAATTTATTATTTTTGTTATTTTTTTATGTAACATTAATAGTGAAATGTATATTCTAAGTGCCACGACACTAAAGACGATTTGGCGCCAAAGGGATAAAGTTATATGAAAATTATATTAGAATGGAAAGAAAATTGTTTTTTTTGGAATTAGCGAAGAACCATGCCTCAGTAGTATTCGAATCCACGACTCCTCGGATGATAGCACGGCACGCTCATGACTATGCTACTATTACCTATTACCTATTTTTTGTGAAAGGGCCACCAGACCTCGCCAGACGCTTTCGCATCCATCTGCTCAAGCAGTCTGATGGTCCGCCCGCCTATATTAGTAGCACAATGGTCTGGGTAGGGAGGGGGAGAGGATAAGGAAATAGAAGGAAAGTGGTGAGGAAATTAGCGTAGGACCATTGTGCTTTAGTGGGATTCGAACCCACGACCCCTTTGCCAGATAGTCTCAGTACGCTATCGACTGAGCTACCGAGGCCGGCGACTATGCTACTATGAGACTATAAGATCCTCAAAAAAAAATACTATACAAATATTCATATTAACCATAAAAATCTTAGAATTATTAAAAATTTATTACTAAAAATAATGAGACTGGGAGCGAGCTGGTAACAATGAAGGTTTTCCCTCCTTACAGCTTGTACGTTAGTCCTTTTTAGACGCGTAGTACCTACACGATCCTCTGGAAGGTGATATGTGAAGCTGTATGCCATTACAAAAAATGGAACATCAAAGTTTGGAGCAACTACGAGGGTCATTCAACAAGTACTTAGCCTACAAAAGAAAAACGAAAATTTTTGGAAAGGTGGCAATTTATTTTTCCACATAATCTCCTTCAAACTCGATACACTTGGCCCAGCGATGCTCTAACTTTTTTAACCCGTCCAAAAAATACATTTTCTTGATGGAAGCAAAATAGGCCTCCGTGGTGACGATGACCTCCTCATTCGACCCAAATCTATTCCCGGCGAGTGATTTTTTCAGGTTTGGAAACAAAAAGTAGTCACAGGGGGCCAAATCTGGACAGTACAGTGGATGGGGCAGCAATTAGTAGCGCAATTCGACCAATTTGGCCATGGCGACGGCGGAGGTGTGAGCCGGCGCGTTGTCGTGGTGGAACAGCACTTTTTCTTCGCAAAGCGGGGCCGCGTTTTCGTCAGTTCGACGTCAAATCGGCCCAATAAGTCAGCATAGTAGCGCCCCGTGATTGTTTTACCCTTCTCGAGGTAATCGATGTGGATCACACCTTGTGAATCTCAGAAAACGGTAGCCATCACCTTTCCAGCCGATCGAGCAGTCTTCACCTTCTTCGTAGCACGTTCGCCGGGTGAAGTCCACTGTTTCGACTGTTTCTTGATCTCTGGTGTGTACCAGTGAATCCATGTTTCGTCGACGGTCACGAAACGACGCAAGAACTCCGCTGGATTGCGCTGAAACAGCGCCAAACACGTCGCCGATGTGGTCTCACGGTTGCGCTTGTTTTCCGGTGTGAGCAAACGCGGCACCCATCGCGCCGACAGCTTTCTCATGCCCAGTTCTTCGTGTAGAATATGATGCACCGTTCCTACTGCGATGCCCACATTCTCAGCTATCTCGTGAACCTTCAATCGACCGTCTGCCACATGAGATCGTGGACTTTTTTAACGCAGCCGTTTTCGGGGCACCTGGGTGTGGCTCATCAAAAACCGACGTGCGGCCACGAACAAACTCGTTGAACCAATTCTTGACGGTCGCCATCGAAGGAGAAGAGTCACCATACACAGCATCCAAGCGATCTTTGATTTCGCTGCGCATTTTCCCTTCCAAAAACAAGAATCTAATCACCGAACGATATTGTTCTTTTTCCATTTTTGTGCAACCGACCGACACGCTCGCTTTCAAAGGCTCTCAAAACAAAACTAATGAAGGGAATCGATTGAAACTTTGACAGTAGGCTACTAAAAGAATGTGCTGCACGATGGTAAATTTCTTTTGTGACAGCAGTTCCATCGGGCGGTGAGACTAAGTACTTGTTGAATGACCCTCGTATGTATCATTAAAAATTTTCGATGGAATAAAATATTTTTGGAGGGTTGAGAAGCAGTGAATGAGGAACCACGTTCAGGAAGGTCCTCAACATCTAAAACTGATGAAAATATGCACCAAGTGAGAGCTCCTGTCAGGTCAGACCGTCGATTAAAATTGAAGCCTTTGAGTACCTGTCCAATGGTACAGAAAAGAGGTTCTGTGCCTCAGATCAGAGCTTTACATTTTATAAAGGAATCATTAGGAGGCTCAAAAAAAAGTTCGCCGTGTCAGATTGGACATTACTGTTAGTTGAATGCTTCAGTATGACTTTGCTCCTTGGTACAACGGCTACATGGCTCCCTAGCTCCCTCAAATCACATTCACCCCACCCTTAACCTATTTTCCTGATCTTAGTTAGTCCATATGACTATTTTATTGCTCTTCAAAATAAAAAAAATCACTTGAAAGGACATTATCTTGGTACTGCCGATAACATCCAAAGAAGTGTAATCAAGGAGATGAAGGCAATTCTAGTTAAAGACTTCGTATACTATTACGATAAGTAAAAACAATGCCTCCACTGATCTGTAACTGTCTTTAGGAACTGCTTTAAAGCGAGACCTTGTACATTTGGTTGAGTGTATCTTATGAATAGATATAATAAAAAAAGAGGAGCAAAAAAATACAGAATAATTTATGGAGAACATTCTAGTGTAATAAGGATTTATTAAAAATGTATGCTTCAATTTGTTAGCCATATTAGATGGACCCATTAGGCAATACTATAATTTTGACAGGTATTATCTGACAGCTGTCATATAATAATGTTTATAAAACTTTCGGGCAAGCAAATTTTTCAAATGAAGCAGTAAACACTACTTAAACATGCTGAAAACATTATTTTTTTAAAGATGAATGTTATCAAGCAACAATCGTCGATCAGGAGTGTTATCGGGCTAATGATAACCGATGTTTTGATGCCAACTATTCATGAAAATGATGTGGATCATTTCAAGATGGCGCTTCACCTAGACAGCTTGTAGAAAAATGTTGATTTTTAATGATTTCTTCATTTACCTGATTTGACGCCGCCAGACTTTTTCTGCATCAACAAGCCAAGGATCTGAGACAAATTAAAGGCCAATATCCACCACGAAAAAAGCCGCCATATCGGCCGAAACACTTGAAAATGTAATGGAAAATGCCGAAAAATGGACAAATTAAACCATTCGAGCTGTGGCCGACCACTTACGCAATATCATATTAAAAAAGTGATTAAAACAAATCTCCTTAAATTATATAATTTTTTATATAAAGAGCAAAAATGTGTTTTTTTTTAAATGATTTTTTTTTTGCAGAAACAAATGAGTCACGCATCACGTATTTGTCATTTTTATGTTGTAATATTTAAATTATAAAAAAAATGTTCAAACAATTTTCACGTGATTTTTGTAAATAAATTAAATGCCAAATATTTTTTTTTCTTTTTTTTTTGTATTACATGTGTTTGCTTAACTATAATATATATATTTTTTTATCATTATATCTTATTTCTTTTACAATACGAACAATTTTTTATCGAAACAAAATTATTTTACTACGAAAAATTGTAAAGCAGTTTTTTCTTTTGTAAAATAATAAAAAAAAAATGTCCACAAAATCAATAAGATACTCTGATTTTAGTAATTATATAATATTTAAAGAGTTTTTCTTTTTAAATTCGTTTTGATATAATAATTTTGGGTATATAAATATCAAATCAGGTAAATTGTTTTTTTCTTCTTTAAATAAATTAATTTATAATTTTATGATATTTTTTCACTATAGTTTTTGTTAGTTATACTTATTTAAATTATTAAAAATCCTATAAAAATGATAAAGTTTGCAAAAAAAAAACAAAAAAAAATTAAAGAATTTCTATAAAAACATTATAAATAAAATTGATAAAATTTTTTTTCATTGAAATTTTTGCGAAACATTTTCTCAATTGTACTATAAAAAGTTAAATGTGCAAAATTTTTACCCTTAAAACATACAAAAACATAAAAATATAATTAATTTATTAATAAAAGAACGAGAATTTAAAATAATATAACTTTTGAAGGTAAAACATTTTTTTTTGGCAACAGATTTTTAAAATGTCATAATATGTTTTTTTTTTTAATTTTTATAATTTAAAGCATAAAAAAAAAGAATAAAATTAATTTATATTTGTATGAAGAAAAAAAATTAAAATTTTAGCATATTCTGTAAATTTTTTTTTTACAATATTTAAATAACAAGAATTCGACAAACATAAAAGAATACTTTCGAAATAAAAAATATGTGACGATATCTTAAACAAGAATTTTAACTACAATATTATCTTTATTAGATTTGAAGATTTTTCTTTAAGGAAAAGAATTGCAAAAAATAGTCATTTTTATTTTTTGTTTGTTGAAAATATGTGTGCAAACTAATTTATTATTAATAATATAGTTTTTTTTCTTCCATAACTACAATAATATTACATGGTTGTTATTTAATTACCTTCAATATCAAATATGAAAAATAATTATGATAACAGAAGAGGATCGAATATTGATAAATTCAATTTTTACAGTAAATGATCTCTGATTAGAATACGAGTAGATAAGTTATAAAATCAATATGGACTTAGACAATAGAGTTTTTTTTTAATAGAAATGTCCTCTACTACAATAGTATCTAAGGTATAATCTTAAAATTTCTTTAGTTGGCAAATATTTATTAAGATCCTCCGTTATTCATTGAATAAAAATTTCTTTACTTTCAAATAATAATCGATATTAATAATCATGATCTTATCAAAAATAAATGAAATATTTTTTAAGGTGAGGTTAATGGCTTATTTTAATTTTTTCTTATTATTATAGCTTTTTCTTTTTGGTAATATATATATATATTTTTTTTTTTAGAATATTTATATAAACTTCCATCGTAATACCAAAATAATTTTAAATACGATTTGGAGCTTTTTTATGAGATGATTTTATATATTTTGAATATGTGATATTTTAAGATATGCCCAATTGAATCAAAAGCAATCAAAAGTATCTTATTTTATTTAAACTGGTAACTGTATTTGTTTTAATTATCGATTAATTTAATGTAAATATTTTTTTTATACATACAAGTATTTTTACCAGGTGTATAAGCTTAAATCCGCTGTTTTTTTGGTAAAAAAAACATGCTTTTTTCATAGAAAACAAAAACAAATTTATTCAAAGTGCTCGTCCTCGCTAGCTACAAATTTTTCCCATCCAAAAAAATTCCTTCTCTTTCGAGGCAAACCACTCATCAAGCCATTTTCGGACATCTTCGTAAGAATCGAAGTGCTGCTCAGCGAGCGCGTGGCTCATCGACGAAAACAGGTGGTAGTCGGAAGGGGCTAGGTCTGGTGAATAAGCGGGGTGGGGTAGCACCTCCCAGTTGAGTGTCTCCAAGTAGTTTCGGACCATTTTTGACGTGTGTGATGATGCCTTGTCGTGGAGGAGAATCAGCTTGTCATGTCTTTGTTGATAATCCGTCCTTTTTTCACGCAGAGCACGTTGCAATTTGATCAGTTGTTGGTGGTAGCGGTGGGCATTGACAGTTTCACTAGGTTTCAACATCTCATAGTAGACGATACCCTGCTGATCCCACCAAACGCACAGCATCGTCTTCCGTCCGAAGCGATTTGGTCTTGGGGAAGATGTTGACGGTTGGTCGGGACCAACCCACGATTTTTTGCGTTTAGAATTCTCAAAATATATCCACTTTTCATCGCCTGTCACAATCCGATGCAGGGACGACTTTGTTTTTTGTCTGGCGAGCGAGATTTCGCATGTGTTTTGGCGTTGCTCCATTTTCCAATCTTTTCAATCTTCCCCATGACACGCAGACGCATGGAAATGGCACACCCAATGGCTCCACGAGCATTTTATGCAATTGGGTATCGTCTTCGTCCAGCAGAGCCTGAAATTAATGGTCCTTAACCTTCCTAGGCCGATTTTCACGCTTCTTGTCCCACAAGTCAAAATTGCCGTCTTTGAACAGACGAAACCAATCTCGGCACGTTGTTTCCGATAAAGCACTGTCACCATAGGCCTCCATAAGCATTCGATGGAATTCGGCAGATGATTTCTCCAAATTTAAGCAGAAAAGCAGAGCTTCCCGCATATGCTCTTTTTCTGGCACAAAACTAGACATGATTACCAAAGGAAAAATGTATGTTGTTGTACGAAATTACTGACAATGTGCACTGATTAATGTTGACAGATGTCAAACTCATAAAAAAAAGTATGGCGTGCCCATGGTAGCTTAATACGCTCATTCACGCCATCTATGATCAAACAGCGGATTTAAGCTTATACCCCTAGTACATGTTTTTAGTTTAAATATTTATTATCATTTTTCATATAGAGAGTCGTCTTATTTATTTATACTTAATTTAAATGAATTTAATTATTTCTTAAGAACAGTTTTTGATTGATTCTATTTAAATGGAATTATTTCTTGTTGGTAAAAAATTCAAAGTAAATGGATGGCTCAGAAAAAGTCTCTCTAATTAGAGATTATAAAAAAAAAAAATAATAATGTGTATATATATTTTTTAAGTACATAAAAAAAAATCCTATAAAAACCAAATATTTTTTTCACAAATCATATTTTAATAGTGCGAATAAATTGATTTATAAGAAAAATTAGTAATAAATGAACTTTTTGAATAAGTCATAGGACAAGAACACTTACAAATTAACTTTTAATAATTAAAAGTTTTTATTTATCAAAAAAAAAAAATACACACATTTTTTAAGAAAAATAATTTTTTTTTTTTTTTTAATGAAAAAAGACAAAATTCTTTTCAAGTTTATTACCTTTTTTTCACAATTTATTCTGTTATGTTAAAAAGTAACTACAATGAAGCGCGATTTATTCTTGCAAATAGAAAATTTATTTGAAATTTTATCTTCAACCTATAAGAAAATAATTTTCCAACACTTTCGCTTAAGAACCTAAAGTAATATACCATTAAAACTCCCACTTTTACTATGATTTGTAGATATATAATATGAGTTATGTAAAAATTCTTGATTTCTTCCATCTTGCTGATGATACTCGTAGTTCATACAATATAATGCGAATACGTGTACTTTGAGTACGCATACCTTTTATAATTTATATGCTTTAAGGTAGGTATATATGTGTACTTTAAGAACTAAGCTGAGGCTAATAACCTAAATGGAATTTTACTATAAATAAATCTTTGGTAATGCTTAAATTATAAACAAGATGAATGAGAACGCACCACAGACTGACTATACGCAAATATAATTATATCATAATAATGAATTACATACTTTTGATTTGATAACTTGTCGAAAGAAACCAGTTTCCTTAAATTAAGTTCTTTTCTCCCATAATAAATATTTACTGATATTCACAGTTGACCTGAAACGGTCTTGTTTCATTTCATTAAATTTTGTACATTACTGATAATCATAGGTTTGTTAATAAATGCTCGTAGTCTGCAATATCCGAAAGGTGAAAAAAAACCTTAATCATACAAACTAATATATACGAGTATATATAAAAAAAATGATCAAGAAAATTGTGCAATAAGATACTATCGATATAATAGTAAAATAAGATTCAATCATTTGATACTTTTTTCTTGTACTCGTAAGCAGAAGTACCATAACAACACGGAGGCTATATATTTTTTAGAGTCAAGGAGAACATATAGTATATATTATATGTACAATCGTACTCGTTGGTGCAGTTAATCCAAAAAATCACTTGGTACTTGGCATTTTAAACTTAATCTTTTTCTCTATTATTGCCTGTATTGATGATTCTTTTTTGTTGGTATCTTATTATTGTATTTATCTAAATAAAGAAATACTTTTCAATCTATTATATTTAATATGGTTTTGGTTGTTTCATTAATCATTCTTTAAAATGATACAAGGGAACAGTTATTTAAAAATGCACAAAACAAAAACAAATGGTGAACTTTTTACTTAATAAATAATTGCTTATCGTTTTATGATTGTTATTAATATTTGGGCAAAAATGAAAATGTTTTTGTTAAATTTAAAATTCATTTATTTCTCTCAATATATTGTTCTGTTGAATATGATTTATTAAATTTTATACTAATCACACCACAGACAGATGAATATCGAAGAAAATAACCATTTTCAATATGTCATTAATTGTTCAACAAATGCTGTGGTGAATTCGTTTATTCCCTTGGTTCTGAACTATGCTAATTGAAAATTATTTTCTTTTCATCAAAAAATCGCAATATATTTATCCTGCTTAATGGTTGAGATCTATGATAAGTAGCCTAATTTTGTAATGGGTTAAAGTACATAATAATTGAAGAAGATATCAAAAAACGGTCATTTTTACATACGAGGTCTGTTCAAAAAGTATCGGGAATTTTGTGTTTTTTCAAAAATTGTCCTCTTTAAAGTAATCCCCACCAGATATTATACACTTGTGCCAACGCTTTTTCCAATCCTCGAAGCACTTCAGAAAATCATTTTTTATGATCTTGTTCAGCTTCTCCTTAGATGCCGTCTTTATCTCCTCAATCGTAGCGTAGCGTCGTTCTTTCATGGGGCTCTTCAGTTTCGGGAACAAGAAAAAGTCACAGGGGCCAGATCTGAAGAATACAGTGGCTGCGGCATTATTAGTGTGTTGTTGTTGGCCAAAAATGGCAAAAGCTAATTTTTGTTCTTCCACAAATTCGGGCGTTTCTGGCGGATTGCTTCGCGCAACTTGCGCATAACTTGCAGGTAATATTCCTTATTCACCGTTCTACCCTGTGGCAAGTCTGTTGTTTCAGCACCCAATCTGTTGTTTCAGCACCCAATCGATATAAAATGTCTGTTCAAAAAGTCTCGCACATTTTGAATTTCCGCGGGTTACGTATATTCGATTTTCGATTTTTTTGTGGCGTTATGTTGGTACTCATGTCTCTCACTTATGCCGACAAGTTCTGCCATTTTGAATGTTCTGTCAATTTTTGATAGCTGCTTTGCTTGCACGTGTTTTGGCTCGTCTTAGATTTTTGCCAATTCCATAAAATGGATCAAAGAATCTGTTTCGGGAACAAGAAAAAGTCACAGGGGCCAGATCTGGAGAATACGGTGACTACGGCATTATTAGTGTGTTGGTTTTGGCAAAAAAATCGCGCACAAGCAACGATACGTGAGCAGGGGCGTTATCATGGTGCAAAAGCCAAAATTTGTTCTTCCACAAATCCGGGCGTTTCTGGCGGATTGTTTCGCACAACTTGTGCATAATTTGTAGGTAATATTCATTATTGACCGTTTTACTCTATGGCAAGAACTGTAAGCAAAACCTTTACATTCGACCGAACTCGGCGCTTTTTACCGGTCTTGGCTCGTGCGGCAGCTTCCATTAGGATGATTGACCTTTGGTTTCTACGTCATAACCATAAACCCACGATTCGTCACCAGTTATAACCCTCTGGAGCAAATTTGGGTCGTCTTGGACAGAGTCCAAATCGAAATTGAGCAAAAATCAAAGACGAGTCAAAACACGTGCAAGCAAAGCAGCTGTCAAAAATTAACTGAACATTCAAAATGGCCGAAATCGAAATTCAAAATTCACCATACTTTTTGAACAGACCTCGCATATACTAACTAATTAGAGTAAAAAGGGGATGAATAATATATGAAATTATTTTATTTTTGTGTCTGTATTACTAATAAAATATTATAAAAAAATTTTCTTAAAATATTTTTTCTAAAATGAAAAGAAAAAACTAATTTTTAAAAAATTCTTAACAAAAAATTTCAGTATCTTATTATATAATCAAATTATAAAATTGTTTTTAGGGACTATAAATTAGATATTAAAATATATTTATTCTAAAAAAGAGGCTGTTGTTAAAAGTTATTTTTTTAAAGTTTTTATAATAATGAAAGCTATAGAGATAATTTTAGAAGGTTCTTTATCTATAATAATGCTAAAGGGTTATTCAATTTTTGCTTTTGAAAATAACATTAAATAAAAGAAACTTTAAATTTAGATTTGATGAACTGCGGGATTATAGCCTCAAAAGAAATCTTCTAATCCATCTTAACTTGGATTAAATAACTCAAATGATAGCTTCTTTTCTATCTACTCGTATTTAAGGAGGCAATCGTCAATACCATATGCACGCTGGTTGAGCAAAAGAGCTTGATGCTGAACTGTTTTAAAATGCATCTAAAAATCACTGTTCGATCTATTGGAACGGAAGTCATATTGACGGTCATTGGGGTGCTTCCGTGATTCAATATATTTGATTAGCCACTAGTATATCAGCATTTCCATGACCTTAACGAAGAATAGAATTAATAGAAATGAATATTTTTCAGGTTTTGCTTCAAAAGTGGGGATTTACATTGAAGCTGAAGTCAATTAATATATTTTCAGGCATTTTATTTAGGATCTAAACAAAAAAGTTCTCATGAAAAGATGCATATAAGGTCTCTATTTAGAAATTGATCTCGTACTTTGGAAAGTAAATACAAAAAAAAATAACATTATTTATTGGTTGCTATAAAGTATCTTTCAGAACTCGATCCTTTTGAGGTAATTTTTGATGATTTTTTCCGAACGTTTTAGGCTGTAATTCAGCCTACACGTGTACTTGATGGCTGCTGGTTTTTCAATGTTCTTAAGTTTGTAGATTGTCAGCGTCAATAAGAACAAGTCAAATGGCGTTAACTTGCACCATCTTTAAGGCCAATTGATATCACAAAATATCGAAAGTACGTGTGCTGGGAGCTTTTAGTGCAATTAATCTAAAATTTATCAATTTGTGACAAAGTTTTGTTAAAATCACATATGATCCAGATTTAAATCTTTACCAGGTATATAAGCTTAAATCTGCTGTTTTTTTCATAGAAAGCAAAACTAAATTTATTGAAAGTACTTGCCCTTGCTAGCTACACATTTTTCCCTTGCTAGCTACACATCTCTCGGGCAATTTGTGGATACCACGCTAAAAAATTCCTTCTCTTTCGAGGCAAACCACTCATCAAGCCATTTTCGGACGTCTTTGTAAGAATCGAAGTGCTGCTCAGCGAGCGCGTGGCTCATCGACGAAAACAGGTGGTAGTCAGAAGAGGCCAGGTCTAGTGAATAAGCGGGGTGGGGTAGCATCTCCAAGTTGAGTGTCTCCAAGTAGTTTTGGACCATTTTTGACGTGTGCGATGGTGCGTTGTCATGGAGGAAAATCAGCTTGTCATGGCTTTGTTGATAATGTCCTTTTTTCACGCAGAGCACGTTGCAATTTGATCAGTTGTTGGTGCTAGCGGTGGCCATTGACAGTTTCACCAGGTTTCAACATCTCATAGTAGACGATACCCTGCTGATCCCACCAAACGCACAGCATCGTCTTCCGTCCGAAGCGATTTGGTCTTGGGGAAGATGTTGATGGTTGGCCGGGATCAACCCATGAAATCTTGCATTTAGGATTCTCGAAATATATCCACTTTTTATCGCCTGTCACAATCCGAAGCAGAAATAACTTTCTTTTTTGTCTGGCGAGCAAGATATCGCATGTGTTTTGGGGTCACTCCATCTGCCTATCGTTCAATTCATGCGGCACCAATTTTCCGATCTTTTCAATCTTCTCCATGGCACGCAGACGCTTGGAAATGGCTGGTTGAGTAACACCCAATTGCTCCGCGAGCATTTTTTACGATCGGGTATCGTCTTCGTCCAAAACAGCCTGCAATTGATGGTCCTCAACCTTCCTAGGCAGATTTTCACGCTTCTTGTCCCATAAGTCAAAATTGCCGTCTTTGAACCGACATGATTACCAAAGGAAAAATGTATATTGTTGTACGATATTGTTGACAATGTGCACTGATTAATTTTGACAGATGTCAAACTTATAAAAAAATGGCTCACTCACGCCATCTATGACTAAACAGCGGATATAAGCTTATACACTTGGTAAGTTTGGACCAAAAAAAAAAAAGATAATTAACGGTTTTAACGCTCAAAACTGACGTAACGGTCTCTTATTTTTAAACGAAAACGAGCTAATAACACTTTCATGCCAAAGTTCATACCATACAATCATTTTTTGTAGATACAATGGATATTTTGCATTCAACTGTGGATTTTTAGAGCCTCATACATAGTAATTTTTTTTATTTAACTTATCCAATGAAGGGGAAATCAGTCTCATTACTGAAGAAAATTTAGTTCGAATCGTGAAAGTTTTTACAATTTTATCGATTAGCTAAATAGTTAAACTATTAATAAAATAAAATAACAAACTTGCATATAAATAATTGTTACCTTAAAAAATATATATATTTGACAGCTGTCAAATTATAATAATAAGGTTGTTTTTTTGAAACTATTAAATAGATAATCCTACACTATCTATCATCTTAGGTATCATAGTGTTAAATTATTATAATTTTAAGAAATATCTTTTATTGGAAAATGAAAATATTTTTAATAAAAGTTCGTGACTGTTAAAAATACTCACCTATAAAATTAAAAGAAAAAAACTATGCTATTCGGAACTGATCAAATAAATAATGACGTTAATATTATTTATTGTTAAAAAAAGATATTTATTTACTATTTATATATTTAAAAGAAATAATAAGTATTCAAAAACTCATCACACAATGGAATTTATTTCATTGACGATAAAGCTGGATGCATAAATAAGTTCAGCAATTTAATTTACGTATATTGTCTACAAATGGACACAGTAAAATTGATGTTCTTTTTTTTTTAAATAAATTTATTCAGGTGACAAAATTGCATTCAATTTTTTCTGATGCATTTAAGATTATTTAAATTTTTGAAATGCTCATAATATACAATAGATTTGAAGGTATTTTTATATTTTAAGAGCTTTTTTTAAATTTTGAAAAAAAAATTAAGTTAAAATTAAGCACGTAAATTTGTTTTATTATAAACATTATGTTTTACCTTTAATATCTCTAAATGTATAGTATAACAATTATAAAAAATATAAATTGTATTCAAATTTAAATATTTTTGGATTCGTTTTATTCAAATTACAGACCGAAAACAAATTATATGGAAACGAATTTTCCACTTCCGATTTCGAATTGCCATTATATCGGCCAATTGGACTATTGAATGTCAAGTGAATATTATTTTTGATCGAGGTTTTGATACCATTTCGGAAATTCATTTTCCATGAAGATCAATTTGGAAAAGTCAACAACACTTTTTTTGTTTATTCAAGTTCAATAATAATTCAATATTCTAAACGTGAATTATTAGCGTTGTGCTATCGTTTCGAACTTACATGTATAAAAACAAACATTATGTTGATTTAAATCATTATATTTTCGTTGATATACTGTAAATAAATACTGTGACGGATTTATTTATCTTTAGAGAATAGTTTAAATATTTCGAAAATAATAAACACGACTGTACATGGGCATGTACTCGTATTATTATTTTTGACAAATTTTATATGCACTCGTACTTGACCTAGTATGACTTCTACAATAAGATATGATCAAGTTTTACTATAGCCTTATTGCAATTAATTTTTGTAATAATTATATTTATATAATTTTTCAAGGTTGTTTGATGATGACCTTTTAATTATTCAGCTTGCAGAAAATTTTAATATTTATACAACAAAAGGAAACTATCCAAAAATGTTTGATAAAAAATATTTCTAAAAAAATGTAGGATAGCGAAAAATATTTAGTGAAAAATTTTTACTGGAAAATGTTAACTGAACATTTTTTACTAAAAATGTTTACCGAAAAATGTTTATTATTTGCTTTAAAGAAAAATCTTCAAATATAATAACGATAATTCCATAATACTAATAGTTAAAATTCTTGTTCAAAATATTGGTACTCTTTTTTCTAAAAAATTGTTACTGAATAAGTTTTACTGAAGGTATTTTTACTGGAAAATAATTACCGAAGAAATTTTTACTGGAAAATTTTTCCCGAAGGAATTTTTACCGAAGAAATTTGTACTGGAAAATTTTTATCGACAAAATTTCGATCGAAGAAACTTTTATGGAAAAAATTAATTATTACTGACGAAATTTTTACTGAAAAATTTTCACCGGAGAAATTTTTACCGAAGAAATTTTTACCGAGGAAATTTTTGCCAAAAAACTTTTTACTGAAGAAATTTTTGTCGAAAAATTGTTTACTGAAGAAATTTTTACTGAAGAAATTTTTACCGAAGAATTTTTTACTGGAAAATTTTTACCGAAGAAATTTGGAAAATTTTTACCGAAGATATTTTTGCTGGAACATTTTTACTGAAGAAACTTTTATCGAAAAAATTTTGACTGGAAAATTTTTGCCGAAGGAATTTTTACCGAAGAAATTGTCTGAAGAAATATTTACTGGAAAGTTTTAACTGAAGAAATTTTTACACAAAAATGTTTACTGAAAAATTTTTACTGAAAAAATTTTTACTGAAAAATGTCTAGTGAAGAAGTTTCTACTGAACAATTTTTACGAAGAAATTTTTAGCGAAGAAATTTTTACTGTAGAAATTTTTACTGGAAAGTTTTTACTAGGGAACTTTTTGCCGAAAATCATTTTACTGAAAAATTTTTACTGGAGAAATTTTTACCGAAGAAATTATCTGAACAAATTTTACTGGAAAATTTTTACCGAAGAAACTTTTATTGAAGAAATTTTGACTGGAAAATTTTTGCCGAAGGAAATTTTACCAAAGAAATTTTTACTGAAGAAATTTTTACTGGAGAAATTTTTACTGTAGAAATTTTTACTGGAAAATTTTTACTGGAAAATTTTAACTGAAGAAATTTTTACTGAAGAAGTTTTTACTAAAAATTTTTACTCGAAAATTTTTACCGAAGATATTTTTGCTAGAACATTTTTACCGAGGAAATTTTTACTGGAGAAATTTTTACTGGAAAGTTTTTACCGAGAAAATTTTAGCCGAAAAACTTTTTACTGAAAAATGTTTACTGAAAAATTTTTACTGAAGAAATTTTGACCGAAGAAATTATCCGAACAAATTTTACTGGAAAATTTTCGAAGAAATTTTTACTGAAAAAAATTTTATCGAAGAAATTGTCCGAAGAAATTTTTTCCGAAGGAATTTTTACCGAAGGAATGTTTACTGAAGAAATTTTTACTAAAGAAGTTTTTGCTGAACAATTTTTACTGAAGAAATTTTTGGCGAAGAAATTATCCGAAAAAAATGTTACTGGAAAATTTTTACCGAAGCAATTTTTACTGAAGAAATTTTTACTGGAGAAATTTTAACTGAAACATTTTTACATAAGAAATTATCACCGAAAAAATTTTTACTAAACAATTATTTAGCAAAGAAAATTTTACAGAAAAAATTTTCACCGCAGAAATTTTTATCGAAGAAATTTTTACTGAACAATTTTTAGCGGAGAAGTTTTTACTGAGCAATTTTTAGCAAACAACTTTTTAGCAAAAAAATTTTTACCGAAAAAATGTTTACTGATAAAATTTTACAGGAAAAATATTTACTGCAAATTTTTACGGGGAAAATGTTTAGTGAAGAAGTTTTTACTGGGAAAATTTTTACTGAAGAAATTTTTGCCGAAGAAATTTTTATCGAAAAAATGTTTATTGATAAAATTTTACCGAAAAAATTTTTACTGCAAATGTTTACTGAAAAAATTTTTACTGAAGAAGTTTTCACTGAAGAATTTTTAGCGAAGGAATTTTTACCGAAGAAGATTTCACCGAAGAAATTTTTACCGAAGTAATTTTTATTGAATTTGCTAAAAAATATTTCATAAAAATGAATTTTTGCATATTTCAGCTCATATTGAAATTTTTTTTCATAAATAATGCTAACATAGAAAATTGTTAGTCAATTTTTAAATTTTATTATGGGAATTTTTACGACTTTCTATTTCTATCATGGGTAAATTAGTTCTAAATAATTTTAATTACTTTATTTTTAATACTAGTACAATTTTTTAAAAAATATTTCAATTATCAGTTCTCCCACATTATTACAGAAAAATATAATAACAAAGATTCAAATTTAAAAAAAAAAAATCGTGTATGAGAAAATTATCATAAGTATTTAACTAAAAATTCTAAAACAAAAAACTTCTCTCGTTGTAGGATAACTAAAAATTTGACATATTTAGAAGAGTGTATGGAAAAAAATGCATTATAATAATAATATTTAAATAATAATTTCTGAAAAGTAATTCTACTTAATAACTTTAAATAGAAATTACTTGAAACTCTTCCTGAAACTCTTCATATCTTCAAACCATAAAATTAATGTTTGCTTAGCTTTAGATAATAAAATACACGTATTCAAGAAAATTATTTTCAATTGAAAATTCTCTTCAAATTCAAATTCTTCTCACAGATTACATCATTTTTAATTACAAAAAAAAATATGGAAAATTGCAATTGCACATTATACAGTCACTGGCAGTTGGGAAAGAATAGAAGAAAAAATGTGACAATGATAACATAGTGTATTTATTTTTTAAATTTCGCACCAAATAGAAGAAAATTTTATACCATAATTTTGTTGATACTACCTTCAGACATAGTCGAGCCATTTAGAAGCAACTTAATCATGGAAATAATATTTATGATCCATAATATAAGTCCTTGAAGTAATATAGAAACACACATCTAATGTGTAGGTTGTTATAATCAGTAAAATTGCAAATGTAAAATAGCTCAATTGAATTGTTCAATACTTATACTCCCCTCTAATGTATGTATCTACACATATGTATGTACTCTATAGTACGCACATAATATGAATCTATGTATTCCTGCAGATAGTATAATAATAATTTCCGAAACGTCTTTTTTCTGTATTTTCAAAAAGAAATAATTTACAGTCAAATAAACGTGATATCAAAAAATTTTACCTAATCGAAAAAACCAAAATAGAAATTCTTGTGTTTGTATTGTGGATGGATAGATGGCATCTGAATAGACGTTCTGTTGTCATCTGCTTTGTCCACAATAATATTGACTGGATGTGTATATTGTTGCGCAATCGTTTTAGTGCAACATCATTCCATTCAACAGTTTGTATTTATTTCGAAACAACAATTGCGGCTAGTTAGTGCAGTAGAGTTTCTATCTTGTTCACAAATGCGATTTTTTCCTATTCAATTTTGCTAGATTTCTAAATTGTTAGTTACGAGCACAATTGCAACTATGATTTTTCATCAATACTACTATAAAATGAAAAATATATATATGTGTATATAATATATAATTTTGTTGTGGTAACATTTATTGAAGAACGGAAAAAACGAAATCACCGTAAAATAAATAAAACGATAATAATAAACATGATAATCTGTTCCGGTCAATTGTATTTACCTGTACTTACCACTTAAACAGTACAAAACTATTCAAATCATTAAAATTAATTCTAGTTTAATTTTAATTAAATTTTGTTTTTAATTCATACAAAAAAAAAATATTTATATAATTTTTTTTGGTATTGTTGTTTGATTGAAATTAAGCTTGTTGTACAATTCAACAAAAAAAATAAAATAAAGAAGAAAAACATCCAAAATATTGTATAAATTAAAAAAATCTGATAAATTTGCATGTGAATTAAAATTTTATTATCTTTAATGAATGTTTGAGTAATTTTTTTTTGACAATTACTATAGATAAAATTTTTTTTCTGAACTCGAATTATATGTTAGCTATTGTAGTTGATTAGATCAATAACTATAATCTAGAATTAAATTTTTTTTAGATATATAAATTGCTGACGGAAATAAATACGTATTTACATATCTTGCATTATAAATTTTTTTTTTTTCTTTATAAAACTTTGTTACGTATATTTTTTAAAATTTTTGTTGAAGGACATTTTTTTTTTCTTTGTAAAATTTGAAATTAATGATAGACTATAATTTATAGTACAATATTATTATACGAGGTCTGTTCAAAAAGTATCGCGAATTTTGAATTTCCGCGGGTTACGTATATTCGATTTTCGATTTTTTGTGGCGTTATGTTGGTACTCATATCTCTCACATATGCCGACAAGTTCGGCCATTTTGAGTGTACAGCTGCTTTGCTTGCACGAGTTTTGGCTCGTCTTCGATTTTTGCCCATTCCAAAAAATGATTCAAAGAATCTTTATCAAATTTTGTGTGAAAAACAAAATTAATTGCGCGGACGCATTCCGAATGTTGACTGTGGCATATGGTGAAGCTTCCTTGGACCGAAGCAACGTTTATCGGTTGTACAAAATGTTTTCAGAGGGCCGAGAAGATGTGAACGACGAAAAGCGTGAAGGACGCCTGAGCACGTCAACAACAGAAGAAAACATTGATCGAATCACCATTAGGGAAGTTGCTGAGGACTTAAACATATCGATTGGCTCGAGCCATTCGATTTTTACCAATGATTTGTGCGTGAGGCGGGTCGCCGCGAAATTCGTACCAAACTTGCTCAATTTCTACCAAAAATAGCATCGCATTAACATTGCTAAGGAACTGTTGGACTCTGTCCGCGATGACCCAAATTTGCTCCCGAGGGTTATAATTGGTGACGAATCATGGATTTATGGTTATGGAGTGGTAATCAAAGCTCAATCATCCCAATGGAAGCTGCCGCACGATCCAAGACCGAAAAAAGCGCCAAGTTCGGTCGAATGTGAAGGTTTTGCTTACAGTTTTCTTCGATTGCATCATGAGTTCTTGGTGCATCATGAGTTCTTGCCACAGGATAGAACGGTCAATAAGGAATATTACCTGGAAGTTATGCGCAAGGTGTGCAAAGCAATCCGCCAGAAACAAAAATTGGCTTTTCCAATTGCGCAAAGCAATCCGACGGATTTGTGGAAGAACAAAAATTGGCTTTTGCCATTTTTGGCCAAAAACAACACACTAATAATGCCGCAGCAACCGTATTCTTCAGATCTGGCCCTTGTGACTTTTTCTTGTTCACGAAACTGAAGAGCCCCATGAAAGAACGACGCATCGAACGAGGAGCTGAACAAGATCACAAAAAATGATTTTTTGAAGTGCTTCGAGGATTGGAAAAACGTTGGCACAACGTCCCCACCAATATCTGGTGGAGATTACTCTGAAGGGGACAAAATAGATATTCATTAATAAATAAATAATTTTTGAAAAAAACACAAAATTCGTGATACTTTTTGAACAAACCTCGTACATTGTTGTTATATTCGAAATATTCTAACAAAAAGTTCCTTGGGCATGAGCCAGAGGACACGATGCAGCGCCATGACCATGAGGCCATTTGGAGATTTTTAAGTGTATCGAACCGGTTAATTTTTGTAGAGCTGTTGGCTTGTTGAAGAAATTCAAAAGCGGACTTGGAAAGGGTATTTTAGAGGCTCCATAATAGAGTGGATCTCATTATAAGAGAAATGTTGGGTAAGGTAACATTCCGTTAGAAGATGAGGGATAGTGAGTTTAACATCACAAGAAGGGCAGATGGGAAAAGGATGGTTTCCGGTGCACTTATCTTCGCTTGGTACATGATCGATCTGCTGCAGCTATCCTACTGCTTATTTTCGTGCAGTTATTTGTTCTTTAACAAATACGGGTGGTTATCCATGATTGGAGTTTCCTGATTGCTGATGGCTTTTTCAGGTGTTTATTCCGCGCTTTTTGTTAAGTAAAGGATAACAGGATAGGAAAATTAAAATAGAACATGCAAAGATATGTGGTATTTGGCAATTAGCGTAGGACCATACCTCAGTAGGATTTGAACCGATTCAGATGATAGTCCAACACAGTAACGACTGTACTACGAGAGTCGTTCAATAAGTCCTTAGAAAAAGATGGAAAAAAACTGTTTTTAAAAAAAAAAAAATTTTATTTTTCAACATAATCTCCTTTTAGCTCTATACACTTTTCCAACCGTTTTTCCAAAATTTTTATCCCGTCCAAAAAATAGGATTTCGGAAGTTTTGAGCAATGATGTCCTCGTTGGAAGTGAACCGTCATCCGCCAAGCCATTTATTCAGATTGGGGAAAAGAAAATAGTCACTCGGGGCCAAATCTGGTGAATAAGCGGGATGATGCAACAATTCCATTTTCAATTCCACAATTTTGGCCATGGAAACAGCGCAGGTGTGCACACGCGTATTGTACTGATGCAAGAGGATTTTTTTCTTCTTCAGATGGGGGCGTTTTTCTTTGATTTCCTCGCTCAACCGTTGCAATAACGACGCGTAATACGCTCCTGTTATTGTTTTTCCTTTTTCCAAGTAGTCGATAGAAATGATGCCCTGCGAATCCCAAAAGACCGTGGCCATCACCTTGCCGGCCGATGGCACAGTTTTTGCATTCTTCGGAGCCCGTTCACCCTTGAAAATCCACTGTGATGACTGTCTCTTCGTTTCTGGAGTGTAGTAGTGTATCTAGGTTTCGTCCACAGTGACATATCGACGAAGGAATTCGGCAGGATTGCGATGAAAGAGTGCCAACATAGCCTTAGAGTCCACTACACGATTGCGCTTATTCTCCTCTGAGAGCAAACGCGGCACCCATCTTGCCGAAATTTTTTTCACAGAAAATTTTTCATGCAAAATAGAAGCGACTGTACCTTGTGATATGCCCGTGGCCTCAACTAATTCGCGCACTTTAATTCGCTGATCGTTCAAAATCAGACCGTGGATTTTGTCGATGATTTCAGGAGCAGACACCTCAATTGGGCGTCCTGAACGATGTTCATCTTTTGTGGATGAACGGCCACGTTTAAATTCATTCACCCAATTGTAAACCATCTCAAACATAGGTGCAGATGTGCCATGAACTGCATCCAACTCGGCTTTGATTTCTTTCGGGCTTAAGCCTTTCAAATGGAGATGTTTGATGACAGCCCTAAACTCGCTTTTTTCCATTGTTATGCACAAATAAATGTTGTTAACTTTAATCGACGATAGAAATTGACCTACGCTATGGATCGAGCTGAAATTTTGACAGATTTCCTGTTGATAATAGTACTTACACTAGCGCAATTTCTCGGACTTTCTAAGGACTTATTGAACGACCCTCGTACCGGGTCTTTCCGAATTCTAAGCAGTTTCTGTGTCCATAAATTTGATAAGGTTCTATTCGATAACCTGGTTGGACAACAAAAGCTTTTACTATTTGTCCAGTTCGTGCGTCTACGCACTGCGTGTCTGTCACTGAAGATAATGATAACACTGCGTGTCTGTCCATGGCTGCGTGTCTGTCACTGAAGATAATGATAACACGATGATTTGGATTGGAAAATAGCAAATAATCATTAAGAAAGAGTTTCCTATAGGAGGACACATCAGTAATTCTTGTTTTGTACCTATCCAGGGATGATAGGTGCAATAGGACAAGAGACATTTTTAGCTCTGTTCTTAAACATGGATTCCAGTCAGTATGAGGAACGGAAGTTTGAAAATTCAGAGTGATGGTAGAGGAATCTTTATTTCAAAATGAGAGATGATTAAAGAAAGGGAAAACGAATTTCTTCTCTATAGAGCGGCGGATATTATATTTTTTTTAACACTTTATAAAAAGTATAGTCAGAGGAGTAAAGGTTTTTGTACAATAAAGTTTTTCTACAAAATTTTAGCCAAAATAAAATAAAATATCTTAAATATATTATATAATTAGGATTTAGATCGGATTTTTTATGATAAGATATATGATTTTTGTATGAACTGTATTGATCAGTATAATTTACACGTCAGCCAATAAGTATACTTATGAGGTGTAATTTTGCAATAAACTGAATCATTCTAGGGAGTAATTAATTTTTAATTAAAATAAGTAAAAAAAATCCTCCAATTTTAATAAATTCACTTTGGTTTTTTTCTGTTTTGTTATCAGTTCAAGTAACATTAGTACTGAAAGGTATATTTTTAACACCACGACGCTAAGAGACATTTGTCGGCACGCTCACAACTGTGCTATCGGGTCGGTTCTAAATTCACAATTTATTTTGAGGTTCCAAAAAAAAAAATACTATATTCATATTGACCATAAAAATGACCATGAAAATCTTACAATTATTAAAAACTTATTACTTAAAATAATACGACTGCGAGTGAGATGGTAACAATGCAGGCTTTCCCTCCTTACAGCTTGTATATTAGTCTTTTCTAGACGCATAGTACAAGTATCAATTTTGGCCAGTACCTACACGATCCTCTGAAAGGTGATATGTGAAGCTGTATACCATTACAAACAATGGAACAGCAAAGTTTGGAGCAAACAATGGAACAGCAAAGTTTGGAGAACATTAAAAATGTTCAGTAATATAAAATATTTTTGGAGGGTTGAGAAGCAGTGAACGAGAAAGCATATTCAGGAAGGCCTTCAACATCAAAAACTAATGATAATGTGCACCGAGTGACAGCTCTTATCAGGTCAAACCGTCGATTAAAATTGAATCATTTGGGAGACTCAGAAAAAGGGTTCTTTGCGTCAGATCAGACGTTGCTGGTAGTTGAATGCTCCCCCCACCCTTCACCTATTCTCCTGATCTTATTTTGTCCAATTGACTAATTTATTACTGCCAATAACGTCCAAAGAAGTGTAACTAAGGAGGTGAAAGAAATTCTAGTTAAAGACTTCGTGTACTGTTACGATAAGTAAAAATAATGCCTCCACTGATTTGTAACTGTCTATAGGAACTACTTTAAAGTGGGACCTCGTAAATTTGGTTGGAGCAAATATACTATAATCATTGATGGAGAACAATCAACTGTAATAAGAATTTGTTAAAAAGTTAGCCATATTAGATCGCCCCATTAGGCAACATTATAATTTTGACAGGTTTTGTCTGACAGCTGTCATATAATAACGTTTACAAGACTTTCGGCCAAGCAAATTTTTCAAATTAAGCAGTAAACACTACCCGAACTTGCTGAAAATATTATTTTTTGAAGATGAATGTTATCAAGCAACAATCGTCGATCAGGAGTGTTATCGGGCTAATGATAACCGATGTTTTGATGCCAATTATTCATAAAAATGATATGGATCATTTCAAGATGGCGCTTCACCTAGACAGCTTGAAACACAATCGATTTTTTAAAGCCATTGTTCCCTGGTCGTATGATATAGAAAAATGTTGATTTTTAATGATTTCTTCATTTACCTGATTTGACGCCGCCAGACTTTTTCTGCATCAACAAGCCAAGGATCTGAGACAAATTAAAGGCCAATATCCACCACGAAAAAAGCCGCCATATCGGCCGAAACACTTGAAAATGTAATGGAAAATGCCGAAACAAGGGCAAATTACACCATTCGAGCTGTGGGCGACCACTTGCGCGATATCATATTTAAAAAAAGATTATAGCAAATCTCCTTAAATTATATAATTTTTTATATAAAAAGCAAAAATGTGTTTTTTTTTAAATGATTTTTTTTTGCAGAAACAAATGAGTCACGCATCACGTATTTGTCATTTTTATGGTGTAATATTTAAATTGTAAAAAATGTTCAAACAATTTTCACGTGGTTTTTGCAAATAAATTAAATGGAAAATATTTTTGTTTTTGATATTACATGTGTTTGCTTAAGTATAATATATATATATGTTATTTATTATTATATCTACTTTCTTTTACTATAGGAAGAATTTTTTATCCAAACAAAATTATTTTACTACGAAAAATAGTAAACCAGTTATTTCTAAAATAATAAAAAAAATTTCCGTAAAATTAATTAGATACTCTAATCTTACTAATGAACAAAAATAATAACTATAGTAATAATGATAATAAATATATTCTACTATATCGAGTATGTACTTACTAATATTTTTTTTCTCGAAGTTATTACTTATTTTCGACATATTTTCAGTTGATATGCTAATTATAGAAAATTGAATATTTTTTTTTAAAATAAAAATTAGCTTAATATTGGCAATTCTAAGAATATAGAAAAATTAGCTAAATATATGCAATTCCATGAATTTGTATACAATTTTTTACAAACTGATTTTTTAAATACTGAATAAAAAAAAAAATTTAACCTAAAAGTTTATATAGATTTTTAAAAAAATAATGCTTATTATTCAATTTAAAGTCCTCTTAAAAACGTTTGAAAAGCTATTCCTTAACCACTTACGTGTGCCTAGTGGAATCCTCAAATTTAACTACCAGCCATAAATACAGTTTTTGATTCGAACACTGTCGATTTTATTGCATTCCCTTTAAAAAGGAAAGAGTATTGTCTTGGAAAGAGTGATTTTAGATATAGTTTAAGCTTTTGGTCGAGCCTAGCATGCGAGCTTAACTTTGGAAAATTTACCAAGTTCTTAAATCATTTTTTTCAAACTGGCACTTCTAATAAACTCTTGAATACATATCCAATATTTGCTGGTGTGCCACAGGAAACTAGGTCCCATTATCTTTAAGATACGAGGTCTGTTCAAAAAGTATCGCCAATTTTGTGTTTTTTTCAAAAATTATTTATTTACTCATGAATATCTATTTTGTCCCCTTCAAAGTATTCCCCACCAGATATTATGCACTTGTGCCAACGATTTTTCCAATCCTCGAAGCACTTTAAACAATCATTTTTTGTTCAGCTCTTCCTTCGATGCCGTCTTTATCTCCTCAATTGTAGCATAGTTTCGTCCTTTCATGGGGTTCTTCAGTTTCGGGTATAAGAAAAAGTTACATGGGGCCAGATCTGAGGAATACGGTGACTGCGACATTATTAGTGTGTTGTTTTTGGCTAAAAATTGCAAAAGCCAATTTTTGTTCTTCCACAAATCCGGGAGTTTCCGGCGGATTGCTTTGCGCAACTTGCGCATAACTTCCAGGTAATATTCCTTATTGACCATTCTACCCTGTGGCAAGAACTCATGATGCACCAAGAACTCATGATGCAATCGAAGAAAACTGTAAGCGCTTTTTTCGGTCTTGGCTTGTGCGGCAGCTTCCATTGTGATGATTGAGCTTTAGTTTCCACGTCATAACCATAAATCCATGATTCGTCACCAGTTATGATCCTCTGGAGCAAATTTGGGTCGTCGCGGACAGAGTCCAACAGCTCCTTAGCAATGTTAATGCGATGCTGTTTTTGGTCGAAATTGAGCAATTTTGGTACGAATTTCGCGGCAACCCGTCTCACGCACAAATCATTGGTAAAAATCGAATGGCACGAGCCAATCGATATGTTTAAGTCCTCAACAACTTCTCTATGGGTGATTCGACGATTGGCCAATACTATTTTCTTCACTTTATCAATGTTTTCATCTGTTGTTGACGTGCTCGGTCGTCCGGCACGCTTTTCGTCGTTCACATCTTCTCGGCCCTCTGAGAACATTTTCTACAACCGATAAACATTTGCTTCGGTCTAAGGTAGCTTCACCATATTTTGTTTTTCACGCAAAATTTGATACAGATTCTTTGATCCATTTTTTGGAATGGGCAAAAATCGAAGACGAGCCAAAACACGTACAAGCAAAGCAGCTGTCAAAAATTAACTGACCATTCAAAATGGCCGAACTTGTCGGCATAAGTGAGAGACATGAATACCAACATAATTTCACAAAATAATTGAAAATCGAATATACGTAACCCACGGAAATTCGAAATTCATGATACTTTTTGAACAGACTTCGTATATATATACTCGTACTTTGGGTATTCCTATCTGTCAGAATTGACTCGTTTTTACGAATTTAATTTCCAACTATCAATTCGGTTTATGCTCCGAATTTCAAATATCAATTCTATACAAAAGAATTAAAAGAATAGAACTGTACAGAAGATATCGCTAACTACATCGAATGCTCTGCTGAAACTAATATGGACTTACATAAAAGAACTCTGTGGCTCTACCAACCATTAAAATCTCCGTCCAATTAAATTTCTTGAGCCAAAAAGAGTTCCTAAATTGTTGATACTCCCCCATTTTTGTTCACAATAGTCTTATTTATTTTAATATTAAAGTCCCATATGTGCGTGATGTAACTATATCTCGTTATAAAAAGTTTCATTCTTATAGCTTCTAATCATACTAAGAGGTATCCTCCACTTTCCTAAAAACACTCGTCCATGACTTAAACGTTACTGATCCTACAATTTGTCAAAATACTAAGTTTCTAATTTATTTAGATCTGTTTAATCAACTTTTTTTGGAATTATAGAGATACCTGTTAAAAATTAAAATTTGATAAAAAATTTTAAGTTTCTCAGATTTTTAACCTCTAAAAGTTCATACTACAATTCGTTATGAAACTTTCTCATGAAATTAAATAAATTTTCGTAATAAATTACGATTTTTTTAGATCTTTTTTATAGAATTTTTTATTAATTTACATATTGACTAAGTGTAATTATAATAAAGAAATTTCATAATTTAATTATTTTACAATTATTATAATGATTAAAAATAATGAAATTGCTTAAAGCAAAATTTTTTTTCTTTGTTTGTAGTTAAACGAAATTTTGCTTAAAAAAGATTTATAATTTTTAAATGTAAATAATTTAATTTATATATTAAAAATATGATACTTTTTATAAGATATAAGCAAAGAATATAAATAATTCTAAAACAATAAAAGTTATTATCAAACAGTTTATTTAAGATTATTTTCCATTCAACAATTATTATTATATGTGTTTTCATTTTACGAGTATCTACAATATAATAGTAAAATTGTATGTAGCTCCCCTTTGGACCCTGGTTTATATCTTAGCAACTTTATAAACAGTAATAATAGCAATACTTAAATTTGCCCACATTTTATTTCGAAAATTTACAATGAATATAAATATTATAGTATAAATATTAACACATATGTACACTACGGACCAAAAGTAAGCGACCACCATGTTAACAATATGTGTTCTAGACATTTTGGGCTAAAATCAAAATTATTTTTTTGAATATAGAATAAAATCAGTTTGAATATCTTATTATTTTATGAAATATTAGAAAAATATGTCATAAATTCCATTCATGTTTTTTTGTCATAATATGCCAAGTGTTAAAATTTTTATTATATTGTTTCGGGAAGTCTAAGTATTTAACTTTCTTGTTATGCTTAAACAATATCCTGCATAGATATAAAAGGAATAATTTCATTCTTTTTTTCTAATATTTGTATAAGATTGAAATTTTATTTAACTTAATATTTAAAAACATGGAAAAAATTTGTGAAATTATTATTGATATTTGAAGCATTTTATAAATGGTTATCGAATTTGTAATTTGGAAAGTAAAGTTAAATAAAACTTACTTAAAATTTAGATACTGTTGAGGTAATATTTTATGACTTTTTTTGCACATTCCGGCCTTTAATTCAGATAAGTCTCTCACTTATGCCGACAAGTTCGGCCATTTTGAATGTTCAGTTAATTTTTGACAGCTGCTTTGCTTGCACGTGTTTTGGCTCGCCTTCGATTTTTGCTCAGTTTCGACAAAAAACAGCATCGCATTAACATTGTTAAGGCGCTGTTGGACTCTGTCCCCGATGACCCAAATTTGCTCCAGAGGTTCATAACTGGTGACGAATCATGGGTTTATGGTTATGACGTGGAAACCAAAGCTCAATCATCCCAATAGAAGCTGCCACACGAGCCAAGACCGAAAAAACCATGCCAAGTTCGGTCGAATGTGAAGGTTTTGCTTACAGTTTTCTTCGATTGCATGAGCGTGGTGCTTCATGAGTTCTTGCCACAGGGTAGAACGGTCAATAAGGAGTATTACCTGCAAGTACTGTGTGAAGCAATCCCCCAGAAACGCCCGGATTTGTGGAAGAAAAAAAATTGGTTTTTGCACCATGATAACGCCCCTGTTCACGCATCGTTGCTTGTGCGCGAATTTTTGCCCAAAAACAACACACTAATAATGTCGCAGCCACCGTATTCTCCAAATCTGGCGCCGCTGTGACTTTTTCTTATTCCCAAAACTGAAGAGCCCCATGCAAGGACAACGCTACACTACGATTGAGGAGAAAAAGACCGCATCGAAGGAGGAGCAGAACAAGATCATAAAAAATGATTTTTTGAAGTGCTTCGAGGATTGAAAAAAATGTTGGCACAAGTGTATAATATCTGGTGGGGATTACTTTGAAGGGGACAAAATAGATATTCATGAACAAATAAATAATTTTTGAAAAAATATAAAATTCACGATACTTTTTGAACGGACCTCATCAAATGTAATATTTATTTAGTGTAAAATTTTGTAATTTTTTTGTGGATTGTTTATTTACCAAATTGCTCGTTTAAATTTAAAAAAAACATTCAATAAAAGTGGTGATTATGCAATAGTCAAATTCTTGCTCATTTCTCGCTGAAGTCTAATACGTCATTAACCAAAATTATCAAATATGAAACTCTGAGCTAGACCGAAGGGTGCGGGAGCATTGTCGATCTTCCAAGGACTAAAAGTAAAAAAAAAACGGATCTACCGTATGTGTAGAATCGTACTAGCTGTCAAAAATTTTTTTTTTTTAAATTTTAATTATCATTTCAAGTGCAACAAGATAATTTCAAAAACATAAAAATGAATCGACAAAAAAGCAACTTCAGACATTTTCTTAACATGTAATTTTTATTTAAACTTTCTCCCTAAAACCAAAGTGGTCGCATACTTTTAGTCTACAGTGTATGTATGCGTTTATATAAATTAAATTTCCTTTGTTAAATTTCGACTTTATGGAATATTACCATGAATTTTCTATAAATTCAAAAAAGTATATAATAACTGACAAAGATAAATTTATCCAATTTCAATATTTGTTGAAATAATTTGCAATAAAAAATAAATGACGATATCACTATGAAAGGTGCGAAAATGTGGGTGAATGTATCCAAGTTGATTGGATATATTCTGCTTACAATAAAAATTAAAATTCTATTTTTAGTTAATGTAGCTAATTTGATTTTTTTTGTTTGCTTTTTTTTATTTAAAAAAAATAAATACAAAACAGATGTTTTGAAATTTCACACAATTTTTACTGTTAATATTACTACAAAAAAAATTTTCTAATATCATTTTAACAAACAAAAATTAAATTAAATAATAGAAAAATCTTCAATAAACACCTAGTATTCTTATATATTAATAATTATTTTGAAATAATATGTGGCATTGATCATAATAACCTTAATACGTAATTAAACAACATAAAACCAGGTATTTAATGGTAACTTTGTAAATTTTTTGAAAAACAATTTTTGTAACACTAAACAACATTTGATAATATGACGTTTTTGATAAGTTTTTTTTCTCGACAAATTAGATACAAATGCTGACGTTGATGTTGGAAAAGGTGCTAATCAATCTACTCTCAAATATAGTATGAAAATATGAGTCAATGCATACGAGTATAAAGTGGTTGAAGGAAAAAAAAATTTCAAAATAATTAGCATTATAAAACGAGTATTTTGATTTAATAGAAAAAATATAGTAAAATTATTTTTGATTTATGGTAAATTGTCGTTATGGATTTTATTAAAATTTTTTAATTAAATTTAAGTGAACTCAGTTAAAAAATTCATTGTCCAAACATAATAATTTCAACTCCATTTTGTTCATATTAAAATAATTTTTCAAAAAAATTAATTTAAGTTGCTTTAAAGTTATATTAAAATTTAATAATATTGTGTTCTGATTAGGTGCACTAGAAATGTCAGTGCCTAAGAGCATAGTCGGGTACCCTTTTGTTGTCGCCAAATGGCCTTAGGTATCGTGGCATTAGGAATTTTAATTTCAGAACAATTTTTCCTAAAAATAACATTGCAAAAAAGACTTTTTTCAGAAAAAAAACTGAAAATTATTTAGAAAAAGTTTACTTATAATAAAAATACAATTTAGAATTACCTAAAAATTCTGCTATAAGTTCTGTTGACCAAAAATCTTCAGCCACTGTTTGACTCAGTAAATATTCTGCAGTAAAATTTTTTTAAGTAAAAATATTTCAGTAAATTTGTAAAGTTGATAAGATATTAACTAGCGAAGCTATATACAATTTTACTGTCATAGATACTCGTACGATAAAAACACATAAAATAATTGTTGAATAGAAAACAAACTTTTCAGTATAAATTTTTCAGTAAAAATGTTTCAGTAAACATTTTTTAGTAAACATTTTTCAGTAAACATTTCTCAGTAAATATTTCTCAGTAAACATTTTTCAGTAAACTTTTTTCTGTAAACATTTTCAGTAAACATTTTTCATTAAATATTTTTCAGTAAATATTTTTCAGTAAATATTTTTCAGTAGAAATTTTTTATTAAACATTTTTCAGTAAACATTTTTCGGTAAACATTTTTCAGTAAACTTTTTTCAGTAAACTTTTTTCAGTAAACAATTTTCAGTAAAAATTTTTCAGTAAACATTTTTCAGTAAATATTTTTCAGTAAACATTTTTCAGTAAACATTTTTTAGTAAACATTTTTCAGTTAACATTTCTCAGTAAATATTTCTCAGTAAACCTTTTTCAGTAAACTTTTTTCTGTAAACATTTTCAGTAAAAATTTTTCATTAAATATTTTTCAGTAAATATTTTTCAGTAGAAATTTTTTATTAAACATTTTTCAGTAAACATTTTTCGGTAAACATTTTTCAGTAAACTTTTTTCAGTAAACTTTTTTCAGAAAACAATTTTCAGTAAACATTTTTTAGTAAATATTTTTCAGCTAACATTTTTCAGTAAACATTTTTCAGTGAACAATTTTCAGTAAACATTTTTTTATAAATATTTTTCAGCTAACATTTTTCAGTAAACATTTTTCAGTGAACATTTTTCAGTAAACATTTTTTAGTAAACATTTTCAGTAAAAATTTTTCAGTAAATATTTTTCAGTAAATATTTTTCAGTAGAAATTTTTTATTAAACATTTTTCAGTAAACATTTTTCGGTAAACATTTTTCAGTAAACTTTTTTCAGTAAACTTTTTTCAGAAAACAATTTTCAGTAAACATTTTTTAGTAAATATTTTTCAGCTAACATTTTTCAGTAAACATTTTTCAGTGAACATTTTTCAGTAAATATTTGTCAGTTAACATTTTTCAGTAAACATTTTTCAGTAAACATTTTTCAGTAAACATTTTTCAGTAGAAATTTTTTATTAGAAATTTTTCAGTAAAGATTTTTCAGTAAACATTTTTCAGTGAACATTTTTCAGTAAACATTTTTCAGTAAAAATTTTTCAGTAAAAATTTTTCAGTAAACATTTTTCAGTAAACATTTTTCAGTAAACATTTTTCTGTAAACATTTTTCAGTAAACTTTTTTCAGTAAACTTTTTTCAGTAAAAATTTTTCAGTAAAAATATTTCAGTAAAAATTTTTCAGTAAACAGTTTTCAGTAGAAATTTTTTAATAGAAATTTTTCAGTAAAGATTTTTCAGTAAACATTTTTCAGTGAATATTTTTCAGTAAACATTTTTT
Source organism: Atherix ibis (assembly GCA_958298945.1). Classification (NCBI taxonomy): domain Eukaryota; kingdom Metazoa; phylum Arthropoda; class Insecta; order Diptera; family Athericidae; genus Atherix; species Atherix ibis. Next base: position 85,361,694 of record OY282607.1, read on the forward strand.
ATTAGAAATTTTTCAGTAACCATTTTTCAGTAAACATTTTTCAGTAAACATTTCTCAGTAAACATTTTTGAATAAAAATTTTTTAGTAAACATTTTTCAGTGAACATTTTTCAGTAGAAATTTTTCGGTAAAAATTTTTTCGGTAAAGATTTTTCAGTAAACATTTTTGAGTAAACATTTTTCAGTAAACATTTTTGAGTAAACATTTTTCAGTAAACATTTTTGAGTAAACATTTTTCAGTAAACATTTTTCAGTAGAAATTTTTCGGTAGAAATTTTTTCGGTAAAGATTTTTCAGTAAAAAATTTTTTGGTAGACATATTTTCTGTAAACATTTTGCAGTAAAAATTTAAAATTCTGAATAAATGAGACTAGAATTGACTTTAAAAATAAAAAAATAATTGTTATGAAAAATACTTCTTCTTTTATAAATGGTATTAAATGAATAGATTGTATAAAAAATGCAATCTTAAATGTTAATTTTTAATAAGTAGTGTTACTACAGGATTATCCAGCTTGTGATTTAAAGTGTCCAGCTCTGTTATTTGACAATGGCTCAATATAAATAATATTTTAAATTGTATTTATACAGCTTAAAGTTTAACATTATATATTATAGATTTTTTAATTACTAAACAATGCATTTAAATTTTAAATTTTTTTTCTCAAAAGGTGTAATTCTGTACGTTTTACACTTTAAGGGAAAAACTGATGAGTCTTATGTCTCGCTCTGTAGATAGTTCAGTAAACAAATTTCTTTATTTGTGCCTCTGAAAAACTACAAGTGACTGTGGAGGAGCTATTATAACTTCAAAAAATGACTGTTTGATGTAGTTTTTGGGTCCATAGTTTTTGAATGTGTCCCTGGTCCATATTTCTTTGATATTGAAAAAAGACTGTTTGATGTAGTTTTTGGGTTCATAGTTTTTGAATGTGTCACTGGTCCATATTTCTTTGATATATTGATCTCAAAAGTATCGTGTCCTACAAGAAGTTTTGTGGCAATTATTTAAATAATATTGTATTTTATACATAATGGCAAGATTTATATTATATAATCAAAAAGAAATTACATCAAAACCTGAATTTAAAATACATTTGAATTGAATTTACTTATTGTATTACTAAAGCACCAACTGGATAATCCTTTATTAAATAAAATATTATAAGACATAAGATTTACAAAATTTATTTTAAAGAGAAATGCTCTTAGACTAGGCCTTGAAATATATTAATTTTGCATAACTGGCCTAGTTTTCAGGTGAAACAGTTTATGTATTTCTAGAGTCGAAAATTAATATAATTAGGTTTAATTAACAGAGCATTTAAAAAAAAAAATAAACGTGGTGTGGGAAAATAGTAATGAGACTGTCACTAGTGAGAGTGCGAACTTATAAACTCCCCACCAGAAATCGTGTACGTTAAACCCGCTTGAGCGTACAATATAAGTTTTCAACCTAGCCTGGTAACTTCAGGCGACCCTATAGACCGTCATAAGCGAAGTATTATTTTTTTTGTAGAAAAATCAATCACCAGGATTGAGAGTAATGATGTGACATCAATTTTGTGTTAGAGTTGGTAAATCCATTAGTTTGACTTAAGAAAATTTGCAGCGAGCCAAAGGAAGTATTCCTTATAAAGAGCACAATTTTTCAGATGGCCATAAGTATTTTTAAAAAGTCGAGAAGCATTGAATGACGTAGCTCGCTTCAGGACAAACTGTCAATCAAATTCTTTTATAAAGATGTATTTTTTATAATTTTTTTTTGAGGATCTTCAAATAAATATGAATTTAATAAACAAGTATAATTTTTATTTAGTTTTACCAAATCGAAACCAAATGCTAGAAAACGAGTGAGAATAAAGCGTAAAAGGATTGACAAATTGATACTGTTTATTGTAAGGGTCACGTAGTTAAGTTTCAACAAACGTGACTTTAATATTCTATGGTAATTTATATCTATCTTTATATAGATTTGTATCTGTAGCTGAAAGTAAAAAAAATCCTAAAGAAGATTGATACTATATTTGTATTATATACTATTTCAATATTTTATCAAAATAGATAAAGTAGTATTCAGAATGTGCCGTAGTATTTTGTCAGCAAATAACAAATAGTTTACCAAAATACTGATAGTTAATTTTGTTATATTTATAGAAAATATGAGACAATAAAAATATCAAAAAAAAAATAGCAATTCTATCAAAGAATTTTTTACACTAAAAAACTTACACATAAAAAAACCGATTTGTTATATACGAGAGTTGTATGATTAATGACTGGCCTTGTCAAGAAAGAAACAAATTTATGTGTAAATTTCATTTTATTTTATAATATAAAATTCTTAAAGCTCAATATATATAGTTTAATGTTTTTATAATGTTTGGATTCCATTTAAAAAATACGATCCCTCCAACCCTTCAAAATAGGCGTTTCTTTCGGCAATTACCTCATTGTTTGAGCCAAATTTTTTTCCACCGAGCCATTTTTCCGTATTTAGAAATAGGAATAGTCGTTGGGGGCCAAAACTGGTAGACTCGGAAGCAATTTGTGTCCTAACTTATGGAATTGAGCCATGGCTTGCATTGTTTTGATGAAAGATAATATTTTGTTTCGTCAAATGCGGTTATTTTGTCTTAGTTTCATTAGTCAACAGGTCTTATAATGCCATATAATACTGTCCTGTTATTGTTTTCACTTTCTTAAGGTAGTCGATGAAGATTATACCATGTGAGTCCCAAAGCATTTCCTGCCGATAGAAACATTTTTATCTTCTTTGATGCCCTTTGGTTTCTTATGTGTAATTGTGAATTTACGTTTGATCAACATTTATAAATCGACGTAACACTTCATTTGTACCCAAACACTCCAATGAAGTTGTTACACGAACTCGTTTTTGGTTAGGTTTTAGCAAACGTATGTCGCCGATAGTTTTCTCATAAAGAGATCTGAGTTCCGGTTTTATCTCATCATTCATGTTCTTTTTCAAAAACAAATATTTTATTACTGTTTGATATTCGACCTTGTCCATTTTTGTAAAATTACAAAAGTTATCCAGTTTTAAATAGCTATCACCCGCAAACTAAATGACACAGCTGCTTAAAAATTTGACACAATTCTTGCAAAAGGTTTAGTTTACCATAAATAGAGTTGTTTTAATAGCAGCAGTACCACCTCTTTCTGAGGACAGGTTTTAATCATACACCCCCATATTTAAAAATAAAAAAAAAAATAAAAATATAAATGATTATTTGTACTAATAAATATTTATGAAGATATTCATTTTTTATAATTAAAGTGAATAATAAGAAATAACATTTTTTTTTAAAGATATTTTAATGGAATATCTTCTTATCAGTAAGTCTTCATTTATATTTTTTTTACTGTAGTATACTTTATTGTTATACAAAAAATAAAAACAAATATTTTTTAAGATAAAATGTTTAACAATAATAATTGAGAAAATAATTATCTATTGTTGGTAAAAATCACATATTCAAAAGTAAATATTGTAGAAATGCAAAATTACAAAAAAAAACTATAATAATTTATTGACATTGTTTTTATCTTCTCATAATTTATGAGTATATTACGAGTATATGCAAGATTCCCTGAAAATTCCAATGGGGGGGGGGGGGGGAGGAAGAATTACATATTTAACGTGTACAACATGAAAGATTTTTTGATAGTCTCTGATTTAATGAAAGCTTTGATAGTATCTGATAATAAGGATAATACTGATGAGCACCGATAAATCCATGCAATATCATAAAAATGTTCGGAATCAATAAGAGCCCGTCTATATGTATCTATTGTACGATTGTAGCTAAACGTTAAGAAAAATATTGTTTTTAAAGATGAAATAATTCGTGTGGGTCTCAAAATATATCTTGACCCGAATTTTATATTTAAGCACAAATGATTCACGCAGCGTTTGGCTCCTATTAGTTATATTAAAAATAATAGAAAAACAAGCAATTTGCTGACGACCAACTACCGGGAAAGTAAACTGAATTTAGCCCCTACCACTTGAATATGCTACAAAAATTTATACACACATTCCAGTATTTACGCATAATGTATGCTTAGTAATATTTAGATCAGAACTTGACTATACGAAAGATACTACAATAATAGTATGCTTTAACGACTCTATATGATATTCACTAAAACATAAAGTTATTGAACCTCTTCTGGATGAAGTAAATCTAATTTTTTTATGTCTAGTTTGTGGCACTAAATTCGTTTTATAGTCGTCGGAATAATACAAAGTGACATAATTGGTAGTAAGAGTAGAAAAGGTCACCGTCCGTACAAACAATCTCAGTCCCGCATATCTAGATACATACTCGTATATATATATAGATAAAATTATGCATATACAGTCTGTATAGTGTGCAATAAACGGTACCTCGTCTAATGCATGAATGTACTTATGCTGATTGATGAAAAGCAGGTTACTGACAAAACGGGCCTGGCTGCACCTGTTGTTAGCTCACCTCAATCACTGAGTACACTTTTCAAACAATTTGCTTAATATTAATGTATTTGGAACAATTACAATTTACATACGAGTACATTTAGCATTTGGGGTCTTGTATTCAAAAGTTCTACACTTTTCGTCTCAACATGATAACACGTTGTCTTATCACTTTTGGCGTTACAAGAATTCCAGATGATATCCAAGAAATACTTTGTTATAAGAATTTTTTTTGTACATTAGAAAGTTAACTCAACGGAAAATGAAATTAATATCCATAAGAAAACGATTTTTGTTAAGTAATTTTTATACTATTGTTTTGTCGTATTAGTTATGACGTATTTTGTCTATGTTTTTAAGAAGTGTATTCAAGAAGAAATTATGTAATGCCCATTTAGCTCGATAAGCTTTTGCCATCTTTCAACAATCTTCATAATTCCTTGCTCATAGAAGGACCTGTCTTTATTGGCAAAGATGGTGATTTACAGCTTTATCTGAATTGAAGATCATTCCACGCAGAGAGTTTTGAAGGGACCGAAATAAGTGGAAATCTGACGGCTCAAGGTCAGGCGAGTATGGTGGGTGTTCATATAAAGCATGAGTTAATAAATGAAAAAATGCTAGTTTAAAAAATCCTATTGATAAAATTCTTATTATTAATCTATTTTTTAGTATGCGTCATCTATAAATTCATTATGAAAACGGAAGCGATAATTGGTTATTTTCGCGGTTCCTTCAAATTTATGGTTTGAGCTTTTGCTAATGTGTACAGTGACATTTTTTCAATATCAATTTTCATTGGACATATAAGACAACAATTGTTTGTGTAATTGCTAATTGAACTGCTATCAATCCATATTGGTTAGTGTCTATACTAGGAAAAGGTTGTTATTTTGACTAATAACGGGCAAAAAAAAAATTTCATAGAACTTTTTAATTTTGCCTTTAAAAATTTCATAGAATTTTTTAAATTAATTTTTGTACAAAAAAAATAATTACATGATAAATTTATATATGAATTTTAATTCATTTATATTTAGGTTCTTAATTGGTAATTTTTACATTTTTTACTTCAAAAGTTTCTTAAAATGTTTACATTTACTTGTGCAATCTGATAAGTGGGTGATAAATACAAGAAATGTAACTGATATTAGCAAAACGATATTATTTTTGTGATTTGGCATTCTTAAAAAAACACACACCATCCAAGCTCCAATATATTTTGACGAGCCAAAAGAAGTCTGTTATCATAATGCCATTGAGTAATAATATATAAAGAGTTCCAACGTAGAACAAAATTTTTGTATATGAAAATATCGCCCACGAAAACATTGACTTCCAGGTTGATTTTGTCGAACGCAAGATTTGGAAATATTGTAACGTAAGTGCTCATATAAGCTAGATTCAGCATTTTGTGAGGGTTTTTCAAAAAGAGTCACATGTTTTTTTTTTTTTTAATAATATAAAAACATAATGTAGTAGAGCGAAATATGAAAATAACTTCAATCAAATCTGCTTCGTTTACATGGTTCCAATTTTTTGACCATCTAGTGCAATAAATTCGATCATATTTCCAATATGGCTACACGGTCACTCACAACGATTACTCATACTGGTTATTCACATTCGTCACTCATCATGGTTTGGGTGGCACGTAGTGCCGTCTTGTTAAAACCACGTAGTAATTAAAAAAATATCTTCCAATTAAGGGCACAAAAAGTTCGTTATAAAAAAAAAAATAAGAACCGATGATGCCACTGTGGTAAAAAAATAAGAACCATACCAAACGGTTACTTTTTCGGAATGTAAAGATTTATTCATCGATCAAAAATCAATTTTGTTTATTCACCGATCTAGGGAGATGAAATTACGATTCATCTGAGAAGATGATTTTTTTTGACAAAACCAGTATAAAATCAGTAAATTCACTGTGTTTGTGATGTCTCAATAGCTTTAATTATTATATGATAAGAATTTTGTAAGGATTTAATCCCAAATCCAACCGTATAATACGCCATGTTGCTTTGTCAGACAGTTCCAAATGTTGAGAACGCCTTGAAATCAATAAATTTGGGTTTTAAACCTTGAATACTATCGGCACTTCAACCGGATTTTTGTTTTACTAGTACGCGAACATTGTGTGTAGAAATATTGCATTTAAAACTTTCAACAGTTCGACGAATATAGACCACGCTAAGCCGACTATGACGATCACAAATTGGGAAAAGTGCACGATAAGTTGCAATAAAGAACGATTATTTTGATAAAAAACTTGGATAATTTTCAAACGTTAATGAGGCGTTAAATATAATTAACAGTAAAAGAAGATTTTGACATTTTAAATATGCTCATAATATGGTCCATTTAATGCATATCACTCCAATTGAAAAGGCCCTTATTATTACTCAATGATACGGTCTTTCCTTTTTCATTTTCAAAGCTATACGGGCTAATCAAAAATGCATACCAGACAGTCGCTTTTCTCAGAAAAAGCAGCATATCTACAGTCACTTGTGGATTTTTTAGCCTTTTATGCTACAATTTTGCTTTATAACGTATCCACTTAGTGAGAAAAACTTGCGAAACAGACTAACCACTTCTGTAGAAATCCTTAGAATTGTAACGCATTATTTTGGTAGTTAAATAAATAATAATAAAAAATTAAATATTTTAATCTTAAACAAAATATTAATTTCAGAAACTATCAAATATTGGTGCTGTATTTTTTAAACTATATTTTCATTACAGAATATGTAATATTTTTCCCTTAATTTCTGAATAACGAACAAATAAATACCATAATTTTTCTTATGCAAAATCTTACCTACAAAAAAATTATATTTGTATAAAGGGTAAGGGGTAGGAGTGTCAAAATAATCAATATTTACTTATAAAAGTTCCAGAATCGTTTTCAAGTTTTCTTCAACGAAAACTGTAATTTTTTTTGTTCTTTTTTTTTAAAATAAAGAAAAAAATATAAAAATGAAAATACTAAATTATGTATTCAATAAATAATAAGAATAAATTTTTAGATATAAAGAAAGTCAAAGGAAAAAATTTTAAAATTGTTTTTTTAATAATATTAATTTGCAAAATCATAGATGTAAAAATTAAATACATGTTTTGAATAAATTTAAATTGAATTGAATTTTATGATATAGTAAAAAAATTATATCTATTTAAAAAATATATATATATGTACTATAAATGCGAATTTTATATTAGAAATAAATAGTATCTAAAACGAATGGGTGAGATTTTTTGCTAATAACCAATTTGAAAATTTTATAAAAGACTTTGGTAATTTTGTATAATATTTTTTTTATTTTCTATATTAACATATTGATGAAAATCGTTGTTTTTTTAATAAAATTTGAAATAAAATATTTTGTCATTTATAAATTAGGGAGTCAATATCGATTGTGTGTCAAACCATATTTATTATTCACAAATTTTTGGTGGTAAAAGAAATGTAAGGAAAGTCAAACCATATAAATGTCATTAAATATGCACGCAAGCTTTTTGTCATCATGAATGACGATTTTGATGATTAGTAAAACTATCAATAAAATTTGCCACGATGTGATCATTCTTGATAATTAATTCCAAATTAAATACAGAACGATATTTACATATATTATGATATAAATGTTTTCTTATAAAATTGCTAGCAATAATCATATATCTTCAAAGCAAATTTATTTAAATATAGTGTACATATTTTCCATAAAAAAAACAACTCACTTTTCCTTATTTAATAATATAGATGATTTTTGTGGAATATTTTCTTGTCTAATTAAAAAAAAAATTAAAATTATTAATTATTTAAGTTATCAAACCATTGTGTTGTATCAGTTGGGATGATTAAATGTCATTGCATTTGTACGGTTAAAAAATACTTATTAATTTCTATTATTCATACCAATAAAAAAAAATAATGTTATTAAAAAAAAAATAATTTATATAATTATAGTGGTTTGATATATGATTTTTATCTATAGAAATGACAATACATAATTAAAGAAATCTATTGAATGTCATTGTTTTATTTTCGAAAAGTTGAAGGTTTCCATACCATTCATATGCATTTGACGGTGCAAAAGCTTTCTGAAATCTACTAAAAAGCCTGCATGGAAAATGTTGCATTGTCATCAAACAATTTGAATTTAATTATTGTATAAAATTGTAAAGAGAAAGGAATTGATTATAATTTTTTTTTTTTTTTAAATCATTTATAGAAAGGTAAAAACTACAATATTTATTAATAAAATTTAAAAATAGTCTCTAACAATTTGAAAATGGTAATTTGATTTAAAAATAGTATCTAATAAATTTTATAATAAATTCAATTAGTAACCAAATAAACGGTAGCAGATACAATTTGCATGATTACAAAATTTCGTTCTAATTAAATTTAAATATTAAAAGATATAATTTTGACTAATTGTATGTTATTTATTTATGACAAAATTATGATTTTTTTTAAAAAGTCAAACAAAAACCTAAACTTTAATATTCTTAAATTTACAGACACTTTTTTTATATTATTACAGACACTTCACAAATAATCTATACTTTAAAATATTGATTTGACAGAAAATTTTCGATATTTAATATTTTTTGTGGTATAAATTTCAGGAATATAATTTAATATGTTCGGGAATATTAAAACTAAATTCTGAAATATCTTTTTAATTTAACTTATAAAAAAAAAATATTGCCACATGTTTCACAATATTTTTACTCTAAATACTATGTATTTCCTAATAAAACTTCTAAATCGTGTTAGATATTTTTTTCGAGATAAACACTCATGTTCGATAAACAGGATTCTTAAAGTTCAAAATATTTTTAGTTTTTGATGCAAAAATTTGCAAAAAAGTCAATAACTTTTTGCCTTCAAAAAACGATAAATGTTGATGCTTAGAAATTGTTTATTATAAATAATAGAGAATTATAGTAAGCATTTGTAAGTGTTAAACTAGATTCTCTTAAATTAGAAAAAATTGTAAAGATATTTAGTAAAAGTTAATTTCAATAATAGTATTCTCAATTTTTATTTATTAAATAGAGCCTTGAAGATAAATACATATAAACTTCTACAAAAAATTATAAAAAAAATGACTGTATAAAAATAAATAACTTAATAATAAATAAAAAGTTATTTTTCAAGTAGGACAAGGTTAGAACTTCATATTAAAAGCGTCTCAAATCTAGACATTAGAATACGATAATTTTTTTTTCTCTAGGTTCTGTACTAATAAATTTGTATCTGAAAATGTTGCGCTTCAAAAAAGTTTACACGTCAATATTTCCAGTTCTTTATTGTATTGAGAACCGTTTTTATAAACTGAAAATTGTCTGACCATGAAAAGTGGTTGATTGATTATATTTCAAGTACGTGGTGTAAAATATTATATTAATTTTGGCTATACGAAGGATAAAAAAACAAACAATAATAACAATAATAATTATAATAACAGTAGATAGAATTAATGAAGATGACTTTCAAAAATTGTTATTAGATAATATTTATTGATTAATAATAGACATATAAATTCGGGCTTAAATATATTTCTGAAATAATAAAAATGTTTCTTCCTGTAAAGTTTTCATAAGTAAAATCGAACAATTGATTAGACATTAATGCAGTCAAGATAAATGCAATTAAGACAAGAATATTGAACAGTTTGACTTTTTGAAGTTTATTAATTCGAATAAGAATATTGTTAAAAACAACAAAAATTGAAGAAAACGTAAACTTTTTTTTTTGGTAATAGTCTTACAAGGTGAACGAGAAATATAAACATTTTAATAAAAGTTTTAAGTATGAAATATTTCAAGACTGCATTCAAAATAAATGATTTAGAATAATTTAATAAATAGACTTTTGATTAAAACTTAAAGCTTCATTCAACATAAATAATTGTTTGTTTATTTGTTATCATTTCAAGTAACATTAGTACTGAAACGTATATTCTAGGCGCCCTGACACTTAAGGCCATTTGGCGCCCAGGGATAACGGAATAAGGAAATTAAATTCGAATGGAACGGAAATTGGTTTCTGGAAATTAGCGTATGCTCTTGCTTGAGTAGGTTTCGAACTCACAACTCTTTGGATGATAGTCTAGTACGATTACGACTGTGAATTTTTTTTTTTCGGGATGATAGTCTAGTACGCTACGAGTGTGCTAAACGATAGCACATTTTGAGTAAAGACAATTTTCAGCAAACAAAATTTTCAGTAAAGAAAATTTTCAGTAAAGAAAATATTCAGTAAAGAAAATTTTTTTCCAGTAAAAATTTTCAGTTCAAACATTTAGTGAAAAAAATTTTCATTAAAAAAAACTTTTAGTAAACAGAAAATTTTCAATAAAATATTTTTTTAAAAATATTTCAGTAGAAAGTTCTCAGTAAAAAAGCTTTTACGTCAAGAAAATTTCTTGAAAAAAAAAGTTTTAATAGAAGTCATTTCTTATAATAGAGAAAATTTTCAGTAAGGAAAATTTTCAGTAAAGGAAATTTTCAGTAAAGAAAATTTTCAGTAAAGTAAATTTTCAGAAAAGTAAATTTTCAGTAAAGTAAATTTTCAGTAAAGAAAATTTTCAGTAAAGTAAATTTTCAGTAAAGTAAATTTTCAGTAAAGTAAATTTTCAGTAAAGTAAATTTTCAGTAAAGTAAATTTTCATTAAAGAATAAAAAACAAACAATAAAAATGTTCACTTTAATTAATTAGGGAACAAAATTTTCAGTAAAAAAGACTTTTAGTAAACAAAATTTTCAATAAAATATTTTTTTTTAAAAATATTTCAGTATAAAGTTCTCAGTAAAAAAGCTTTTACGTCAAGAAAATTTCTAGTAAAGAAAATATTCAGTTAAGAAAATTTTTAGTAAAGGAAATTTTCAGTAAAGAAAATATTCAGTTAAGAAAATTTTCAGTAAAGGAAATTTCCAGTAAAGAAAATTTTCAGTAAGCTAAATTTTCAGTAAAGAAAATTTTTAGTAAAGAAAATTTTCAGTAAAGTAAATTTTCAGTAAAATAAATTTTCAGAAAAGTAAATTTTCAGTAAAGTAAATTTTCAGAAAAGTAAATTTTCAGAAAAGTAAATTTTCAGAAAAGTAAATTTTCAGAAAAGTAAATTTTCAGAAAAGTAAATTTTCAATATAGTAAATTTTTAGTAAAGAAAATTTTTAGTAAAGAAAATTTTTTTCCAGTAAAAATGTTCAGTTCAAATAATTAGGGAAAAAAATTTTCAGTAAAAAAGACTTTTAGTAAACAAAATTTTCAATAAAATATTTTTTAAAAAAATATTTCAGTAAAAAGTTCTCAGTAAAAAAGCTTTTACGTTAAGAAAATTTCCAGTAAAAAAAATTTCAATTGAAGTCATTTCCTGTAATAGAAAAAATTTTCAGTAAAAAAATTTTCAGTAAAAAAAATTTTCAGTAAAAGTTTTCAATAAAAGTTTTTAGTAAAAGTTTTCACTAAAAATTGTCATTAAACATTTTCAATGAAACTTTTCAGTTAAAATATTTATTTTGAAAATTTTAGATTTAAGATGTCAAGATTATTGATATGTCAATGAACTCAAAATAACTTCTGTGTACAAAATATCACTTTGAGCACATTTATATTAAGAGTTCTTTACAAAAAAAAAAGAGAGAAATGAAAAAAATGGGAAACGATTTGTGTAGTTAGAATGTCCAAACTTTTTTGAAAACTTATTATCCTCTTCAAGTTATTGTCCAACAATACTATTGCCCCAATTTAGTTAGCTTTGTTAGAATGTCAAAATATGATATTTCTATTAATCATGTTGTACCATCAAAAACTTTATTGGCACTGCCTTTTATCTAATTATATTTAATGGTGCGAAAAGTCATCCATTTCAACAGTCATATACTTTAGATGATTAATAGTAATTCAAAAGTATAAGGAAGTAATATTTTTATCAAAGGTAGATACTTGAACTATGATATGAAATAGAATTAAATGTGCACTTGAGCTAATTTATAAGTGCTTTTGAATTATTAGTTTCGTTTTTTGGTAGCATAATTTTCTTAAAATAATTTCTATAGTTTGCCTTAAAATATTATTTGAATTATAAAAAAAGAACAAGAAAACATGCACACAGTTAGTGATGATAGTTGATGTGTCGATAATGCAGTTCATAAATGATCTTATCTCACCAAATGGAGCTCGTCTTTTATTAATAATACCATGTGAAACTTACGAATTATTTAGATTTAATAGAAATTGATAATATTTATATGTTTATGGAAATTTTAATAATATTGGCTTTTATAAATAAACAAAACTAAAAAAAGATTAAAAAATTATATCAGAACAATAATAATATTTTTCAAAATAATTTTCCTATGTTATAATCAAAATACAAAATAATTATTAAAAATATTGCTTGTGTAAACAGTTAAATATTGAAAAATGTAATTTATTCAATTATAATTATTATTTCTTTAAAATAAATTTACATTCAGCATCGTATCTGTTGTAAAACGTTATAGATAAGTACACATAAAATATGAATGCTGAAAAATCTGTTTTGCTGAATGTGCTTTTTACTGAGAATGTTCTTAGTAAAACTAGGAAATCTTAATATCAACATTTAACCAACACAAACCATGAAATCGTCAAATGCACCCTTATGGTCGTGGAGCTACAGAAGGGCCTCTGGCTCTTCTTTTAATGAGCTGATATAAAAAAAATAGTATACGAGGTCTGTTCAAAAAGTATCGCGAATTTTGAATTTCCGCGGGTTACGTATATTTGATTTTCGATTTGTTTGTGGCATTATGTTGGTACTCATGTCTCTCACTTATGCCGACAAGTTCGCGCATTTTGAATTTTCAGTTAATTTTTGACAGCTGCTTTGCTGGCACGTGTTTTGGCTCGTCTTCGATTTTTGCCCATTCCAAAAAATGGATCAAAGAATCTGTATCCAATTTTGGGTAAAAAACAAAATGAATTGGGCGGACGCATTCCGACTGTTGACTGTGGCATATGGTGAAGCTACCTCGGACCGAAGCAACGTTTATCGGTGGTACAAAATGTTTTCAGAGGGCCGAGAAGATGTGAACGACGAAAAGCATGCTGGATGCCCTGAATAAATAAATAATTTTTTAAAAATCACAAAATTCGCGATTTTTTTTGAACAGACCTCGTAATTTCATAAAATAACGAATACGAGGGTTATATGATTAATATCAGGCCTTGAAGAGAAAAAAACATTTTTTTGTATGAATTTCATTTTATTTAGAAATATATATATTTTTTTAGTTTAATACACTTAATTTCATGCTTTTCTATCTTTTGGATCCCATATAAAAAGCACAATTACTCCAACCACGATTGGAAATAGGAAATAATTGCTAGGGGACTAAATCTAGCGAATATGGTGAATGTGTTAGCAAGTGTTGATGTAATTATTCGACGAGTATAATAATGCTGTTGAATACGGTTTTGTTATGGTATTTTTATTTGCAATATAGCACGTTTGCTAGTAGAAGTCCATTAGTCCACTGAACTTTGGTTTCTGGTGTGTAAGTGTAAATTTATGTTTGATCAAGAGCTATGAGTCGACGTAAAAAGTCATTTGCATTAGGGTTAAAAATAACCAACACTCCATTAAAGTTGTTACACGAACGCGTTTTTGGTTAGGTATTAGCCTAAGAACACCCATGACATCCAATTTTGGATTTGTCTACCATGTCAGCTGCCTTATACACTTTGATTCGGCAGTATTCTAAAATAATATAATTGATTTTATTTATTATACCTTCGGTAGTGACCTAAATTGGATGACATGGGTGTTCTTCACTAAAAATTCTTCTAAGGCCATGTTTAAATACAGAGCTTCCCAATCTTTTATGCTTGATAACAAAGGTGCAGAGTCTACATAAACTTCTCTCAGTTTCGCTGTTATCTCATCATTTGTTTTCTTTTTCAAAAAATTATGTTCGATTTTTTCCATTTTTGTAAAATTACGCAAACTGAATAAATCACATAAATTTTATAAAATGTTAAATTTACAAAAAATAAAGTTGTTTTAACAGTGGGATCACTATATCTTACCGAGAATCAGGTATTAATCATACAACCCTCGTACATAATATTCAGAAATTATTAAGTTAATAGTGTAATTATATGTATAGATGTTAAAGCCTATATTTATAATTATAATTATTTAAGTCTAAAAAGTAAATTAATATCGAATTTTATGCAAGGATAATCAACATTGGTTTTTTGTTAATTGACCATAAATACTCGTGTTTTAAATTATATTTTTCTTATAGCAAAAAAAAAATCTATTAAAATTTTATATAATTTTTTAATAAAAAAAATCTACTCAATATTATTATGAGTATCCCAAATTAATTGCAAGTAAATTATTATCACATAAAGTACTATAATTGAATAGGAGATAATAATACAGGAAAAAGTATTGTATGTAAAATTACATAGATTATTTTCATTTCTTATATTGTATATTAGCCATAAATGAAAAAACTTAAAAATGATGTACCGAAATACAAACAAAATATATTATAGGTAAATACGTGTAGTTATTTTATATAACAAAATTATGTTCCAATTAAATTGACTTACTTTAAAGTGAAATGACATAGCAATTTTAAAACTATAATTTATTATAAGTATTAATATTGAAAGTCCGATAAAATTCAATATGATCAATTATGTTTTATTGAATTTGTAAAGTAAATGAGTATGCAAAAAAAATATTTTTTTTTTGTCGTATTGCTGGAAACAACATAAAACATATTCCATGTGGTATATTAACATGTAATTTTCATCAACGTAAGCAGATAATTTATCATTGATAAAAAAAAAAACAACATAAAAATACAAATAATAATATTCGAAAATGATTAAACGATTTTTTTTATGTATTATTATTTATTTTTAAATATTACAGATATTAAAATGGGTGAAAAGAAGACAAGCCAATGGAAACAAATGAGCTGCAAAGAGAAGTTACGGCACCTTTGGAACAATATAACAGTTGAACCGATTGTTGCCTGTTACATAATGCCGAGTGTTTTAGCTGGTTTGGCAACACAAAATCTCAATTTGGAAAAAGCTTGCCGTGTTAATATGGGATACGATACTCACGTTTGTGATGCTTTAACAAGACGTGAAACTGCAAATTATACATTGTAAGTATTGTAACTATAATATTTACTTATATTTTCATATTTATTGTAATTAATTTAAATAGCTTAAAGAGTTGATTAAACAATTCAAGATTGTATCTATTATTTGGTAGTCTATAAAATAAAAATTGTCATTTTTAATTTATGTATATATATGTGTATATAATGGTATAATATCCTATAATATATAATATTGTAAAAATAATTATTGGCTAATAAAAATAATAAAACAAAATCCAGAAAAATAGAGAAAGCTTTGAATCTATTATAAATAAATAGTCTCTTGATGAAATTTTATTTATTAACAATAAAATTTTTTAAAAACTTTCCATTTTATTAAAGTCCATAAAATCTTTTATTTTTAAATTTATGCATTAAATGCATAATATTCCAAAAATATTCTACTTCTATTTGGAGTACGTTTAAAATATTATTTTAACTGTCAAAGAATAATTTCTAATGATGAGAACAATTTGACGTTTAGATTAATTTGTAAATTGCAAAATTCTTGTCTAATTTGTATAAATTTTCGTAAAAATAATAAGCAATTTAGTAAAATTTTATTTTATTTTTTGATTTACTTAAATTTTTATTCTATTTGAATTGATTATTTTTTTTTGTTTAAAACATGAACATTTATTGTTTTTTTTCAGTAGGTTTTTAAAATTAAAAATGTTGTTTTTTCTTAAATTATGATTCGAAAATACCGCTTTGAAATTTGACAGCTGTCACATATATATTTTATTCAAATTATCATTTAATGTTTAGCTTAAAGTTTGTCATTTGGGGCTTCATGGATCGTTTCACTAACAATAAAATTGGTTTCAATTGTAAAAACATTCTGGAGAAAAGGTCGTCATGATGAGATTGATTTTTTGCCAGGTGGATATGTCAATAAACAAAATTGCTATATATGGGGCTTTAAAAATCCACAAGCAACTGTGAAAAATTCAATTTATCTGCGCAAATAGACTGTTTGATGTGTAATTTGATCTAAAGGTGTCATTGGCCCATTCTCTTTGATACTGAAGAAGCAGAGACAATTATCGTTAATTCTAAGCGGTATAACCTGAACTTAAAAATTTGAATTTGAATCCAATTGACAGCAATTAATGGTGGCAATTGGCTTCCAAGATCTTTTTTCTTAAAGTTTACGCAAAAGACTATGTATATGCAGATCTCTAAATTTTTGAGCAGTTAAAAAATAAAATCTGTCAATTACAGGCAAAAATTTTCGAAAAATTAATCAAAAATTACTTAAAAAACTATTGAATTCTGCAAGAATTTGAAAGGAAATAATATTGTATTTAATATAACTTTCAAATATATATAAACTCGCTTTTGCCAAATAAATTTGTTCATGATGCAAATATTTCTAGGGTCATGATTTTAAAAATTAAAAATATCTAAAAAAAATTAAGCAAAAATAAAACCGTAATTAAAAAAAAATTTAATTTAATAAGGAATAACTCTGGGTAGTTAAAAAAAATTTCGTTTAAAATAAAATTACTTCGAAATTTTTGGCATTTTTAAAAAACTTTCAGGAATGTTTTCTAATACCAAGTACCATCCTCCAAAATAAAAAAAAATTATCAAATTATTAGCATTTGAACAATTTGCAGAAATTTATAAAAATAAATTTCTCTCCGTTTCTAAGAATATTTTTAATACCAAATTTTTAATTTGGAAATCGAAAAATACTCTCGGACAAAACTGCAAAAATATTTTTGTATTTACTAGGTGTACAAGCTTAAATCCGCTGTTTGGTCATAGATGGCGTGAGTGAGCGTATTAATAGATGGCATGAGTAAGCGTATTAATTTGCTTAATTTTTTTACAAAATTTTAAATTTTAAAATCATGACCCTAGAAATATTTGCATCATGAACAAATTTATTGGGCAAAAGCGAGTTTATATATATTTGAAAGTTATATTAAATACAAAATAAAAAAATTTAATTTAACAAGGAATAACTCTGGGTAGTAAAAAAATTTCGTTTAAAAAAAAATTACTTCGAAATTTTTGGCATTTTTAAAAAACTTTCAGGAATGTTTTCTAATACCAAGTACCATCCTCCAAAATAAAAAAAAATTATCAAATTATTAGCATTTGAACAATTTGCAGAAATTTATAAAAATAAATTTCTCTCCATTTCTAAGAATATTTTTAATACCAATTTTTTAATTTGGAAATCGAAAAATACTCTCGAACAAGCTTAAATCCGCTGTTTGGTCATAGATGGCGTGAGTGAGCGTATTAGGCTACCATGGGCACGCCATACTTTTTTTTTTATGAGTTTGACATCTGTCCATATTAATCAGTGCACATTGTCTGCAATTTCGTACAACATACATTTTTCCTTTGGTAATAATGTCTAGTTTTGTGCCAGAAAAAGAGCATATGCAAAAAGCTCTGCTTTTCTGCTTCAATTTGAAGAAATCGGTTGCCGAATCGAATCGAATGCTTATGGAGGCCTATGGTGACAGTGCTTTACCGGAAACAAATTGCCGAGATTGGTTTCGTTTGGACGAAGACGATACCCAACTGCAAAAAATGCTCGTGGAACAATTGGGTGTTACACAACCAGCCATTTACATGCGTCTGCGTGCCATAGGGAAGAATGAAAGATTTCGCAAAAACACATGCGAAATCTTGCTCGCCAGACAAAAAAGAAAGTCGTTACTGCATCGGATTTTGACAGGCGATGAAAAGTGGATATATTTCGAGAATCCTAAGCGCAAGAAATCATGGGTTGATCATGGCCAACCATCAACATCTTCCCCAAGACCAAATCGCTTCGGACGGAAGACGATGCTGTGCGTTTGGTGGGATCATGAGGGTATCGTCTACTATGAGATGTTTAAACCTCGCTACCACCAACAACTGATCAAATTGCAACGTGCTCTGCGTAAAAAAAAGGACAGATTATCAACAAAGACATGACAAGCTGATTTTCCTCCACGACAACACACCATCGCACACGTAAAAAATGGTCCAAAACACTCAACTGGGAGGTGCTACCCTACCCCGCTTATTCTCCAGACCTGGCCCCTTCCGGCTACCACCTGTTTTCGTCGATGGGCCACGCGCTCGCTGAGCAGCACTTCGATTCTTACGAAGACGTCCGAAAATGGCTTGATGAGTGGTTTACCTCGAAAGAGAAGGAATTTTTTTGGCGTGGTATCCACAAATTGCTTGAGAGATGGCAAAAATATGTAGCTAGCAAGGGCAAGTACTTTGAATAAATTTGGTTTTGCTTTCTATGAAAAAAAACATGTGTTTTTTTGACTGAAAAACAACGGATTTAAGATTATATACCTGGTACATGTTAAAAATTGGTTTAAAAAAAAATATTAAGGGCAATAAAAAAAAGTAGTTTTTAACATTTACCATAAGTAAGGATATTCTTAACTTTAAAGAATAATTAACTTTTTATTTTCTTTAAAGGAATTTATTTTTAAAATTATCTTAATATAATTTGGTATAGGTTAATGCAATTTTTCCTAAATTAACTTTGCGAATTCGATTAAAATTAACTTTTCATAAAAAGTTTGTATAAAAGTTATTTTTAAAAAAATACACCTTAAATTATTTGGAATATAATAAAATACTTAAAAGAATACCCAGAATCAGCCAAATAAACATTTAGCAAATATGTACAGTATATATAATATAATGTTTATATATTTATAAAGAAATGAAAATATAAAGAGAATATTGCCATCTGTTACATTATTTCTTCTTGATTGACCAATAATTGCTAATTAGGAGAGTTGGCAAAGTTTTCTGGGTTACAAGAACTAATACTATGTCTACAGAAACAAATATTATAAAAATCGATGAAAATGTTTTTTCTTATTTAGAGCTTTTCTTTTATTAAATTTGTTAGAAATCAGAACATTTTTGTTAACATATAAGCCAACTTAAAGTTGCACAAAAGATCAACACCAATAGTTTTTGGATGTAAACATAAATGTCGAGGTTTTTTTTGTTGTTGCAAGAATGAAAAGAAAATTACTACAATGTCTGCCTTATTATAATTAATATAATAATTAATATATACTATATTATTTACCCATCTAGTAGTCATTTTCCCAGTCCACTCTTTTATCTTGTCATACAAAATAAGTTGCTTCATGAAATCTAATCTTAACAACTTCTTATTTAGATAAACGATTCCATCCACATTATTGATGCTGCCAAGTGTCTTGATGGTTGCGTGACGCTCCCTTATATGACCGCCATGATACATGTCCCAGAGATCTTTTAGTCAAAACGAAATATTTAAATTATTTATAAAAATCCTTGCTATTCTTTTATAATTATTAGAATAAAATAATTAAAAATTATTTATAAAAATCCTTAGATAATTTTGTACCAGTCTGTTGCAATTAAGATTTCTGGAATGAGCAAATTGTTAATTTTTTAAGGATACAAAATTTTATTGTAAGTACTCGTATGCTAGAATAAGCTTCTATCAACTTTTGGTTGGTAAGTACTCGTACGCTGGAATAAGCTTCTGTAGTAACGACAATTTCCATCAACTACAATAATATAAGGGATCATTCCCTCTTTCCTAGTTAATTAAGAGATCTAATGGCTATTGGCATTTTAAGCGGATGGTGGTTGTTAAGAATTTTTCTTTAAAATAAGGACTAGCCATCATAGAAGAAGACGAATCGAGAAATTATATTGTTATTGATTACCGTTATTTATACGCATCAATGTTATATGAAGCGATTCGATAGTTTTTTTATTTACATCTATACGAGTATCGCGAATTTTTAATTTCCGCGGGTTACGTATATTCGATTTTCGATTTTTTTGTAGCATTATGTTGGTACTCATGTCTCTCACTTATGCCGATAAGTTCGGCCATTTTGAATGTTCAGTTAATTTTTGACAGCTGCTTTGCTTACACGTGTTTTTGCTTGTCTTCGATTTTTGCTCATTCCAAAAAATTGATCAAAGAATCTTTATCAAATTTTGTGTGAAAAACAAAATTAATTGCACGGATGCATTCCGAATGTTAACTGTGGTATGTGGTGAAGCTACCTTAGACCGAAGCAACGTTGACCGGTGGTACAAAATGTTCTCAGAGTACCGAAAAAAGGCGCCTAGTTCGGTGGAATATGGTGGTTTTGCTAATAGTTTTCTTCGATTGCAGGAGCGTGGTGCATCATGAGTTCCTGCCACAGGGTAGAACGGTCAATAAGGAATATTACCTGTAAGTTATGCGCAAGTTGCGTGAAGCAATCCGCCAGAAACGCCTGGGTTTGTGGAAGAACAAAAATTCGTTGCTTGCGAATTTTTGTTCTTCCACAAACATCGTTGCTTGCGCGCAAATTTTTGGCCAAAAACAACACACTAATAATGCCGCAGCCACCGTATTCTCCAGATCTGCCCACCTGTGAGTTTTTCTTGTTCCCAAAACTGAAGAGCCCCATAAAAGGACGACACTACGCTATGATTGAGGAGATAAAGACGGCATCGAAGGAGGAGCTGAACAAGATCACAAAAAATGATTTTTTGAAGTGCTTCGAGGATTCGAAAAAAACGTTGGCACAAGTGAATAATATCTGGTGGGGATTACTTTCAAGGGGACAAAATAGATATTCATGAATAAATGAACAATTTTTGAAAAAACACAAAATTCGCGATACTTTTTTAACAGACCTTGTATTATTGTATAAAAACAAGCATATTTTTAAAAACGAGATATTGAAAATTGATTCGTGTGTCAAATGAGGGGGATGGGGCCCATCAGTAAATATCTATTAATTATTCTCTACATCATGAAATTTACTTTAAGTTGAATAACTTTTCAAGTGTCTATGTATGTTTTCGGGGTGGAAAAATAAGGACAATTACAGGAGGACAGACGACTATGAAATTTGTTGAAATGAATTACAGAAAATACTACGCATATAATAGGGAGCCATCGATTATTGTTCGGAGGATTTTGGATTGGAGGAATTGGAATTCTTGGTTGATGGCAAGAGTTCTATTCCATATGTCCATATGGGTCTTATTACTTTATTGTATATTATAAGTTTTTGTTGTTGCTTTTTATATGTATGGGAAGGGGTGGTTTTTGGTAAAGAGTAAAAGTAATATGGGCAGTTTTTTTGCGTTTATATTTATACTTTAATTTTTTTAACCAGTTTTGAAGTGAATCAAGAATGCACTATTCGAGTTTATTTTTATTACAGTGTAGTGTCGACGAGTCATCAGTATATATATATATGTAAAGCGTTATTTAATTTGTACTTCGGAAAGTAAAGAAAAGAACGTATCGAACCTTTTCAGGTATTTTTTAATGACTGTTTTGAATATTTCGGGCTGTAACTCGGCCATATTGGTTTTTAAAAGCTCTGCAGTTTAAGGATTGTCAGCTCAAGTGCGTCAAATTGCACACGATTTTGCAGGCCAATTAATATAACACGAATTATGTTATACATCTTAAGAATTTTCTACGTAATGGAGTCAAAATTTATCTTGTTGCACGGTTGGTTGTGCCATCATCTTGTTAAAACCACATATAGTTCAGAATAGAATCTTCAAGGTCAAGCTATAAAACACCAGATATCATATCATGTTTCAGGCTACGGTGATTACAATTGACGGTAACGACCTCTTCTTCTTTATATTTTCAAAAAAAAAAAAAAACAAAATATACAACATTTTAGCAATTAAAATGTGTTCGTTATAAAGAATATTGTTTGTATAAATACGAGGTCTGCTCAAAAAGTATCGCGAATTTTGAATTTCCGCGGGTTACGTATATTCGATTTTCGATTTTTTTCGTGGCGTGATGTTGGTACTCATATCTCCCACTTATGCCGATAAGTTCGGCCATTTTGAATTTTCAGTTAATTTTTGACAGCTGATTTGTTCACACGTGTTTTGGTTCGTCTTTGATTTTTGCCCATTCCAAAAAATGGATCAAAGAATCTTTATCAAATTTTTTGTGAAAAATAAAATTAATTGCGCGGATGCATTCCAAATGTTGACTGTGGTATATGGTGAATCTACCTTAGGCCGAAGCAACGTTGACGGGTGGTACAAAATGTTCTTAAGAGGGCCGAGAAGATGTGAACGACGAAAAGCCGAATGTGAAGGTTTTGCTTACAGTTTTCTTCGATTGCAGGGGTGTGGTTCATCATGAGTTCTTGCCACAGGGTACAACGGTCAATAAGGAATATTACCTGCAAGTTTTGCGTACGTTCCGCTAAGCAAACCGCCAGAAACACCCGGATTTGTAGAAGAACAAAAATTGTCTTTAACAAGACAATTTTTACGTCCCTTCCCATTATAACGTCCCTTCTCACGCATCGTTGCTTGTGTTCGAATTTTTGGCCAAAAACAATACACTAATAATGCCGCAGCCACTGTATTCCTCAGATCTGGCCCCCTGTGACTTTTTCTTGTTCCCAAAACCGAAGAGCTCCATGAAAGGACGACCCTACGCTACGATTGAGGAGATAAAGACGGCATCGAAGGAGGAGCTGAACAAGATCACAAAAAATGATTTTTTGAAGTGCTTCGAGGATTGGAAAAAAACGTTGGCACAAGTGAATAATATCTGGTGGGGATAACTTTGAAGTGGACAAAATAGATATTTAAGAATAAATAAATAATTTTTGAAAAAAACAAACAAAATTCGAACAGACCTTTTTGAACAGACCTCGTATTGTAGAGTAAAGAGCCAAGAATGCTACCCTGAGAAATACCATCGTCGAAAGGAGATATCTCGGGAGAATTTGATATTTGTGAATTACATCCACGTGTGTGAATTGATTATATTGATATTTGGTCGAAAATTTTAGAGCAGTTTTTCAGGTTTTGCGTCCATATATATGGATTTTGTCAAAACTTCTATAAAACCGAATGAATTAGAAAATTCAATATTGTATGCACATATCTTGTTATGGTAATCTTGTCCATGGTTTTAAAGATTTTTTCGGTACGCAAATTAATTTGACATTGCGCAAATCTGTAGAATTGTGGATGAATTTTTCGGCTGGTTTTAATGCACAAAAATATATAACAGCACAAAGAGACATCATACGATTGGACTCCTGGCCAAGTACTGTCATGGGTACTTTGGGGCATGGTAAGGGAGAGACTCAATATCTACTTCTCTAAAAGTTCAGTGTTCGGCCTTTCGGTTTTTTATCCATTGAGAAATTTTTTTAAATAATTATTTCCTTCCTTTTTATTGAAATTATATTTTTAACCCTTCCAATTAGTATACTTTCCCCCATTTCCCATTTCTTTCTATCTCGCCTTAATTTTGTCTGTATATTTATTTTATTTTATTGATTTTTTCTCTCCTTTCTATCTCTTTCCTCTTCTATGGGTGTCACTTAATTTTTTTTTGTGTTTTTGGAGTAATTTTTTTTGTTATACTGGATGAGGATACCACATTGCCAATCTTCGAATCCACGCAGCAATGTGAAGGTGTTGTCTGAGTACGGCAGTAGGTGGCTACCTCAATCCAATAACCAGAAAATATTCCAATAGTTCCACATATAATAACATAACAATCTCAAATGTAATAATTTTTTTTAAAACTAAAATATCATATACGAGGGTCATTCAACAAGTACTTAGCCTCACCGCCCGATGGAACTCCTGTCACAAAAGAAATTTACCATCGTGCAGTACATTCTCTAAGTAGCCTACTGTCAAAGGTTCAGTTGATTCCCTTCATTAGTTTTGTTTTGAGAGCCTTTGAAAGCGAGCGTGTCGGTCGGTTGCACAAAAATGGAAAAATAACAATATCGTTCGGTGATTAGATTCTTGTTTTTCGAAGGGAAAATGCGCAGCGAAATCAAAGATCGCTTGGATGCTGTGTATGGTGACTATTCTCCTTCAATGGCCACCATCAAGAATTGGTTCAAAGAGTTTGTTCGTGGCCGCACGTCGGTTTTTGATGAGCCACGCCCAGGTGCCCCGAAAACGGCTGCTATGGAGGACAACGTTAAAAAAGTCCACGATCTCGTGTTGGCAGACCGTCGATTGAAGGTTCACGAGATAGCTGAGACTGTGGGCATCGCAGTAGGAACGGTGCATCATATTCTACACGAAGAACGAGGCATGAAAAAGCTGTCGGCGCGATGGGTGCCGCGTTTGCTCACACCGGAAAACAAGCGCAACAGTGAGACCACATCGGCGACGTGTTTGGCGCTGTTTCAGCGGAATCCAGCGGAGTTTTTGCATCGTTTCGTGACCGTCGACGAAACATGGATTCACTGGTACACACCAGAGACCAAGGAACAGTCGAAACAGTAGACTTCACCCGGCGAACGTGCTCCGAAGAAGGTGAAGACTGCTCGATCGGCTGGAAAGGTGATGGCCACCGTTTTCTGGGATTCACAAGGTGTGATCCACATCGATTACCTCGAGAAGGGTAAAACAATCACGGGGCGCTACTATGCTGACTTATTGGGCTGATTTGACGTCAAATTGAAGAAAAAGCGGCCCCGCTTTGTGAAGAAAAAAGTGCTGTTCCACCACGACAACGCGCCGGCTCACACCTCCGCCGTCGCCATGGCCAAATTGGTCGAATTGCGCTACGAATTGCTGCCCCATCCACCGTACTCTCCAGATTTGGCCCCCTGTAAATACTTTTTGTTTCCAAACCTGAAAAAATCACTCGCCGGGAATAGATTTGGGTCGAATGAGGAGGTCATCGTCGCCACGGAGGCCTATTTTGCTTCCCTCGAGAAAATGTATTTTTTGGACGGGTTAAAAAACTAAGAGCATCGCTGGGCCAAGTGTATCGAGCTTGAAGGAGATTATGTGGAAAAATAAATTGCCACCTTTCCAAAATTTTCGTTTTTCTTTTGTAGGCTAAGTAGTTGTTGAATGACTCTCGTAATAAAATTGATAAATGAAAAGACATTTGAATAAATTTTCTAACCTTTTATAAAAGCACTAATGGAATTTATATAATTTTCGATTAAGATTATCAAAAAATTGTTCAAAATACAAAACATATTTTATATATATATGAATTTAACATTCATTTAAATATTCAAAACATATTTGTTTCGTCATTTTTAGGGAAGAAGCAACTGTACAGCAGTTGGCAGCAAAAATGGCTGGTTGGAAAACCATTATACAAAGTTTGCTGCCATGCATATTGATTTTATTTTGGGGTTCATGGAGTGATAGGTAATATTCGAAAATATCTATAAATATATTGTATATAAATAAAATTTATGTTGAATGTTTATTAGAAATCATTGAAGAATCTTGTCAGTATGAATGATGTTCTGATTTGAAAAAAAAAATAAAAAATAAAAATTGAATATTTCAGGCACGGAAGACGAAAGCCTTGCATTCTAATACCAGTTGTCGGAGAGTTTATAACAGCGATAGGACTAATTCTGTGCACATATTTTGAAAATGTGCCAATGGAAGTGGCTGGTGTTACAGAATCCTTATTTCCTGGATTAGCAGGGGGATGGTTTACTTTGTTGATGGGTGTTTTCAGTTATGTAGCAGATGTTACAACTGAAGAAGAACGAACATTAAGAATAGGCATTTTGAATTTATGCTTCTCATTGGGTGTACCTATAGGAATGGCATTCAGTGGAATATTACTTAAGTGAGTAGTTTTTATTATTATATTTTTTTTTTAATAGAATAATACCTTATCTATTGTAATTGAATAATCATAAAACTTTTTATAAAATTATTGCAGAAAAATTGGATTTTATGGTGTATTTTCAATATCGGCTAGTTTATATTTAATAGCATTTGTCTATGGCGTGTTTATTCTGAAGGAGCCGGACATAAAGAAACCGGCCAAAGTTGACAATTTACCTCAGAGAAATGCATTTGTTGATTTCTTTGATAAAAAGCATGTTGTAGAAACATTTAAGGTTGCATTCAAGAAAGGTGCAAATAAACGACGACTGCGAGTCATTATGCTGATGATAGTAGTGATGGTTGTAATAGGTCCACTTCATGGTAAGAATTTTTTCTAATATAATTTTTATCTATTGTATTAATATGGCTAATTCGTTTGTATTTACTTTAAGTTAAGAAAACAAAACATTTATTATTATTATAATTTTTCTGTTTCAATTGGAATATTTCGATAGAATCTTTCTAGTCGGTCATTTCCTTATTAAAAATATTTTCTTTTTTTGCAATAAAGTATGTGAAGGTCAGAAAATTTATCTAAGATCTTAAGATCTAGTATATAGTAGAATAAAAAAATAGCTTATAAGTATTCTTGGTTGAGGAAGCAATTGTTTTCTATGAGTACAAATTGTTTGCGTGTGTAATTGCGTAGGTGAAAATTGGTAGATTTTTATTAATTCTTATCACCCATAAACAATGTTTGAATTAATAAAAATAAATTAATGGAAAACATTTCATAATTGATAGTAAACTTTCTACATAAAATACTTTAAACGAAATTCGTAGACCATATGAATATATTACCATAAATTATAATAATTAATTGTGGTCTATTAGATGAATTTTATTGCTTATTAATACAAGATGTAATGTGTACATAATTAATAAATCGTTGTACTTAATTAGAAAAATCTTTTCTCATTATTTTTTTATAGTTATGACTGGTTTTAGAACAACAAATTAATTAATATTGAGTTAATATTCGGTTTTTATAGAAGATTTACTAATTAAAAAAAAAAAAGTAATTATGAGCCAAATAGAAAAAAAGCCCGACTTTTTGGTGTGGGGTAATTTTTAAGTGGAAAATAATTAAAATCATGTTAAAAATGATTTTATATATCAATTTTATGTTTAATTTTGTGGTTTAAAATAAATTTTACTCATTAAGTTATATTCTCTAATAAAATATAAAAGTATTAAGGTTCACGTATTTTATTAATTAATAGTCCATAAGTGCATAATTAAAATGAATTGTATTATAATTTATTATTTATGCGAAATTGGAAACTTTTATTTATTTTTTATATTAAGTTTATTTATCGAGAATATTTAGAATTATTATAAATTTAACTAATGACAATTTTATAATTGAAAAACCTGTTGGAAAAAGAAATTAGTTAGTATCAATATTAAAAATTGATTAAAAACTAAAAATTTTTAATGTCAATTTTTGAATTTTTTATAACATTTGAATATAAGGTGTGACAGAAAAGTAATGAAACTGGTTCTTTCTCTAAAAAATTTTATTTTATTTTTATGAGACCTCCTTTTACTTGTTTTTGATTTTGAGAAAAAAAAAATTATACGGACTTAAATCCGGTGAATAGAAGCGGCTAAAATTTGATGGAAATGGTCGTGTGATGAAAACTCTATGCAATAAGTGATGTGACGCCAAAAACACTTTTTATGAGCTTTTCAAGGACTATTTTATAAAAAAAAATTGGTGGGCAATTTATCCTGAAGGCGTTGATCCTTTGTTAGCAATTATACTTTTTAACTTTGAAGACCTTCGTAAGCGAGGTTTGTGCCGCCCGGTTTTAAGCCCTTAAAAAATGTTTTATGACACCGAAAGCCTTTTGTCCTTTATAATAAATAATCCCCATAGGATTGGTATCAATTATTGTTAGGACACCCCTTCTTTCTTTTAGCTTCAAGGTTAACCGAAAGTTAGTGCTCCCAAGAGTCTTTATTATCATCAGTTCTGCTTCCACTGATTTGTAGCTCTTGCATCAAAATGGCACCACACTTCATTAGCCATGCTTAGATAAAAAGATTGGACCAATGATGAAAAATTTCGGTTAATACATTGGCTAAAACCAGTCTACTCAATAACCATTCCGAAATCCTGGACAAGGAAGTTCTGGGTAAGGATTGGGTATACTGCACTTACCCATGATTTTACCTTCGGTAACTAACCTTGGTCTTCATTCCATTCCTATGGCATTCGACTGTCTATACCACAAATTTTAAGCGAGTGTCACTTAACCCATAATTTATTTTTTAATAGGACTCTTTGTATTGTGGAGCTCCTAGATCCAAAAAAAAACTCCTTCCCCCAGTCTTATCTTTAATTTTCTAAAAGAAACAAATATACTTCATAAAATTAATACCATTTCTGGCTACGTAGATCGGTGTAGCTACATAGATCGGTGTAGCTACATAGATCGGTCTAGCTACATAGATCGGTCTAGCTACATAGATCGGTCTAGATACGTAGATCGGTCTAGATACGTAGATCGGTCTAGATACGTAGATCGATCTATATACGTAGATCAGTCTAGCTATGTAGACCGGTCTAGATACGTAGATCGGTTTAGATACGTAGATCGATCTAGATACGTAGATCGGTCTAGATACGTAGATCGGTCTAGCTACGTAGATCGGTCTAGATACGTAGATCGATGTAGCTATGAATATCGGTTTAGATTCATAGATCGGTCTAGCTACGTAGATCGGTCTAGATACGTAGATCGGTCTAGCTATGTAGATCGGTATAGCAATGTAGATCGGTCTAGATATGTATATCGGTTTAGATACGTAGATCGGTCTAGATACGTAGATCGGTCTAGCTATGTAGATCGGTCTAGATACGCAGATCGGTCTAGACACGTAGATCGATCTACATACGTAGATCGGTCTAGCTACGTAGATCGGTCTAGCTATGTAGATATGTGTAGCTACGAAGATCGGTCTAGCTACATAGATCGGTCTAGCTATGTAGATTGGTTTAGCTATGTAGATCGGTCTAGATATGTAGATCGGTCTAGATACGTAGATCCGTCTAGGTACGTAGATCGGTATAGCTACGAAGATCGGTCTAGCTACATAGATCGGTCTAGATACGTAGATTTGTAATGCTAGCCCAGGCGTGACATGAAGTCGCCAAATGGTTGTGGCGCTACAGAATGGCATCTTGCTCTTACTCAGAGACCTTACACATAAAACAAACAAATACCAACTTTAATTGTGGCGCTTTATAGGGTCGTGTAGTTACTGTATCGGGTCGACACTTATGCTGCAGTAGGAGGAAGTTACGGTCTCTAAAATATTAAAAAATCTCAACAGAATTAAAACACCTTTTGATTGATTAAAATCCTTAACAGAAGAATTTTTGTAAACCTTAATTTTTTTTTTAAAATATTTACAGGTGAAATGTCTGTTACTTATCTTTTTACAAGATATCGTTTTAATTGGAGTGAAGTGGAATTTAGTTTCTTCTCAACATATGGAATGATAACAAATCTTATTGGTACGATTTAATTATAATATTTTTAACAAAAAGTTATTTAAAAATTTATTTTGGAATAAATAAAAATAATGGACAAAAAAATCAATATTAATTTAATTATAGGCACATTATTTTCGGTTGGTGTTTTCTCGCATTTATTAAAAATCGATGATGCATTAATTGGCGTCATGTCGAGTATGTCGAAAATTCTATCCAGCTTTGTATATGCGTTCGCCGTTACGGATTGGCAACTATATTTGGCACCAATTGTTGAGATTCTGAATGGAACATCGTTTATAGCAATGAGATCAATAGCCTCGAAATTAGTGAACAGCGATGAGTTGGGGAAAGTAAATTCACTGTTCGGAGTGGCCGAAGCCTTGATGCCACTTGCTTATGCTCCAATGTATACAACTCTATATTCGGCTACATTGGATACCTTACCGGGAGCATTTTTCTTACTTGGTGGAGCTTTGACTACCCCAGCGGTGGTAATATTCTTGTAAGTTTGGAATTTATTATTTTATTTCGATGATAAAACCTCTATTAATAACTTTTTTTTTTGTACAAAAGAACGATAAAATAAATTGTAAAGATAATCTAACGAATTGCTATGACCCTTAGGTGGATGTATAGAATGCATAGAAATGATCGAAAACTAAAAGCATTAGAAGAGAAGACATCCATGGAGAAAGCAGTCCAAAATATTGATACAATACCAAAATTGGTTGGTTCAGAAAAAGTAGAGAACAATAACGATAAGGACATTGACAATGGAAAGATAATAACAGAAAATGGTGATATTGAAGGAATCATAAATAGTGGCTTCGAAAACGATGACGGAATCACTAATCAAAAAGTTGATTTCATTAAAGAAATGCCAGCATTATATACCGAACATTGTAAACTGTGATATTTATAATAGAATATGTAACTTTGCACAAAAAAAAAAAAAAACAAAAAAAAAATTATGCAAAATAAAATAAAATAAAAAGCAAAAAGGGGGTTAAAAAAATGTTTTTAAAAAAATGTACCATTAATTGTAATTATTATAAATACCATATGAAAATATATCCTTTACTATAATTGAATTAGTAAAGTTTACACGAATTCCAATTACAATTTAGATTTAGGCTGTGTTTAAATGATTTTAAAATATATATACACATATGGTATATATATTTATAATAAATTGTAAAATTTAAAGGAGAATGGATATTAATATTGATAGTTTTAAGTAAATAAAAAATCAAAAAATATACAAATGTATTTATATATATATAAAAAAAAGAATGACGATACGTGTATAATCGAATGATTTCTGTTTAATTTGTAAAAATATTGTTGTTAATAATTTTATCATTATATAAACTAATATAAAATATATAATAAAAAGAGGTATACTTTTTATTTAATAACTATGGTTTTGTTATAAATATTTAAGTTTGGTAGAAAAAGTTTTTAAAAAATATGCTTATTTTGATATACATAAATTTAGGATTATATTTGTTTACATAAAGGGTTATTCAATATCTGTTTTGGACTGTGCAATTAAATAAAGTACATTGAAAATTATGACACTGATTATACGGTTTTACCAATTAGATGTACAGGGTAGACCATTTAGAAGTTGAATTTTAAAAAGTAAATAAAAAAAAACTAGTATATGTTTTTTCAAATTTCTGGTTTTTTTAAAAAGATTGAACCTTGAAATTTAAGAATGAAACACAACATCATTTAAATGACTGTCACGGCTGGCGTTACAGTACCCCATTCGCTCGACCCAATTTTTCAGTACATTTTCGATTGTCCGGGCCTGTATCTCTTCAATGGCAACTTTGATTTCGTATTTCAAGGCCTCAATTGTCTCTGGATGGCTTGCGTAAAATTTATCCTTAACGGCTCCCCACAGAAAATAATCCAACGGGCTCAAATCACAGCTCCAAGGCGGCCAATTGACATCAGAATTTCGGCTGATTATTCGGTTTTCGAAAGCAGTGCCCAAAAGTTGGATTGTTACGTTGGCTGTGTGGCAAGTGGCTCCGTCCTGTTGAAACCAAATGTCGTCCATGCCATTCTCTTCAACTTTTCGAAACAAAAATTCGTTGAGCATGCCACGATAGCGCTCACCATTGACCGTAAAGGCGGCTCCTTCATCGTTTTCGAAGAAAAACGGGTCAATGATGCCTTCACTCCAAAATCCGCACCAAACCGTGAGTCGTTGTGGATGTATCGGCTTTTCCATGGTGACGTATGGATTTTCTGAGCCCCAGATGCGACAATTTTGCTTGTTGACATACCCACCGTGGTGGAAATGGACCTCATCCGAAAAGATGATTTTTCGGTAAAAATGCTCATCTTCGGCCAATTGATCTTGAGCCCATTGGGCAAACCGAAAACGCATCGGATGATCATGCGGCTTTAGCTGTTGGACTAATTGAACTTTATAAGCTTTCATACCGAGGTCTTTGTGCAGAATTCTCAACAGAGAAGTGCGAGAAATGTTCAATTCCTGAGAACGGTGACGAGTTGATGTTGATGGATGATCACGGACATTTTCAGCAACGGCGGCAATATTCTCGGTCGTACGCACTGTAGTAGAGCGGGAACGAGTTGCTTTGGCAACCAACAAACCAGTTTCGCGAACTCGCTTCACGAATTTGTCCACAAGTTGACGTGATGGCATTCGATCTTTGCTCTTTTTTTTTTTTTAAATTTCTCACAGTTTGGGTTGAAGACTCACCACTTTGGAAGTAAGTTCTCAATATTCCCCAGTTTTCTTCAAGCGTATGGATTACCATTTCGTAAAATTCAGACTTTCAACTAGCAATTTGTCAATTCGTGTTGACATTTAACACTCTAGTACTTCAAAGAAATAGTAGTTCAAAATGGAACCGCTAGATGGACCACTCTATATTTTTAAAATCTAAATGAAATACACATTTTGTCAGAATATTCAGTCATTGTTTATTGAAAAACCATATTGGGTAAATGTCCACCACGACTATACACATATTTACAGCCATCGATTCTTTTTGTAAAATTTTCAATATATTGTTTATGAGAATAGTCCCTCATAAACAATACCTTTTGCATAACCCCACAAGGAAAAGTTCTAAAATCTGACGATATTGATGGCAAATTGTCATCACCTCTTTGCGAAATTTGGTTTTTAATAAGAAGAATTGTTTTTATCTTGGGCAGTGTGGCACGCAACGCCACAAGTAGTTGACATCTACGTCATTAAAAATAGGCCATAAAAAATTGGTTACCATGTTTTTGTAGCATCAGTCTCATTTTCGAAACAAAACGGATCATCAATGATGCCTCGAGCCTATATAGCGCACCATATAACTGTTATTGAAACAACAAATAACGAATGTTATTGTTGTTCAATAACTGCTCTTAGATTTTCGGATGCCCAAATATGACAATTTTGCCCTTTA
This sequence comes from Atherix ibis, assembly GCA_958298945.1. NCBI lineage: Eukaryota > Metazoa > Arthropoda > Insecta > Diptera > Athericidae > Atherix > Atherix ibis. The sequence goes on from OY282607.1 coordinate 85,394,978, forward strand.
ACAACATAGCTGTCTAAGGGAAAATGCACTTCGTTCGAGAAGATGATTTTTTTTTCTGAAAAACCAGCTATCACAGATCAATCATTTTCACTATTTTAGTACAACCTTTGAGCAAATTTGAAGATATTATAACAAATGGTAAACCTTCTAGTGTAAACATGTTAAAAAAATATACGCCAATACTGCCAACTTAGCCAATTTGACCACTATTGAAAAAAATGGCAGTTTTAATTGGTATATTTTTATTTTGCAGTTCGATAGACCAACACTTCAGCGTGAGAAAAGTGTACGTCATTTTTACCGCAACTGTGTCCGAGAGGTTTTTTTGAATTGTTCCATCGCGTTGTTTGCGTGGTGCCTGCGTTGTTTGCGACGCATCTATTTATACAATTTTAAAGCGTCAGTGATTAAAGCCAATCCGTATGCGCAATGATGCACTGCATTCATAAACTTACAGCACGCACGTTGACTTTGCATTATGAACATGCAAAATTTACCATGCGTGCTGTAGGATGATGGGTGGCAACACAAAGCTGGTAGTTGTCCGAGTCGTTTTTTAAGGTGCAAACTTTTGTATTTTTAAATAATTTTTTTTTGTTAATTATAAAAATTAATTATATTAATATTATTTGTATTTTATTATTATTAGACTTTACCTAATTACTACATATTTTCTTAAAAACTAGTTTCAAATTCATATTTGGAATTTTTTATTTTACCATATTGCTTTAACCTTACTATTATGCATAAAATATGAACCTTTTGTGAAAATTTTTGATGACTTTATATTATAGCCGTCTTCCATTGGGAAAATTTTGCTACTCACAAGTACTTCTAGATACTCGGAGCTACTCTTGCTCATACAGATGAGTCCTTCGCATGAGTTAAGTTACGCATACAATTGACGTTAGGGGGATTTTAGTTTCCAAAATGAAAATAGATGGCTTAGCGGGTTCGTTGGTTATGTTGAAGTGTCATATTATTTGGATAATAGTGGATTGTTCAATTAATTTAAACTTAAATGATGTATTTGTATAACTTCATATTTATTATAACACTCACAATTGTAAATAAATGCCACCTTGGCTAACAAAAATAAAAATAAGCAATTTATCACATATATAAAATATAGCAATTTAACTTATTTAATTAATTTAAAAGTATAGAACGAGTTTCAGCCCTATCATTTTCTTTTTTGATGATATATTATTCTAATAATTTAAGTTTTTTATTTTTTATTTCTAATTTATCTGCGTAATATTTGAATTTAATTTCTAACATTGTCATATATTCGTTTTAACGCTTTTTCTTAATCTTTTCCTTAGTTTTCGTTTCAGCTTGTGGTATTTCAGACACATTTGATGATGACGATTCAGATGAATGTTTCTTTCCTAACTGCATTCACCTGAATGTGGTGATGATATTCCTGTGTCACTCTGAAATATTTCCTTCATTTCACTTAGGTATAAAAATTTCGAAACACTCGTCCCTGTACCTCTATCTTTCGCATTTTTGAATATGTGTTCCCAAAAAGGTTTCTTATTACTCGTTTTGAAATATTCCTCTTTTCGGTTGGCACAAAAATTTATTCATACTTTACCTTCGTTATAGGTTCAATTTTTAGTAATTATGTAATATTTATCAAATTCAAAGGTTATACGAAACACATTCACTTTACTTTACGTTGATAAGCTGAATAAACTCAGTATTGTTGTTGACTATTTTGAGGTTATATTTTACTTCTGTGAGTAAACTCTGCATTCCATTGGGCATCTACTCCCAAGTACTTGCGAGTAGCAAAATTGGCCCAATAGAATATGTTAAGGGTCAGCGGTTTTAGAAGAAAGATGATCACAATAAAAGGAGCACTCCAAAATTATTTCTACGAGGAGTGCCGAAGGGAGGATTTAGGGAAAGACCAGGGAGAGATGTAACAACTAAGTCCTCTCCCGTCAAAGTCGACGGTCGCCTTCAACCATCTCCATTTCTAATGGGGTTTTTATTGATTTTTATTTTTTTATTATTTTTTTTGCCTTCTCAATTTTTATACCTCTCTACTCATTTCTTATTCGCTTCTCTTTGCCTGGATCTGTTTTCTTACTTTTTTCTCCTTTTTACCCTCCCATGGAGAAGTTAACACATTTGGGTGTCTCCATTTTCCCCTAAATGTTTTCCGTATGATGAATTTTCTTATTATGGTGGTTGTAAGAGCTCCACTTTGCACACACTTTGAATTCCCCCGCACTCTTCTCATATGGCTATCGACAAGCATGTCTAGTCAGGTAAAATTCCTCAGTTTACAATCCAAATCTTAATACCTCCCTCTTCCCTTCCAACAACCAAGGATTTCACAAGAATCTTTATTATACAACCACAACATAATTTTTAATGACTTTTTTGCCCATTTCGAGCTGTAATTCGGTCATTACATCTTGATTTTTATATGTTCTCAAATTTAACGATTGTGTACGTAAATACAATCTATCGTATAGTTCAATAACGGCACATTGTTCGATTTTGAAAGGCAATTGACAAAATCTAGAAATAACGTATTCTGGGAGCTTTTCGTACAATGGTCAAAATTTATCATATTAAAATCACGTTTCGTTTAGGTAAAAATCTTCAACTTCAGACAAAACAGAGTCGCTTATCATACCGGGCATAGTACTCAGAATTGTTTGTAACAGTCTGTCTTTCTTCTTTTAAAAAGAAATACATTCCAATGACACTTTCAGACCAAAATTCACAACCAAACAGTCACTTTTCATTTTTCTAAAATTGTTTATAGGTTTTCAAAGCCACATACAAAAAAAAGTTATTAATATTATAAAATGGGATACTTTACGTTAAATAATATATTTTATTGACAAGTGTCAAATAATAAAGCTATAAATTTGACATGATAGAATGAATAAGCCGTTTTAAGGCTGGAACAGTGACTTATTATTATTTAATATTTATACTAAGGTTTTTAACTAATGTCTTAAAGTACTTTAGATTTTTTCAAGGATAAGGTCTTCTGTCTGATTGATACTTTAGATTAAGGCTCAGCATTGGATTAAAACTAGTATTCTCTATGCAGAATCAATTTTCCCATTGAATATAAATAAATTGAAGATATTTTGATTATATCAAATACAAAAATATATAGATTTTTATTAGTAGTAAAATTTGTTTAAGGCATCAAAAGAGCTGTATAAATTTTTTTACGTATTTTTATATTAAAAAAAAAATAAAATAAATTTAGACCAAATTGTGAAAACCTATAAATTGTGGCAAGACTCAATACCATTAAAAAGTTTGCAATATTTTTTTCCAAAAAGTAATTAAAAATATCCTGTAAAGTTATTAGTAAATAAGTATTTAGCTAAATGTATGTCCATCTTATTGTAGATATGTTAATGAGGAGGATATCATCTCGTAGAATGAAAATTTACCCGAAATTAGTTTAATCCCTACCAAATTTGGCACGAATCTAATAAGCTTCATATAATCAATGTATTAAATATGTTATAAGAAATTTGAAAAGTTTTCTATTAAAAATATAGAAAACTTTTCAAACTTCTTATATCATTTTTTAGATTATTTAAGCTCAAGAAAATTAGATTTTTTTTAATTTGTTTTGCAAAAACTTTTAAAATGAGCTGATGGTTTTTGTTTATTTTTTTTGGCATTATTAATAACACAAAATAAATGTCCAATTGCTTACAGTTTATTAAGTAAATCTGGCTCCTTTAAAAGATTATTTCAATGTTGGCTTAACATATTCACACAATAAATAAACGAGAGTTAAGTCAAATCACACGATCTTGAAGGCGAGAATTGACTATTGTATCATATAAAAATAAAATAATCCATATTCTAATAAAAATTACCCTTGATTATGACCCGGTAACGCTGCCCATTAACAGGGCTTTGAGCTCAAACCTCATTTCGAACGATATACGAGGTCTGTTCAAAAAGTATCGTTAATTTTGAATTCCGCGGTTACTTATATTTGATTTTCGATTTTTGTTGTGGCGTTATGTTAGTACTCATGTCTCTCACTTATGCCAATAAGTTCGGCCATTTTGTATGTTCAGTTAATTTTTGACAGCTGCTTTGCTTGCACGTGTTTTGGCTCATTTTCGATTTTTGCCCATTTTCCACCAAAAACAGCATCGCATTAACATTGCTAAGGAGCTGTTGGACTCTGTCCGCGACGACCCAAATTTGCTCCAAAGGGTCATAACTGGAGACAAATTATGGGTTTATGGTTATGACAAAGAAACCAAAGCTCAATCATCCTAATTGAAGCTGCCGCACGAGCCAAGACCTAAGTTCGGTCGAATGTGAAGGTTTTGCTTACAGTTTTCTTAGATTGTAAGGGCATCATGAGTTCTTGCCACAGGGTACAACGGTCAATTAGGAATATTATCTGGAAGTTATGCGCAAGTTGCGTGAAGCAATCCGTCAGAAACACCCGGATTTGTGGAAGAACAAAAATTGGCTTTTGCACCATGATAAAGCCCCTGCTCACGCATCGTTGCTTGTGCGCGAATTTTTGGCCAAAAGCAATACACTAATAATGCCGCAGCCACCGTATTCCCCAGATCTGATCCCCTGTAACTTTTTCTTGTTCCCGAAACAGATTCTTTGATCTATTTTTTGGAATGGGTAAAAATCGAAGACGAGCCAAAACACGTGCAAGCAAAGCAGCTGTCAAAAATTAACTGAACATTCAAAATGGCCGAACTTGTCGACATAACTGAGAGACATGAGCACCAACATGACGCCGCAAAAAATCGAATATACGTAACCCGCGGAAATTCATAATTCGCGATATTTTTTCAATAGACCTCGTATGTACCGAAGATGCCGCCGCCATTTAATTATATCTCCAACATGTCTTGGGCATTTGTCTCATTTTAGGAGCTACATTAGTCTCATTCTCAGCTTCAGTTCAGTTAGCCGAAGTAGTATTTACAAAGAGTGCCGCCGGGGAACCATCGTTCCGGGAGCAAGGGTAGAGGTACAGTTTAGGTTTTAGCGAGGTAAAAATCCCGCATAACTCGTCTGACAGTTAGATGGCCTCCCAGTCGAGTACCTTTTGAAGGTTTCCCCCTGTACCTCAATAATCTAACAAAAAAAAAAAAAAGCTTCAGTTAATGATATTGACCTTTTGTCGAAGTTAATTTGGATAATTTAAGACTGTTGTTTAAGATTGGGTCTATTCATAAAGAAGTGGCAAGTTTTATTAAGTAAGCTTAAGGCGATACTAGTTGACACCTTCCATAACTATTCAAGAAAACTTCTTTGAAGAGCATAACATTAATGTATAAAAATATATTAAAATTGTTTCGAAATTATTCACACAATTTGTCAATTTTTCACTCCAACCATTATCAGCTTTTTCTTTTATATTTTTTGTTACTATTCAAATTAATTAAAGATTCTTTAAAAAAGAACGTGAAAAAAAGCAAAAGGTGATCACAATCAAATGAATTGTAACATTTCCAATGTGATTGAATAAATTTTCGATATAATACGTTTCTAAGACAATATTTCGTAAAACATTGAACTGAGAAGAAATTTATTTTGTAAGGATGCGCATTTTTACTATATTTTACTACGAGACATTCCCGATTTGCAAATCGCCCATGGTAGGATAAAAGGTAATAAGTAACTTGGAAAAGGTAAAAAGAAACCTTGGTTATTGGACTAGAAAGCCTGGATAATTATGTTAAGCTAATGAAGGACTTGTTTTTTTTTATTTTCACAAAACAAATACTTTTTATATTTTGTTTGTTGATATTTTATTATAATTTTTTTTACATTTATAAAATAGAAAAGAAATTTAGAAAATTATTCATGAACCGTATTTCTCCTCAATAAACAGGAATGCAAAAACAAACGAAAAATAGAAATGAAAAGGTAATTGGAAAAATCAAAAAGAAAACTTATTATTTAATGACAGCGAAGGTATTTTTATTTTCTACTCCATTGAATAATTTTTGTAACTTTTTCTTGTTAGCATTTTTAAAATTATACAATTGGTATTTGGTGTCTGTTGTAGAAACAAGTTTTTAAAAATTGGGAAGTACATTTCTATTATTTTATAGTTTTTAAACATATATACTATTTAAGAACAAGTTAATTTTTTTTAGCTTTTATTTGCTACCTGCAATTACATAAACATTGTAACAAGCAGATTTTATGACAAACAAATTACAATGGCAGGAGAAGAACGTTTGAGAGTAAATACCTATCGGTCGTTCAAATGATACAATTAAGTTCTGAATAAAACGTCATTCAAATGGCCTCCACGACTTCTTTTGCAGGAACGAATTCGATGAACCCAATTTTCGAGCACTTTTTCCACTAAATCAAGTCGTATATCATGAATAGCACGATCAATATTGACTTCTAAAGCTTGAAGAGAGTCTGATTTATTGCTAAAGACCAATGACTTCAAATAACCCCACAAGAAATAGTCTAATGGTGTTAAATCATAACCTCTTGGAGGCCATTCAATGTCACAATTTCTTGAAATAATCGAATCTCCAAACTTTTCTCGCAATAATTCGGTTGTTGCACCGTGCTGTGTGGCACGTAGCCCCGTCTTGTTGGAACCAGATGTTGTCAAGATCAACTTCTTCCAATTTCGGCCATAAAACAGTGACAGTAACGGTGCTACCAGCTTCAATTCGAAAGAAGTACGGACCGATGATTCCACCAGACCAAAAACCACACCAAACTGTCAATTTAGGTGAATGTAATGGGTGTTCATGAATAATTTGTGGATTTTCTTCGCACCAGAATCGACAGTTTTGTTTATTGCGCACAATAAGTTTAAGGGCAAAAGTGCACGAAAAGTTGCAATTGGAGAACGATTATTTTGATAATAAAATTGAATAATTTATAAACGTTTTTCTTACGTATACGAGGGTCATTCAACAAGTACTTAGCCTACAAAAGAAAAACGAAAATTTTGGAAAGGTGGCAATTTATTTTTTCACATAATCTCCTTCAAGCTCGATTCACTTGGCCCAGCGATGCTCTAAGTTTTTTAACCCGTTCAAAAAATACACTTTCTCGAGGGAAGCAAAATAGGCCTCCGTGGCGACGATGACCTCCTCATTCGACCCAAATCTATTCCCGGCGAGTGATTTTTTCAGGTTTGGAAACAAAAAGCAGTTACAGGGGGCCAAATCTGGAGAGTACGGTGGATGGGGCAGCAATTCGTAGCGCAATTCGACCAATTTGGCCATGACGACGGCGGAGGTGTGAGCCGGCGCGTTGTCGTGGTGGAACAGCACTTTTTTCTTCGCTAAACCGGGGCCGCTTTTTCTTCAATTCGACGTCAAATCGGCCCAATAAGTAAGCATAGTAGCGCCCCGGGATTGTTTTACCCTTCTCGAGGTAATCGATGTGGATCATACCTTGTGAATCCCAGAAAACGAACAGTCTTCGCCTTCTTCGGAGCACGTTCGCCGGGTGAAGTCCACTGTTTCGACTGTGCTTGGTCTCTGGTGTGTACCAGTGAATCCATGTTTCGTCGACGGTCACGAAACAACGCAAGAACTCCGCTGGATTGCGCTGAAACAGCGCCAAACACGTCGCCGATGTGGTCTCACGGTTGCGCTTCTTTTCCGGTGTGAGCAAACGCGGCACCCATCGCGCCGACAGCTTTCTCATGCCCAGTTCTTCATGTAGAATATGATGCACCGTTCCTACTGCGATGCCCACCGTCTCAGCTACCTCGTGAACCTTCAATCGACGGTCTGCCAATACGAGATCGTGGACTTTTTTAACGTTTTTCTCCGTAGCAGCCGTTTTCGAGGCACCTGGGCGTGGCTCATCAAAAACTGACGCGCGGCCACGAACAAACTCATTGAACCAATTCTTGACGGTCGCCATCGCAGTAGAAGAGTCACCATACACAGCATCCAAGCGATCTTTGATTTCGCTGCGCATTTTCCCTTCCAAAAACAAAAATCTATTCACCGAATGATATTGTTCTTTTTCCATTTTTTTCAAAGACTCTCAAAACAAAACTAATGAAGGGAATCGACTGAAACTTTGACAGTAGGCTACTAAAAAAATGTACTGCACGATGGTAAATTTCTTTTGTGACAGCAGGTCCATCGAGCGGTGAGGCTAAGTACTTGCTGAATCAACCTCGTATCTCTACGTGATAAAATTGTAAACATTACTAAATACAATGAAGAAAAAAAGACAAATCATCACATATTACGAATGGCTGAAACGTCACTTAGAAATCATATTACTCTTATTGGAAAACCCTATATTAACACCGCAATAGGTCTCTTGGCAAATTGCTCTTCAAACGCAGATGACCGGTTATGAGGAAAGTAACGAAGGAGAGTTTTTCAACTAGAGGATTATAGTGACAAGATAATCGGGAATGAAACCATTCTTGAATATTTTTAATATGGGATTATAAATATGTTGGGGCTCTTTTGATATTGGAGTGGGATGCAAGAAAAGCGGTATTATTCGCATAGGTAGCAGTCAAAGTTTTGGAATTAGTTGGGATGTCGAAGGTAGAAATACTGTATAGGAGCGGACCAAGGATACTGCCTTCAGGCACACCAGCTATGATGGGAACTATTTCAGAATAATCAATATTAACTCTAAATTAAAAATGGTGTTGGTAGAAGTTAATTTTTAACAAGGACGGTCTTAGAAGCTACATAACACAATAAATTATAGATTTTTGAGGCGAAAAATTTCCAAAATGCGCAATTTCGCGATTTGCTGATGTTATTTCGCTTTCTAAATCAGAAAATTTAACGTTTTTATAATTTTTCTTTGATGTGACCATAAAAAAATTCAGCCAGAAAAGAGTGAAAAAGTCAGCAAAAATTACGTTAAATTTAAAATGAGTTCCAGCACGAAGTCTTTTGATAAATATTAGAATGATATTATATTTCATAAATAATAATGGTAAGGTTTGTATAATATATAATTAAATAAAAATATTGTATTTTCAAATATACTTTATTTAATTTTACTTTTCAAAGTGAAAATTGAATAGCCCTTAATATTTAATATGCAGGAAAAGATTTATTGTAATGAAAATAAAATTATTTATATTTGAGAAAATTGTATTTATAATGTTTTTTATTTAAGAGCAAATAAATTTAAAACGAAAAGAACAAATGAATTTAAAACAAGGATCAAATTACCGGAAGAGAGTAGGTGTAATTATTATTGTATATTTTCATCAATCTACAACAGAAAATATTAGCTAAAATAAATAAAAATATTGTTCCTGAAAATACGTATTTTTTTTATCATAAAAAGTAAACAATAATAATACAATATTTAAAAGAATAACAAGGCATATAAGAATTTACACAAATAAAAGCTTTTATCTCGAATTCGTATTGTCAATATACACGGGTAAGTCGAATGCAACGTGCTGTTTTAGCGCCTGCGATTAAAAAGCTCATCCAACCGATTAGATGTGGAGCGCCTGAAAATATACTATTAGTAAGTGAGTGTTGAACATTTGTTTGGATGAACAGGCGTAAGTTGGTTCATCGAAAGCTTAGATCAAGTTCGATATGGCAATGCCGTTTGAATAAAAGCCAGAAACGTTCCATTCTAAAGAATAGTCTTTCGGTGAAGAGCTTTATATTCAGATCCATATTTTTAAATGGTAATTTTTTTGGTGTATAAAAACGCTGGATTTCATTTAATATATTAATTTCGTTATTAAACAGTAACTTGAGATCTTAAAAATATGTTTTTTTGATTCAAATTAAATTAACGTACACACACTTTGTTTCTATAATAATTGAAAAAAAAAATAAGTTATCGTTATTTATTTTGTGGACATTTAACTAACAAACTAATATAAAGTATAAAATCGTGTATTATTAATTATTTGGTGTTGTAATGAGTTTAATTAAAAATTAAGTCAAATTAATTCTTGGTGAAAGAAAAAAAATCGAATAAATTTTGTAAATGTTTGCATTAAAAAATAATATAATTTTTTTTATATATTTTAGATCTTTGCTATAGTGAAAATTTTCAAAAATCGTTTGATTTTATAAACTATTTATTAATTTGTTAAACAAATTTTAATTCCTTCCGGAAGAAGGAAATAATAGAATTTAATCGAGTAAACTCAATTTACTCTCCTTGGATTTACGAGAATAATATATGTATGCTCATTACCACGGATGAACAGGTAATTTGTTCTATAAAAAATATATATGAATGAGATCAGTTTTCATAGTTAATTATCATGAAAATCATATTTATCATAGTGTCAAGTGTTATTTCGCTAGATATATAATATTATGGAAATTTACTTTTATCAAATTTGGTTAATTACTTGAAGTGAATAATGATATTAGCACAGATTTTGTGGTTGAAATTTAGAACATAAGTACTATTACAGTTGTTATGTTCTTGAATTTCATAAAAGCATTATTTTGAGGATGGTTGGAAAAAATGAAAAATAATTTACGATAATAAAAGCATCAATATAATATGTAATTGGTCTTTTATATGAGATTATATGAAATTCAGCACAATGAAAAGTTAGGGAGAAATTTTGATTTATGTCGAAGTTCTCTGTGGGGACTATTATACTGATACTGGTTGAAGATGTTTATAAGTGACGACTGATATATTCTAAGATTGTCACTTTGTATATAGAAAATATATTCTTTGGAATTACTAATTCTATATCACATTTGTATTTTGTAGAATGCTATGGTACGTGTTTTATCTTTCCATTTAGTATATTTATATATGCAATAAGTGAGCAGAAATCAATTTTAGTGTGTTTTTCTAAATGATCTTTGAAAATTGCAATAAGAACGTTAATGATACTAAAGGCATATTATTTTTCTATTATTTTTTTATTTACTTTAATGAAAACATTAACTTATAAAATTTTCTTATTGAAATTTTTTTTTAAGTTTTTATTTGATTTTTTTTTTGTAATTTAAAATAATCAAATGCAAATCTTGTATAATAAATAAAATTTTCATAATATTATTTATACAAAGAGTTAGATCAAAGTTTTCATAAAAAGATAATTTTTTGTAATTCGGTGATTAATAAAAGGATGTTAGTTTTTAAATACTTTAAAGTTTGAGAATTTTCTATATAAAAGAAAAATGTAAATATAGGGTTTTCCAATAAGAGTGATATGATTTCTAAGTGACGTTTTGGCCAATTGTAATATGTCATGATCTGTTATTTTTTTTTCATTGTATTCAGTAATGTTTACAATTTTATCATGAAGAGATATACGTAAGAACAACGTTTACAAATTATTCAATTTTATTATCAAAATAATCGTTTTCCAATTGCAACTTTTCGTGCGCTTTTGCCATTTTATGGTCGTAATAATCGTCCAACTGTGTTCGCTATTCGTCGAATTGTTAAAAATTTCGAGCGTACATTTTCTTTACATAATGTTAAAGTGCCAATAAAGCAAAGAACCGCTCGAAGTGATGAAAATATTGCTGCCGTTCAGGCAAGTGTTGCTGAAGACCGCAAGACGTTCTCAAGAATTGGGACTGCCTCAAACCACAACATGGCGGATTTTGAGAAAAGATTTGGGCTTGCATCCGCATAAAATTGTTATCACTCAAGAAATGAAGCCATCGGACCATCGTAAACGTCATGAATTTGCTGATTTTGTCTTGGAACAACTTGAAAACAATAACAATTTTTTGAAGAAAATCATCTTCTCCGATGTGGTTCACTTTCATCTGAGTGGTAAATAAACAAAACTGTCGATTCTGGTACGAAGAAAATCCTGAAATTATTCATGAACACCCATTACATTCACCTAAATTGACAGTTTGGTGTGGTTTTTGGTCTGGTGGAATCATCGGTCCGGACTTCTTTCGAAATGAAACTGGTAACACCGTTACTGTCAATGGAGAGCGGTATAGATCGATGATAACCAACTTTTTATGGCCGAAATTGGAAGAAGTTGATCTTGACAACATCTGGTTCCAACAAGACGGGGCTACGTGCCACACAGCACGTGCAACAACCGAATTATTGCGAGAAAAGTTTGGAGATTCGATTATTTCAAGAAATTGTGACATTGACTGGCCTCCAAGAAGTTGTGATTTAATACCATTAGACTATTTATTGTGGGATTATTTGAAGTCATTGGTCTTTAGCAATAAACCAGACTCTCTTCAAGCTTTAGAAGTCAATATTGAACGTGCTATCCATGACATACGACTTGGTTTAGTGGAAAAAGTGCTCGAAAAATGGGTTCATCGAATTCGTTCCTGCAAAAGAAGTCGTGGAGGCCATTTGGATGACGTTTTATTCAGAACTTAATTGTATCGATTGTACTTCACATTAAATAAAAACATTTAAATTTCCTTAACAATTAGTGTATTTAAAAAAAAAAAAATCATATCACTCTTATTCGAAAACAGCATCAAATAGCACGATTTGAAAGGCTAATTCACGTGGTTACCAAGTTTCGAAATGATGCGTTGTGGAAACCTTTTGCGCAATAAAGTTAAAGTTTCACGTGTTATGTGGCTTATGGCCGCCGTCTTATTAAATTCACTTATGATTTGATTTAATATCTTCAAATTTAGACTAAAAACTGTGAGTTTTGATAAGACCATAGCACTCAGAATTGACAATAATCGCTTTCCCTTTTTTATTTTCAAAGAACCAAAAATACAAACTATAAAGTCAGTTTTTTCTTTTGATACAATGGATAACTTACAGTCACATGTATATTTTTAGAGTCCAATATATGGCAATTTTGCTAATTGACGTATTTCGAAAGCAGGAAAAAAATTCAGGCTAGAAGTCAACACTTTTGTGGGTACGGCAAAATAACCATTTTTGAAAAAAAGTTCATTAATTTTAACGCATTATTTAGTAGTAAAGCCTATTTTATATGTTACAGAGATTTGAAATGACAGAGTTGTACTTTTTAAAAGGCAAACTGGATAATCCTATGTAATTAATTATATAATAGAATGGAATTTTATATCAAAGAAGAAATTTTTCTAATTCCATTGTACATAAAAAGTCACTTTAACAGGAAATCATCAAAATCAAGAAGTCCAAAAAAGAAACAAAACAAAAGAATAAACCCTTATTATCATTGAAGCATATAGTAATTTATGAATTAACTTCCTCAGAATTAATCCTGTTCTTTGTTAAATATTGTAACTTTTATTATTTTCTATATAATATCCTGTTCTTTATAAAATATGAATAGGAACCAATCTTAATACCGACAGCTCTTAAAGTTATTAATTTAAAATATGCTCAAATCATAATGAAATCCAAATAAATTTCATAATCTGATAAAAACTGAAACATAAATCCTTTAAATAGCTTTTTTTCTAGCAGATTTTAATAAATTATTATATTAAGGAAAAGGTTAGATAAATTATTAACGATAAAATTGAAACAAAGAACATCAAGCATATTTCCTGTTCTTTTTTTGTGGCTAAAGGAGGCTTACTTAAAATGTTCAGAGAATATATTGTAAATACATTATTTTCATAATATCGTATTTGGGGTTTCATTCAAAAAGATAAAAACAAAAAATTCCACTTGTTATTAAATTATTTTTTCCCAAATAGAGATTGAAAAACCAAATTGTATTTAATTCCAAGTAAAAGCTTTTAATAATAGAAATTCGAAGCTTTTATATCGCGAATTATTTCATAAATTTTTAAGTAATCCGAAAATATGTTCTCTTAAAATAAATCTGGGATTTTTTAAAACTTTTTTTTATATATCTTTTATATCATTCATAATTATAAAATTAGGTAAACTTTTTTCGTGCATTCATATTAAATAATATGCTTTAGAAATACGAGTATTATTAATGATGTCCTTAAATATTCATAACTGTGGGAGATTTATTTTTTCCTTTGAATTCGAATTAAAGTTTTCTTTTAAATAAACTTTTTCGGTTTTTCTAAAAGTTCTTTTCCATATTTATTGCGTAGGTAATTCATAAGATTTTAATTTATTTTTTGAAATGTTCATAGAAAAATCTAACGTATTATTAAATTCTTAATAATGGTAATTTTAATTGAGTTTCGATATTTCTGAAATTTTAATTTATTTTTAAAAAATTTTTTCCAGACTTCTTTGTTGGGAGTTTTTCTTTGCATTTTTAGCACATTAGAATGTCCTTTATTAACTTTTCGATTCATTATACCATTTCAAAATCAGTATGCTAATCAACGATGTGCTTATATTGTAGATGAATTATTTAAAAATTATAGAAATTTTTTTCATTCTTTCTTTTTTTTTAAACAAATTTTACACGATTTTTATCAAATTGATTAATAACGAAGTTAGAAAGTTTGAAAAATCTTTTGAATAAAGCGTTTTTAATTAGGTAAAATTTATTTGCTTCTTTTTCGAAATTATTTCTCAGCATAAAATATTTTTTCAGTTAGGTTAAGAGAGCACTCTTCTTACTGAGTTAAGAAATTTATATAATCTAAGGGAGAAAAAATTATCTGGTACAAAATTGCCTTAAGAAGGTGCTATTATTATTAACTAATACCAGTTAGTGCAATTAAAAAAATAAAACCAATAAATTAAAAAACATATATTTTTAATTTTTTACATTTAAATTTTATAGATGTAAATATTGACTGAATTTTTGAGATGCTAATTTTAGTTCTGATGAGATTTAAGATTATACCAGGTGTATAATCTTAAATCCGCTGTTTTTCAGTCAAAAAAATACATGTTTTTTTCATTGAAAGCAAAAACAAATTTATTCAAAGTACTTGCCCTCGCTAGCTAGACATTTTTTCCATCTCTCGGGCAATTTGTGGATACCACGCCAAAAAAATTCCTTCTTTTTCGAGGCAAACCACTCATCAAGCCATTTTCGGACGTCTTCGTAAGAATCGAAGTACTGCTCAGCGAGCGCGTGGCCCATCGACGAAAACAGGTGGTAGTCGGAAGGGGCCAGGTCTGGTGAATAAGCGCGTTGGGGAAGCACCTCTCAGTTGAGTGTCTCCAAGTAGTTTCGGACTATTTTTGACGCGTGCGATGGTGCGTTGTCGTGGAGGAAAATTAACTTGGCATGTCTTTGTTGATAATCCGTCCTTTTTTCACGCAGAGCATGGTGCAATTTGATCAGTTGTTGGTGGTAGTGGTGGGCATTGACAGTTTCACTAGGTTTCAACATCTCATAGTAGACGATACCCTGCTGATCCCACCAAAAGCACAGCATCGTCTTCCGTCCGAAGCGATTTGGTCTTGGGGAAGATGTTGATGGTTGGCCGTGATCAACCCACGATTTCTTGAATTTAGGTTTCTCGGAATATATCCACTTTTCATCGCCTATCACAATCCGATGCAGGAACGACTTCCTTTTTTGTCTGGCGAGCAAGATTTCGCATGTGTTTTGGCGTCGCTGCATTTGCCTATCGTTCAATTCATGTGGCACCCATTTTCCTATCTTTTCAATCTTCCCGATGGTACGCAAACGCATAGAAAAGGCTGGTTGAGTAACACCCAATTGCTCCGTGAGCATTTTTTGCGATTGAGTATCGTCTTCGTCCAAAAGAGCCTGCAATTGATGGTCCTCAACCTTCCTAGGCCGATTTTTACGCTTATTGTCCCACAAGTCAAAATTACCGTCTTTGAACCGACGAAACCAATCTCGGCATGTTGTTTCCGATAAAGCATTATTACCATAGGCCTCCATAAGCATTCGATGTGATTCGGCAGCCGATTTCTTTAAGAAAAGCAGAGCTTCCCGCATATACTCTTTTTCTGGCACAAAACTAGATATGATTGCCAAAGGAAAAATGTATCTTGTTGTACGAAATTGCCTGATAATGTGCACTGATTAATGTTGACAGATGTCAAACTCATAAAAAAAAGTATGGCATGCCTATGGTAGCCTAATACCAAACAGCGGATTTAAGCTTATACCCCTGATGAACAATATCCCAACAATCTGAATAAGTGAATTTTCTTTTCATCTTAATTAACTTTTAAATTTTAAATCATAGTCCAACTTACAGACAAGAGTAACATCTATTGGCCATTTGCGGTACTAGAATTAAATAAATTTTCTTTTAAAATCGCCCATCTTCAAACTATATTCATTCACCTTTGGTATAATATGACTTTTTTCCAAATTATTATAAATATAATTTTTATTTGCATTAATAATATTTATAGAAAAAATACAATCTCTTCAATACATATTTAAAAAAATTCATATAAAAATTACTTTTTAAGTATGGTATTAATAATAAACCAAAAGGTATAAAACAGTATCTTATTTTATAGAATGTTATTTGAAGCTTTATTTTAAATAAACAATTTCTACCATATTATATTGAGTTCCAAAGATAAATTAACAACTTTAATCAGTTGCCATTTTAATTAACTGACATAATCTCAGTTGATATTTGATAATAATGGATCGTAGACGCACCAAAATGTTATTATGCAAGGAGTAAATTTGTATAAGTCTGTATCCGTCAAATTTCATGCATGCGTCCAATTTGATTCATTTGTGTCAGCTTTTTATAGTATAGTAAATCTCAACCAAGAATATTGCTTTATTGCGTGAATCTCCATAAGGTATTGGGATGCAAGAATTTAATCTTTCTCAAACTGTTATGCAGAACATTTTGCATTAAACTTTGTATTTATGCCTGTAAAAAATTCAGATGATATTGGAATTTCAGCTCAGAGATCATATACACCGTCAGCGAGGTAGTGAAAATATCTTTAGAGCTTCATAGACAAGACGCCGATTTTTACAAGAAATTGATAGCGAGTGCGGAAGTGTAAAATGGCCACTTAAGCATTTTCGTTTTTAACAAAATAGCCACTTAAGCAAAATAGCGAAAAGGAAGGCGCCATCATTTTAAAAATGATGCCAGCATGTCATAAACTATATAACACGGTCAATTTTTCAGAAGGTAAAGGTTCCTCATGAAAATTTTGTTATTCACCGATCAAGAGAGATGAAATTGCGCCTAATCTGAGAAGATGATTTTCTTGGAAAAGTCTGCATTATTTTCAAGTTGTTTCAGAGCAGAATCAGCAAATTTACGGTATTTAAGATGGTCCAACGACTTTAATTGTTGTATGATAAAAATTTTGTAACAAATACACGAATATTATGTAAAGAAATATTGCGTTCAAAACTTTCCACGATTCGACGAATAGCGACTAGCATAAATTGGAAAAATTGCTCGATAAGTTGCAATAAAAGAATGATTATTTTGATAAAGAAAAATCGGATAATTTTCAAGCGTTCTTGAGGCATGTATCTTTCCATTTATAAATTGCAAATCTTACTAAATACAACTAATAGTAAAAAAATATTTTTACATTTTAAATATGGCCAAACAGTCCATTTGAAAACATATCACCTCTATGAAAAAACTATGTTGGTCAACCAAACTACTAGTTTTAATTTCCATTCAAAGTTATTTAAAAGGAAAAATTGTACACTTATTTTAAGAACACGCCATGTATAAAATATCTTTATTATTATTATTAAATACAATACACGTATAGTAAATATTGAAACGATAAAAGCTATTATTTTGCTTTTAAAAAATGTTGACCATAAGATTATACCGGAAACTTTTTTCTATTTCAATCAAATATAAATTGAGTTAATATCAAAATCAATTTTTAAATAAATTCAAGGAAACCTTTTTGGGATGACTTCTTTCCAATTTCAATATTTTCCGTTTGTTCATCTTTACGTACTTCCGACTAATTTTTTTTTTGATTTAGTTAAGAAAAATGGTCTTAAAATAAAATTCTAATAAGAATGATTTCTTTTTTTATTTTTATATATTAAATAAATCCCTTATAAATGGTAAAAATAAATTGATTCTGATTGAAGCTATAAGAATGATTAAAATGCGTCAATGCCTTTTTAGTACGAGTATTATTCGAGAAAATAAAAAATCAATAATTATTGTTACAATCTTTTTACAAAAAAGCCTAAAAATAATTGTAAATGTTATTAAATAATAAAATTTTTTTATCAAATTCTATTTTTATACTTTGGCTTAAATGCGAAAAAATAAACAGAAATTATTTCTACGTGTATATGTATTAGGGGCTTTGCTTATCCTAAATTATAGGCAAAGATAACATGAAAAATTATTTCTCTTTATTTGGGATAATTTTATCTACGAGTAGAATTATAAATATACATACGAGTAAGTGTAGCATTATTCAAGAACAGTCGGATTAAAAGATAAAACTAAATTATTTCATGTAATTTTTTTTGATAACTATTCAAATAAAATTCAAGTATCAAAAAATACAAGCACTCAAATTAAAAGAGATCATAATAAAAAAAAACCGATTATCTAATTTATGATTTAGAAAAAGTAAAATTAAATAAAATATTATAAAAATTCAGATTTTGTTTTGCCATTATACATAGAATATAATATTACTCAAATGGCTATCAGAAGAACTCTTACAGGACTCGATCCTTTTGAGATAAATTTTAATGACTTTTTTGCCAATTTTGGACTGTCATTCGACTATTACATGACGGATGTTGGTTTTAAATACTCTTAAGTTCGAAGATATTCTACGTAAAGATAATATTTTACGTAGCTTTATAAATAAAAGATATTCCAATGGCATTAAATTACATGACCTTGGAGATGAATTGGCATAACTATATCTCGAAATTATGAGTCCTGGGAACTTTTCGCGCAATAAAGCAACAAATAATGGTTATATAAGGTATAGTAAAAAGTAATCCATTATTCTGCCAATAGATGGCTTTAGGAGTCTGTATCTTCCGTTTAAAAAGTGCGATCGGGTTTCACTAGAAGGCGTTCGAAAGATAAGATTTTGTACTAAAAAAAACTTCTCATATAGTTTTGTGATTACTTGACTCAGTATTTTTTTAGCACGCGTCAAAAATGGACACCAACAAAGAGAAAATACGCCATATTTTACAGTTTTTCTTCGATAAAGGCGAAAACGCAAGCCAGCCAGCTGAAAATGTGAATAATGTTTATGGTCCTGATACTGTAACAGCCAATCACGCGCAATTTTGATTTCGTCGATTCCGTTCCGGTAAATTTGATGTCAAAGATGCACCACGTTCTGGAAGGCCAATTGTCGAAAATGTCGATAAAATAATGGAATTCGTCGAGTCCGACCGTCACATAAGCACTGTTTTGATTGCCCAGGAGCTAAACATTGCACAAAAAACCGTTTGGAACCACTTAAATAAGGCTTGATACAAAAAGAAGCTCGATGTATGGGTACCACATGAGTTATCGCAAAAAAACCGCATGGACCAAATTTCCATCTGCGAATCGCTGCTGAATCGCAACAATATCGGTGATGAAAAGTGGAAACGGTGGTCAAACCAGGATTGACAGCCAGGAAGGTTTTGCTGTGTGTTTGGTGGGACTGACAGGGAATCATCTACTATGAGCTGCTCCCCTACGGCCGAACTCTTAATTCGGACCTATACTATCAACAATTGGACCGTCTGAAAGAAGCAATCGCCCAGAAGCGGCCAGCTTTGGCCAATAGGAGAGGAATTGTGTTCCATCAGGACAACGCCAGGCCGCATACATCGATAGTGACTCGCCAGAAGTTCCGGGACCTTGGTTGGGATGTTCTTATGCATCCACTTTATAGTCCGGACCTGGCACCAAGTGATTACCACCTCTTCCTGTCTATGACGAATGATTTTGCAGATGAAAAATTCGCCTCAAGAGAAGATTGTGAAAATCGACTGTCCCAGTTTTTTGCCAATAGGGACGAGGGTTTCTATGAAAGAGGCATTATGAAATTACCTCCAAAATGGCAACAAGTTATCGAGTAAAACGGTGCATATTTGACCTAAATCGTATCATTCTATCTATGCTAAATAAAACCTTCAATTTAATGCAAAAATAATGGATTTCTTTTTACTACACCTTATATATGCTACAAACACTATTTTTTTAAAACCACATAGGATTTGGATTAAACTTTTTAAGTTCAGATAAAAAGAAGTAGGTCATAGTGGTCAGAATTTAGGGTAACTATCTCACGTTCTTCATTTTCAAAGATGCCTGCAGTTACATTTCATTGGTATAATGACTTCTCCATAGCTACATGTGGATTTTCAGAGCCTCATATAGTATAATTATGCTTATTAATATTTCTATCAATTTAGAAATAAGCCTCAGCGCTGAAGATAATTTTGAACATAATCTACTCTTAAAAAGGGGAAATGTGGCACATGGCTACGTCAGAGTTAAAACTAATAATTGTAAAAAGTTTTTTTTTTTAAATTTAAATACATTATTTTTCAATTAAATAAATTTATTATTATATAATGGTAAATTTTATCCTAAATAAATTTTATTGCAAATAGTACATTTATTATAAAACTATTAAATAACAAGGACATATTTTCCAAACTTTAGAATGGATAATCCGTTACAAAATTCTCTCTATAATTGTCTTAGGACCTTTTTATTTGCTTATTTAAAAAAAAATTATAATCTGCAGGGTGCAACAAAAATCACTATATTGTAGGGAGAGAAGGGCACTTTTTAAAGATATTTTCAATTATTTAAGAAAATTAGTAAAAATATATGCTGTAAGATGTTTCCTTACTGAGCTTTAAATTTGTTTTAAGAATCAAACGTTATCTTACGCTCTTAGAAGTTCTCCTTCTACCGTATGTCCAAAAAATCATTTCATTTTTATAGTTGCTAAAGTCCTTGAATGCGAATTAAAATATTAAGTACCAATTAAGATTATATTAAGACTAATATAATAAACCGACAGTATTTAAATTATTTATGCTGAACATGTAACTTTTTCTTATCATTAAAAAGTAAATGTTCAATGTTTAATTTAAAAATAAATACTTTTGATAACATAGCCATTAAATGATATAATGAACATGTTTTAGAAAAATTACTTGAACCAAATAAAGTATATAATTTAATTGAGAGTTCAAAATATTGTGCTAATTTCGAATCAGCAAATCTAATTTATCACAATATAATGCGTGAGTGAAGTGTGACTATTTGCAGCATTGAATTTTATATTAGATTCTTTCCGAAGGATCGAAATATTGAATTTACAACATTTTTATATATTTTTTGGTTGTTTAATCTAATAACGAGTAACGTCAAGAGCAGACAGCGAAAAAATTAATTTTTGTACAAAATGTCCTGACAAAGTATCGTCAATGACGATGCTTATATTGGTCGTGATAGATTTTCCAAAGTCGATATTGTTTTTTTTTTTGGTACTGAAAATTAATTCCAAAGATTGAATGGTGCCTGTGAGCTTCAGAATTAATATATAAATGATTAATGGGGAATATTATTTGTGTTTTATTGTTGAGCATTAGGGGAAGGTTAACAAGGACATCTATTTTTGGTTAGCATCATAGAGGCTTTAAAAATCATGTCGTATTAGTGCTAGAAAACAATAATCGATTAGTAATTAATATAATCGATATTTTTAAAATAATTTTTTTGTTGAAGGTACTTAAAATATTTCTACTCATATCACTAACAGGATTTATTAATTTCTTAGAATTTTAACAAGTGTATTCAAAGATAAATTAGCATAAATTTTAAATACTTTATATGCTGTAATGGAATTTTTTTTCAATTTTCATAAAGGACTCATTTTTGTGAGCACACCGTCATTATATGGTATAATAAACAAGAGGGTTGTTTATACAGAAAAGGTTAAATTTCTATTGAATTTGTTGAAATTCGGGTCAATTTTATATCTAAATCAAAAATCAAAACTTAGAGATTTGGTATTGACAATATATCACATATTGTATATGTAAGTATATCCTTGTGAAATGATTTTCCACAACTAATCCTTTATGATATTGGGTTGAACCAGTAAAAGTTTTATGTATTCTATTCTATTTGCGAAAAATGTTTTGGTTACATTTAGGGACGCCAAAAAGACATTACATTTGCACAAAAGGCATTCATATATAGTCCGGGATTAAATCAATTCACAATTGAATTGAATGAACATAGTTTTTTGATTTTATTACTATAAGATAGATGATATAAATTAATTATATATAATCCTATAGAACCACAAATAAGAGCAGTTATTTTTGGTAAGCTGTAAAAAATAGAAATCTTTCTGTAGGCTTATATATTTTTTCGAATATATTTACAATTATTGATACTTGAAAATTATTCCAAAATAATTTTATATGTAACTTGTTATATGCTTAAGGATTTATGAGTATCCTTATAAATATTTTTTGTGTTACATATTTGTATTCAACAATTTAAAAAGAAAACTCTTAAATTTACAGTATTTTTTTAAAAAAAAGGCCTTTATGATAAATTGATGAGTTTTTGTCAGAAAAACTACAGGGTGGACCATTTAAAAGTTGTATTTTATAAAGTAAATAAAAAGAACTAGTGCATATTTTTTGTAAATTTCTGGTTTTATTAGAAAGATTAAACCTTGCAATTTAAGAATGAAACACAACATCATTTAACTGATTGCCATGGCTGGCCTTACAGTACCCTATTCGCTCGACCCAATGTTTCAGTATATTTTCGATTGTCTGGGCCTGTATCTCTTCAATGGCAACTTCGATTTCGTTTTTCAAGGCCTCAATTGTCTCTGGATTGCTTGCGTAACATTTATTCTTAACGGCTCCCCACAGAAAATAATCCAACGGGCTCAAATCACAGCTCCTAGGCGGCCAATTGACATCAGAATTTCGGCTGATTATTCCGTTTTTGCAAGCGGTGCCCAAAAGTTGGATTGTTGCATTGGCTGTGTGGCAAGTGGCCCCGTCCTGTTGAAACCAAATGTCGTCCATGCCATTCTCTTCAACTTTTGGAAATAAAAATTCGCTGAGCAAGTCACGATAGCGCTCACCATTGACCGTAACGGCGGCTCCTTCATCGTTTTCGAAGAAAAACGGGCCAATGATGCCTCCACTCCAAAATCCGCACCAAACCTTGAGTCGTTGTGGATGTATCGGCTTTTCCATGGTGACGTATGGATTTTCTCAGCCCCAGAAACGACAATTTTGTTTGTTGACATACCCACCGAGGTGGAAATGGGCCTCATCCGAAAAGATGATTTTTTGGTAAAAATGCTCATCTTCGGGCAATTGATCTTGAGCCAATTGGGCAAACCGAAAACGCATCGGATGATCATGCAGCTTTAGTTGTTGGACTAATTGAACTTTGTAAGCTTCCATACCGACGTCTTTGTGTAGAATTCTCAACAGGGAAGTGCGAGAAATGTTCAATTCCTGAGAACGATGATGAGTTGATGTTGATGGATGATCACGGACATTTTCAGCAACGGCGGCAATATTCTCGGTCGTACGCACTGTATTAGAGCGGGAACGAGTTGCTTTGGCAACCAACAAACCAGTTTCGCAAACTCGCTTCACGAATTTGTCCACAAGTTGACGTGATGGCATTCGATCTTTGCTCATTTTTATTTAAAAATTTCTCACAGTATGGGTTGAAGAATCACCACTTTGGAAGTCAGTTCTCAATATTTCCCAGTTTTCTTCAAGCGTATGGATTACCATTTCGTAGAATTCAGACTTTTCAACTAACAATCTGTCAATTCGTGATGACATTTAACACTCAAGTACTTCAAATAAATATTGGTTCAAAATGTAACCGCTAGATGGACCATCCTATATTACAGTAAGTACTCGACTTACGTGATTAAAAGCGTGAGACGGGTCGCCGCGAAATTTGTACCAAAATTGCTCAGTTTCGACCAAAAACAGCATCACATTAATATAAACAGCTAAGGAGCTGTTCGACTCTGTCCGCGACGACCCAAATTTGCTCCAGAGGGTCATAACTGGTGACGAATCATGGGCTTATGGTTATGACGTGGAACCGAAGCTGCCGCACGAGCCAAGACCGAAAAAAGCGTCAAGTTCGGTCGAATGTGAAGGTTTTGCTTACAGTTTTGTTCGATTGCAGGGGCATGGTGCATCATGAGTTCTTGATACAGGGTAGAATGGTCAATAAGAAATATTACCTGCAAGTTATGCGCAAGTTGCGCGAAGCAATCCGTCAGAAAATGATTTTTTGAAGTGCTTCGAGGATTGGAAAAAACGTTGGCATAAGTGTATAATATCTGGTGGGGATTACTTTGAAGGGGACAAAATAGATACTCATGAACAAATAAATAATTGTTTGAAAAAACACAAAATTCGCGATACTTTTTTAACAGACCTCGAAGTTTAAAAAATCTTTATTTTTTCAATCCAAAATAATTAGTTATCATGTGGCTTTAGTGCTCAGAATAGACTCGGATGACCTCTTATTATTCATTTTCAAATAAATACTGGCCAATAACACTTTCAAAACGAAATGCATACCACACAGCAACTGTTTGAAAATACAATGGCTTTTCTATAATATTTACCAAATGAGAAATGAGCCTCATCGCTGGAGAAAATTCTGCGCGAAATGTGGCTACATTAGAACCACCTCTTTTATAGAAAGTTTTTACAATTTCAACGCATAGTTTGGTATTTAAATGCTCTATAAATGGTTATATGGCAAACTTCACGTTAAATTAATATTTATATATTAAACAACTATTAAATGTCAGAGATACACTTTCGAAGCAATAAATTGGATAACTCAATATATTTAGTTAATAATTAAATTTGCAAAATCAGAATAAATTACAAAAAAAAAACTAAGAAACTTTGATTTATCAATCCAGTTAATATTATTAATAGCAAATCGGAAAAACATATATAATTTTTGATTAATGAGTACTTATGAGCATACATGTCATGTTGAATTAGTTATTTCTGTACAAAATTCATCTCTAATAATTAGTGTGTGAATTTTTGCCGGTGATATACGATGTTACAATAAATTATATTAGTTTGCATGTTCTTAGCTTTGGTATTGATTTTCTCATCTTACTATTTGATAAAATTTTCCTTCATGTAAATGAGAAATTCCGAACGAGTGAAATATTGCTAGTGCTTACGTTGGTAATTTTTAGGGTCTCGTACGAATTGATAAAAAAGTATTTTGAGAGTTTCAACTTAAAGTTTTCGCTACCATTTATAAGATATTAAGTTTTATGGTACTATTAATATATTATTTTTCTTTTGAAAGCATTAAAGTACTTCAATTGAAATATTATACAAATGTTCATTCATCTCCATTAGTTAGTTAGGTATCGATAAGACTTATATCATCTTGAAAGGATAATGGAAATATATGTTGTACAAGTGTAGTACGTGCTTGTTAATAATTTATTCAAGCATATTTAAGTTGTAATATTGTGCTAAAGTTTACATAGAAAATGTATAAAAAAAATATAGTGCAAAGTTTTTGTCGGTAAATATACGAGAATAATTGTCGAACATAAAAATTATCTTGGGTTAGGGACAAGGGCTGATATACTTTAATAAAGATAGCAGTTCATATACTTCAGAATTGGGCATTCGTCGGGAATGTTTATTGAGAACATGTGCAGATGCATATACTCGTATTTATGATATGACTAACATAAAGGCCATAGAAATTACTCCAAATTCTCAAGAAATCACAATTTTGCCATTTAAAAAAAAAAATTTCTGCTCGACAAGTAGGCGTGTAATTTACTTGTATTACGAGTATATATAATATTTTCTTGAAATAAAATAAACATGTCTTTGGCAGATTTTTAGTATAATTTATTGCCTGTTCGATCAATAATGTCTGATAGAATAATTTTGGAAAATGTTTTGTATTAAGAAAATTGTGGTTTTGGCATATAATCAAGTCTCTGAATTTATTACAATCATCAGAATTCTATTATCTTCACACCTACTCTTATTGTAGGAAATATCAATAATCCTGATCTATTAATTATTAATATTTACCAGTTATTGTCATAATTGTGTTTTTATCTTTCACCTAGAAAAATAACAAATAATAATAACTTTTCGATATCATACAGCATTTTTTTGATGAACGCCTCTAGAATTTTTATATCCTAAATTTGATTATTTTCGGTACTAACTTTATTGTTTTTTTTGTTTCAAACAGATGGTTTGCTATGAACATAAAGATTTGAGGCAGTAAAATCTCAATATTTTATTTTTTATATAGAGTTATCTCTATTTTATAGTTTGGAAAGTATACCCTCTGTCATATGATAGTTGTTATAAATATATGGCATTCAGTTAATTATTTGCCATTTAATACGTGTAATATGAACGGTTTTACTACCATAAAATTACGTTCATGTTTTAAATATTTTCTACAACAGTGGTAATTGGGCTGTAGTCATGTATCAGGAAAAATTTTCTTCATCCTTCGGGCTCATTTTACACTTGGTGCATAAATGAATAAGGAAAATTACCATATATGTAGTTTTGAAAATGGGGAGTTAAGGAATTATAAAACGGAACGTTCATAATATCACTATCTTTAGCAAAATCAGATATAATGACTGGTGAGGCATAGAGGTAATCATTGTGTAAGTATCTGTGTTGGGTGGCTTGAGATTTAATCCTCTCTATTGACTCTT
Source organism: Atherix ibis (assembly GCA_958298945.1). Lineage (NCBI taxonomy): Eukaryota > Metazoa > Arthropoda > Insecta > Diptera > Athericidae > Atherix > Atherix ibis. The sequence continues at coordinate 85,421,519 of OY282607.1, forward strand.
GAATGAGTGGATTGGTATGGTCTATTAAATGCTGGAGAAAGTTTTTGGTTAGACCAACCATGTATGAAATAAAAGGAGTAAGATTACTTTTCGTCTATTTTACAATATTTTGAACGGCATTTCCTAATGATTAACCTTTCGAATACATGAACTTTATTGGCATACGTTTTCGAGAAACTAAAATAGATCGGGAATGCATAGCCAATAATTAACCGAATAAATTGTTTATAGAATAGTAACTTTGTATTTATACTAAGCCCCTTCCGATGCCTAAGTAGGAATAGAAAGGTATGAATAGCTCTTTTGGCTTTTTTAAGAGTTACTGAACATGTGGGTTAAATTTGAACATTGAGTTAAAGTTGATGCCTAAATATTTTAGTTGATTTGAGACTGAAATATCTGTGTTTTTAATCAGAATACGCAGCTTTTTGCTCTTTGTAGCAATTTTCCTTGGTCCGCGAGTGCTGGGATTACGAAAACAGATTAAATTGGACTTATTAAGATTGACTGATAAGTTCCAGTCATCATAACAATTTATAATTTTAAAAAGAAGCTCTTTTGCGTTCTCTTTAGAGATAATTTTGGTGATTTGCTTTTGGCATAAATAAGAGTGTCGTTTGCATATAATATCATTTGTGCTTTTGCGGCTGTTGGTATGTCTGCAGTATATATTGAATACAGCAAGGGACCTAATACCGAGCCTTGTGGAACTCCTTTACCTATTGTAAAGAATTCGGAAGTCGTGTTCTGATATCTGACGCAAGATGATCTATCCTGAAGAAATCAGTGCAGCAGCAGCGTAAAATATGGAGGGAAATTAAGTTTACATAGTTTGTGCACTAGTCCCTTATGCCAAACTGAGCCAAAGGCTTTGGTAATATCTAGGGAACAAGCAACTGTTGACTCTTTATGGTTTAACCTTAGATTAAAGAAGAACTGGATAGGCCTCCACACAAAAATTCTGACCGAATTTCGTGGCAATACATTCATAGAACGCACACACATGCAATACAACAGAAACGGCGTAAATCATTGGGGGCCAATTTAAAAGTTCAGTATACGATTGAAGCGGTTCGTTTAAAACCATTTTTCATATGTGATATCATTTATGCTTAAAGAAGCAGATTTTTTAATATTGCGTGTTTTGTTGTTTGATGGAATTAGTTTTGTATATATGCAATAAAACACAGTTTTATTTTTTTTTAAATATTTATTTATTTATTATGTATTTTCACTTTATTTATTTCACTGTATATTATTTATTAAAACAGAATTTTTAAACTGGGTAATTGCATATAAAAATATGAATTGTAAGTTATTTGATTATATGAAAGCAATTATGTGCACATTAAGATGTTAATCGTATACAATATTAAAGAAAATGTTTTAAAACTAAATTACAAAATGAAAAATTTAATGTACTTAAAAACTTAATAACTAATATTTTAAAAAAATAAAAAAAATTTAGTAAATGCATTATAATGTGGTATAATAGAGCAAGCAAAACAAATTTATTTAAATAATAAGCTTACCGAAGAATAAACTTTAATTATTATAACACAATGAAAACAGCAATGGAAAATAGAGAGAAAAATTCGGTCCCTTATTCAATGGAAAATAGAGAGAAAAATTCTTACACACACTTTATATACACCGGCACTGTACTATTTTATGGTAAACATTGAACTGTCAACATCGGATTCACAAATGACAAAGCTAACCCCCAAGTCTCCACTTTCATGGAGAATTAAAGTTTTCAAACTCTCCGAAAGTCTACAAAATTGAGGCGGTTTATATTTGATTGACATTTACGAAATGTATAATAAACTTAAAATAGAATTCCATTTCGTATCAAAAGTTGGACAAAAAATAAAAATGACCTATGGTTGTATTTAAATTGCATTTTTGTTTCCAATAAGTGAATTAAAATAAATATAAATTATGCTTTTGGAATTAAATAAATATCCATTACGACACATAACATAGATGGCAGTGGGTGTTATGTCTACATAAAAAATTTTTGACAGTCATATCCCCCACGTAAAAATTCTTACACAAAATTGCGTATACATATACGGTAGGGGCCTATCCAGGTATTCTTTAATCTAAGGGTTTAACCCAGTTGTGATCTCACTATGTAGTAGAAAAAGCGCATCCAAACTTAATGTCCTCGGGGAGAGAGTCAAATCGATGGCTACTATTAGACAGTTGCCTTGAATGTTTATGAAATACATCCGAGACAATTTGGCTAAAGGTTTCTATATGGAAATCAATTTCTTGGTTGGTTATATTCTTGAAACAAGGAACATTCATTCCGTTAGATATGACCAAATCTACATCATGCCTAAATTCTTTCCAGTTCGTGTTCTTATACGACGTGAAAGATTTTAACTCGGTACATTCAAAGTTGAATTGAGTTTGAATTTTAATTTGCATAAGAGATAATGGTCTGAATGAAAGTCGAGAGTTGAACAAGTAATGTTCGAAAAGTAAGGATTAATTAAACAACTTGAAACGAAAAAATAAGTATTATTAAAACCAAAATTTATATACCAGTCAGTCAATTTTAGTAAATACAATACCTTCCCTATAGTTATTTTATTCCTATTAAAACGACTCTACCCAGTCCTAGTTAATGAAAAAATTTTTCCTGAGAACCAATTTGGCTTCCAATCTGAACACTCCACTATTCAGCAATGTCATCGCATTGTCTCTTGAGAGGAAAGAGCTTTCTTTCTTCAACATATGTGTACTACCTTATCATAAATTCATATCTCTCCCAACGACATTTACAAGTTGCAATTAACTCAGAAACCTCGCAAAAATATCCTATTCTAGACGGAATCCCACAAGGCAGTATCCTTGGTCCCATCTTATATAATATTTATACCAATGACATCCCATCTGATCCTAATACTATCATTGCTACTTATGCAGACGATACGGCCATACTTACTACCCATACAATTCCGAACATAAATAGCTTCCAACAATTTATAATTTCATATACACAACCTTCAATCTAGGTTTAAGAGATGGAGAGTGAGAGTAAATGAACAGAAGAGTGCTCACATTACTTTCACACTTTGTCTAGGAAAACCTTCCCCTTTATACCTTAATAGCAACATGTGCGTTATTTGGGACTTTACCTGGACAAGAGACTAACATGGAACTCACATACTAGATTAAAAAGAGCTGAAGGTAACAGACGTTACCTACAACTTCTTAGACTACTGGACAAATGCTCGAAACTAACAATTAAAAGTAAACTTCTAATCTATAATACGATTATAAAACCTATTTAGACATATGGAATTGAACTTTGGGGTTCAACGAAACGTTCCAATTCCTATCGAATTTGTTTTTATCTTAATTTGAAGATTTCAATGAGGCTCATATGTGGCTTTAATAATATAGGGTGGTCCATCTAGCGGTTGCATTTTAAACCACTATTTATTTGAAGTACTTGAGTGTTAAATGTCATCACGAATTGACAGATTGTTAGTTGAAAGTCTGAATTTTACGAAATGGTAATCCATACGCTTGAAGAAAACTGGGAAACATTGAGAACTTGAGGGTCTTCAACCCAAACTGTGAGAAATTTTTAATAAAAATGAGCAAAGATCGAATGTAATCTCGTCAACTTGTGGACAAATTCGTGAAGCGAGTTCACGAAACTGGTTTGTTCGTTGCCAAAGCAACTCGTTCCCGCTTTAATACAGTGCGTACGACCGAGAATATTGCCGCCGTTGCTGAAAATGTCCGCGATCATCCATCAACATCAACTCGTCACCGTTCTCAGGAATTGAACATTTCTCGTACTTCTCTGTTGAGAATTTTGCACAAAGACCTCAGTATGAAAGCTTACAAAGTTCAATTAGTCCAACAACTAAAGCCGCATGACCATCCGATGCGTTTTCGGTTTGCCCAATGGGCTCAAGATCAATTGGCCGAAGATGAGCATTTTTACCGAAAAATCATCTTTTCGGATGTGGCCCATTTCCACCTCGGTGGATATGTCAACAAACAAAATTGTCGCATCTGGGGCTCAGAAAATCCATACGTCACCATGGAAAAGCCGATGCATCCACAACGAGTTACGGTTTGGTGCGGATTTTGGACTGGAGGCATCATTGGCCCGTTTTTCTTCGAAAACGATGAAGGAGTCGTCGTTACGGTCAATGGTGAGCACTATCGTGGCATGCCCAACGAATTTTTGTTTCCAAAAGTTGAAGAGAATGGCATGGACGACATTTGGTTTCAACAGGACGGGGCCACTTGCCACACAGCCAACGTAACAATCCAACTTTTGGGCACTGCTTTCGAAAACCGAATAATCTTCCGAAATTCTGATGTCAATTGGCCGCCTTGGAGCTGTGATTTGAGCCCGTTGGATTATTTTCTGTGGGGAGCCGTTAAGGATAACTTGTTACGCAAGTCATCCAGAGATAATTGAGGCCTTGAAACACGAAATCAAAGTTGCCATTGAAGAGATACAGGCCCAGACAATCTAAAATGTACTGAAAAATTGGGTCGAGCGAGCCGTGGCAGTCATTTAAATTATGTTGTGTTTCATTCTTAAATTTTAAGGTTCAATCTTTCTAATAAAACCAGAAATTTAAAAAAAATATGCACTAGTTTTTTTTTATTTACTTTATAAAATACAACTTTTAAATGGTCCACCCTGTAGTTTTTCTGACAAAAACTCATCAATTTATCATAAGAGCCTTTTTTTTAAAAAAAATACTGTAAATTTAAGAGTTTTCTTTTTAAATTGTTGAATACAAATATGTAACACAAAAAATATTTATAAGGATACTCATAAATCCTTAAGCATATAACAAGTTACATATAAAATTAATTTGAAATAATTTTCAAGTATCAATAATTGTAAATATATTCGAAAAAATATATAAGCCTACAGAAAGATTTCTATTTTTTACAGCTTACCAAAAATAACTGCTCTTATTTGTGCTTCTCTAGGATTATATATAATTAATTTATATCATCTATCTTATAGTAATAAAATCAAAAAACTATGATCGTACAAGTGAATTGTGAATTGATTTAATCCCTGATTATATATGAATGCCTTTTGTGCAAATGTAATGTCTTTTTGACAACCCTAAATATAACCAAAACATTTTCCACAAAGTAGAATAGAATACATAAAACTTTTACTGATTCAACCCAATATCATAAAGGATTAGTTGTGGAAAACCATTGTACAAGGATATACAGGGTGCGCCATCTAAATGTGGTCGATGGAAATATTGAATAACTTTGACAGATTTAAACCGATTGACGTCGTCGAACACATTTCGGAAAGGTTATTGCATTACAATTTTAACCATGAATCGATTCACGCCCAAAGAACGCGCGGTAATAGTGACAATGTTCATTAAATGTAATCGTTTATTTACTTTTTAAAATGCAACTTTTTAATATGACACTATAAGCTACACAAAACCACAAATTTGACCTTATTTATGTGAACGTTTCCCAGGATGTGTAATTTCAAGGATTTGATAAAGTCAGTTAGCTTCAAAATATTGTGTTATTTGATACCAATAAACTTTTTCTTATAAAACTAAAAAAAATAGATAAATTTCAAATTTTAAAGCATTTAAAAACCAACATCCGTCGAGAAATAGGCAAATTATAGCCCGAAATATGCGAAAAAGTTATAAAAAAAATTGCCTGAAAAGGATCGAGTTCTTTAAAATTGTGCATTATTGTTATTTATGTAATATAATTAAAGAAAAATTATATTAAAATTAGAATTTTAAATATATTTAATTTAATTTTACTTTCCGAAGCGTAACGTGAATAAAATGTATTTTATTTTATTAATTAATTTTCACAATTTTATTATTTTTTCATACTAATAATTTCGGAGAAATTATTTAATATAAAAAAATTAAATTTTAAAAGTATTTATTATTAAAATTATTTAATGTTTTATACTTAAACTGTTTGTAAATAATTTTTTTACGAAATTGATTGGTACAACTTGAAGTTAATGAAAATTCTATCAGCGTTCTTTCTTTTTAATAATAAAGAGTATCTTATAAGGATTTAAGTATTAAATAAAAGTCAATCAAAATAAAATTATTGCCAATTCAGGACTAATCTAATTAAATAAATGAAGTTGTTTCAGTGAACAATAATTATATGGCTTTGGGATTTATTTTGTCAGAGAAAAGACACATAATTGTATTTGGCGATTAAAGCTTTAAATAATATTGATGGTATTTTTTCTAGTATTTTGTAAATATCTCAATTTAATACTATATCAATGTAGAAATTATATTATATTGATTTTTTTAAAAATAGTTCTAATCATCAGCAACAAACCGCATTAGAATCTTTAAGTTATTTTATAAAATTATATACTATAGAAAATATTCCCTTAATCATACATAATACATAATAAATTAAATTCAAATATTTTTTTTTATTATACAATAATTTCAAGTAATATTGTTATTCAAATGTAAATTCTAAGAGTCACGATACTAAACGACATTAAGTGGAGAAAAAAATATTTGAAAATATTTCAAAAACGTATAAGAAGTAAAATATTAAAACTCTTCCAAAGGTTAAACATTTTTCTTTATGAAAAGCCAACTTGAGTTAAATTGAAAATGAAAGTTTTATAAAATCGAAATTTATTTTCATATAAATCATAATATCGAAATTGTTGAATTTCGTAGAATTTTTTTTCGTATATATTGTAGTAGAATTATAAAAAGAATTTTTTCTCGTTTTTTACTAATAGAAATCTTTAAAATCGAGTAGAAATATTTTTCAATTTGTGGAAGTTTAATAATATTTTTTATTTAAGTTTTTCTACAAGGTCTGATAGAGATAAAAAAATTGTTTTCAAAGTTGTTACCTTGGTCAGTTATACATTGACTAAGGCATTATTTGTACTTTTCTTAGCAGTGCAGAACAGCTTAAACTGGAATTGCCTTCAGCTCCGTGGCTACACTTCTTTGGATATTAACGACAGTACCAAGATGACATCCTTTCGCTCTTGAGGTACAAAAAAAAGAAAGTCGCACGGACTGAGTTTAAGTGAAACTGTGAATTTCTGATTTAAATTCTTTGAAAAAGATGGCCGGGAGCGTTATCATAGCGAAGCATCGAAGTCCCAGCTGACGTGAATAATTCTTTTTCTGAGCCTTTCATCACTTTTTTATGTTTAAGACCTCTCGGAGGAAGGTTCCTTTTCTACTGTTTCGCGGCCCGCTAAAAATGCTTTATGCCACTTAGAAGCTTATGCTCTCGATAAGGACTATTTTTCATAGGGTCTTGTAACTTTTCATATGACAAATTCACGAATTCATCAAATCAAACATAAAATTTGAAGGCACATCGTTACTCCAAATGTTATTTTTCCATCATTCCCACGTAACTGATCAGGATAAGCGGTGCCTATGAATTTGCAAGGTACCGTACCATAGCTCAATCAGCGGAGTACAAACCCAAATAATCTTTAAACAAAAATTGGTACCATCGGGATCTGTTACCCCAGTGTGATAAAACACACTGTACCCGAAACATGGTGGTTGTGGTTAAGACCCATAACGCGGGTACGATCTCCAAACCACTGGTTGGAGGTACCAGATTTTATCTCACGAGCTATGACTGTTTATGATACGTTGATTGGCCCCATTTCAATTCCTACGATCGGACGGAACTCTTTGTATTATGTCTACTAATAGATATACTACATAAAAATTGGTACCATGGGGCTCCGGCACTTTTAGAAGCAACGTTGTGGCTGTAGTTAATATATCCATAACGCAGGTACGATCTTCGGACCACTGGTTGGAAGTACCTGGTTTTATCTCGGACGCTGTCACAGTTTTTTTTTTTTTTTTTTCGAAACCTTCGAAAGGTACTCGCCTGGAAATTTTTCCTGCCAGACGAGTTATGCGGGATTTTTACCTCGCTAAAACCTAACCTGCACCTCTAACCTTGCTCCCGGAACAATGGTTCCCCGGCGGCACTCTTTCTAAATACTACTTCGCCGGGGCGTTCTTATTTGATATTACTGCTGTCCCGGTATTATGACGCCTCGCGGCCCGATAGACAGATGCTACTGCTGTCCCGTTGTTATGTACGTTGTGTGGAGATCCTTGATAATGGATTCCGCGTACTCTGCAATTCTGTTCTAAGCCGATTGGCTCTTCAGCATGCACTCCACTATGTTTTCTGGGACTGATGGAACGGTCCACATTTCTCTCCAGTTCTGCCCGCGTCCCCTTGTAGAGGGGGCACTGGAAGAACACGTGTTCTGCGTCTTCGATCACATCGCGGCAATGATGACAGTTTGGGGAGTCAGTTCTCTTGAATCTGTGCAAGTATGCCCGAAAGCATCCATGCCCAGTCAAGAGTTGGGTGATGTAATACCCGACTTCCCCGTGCAGGCGAGTGACCCATTTGGTAACATCTGGGATCAGCCGATGAGTCCACCGACCCTTCGTCGAGTTGTCCCATCTCTCTTGCCAGAGGCGAAGACTCTCGGGTCTCTCCTCTTCACATAGGACCTTTCGCCGCTCTTCCTTCTTCCTACGATGTTGGCGTTCCCGCTCTCCTGCCAGGGTGTCGATGGGTGGGCATGATGCCACGACGTTCACCGCATCGTGTGATACCGTTCGGTATGCTGACGCCACTCTGATCGCTGAGAGCCGCTGGACTGATGACATTGTCTTGCGGCATATTGTTAGCTCTAGCGATTTCGCCCACACTGGTGCTCCGTATAGCAAGACGGAGGTAACCACAGTTGCCAGTAGTCACCTTCGGATTTGCCTGGGGCCTCCGATATTGGGCATTAGCCGCGAAAGTGCGCCCTGTACTGCTGATACCTTCCTGCTGACGCTGGTGATGTGCTATTTGTAGTTAAGTCTGGCATCCAAGACCACTCCTAGATACCGAATGTAGGGTAGCGACCGGATGCCGTGGTCGCCTACTCTTATGGTGATGGTCTCCATTTTCTTCCGGTTACTCACAAGGAGTGCCTCGGTCTTATGTTCCGCCAAAGACAGGTTCGCCGATGTCATCCACTGTCTTATGCTCCGGATGGTGGTGGAGAATACGGCTTCCAGTTCCTCCAGGTGTTTGGCTACAAGGACAACCACTGCTTATGATGCGTTGATTGGGTGTATCTGTTATATTATGTCTAATGATAGATATGCCATGTAAAACCACAGTATAATACTGTTCAGTATTTCGGAATGTACTTCTAAAAGGTCACGTAGCTACCTGTGGGTGTTGAAACTTGCATTGCAAGGACTAACGTATTCAAAATGTGGAGGTAGTGTTGCCAGATCCCTCTCACTCGGTAAGGACAGTCTAATAATATTTCTGCCATACCTCCTATTATTTTATAGAATAAATTTATTGTATACCGAAGGAATAAAAGTTTAACTACAATATAAAGAAAAAATAAAAAATAAATATTTTCTCTGCAAAGTCTTTTTAAAAATATTTAAAATTTGAATATAAAAATATTATTTCCAAAGAATTTTAGACTAAAAATATGACTGCAAAGGAATACAGACAATGTTAAATGTACCTTAAAAATAATACAATAAATTTATTTAAAACTTTAGAAAAAATAAATAATTTAATTATCTTTAATAAAATGCAAAGTCCTTAAATCTAATAGAATTCAAGAACATATTTTTCAAATTTGAAAACATTTTCTTCAATACCAAATGAGCAAGGAATTCAAAAAATGAAAGAAAAATAATTTAATTTACTCAGGTTAATCCTTTAAACTTTAATTTTTTCAGAACCAACAAAAAATTTTCTTTTTCACATCCATACATATATTAAGGATTGAGATTTTCTGATGTAGGAAGTTGAAAATATAACTTTTTAACCTAAGGATTATTTTCCTTACCTCAGGATCAAGTGTGGCTGAATTTTATTCCAACTTAGTACGTGTATACTCTCCGTAGCTGAATGGAATTAATTGGAAAAGTTCCATCCCAAAGGTTGAAAGTTCAAATGGTTCAAATGTTCTCTTATATACGAGCTTTTCTACACACATACATATAAGTACATATATAAAATTATCTATCTTTTATTCGTTTAATTTTAAGTATATTCGGATCAAGTAACTTATATAAAAGCCACAATTCAATTTGATGGTATTTATTTTGTTCTGGTAAAACGAATCCCAATCAAGCGTAAAAAGTTAAAGGAATTTTTATTTTCTTATTTGCTTTTTAATTATTTGTATATACACCGAATTATTGAGAATATTTCATATTTAATTTAAATTTAAAAATTTTGGCTTTTTAAAAATTTATAGTAAAGCTTTTATTCAAATTAAATGGATTGGTTTAAAAAGTTTCCGCCAAGAACAAAATAAAAATATTTTTTTTAGATTAACTGTAATTTTTATATTTTAATTAAATTTATAATATTTGAAAATTTTAAATAAATAAAATTATATAAAATTCTTAAATAAAAACTTCTAAATACAATAAATATAATTTAATTTTGTACTTTAAATTACTTTATAGTCTATAACAGAAAGTTTATTAAAATTTTCTCAAATCTTTCTTAGCATTTTATTCAAAGAATTTTCATATTTGGAATTATTTTCACAAAAATATTAAAGCTAATCTTTTAACGTATTATAATAAATTTTTATTGTAATTTTATGCAAAACCATTTAATATGAATAGTACAATACTTATTTTGAATAATTTAAATTAGATTTGCATTTAAATTCGTATACAAATAGCATAGAAAATTTCACATTAACCGATGTGCGAATCATTTGTATAAGTTTTATTTCTTCAAATAATATAAATTTGTGCATTTAATTGTAGTCTTAACTATCACGTCGTATCTTAATTACAATACATCGATTTGTTTTGTATTGTATGAGGGATGTTCAAAAAGTATCGAGAATTTTGAATTTCCGCGGGTTACGTATATTCGATTTTCGATTTTTTTTGTGGTGTTATGTTGGTACTCATGTTTCTCACTTATGCCGATAATTTCGGCCATTTTGAGTGTTCAGTTAATTTTTGACAGCTGCTTTGCTTGCACGTGTTTTGGCTCGTCTTCGATTTTTGCCAATTCCAAAAAATGGATCAAAGAATCTGTTTCGGGAACAAGAAAAAGTCACAGGGGACCAGATCTGGGGAATACGGTAGCTGCGGCATTATTAGTGTGTTGTTTTTGAACAATAATTGGAAAAAGCCAATTTTTGTTCTTCCACAAATCCGAGCGTTTCTGGGAGATTGCTTCGCGCAACTTGCGCATAACTTGCAGGTAATATTCCTTCTACCGTGTGGCAAGAACTCATGATGCACCACGCCCCTGCAATCGAAGAAAACTGTAAGCAAATGGCGCGCTTTTTTCGGTCTTGGCTCGTGCGGTAGCTTCCATCGGGATGATTGAGCTTTGGTTTGCACGGTATAACCATAAACCTATGATTTACCACCAGTTATGACCCTCTGGAGCAAATTTGGGTCGTCGCGGACAGAGTCCAACAGCTCTTTAGAAATGTTAGTGCGATGGTGTTTTTGGGCGAAATTGAGCAACAATCGAAGACGAGCCAAAACACGTGCAAGCAAAGCAGCTGTCAAAAATTAACTGAACATTCAAAATGGCCGAAATTTTTGGCATAAGTGAGAGACATGAGTACCAACATAACGCCACAAAAAATCGAAAATCGAATTTACGTAACCCGCGGAAATTCAAAATTTTCTTTTGAACAAATACTTTTTGAACAGAAGTCGTAAATAAATATTATAAAAGTGTACATTGAAATAGATAAAGCTACTATAAAAATTATTTATTTATTGATCACGTTATTGATTTAATTATTCTGTAAATGTAATATTATTTGTATTTAGACCTTCCGTATATAATTAGTGATTGGATCACATCAATAAAGTCAATAAGTCAGATTGAAATTATAGATGAATTTTAATAAATAAAAAACTTCAATATAAAGATAATTAAAAAACAATATATAATAAAATAAAAACCCCAAAAATTTTTAAGTATTTTAAGATATAAAGCAAATGGTAAAATTTTCGTTTTTATATATATAGAATTTTTTTCTATAAAGATACAAAATTGATTATTTCCAAATTATTGAAGATGAAATTTTTCTCAGTTGCGTATTTTATATTTTATTTAATATTAAATACTCCATGTGTACATATTCAAGGAAAAATAAATTTAGTAGCTTTAGGATATAGCAAATATGTCTTCAGTCAATTCAGCAAATATGACAAATAATTGACATATTTTTGAATGAATGATTATATTTTGAGTATGTTTATCAAAAGGTTTATTTTTTGTTATTGCGGGATGTTTAAGAATTTCCATTTTACTATATTTAAAAATATTAATAAGATCTAATAAATAATTATTTTTTGTATTTTATAGATTTAGTTAGATAATTTTATAGTATTACTTAGTCGTGGCTAAAAAAAAATAAAAGTTTTTTTATACCAGAGTAGATTTTAAAAATTAATGAATTTTTGTAATACTTAATTAGGCGGATAATATTTCAATTGTATCAATCTCTAATTTTACATAAATATTTATTCATTCGATAAAAAGTGAAATTAAAACAAAGATAATAGTTTTTAAATATGTTTAAAAAAAAATTATTTTGATAAAGAATTTCAATGAAATTATATATTTTCGAAGAGATGCTATTTCTTGTGATCCGCTTGATGCTATAGTTTCATCCCAAACATACATATTAGATTTATCATTATGAAATTATTGTGGAAGCCTTGATTGTGGAAGCCTTGATTAAAAGCATATTTAGTCCGCTGATAATATGCAATTGATACTGTTAAGCAAGCTTCATACAACGGAGCTGGCTTCTGTGCTGGCTATGGTTGTGTCTGCGGTACTAGAAGTATACGTCACTGCTTGCTCCGTTGCTTGTTTTCAAACAAGAATTCGCATATATAACCGGTACTATTTTTCATGCTTGTTTTGCTGCTTGTTTTAGCGGGAACTAATAAGAAAACATTACCTTGTCACGTGGGCTCTATGAGTAAATGACACATGTATATGTTCGTTTGCTTAAATTTTGAAAATGCACAAAATACCTTCATTTAAGTATATTTACTCTTTGTTTTCGGTACTTTTTTCGGCAAAATATTAAATAGCCGAATAATTTCGTGGCGTTTTCGACAGATAGAGTTAAAAGTAAATATCTCATTAACCTCTAGTCGCATTATAAAAATACTAAACGCGCGTGTGAAACGTTTGCGTAGAGCTTTAGTGTATCAAAAGTTATTCAAGTTCAAAAATGGGTCACAATAAAGAGAAAATTCGCTACTACTTCGACAAAGGCGCAATGTATCGTAGGCTTGTAAAAAAATGTGTGGTATTTATGGTGAAGGTGTTGTATTAAAATGTGCAGTACGCAAATTATTCGTTTTGAAAAATTTAATATCAAAGATAGGGGGCTCATTTACGAAACCAATTACCGAAAAATCTAATGAAATTCATGAAAAACTCGGTGTTTGAGTGCTCCGTGAATTGAGTGTAGAAAACAACGGTTTAATATCTGCGATACGCTGTTGAAACGCAATAAAATTGAGCCATTTCTGAAATACAATAAATCATAGCTGATGATGAAAAATTGGTAAAATACGAAAATATCGTTTGAAAAATATATTGGAAACAGAGATACGAACGATCAAAAATATTTTCAAAGCCAGGATTGACGGCCAAAAAGTTGATTATGAACTTCTACCGTTTGGTCAAACTATTAACTCAGTACTGTTTTGTGAGCAACTCAAGATATTACGCTAAAAAATACAAGAAAGATGGCCAAAATTTATCAACAGAAAGGATGTTCTCTACCACTACGATAACGCTTAACCACACACATCTTTGTTGGACTCGCCAAAAATTAAGAGAGCTTTCCTGGGTAGTTTTGATGCATCTACCGTATAGCCCAGAGAGCTCAATCGATCTCTACAGATTTCTCTTATTGTAACCAAGCTGGTTTCAAGAGAGCTCAGTAATTCAGTTTTTTAACCAGAAATCATAGAAGCTCTCCACTGATAGAATCATGTTTCTGCCCAACAAATGGCGAAACATTATCGATAAAAAAAAAGAATATTTTATTCAAATAAATTTATTTGAACCCTCTGATTTAAGCGTCTCTTTTTTACGCCACGAATTTTTTCGACTCACCAATAATATGAAGTAAATTATTTTTACTTCATTATAAGAGAATTATTTTAGTACGTATTTCTATGTCTTCATCGTCTTTTATAAATTACTAAATACACAATAATTGCTATTCGTCTGTAATGAACAACTTCTGATTTAATCGCGGTATTGTTAATTTGTTGTTGAAAATAGAACTGTTACTGTGCAAGCATGACAACCATTTAGAAATCTAACTATAAAACAAGCATCCTATGAAGCCAATACGCATAAATATTATCACAAATTCAATCGCCACAGTCAGCTTGAAAAAAAGTAGCAAATGCAGCAGGCAAATAAGCACGAAAGCAAGCTTTGTGTGCAGAGGACATTCGATTAAGATCAGGTAGTCAAAGGAGAATGCAAAATATTTTTCCCGATTACTTAAAGCCAAATCTCTGTCTTCCTACAAAGATTTTCTAGCCAGTTAGATTTTCTAATCAAGTAAAATTTATGTTATTCTATCAGGGTCTGTTTCTTGTGGACATTAAAGGAGTTTTTATTTTCATGTTATTAAAATCGAATTTTTGGCAGATGTCTTTGAAGTGTGTTCAACATTTTTTCTGTAAACCCACTCATTTACATTAGATGCGCTTACATTGGTCCACATATAAATTGTACATTTTACTTATATTTAGCTTAGCGCATAAATTTATTCTCCCTGTATTGTGATTCTTTGCATAATGGCTCTCAAACTCAGGATAACTTTGAATGTGTTTCTTCATTTTCAGGAAGATCCTTCCCTATAACTACGTAAATCTTTTTCCACAAGAAGTATTTTTATTTTATTATTATTACCAGGTTCACTTTCAGATGTATTGCAGCTATAATCGTTCAGAGCTATTTTTTTTGGACACTGAAATTGGTAAAGGGTTTCGCAATCGAGACTAGAACAAGAACCGTGTCGACTTTATTGAATATTTATTAAAAACTGCACTAGAACTTATTTGCAAGCTGATAATAGAAATCGTTAATGATACCTAGACAGACCTACAAACATATTCTCTCTAACATTGAGAGTACCTTTACCAGCAATATTATAAAAATTAATAAGTAATTTTAACCTAAAATGAACTTTCTCCACTTTCAAAATAAATACACATATCGATTATAAATTGAAATTTTCGCTTTATATATGGGAAATAGCATAATTATATTAGTAAACTTAAATTGAAAAAAAATCCTTCAATTTCTCCTTGAAAGTCAATGAGCCAAGAAGCGTACATGCTACATTAATACTCTGCTCTTAACAAGATTCGTCTTTAGTTCTTAATGACAGCTTAATTCTAGAAAAATGAAAGAACAATATTTGGGACTGTATTTCTCTACCACTACTATTAGTGGTCTCTAAGTGGTGCTATTAGCTTTTCAAGGTCTTAAGAGGTTGTTTTCTTATTAGATGAAAGAAATTTCGATTCACCAGTTGGTGGATAAGTGACCCAGAAACCCAAAAAAATCTCACCTCACCATTCCGACCTAGTTTTAAAAAAAAGATGAAGACTGTTGAAAAAAACTTTCGGTGCTTACCAAGAAGGTTTATTTTGTTTTGAAGTTTTGAACTCACAATGTTCTTATTGGAAGAGCGACCCACAAAATAATCTCGCCTCACTAGTCTAACCTAGCTTCAAATAAAAGTTCAAAACTTATACAAAGTCTGTTTTGTGTTGAAAAAAATAATGTTCGTGGTCACCAAAAGGGTTTGTTTGCTTTTGAAGTTTTGAACTCGCTTTTTTTTATTGGATGAATGACCCAGTGAACCAAAACTTTTGTAAAAGTAACATTTTGAGAGCATTCAAAAATGTGGAACAGTACAACGAAATAAATAAATATAAAAAATACGAAATTACATATCAACAAAAGCTAAGAAATTAATAAAATAATTATTTTATAGCATAATTTTTTAAATATTTTATTCTTAAATAAAATTATATAAATAGAATAATGAATAAATATTATTCTATAAAGATGTAAAATTAAAAGAATTATGATTTTAGCCAATTCCATACACAATCGTATAGCCTGTCTCTCGACCTGGTTCTCGTTCAAAATTTGTGGCGTCACGATTTTGTGTCTATGCTATCACCTACAACTATTTACTAAAGCATGAGATTTCTACGCAATAAGCGAAAGTAACAAAAAAAAACTGCTATATATTTAAGAAAAAGAAGAAAAATCGTTACACTGAACAAATACCTTTCATTTATACTATGTGTTTTGAGACGTGACTAAGTCCCGGGCGAATCGCAAAAATCCGATTTTTCTAAATTGACTCACAATACATACGATTATGTATGCACATATGTATGTACATATCTGCTTTTAGATCCAATCTTTTAAAGCTCAATAGAATTGTATTTTGTCATGGATATACAAATATATAAAAAAAAGCAAATGTTCAAATGATTTTATTTCAAATTTCCGAAAAGATGTGTACATGTTGAACAAATCTTTCAGCAATGACAAAAAAGAAGCAAGAACAAAAGATATAAAGTGGTTTTTATATATAACACTCTTAATACAATATCAAAACCGATGGAAGATTTGTGTCAACTTACATGTTTTGAATCGTAAAGCGAAAGAATGTTCCCCATTTGATGCGGTTTATAGTCTTGTAGGTTATTACTTTGATACAAGGAAACTTATTATATTGAGCACTTTACTATATGGTTCGCTCAAGGATATATTGCAGATAGTGGAAAGAGTCATTTTTTCAGAAAAGTCAATAGATTTCCTGCAATAAGACAAAGTATTTTATTATACCAAACCAAATTTTTATATCCTTAATTCGAGTATTAATTTAATAGTTACATTGGCGAAAGTAGATAAATTCTTATTTACTCAAACTATTTCACATATGTATGTGCATGTATATTAAAGGATAAACCGTGGGCACAGAATTTTATTGACTCTTCTTTAAATGTTAGTAAGTATTAAACTTTCTATCAATTGAAATCTAATTCAATTGAGATACTTTTTTGGTGGTCTAGACTCGTTGAATTTGTTTTTTTGGTATTATATTTTTAATAGAGTGAACTTAATTTAATTAAAATAATAGCAAAAGGATGTTT
Organism: Atherix ibis; assembly: GCA_958298945.1. Classification (NCBI taxonomy): domain Eukaryota; kingdom Metazoa; phylum Arthropoda; class Insecta; order Diptera; family Athericidae; genus Atherix; species Atherix ibis. The sequence continues at coordinate 85,438,813 of OY282607.1, forward strand.
GGTTTCATGGTTTTATATTTAAAGCTATTTCATAGAAGATTTAAAATAGTTTGTTAGGTAGCATCGAATGGTAATTTTGTGTTTTGTTTTGGTTTTTTTAGGTTTTTTTTTTGATAATTGAGGGAAAAATGAAAGTATTTTCTTTATTTCATTTCAACAATTTATTTAACATTAGTAAATTTGCTAATTATAAAAAATTAGTCAATTTATGCCTGATTAAATAATGAGTATTTATCTGAGGAGTTCTGAGTTGTTTTAGAAAATATAAAATAACAAAATTTTTTAATTAAATTAAAATTAAAATATTTAATTAAAATTGAATTTTTAAATGAAATATTTTAATTTTGATTTAATTAAATTGAATGAAAATTAAGGGTGAATAAATATTTAATTGAAAATAATTATTCTGCGCTTCGGAAAGGAAAATTAAATAAAACATATTAAATAGTTAAATTTTGATAAAGTTTTTATTTGTTTATATTACAAAAAAAATTCCAACGTTATTTAAATAATTGCGAAAAAAATTCTTGCAGGACTTGATCTTTTTGAGATAATTTTCGATGACGTTTTCAAATTTTTTTATCGTTGTTTGTTCATTTTTAAATACTCTAAAATTTGAAAATTGTCTACATAAATATCATATTTTACATAATCCTATAAGGTAAAGTCCTATTGCGTCAAATCACACGATCTTGTAGTCCAATTGATATTATCAAATATCGAAATTACACGTTCTAAGAACTTTTTGGGTTATAAAGCCAAAATTTTCTTAAAACTATAAATAGTCTAGAATAAAATTAATAAGTTTAGGCTAAAAAAAACTCAGTTATTACACGGCCATAGCGCTAAGGATCTCTCTTTCTTCAAGGGTCTCTCCAAGACACCTTTAGACCAAAATCAACGTCTGTTCAAAAAGTATCGCGAATTTTGAATTTCCGCGGGTTATGTATATGCTATTTTCGATTTTTTGTGGCGTTATATTGGTACTCATGTCTCTCACTTATGCCGACAAGTTCGGCCATTTTGAATGTTCAGTTAATTTTTGATAGCTGCTTTCCTTGCAAGTGTTTTGGCTCGTCTTCGATTTTTGCCCATTTTTTGAACAAAAATAGCATCGCATTAACATTGCTAAGGAGCTTTTGGACTCTATCGGCGACGATCCAAATTTGCTCCAGAGGGTCATTACTAGTGACGAATCATAGGTGTATGGTTTTGATCATCCCACTGGAAGCTGCCGCACGAGCCAAGACCGAAAAAAGCGCCAAGTTTGGTCGAATGTGAAGGTTTTGCTTACAGTTTTCTTCGATTGTAGAGGCGTGGTGCATCATGAGTTCTTACCACAGGGTAGAACGGTTAATAAGGAATATTACCTACAAGTTATCCGCAAGTTGCGCGAAGCAATCCGCCAGGAACAAAAATTGGCTTTTGAACCATAATAACTCCCCTGCTCACGCATCGTTGCTTGTGCGCGAATTTTTGGCCTTAAACAACACACTAATAATGCCGCAGCCACCGTATTCCTCAGATCTAGCCACCTGTGACTTTTTCCTGTTCCAGAAACTGAAGAGCCCCATGAAATGACGACGCTACCCTACGATTGAGGAGATAAAGCCGGCATCGAAGGAGGAAAAAACGTTGTCACAAGTGTATAATATCTGGTGAGGATTACTTGGAAGGGAACAAAATAGATATTCATGAATAAAAATAAATAATTTTTGAAAAAACACAAAATTCGCGATACTTTTTGAACAGACTTCGTACACACCAGACACGCAGTTTTAGCAGATACAATGGCTTCTCTACCACCAATTGTTATTTTTTACAGCCTCATGTATGATAGTTTGATTATTTTAGTCAGAATTACTATTTTTGTAGAAAGTTTTTCCAAATTAAAGGAGTTTTTTTTATATTGTAGTTATTTAATATATTTCAATAAACTAAATAAATAGTATTTTTTATATCGTATATATATAAAAATTATCGAATAACAGAGCTGTACTCTCCGAATCATGAAATGAATAACGCGCTAATTCCAAGGTGAAAGAAAAGACAAATTAAATAGTGTCAATGTGACGTGTTTTTAGCAAATTAGAAATAATTTCATAAGAAATTTTGTTAAATTCTCATTTATTTTCTATTTAGAAATTATATTGACTGTAATTAAAAATATTCAATATTTATTCTTGTTATTTTCATTTCAGAAAAGTAAATTGTTCCGATTGAATACAAATTAATTAATTTTAAAAGTAATGAAAGCACGCAGAAATCGTACAAGGGCATTTTCAATATAATTTCTTATTGCCATAATTGAAGCTAAAGGTGTAATAGTATAACGATAGCAAAATGTATGGAATGTTATTGGAGAGTGTCCAGTTCTTTGTGCAGGTAAAGTAATATTTAATTAAGTTAAAAATTATTGAGGTCAAAGAAAATTGAATAAATACTCGTAAATTTGGCAACAATATCATAGAATATTTCTATTGCTCATCTTATCAAAATATTCGCCGTTTTTTATGTCATTTTTAATTGATATTAAAGAACATGCAATCGAATTATTAATTGTCAATAAATTTGTGTATGTATCCAATAATTATTAGGTCTTATTTTTAAAAAAAAATTATTATAACAAACTCATATATTTTTTTTACCTAATTCTTTACAAAGAAATGTTGACATTTAATTATTTTATAAATAGCACTCCATATTTATGGCTTTTTACGATAAATATTTTTTATTCTATATATTTTTTTTTTAAGGAAATACCATTATGACAGTAATATTCAGTTAATTTATGTAATTTTTCAAGATTTCATTATATAAAAAGGTAGGAATTGTTCTTGAAAAATTTAATTAAAATTATGAATATACTTAAAAGTTTCTATATTAGGTGCTGGTTTGTATTGTAGATACAATGTTATGTTTCCTAAAATAGGAAGAATATTTTTCTGCTTTCCTTTTGGAACATTCTGCATCATTATTTGTATAATAAATGATGTAAAAATAATAATGGTATAGTACGAACAGTATTGGGGCTTTTTTTTGTTATTGTTCTTAAGTGAATTTTTTATTCTATCATTTACACAACTATAAGATTGATGGAAGTTTTTATTAGACTTCGAAAAATATTAATATTGAATATAAGAAATAATAAGAAAAGACATGTCATGATTTTGAGATCGAATTATTCATGAAAGAATGCAACAATTTTATCAATTTATCATAGTAATTTTCATCATTAGCAGCTTTAAGTGGATACGGCAGAAAATTGGTTTTTTTTGCATTTTACTATTTGTGTAGGTGTAAAAATTTGGTTTATTTGAGCAAAATTTGTTTAGTTAATAATTTCATAGAACCGTTTTTACCAACAAAAAAAAAATCCATATTTTTGACATCATATGAGTTTTCCATACTTAATTATGACATTTTTCGTAATGCCATGTTGTATGCACTAGAAAAAATGTAAATAATTATAAAATTATAAAAAAAAATTGATAGAGCAAAAAATTGATGAGCAAAATTAAGAGATGTAAAAAAATTCACACTTCGCAGTCGGTAGGATTCGAACCTACGCTCCCAGAGGGAATCTGATTTCTAGTCAGACGCCTTAACCGCTCGGCCACGACTGCTACAAATAAATTTATACAAAAGTTCAAACATATTATATTTTAGCTGCCAATGCTGTGTTAATTTACATTTTTCTACTCTTCTTGATATTATATTTACTGCAATAATTTAAAAAAGATAATAGTTAAATTGCTGATTTATTTCTAATTGTTATTTTACAGGAAGAATTTGGAAAAGATACATGGCATCAAGCTATGAATACAGTTGGTGTTAAATTGAGTGTGTTTAACACTCATCAGGTATCGTCCATCCACTAGTCCTTTCCTCATAAATATACGAGCTAATAAATATTAACTTTTTCTCTTTAAATTATAAAAAAAAAAAATGTATACCTAAAAGTTTTTTCGAATAAAATTATTTCAGATTTACGCAGATCATATCATGCCAGATATTGCGGCCGCTTTATCAGCACTCACAGGGAAATCGTTTGATTATTTTATGAATTTTTTTGGAAAATGTTTTGTTAGATTTTTCAGTAATTTTGGGTAATTATAAAACTTTTTCTTTGTTTTTAATATTGTATATCAATAAAAATATAATTTCAATGTGTTTCAAAAAATGTTTATTTAGTTATGATAAAATGTTGAAAGCTACTGGACGATATTTTTGTGATTTTCTACAATCTGTTGATAATATTCATATTCAAATGCGTTTTACATATCCAAAAATGAAAAGTCCCTCAATGCAACTGACCCAAGTCGATGAGAATGGTGCAGTGCTAGTTTATCGAAGTGGACGAACTGGATTTTCACGTTATCTAATGGGTCAGCTTACAGAAATAGCAAAATCATTCTATAATATTGAGATAAAAATTCGCGTTCTCGATAGTAAAAATGATAGTTCAGGTGGTACGACTGGTCCTATCCAACTTTCGGATAAAGCACTAAAAACTGTAGTGGTGAAATATCGGCTTGACTTCGATAATCAGGACTATGTATTTTAAAATCAAATACGTATGAATGAATTTATGCAATTTCTATTGAAGATTTCTGTTTCTTTCAGATGCAAAAAAGAGTTCATATCGTTGCACATCCATCACAGTTAAAATTAAAAACAGTCGATATAACTGTTCTATTAAATTTGTTCCCATTTGCGGTGGTTTTAGATCACGACATGGTAATTCGTCATGCCGGAGAGAAGGTTAATTTTGAATTAATATTAAAAACGTTTTAACAACAAAATATTCATAAATATTTCATTTTGATTTAGGTTTACGATACATGGGTGTTGAACAATCCAAATAAGCCGAAGGATTCCTTTATAGACGCGCCTTTAACTAATCATTTTAAACTTCGTCGTCCCAAAGGAATTCCTTTAGATTGGAAAACTGTAATAAATATGCATATTGTCCTGTTTGAATTGGAATTAATCAAAAGTACCGGTACGAGCGCTGAAGATGAAGAAAATGATGCAGAATTGGAGCGGCGTAATTCGCAAGCAATGAAAAATATATTATTAAAAGGACAAATGTTCTACATTAAAGATATTGATGCAATTGCATTTTTATGCAGTCCACTGTAAGCTATTATATATTTATTTAGAACTAATTTTTTTATATTCAAATTGAAATATCATTCTTATTTTTTTTTGTCAGATTCTTATTTATTATTTAATTAATTTATATTTTTTTCTTCGAACAAACTAATTACTAAACTTATAATAATTACAAATAAATAAAATGCTACATAAGAAATTATTTATTAATTTAATTATTTTCGATTCTTTTAAGGAAATTTCGAAACGGTTATACCACAAAATATAAGGTGTAGTTAAAAGAAATCCATTATTTTTGCATTAAATTGAAGATTTTATTTAGCATAAATAGAATGATACGATTTAGGTTAAATATGCACCGTTTTGTTCGATAACTTGTTGCCATTTTGGAGGTAATTTCATAATGCCTCTCTCATAGAAACCCTCGTCCCTATTGGCAAAAAACTGGGACAGTCAATTTTCACAATCTTCTCTTGAGGCGAATTTTTCACCTGCAAAATCATTCGTCATAGACAGGAAGAGGTGGTAATCACTTGGTGCCAGGTCCGGACTATAAGGTGGATGCATAAGAACATCCCAACCAAGGTCCCGGAACTTCTGGCGAGTCACTATCGATGTATGGGGCCTGGCGTTGTCCTGATGGAACACAATTCCTCTCCTATTGGCCAAAGTTGGCCGCTTCTGGGCGATTGCTTCTTTCAGACGGTCCAATTGTTGACAGTATAGGTCCGAATTAAGAGTTCGGCTGTAGGGGCAGCTCATAGTAGATGATTCCCTGCCAGTCCCACCAAACACACAGCAAAACCTTCCTGGCTGTCAATCCTGGCGATTTGACCACGACCGTTGTCGCTTGACGTTGTCGTAAGTGACCCACTTTTCATCACCAGTAACCATCCGCTTCAGAAATGGATCGATATTGTTGCGATTCAGCAGCGATTCGCAGATGGAAATTCGGTCCATGAGGTTTTTTTTGCGATAACTCGTGTGGCACCCATACATCGAGCTTCTTTTTGTATCCAGCCTTATTTAAGTGGTTCCAAACAGTTTTTTGTGTAATGTTTAGCTCCTGGGCAATCGAAACAGTGCTTACGTGACGGTCGGACTCGACGATTTCCATTATTTTATCGACATTTTCGACAATTGGCCTTCCAGAGCGTGGTGCATCTTTGATATCAAAATTACCGGAACGGAATCGACGAAACCAAAATTGCGCGTGATTGGTTGTTACAGTATCAGGACCATAAACACTATTCACATTTTCGGCTGGCTGGCTTGCGTTTTCGCCTTTATCGAAGAAAAACTGTAAAATATGGCGTATTCTTTGACGCGTGCTAAAAAAATACTGAGTCAACTAATCACAAAACTGTATCAGAAGCTTTTTTAATACGAAATCTTATCTTTCTATCAAGTGCAACCCGATCGCACTTTTACAACGGGAGATACAGACTCCTAAAGCCATCTATTGGCAAAATAATGGATTAATTTTTACTACACCTTATAAATAATAATGTTTTTTTTTTAAAAAAAACTATAAAATGAGATGGCTGCACTTTCCAAACTTTTAAATGGATAACGCATTACTATAGTTAAATTTGCTCAACCAAAAGCATTTTTTTTGCTCTCCGAAGCTAATTATCTTTTCTCAATTTTTTTTTATTATCATTTCAACTAACATTTAGTACTGAAATATAAACTATAAGAGCCACGAATACTAAAGGCTATTTGGTTAAGCCCTTTTTAAACTTAGTTTTGTTTTAGTTTTATTTCATACTAAATTCCTATCAAAAATTTCACTAGCAAAAAACAAAAAATTCATTAAAAAACAATAGGAAAAAGGTGGTTTTTTTTCATATAAAATTTTCGAATTTCAATTTATTACCATCGTAATTAATTTATATTTTTTTTCGAATAAACTAATTACAAATAAATAAAATGATACATAAGAAATTATTTGCAATTCTTTTAAAGAAGTTTCGAATCGGTTATACCACAAAATATAATCAGACAAAATTGCTAAGCAAATTTCTGAATATTATGAGAGGTATAACAGTTTCGAAAAGCTTTTGTAAGCTTTTTACATTCAACCTTTTATACAACAATTTAAAAAACCAAAGCTCTTTATTATTTTTGTTGTTGTATTTTTCATATAATTTTTATAAATGTTTCTTATTATTTTGCATTTATAAAATTTTCATATTAATAGAGAAAGAGGCCTGTTGGTAAATATAATAAGTTACATAAAAAGGTTAAATTTCTTTCACGCCTGTCAAACATTTGTAAGGTCTAAATACACTCCATCAATTTTCTTACGTTCTCACACAGAATTATTGGCCACGTCATATTGTCGAGAAACCAAGCAAAACTACGTGTAACTTTCAAAATAGAATTTTATACTAATTAAGTGAGATTTTTATTTAATTACTAACATATTTTGATTACTCTCATCATATTGTCTACTGCAGTTATAAAGTTTTTTAAAGCAAATTGTAGATATGACATTACACATATATGTCGTTATAGTTTATTGAATAAAATATTAATAGAATAAATTTTGCAGGTATTTCAGTAAAACACGATTCCCTATAGATATTAAATTAAATTTTTTTAAATTTTTTTCATTCTATTTTGAAAAGTAAAATGTGGAAATTTGTTTAATGCAGATAGTAAATTATTTACTGAAGTATTGGATTATGTTAATACTTCACAACTGGCTCGTTGGTCTAGGGGTATGATTTCCGCTTAGGGTGCGGGAGGTCCCGGGTTCAAATCCCGGACGAGCCCAAGTAATATTCTTTTTTTTAATTACTATTTTTTCCTTATTTGTTTCTTCTTTTTTGTATACACCCATACCTTGCTATACGGCCGCTCTTTATACGGCATTTCGCTATAAAGGCCCTCTTCAATTAAGGTACGTTTTCGATTTACGGCCTAAAATGTTCCGCTATAACCGTAAAAAAAACTTTTGTCGAATGTCGCTATATCTACATATTGAAGAATGGAGGTACCGATGAATCTGCTGAAGATGTCATATTCCAAGCAAGCCGAGGATGGTTTGAAAAATTTAAAAATAGATTTAATTTGCATAATTTGAAAATGAAAGGTGAAGCAGCTAGCGCCAATGAGGCCGCATCTAGAGAATATCCCAACATTTTAAAGGGAATTATTGAAAGAGGTGGTTATAAACCTGAACAAGTGTTTAACGTAGACGAAATAGGGCTTTCTTGGAAGCGAACACGCCTGATCGCACGTACATTTCAAAAACCGAAAAATCTCCGCCTGGTTATAAGGTGTCTAAAGAACGATTAACTTTGCTATTTGGTGCAAATGCCGCGGGTGATTTTAAGCTAAAACCACTTTTAATATATTTATCCGAAAATCCAAGGCCTCTTAAAGGATTAAATAAAAATCAATTACCCGTCATATGGAGATCCAACAAGAAAGCTTGGATGACTAAAGCTACTTTTGAGGATTGGTTCAAAAATCACTTTTGTACAGAAGTGAAAAAATATTTGTGAGACAATAACTTAAGCAACAAGGCTTTGCTAATTTTGAATAACGCACCAGGGCATCCTACTAATTTATCCGAACTACAATCTGAAGATTTCATGATTGAGTACCTTCCGAAAAATACAACAGCTCCGAGCCAACTAATGGATCAGGGTGCGATAACCACTATAACATCAAGGATGCTGTTGTTCGGATAGTTGGAAAAACTATAACATCAAGGATGCTGTTGACAGCATCAGTGAATCATGGAAGGAATTAAAATTAACAACAATGAACCATGTTTGGAAAAAAATATGGCCAGAATGTGTTAAAAGTATTGATGCAGAAGTTAATTTCCTTCCTGAAATTAGGCAAAATATTTTGGATCTAGCACATGATCTCGGCTTTGAAGGTTTGAACGAACGTGATGTGCTTAATCTACTTGAAGCTGATAGGGAACCCCTTTCATATGAGGAACTCATTCAGTTGCAAGCAGAACCGGCATTTGATGAAGAGACAGAGCCTGTTGTATCCAAACAGCTCACATCAAAAAATTTGTCGAAAGCTTTTTCCTATTTCGAACAAGAAATAAACATCCTCCTTGAAAACGATCCTGACGTCGACAGATATTAGCTGTTATAAATCACTGAAGAACGAAATAGACAAGAAGGCAAGACAAATAACGTTGGACAATTTTTTAAAGCCAGGCCCATCCTTACCAGCGAAAAATGATGACGACAGTGATCTGGAGGTTACCATTTCTTCATCGTCTTCAGATTAAAGCCATTTTAAAAAAAATTATGTATGCATACACATACATACACATATTTTATGTAAAATGAAGTTGTTTCATTTTTGTTTATAGATTATTACTGGTTTTTGGAGTCTGTAATTATTTCATGTACAAATGTTTGTACTTGTTATGTATGCATTTTTGATTTAAATGAAATAAAAAGATAAAATGCATTTTGAATGATAGACCATGTTACATATTTAACAAATTTGGAACCGATCCCATTGAATTTGTATGAATTTGTATTAGAATAATTGATTCCTTATACGGCTTTTCGCTTTGCGGCCAAGTTTCGTGGAACGTACGAGGGTCGTTCAATAAGTCCTTAGAAAATCCAAGAAACTGCGCTCGTAGTGTCGGTAAAGATTTTTTTTTCTAAGTAGCGTTATCGACAGGAAAACTATCAAAATCCATAGTGTAGGTCAATTTCAATCGTCGATTAACGTTAACGACATTTATTTGTGCATAACAATGGAAAAAAGCGAGTTTAAGGCTGTCATCAAACATCTCCATTCGAAAGGCTTAAGCCCGAAAGAAATCGAAGCCGAGTTGGATGCAGTTCATGGCACATCTGCACCTGTGTTTGCGACGGTTTACAATTGGGTGAATGAATTTAAACGTGGCCGTTCATCCACAAAAGATGAACATCGTTCAGGACGCTCAGTTGAGGTGTCTACTCCTGAAATCATCGACAAAATCCACGATCTGATTTTGAACGATCGGCGAATTAAAGTGCGCGAATTAGTTGAGGCCACGGGCATATCACAAGGTACAGTCCCTTCAATTTTGCATGAAAAATTGTCTGTGAAAAAAATTTCAGCAAAATGGGTGCCGCGTTTGCTCTCAGAGGAGAATAAGCGCAATCGTGTAGTGGACTCTGAGGCTATGTTGGCACTCTTTCATCGCAATCCTGCCGAATTCCTTCGTCGATATGTCACTGTGGACGAAACCTGGATACACTATTACACCCCAGAAACGAAGAGACAGTCATCACAGTGGATTTTCAAGGGTGAACGGGCTACGAAGAAGGCAAAAACTGTGCCATCGGCCGGCAAGATGATGGCCACGGTCTTTTGGGATTCGCAGGGCATCATTTTTATCGACTACTTGGAAAAAGGAAAAACAATTACAGGAGCGTATTACGCGTCGTTATTGCAACGGTTGAGCGAGGAAATCAAAGAGAAACGCCCCCATCTGAAGAAGAAAAAAATCCTCTTGCATCAGGATAATGCGCGTGTGCACACCTGCGCTGTTTCCATGGCCAAAATTGTGGAATTGAGAATGGAATTGTTGCAGCATCCCGCTTATTCACCAGATTTGGCCCCGAGTGAATATTTTCTTTTCCCCAATCTGAAGAAATGGCTTGGCGGACGACGGTTCACTTCCAACGAGGACGTCATTGCTCAAACGGATGAGTATTTTGCAGAACTTCCGAAATCCTATTTTTTGGACGGGATAAAAATTTTGGGAAAACGGTTGGAAAAGTGTATAGAGCTAAAAGGAGATTTTTTATAGATGTTGAAAAATAAAATTTTTTTTTTTCTCAAGAAACAGTTTTTTTCCATCTTTTTCTAAGGACTTATTGAACGACCCTCGTATATTAAATAAACAATTAAATGATAATATTTTCAAGTTGTTATAATCGTGGGAAATAAGATAGATATGGTATTCTATTCTTTAACTATAATTATAATAATAAGCGTTTTCCTTTGGACCAATTTTGCTACTCCGCGGTAGATGACCAAAGTAAAGCCAAATTCTAAACTCTAGTAGAAACATAACCTCAAAACAGTCAGAAACAATACTGAGTTTACTCACACATAAACAATAAAAACTGAAGTTATTCACACATAAACAATACTGACAAAAATATGACTTTTCAACATAACCAACGAACCCGCAAAAGTATCTATTTTCACTTAAGCAACTAGAATCCCCCTACAGTTAATTGTATGCGTAACTCACCGTTCGAAGTGGTTGTTCGTTCGAGGTAGAGTAGATGATGACGGCTACAACTACCGCAGAGTAGCAAAATTGGTCCAAAGGAAAACGCCTAATATTATTGAAAACTTTGAATTTCTGATAGTACTTAGCTAAAATTATAATATTATTATTATTTAATACTAATTTTATATTATTTCTCTTTATATATATAACATATATAACTTTAGTTGTATATTGCTCGCATAATCATAATATTTTATAATGCATTTTTGATTTACAATAAACCCAAGTGCTGAAAAAAATATCTGTTGAGGTCTTACCAGTTCGTACCTGTTGTAAATATATTATAGATGTGTTAGTCAACATAGAAAAACTTTGTTAACTGATTTAATCATCATGAGGTTATAGGTGGACCCTTAGATTAAAGAAGAACTAGATAGGCCTCTACACAAAAATTCTGTCGGAATTTTGTGGCAATACATTCGTAGAACGCACACACATGCAATACAACAGAAATGGCGTAAATCATTGGGGGCCAAATAAAATGTTCAGTATGCGATTGAAGCGGTTCGTTTAAAACCATTTTTCATATGTGATATCATTTAATATTGCGGGTCTTGTTGTTTGATGGAATTAGTTTTGTAAATATGCAATAAAACACAGTCTTTTTTTTTTAAATATTCATTTATTTATTATGTATTTTCATTTTATTTATTTCACTGTATATTATTTATTCTTGGGAATACCGGATGCTGCTGCCACAATCCACTTTTCCCGCAACCATTTATTTTGTGGGAACCCTTACGATATACGATCGTAACATTTACTTTTACAATTAAGAATTATAGAAATTCACGTATTTTTTGCACTATTAAATAAATTCGGTCCCTTAAACTTTCTTACACACACTTTATATACACCGGCACTGTACTATTTTATGGTAAACATTGAACTGTCAACATCGGATTTGTTTACATTTATTCAATGCCGAACTTTTCATTTTTTGACTACTTTTTCAATAAAATAAATCACTAAAAGGCATTTAGGCACATCACAAATAAAGTATTTCTTATTTTATTTAGCAAAAATAAAGATGTCAACTTACCGAAAGAAAGAAATTCCCGGTTTCCTCATTTCTTCGTATTAGAAGCATTTATTAACGAAACACTTCATTTTCTGGAATAAAAAATTCGTATTAAGTTTTATTAATAATATAACTATTTATAAAAATACTTACTTTTTCGTAAATACTTCAAAGTATATTAAAATTACACTTTAAACTTCACTTTCCTTTCTCACACAATAACAACTTCACAAATGACAAAGCTATCCCTTAAGTCTCCCCTTTCATGGAGAATTAAAGTTTTCTTACTCTCCGCAAGTCTACAATACTGAGGCGCTTTACATTTGAATGATATTTACGAAATGAATAAAAACCTAAAATAAAATTCCATTTCGTATCAAAAGTTTGTACAAAAAATAAAAATTGCCAATTGTTGTGTTTAAATTGTATTTTTGTTTCCAATAACTGAATTAAAATGAATATAAATTATGGTTTTGCGATTCAATAAATTTTGTATTACGACAACTAGATGGCAGTGAGTGTCATGTCTACATAAAAAAATCTAAACAAAGCTATGCCAAGCGGCGAGAAATGGCAACAACGGGATAGCAAAACCAGGAATTCCGACACAAAATTGCGTAAATGTTACATATACGGTCAGGGCCTATCCAGGTATTCTTCAATCTAAGAGTGGACCCATACATTAAATTGATAGTTTTGAGAATCGATACAATAGCGTTAGAATATTAAAATTAATGAAAAGTTTACGACTATCTGAAATTTTATTTTTAATATTAAACGTTTTTTTTTAGTTTTTTTTTTAAAATTTACAATTAAAAATACATTGTATATTATAAGCAAATTGAAAGTTTTTAATTGTAATTTACAATTAAAAATATATTGTATAAGCAAATTGAAAGTAAAAGGTTTTAGTTTCCGAAGAATAAATTGTATACAAAAATATATTGTATACAATTTATTCTTCGGAAACTAAAGTTAAATAAAATATACTTCAAATAAAGATTTTCATAAGATCTTAATTTTTTTATATTTATCTTATGAAAATAAAGATTATCATAAGATCTGAAGGTATATTTTTATGTCAAGCAATAAATAATATATATATGAAATATAATTCTATAAAAATGTAATTTACGTAATTTTTGATGACTTTTTAAATGCTCAAAAATTTGAAGATAGGCTGTGTAGACACGATATTTTGTACACATATACAATAGTTTCAATATAACTAGTCAAATTGCACGATATTGAAGGCCAATAGACATCACCACATCTTGAATTTTCAGTGCAATAAAGCCAAAACTTATCGTGTTATGGGGCTTGTGGTGCCGTCTTATAGAAACCAAATTTAGTTTAAATTAAAATCTTCAAGTTCAGACCAAAAAAATAATAATCTTGGTAAGCTGTAAGCTAAATAAAAATTGATCTTCTACGAGGTCTGTTCAAAAAGTGTCGCGAATTTTGAATTTCCGCGGGTTACGTATATTCTATTTTCGATTTTTTGTGGCGTTATGATGGTACTCATGTCTCTCACTTATGTCGATAAGTTCGGCCATTTTGAAAGTTCAGTAAATTTTTGATAGCTGCTTTCCTTGCACGTGTTTTGGCTCGTCTTCGATTTTTGCTCAATTTTGACCAAAAACAGCATCGAATTAACATTGCTAAGGAGCTGTTGGACTCTGTCCGCGATGAACCAAATTTGCTCCAGAGGGAAACCAAAGCTCAATCATACCAATGGTGCAGCACGAGCTAAGACCGAAAAAAGCGCGCCAATTCGGCCGAATGTGAAGGTTTTGCTTACATTTTTCTTCGATTGCAGGGTCGTAGTGCATCATGAGTTCTTGCCACAGGATAGAACGGTGAATAAGGAATGTTACCTGCAAGTTATGCGCAAATTGCGCCAAACAATCCGGCATAAACGCCCGGATTTGTGGAAGAACAAAAATTGGCTTTTGCACCATGATATCGTCCCTGCTCATGCAGCCTTGCTTGTGCGCGAATTTTTGCCCAAAAACAACACACTAATAATAGCCACCGTATTCCCCAGCATGAAAGGACGATGCTACGCTACGATTGAGGAGATAAAGACGGCATCGGAGGAGGAGCTGAACAAGATCACAAAAAATGATTTTTTGAAGTGCTTCGAGGATTGGAAAAACGTTGTCATAAGCGTATAATATCTGGTGGGGATTATTTTGAAGGGGACAAAATATATAACATATTCATGAATAAATAAATAATTTTTGAAAAAAAAACACCAAATTCGCGATACTTTTTGAACAGTCCTCGTACTTGAATTTTTTGAGTAAGTTTAAGCCAGGTTTAAGGTACTCAGATTTTTTGAGAAGCTAAGGTGTATTCGCATTTTTTGAGTACGTCAAATCTAACTGTATTTTTATGAAGATTAAATATACTTGAATTTTTTGCGTAAGTTTAAGCCAGTCGTATTTTTTCAGTAGGCCTAATTTAATTGGATTTTTAAGCAATTTAAAGGTGCTTTTCAAAAAGGTTTAAGCAACTCATCTTTTTTGATTAGTTTTAAGCTACACGCGTTTTTTGAGAAGGTTTCAGATACTCGCATTTTCTAAATAGATTTAGGGTACTAAAAGTTTTTAAATGTATTTAATCTAATTGGATTTTTGACTAGATTAAAGAAACTTACATTTTTCAGTTGGTTAAAGATACTCGCACTTTTTGAGTAGGTTTAAGCTACTCGCATTTTTTGAAAAGGTTTAAGATACTCGCATAATTTAAGTAGGTTTAAGGTACTAAAAGTTTTTGAGTGCATTTAATCTAATTGAGTAGGCCTAATCTAATTTGATTTTTGTGCAAGTTAAAGATACTTGCATTTTCTGAGTTAGTTTAGGGTACTCGCATGTTTTGAGTAAGTTTAGGCTACTCGGACTTTTTAGTAGGTTACATATACTCATATTTCTTGAATACATTTCAAGTACTCGCATGTTTTAGTAGGTTTAATCTAATCGGATTTTTCATAAGATTAAAGTTACTTGAATTTTTAAGCAGGTTTAAGGTACTCGCATTTTTTAAATTTAGTTTAATTTAATAAAATTGATTTGAGAAGGTTAAGGATACACGCATGTTTTAAGTAAGTAACAGACCTTGTATAATATATGGTATATACTTGATAACTGTCAAATGACTGAATTATATTTTCCAAACCTGAAAATGAATACTTCTTCCGCATAACACAAGTTTATTCGAAAACAGTCAATATGCTTAAAAACAAATTTTAAAAATTTTTGATTATAATAAAATTTAACCTATTTTTAAAAAAATATTTATATTAATTCTGGGCTATAAAACATCTAGTTTAGGGTGTGGTGATTAACAGAAATTTTATTTTTCAAAATAAACATAGACATAAGTTAGTGGTCATTATTTTGAGTTAAATGACAGTTCAAAATATTTGTCTACCATTTGTATGATAATTTATTTTTCGACTTTACTATATTGTCTCGTATAAAAATATGGGATAGTAGTTTTGTAGAAGTTTTCAATGAATTTTTCGCATTCGGGGAGTAGTAAACAATAAATAGTATTTTTGGTCTGTTCGTATAACCAGTTTATTTATTATTACATAAAAAGTTTTCATTAGTGAATATTTTAATATTTATATATGTTATGTACATAAATATGTCAGTATATTTGGTTTTTATTTTACGAGAATGATTTTCTCAATGAATAAAAATATTATACTATTTCGAGGAGTCAGTAACTTAAAGAATAAAGAAGAAAATATGTTCATGCTGTTCAGGTGATTTAAATAATTTCCAAATTCATAAATTTAGTTTATCTATCAAAAAAAATAAAAATCTTCAAATAATTTAAATAAAAATTCAGAACTGTTCACATATTTCGTAAGCGGTGAATCATTTTATGATGTTGTCGTCACATACCATATTTAGTTGGTAATCAAAAATTTTACAATAAATTTTGTGTTCCGTTCTTATTTAATTTTTCAATTCATCATGAAAAAAGTTTTTATTATTTAAAAAAAAAAAATTGAGTATAAAATAAATTTAGGACATAAAACATTCTAAATAAAATTTTAATTTTCTTTCTTTATACGATATTATTGTAAAAAGCATTTTCACACTAATACAGAATCTGACATAGTTGATTTCAGTTAAGATGACTCTGACATAGTTGATTTCTTCTAGAAAACTTTTGAACAGAAAATGTTAAGATAATAATCCATACTTTCCATAATTTATGTTTGAGGTTTTATTTTTTAAGTTTTTTAAATATTAATTTGCTATATTTGATAAGAGTTTCATTTGGAAATTTTAAAAATAAGTTTTTTTTCCGGTTTTTTTTTTCTTTACTTTTTACATTTAAAGTTTTCATTTTATAATAAAAAAAAAAAAATTTTTTTTTTTTTTAAATTTAAGGATAAACAATTTAGATGAATTACATGGAATGGGTCTATTCGTTAATGATTTGAATTCTCACGGTTTAAGTAGAGAAATGGTTATGGCTGGATGGCAGCATTGTTCAAAAGTTGAACTGATGTTTGAACGCGAGGAGGCAAGATCAGATGAATTGGAAAAATCATTAGAATTGGCAGATTCATGGAAGCGTCAGGGTGATGAGCTTCTGTATTCTATGATACCGCGTACAATAGCTGATCGGCTACGAAATGGGCAAAATCCCTTAAATACATGTCAAACTTTCGAAGGAGTTTCGGTTATATTTGCTGAGCTATTGGTAAGTGATAGACACGTAAATAATAATGATATGGTTTGTATACTATTTTTTTATAGGAATGTTATCTTTACACTTTGGATGTTATTGACAGTACCAAGATAATGTCCATTTAATTGTTTTTTGAAATCTTGGGTAATAAAAAAAAATCGTATAGAATTAGATCAGGTTAAAAAGGATGCTGGAGAACCACATACAGGAGACCAAGTATTTGTAATGTTCGATCCAATAGGAAGAACTCTTTTTCTGAACCGTTCAGCTTACTACTCATCAGCTTTAATGTTAATCGTCCGTTTGACCTCCAAAGAGGCTTCACTTGTTCCACATTTTTATTAGTTTTCTATGTTGAAGGCCTTCCTGAGCAAGGATTCTGCTATAGGGTCGAGCAGTTACCGAACGAGGTTGACACTTCTATTGCACACCTAGGAGGAACTAATATACAATACGAGGTCTGTTCAAAAAGTATCCGGAATTTTGAATTTTCGCGGTTTACGTATATTCGATTTTCAATTTTTTGTGGCGTTATGTTGGTACTCATGTCTCTCACTTATGCCAACCAGTTCGGCCATTTTAAATGTTCAGTTAATTTTTGACAGCTGATTTGCTTGCACGTGTTTTGGCTCGTCTTCGATTTTTGCCCATTCCAAACTATGGATCAAAGAATCTGTATCAAATTTTGTGTGAAAAACAAAATTAATTGCGCGGACGCATTCCGAATATTGACTGTGGCATATGCTGAAGCTACCTTGGACCGAAACAACGTTTATCGGTGGTACAAAATGTTCTCAGAGGGCCGAGAAAATGTGAACGTATGTGAAGTTTTTGCTTACAGTTTTCTTTAATTGCAGAGGCGTGTTGTGTCATGAATTCTTGCCACAGGGTAGAATGGTCAATAAGGAATATTACCTGCAAGTTATGCGCAAGTTGCGCCAAACAATCCGCCAGAAACGCCCCGGATTGTGGAAAAACAAAAATTGGCTTTTCCCATTTTTGGCCAAAAACAATACACTAATAATACCGCAGCCACCGTATTCCCCAGATCTGGCCCTCTGTGACTTTGTTGTATACCCGAAACTGTAGAGCCCTATGAAAGAACGATGCTATGCTACGATTGAGGAGATGAAGTGCTTCAAGTATTGGAAAAAACGTTGTCACATGTGTATAATATCTGGTGGAGATTACTTTGAAGGGGACAAAATAGATATTCATGAATAAATAAATAATTTTTGAAAAAAAACAACACAAAATTCGCGATACTTTTTGAACAGATCTCGTATATAGAGGGAGAAAGTTCATAGTATTGCCACACTTCATGAACGAAAAGAAAATTATCAAATTTTTTGTCCATTTATGAATAAAAACAATAGTACAGGGTTATTACAAAACTATATTTATTTATTAAAAACTGGTTCATAAAGTATAGAAACGTTCAAATAAGTGTTCATTTTACTTTTACTGTTTGTCAAAAATCTTGTAATTTACACACCTCATAATATATTAATGACTTACTCCTACGAAACGATCTGAATTTTATATTATTATTAATTTTTCGAAGTTTTGTTTTTATTTCTTTACAAAAGAAAATATAAAAAGATTTTCAAAACTAATTAAAATTACTAGTAAAAATTATAGGTTTCTAAAAATTAGGCCGTTATTCCGAATTAAGCAATTTTTATGTTGACATGCAAAGTATTGAGAAATGAATATTTATGAAAAGAAAATTTTTGCGAATTTATTATTTAAAAAAAAAGGCTTTTAAAAAATGAAAAAGTATTTCAAAACATGAACAGTTAGCAAAACTTTGATAAAATAAAAAAGAAATGTTATTAAAACTTTGATAAAACTAAGAACAGTTATCACAACTTTGATAAAACAAAAAAGAAATGCAAATTAACCCCCAACCAAAATGTTATGCACGGAAACTGTTTTAAATTAGAATAATTTTCCATCCTACCTCAATATCTTTGCCAAGTTTTTTTTCAAATTTTTTAAAATTCTCTACAAAATCTTATCACCTCTAACTGGTTTATCCATTTAACCAAAGATCAAATTTCATATAACCCACACCACACACTTATTGGTCACCAAATGACCTCATAATTCTGGTGCTGTATCATATTCTAGGGACCTTATTTATAAACAAACAAATAAAAATTCACATTATTATAATTTTTCTATATTTTAAAAAATAAAGTTTTCACAAATTACGAAAACTCTTTCAATTTTTTATTAAAATTAAACTAAAAAAAAAAAAGTAGAGAAAAATGTTTTTATTATTTTAATTAATTTGTTTAACCATTTTCTTATTAAAAAAATATATCAAATATAATTAGTATGATTTATTGATTCTATTAGAATTTATCATATTCTGGTACGAATATACAAGATGCCATGAAATCTGTAGCAACACTCAATACCATATTTACCGCATTCGATGAGGAAGTGGTCTCGCCAATGGCCTATAAGGTGGAAACGGTTGGACAGGTAATTTGTTTTAGTTTTTTTTTGTTGGATTTTATTTATCATAAACTATGTATTAAGCAAATTAATTTTTAAACTAAATTTTTTTCTTCTTCTAAGGTTTATATGGCAGTTAGTGGAGCCCCAGACATTAATCCTTTACATCCTGAACATGCATGTGATTTGGGCTTAAGAATGTTGAAACGTTTAAACGATTTGAATTTGACCGATGTATCAGTAAAAATAGGTAAAAATAAAAATGTTGATATATAAATTTTCATAATTATCCAAAATAAAAAATGATTAATAGTATTTTCAAATTTACAAAAAAAAAAAAAAAAATTTTTCTCTTGTTCTATGGAATTAAAAAGAATCTGATTATGAATAAATTTTCATCATGATTAATAGATATTTAGTTTTGTTTAGAATTTGAATAAATATTGTATTTATATAAAAGTTATTGAACTTTTCAATTTGAAAATAATATTTTTAATATATGGAAAATGTTTTTATTCTACTTTAAAAATGTCTTATACTTTTCGTACTTTATATATGTATTGGTATATGCAAAAGTTATGACCGTTTTTTATGATCCTAGGTAAAAAAAAATTTTTTTTTCATTAGAAATGATGAATAGTGTCTTCTTTTAAATGGTTCCATTGTATAAAGGATACTTTCTCTGGCCAGTGTACAGGGAAGAGCCCTTGTATTTTTTCAAAATGTCAGTCGATAAAGTGCATTTACGTCATTGTTTACTTTATGAATTCTGTACAGACAATACCGCGAGTGTGGCAACCAAAAACATTTGCGAAGTGTATGGAGCAGATGTCATCAAAGTTCGACAGGTACGAAGATGATTTACAAAATTCCGATCTGGGGATTTTTCACTAATTGATAAACCACGTACCGGGCGGCCATTGAAGTCTGATGACGACAAGTTAAAAGTCACAATTGACACCAATCCACGTCTAACCACCAGGGAGATCGCGTCGATGATGAGAGTCAACCAAACAACCGTACGAGGGTCATTCAACAAGTACTTAGCCTACAAAAGAAAAACGAAAATTTTGGAAAGGTGGCAATTTATTTTTCCACATAATCTCTTTCAAACTCGATACACTTGGCCCAGCGATGGTCTAACTTTTTTAACCCGTCCAAAAAATACATTTTCTTGATGGAAGCAAAATAGGCCTCCGTGGTGACGATGACCTCCTCATTCGACCCAAATCTATTCCCGGCGAGTGATTTTTTCAGGTTTGGAAACAAAAAGTCACAGGGGGCCAAATCTGGGGAGTAAGGTAGATGGGGCAGCAATTCGTAGCGTAATTCGACCAATTTGGCCATGGCGACGGCGGAGGTGTGAGCCGGCGCGTTGTCGTGGTGGAACAGCACTTTTTTCTTCGCAGAGCGGGGCCGCTTTTTCTTCAATTCGACGTCAAATCCGCACAATAAGTCAGCATAGTAGCGCCCCGTGATTGTTTTACCTTTCTCGAGGTAATCGATGTGGATCACACCTTGTGAATCCCAGAAAACGGTGGCCATCACCTTTCCAGCCGATCGAACAGTCTTCGCCTTCTTCGGAGCACATTCGCCGGTTGAAGTGCACTGTTTCGACTGTTTCTTGGTCTCTGGTGTGTACCAGTGAATCCATGTTTCGTCGACGGTCACGAAACGACGCAAGAACTCCGCTGGATTGCGCTGAAACAGCGCCAAACACGTCGCCGATGTGGTCTCACGGTTGCGCTTGTTTTCCGGTGTGAGCAAACGCCACGCATCGCGCCGACAGCTTTCTCATGCCCAGTTCTTCGTATAGAATATGCCCACAGTCTCAGCTATCTCGTGAACCTTCAATCGACAGTCTGCCAACACGAGATCGTGGACTTTTTTAACGTTTTCCTTCGTAGCAGCCGTTTTCGGGGCACCTGGGCGTGGCTCATCAAAAACCGACGCGCGGCCACGAACAAACTCGTTGAAACCAATTCTTGACGGTTGCCATCGAAGGAGAAGAGTCACCATACACAGCATCCAAGCGATCTGGACGCTGCGCGTTTTCCCTTCCAAAAACAAGAATCTAATCACCGAACGATATTGTTCTTTTTCCATTTTTGTGCAACCGACCGACACGCTCGCTTTCAAAGGCTCTCAAAACAAAACTAATGAAGGGAATCGACTGAAACTTTGACAGTAAATTTCTTTTGTGACAGTAGTTCCATTGGGCGGTGAGGCTAAGTACTTGTTGAATGACCCTCGTATTAAGTCATTTGAAGCGTATGGGGATGGTTTCGCGGTACGACGTTCGGATACCTCATCAATTGAGCCGTTTATTTTGAAAGTGGCATAAGTCACTTTGTTTTTAAGTCAAGGTATTTAAGGGTTTGCGTTTTAACACGATTAAAAATATGGATGCTAACTTTTGAAAAGATTCACTTGTATTTGTTATCTTATGATATTGATATTTTTCTGAGTATATATAATTTCGTATAAACATTAAAAAATTACCACTTTTCATTACGGTCAAGTGACTGAAGCCACTTTCAAAATAAATAGCTTAGAAAAATGATTGATATATATTAATTTTGTCCAACGTATTTTACTGAAGTGATGTTTTGGAAGGGCAGTGATTTACTAAAATTGTTGAATAAATTACATATATAATAATAATTCATACCATAAACATATTTAATATAAAGGTTTAATTTAAGCATTTTTTATTTTAATATTCATTAAATACAAAAATAATTAGTTCATTTTGAAACATTATGTAAGTATAAGTAATTTATATGAAAATACATCAGTTCAATTTAATTTTCGTCATCAATATGTTAGGAGTGATTAAGTCCTCGGAAATCATGTTTTATTTCAAATTTTTAAAATAACTGTGGTATATTGGGGGTATATAATTAAGCAAGTCTTGCTGAAGAAACAGGACGAGATCCAGCATATAACGGATCGATCTCTATTTATGAATAACGCCTAGATCTTCCTCTTTTTGGTGACAAATTCAAACTTAGAAATTCATCTTTCATCTCTGAAGACCGAACAATTTTCATCCAAGTTAATGCCAGTTTTATGTTACGATTTTGTCCTGTACATGAGTCACTATATGCAATAATATGCTTTTGAGTTGTGACATTCTTAAGATGTTTTATACAACACGAAGCAACTTCCTGAGAACCTTTTGATGCTATTGTTTCATCCCAAATATACATGTCAATATTATTGTTATGAAAATTATGGAATTCCAAATTTAAAACGAAGTCATAAGTTTGTGAAAAGGCCAATGCTTTTTGAAAGTCAATTGAAAATCCAAAATATTCATCTGGATTTTCAGCTGCTTTTTTCTGATCTTCTTGTAGACACTTTCTGGCCATTTCTGCCGATCTCAAATGTAAATCGTGTTGAAGATTTAATTGCTTTTTTCACCTTCATCCTCACAAGCTTGAATCTGTAATTTTAAAAAATCGCATTTTTACATGTGTCTTTTCTATGTTGAGGAAAGTGCAAATTGAAGTCATTTTTGAAGGATTTTCTGCTCGTTAACATGTTGTTGTTTATCATGTTTACACTTTTCAAGATAGAGATTGTACATTTTCCTAATATTTAGATCTGGACTTAAATATTTTCTATGGGGATTATGACACCTTGTGTAATGGCTATTAAAGGCAGGGAAGCTTTGAATGTGCTCTTTGACCGCAATTATGAGAGATTCTTCAGTTTTTCTTCCGGAATTTTAAGATTTTCCACGCAAATTTTCTACAGGAACATCCTTTTTAAGAGCACGAGCCAGACGTCCTTCTGAGATGTTGAAACTATCCAGAAAGAATGTTTTACAAACCAACACACTTACATTTTCATGTGTCAAATAATATTTAAATTGGCATTGTCTTGGTTTTGAATTGGAGTTCCAAAACTATGTAAAAACAAATTTTGCTTCGTAAAGTTTACTAACTTCCAAAATTTATCAAAGATAAGTTGTCGATTAAAAGAACTTATTTTTTCTTTACAATTTTTTAAACAACAAGGTTTAACTGCAATTCTTTTGGTAAAAATAATTTTGCAGTTTGCTGTTACATATTTTTCACCACTATTTCTTTTATCCTTACTAAGGTTTCGAGCATATTTTTTTTCATTTCTGCACCCCCTTTTTCGTACACGATGAGTTTCTGTTCCTTCCATTATGCTGTTTTCCTTTTCTGATGACTCCATAGAAGTCGATTCTTCATCACTCCCATATAACATACATATCTCTTTCTGGGGTTAAAGCTTTTTCTCATTTTAGAAAATATTTATATAAAATAATAATGCGCATTGAAAGCCACCTAATTCCATAACTAAATTAAGTATGTTTTACCTGATCGTGTACAACAACGTGACAAGAAAAAGACATTGGGCTATACCTGGACAAGCCCAATAAACAACTTCGAAAGCCGAAATTCATCAAAAAAAAGTTATGCTTTGTGTTTGGTGGGATTGTAAGGGTATTGTGTATTTTGAACTCTTGGAACGCAATCAGACAATTACAGCAGAACGATATTGTCAGCAATAATCCAAACTGAACATCGCCCTTCAAAAGGATAGACCAGAATTGGTAAACAGAAAAGGGGTAGTGTTTCATCACGACAACGCGCGACCACATGTGTCTATGATGACCCAACACTAGCTAAATGAGTTGAAGCATCCACCGTATTCTTCAGATCTTGCTCCTGTCCATTTTCATTTATTCCGATCCAAAATTTTTTAAATGATAAAATATTTGATACAATAGACCAGGTAAAAACATCCCTTACTACATTTTTCACCTCAAAATCCATGGAATTTTACACCAATGGTATTAATAAGTTGATAGAAAGATGGGAGAACGGATGGAAATTATATAATTCATTAAATAAATAATTTATTTAATCAACTTACAATAGTTATTATAAATAAGTACCTTACTTCAAACCATGCTGTTTATTATTGCTGTTTTGTATCTGCCTTAGAATTTGCCACATTTGGTAAAAGTCCGTTACTCACACTTTAGCAGCAAATTGTTTTTATTCAGAAACTCCAGTATTTCCGATGTCAACAATTCTTAATCAAGTTTTTCTAAGCAAATATAATCTTCACAAGAGCGTGGTTCCAATTATGGACCTTACCGTGTACACAAAGCTATTAAAAAACGACTGTTATGTTGTAAGAGATATGAAAATTTTCAGAATAATCAAGTTCCCTAACTTGACGGACGATTGGCGTGTTTCTCGTTCTATTAAATTCAAATTAGTGAGACTTTCTGGAAGCGTTTCGACATTTGTGCTCCTCATAACTTGCATTTTACTATTTTTCAAGTTTCAGATTAACTTTTGTATCTCTTAAGTGTCGTACTAACTAATTGTTCAAATTGTTACGTTCTATTTAAAATTTCATTCGAGACGATTGATTGTCAAGATTGGGCTAAGTCGTGTTCATTGAACAAATAAAAAAAAAATAGTCAATCAACAAAAGTAAAACGAAAAGTAAACATCTCAGGCAGATTTCTATTACAATAAATTCTTTCATATTACAATTTTTACCAGGTGTATAAGCTTAAATCCGCTGTTTTTTAGTCAAAAAACACATGTTTTTTTTTTATAGAAAACAAAAACAAATTTATTCAAAGTACTTGCCCTCGCTAGCTACACATTTTTCCCATCTCTCGGGCAATTTGTTGATACCACGCCAAAAAAATGCCTTCTCTTTCGAGGCAAACCACTCATCAACCCATTTTTGGACGTCTCCGTAAGATACGAAGTGCTGCTCAGCGAGCGCTCTCCCATCGATAAAAAAAGGTGGTAGTCGGAAGGGGCCCTGTCTGGTGAATAAGCGGGGTTGGGTAGCACCTCCCAGTTGAGTGTCTTCACGTAGTTTCGGACCATTTTTGAAGTGTGCGATGGTGCGTTGTCGTGGAGGAAAATCAGTTTGTCATGTCTTTGTTGATAATCCGTCATTTTTTCACGCAGAGCACGGTGCAATTTGATTAGTTGTTGGTGGTAGCAGTGGGCATTGATAGTTTCAGAGCATTACAAGAAAAGCGGCCGCAATATAAAGATAGACACGACAAAGTAATTTTGCTCCACGACAATGCAAGGCCCCATGTTGCGGAAGTCGTGAAAACTTACGAGGGTCATTCAATAAGTCCTTAGAAAAAAATGGAAAAAAACTGTTTTTTTAAAAAAAAAAATTTATTTGTCAACATACTTTCCTTTAAGCTTTATACACTTTTCCAACCGTTTTTCCAAAATTTTTATCCCGTCCAAAAAATAGGATTTCGGAAGTTCTGCAAAATACTCATCCGTTTGAGCAATGACGTCCTCGTTGGAAGTGAACCGTCGTCCGCCAAGCCATTTCTTCAGATTGGGGAAAAGAAAATAGTCACTCGGGGCCAAATCTGGTGAACAAGCGGGGTGCTGCAACAATTCCATTCTCAATTCCACAATTTTGGCCATGGAAACAGCGCAGGTGTGAACACGCGCATTGTCCTGATGCAAGAGGTTTTTTTTCTTCTTCAGATGGGGGCGTTTGTCTTTGATTTCCTCACTCAACCGTTGCAATAACGACGCGTAATACGCTCCTGTTATTGTTTTTCCTTTTTCCAAATAGTCGATAAAAATGATGCCCTGCGAATCCCAAAAGACCATGGCCATCACCTTGCCGGCCGATGGCACAGTTTTTGCCTTCTTCGGAGCCCGTTCACCCTTGAAAATCCACTGTGATGACTGTCTCTTCATTTCTGGAGTGTAGTAGTGTATCCAGGTTTCGTCCACAGTGACATATCGACGAAGGAATTCGGCAGGATTGCGATGAAAGAGTGCCAACATAACCTCAGAGTCCACTAAACGATTGCACCCATCTTGCCGAAATTTTTTTCACAGACAATTTTTCATGCAAAATTGAAGGGACTGTACCTTGTGATATGCCCGTGGCCTCAACTAATTCGCGCACTTTAATTCGCCGATCGTTCAAAATCAGATCGTGGATTTTGTCGATGATTTCAGGAGTAGACACCTCAACTGGGCGTCCTGAATGATGTTCATCTTTTGTGGATGAACGGCCACGTTTAAATTCATTTACCCAATTGTAAACCGTCGCAAACACAGGTGCAGATGTGCCATAAACTGCATCCAACTCGGCTTTGATTTCTTTCGGTCTTAAGCCTTTCAAATGGAGATGTTTGATGACAGCCCTAAACTCGCTTTTTTCTATTGTTATGCACAAATAAATGTCGTTAACTTTAATCGACGATAGAAATTGATCTACGCTATGGATCGAGCTGAAATGCTACTTACAAAAAATCTTTACCGACACTACGAGCGCAATATCTCGGATTTTCTAAGGACTTATTGAACGACCCTCGTATTCACCAGACATTGCCCCATCTGATAATCATTTGTTTCGATCCATGGCGCATGGCTTGTCAGAGCAGCACTTCGATAACTACGAAATGACCAAAAATTTGATCGATTCTTTCATCGAATCTAAAGAAGAAGAATTTTTTCGACGCGGTATCCGAGCATTGCCAGAAAGATGGCAAAAAGTAGTGGATAACGAAGGACAATACTTTGAATAACGCTTCTGTAATGATACTGTCATAATAAACCACGAGACTTTGCAAAAAAACGCTACGAATTAATTACAACACCGAATATATAAAATACGAGTATCTATCAATGATATGCAATAAGTCGTTTTAGTCTAATATTTTTACTATTATTAAATTTTTTACATTTGTAATTTTTTAAATTAGTTTATAAAAATACTGGGACTATATAATAAAAGTATTTTTGAAATAATGTATAACATTCCCATATGCAAATGAAATTAGCTAATCAATAGGTCTACGCATAAGAATATGCTCAATTAATAAAACAAAGATAAAAATTGCTTTCGATAAAATTCATATAAAATATTAACAGTTCTTCATCAAAATTAATGTAACCATTAATGTGGGAACTTTAGATAAAATAAGTCCTACGCACTGGTACAAAATTAGGCCTATATATGGCTTAGAACCAGAAAAAAAACAATTAATTATTAACTAATTATTAGGTATTCATACTGGACCGGTTGTGGCTGGTGTCGTTGGACTGAAAGTTCCTCGTTATTGCCTATTTGGAGATGCCGTCAATACAGCATCACGTATGGAGAGTAGCGGTGAACCTAATAAAATTCAAATATCAACGCATACAGCGAAAAAAATTAACGACAAGGGCTATAAAATAGAAGCAAGAGGTTTTGTTACTGTTAAGGTATATTAATCAACCAAAAATTAAATAAGATAAATTTTACTAAACTAAGATTCTTCTTTTGGTTTCGTTGACTTTGTGTAGGGTAAAGGTGAAATGGAGACATTTTGGCTATTAGAAGGACCTGATAAACATTAATTAAATTTTTATTAATCTTCATTTACCGTATGCACATAATATAAAATTAATTTTATATTTAAATCAATACCAACTTCAGAATTGGAAAATATTTTATACTCGTAACAATAAGTTTTTTGGAAATGAGTAACACATAAGATATTCTATTGTATTAACACGAAAGAAAACCACGCACATAACTCACATAGAATACAGGAAGAAAATAATAAACATTTTATTTAAAATTGATTTTTTTATGCTTTTATTTGTGTTATACAATAATAATAAAATGTTTTAATTGTAAATTACCCAAAAATGTATGAATATATGTACGGGCATATAATAAATGTTAAATAAAATATTTTATTATAGAAAACATATATTTTTATGTTAATTAATCATTATTACAGCGGCATGCATCCTTTATATGACTGTTAATCCATTTTTGAAAAACTGTAACATTCGTGTAGACACCGGGTTGATTTTTTTGTCCACAGCCCCATCCCCAAGAAACAATACCTAAAATAGATTATTTTATATTATATAAAACCATAAAAAAACAAAATAATTTTACTAAAAATAAATGTATTTTGAGCACAAACGTTACGAGCGAAAAAAATTAAATTCCATTTATTAATTTTTATGAGTTGTAAAGTAATGAGACAACATTTTTTTGTTTTATTTTATACATTAATATTATCTCTTTCAAAGAAATTCCCTTGGACAGTTATATTCTTTGTAGCAGTGCTGGAAAGCTTAAACTGGACTTAAAAAAACTGCATCCCTCAAAAAATTTCATCGCATTTGGGTAACTTCTGGGAGAACGATCCAATAATGATCAATATCAGAAGTGCCTTTAGGTATTTGTGAGCCCGCAGTCATGAGCCGGCCTAGTAAAGCCTGCAATTTATAAGGTAGCCACCACACACTCTTAAAACAAAAAGTGGGACTATGGGAGTCGGGTGCCTCTCGGTGGCTGGTCAGATCTTAGAAATGGAGGTGAGTGATACCATGATTACGGGTACAATTGCTACCGATGATAGTAGAGGTTTACGTTGGCCTTGCTGGATAGCCACTGGTTACCGGTTATTAGCAACGATTGTGCCACATCTGGTTCAGTGGCATGATCATATGGAGGTAGAAGAGGTAATAAAGCTACTGGTGATACCACTCACTGTAAAAGATTTTACGGATGTATTACTTGATCACTTCTTTCATAGAACAGGAAGGCGACTTTTGTTACAATAGAAAATGGTAGGGAAGGTACGCTGAGGTCACTAGAATGAGGTTCATCAGAAGGGAAGAAAGATGTATGAGGAAACCAATTACTGCAGAGTAGAAGGTGCGGAAGAAATCTTTGGTAGAGTTGAGTGCAGGAATTAATCATTGGGTGGAAACTAGTTTGAGAGTGCGACTGCATGAGGCACTTGAAGCGACAAATCAAAGAGGAAGTGAAGGTTGAAAATAAGCATGCTGAGTGAAACTATCTACATCTAGCTAGCTGGGCTGGTGAAATCTATAACCAGTACAGGTCTGTTCTACACTGAATGAGCATATCTCAATGCCTATGGCCATAGACGGCTCGTGGTATTATGTCTAACAATACCAGATGTTTAAGCTTAAATCCGCTGTTTTTTAAGTCAAAAAAAACACATGTTTTTTTTCATAGAAACAAAAACAAATTTATTCAAAGTTCTTGCCCACGCTTGCTACACATTTTTCCCATCTCTCGGGCACTTTGTGGATACCACGCCAAAAAAAATCCTTCTCTTTCAAGCCATTTTCGGACGTCTTCGTAAGAATCGAAGTGCTGCTCAGCGAGTGCGTGGTCCATCGACGAAAAAAGGTGGTAGTCGGAAGGGGCCAGGTCTGTTGAATAAGCGGGGTTGGGTAGCACGTCCCAGTTGAGTGTCTCCGAGTAGTTTCGAACCATTTTTGACGTGTGCGATGGTGCGTTATCGTGGAGGAAAATCAGGTTGTCATGTCCTTGTTTCTAATCCGTCCTTTTTTCACACAGAGAACGGTGCAATTTGATCAGTTGTTGGTGGTAGTGGTGGGCATTGATAGTTTCACCAGGTTTCAACATCTCATAGTAGACGATACCCTGCTGATCCCACCAAACGCACAGCATTGTCTTCCGTCCGAAGCGATTTGGGCTTGGGGAAGATGTTGGTGGTTGGCCGGGATCAACCCACGATTTTTTGCATTTAGGATTCTCGAAATATATCTACTTTTCATCGCCTGTGACAATCCGATGCAGAAACGACTTTCTTTTTTGTCTGGCGAGCACTTTTCATCGCCTGTCACAATCCGATGCAGAAACGACGCATGCAAATGGTTGGTTGAGTAACACCCAATTGCTCCGCGAGCATTTTTTGCAATTGGATATCGTTTTCGTCTAAAAGAGCCTGCAATTTATGGTCTTCCTAGGCCGATTTTCACACTTCTTGTCCCACAAGTCAAAATTACAGTCTTTGAACCGACGAAACCAATCTCGTGGTTGGCACGTTGTTCCGATAAAGCACTGTCACCATAGGCCTCCATCAGCATTCGATGCGATTCGGCAGCCGATTTTTTCGAATTGAAGCAGAAAAACAGAACTTCCCGCATATGCTCTTTTTATGGCAGAAAACTAGACATGATTACCAAAGGAAAAATGTTCGTTGTTGTACGAAATTGCTGACAATGTGCACTGATTAATGCTGACAGATGTCAAACTCATAAAAAAAGTATTGCGTGCCCATGGTAGCTGAATACGCTTACTCACGCCATCTTTGACCAAACAGCGGATTTAAGCTTATACACCTAAGCCACGTTAAACAACAGTATTATTATCGACAGTTCCAAGATGAACTGTCGTGGTATTATATCTAAGATAGTACTGTTTTATCAACAGTTCGAAGATGATGTCCTTTCAAGTGCTATTTGACCATCAGGAACAAAATAAGTCGCACGGACTCTGAGCAGGTGAATAGAGGCCCTGAAGAACCAAAAAAATTATTTATTTTTTGACAGAGAAGCTAATTGATGAAAATGACCGTGTGACAGATGGTGTAGCCATCGTGGAGCATTTTAGTGTCTACGATATCCGAACTGATGCGAAGATATCATTTTTCTCATCCATTTAAAGACTTCTTTGTTACTCATAAGTCTAAACACTCACCCGTTCCTCATTTGCATTTTATACTGATTTTTAAGCGCTTCTTGAGTGAGCTTCGTCCTTAAAAAATGCTTTATGCTCTTGATAAGGAATATTTTCCAAATTCACAGGCTCCTTGTAACTTTTCGTAAACCAAATTTCATAAAATTTTTCTGTCCCTTACTCGTAACGCACTACAAAAATACAACTGCACTTATCACGCTCTATAGGGTCACGTAGTTACTGGAAGAGGTAGAAATGTGTACTACACACTTAGAATGGACTAACGTATAATAAATATAATTGTTTTTTTTTACAAAAAAATATTGACTCCCTTCAAAACTGGTTCAGAATTTGGTGCACGAAAAAATAAGTGTTCATGTTACTTTTACTTTTTGCCGAAAACCATCCTTTTCCATACACAAAAGTGGAAATATTGCTTACAAAAAATTACTTGTATACGATACAGTAAATAAGACCTAAACTGACATACAGAATAGAACTTTAGATATCAAGCATGCATTCTAATTTCCTTTAAAATATCCTCCGAAAAATCGTCATAATAGGCATTTGCGACCTAAATATTCCTCTTGTTCACGATTTGTCTGTTATAAGTTACAAATAATTTCATAGTTGACTGTCATCCCATAACAATCTCTCCGAAAACATACACTAACGCTTGACAAGGCAATGGCCACCGATTTTTCTTAAAGTAAAAATTCATCTTAGAGTAAATTTCATGACGTAGAAAACATTAAGAGATTTTTATTTATCGCCCACCCCCCTCCTCCTTATGTATCATTTTACTATTTTCTGTGCTCAAAAAATCTATTGGTTGTTATTATACAGTTAGAAATTAAAAAAAATTTGTTCATATTTTATAGAAAACTATAAACTTTCTTCTTCAAATAAATGACTTTGTATTTTTTTATATCTGATCAACTATTATATAAAGAAAGAAATTTACTTACTCACAACCCACTAGATAATTATCATAATTTAAGAAAATAATTTATAATAAAAATTTAATTTATTCAAATATACAAAATCGTAGTAAATTTTTGTGTTTTTGCATATTAAGAATATACAATTTTGCATATCATTAAAATGAGCTGACCTCTATGGGAGAATCACACTTTGGTAATAGGAGATGAAAAAATATTGATTTTAATTTGCATTAATGAATAATTACACAATATAAAACTTGTTCTATATCTAAACATCTAGGTTTTTATTTGAATAACAGCGAAATTATGTTAAATAACATATTAACCACCTGGACAAAATTTAAAAAATGTGGTTCATAACGTACTAGATTTGTTGTAGGAGGGGAAAGTATGTGAAAATGGTGTTGTTATAATATTTTTATGGTAGGTTTTATGCTAATCGAAATTTTCGAAAAGATTTAAGAAACTCGTATTTTTTGAGCACGTCCAATCTAATTAGATTATTGTCTAGGTCAAAGACACACATTATTTAATTTGATTTAATCTTATTGGATTTTTGTAAATCGCATTTTTTGAGTACGTTTATTCTAATTGGATTTTTGAGAGAATTAAAGATACTTGAATTTTTTGAGTAAGTTTAACGTACTCAGATTTTTTGAGAAGGTTTAGGATACTCACTTGTTTTGAGCAACTTTAGGCTAAGCTATTGATACTCGAATTTTTTGAGTAGGCTTATTCTAATCAGATTTTTGAGAGTGTTAGATATACGAGGACTGTTCAAAAAGTATCGCGAATTTTGATTTTCCGCGGGTTATGTATATTCGATTTTCGACTTTTTTGTGGCGTTATGTTGGTACTCATGTCTCTCCCTTATGCCGACAAGTACGGCCATTTTGAATGTTTAGTTAATGTTTGACAGCTGCTTTGCTTGCACGTGTTTTGCCTCATCTTCGATTTTTGCCCATTTTCGACCAAAAACAGCATCGCATTAACATTGCTAAGGAGCTCCAACGACTCTGTCCACGACGACCCAAATTTGCTCCAGAGGATCATAACTGGTGACGAATCATGGGTTTATAGTTATGACGTGTCAACCAAAGCTCAATCATCCCAATAAAAGCTGCTGCACGAGCCAAGACCGAAAAAAGCGCGCCAAGCTCGGTCGAATGTGAAGGTTGAATCAATCCGCCAGAAACGCCCGTAATTGTAGAAGAACCAAAATTTGCTTTTGCACCATGATACCGCTCCTGCTCACGCATCGTTGCTTGTGCGCAAATTTTTGGCCAAAAACAACACACTAATAATGCCGCAGCTACCGTATTCCCCAGATCTGGCACCCTGTGACTTTTTCTAGTTCCCGAAACTGAAGAGCCCCATAAAAGGACGATGCTACGTTACGATTGAGAAAATAAAGACGGCATGGAAGGAGGAGCTGAACAAGATCACAAAAAATGTTTTCTTAAAATGCTTCGAGGATTGGAAGAAACGTTGGCACAAGAGTATAATATCTAGTGGGGATTACTTTGAAGGGGACAAAATAGATATTCATGAATAAATAAATAATTTTTGAAAAAACACAAAATTCACGATACTTTTTGAACAGACCTCATACTTGAATTTTTTGAGTAAGTTTAAGCCAGGTTTAAGGTGTATTCGCATTTTTTGAGTACGTTAAATCTAACTGGATTTTTATGAAGATTAAAGATACTTAAATTTTTTGCGTAATTTTAAGCCAGTCGCATTTTTTGAGTAGGTTTAATTTAATCGGATTTTTAAGCAAGTTAAAGGTGCTTTTCAAAAAGGTTTAAGAAACTCATGTTTTTCAGTAGTTTTAAACTACACTCGTTTTTTGAGAAGGTCTCAAAAACTCGCATTTTTTAAGTAAGTTTAGAGTACTAAAAGCTTTTAAATGCATTTAATCTAATTGGATTTTTGACTAGATTAAATAAACTTACATTTTTCAGTTGGTTAAAGATACTCGCACTTTTTGAGTAGGTTTAAGCTACTTGCATTTTTTGAGAAGGTTTAAGGTACTCGCATGATTTAAGTAGGTTTAAGGTACTAAAAGTTTTTGAGTGCATTTAATCTAACTGAGTAGGCCTAATCTAATTGGATTTTCGTGCAGGTTAGAGATACTTGCATTTTCTGAATTAGTTTAGGGTACTCGCATGTTTTGAGTAAGTTTAGGCTACTCGGATTTTTTATTAGGTTACATAAACTCACATTTCTTGAATACATTTCAAGTACTTGCATGCTTTAGTAGGTTTAATCTTTTCGGATTTTTGACAAGATTAAAGATACTTGAATATTTAAGCAGGTTTAAGATACGCGCATTTTTTGAGTAGGTTCAAGGTACTCACATTTTTTAAATTTAGTTTAATTTAATAAAATTTATTTGAGAAGGTATGTTTTTAGTAACATTAGGCTAATCAGATTTTTAAGTGGGTTAAAAATACTCGGTTATCCTATTTTTGAGTTCGTTTACGTTACTCGTATTTTCAGAAAATGTTTGAGGTACTTCCATATTTTGAGTAGGTTTAAGCTAATTGCATTTTCTTGCAGTTATAAGGAAATTTGAATATGAAATAGTACATAACAAAATTATATAAAATTGCTCAATAAAAAATAATTTATTTTTAAATTTCGGTGGTTGTTTTGTTTGTGTGAATGTTAATGACAGATATTCAAAATAATTGTGGCAAGTATTCTGATTAACTTTAAAAAAATGTAAAATTCCTTAAAAACAAAATATTTTATTTTGAGTATGGCATGAGGTTTTATGTTCTGCTCGAAGAATAAAAATATCGAAGAATAGAAAAATAAATTATCATTCATTCTACGCTCTAATCGATATGTTCGAACTACAATATATATAAATTATTTCATCTAAAACTAGGAATTATTATTATTTTTTTGCATCAAAAGTATATATAGGGCTTTCTAAATAGAGTCTTATTACACTTCGAAAGAGGGGCTGAGATTTATGGCAGATGGGGTCTGATTATTTTTCGACTAAACTTCCTATTTAAATATCAACCTTAAAAGTGGTTTGGCGAATATTTTGAATTAATTCTTCTCCATTAGTCATCTTTATTTGACTTTCTGCGTTGCTAGAATAAACTACAACTCTTTTAAATTATAGCTATTCAAAAAATCATATTACCACAATCTTGGTATATTTACTTAAAAATCGTCCTTAATAGTCTTTCATATTTTGAAACCAAATTTTGATGCCATATTTATAACATTTTTCTTTACTTACACGTAAAAGTATTTGAGAAAATTTTTTCGACTCAAAAGTTCTACAAAAATTTTCTTATTAATTAAAAAGTGAAATTTTTATTTATACTTATTCTTTGTTTTAATTTTAAATAATATTTATACTGAAATGTTAATTCGAAGAACATATTTTTTATATTTGTATTTAAAAATGTTAAATCCTTTATTTCGCAAGCGTTTTGACATTTAAAAATACTTTTTGACATCACAATCGTAATACCATTTTCATGATCATTAAGCAAAGTTTTGAATAAAAAAAATTATTTTTCTTATATTATCCAGACTTATAAATTTAATTAACTAAAGTTATTTGGTAGAGAAGTATCAAATCTAAGCACAGTTAAAAATTATTTAAATCTTCTTTTTAAATAAAAATTCATTTGGGTAAAGTTTATATATTAGAATTATTTTAACTTTAGATATTATAACATGACCACTGATATTTAAATCATCTGTGAATTTAAAATAATGACAATATACAGTATTAAAAATATACCAGGTGTATAAGCTTTTCATAGAAAGCAAAAACAAATTTATTCAAAGTACTTGCCCTCGCTAGCTACAAATTTTTCCCATCTCTCGAGAAATTCGTGGATACCATGCCAAAAAAATCCTTCTCTTTCGAGGCAAACCACTCATCAAGCTATTTTCGGACGTCTTCGTAAAAAACGAAGTGCTGCTCAGCGAGCGCGTGACCCATCGACGAAAACAAGTGGAAGTCGGAAGGGACCAGGTCTGGTGAATAAGCGGGATGGGTTAGCACCTCCCAGTTGAGTGTCTCCAAGTAGTTTCGGACCATTTTTGACGTGTGCGATGGTGCGTTGTCGTGGAGGAAAATTAGCTTGTCATATCTTTGTTGATAATCCGTCCTTTTCTCACGCAGAGCATGGTGCAATTTGATCAGTTGTTGGTGGTAGCGGTGGGCATTAAAAGTTTCACTAGGTTTCAACATCTTATAGTAGACGATACCCTGCTGATCCCACCAAAAGCACAGCATTGTCTTCCGTCCGAAGCGATTTGGTCTTGGGGAAGATGTTGATGGTTGGCCGGGATCAACCCATGATTTCTTGCGTTTAGGATTCTCGAAATCTATTCACTTTTTATCGCCTGTCACAATCCAATGCAGGAACGACTTTCTTTTTTGTTTGACGATCAAGATATCGCATGTGTTGCCTATCGCTCAATTCATGCGGCACCCATTTTCCGATGTTTTTAATCTTCCCCATGGCACGCAGACGTATGGAAATGGCTGGTTGAGTAACATTCAATTGCTCTGCAAGCATTTTTTGCGAGTGGGTATCGTCTTCGTCCAAAAGAGCCTTCAATTGATGGTCCTCAACCTTCCTAGGCCGATTTTCACGCTTCTTGTCCCACAAGTCAAAATTTTCGTTTTTGAACAGACGAAACCAATCTCGGCATGTTGTTTCCGATAAAGCACTGTCACCATAGGCCTCCATAAGCATTGGATGCCATTCGGCAGCCGATTTCTTCAAGAGAAGCAGAGCTCGCCGCATATGCTCTTTTTCTGGCACAAAACTAGACATGATTACCAAAGGAAAAATGAATGTTGTTGTACGAAATTGTTGACAATGTGCACTGATTAATGTTGACAGATGTCAAACTCATAAAAAAAAGTATGGCGTGTCCATGATAGCTTAATACGCTCACTCACGCTATCTATGACCAAACAGCGGATTTAAGCTTATAGACCTGGTAGATAATATATAAATTACCATATATAGCAAAATATTTAAAGATTAGATTAATGGAGAGTATTCAATATGAAGGATGTGCGAAATCCAATTTGCTGATATTATTTTTAAATGACAATTAATTTCTTTTTAATGGAAATAAGAATCACTTATTGTTAATTTTAAATTATAAAATGAAATAAAAAAATATCATTTGTATGCGATTTTATCTTACCAACTATTCTGTGAACGAGTCCGATTTGCACCTGTAATGGACCACCACTATCACCTTGACATGAATCTTTGCCGCCTTTACGTTCACCAGCACAAAACATATTCCTTGAAATACGATTGCCATAATTTGTTTTTTGGCAACTTTTTCTTGCTATAATTGGAACTGTGACTTTTTGTAATACGTTCGCTGCACGACCAGATTGAACAGTTACTCCCCAACCAATTACGGTTGCCTATCATAAAATATATGATTAAAAATTAGCTTGTATTAAAAATTAAAAAAAATATAAATTATTATTGATAATAATTTTAATATTATAAATGTTTGATGAATTGATTAAAATTTCTTTATTATTATTCCGATGAAAATTGTTTGATGGTTGTTAGTTAAACTGATATCTATCTAGTTACATCCAGACTATAAATTATCTATAATACATTTTTTTTTTGACGTCGATAGCATAAATTAATTTGTTTGTTATTTTTAATTAAAAAAAAACTATGAATAAATTTTAAAATTAAGTTATTAATATATTATTCATGAAAAATCGGAAATAAATGGCAGGCAACTTTTCATAATAGTATAGTCGTATCTATAATGAACAGTTTGCATTCTAATTAAGAATTTTAGATATTTTATGCATAATAGTGCTTAATAGATTTTTAAAATTTATTTTTAAATAATGGAAATGAAAAAAAAAACTTTGGAATGCAGTGAAAAAAATTCAAAGTAACAAATTGCTCATTTTTGTAAGAATTTAACCATCATTTTGCGTAGAGACGCACAATTTCATATGATTTCTAGTTTAGTTCCTGAAGTAACTTTGGCTATTTGTAGCCTCAATCATTTTTATTAGAAGTTTTTAATAAAGTAAAAAAAAACCTTTTAATTATTGCAAATAATACGTTTGATAAAATGATAAATTTAACTTAATTAATTAGAATTTGTTTCGAATTCATTTGAATAAGTTGATAAAAACAAAGCAGTAATCTTTAGCATGGCTAGTGGTGATTTTTTAATACGAGTATTACTTAATATTTGACATATTTATTAAAAATATTGTATTTCATAAATAATAAGTTAAACTTAAATACTTTTATCAAAATGTGCAAATATTTATTTTTTAAAGACATGAAAAAAGTATATTCTGTGTTCAGTTGTTGTAATTAAAAGATTATCCAATTTGCACTTCTAACATTAAAGTTATATAAAATAGACTTTAAATTCAAATTTTGATAAACAGTTTAATTAATAAGATTATTATTATTTTGCCATTATATTAAAAATAAAGTAATTATTATAATATTTTTTGCAGAATGCGATCGTTATTGAAGTAATTAATTTTTTAATGGTTTTTTCGTACATTTCAGGCTGTGATTTGGCCATTATTACTTGACGGATATTGGTTTTTAAATGATCTAAAGTTGAAAAATTATATGTTTAAATATAATCTTTAATGTAAGTTTACAAATAAATAGTTGACGATATTAAATCATACGATTTTGAAAGTTATTTGATATCACAAAATCTCGCCATTATACGTCCATGTGAGCTTTTTCTGTCAATAAATCTCAAATTTGGCATGTTGCGTAAATTTCGATGTAGTCCAATTAAAATCACATATATTTTAGACTAAAATCTTTAAGTTAAAGCTATGAAAAACGTCTTTTTTTTTGTAAAAATAACGCAGTTATTTTTTTATAATTAACGCTTAGTTTTAACGGGAAGTATTTCTCATTTTTTGTATTCAAAGATATACGGACCAATGAGACATTTGGACTAAAATTCTTACTAGACAGTAACTTTTTGCAGATACAATAGCTTCTTCACAGTTACTAATGTGCTTTTTTAGAGTCCCATTTATAGTATAATAATTTTGCTTATTGACGTATCTACCGAGCGAAAAATTTTGTTGGGAAAAGCGCGAAACGTATGAGGGTCGTTCAATATGTCCTTAGAAAATCCGTAAGTCCTTTTTTTTTTGTAAGTAGTATTATCGACAGGAAAGCTGTCAAAATTTCAGCTCGATCCATAGCGTAGATCAATTTCTATCGCCGATTAAAGTTAACGACATTTATTTGTGCATAACAATGGAAAAAAGCGAGTTTAGGGCTCTCATCAAACATCTCCATTTGAAAGGCTTAAGCCCGAAAGAAATCAAAGCCGAGTTGGATGCAGTTCATGGCACATCTTCACCTGTGTTTGCGACGGTTTACAATTGGGTGAATGAATTTAAACGTGGCCGTTCATCCACAAAAGATGAACATCGTTCAGGACGCCCAGTTGAGGTGTCTACTCCTGAAATCATTGACAAAATCCACGATCTGATTTTGAACGATCGGCGAA
The DNA here is from genome assembly GCA_958298945.1 of Atherix ibis. Classification (NCBI taxonomy): domain Eukaryota; kingdom Metazoa; phylum Arthropoda; class Insecta; order Diptera; family Athericidae; genus Atherix; species Atherix ibis. Next base: position 85,478,438 of record OY282607.1, read on the forward strand.
TTAAAGTGCGCGAATTAGTTGAGGCCACGGGCATATCACAAGGTACAGTCGCTTCAATTTTGCATGAAAAATTGTCTGCGAAAAAAATTTCGGCAAGATGGGTGCCGCGTTTGCTCTCAGAGGAGAATAAGCGCAATCGTGCAGTGGACTCTAAGGCTATGTTGGCACTCTTTCATCGTAATCCTGCCGAATTTCTTCGTCGATATGTCACTGTGGACGAAACCTGGATACACTACTACACTCCAGAAACGAAGAGACAGTTATCACAGTGGATTTTCAAGGTTGAACGGGCTCTGAAGAAGGCAAAAACTGTGCCATCGGCCAGCAAGGTGATGGCCACGGTCTTTTGGGATTCGCAGGGCATTATTTTTATCGACTACTTGGAAAAAGGAAAAACAATAACAGGAGCGTATTACGCGTCGTTATTGCAACGGTTGAGCGAGGAAATCAAAGAGAAACGCCCCCATCTGAAGAAGAAAAAAATCCTCTTGCATCAGGACAATGCGCGTGTGCACACCTGCGCTGTTTCCATGGCCAAAATTGTGGAATTGAGAATGGAATTGTTGCAGCATCCCGCTTATTCACCAGATTTGGCCCCGAGTGACTATTTTCTTTTCCCCAATCTGAAGAAATGGCTTGGCGGACGACGGTTCATTTTCAACGACGACGTCATTGCTCAAACGGATGAGTATTTTGCAGAACTTCCGAAATCCTATTTTTTGGACGGGATAAAAATTTTGGAAAAACGGTCGGAAAAGTGTACTTAAAGGAGATTGTGTTGAAAAATAAAAAATTTTTTTTTAAAAAACATTTTTTTCCATTTTTTTCTAAGGACTTATTGAACGACCCTCGTATTTACAGCAATTTTGTTGGGAACTACAATTTTGTTGGGAAAAGCGTGAAAACGTATTTATGGCAGAATTACCACTTTTTATATAAAGTTTTTAGAATTTGAAAGTGTTATTAAATAATTTATTGTAACATTTTAAATTATAGCAAAATAGTTAACTTAAAAAAGTGTTTTTTAAATGAAAAATATAAGCTGTAGTAAAAAGTAATTCATTATTTTGCCAATAGATGGCTTTAGAAGTCTGTATCCCCCGTTTTAAAAGTGCGATCGGGTTGCACTAGATGGCGTTAGAAAGATCAAATTTTGTACTAAAAAATCTTCTCATAAAATTTTGTGATTATTTGACTCAGTATTTTTTTAGCACGCGTCAAAGATGGACACCAACAAAGAGAAAATACGCCATATTTTACAGTTTTTCTTCGATAAAGGCGAAAACGCAAGCCAGGCAGCTGAAAATGTGAATAGTACTTATGGTCCTGATACTGTAACAGTCAATCACGCGCAATTTTGGGTTCGTCGATTCCGTTCCGGTAATTTTGATGTCAAAGATGCACCACGCTCTGGAAGGCCAATAGTCGAAAATGTCGATAAAATAATGGAAATCGTCGAGTCCGACCGTCATATAAGCACTGTTCCGATTGCCCAGAAGCTAAACATTGCACAAAAAACCGTTTGGTACCACTTAAATAAGGCTGGATACAAAAAGAAGCTCGATGTATGGGTGCCGCACGAGTTATCGCAAAAAAACCTCATGGACCGAATTTCCATCTGCGAATCGTTGCTGAATCGCAACAATATCGATCCATTTCTGAAGTGGATGGTTACTGGTGATGAAAAGTGGGTCACTTACGACAACGTCAAGCGACAACGGTCGTGGTCAAATCGCGGTCAGCCGGCGCAAACGGTGATCAAGCCAGGATTGACAGCCAGGAAGGTTTTGCTGTGTGTTTGGTGGGACTGGCAGGGAATCATCTACTATGAGCTGCTCCCCTACGGCCGAACTCTTAATTTGGATCTATACTGTCAACAATTGGACCGTCTGAAAGAAGCAATCGCCCAGAAGCGGCCAGCTTTGGCCAATAGGAGAGGAATTGTGTTCTATCAGGACAACGCCAGGCCGCATACATCGATAGTGATTCGCCAGATTTTCCGGGACCTTGGTTGGGATGTTCTTATGCATCCACCTTATAGTCCGGACCTGTCTATGACGAATGATTTTGAAGGTGAAAAATTCGCCTCAAGAGAAGATTGTAAAAATCGACTGTCCCAGTTTTTTGCCAATAGGGACGAGGGTTTTTATGAGAGAGGCATTATGAAATTACCTCCAATATGGCAACAAGTTATCGAACAATACGGTGTTTATTTGACCTAAATCGTATCATTCTATCTATGCTAAATAAAACCTTCAATTTAATGTAAAAATAATGGATTTCTTTTTACTACACCTTATATATTTAAAAATTGTCAAATAACAAAATTATTATCTTCAAACCATAAAATAGATAATCTTTCATAAGAACAAGGTGTTATTTTTGGTAATTTTAATTTTCCAATCATGAAATTTTTATAATATTTTATTGTATTTGAATTCTTACATTTTTTCCATTATAATTTATGCCCGGTTTTGGCATGCAAATCGGTAGAACTGTGCTCGTCAAGATCACTGATCGATTCATTCTTAGTAGAGCTATGTCACTATCGTATGTCCCAGAATTATAATTTTTATGACGAAATACCTTTACAACCTAACAATTAAAAATAAACATTTATTTGATCTGATATATTATGAAAAGAAATTTGCATTTTTCTTAATTCCAAGTTAATCAAAAATTCATCTTACATTTCTAATAACTTCTTTTTCTTTTTTTTCTCGACTGTACCTTCCCAAATGGATTTGTATATGTTTAAATGGATATCCTTTTGTACAATGGGCAGCTGATAAAATGTACAGATCATTGATAAGTGTACCACCACAGTAGAAACGTTTTTTAAAGGTCATCAGTGCAATCCAAGGGAACTCATTCATATCAGCATCAGTCCCTTTAATGATACGTTCCATTGGACGAATACCACACTCTAAATAATTATTTTTTTCTTAATTTTTTTAATAACAATTAACGAAAAAAAAATCAATAATCAAATAATATTTAGAATTTTACCACATTTTGGACAAGTTTTCAAATCCTGTTAATAGAATTTATTTTTTATTTTTAGTATTTTTCTTATTAATTTTTAAAGTTTTCTTCAATTTAAACTTACTTTTGGTGCAGCTTTTAGTTGAGGTAAACTCCAAAAGTACAATAGTAAAATTAATAAAACTTTAAATTTCATTATATGGTAGTAATTTTTGTTTCTTTTCTGAGTTACTCAATTTTATACAAAAAATATTAAGTTTTTTTTTTTATTAGAAAATACAAAATTAAAAAAAAAATATAAAGTATTTCTTTTAAATGATGAATTTATTAAATTTTTTATGAATTCTGATGAATATTTATTAAAAAAGTATTTTTTTTTTATTATTGCAAATATTTACTTTTTATTTCACATATTTTTTTATTATGTATATAATTTTTTTATCAACTGCTTGACGTATTTTTGGAATAATTCCGTCAACAATTTCACCACGTTACAGATAGTATAAAAAAAATTTCCACCTAAAATTGTTGAAATCAAGTCAATTGACCAACTTTAATAGAACTAAAAGAAATTGTAATAATATTCAAAATTATATTAATATGAATACTGAGAATAGTTCACTTGCACATAATTAACGATTGATTTGGTCTAAAAAATCAATAAGTCTATCAAAACGTATTAAAGTATATTAATGATGACCAAATATCTATTGAATATTTACTATTAAATATTACGAAATTATAGTATGTCTATCATAATAGGTATTTCACGTAATTAATGACTATTTTTTTCGGCATATATATAATATAATACATAGAAAAATTTATAACTATATATACTTGGTAGGCAATGAGTCTAACAGTCTAGAATGTTGTACAGGTTAATGCAAATTTAGATTATTTTATTACATTGACAATGAAAAATATTTTTAAAAAAATATTATATTTACTACTAGCAACTATAAAAACTAATAAATACATACTATTCTATATGGTAAAGGTGTAAAAGTTTTTATTTGTATGGCAAAAAGATAGAAAAAATAAAATTTCCGTAATCAAGTTATCTATGAATAAAATCCAGACTTAATTGTTTCCTGAGCTACACTCAGAACAATCTAGTACAATTCAGTTAATAATAGAAGATGATGCTGATTATATTCTGTATAAATTTGTAGTTCATGAACAAAAGTCTGCATTTTAAAATGGTTTTGTAAGAATTTTATTAAAAAATATATTATTTTCGTTATCATTATTATACTTGTAGTTGTGCTAAATAATTTTAAATGGTATTTTTTTGGAAATTTAGTGCATAGAAAATTGCTGATGAAAAATTAATGAATTTTTTTTAAAATTTTCAATATGAGTGCGTACAAATCTTGATTGGTGAAATATATAGTGTGTAAATACAATATTATTAGTAGATAATGTCCTTCATTTTGATGGAAATTTTACAAAATATTGAAATACACAATTTTCATGGACAAATAATAAGTTCGGCTGATTGGATTTTTTTCTTTTTTTGTGTCAATTTGAAACCATCGCTTATATTAGTGAAAATATAATTAAAAAATATATAAATAAATTCAAAACAAGTAGCTATAGAAAAGCCTGTCACTATTCCACAAATACCACCAACGTTACCTGAAATAAAATAAAATAAATTGAAATTTTTTTTATGAAAATTTATTAATAATTTAAATTTTAAGATAAAACAATAGTTTTCAAGTGTGAAGGCTATGAAGCTTTTTGTCGACTTCTATAAGAAACTATTTTCAACAAATTAATAGGGGTCAATCGTAGTTATTTTGCTTCAAAATTTTAAACATGTAGTCCAATAAAGTGTTATAAACGATATAAATATATGTGAGATGTGGCAGAAAATTAATGAGATGTCCTTTTCACATAGGCTTGTATGTAAGTCCCATCCACAGGTGCAGTCCAAGTTTTAATCTCGTCCCAGGACTACGCGTTAAAAAAATGAAACAGCGAAATATGGGCGAACGATATGCCATCAAATTTTGTGCTAAATTTGGTGAATCTGAAAGTTGCAGTGAGCCCATGGGGAATATTTCTCAACATGAGCACAAGTTTTTCGGTGGCATAAAGCATGATTGGAAAGCCGCGAAGCAATGTAAGACGAAAAAATCGAAAACTAAATAATATGTGGAACCATTGAGGCTTTTTATGAGGTTAGACCGTCAACTAATATTAAAGATCTTTAAGAACCCGTCAGAAAAATGATTCTTCGCGTCAGATGGATCAGACATTATATACGAGGTCTTCAAAAAGTATCGCGAATTTTGAAAATATTCGATTTTGGATTTTTTGTGGCGTTATGTTGGTACTCATGTCTCTCACTTGTGCCGATAAGTTTGGCCATTCTGAAAGGTCAGTTAATTTTTGACAGATGCTTTGCTTGCACGTATTTTGGCTCGTCTTCGATTTTTGCCCATTTTTTGAACAAACATAGCATCGCATTAACATTGCTAAGGAACTGTTGGACTCTGTCCGCGACGACCCAAATTTGCTCCAGAGAGTCATAACTGGTGAGGAATCATGGGTTTATTGTTATGACATAGAAAACAAAGCTCAATTATCCCAATAAAAGCTGCCGCACGAGCCAAAGCCGAAAAAAGCGCGCCAAGTTCGGTCGAATGTGAAGGTTTTGTTTACAGTTTTCTTCGATTTCAGGAGCGCGGTGAATCATGACTTCTTGCCACAGGGTAGAACGTTTAATAAGGAATATAACCTGCAAGTTATGAGCAAGTTGCGGGAAGCAATCCGCCAGAATCTCCCGGATTTATGGAAGAACAAAAATTGGCTTTTGCACCATGATAACGCCCCTGCTCACACATCGTTGCTTGTGCGCGAATTTTTGGCCAAAAACAACACACTAATAGTGCCGCAGCCACCGTATTCTCCAGATCTGGCCTCCTGTGACTTTTTCTTGTTCCCGAAACAGATTCTTTGATCCATATTTTGGAATGGGCAAAAATCGAAGACAAGCCAAAACACGTGCAAGCAAAGCAGCTGTCGAAAATTAACTGAACATTCAAAATGGCCGAACTTATTGGCATAAGTGAGAGACATGAGTACCAACATAACGCCACAAAAAAAATCGAAAATCGAATATACGTAACCCGAGGAAATACAAAATTCGCGATACTTTTTGAACAGACCTCGTATAAAAATAAAATAAAATTTTTGAAAAAAAGTCTATCATTATTTTTATGCCGCACCTCATAATTATTACCAGTTTTCACGCATTCTTCAAAAACCTGAGTTCTCAACGAAAACCATTGTAACACTCCTTACGAGAGGAGCTTTCTCTGGAAAATCTTTATGGAGCGTTACATTGGTAGTCTCGTTGTGATTTAAATTAAGCTCGGAAATGTCAGTGGTGGGCGATACTTATTTTTTTGCAAGGTCTGTAAAATAAGAGCCAGAGGCAGTAATCATGGGGCCATCTGGCGATTCCATATTTATTTTTAAAGAAAATTATTATTTTTAGAGTTTCTTTAATAAAGTGGTCGATAGTTAGTTGGAGGGAAGGGCTAGACAGTTAATGATACCGTCATTAAAATATGATCCCAGAATATGAGTAAAGGCCTGCCTTCGATGGAGCAGCAGAGTTAGCAAGCACACTTAAATATTTTTCGGATTATCGGACTGGAAGACCTCTTTGATTTACCAGGTCTAGATTGTACCCCCGGAGGTCGAAACGTCTATAATGAATTGAACGATTTTATATAGCTAATCGGTTTTAAATAGTATTATTTTTAATATTTCAAATTAATAACATATCCAGTGTTAATCTAGTTTTAAAGTGTTATAAAATAAGTAATAAGCTAGCCTTTCAGATTATTTATCTCAGATATTAGCACGATCTCCTAGGATTATTTTTCGTTGAAGCTATGTTAAAAATTTATATATAGTTAAATATATCGAAGAATTAACTAGTTTTAAAAGACCCTAGTTTTTATATATGGTAGAAAATGTAGCTAAAATATAATTTTTTTAAAAGTAAAAAATGTGTCCTTTATATTAGATGGTTTTTTGGAGTTGTACAAATTTTAGTAGTCAATAGTTTATTTATAAATTATTTTCTTTAAAAAAACAATGGTTCTATTTTGAAAGAAATTTATTTAAAAATAAATAATAATTAAATTTAAATATTTGGTCGGCTTTAATAATACTTACTTAATATTTCATACCAACGATATTTAACTGATTGAGTAAAATAGTCGACGGTTGCATCAGCGAAATAAATTCGAAGTCTTGTGAATTCTGGTTTAACCAAAGTACTTAAGCTATTTCGATGAACAAAAAATATGAACATTATGAATAATTAACTAATAATCAATAATTACTTTGATTGATGATTATCCAGTCCATATGTTAAAGGTAAAGACATCATTAGGATATGATAGTGTGTATAAGAACAAGATGTTAAGCATTCTGGACAAAATAGAGCGTCCTCAAGCTCCCTTTCCAAACCACTAATATTATTTCTTACAGTGATTATTGTTGAAAATTTAACTATACCAGATAAAATAAAAATATTCATTAAATTGTATGATCAAAAATATACTAGAAAATTTTTTGTTCTTACATTTATATCGACTTAAACATTCAACATGCTCCAAGGTACAATAAATTGTATTATTTATTAAATTCCATGGCATATAAAATGGAATGCATTTACATAATATCATAATACTCCGAATTCTGCATTGTGTTATACAACTATTGAAACTGTAACGTCCATTAAAGCTTGATGGGGCCTCATCTTCAAAATAGCAGTTTCTCTATAATATTTTAATGGTAAAATATTATTTTTATAGATTTCTATATAAAGGGTTTTTGAATAAGAACTTGACAATTTTTTTAAAAATATTTCGCAAAAAATTTGAGACATATCAAAACTTTTATATTAGCTTAAAGTGCAATCACTGCAATTATGTATGGAACTCGACTTCGATCATATGTCCACCACGGGCATACTTGCAGCGGTCGATTCGTTGAAGCCAATTTTCGATGACTCGGCCATACAATTCGACGGGAATGGCCGCTTTTTCTCGTTCGATATTGGCTCTTAGGTCCTCTAACGTCACCGGCTTGTTGGCATAGACCATCGATTTAACGTTTCCTCACAGAAAGGAGTCTAGAGGTGTTAAATCACAAGATCTCGGCGGCAAATCGACAGGACCTTTTATCGATATAACATGTTCACCGAACTTGGACTTCAATAAGTCGATTGTTTCTCCCGCTGTGTGGGATGTGGCACCGTCTTGTTGAAACCACATATTACTGATGTCCAGCCCATGCAATTGGTCGAAGAAATAACGCAGCAACATGTCTCTGTAGTGTTCACCATTGACTGTAACGTGACGGTCATTTTCATTAACGAAGAAAAATGGCCCAAGGACGCCACCGGCATGAAAATCGCACCATACAGTCACTTTTTGTGGATGAAGTAGTGTTTCATGAAGCACATGAGGGTTTGCAGCACTCAAATAACGCATGTTTTGTTTGTTGACGAAGCCATTCAAACAAAAATGCGCTTCATTACTGAAGATGATTTTGCGATGCAACCCGTCATTTTCGGCAAACTTCTCTAGAGCCCAATCTGAGAAAGTGTGTCGCTTCATATGGTCAAGTGGCTTTAGTTCTTGAGTTAACTTGATCTTAACTTAACTCAAGAACTTGAGACCAAGTTAACTCAAGAACTAAAGTAAGAAATTAAAAGTGTCAAGTTGCTATTGAAAAACCCGATATATTTAGTAGTAGAAGTTTAAAAAAAATTACTACCTTTGCGGGACTGTATAGTCTTATATCATGTTCACTATTAAAAACTTGTGGTGTTACTCGAATATAAGATTCTGTTCCTTGTTCAACAAATCTCTGCTTAACTCCTCCAGATGCTGGATCATTATATCGTTGAGAATGATAAATATTTACCTAATTTTAAGAAATAGGTTAACAGTTTTAATGGGACAAATATATTTAAAAGAGTTTGTTAGTTCGGTTGAATAGTCCCTTAGATATGCGGCAGAAGCTACTTTAACCATGACTTAAATCTTTCTTGTGGGTGAAGAACTGGCCAGTTTTTAGTAGGCTAGATCAGTTTTTAGTTTGTTTAATTTTGTAAAGCATGTTAATTTATTTGATCAGGTTAAATGGAGAGCTTAGAAATAAAATTGTTGTATATAAGATCTCTATAATAAAAGGAATCCTCCTCGTAAAGGCAGTGCGTGTTTGGTAACAATCACTTAATATATGGGGATTTATTAGTAGAACGTCACAGGATTCCAAAAAGATAGTTATGGGTGTGGGCAGTATGCCCTATCTGTGCAGCTACCAAAAAGATAGTTATGGGTGTGGGCAGTATGCCCTATCCCAATTCTGAGCAGTTATGATCTCAGAATTTCATTTTGTTATGTGAGCATCTGACACCTGATATTATCTCCCCCTACCAGAGCAGCACTTTCATCTTACACAATTTCCACATAACCTAGAATAAAATGTAACTTGACCGTCCTCTCGTTGAGTGGGTTATGCCGATTCTCGTTGAGTACAGTATACGAGGTCTGTTCAAAAAGTATAGCGAATTTTGTGTTTTTTCAAAAAAATATTTATTTATTCATGAATATCTATTTTTTCCCCTTCAAAGTAATCCCCACCATATATTATAAACTTGAATCAACGTTTTTTCCAATCCTCGAAGCACTTCAAAAAATCATTTTTTGTGATCTAGTTCAACTCCTCCTTCGATGCCGACTTTATCTCCTCAATCTTAGCGTAGCGTCGTCCTTTCATGGGGCTCTTCAGTTTCGGGAACAAGAAAAAGTCACAGGGGGGGGGGGGGGCAGATCTGGGGAATACGGTTGCTGCGGCATTATTAGTGTGTTGTTTTTGGCAAAAATTCACCCACAAGCAACGATGCGTGAGCATGAGCGTTATCATGGTGCAAAAGCTAATTTTGGTCTTCCATAAATCCGGGCGTTTCTGGCGGATTGCTTGGCGCAACTTGCGCATAACTTATAGGTAATATTTCTTATTGACCATTCTTCCCTGTGGCAAGAACTCATAATGCACCGCGCCCCTGCAATCGAAAAAAATTTTAAGCAAAACCATCACATTTTGGTGCGCTTTTTTCGGTCTTGGCTCGTGCGGCAGCTTTCATTGGGATGATTGAGCTTTTATTTCTACGTCATAACCATAAACCCATGATTCGTCACCAATTATGACCCTAAGGAGCAAATTTGGGTCGTCGCGGACAAAGTCCAACAACTCCTTAGCAATGTTAATGCGATGCTGTTTTTGGTCGAAATTGAGCAATTTAATGTGTTCGCGGCGACCCATCTCACGCCTAAATTATTGGTAAAAATCGAATGGCACGAGCCAATCGATACGTTTAAGTCCTCAGCAACTTCTCTAATGGTGCTTCGACCAGCGGCCAATACTATTTTCTTCACTTCATCAATGTTTTTGTCTGTTGTTGACGTGCTCGGGCGTCCGGCACGCTTTTTGTCGTTCACATCTTCTCGGCCCTCTGAAAACATTTTGTACCACCGATAGCCGTTGCTTTGGTCCAAGGGAGCTTCACCATATGCCACAGTCAACATTCGGAATACGTCCGCGTAGATTCTTTGATCCATTTTTTGGAATGGGCAAAAATCGAAGACGAGCCAAAACACGTGCAAGTAAAGCAGCTGTCAAAAATTAACTGAACATTCAAAATGGCCGAACTTGTTGGCATAAGTGAGAGATATGAGTACCAACATAACAAAAAATCGAGAATTGAGTATACGTAACCCACAGAAATTCAAAATTCGCGATACTTTTTGAACAGACCTCGTAATTTAGTGGATATTTTTATTGCTATGAAAAGCGGATGCCTTCATATACAAGGAAAATAATATATTTAGGTGACACAAAAATTAAAATATGTTAAAACGATTTTACCATTTAAGAATAAAAATTAATATCGCCAAAAGTATACCACGACTACAATTTCCAGACATCGGTTATTTTTGCAAAATTTTCGATCACATTTTTGCATTATTATGACTCCATTTCACGGATGCCGGCGGTTGATATTCGTTTTGAGCCCTTGAATTATGTGTGAAATATTCTCATAAATCTCATCTTCCACAGACACCTACAAAATGAGGTCCAATTGACATTAACTCTGACGTCCATTGAAATTGGTTTTCAATAAATCGATTGTTTCTTGGGCAGTGTGGCACGTGGCGCCGTTCTATTAAAACCATAATTCGCCAACATCCATGTCTTCAAAAATAAGCTATTTGTTAGCATATTTTTTTAATGCACGATTTTAAGACGAAATTTTCCCTTTTTTGCTATTCTGACAATGTAATATATGCGCAATTATGTAGGAATTTTACTCATGGAAAAGATTGTACAGATTCGCGTATTGCACGAGCAGTTTAATTGTAGTATAATTGCTTAAATGAACATCTGCAAGAATAATTTATCGCGATGTATAAGAATTGTTTGTGGATTTCTCTAGTTGATCGCTGCTGTTCATTATTAATTTACCTTACAATTTATTTATTTTTATTATTTCAATTCGTTTATTATATTTTTGTAAACTTTTTATATATTATTTTAACATTTAATTCAATATTAATTTCAACATTATTATTTCATATTTAAAATCTATATTACTTACTTTTTATTTTATTTTATTTATTTTTAGAATTATTATATTTCATTTTTTATATCAACTATAAAAAATTTTACATTAAATTATTTATTATAAATATTTAATATGTGTAGTTTAATACTAGCCAACAACATGCATTTATAAATAATAAATAATAAAGTCTTAAATTGAATAAAAGTAATCATATATAAAATAAATACTTATGAATTACTGTCAAATGTCAAAATAAACGACGCGCAAATGATGAGTTCGCAACGAGCAACATGGGCAATGTCACATGTAATGTACGAGCACACACGATTCTGTTTGTAGAATTGAGCGATTTGGCAGCGAATTTTTTGCAGGAGGTAATCATGCATCGCATAAACAGTATAATCTCAGGTTTAGAGACGTAGATTTTCTTAACACTGCTCCTCACCATAGCTTTCTTATTGGATGCGGAATGAAAGTGTTTAAGTGCAGAGAGATAGTGAACGATCTTGCCTCTAATGTTGTGATTATTAAGAATAAAGAGGATGCATTTTTTTTCTCGAGTTGACAGTGATCATAATAGTTTTAAGTAACTGAGCAAAACTAATGTTATTATATCTTAATTTGAATAAGGCTTTATGAAGATAAAGGAAAATGACTTTTCGACCAGTTTTGATAGGATTAAGTCCATAATAAAAGGAGTTGATTGGATTGGCTAGTCTAATAAAAGGAGTCAAATGAACTCGGCCCGTCTAAGCCCTGCTGTTGGCGTTCTGATATATGTAGTGATGAGATAAAGAACTGTTGTCTAACCTTGCACTTACTACTAATCAATATTCAAAAGTATTAAATTATTACCAGGGCTATAAGCTTAAATCCGCTGTTTGGTCGTAGATGGCGTGTGTGAGCGTATTAAGCTACCATGGACACGCCATACTTTTTTTTATGAGTTTATAAACATTAATCAGTGCACATTGTCAGCAATTTCCTACAGCAACATACATTTTTCCTTTGGTAATCATGGCTAGTTTTGTACCAGAAAAAGAGCATATGCGGGAAGCTCTGCTTTTCTGCTTCAATTTGAAGAAATTGGCTGCTGAATCCCATCGAATGCTTGTGGAGGCCTATGGTGATAGTGCTTTATCGGAAACAACATGCCGAGATTGGTTTCGTCGGTTCAAAGACGGCAATTTTGACTTGTGGGACAAGAAGCGTGAAAATTTTTGGATGAAGACGATACCCAATCGCAAAAAATGTTTGCGGAGCAATTGCGTGTTACTCAACCAGCAATTTGCAAACGTCTGCGTGCCATGGGGAAGATTGAAAAGATCAGAAAATGGGTGCCGCATGAATTGAACGATAGGCAAATGGAGCGACGCCAAAACACATGCGAAATCTTGCTCGCCAGACAAAAAAGAAAGTGGTTCCTTTAACGGATTATGGCAGGCGATAAAATGTAGATATATTTCGAGAATGCTAAATGCAAGAAATCGTGGGTTGATCCCGGTCAACCATTAATATCTTCTCCAAGACCAAATCGGTTCGAACGGAAGACGATGCTGTGCGTTTGGTGGGATCAGCGAGGTATCGTCTCCTATGAGATGTTGAAACTTGGTAAAACTGTCAATTCCCATCGCTACCACCAACAACTGATTAAATTCCACCGTGCTCTGCGTGAAAAAAGGACGGATTATCAACAAAGACATGACAAACTGATTTTCCTCCACGACAACGCACCATCGCACTCGTCCAAAATGGTCCGAAACTACTTGGAGACACTCAACTGGGAGGTGCTACCCCACCCCGCTTATTAACCAGACCTGGCCCCTTCCGACTACCACCTGTTTTCGTCGATGGGTCACGCGCTCGCTGAGCAGCACTTCGATTCTTTCGAAGACGTCCGAAAATGGCTTGATGAGTGGTTTGCCTCGAAAGAGAAGGCATTTTTTTGGCGTGGTCTCCACAAATTGCCCGAGAGATGGGAAAAATGTCTAGCTAGCGAGGGCAAGTACTTTGAATAAATTTGTTTTTGCTTTCTATGAAAAAAACGGATTTAAGCTTATGCACCTGGTATATGATAATCATATAAAATTATTCATGGCTTTTAATTTTTATACTTTATTTTCTAAGCAACCATTTTTGTGTATCGAAAAAAAAACTGAAAATAGATATTTTGTTGATGCTTCACAAACAAATAATTTCATATCTTTATAATAGAATTAAAAATTGCATTGCCTATAGTACAACCAGAATTTATACCATTTCATAAAAGATGTTATTTCGATAATATCTAACTGATATTAATGTATGTCAATCTATACTACTTAATTAATATTAAATGACTTACCAAAAATCCATTTATATTCAATAAATTCCAATAATCATCAGCAGTTGAAGTATTAACGAGCACAATTAACCCATTATTGAGACCAATTAATTGGCGCCCCCTATTCCATGTTTTAATATTTTTATTAGTCATTGATTAAAAATCAATGCATTTAATAAATGTTTCTTTATATATGAAATTGTATAGATAGTTTGTAAATTAGTTTGATATACTTAGATTTTTTTTTGTACGCATCAGCATGGAAAACACAACAATATCCTCGATGGGTTGTTTGCTCTTGAAATGTTGTATTCGAAACGCAAGGCAAAACTTCCCCAGCTATTCGACATTTCATTAGCAAATCAGAACATTTTGGTGTAATCTAAGCAAAAAAAAAAACAAATTCATTTATTTAAAAAAAAAAATTTCTATCACTATTTACATCATGCATTCTTTTTCTTGTATTGTAGGATAAATCGTGTCCATCAACATCGTAAGAATCAAGAAAATGTTGAAATTCAGATGTACCTTCTTCCATAAGTCCACCAAAATTATAAAGTTGTCCCAACTTTTTGATCATTCGAAAAAAATATGAAACATTTCTCTTCTCAGGATCTAGTGCAGCTCTAATTTTAAATAAAATTTATATCAGTTTATACAATATATTTTATTATTATATCTTTTTATAATTTTAAGTCTTACAATTTCTTAGCATATTCGAATGAGGCAGTTTTTGAAATTCGATTATTTGAACAAATCGATACGGTCGGAAATGCAACATTATCGATAGAATATTGTGAGTCACGAAAACTTGTCAAAAGTGGAGATTCATCAAAACAATAAAAAGTTGCACTTAATGTAAAAAATAATATAACAAATGCACAAATATGTATGAAAAGCCAAATAATTCTGTAAAAAAAAAAAATATTTTCACATAAAACTGACTGAATAAAAATGTTTTTAAATGTAAAAAGTTATCATTACTTTTCAAAAAATATACGTTCAGGTTCAACTAGTTTGTTATAACAATGCATTGATGTGTTTTGAAGTAGTTCAACAAAATCATCCGAAAATTTGATTTTATTTTCGTCGTTTTCTTCAACTTTTGGATTCCCATATGGATTCCACCAAGCATTTTTTCTTCTTCCATGAAACATTATTTTTCTATTTGCCATTTTCAAATATATTATCTCAAACAAATAACAGATTCTTTTTCGTTTGAATGTTTCGATTATACTAAAATATATCTAATGCAGCAGAGTAAGGAAACTAAAATACTCCAGCAAAGTAAAATTTGCTTCAAGAAAAAATATCATACAAATTAATTAACATTTTCTGAGTAATTATGTTAATAACTGCTATAAGTGAAAATATTTTGTTAAAGCAAAAATAATGGAATTATTGTGTTCTGTAAATATGAATTGATTTATTTGTGATTGTAATTTTCTTTAGGGTCGGTAAACAGTTTTTATTAAGAATTTTTCGTGTCAATTATTGTTTAAAAAAAATTTGATGACTATTAAATTATTACTATTCATAAATGCCTAAATTTGTATTGGTTAAAAAGAAAATTTTATCTCAGTAAAAAACGAGAACTAATAATTGCTAAGCTCTCAAAATCAACACAAATTTTTTATGAGGCTATGATTATGTTCCCAAATTAATATTAATTATATGAGATTATATATTTAATTGTCGTAATGTGCTTTTTTTATATATATTTTCCATCAAAATAATATAATTAACTTGAAATGATACAAAGAAAAATCATAAAATTTACAAAATTTTAAGTTCATTTAAAATTTGGATTATACGAGGTCTGTTCAAAAAGTATCGCGAAATATTCGATTTTCGATTTTTTTGTGGCGTTATATTGGTACTTATGTCTCTCACTTATGCCGACAAATTCGGCCATTTTGAATGTTCGGTTAATTTTTGACAGCTGCTTTGCTTGCACGTGTTTTGGCTCGTCTTCGATTTTTGCCCATTTTCGACCAAAAACCGCATCGCATTAACATTGCTAAGGAGCTGTTGGACTCTGTCCGCGATGACCCAAATTTGCTCTAGAGGGTCATATGGTTATGATATAGAAATCAAAGCTCAATCATCCCAATAAAAGCTGGCGCACGAGCCAAGACCGAAAAAAGTGCAGTTTTCTTCGATTGCAGGGGCGTGGTGCATCATGAGTTTTGCCACAAGATAGAACAGTTAATAAGGAATATTACCTGCAAGTTATGCGCAAGTTGCGAGAAGCAATCCAGCAGAAACGCCCGGATTTGTGGAAGAACTAAAATTGGCTTTTGCACCATGAAACGCCCCTGCCCACGCATCGTTACTTGTGCACGAATTTTTGGCCAAAAACAACATACTAATAATGCCGCAGCCACCGTATTGGTCAGATCTGGCCCCCTGTGACTTTTTCTTGTTCCCGAAACAAATTCTTTGTTCCATTTTTTGGAATTGGGATGAGCCCAAACACGTGCAAGCAAAGCAGCTGTCAAAAATTGCCAGAACATTCAAAATGACCGAACTTGTCGGCATAAGTGAGAGATATGAGTACCAATATAACGTCACAAAAAAAATCGAAAATCGAATATACGTAATCCGCGGAAATTTAAAATTTGCGATATTTTTTGAACAGACCTCGTATTTCATTCAAATTATTTTCAAATAATTATTATTATAAAGAAACAATTTAGACAAAAAAAAAAAATTAATGTCCATCCAAATAATAAATTAATTAATATAAAATTATCTAGTTTGTACATTTTGGAAAACATAGCTCTGTTATTTAACAATAGTTAACGATAGTATTTTTTCCAATTTA
Source organism: Atherix ibis (assembly GCA_958298945.1). Lineage (NCBI taxonomy): Eukaryota > Metazoa > Arthropoda > Insecta > Diptera > Athericidae > Atherix > Atherix ibis. Next base: position 85,495,238 of record OY282607.1, read on the forward strand.
AACTTGCCATTTTATATTATGAATTATTATGTGTAAACTACAAAAATATGCGTTAAAATTTCAAAAACTGTCTACAAAACTGGTGATTCTCGTAGAAAATTTTATCCAACGATTAGGTTTATTTCACGTCCGTATTCATGTTCATAAGCAAAATTACCATATGCAGGGCTTTGATAACCTACAATTGACTATAGAAATAACATTGCATCCTCAAAAATCATTTTGATCCAAAGTTGTCATTGGTCTGTATTTCTGTGAAAATGAAGAATGATAGAGCATAACCATCAATTCTGAATGCAATGACCACATTTTTTAGGCGAAATTTAAAGATTTTAAAATAAACTGTATTGGCTTAATTGTGCGACAATACTCAAATTTTAGAAAAGATATAAAAGTGAACATATAGCAAGTAATGGCTAAATTACAGACTGAAGTGTTTGAAAATATTACTACAAATTACTGCAAAAGAATCGAGTCCTGTAAGAAGTTTTGTAGCAACAATTTTAATAAATTTATATTTTATTTATGTAAATAAAATAACAAGCTTTGAAATAATCGATAACCAACTTTTTATGGCCGAAATTGGAAGAAGTTGATCTTGACAACATCTGGTTCCAACAAGACGGGTCTACGTGCCACACAGCACGTGCAACAACCGAATTATTGCGAGAAAAGTTTGGAGATTCGATTATTTCAAGAAATTGTGACATTGAATGGCCTCCAACAAGTTGTGATTTATAACCATTAAACTATTTATTGTGGGGTTATTTGAAGTCATCGGTCTTTAGCAATAAACCAGACTCTCTTCAACCTTTAGAAGTCAATATTAAACATGCTATTCATGACATACGACTTGATTTAGTGGAAAAAGTGCTCAAAAATTGGGTTCATCGAATTCGTTCCTGCAAAAAAAGTCGTGGAGGCCATTTGAATGACATTTTATTCAGAACTTAATTGTATCGATTATATTTCACATTAAATGAAAAACATTTAAATAAAAAGCATTTAAACAATTCGTATATTTTTTTTTTGTTGAAAAGAAATCATATCACTTTTATTCGAAAACCCTTTATTACCAATGCTAATGTAGTCTTTTAAGTTAAGCTTTCACCATCATGGTGAGCAGAGCATCTGTGCTAAATAAAATATTGAACGTTTTAAAAATAGTTTAGCTATTATTACAATAGATTATTACACTTATCAGCGGAATTGTGTTCCCACCATAATACTTATTCAGCAAGTGAACTTGCTTGCTTTCAATACAATTCTTGCTTTAATGCTTGCTTTCAACACAATTCAACGAGCAAATCAGGCAACATCTATCGTTGAATTGAATGTTGAAAAGCGGAACTGTCGGTTGTGAAGTCATGCCAATTAGAGTTGAAACTGGTGTGGTGATTTTGTTGTTTGAGTGGTGAATTTTTTACTCTCGATTATTTGTACTGTATTTGTTTCATTTAATAAAAACAAATAATAATTGACAAATAGTAATATTAATTTTGACCAGATCGATAATGTCAACAAATTGATTTTAAAAAAAAAAAATATTGTATAAAAGTTAATTTTTTTGAAATGATTGTATTTATTGTGTTGTTAAATATGATTAGTTTATATATATTCATATTAGTAGTAGTAAATTTTAAGCTAATACAGTAGTTTGCTTCTGTAAATTTAAAGCATATATATTTGTATTTTTATAAAAAGGTTTTTTTTGTTACAACAGTTATCAACTGTAAAAAATAACTAGTATAAAAAAAGCTCATACGTGAGCCATATTTGATGATGTTTTGTACAAAACCATAGAAGTTAACGTGAATTTTATGAATGTGGAACTAAGAATATATCCTAGTTGATTTTGTATTGAGTTTTAATTAAAAAAAATCATATCTGCTAAGTTAGATATTTAGAGGGCATATTCAAATTAGGTGAATTATAGATAAACTGTTGATAGAAAAATTCTTATGAGTTTTGTGGGTTATTGACTTTGATTGAGATGTAAAAAAATAAATGCATATTATCTGATGGGAAGATGATGAACTTAATAATTTTCTTACTCATGATAGTAGCACTTAAAAAATGTCTCATGACTCATGTATCAGAGATTGGATAAAAAAACCAAATAAACAGTATTAATACAATATTTAATAAAATAGACTCTTTTTTATTATAACAAAAACATTTGCTGTTTTATGTTTTATTCTATTTATTATGTAAATTTTAAACTTTTATGTACATAATTATATTTTGAAACGCATGAATAGTCGGTCGTATTTACATTATAATAAAATCAATAATTAAAAAAAAACGTTTAAAAAAATTGTTTTTGTTTGTGAAATTAAATAATATTTTAACGTTCATATGGTAAAACAAAATAGCGAATAATAAATATATGATACGTATCGAAATTTGATATACTATATACGAGTACCCCACCCTACATTCAAATGAATGCTTTTATGATACAATTTTTTTTCCTAATTAATTACAACTATAGCATTGATAATAAAATATAAAATAACTAATTAGTAATTAATAAAATACAAAATCATTAATTTAAATATTCTTATATAAATTATAATATAATTTATTTGTCGCAGAATTTTTTATAGATAATATTGAATATTCACAATAAACATAATAGGCGTTTTCCATTGGACCACTTTTGCTACTACTCGGTAGTTGTAGCTGTCATCATCTACTCTACCTCGAACAAATGAGCACATTGAACTGGGAGTTACGCATACAATTTACGTTAGGTGGATTCTAGTTGCTAAAGTGAAAATTAGTACACGTATTGCGGATTCGTTGGTTATGTTGAAGAGTCATATTTTTGTCAGTATTGTTTATGTGCGAATAAACTTAGTTTTTATTGTTTATGTGTGAGTAAACTCAGTATTGTTGCTAACTATTTTGAGGTTATGTATGCACTAGTGTTATAAATTTGGCTTTCCTTTGGTCATCTACCGAGTAGTAGCAAAATTGGTCCAAAGGAAAACGCCTAATTTTTGCATATAAATAAAACGGACATTTATGGTTTTTTTTTTGCAAGGCAATTTCCAATTTGGCATGTTTAACATTTTTCGGAAATTCTAGTGGAATCTGTTGATGGGCCAGCCCGCTCTATAGTTGTTATTTCTTGTTCATGTGAATTTTTATATTGAGGGGAAAGTTCTTTTTTGAATTGAAATAAAAATGCTTGTCGCTACGGGTGGGCTATCTGTTGGTTTATCTTCAATTTTCATTAATATCTGTCAAAATAATAATTCTGTCATTAATAACAGAACAACATACTTTAATCATCCAAACTTATTATGAAAATGGGTATTCCCTAAAAATGACATTTCGAAAAAATCTTGTTTAGCGATGAAGCATATTTTCAAACGGACGGCTACGTTAACAAAAAAAATTGTCGAATCTGGATTACGAAAAACCCTCACGTAATTTACGAAAAACCAATGCAACCTAAAAAAAATAACTGTTTTGTCTTCGAAAATGATCGTGAACAGGCCATTACAGAGAATTCTAAAAACATGTGCGATAGCCGAAGTTTTTTGCACAAACCTAGAAAAATGGTCAGAACGTGCATATTTGCACGAACCAAAAATCGTGCATTGTGCGGATCGTGCGATATGTTGTATTTGACATTACACGAATCGCGAGAGGGAGAGTGCACAAATCAAACTGTCCGCCACCACCGGACGAAGCAGAGTCACGGATATTTTTAATTCGTGTAACTATTTGACACATCGCAAGTGTTTTTGGCACGGATTTCACTTATTTTAAGTTCTAATTGGGTGGTGAGTGATTTTTATGTTAATTCATTATTATTATTATTATCTCAACTATTTTATTTAATTATTCAAATATTATTTTATATTTAATGTGAAATTTGGCAGATAATCAAAATGTTATTGGTGACGACGAATTGTCCACATAAAAAAAGAAATGAAAGGCAATGACAAAAGGAGTAACAACAATTGCCGTGCATTGATTGCTGCTGATAAGCAGCATCCCAGTTTGTGGGATTTTAGTTGTATCGAACACAAATATCGCAATATTCGAGATGGCGCATGGCGTTCCGTCTACGCGACGCTCGAGAAGCGATTCAATTTCCAGAATTTACGTGTCACAAACCTCAAAGTGAAGCTAAATCCGCAATAAACTGATAGCCAAACTGTCTGTTCTAGTCTGGCAAGAAATTTAATATTGTGAACGAAGCAGCGAATTTCAGAACCCAATTTAGTAAGAAATTTTAATATAAATATTGTTGATCATCCTCGAGTCAAAATTCGTGTGCCTCTTTTTGGTAAGTAGCATCCATCGACCAATTTTGGTGCCATTTTCAAATAAATTTTAACGTCTACCTCACTTAAAAAATAAAATGATGAAAATTATTCAGGGAAATCAAATGACAAGAGACCAAAATTAACATTTACTAATATTGCGCGATCGCCACATAAACATTTTGGTTCGTGCAGATGCATAGATACGGCAAGTTCGTGGAAAACCCTCTTTTCCAGGCTCGTGCATGCCAAAAATTCGTGCATGGCACAGACGAATTGTACGAAACAGTCTGTGTACTTTTTAAAATTCAACGAATTTCGTACAAACTGTTTCGTGCAATCGATGTCTTATTATGTTAATAAATTTTTGGTATTCGAAATTAATTGTGAATGAGTCACAAAACACGTTCAAACTTCGGTTTCTTCAGCAATAAATTTGGTGCTCGAATAATTTCATGAAAGGCTAATGTAAAAATATTTGAAAATGAGAGTAAACACCAATTCAAAATTTAAAGAATAATATTCTACGAGAAATTAAGGCCATTTATCAATGTTCATTGCCAAAAGTCATCGAAAATTACGAAGTTCAGATGCAGGTCTGCAAACTGGTTAGTGGTGGTCATATGAATACTATTTACTTTTTATTTTAGCATAATGGCAATAAATTCAACTTTAAAGTTTGTTTATTTCTTTTAGGTTAAAAAAAAACTAACAGGTTAAAAAAAAAACCTTTATAATTCCTAAGCATTTATTGCATTTAAATCAATAATATATATTATATATAATATAGGGTGGACCATATATGGTGCTAAATTGCTTTTCGCAACTTGCGCATAACTGGCAGGTAATATTCCTTATTGACCGTTCTACCCTGTGGCAAGAAGTTATGATACACCACGCCCCTGCAATCGAAGAAAACTGTAAGCAAAACCTTCACATTCGACCGAAAATTTTGGTACGAATTTCGCGGCGACCCGTCTTACGCCAAATCATTGGTAAAAATCGTCTGGGACAATCGATATGTTTAAGTGCTCAGCAGCTTCTTTATGGGTGATTCGACGATTGGCCAGTACTATTTTCTTCACTTCATCAATGTTTTCGTCTGTTGTTGACGTGCTCGGGCGTCCGTCACGCTTTTCGTCGTTCACAATCTTTTCGGCCCTCTGAGACATTTTATACCACCGATAAACGTTACTTCGGTCCAAGGTAGCTTCACCATATGCCACAGTCAACATTTGGAATGCATCTGCCCAATTAATTTTGTTTTTCACACAAAATTTGATACAGATTCTTTGATCCATTTTTTAGAATTGGCAAAAATCGAAGATGAGCCAAAACACGTGCAAGCAAAGCAGCTGTCAAAATTTAACTGAATATTCAAAATGGCATAAGTGAGATACATGAGTACCAACATAATGCCACAAAAAAAATCGAAAATCCAATTTATGTAACCCGCGGAAATTCAAAATTTACGATACTTTTTGAACAGACCTCGTATTAGTTCCTTTTAATAGCAGTTTTGCTGCTAGTGATGCGCTATTAAAAAAATTATCTTTCGCACTCTGTAAATGGTGCCCCAAGTCTAAGAACAATATGTTCTCCGGGTGGAATGATCTCGTCTCATCTGTTCTTAAAAATTGGTATCCATTTATAAAGTATTTTCTCTAAACGTCCGATGCCAGCTAGAATTTGGTTCTAAACTGATCAGGTTTATTTGGCATGTATTGTACAAAATTCTTTAAAAATAAAGGTTTCCATTTGCAGTAATGTAAAGGTATTTTTTTTACCTTTAAGATCAGAATTTTTGTTTAACAAAACGAACAGATCTTTTAAAAATTTATATATATATATTATGAAAACATGAATGAAACCTCTACTTTTCCCGAAAAAGGTTTGTGAATGCGCTTCTGTAGATTGGACATACAAAGCAGGGCATAGAACAAGATATGAACACTACGTAAATTAATACATTTTTTTTCTAGCGGTCAACTGTAGATAACGATAGAGTTCATCGGGAAAAATGAAAGAAGAAAAAAGCTTGACATTAGAAAAATAAATACAAATATGAAGAAAAGTTAAAAAACTTCAAAGCTTAAAAAAAATTGATGAAAGTCAAAAAAGCAGTGTTCATTTGATCGCTCTGACACGTTCAGTGTTAAAGAAAATAATAAGAAAGATTATAAATCTAATCTTGATGCAATTCAAGCATTAAGATTGGCTATTGACCTTATACTAAACATGTCCGTATACACAAAATATCACCAACCAAATTGAATAGTATTTATCTAATTAATGACATGGTTTTTTATTGTTTTTAAAATTTACAAATTCTTTGTACTAACCTAGAGATTTTGAACGGCTTAATAAATTATCACTTTTATTGACAAATTATATTCTTAAAATAATCTAAAATACTATTTTTTTGTAGATATATTTATAGAAAGAAATCTCTAATTTTTTTAATTTATTATACCTTTAATTATAAAAGATACTTGATTATTTACAATATAACAATCAATAGTGAAGTTCTTGTGCATAAGTTTTTATGCTGATTTCAAGATTGCCTTTCTTTTATTTATCTAAAAATTCATATCTATATATACATAATAATATATATATAATAATAGTTTTTTTTTTTTTAAATTTGGTTTGAATTTTTATTCGATAGTGTAAGAAAATCGGATATTTGAAGAGCGTCTTATTAACGATTACGGTTTTTTTTTTACGGATATTTTTTTAAGATTACTATATGGATTTTTTATTAGATAATATTTGAAGTAATATATTAATGTTTATATATACGAGTATATATATATTGTTCACTATGTTATTTGATGACTAATATAGAATATTATTTCTGCGGTTAATTTATACAATAATTCTGAGCATTAGATTATACATTTTGCGGTTTGGAAATTATATCTATATTATATGGTAGCTTTTAAATATCTATCCCATTTAAAATAATATTTAATTAGAAAAAAATTTGCCATTTTATATATAATAGAGTTATTTTTTTATAACTACTAAGTGTATTCAAATTGTAAAAACTTTCAACTTTGTTATTATTGCTTTTAGATATGAAATCCGCGAAAGTGGCGGGAAGGTGTAAATTTTGATCTGAGTGTGTCATTGGCTCCTATATTTTTGAAAAAGAAAAATCAAAGAATATTACCGTTAATTTTGAGTGCTTTAACCGTATGATTACCAATTTTCTTTTTTTTTGGGCCTGAACTTAAATATTTTATTCTGTGCCACTTGTTGTTTCAACAAAACAATGCCATAAACCATACAATATAATAAATTTTGACTTTATTGCCAAAAAAGTTTCCATGATCGATAATTTTGTAATATTACTTGGTCTTCAAGATTTTGGGGCTATTTAAAATATTTATTTGGGGAAATACGTAAAATATTATCTTTTTGCGTAGATAATCTTTTAATTTAAACGCATTTAAAAGCGAATATTCATTAAGTAATGGCCAAATTATGGTACAAATCGAAATTTAAAAAAAAAATCATTAAAAAAAATATCATTTGAATATTATTATATTTTATGTAGAATGATAACATTTTAAGTTAATAAAATTTTTCCTAAAATCTAAATTTAAAATATTTTGTTAAAAAAGTTTACTTTCAGAAGCACAAATTGGATAGCTCTTTATGATTAGATCGATTTTTTTCTAGGGTAGGACGTTGACAATCTTCCAATTTAGATATGATTTTATCAAAAATGTTTCCATTTAAATAACTATAATCATGGTTATAATATATAGTAATATCGTTAGATACTTATACTTAGACAGAATTTGATATTAATTTTCGCCATTGAAATTTATTTTTGAAAAAAAAGCTCCAAAATAAGAAAATTTTCTTGAATGATTTCAAATTTATTGCAAATAGCTAATAGTGTGTTAATTGAATAACCAACAGCTAAAAACTAGATATTATCGAAAATATATGCAAAATAATCAATTTTGGAACAGCATGAGATAAATTTAAAATATTTTCTTTTAAAACATTTAATAAAGTTTCTATTATATTCTAAATCATATAAATTTTTATTATTTTTCACATAACCATATAATATATTTAATAATTAAAAAACTACTTTATTTGCTTAGTTTTAGTATAGATAAACGAAAAGTTCTATTAAAAACTACAAAATTTTCATATGAATAGGATATTTTAATAGGACAATCTTTAATTTAGTATTGAATTTTTAAAACTTTTTAAAAAAGAGGTAATAATAAACTCTTTTGACATGCTGTCAGAATTTTAGATACAACCGTAAATTTTTACACATAATATATTTAAAATGTCACATAAATTTGTATAAATTTAATAGGTTATCAAGATTTATTAGATACCTAATTGGCGTTGTCATATATTCATAAAGATTGAATAAATAATTTTGAAAATATTTCAATAAAGTGTAAAAACTTTAAAATTTATAGATTGTAAAATCTAAAATACCAAATTGTATTTTATTAAAAATATTGTATATTTTATAAAACTGTAAACTTTAGAAATTCAATTTTGTATAATTCCATAAATAATATGATATTCAGATCACCTACGCCTTAAAAGCTCATAAAGAGCTCTTATCAATAAAATTTTTGTATAATATATTAAAAATTTACATTTTGTTTTCTGAAATATCTATTTTATAATATCAAATAAAATTTAGTATATTAATATATCTTCTTCTAAATAGTAAAAATATAATTTTAATAAATAAATATTATGATAGTTTACATATACTTAATTCAATATTAACACTTTTATTAGTTTTATTATATGTATAATTAGCTAATTTAATTTAATATATTAGATATAAACAAAGAATTAATTTATCATTATGGAATTTTTAATATGAGATTTTTTTTATTAGCAAATAGTTTTCGATTTTATTTTTGTAAATTTGTTCAAGATTATCTATTTTTTAAAGTACGAGGGTCATTCAATAAGTACTTAGCCTCACCGTTACAAACGTACTGCACGATGGTAAATTTCTTTTGTAACTGCTGTCACAAAAGAAATTTACCATCGTGCAGTACATTCTTTTAGTAGCCTACTATTGGTTTTGTTTTGATTCCCTTCATTAGTTTTGTTTTGAGAGCCTTTGAAAGCGAGCGTGTCGGTCGGTTGCACAAAAATGGAAAAAGAACAATATCGTTCGGTGATTAGATTCTTGTTTTTGGAAGGGAAAACGCGCAGCGAAATCAAAGATCGCTTGGATGCTGTGTATGGTGACTCTTCTCCTTCGATGGCGACCGTCAAGAATTGGTTCAACGAGTTTGTTCGTGGCCACACGTCGGTTTTTGATGAGCCACGCCCAGGTGCCCCAAAAACGGCTGCTACGGAGGAAAACGTTAAAAAAGTCCACGATCTCGTGTTGGCAGACCGTCGATTGAAGGTTCACGAGATAGCTGAGACTGTGGGCATCGCAGTAGGAACGGTGCATCATATTCTACACGAAGAACTGGGCATGAGAAAGCTGCCGCGTTTGCTCACACCGGAAAACAAGCGCAACCGTGAGACTACATCGGCGACGTCTTTGGCGCTGTTTCAGCGCAATCCAGCGGAGTTTTTACATCGTTTCGTGACCGTAAAAGAAACATGGATTCACTGGTACACACCAGAGACCAAGGAACAGTCGAAACTGTGGACTTCACTCGGCGAATGTGCTCCGAAGAAGGCGAAGACTGTTCGATAGGCCGGAAAGGTGATGGCCACCATTTTCTGGGATTCACAAGGTGTGATCCACATCTATTACCTCGAGAAGGGTAAAAAAATCACGGGGCGCTACTATGCTGACTTATTGGGCCGATTTGACGTCGAATTGAGGAAAAAGCGGCCCCGCTTTGCGAAGAAAAAAGTGCTGTTCCACCACGACAATGCGCCGGCTCACACCTCCGCCGTCGCCATGGCCAAATTGGTCGAATTGCGCTACGAATTGCTGCCCCATCCACCGTACTCTCCAGATTTGGCCCCTGTGACTACCTTTTGTTTCCAAACCTGAAAAAATCACTCGCCGGAAATAGATTTGGGTCGAATGAGGAGGTCATCGTCGCCACGGAGGCCTATTTTGCTTCCCTCGAGAAAATGTATTTTTTGGACGGGTTAAAAAAGTTAGAGCATCGCTGGGCCAAGTGTATCGAGCTTGAAGGAGATTATGTGGAAAAATAAATTGCCACCTTTCCAAAATTTTCGTTTTTCTTTTGTAGGCTAAGTACTTGTTGAATGACCCTCGTACGTCAACATGAAGAAAAGTGCCGCGGAAAGTCATCGTATTTTAGTGGATGTCTACGGCGAACATGCTCTTGCTAAGCAAACTTGCAGAAAGTGGTTTGCGCGGTTTAAAAATGGAAATTTTGATTTGGAAAACATGGAACGTCCCGGACAGCCGAAAAAGTTCGAAGATGAAGATGTAGTGACGTTGCTCGATGAAGACCCGGGCCAAACACTCAGGGAGTTTTCATCGTCGCCACGGAGGCCTATTTTGCTTCCCTCGAGAAAATGTATTTTTTTTAATACATTTTCTCGAGGGAAGCACGGAGGCCTATTTTGCTTCCCTCGAGAAAAAAGTTAGAGCATCGCTGAGCCAAGCGTATCGAGCTTGAAGGAGATTATATGGAAAAATAAATTGCCACCTTTCCAAAATTTTCGTTTTTCTTTTGTAGGCTAAGTACTTGTTGAATGACTTTCGTAGGTTTAGTTGAAGTGAATTTAGTTTAGAGTTCGTCTCTAAAATGTAATAGTTGTTTTTCAACTAAAATATAAAATAACATTGGTGACCCCGACCTAATCAAAGCTGCTATCAAGTTAAATTAAATTTTACGACATTGGATAGTCCATTTTCAAACAGGTACACTTCTTTTAGCTAGCCAATTTAATGGCGAATAAGACATATTTTAATTGTTTTCTGGCAACAACAAGCCAGCAACAACCAACAAGCAACAAGCAACAAGCAATAAGCAATAAGTAACAAGTAACACGCAACAAGCAATAAACAACAAGCAGCAAGTAACAAGCAACACGCAAGAAACAATAAGCAATAAACAACAAGCAATCAGCATCTAATTCAGCATTAAATGATTCAATAAACTAATACGATGGTTATATGATTAATACCTGACCTTTTTATTTTATTTTCATACAAAGTCTTTTTCTAGCTCGATACATTTAGTTCAATATTTTTTTATCCCATAGTAAAGATAAGATCTCTCCAACACTTCACATTATGCGGTTGTCTTAGCATTCACCTCATCGTTTGAGCCAAATTTTTTTCAGCTGTGACATTTTTTCATATTTGGAAATAGATAATTATCGCTGGGATATAAATCTGGTGAATATGGTGGATACGGTAGCAATTCTTTTCCTCTAGGAAAATGTAAATTTCGAGTGTTTTATTAATACACAAAATTCACATTTTTCCATATGAATAAGAAATACTTTGTCCACATTTTCAATACCTGTCAAAAAAGAAACTAATACAAAAATAATAAAAAAAATTTTATGTGGCGTTTTTTTAAAGATGCTAGATTAAACAAAAAATATTATTTTACTGATATCAGCAGAGAGCTTATAAAAAATATTAATATAGTCATTGAAATGAGAGTTTTTTAAGGCTGTTTTTAATAACAATTACCTTGAAAGGTTTGAATCCTGCAAGAAATCTTGTAGCAGTATTTAAAATAATATTATATTTTATACATAATAACAACGCTAAAAAAATATGAAAAAAGTTAATAAAAATAACTTCTTATCATTGTAGCAGATTTCAAAACCAATATGAACTTATGAACTCGAACTCTGTATTTCCACTAACTCAGTTGATTTTCATCGTATCGAATATATTGAATATTAATTTTTCATAATCTTTTGTTTATTTTCTATAAAATAAAAAAATAATGTTTCTATTTTGCTAAGAAAATTCTAAAAAGCTTTAACGGATATTTTGGCATATCACTGAAATTTATCGACCAATTTCATTAATGAAGCTGGAAATGCTTACCCACATGTATTATGAATTTTCCAAATGGCCTCCAGGTCGTGACGCTGTTCTGGATCTTGTCTCCGAGACGTAACAAAAAAGAAAGACTTCATCTTGGTTCTATCGATAACATTTAAAGGAGTGTAATCAAAGAACTGAAGGCGACTCCAGTTTAAGCCACCTAGCACTGCCCAAGATAACTGCTTTAAAGGGAATAACAACATGTGTGTTATGTATAAAACCAAAATAAAATTGTTGAATGAAAAATCAACTAAAAAAATTTTCTGGTAAAATTAGTAAATGACAAAAATATTATTTTATTGTTAAATAATTTTAAAAGCTATATAAAAGTGTCCTAGTTTACCAGCCGTCTTGAGTTTGAATCCAGGTAATAGCAAACCCGTAGTGGTGCGCCCTTTAGTTGTCATGAAGTGGTCTGAGTTGCTATAACGCTTAAGCTACGATTAAACCATTCGAGAAAAGGCGAAACCGTCCATTTTTTCGGCTTAAGCAGTGGTTGCTCGAACATGTTGGACGATCACCTTCCCCCTGATCGATTATGTTCAAGGCGAATAAAAGATGGAGATCTGCTCACCTCAATTTGTGGATGCTCGATCAGTTTAAGAAACGAACTCAAACTCGCAGCTCAAATGAAATTTTTTCGTACAGTTGTATATTTGAGCGCAAACATTATTGCAATTTTGACATTTTGTAGTTTGATTTGCCGGTTGTTTGTACACAAAAGAATGTCGTAAAATATGGTATATTGCTCAATAATGGCAGTGACGTTTAATTGCCCAGTCTAGAAAGTAGCGTATCTTGTTTGGTGACTATTGACGTTAAAAATTCCAAACCGTGATCGAAATCATCGTTGCCAGATGGTGAAAATTACTATACAATTTCACTGCAAACTGATCACCATTTCAAAGATGCGGCAAAAAGTTTGCGTATGCACCGTCCCATAATTGCCAAATGTATTGGACTGCAAAACGCAAAAATCCATTGAAAACGGAAAAAACAATTGTACAAGTTTTTTCGATCGAGCTCACGTGTAATAACTGCTTCAATGCCTATGGTCTAGTAATTTTTAATTTCCCTTCGAAGACTCGAACAAAAATGTTCGAACTGAGGCAGTAGTTTGTGCATTGCGCGAATAGTATAATCCTTTTAAAATAATTCATCCAATTGAACGAATTGGAGACGAACATTTGGTTCGAACAATTCGAGCATTTCTCGATTGGTCTAATCCTAGTATTAAAATATAAATTCTAGTACTAATATTATTAAAAAATAAAATTCAAAACTAAAGTTTTATAAAGTTAAAAGTCTAAAAATAACTTAATTAAAAATTGATTTCACTAAATAGCCATTTCTCAGGATATTTTTTCTCAATAATAGTAAAAAGTAATCCATTATTTTGCCAATAGATGGCTTTAGGAGTCTGTATCTCCCGTTTTAAAAGTGCCATCGGGTTGCACTAGATAGAAAGATAAGATTTCGTATTAAAAAAGCTTCTGATACAGTTTTGTGATTACTTGACTCAGTATTTTTTTAGCACGCGTCAAAAATGGACACCAAAAAAGAAAAAATACGCCATATTTTACAGTTTTTCTTCGATAAAGGCGAAAACGCAAGCCAGGCAGCTGAAAATGTGAATAGTGTTTATGGTCCTGATAATACTGTAACAGCCAATCACGCGCAATTTTGGTTTCGTCGATTCCGTTCCGGTAATTTTGATGTCAAATATGCACCACGCTCTGGAAGGCCAATTGTCGAAAATGTTTGGAACCACTTAAATAAGGCTGGATACAAAAAGAAGCTCGATGTATGGGTGCCACACGAGTTATCGCAAAAAAACCTCATAGACCGAATTTCCATCTGCGAATCGCTGCTGAATCGCAACAATATCGATCCATTTCTGAAGCGGATGGTTACTGGTGATGAAAAGTGGGTCACTTACGACAACGTCAAGCGACAACGGTCGTGGTCATATCGCGGTCACCCGGCGGAAACGGCGGAAATTGACAGCCAGGAAGGTTTTGCTGTGTGTTTGGTGGAACTGGCAGGGAATCATCTACTATGAGCTGCTCCCCTACGGCCGAACTCTTAATTCGGACCTATACTGTCAACAATTGGACCGTCTGAAAGAAGCAATCGCCCAGAAGCGGCCAGCTTTGGCCAATAGAAGAGGAATTTTGTTCCATCAGGACAACGCCAGGCCGCATACATCGATAGTGACTCCCCAGAAGTTCCGGGACCTTGGTTGGGATGTTCTGATGCATCCACCTTATAGTCCGGACCTGGCACCAAGTGATTACCACCTCTTCCTGTCTTTGACGAATGATTTTGCAGGTGGAAAATTCGCCTCAAGAGAAGATTGTGAAAATCGACTGTCCCAGTTTTTTGCCAATAGGGACGAGGGTCCCTATTGGCAAAAAAAAAACAATCTTCTCACAATCTTATCTTAATGCAAAAATAATGGATTTATTTTTACTACAACTTATATAAAAATTAAATTCATGTTCTACTATCGTCAGTATCCCAAAATTATCTAAAATAACGCTTCAAAATCAATGTCAAGTAAAATATAACTAGCATTTACATAGGGTCGGTCTAGCTTTTGAAGATAAAACAAAATAGGGGTTTCTTTTTAAATATGAAAGGTAAATAAAAAAAACTGATGAATGTATTTAATGAAAAAAAATATGCAAACAAGAATTTTATACTAAAATTACCAAAAAAAAATATAATGGTTGAGCTATGGACTTGGGACTTGAAGTTTTGTACAAACATGCACACATAACCTACTTTTTGGAGCATACCATATATATGTGTATGTATATCAAAATTATCTATTAAAAGAATGCCAAAAAGAAAATCTGAAAATAAAACACAAATAAAATGTATAAATATTAATAAAAAAAAGTGAATTTTTAAAATTAAACAAATCAAGAACTAAATATTTTATCATATTCAAACTCCCTACCCCAATAAAGCCTAATGGGGTGACATTATTTCATCAAAAGACAAAGTATGCTAATTGGGACTAAACCTAGAAAACGACTTACTTGTAACGCTTATACGATACCAAAAAGATTTGAACTTAACAGATCGAAACGTACACTAAAGAACAAAACTTTTAATTTACAACACGATTTTAAAACCCATCTGGACGTACGGCATTGAACTGTAGGGTTTTCCTATCGCATTTCTATCGCATCCAATCTTTCCAATCCAAAATCCTCCGAAAAATTGTTGATTCCCCGTTCTATGTTCGTAACAAAGTTATTCACCGTGACCTAAATGCTCCCTTCGTTTATGATTTGTGCGTCTCCCGTTACACAAAGTTTTATTCTCGACTATCCTATCACTATAATCCTCTCAATAAAAAGCTTTCCTCTCTTACTCGTACCTTCATTATTTACACTCGTCGGCGCTTTAAAAAACAGAAATTGGCCACGAAATTTCTTAAAATGTTAAAATCTTGTTGCGTAAAGAAAAACCAATGAACTTCTGTCATTGTAGTGTCTTAGTCATTAAATCTGCTTATTATAATATATATGTCGTTGTAGAAAGCTAAACAAAACAAGAAAAAAACATATCCAACGTAATATAATTTTAATTTAAATAAATACAAATTTTTTACCTATATATCGTTGTTATATACCAAATATTTTCAAATG
The DNA here is from genome assembly GCA_958298945.1 of Atherix ibis. NCBI lineage: Eukaryota > Metazoa > Arthropoda > Insecta > Diptera > Athericidae > Atherix > Atherix ibis. The sequence goes on from OY282607.1 coordinate 85,511,203, forward strand.
ACAAATAAATCAGAAAAAATATAATATTTGTAATATGATCTAGTACATAAAAGCTTATCATATAATAATATGCTAAACAATTAATAACAGTAGTTTTACTAATAAAATAAAGCTTAACATACCAAAAAACCCATATAATATAATATATTTACAAAAATTCTCTTATGTTTAAAGTTAATATTTGAGAAAAAAGAAGGAAACCAAAAATTTCTATAAATTGTTAGAAATCTATCTAAATAACCTTATTGTGATAATAAGAATACTCAATACATGCACATCTTATTTATGTTTATTTATTTAAATTTAAATTTCGTCTAGAGTGAATTTTTGCTATTTCCATTATAATTTCTTTTAAAAAAGCACAGAAAAACTGAATTTCTATTAAATATTCAATATTATAGTATAAATTAATATATAATAGTGAATTATAATTTGAAGCTGAGTTTATCTATAAATTGGAGGGTTTCCTTTAGTTACAGTTTAGTATAAGTTCGTACTTCTGATAATTTCGCGATGTATAATCTTATATATTTGTTTGTGCTGTCCTTATTTTTTGTTGGATTGAATGGATCCGAATTATCAGAAGAGGTACTATTGTACTTTAAAAAATAGAAAATAATATTCAGAATATTTTTACCATCAAATTTATGTGTTTGTGATTGAATAGAAAATATAAAAATATAAAAAAAAATTAATGAACAAATTTTAAGTGTTTCTATAGTTTATTATTATTATTTTGGTTAAGCAAAGTGAAAAATAAATTAATATGAAAAATATTTAAATTATATATACTCGTAGTTTATTATTTACTTAGGAAAAAGTTAAAAAAAATAATAATTACAATGTTATATTTTCTTAAAGGACTAATCTATATTTTGATCAAAGAGTATTTTTTCTTATGGACAGAGTTTTATTTATTTATTTTCAAAATTTATTATTGCTAAATATTAGTGTTAATAATATTGTATAATTTTCTAATAAATCAGAATTTTTTTACAATACATATTCGACAATTTTGAATGTCAAAATTTGTTAAATAATTCTAGAATATATAAAAACTTATATAAGTGCAATAATTTTTTTTATAATCTATTAAAAAATTATTAAATTTTGTTTTTATTATAAACATCTATATGCACAAAATTTCCTTTTAAAAAAAATTTTTAATAATAATAATAAATATTTTTAGAGAAAGTATGGATTATAGTCTAAGCTAAGTAAAGGATATTTATTTGAACAAACGTAGAATTTATACGTAATTTAATAGTATTTAGTTTTTAAAAAAAAAATATTTAAATTCCTTTAATTAAATCACATTAAAATAATTTTAAAAAACAACATATTAAAACTTAAGAAATATTTTAAAAAAAATATTTTTATAACATGAACTTTGTGGTAACAACTACAATATACGATTATAACTATTTCATGTAAAAGATTGTCGAATTTGTGCTTTGAAAAAGTAAACTTAAATAAAACAGATTTTAAATTTAGATTTTTATATAATTTCTAAAATATTATATTGCTAACATATAATATTGCTATTGTGTTTAAAATATAATAATATTTGAATAAATGTGATAAAATTTTAGAAATCCTTAATTGCACAGTAAATTAAATAACACACAATAGAAAATCAAATATTCTTTATAGAACTGAATATAGAAAATACGTAGAATGAGGTTATGAGTATGTAGGTGAAGCGCCTACTCTAATTGCAGTAAATTAAATATTGTAAATGAAACTTAAAACTATCTCATACAAGGTCTGTTCAAAAATATCGCGAATTTTGTGCTTTTTTAAAAATTATTTATTTATTCATGAATATCTATTTTGTCCCCTTCAAAGTAATCCCCACCAGATATTATACACTTGTGCCAACGTTTTTCCCAATCTTCGAAAAGCTTAAAAAAATCATTTTTTGTGATCTTGTTCAGCTCTTCTTCGATGCCGTCTTTTTCTCCTCAGTTTTGGGAACAAGAAAAAGTCAAAGGAGTCCAGATCTGGGGAATAGGGTGGCTGCAGCATTATTAGCAATGTTAATGCGATGCTGTTTTTGGTTGAAATTGAGCAAAAATCGAAGACGAACCGAAACACGTGCAAGCAAAGCAGCTGTCAAAAATTAACTGAACATTAAAAACGGCCGATTGCCCATTTCAACTTATCGGCATAAGTGAGAGACATGGGTACCAACATAACGCCACAAAATCGAATAAACGTAACCCGCGGAAATTCAAAATTCGCGATACTTTTTTTAAACGACCTCGTACACCAATAACTCACTTTGCGTTGTGGTTACGTTCTAAAAAAAAACGACGAGCTGATGGTAGATGAATCTAGTGATTCTATAGATGACCTACTTGAACATGTTCGGGTCAGTCGGGTTTCTTTTAGAAAATATTTTTTCAAGGTTTACTGAACAGCTTCTTTTTTTAAGCTAAGATAAATTTTCTTTATAACAATTTATAATATTCGCTACCATCCGGGCTACTTTAAAACTTCTTTCACCTTCAGGATCGTTTTTAGAAAAAAATTCCAGTGTCTCGCCAATCAAACACATCGCTTTAGAAAGTTTTTTTACCGTTATATTTTGTTGTTCAGATTGTTCTAAAGGAAGGTCGCTGTTGTCTTCTTCATTAGCAAATGGCAGGCTCACTTCCATTGGATCCTAGTTGGCCATATCTTGGTTTAGTAGCGTATGCAATTCATCGCTTCAAAAAAATTTTATCTGCTGTTAAAAAATTCGAATTTGACAGTTTCTAATAAGTTGTCAACACACACAGAACCAAAGCTTTGGTAAGCTTTAATTTCTGAAATAGGATAAGAAGAAGCCCAGTCTTTAAAAATAATGCTATCATCCAGGCTTTTTAATTTGCTCGCCAGTGGATGGAAGGAGTTGATTTTTTGCATAGCCTTTCATAGCTCTAGAATGAAAATAAGGTCTACGTTTTGACCATAAAACCACGTCTTGTCCGGGTCATCATCTTAGCATTTAAATATGTTGCACATTTTGCAGTCCCTCTTATTTTGTTTCCATTTCGATCTCGAGCACGGGATGTGTGTGATATGGCATTGTCTTGTTGGAACCACATGTTCTGTAAATATTCCAACATGTCCCGATAGCGGTCACGAGTATCGGTTACAGCATTGCCTCTAGCATCCTCAAAGAAATGTGGCCCAATGATGCCTCTACCATCCTCAAAGAAATATGGACCTCTACGAGGGTGCAGTGATCTTTGGTGTATTAGTTGAGGCTTTCCAATGCCCCAATAATGGCTATTCTGTTTAATAACAAAGCCAGCAAAGTCGAAGTGTGCTCCGTCGCACTCTAGTCTCCTCGCCGTTCATGGTCAATTGCCTATAGCTATTATATTAATTGAATCTTATACGAATAAAAGAGCAAATCTTTTTTTAAAAATTTTTAACAAAGATAATGGCGATAGTCCCAATTCTTGTGCACGGTGTCGATGAGAGGTACCCAGACATTCAGCAGCACTCTGCCTGACTGCATCAATCTTTTTAGGTGTACCATGGTTTAATTGTCGCCCAGTTTTTACTTTATCTTCCTGTATATGCATATTTTGAAAATTATTTATTAAACGCTGAATGGTTGACTTGCTCGAAATATGATTAACACCAAAAAAGGCATGTAATTTTCTACGCGTACTCACAATTGAACAATTATTTAAATAAAATGTTTTAATAATTTCAACATATTGATGCGGCATTAGATACATTATAACAGTCTATAACTGTCAAAATCCATTAGACATATCATGTGTTATACAAACTAAAATGGCGGCCAAACAAAACCAACCTGCAATATAAAAAGCATCCTGTATAATTGACTTAATTTTACATCCATATAAAACGGAATTCGAAATAATGGAGTAAACCGAATTTATGTGGCTAAGTATTCATCTTTTAGAAATGAAATTAGTTGAATTTCAAAGCAGAATAGTGTGAAAAAATAAATTTGAAAATTTGATTTCCGAAGTGGAAGGAAAAATGTCTAAAAGCAGTGCAGATAATGATGATCCCACAATAAAAATTGATGGGATTCTTTACCAAATAATTTTATATTAATGAAGAAATTTGTAACGATATTTGAGTCCACATATGCGTCTGAAAAATATTTCATAATTTTCTTTATTCTTTGGTCATTCAAATATTAAGTGCCAGGGATGGCTGTCGATTGGGCATAGTGTCACCTGGTGTGGTTAATCATGGTATCACCTCATTGATATCAGTTTTTTGACGTCGACCTTCATTTTTGGCTCTTCACTTGCAAAAATAAAAGTTGTAAAACAAAAAGTAAATTTCTAGTAGATTTTAACAGTGAGTATAATTAGTTTTCAACCATCTTCCCCGCCCCTTTTTCTAAGTGACGCTACTGACTTAGTGACCACCGAACTAGCACTAAAAAAACTTCTCAAAAAGGTTCGCTATCACTGCTATAGGCCATTTATCGCCAAAGGATATTGGGATCAGGAAAATAAAGTAGATTAAAACCGCAGTGTATTGGGACCTTCAGTGCTCAGTAAACGAGTCAGCTGGATGAACTTTGAAATAAATTCAAGTTCAAACAGCTGACCCACCAGTGCTTCTCAATAAAAGCCAGAATATTTCCTTCGGCGAATCAATTTATTACCCAAAAGGTGAATTAAATTTTGCCCATACCAATCTGAGTTGAATTAAATTAGTTTTTATGCTATTACGTGGGCTACTATATATATTTCTGGCCTAATAATGAAAATGCGAATATTTATCAACGAAAAAGGTTTTATTGTTTTTCAAAATATTCTCCATCAAGATTTATACACTTTTGCATGCGCTCAAACCAATTTTCGAAGCACTTTTTCCACTCCGATTGAGACACCTCCAAAACATGGTTTTTGAATGCTTCAACAGCATCTTCTGGCGACGAAAATCAAAAAGAAGTCATTGGGTGCCAAGTCAGGGCTGTACGGAGGATGACCCATCAATTCGACGTTTTGTCCGGTCAAAAAGGCGCTGGTTTGAGCCGATGTGTGAGAGCTCGCATTGTCATGGTGCACAATGATTCGACTTCTCTTGTTCGTTTTTCGAATTTCTCCGAAGACTTCAGGCAAACAAATGGTGGTGTACCACTCAGAATTGACCGTCCTACGTTGCACAAGCGGAACAGTCGCCACATGACCAGTTTTGCCAAAGAAACAAGCGACCATTTGCTTCGAAGTGCTTCTTCCACGAACAACTTTCGTTGGATTTGACTCGTCTTGGAAGACCCACACGGTCGATTGCTGTTTTGTTTCGGGCTCATACGCATAGATCCATGATTCGTCACCTGTGACGATCTTATAAACGTCTTTTGAAGCACCGCGATCGTATTTTTCCAGCATTTCTTTACACCAATCCACACGAGCCTTTTTTTGAGCGATTGTCAAATTGTGCGGGATCCAACGAGAACAAACCTTTTTTACGGCCAGGTGTTCATGCAATATCGAATGTATGCTGGTGGGAGAAATGCCTAGGCATGCCTCTATCTCACGGTATGTCACATGACGGTCTTGCATTATCAGTTCACGTACGGCATCGATGTTTTCTGGAACAACGGCTGTTTTTGGACGACCTTCACGGAATTCGTCTTTGAGCGACCGTCGGCCACGATTGAATTCGTTGTACCAGTTTTTCACAGTGCTATAGGATGGTGCTTCATAGCCATACAAAGATTTAAGTTCATCGATGCACTCTTGTCGTGATAATCCACGTCGAAAGTTGTGAAAAATGATCGCACGAAAATGTTCACGAGTTAATTCCATTTTTTTGCCAAATTGATTTTTTCAAGTCACTGTAAACAACACAAATGATAGTCGTACGTCAAAACGTTCTGAGTACGTTTATGCTAAAAAATGTCAAACTTTCCAATGGAAATGTCAGATCGCACCTGGCAACACTTAGTGTTGCCTAGGCCAGAAATATATATAGTAGCCTACGTATACGAAAGTTATTCAACAAGTACTTAGCCTCACCGCCCGATGGAACTGCTGTCACAAAAGAAATTTACCATCGTGCAGTACATTCTTTTAGTAGCCTACTGTCAAAGTAGGAATTTAGTCGATTCCCTTAATTAGTTTTGTTTTGAGAGCCTTTGAAAGCGAGCGTGTCGGTCGGTTGCACAAAAATGGAAAAAGAACAATATCGTTCGGTGATTAGATTCTTGTTTTTGGAAGGGAAAACGCGCAGCGAAATCAAAGATCGCTTGGATGCTGTGTATGGTGACTCTTCTCCTTCGATGGCGACCGTCAAGAATTGGTTCAACGAGTTTGTTCGTGGCCGTACGTCGGTTTTTGATGAGCCACGCCCTGATGCCCCGAAAACGGCTGCTACAGAGGAAAAAGTTAAAAAAGTCCACGATCACGTGTTGGCAGACCGTCGATTGAAGGTTCACGAGATAGCTGAGACTGTGGGCATCGCAGTAGGAACGGTGCATCATATTCTACACGAAGAAATGGGCATGAGAAAGCTGTCGGCGCGATGGGTGCTCACACCGGAAAAAAAGCGCAACCGTGAGACCACATCGGCGACGTGTTTGGCGCAATTTCAGCGCAATCCAGCGGAGTTCTTGCGTCGTTTCGTGACCGTCGACGAAACATGGATTCACTGGTACACACCAGAGACCATGGAACAGTCGAAACAGTGGACTTCACCCGGCGAACGTGCTCCGAAGAAGGCGAAGACTGTTCGATCGGCCGGAAAGGGGATGGCCACCGTTTTCTGGGATTCACAAGGTGTGATCCACATCGATTACCTAGAGAAGGGTAAAACAATCACGGGGCGCTACTATGCTGACTTATTGGGTCGATTTGACGTCGAATTGAAGAAAAAGCGGCCCCGCTTTGCGAAGAAAAAAGTGCTGTTCTACCACGACAACGCACCGGCTCACACCTCCGCCGTCGCCATGGCCAAATTGGTCGCATTGCGCTACGAATTGCTGCCCCATCCACTGTACTCTCCAGATTTGCCCCCCTGTGACTACTTTTTGTTTCCAAACCTGAAAAAATCACTCGCCGGGAATAGATTTGGGTCGAATGAGGAGGTCATCGTCGCCACGGAAGCCTATTTTGCTTCCCTCGAGAAAATGTATTTTTTGGACGGGTTAAAAAAGTTAGAGCATCGCTGGGCCGAGCGTATCGAGCTTGAAGGAGATTATGTGGAAAAATAAATTGCCACCTTTCCAAAATTTTCGTTTTTCTTTTGTAGGCTAAGTACTTGTGGAATGACCCTCGTACATATAAATAAACGATAAATTTTATACAAAAGATAACAAAGAACTTATGGTATTCCCATACCAATGATATTATGATAACCACATTCCAGTTTTTCTACAACCTACACGTATAATTTGAGCATCGGGAACAATACTTACAAATGCCATCTTGCGGATCTTTTCTCTATATAAAACGAGGAACTTTATTAGAAAAAGAAAGTAATATATTTTACTATTAGAAAATCTGAACTCTACACTAGAGTAGATATTTTTATATAAATGAGAGATAATTTATTCTGTTTTATTGATTGTTATAAATGAAAAAGAAAGAGAAAAAATCTAGTATTTTAAGTGTATTAGATATAAAACAAATATAAGAAAAATTTGGCTTTTTAAGCGAAAGAAGCTTAGAAAAAAATCCGTATTAGTGTAAAATAATTTGTACAATATCACCACTATCCCGAATGGAATAGCATATTTATTTTTTTTTGAACAATAAATTTATTGAATAGTTCAAATGTAATTTTTCAATTTTTTTTTATTATATAATTTATCAACTTATACCATATATGTAATCAAAACTACCGCCAATGTTAATTAGTATCAACCATAAAGCTAATTTGGACTTTTATTCTTTTAATATATTCAAGATGACCATCTAGAAGAGAAAGCAGTCAAACGAATATTTTATTATACTTTCAAACTGGAAATATTATATGTTCAAAATGATATTAGAATAAATAACCAAAAATTTTTGGAAACACAACTTATTAGGTTTAGGAAAAAAATCGTTGTTTTTAAATTGTAGATGGTATCTGATATCGGATTCAAGAGAATTCGAATTAATGAGATAATGTTTAAGTATTAGAGTATTATTTTTTTAGTGTTACATTATAAATGGAAGAACTTTTTCGGACTTTTATCAGAATTCGTTCAGTTTTCAATGTAATTAGATTGTTGGTCTTTCTACAGTATGAATAGATTTTATCAGTATTTCATTTTTTATTTAGTATTTATTAATTTAGTTAATGGCAGAGTAAGTGATAGTTGAAATAAATATATAATTTTTATAATTAAATATTTTTTGTATGGAAATAATTTTATTCTACTAAAAGAAGAAATTACTATTAAATTTGTAGATAGATTATAACAAAGATACAGAATTTTTCTTTATTTTAATAATATTGCAACATTAAAATATGAATAATATTTGTATGTGATATAAATTGTTCATTAAATGAAAATTACAATAAAGAAAAGTGCAATAAAATAATAATAAGGACCAAAAATAATTCTAAATTTAACCCGGAATGTTAAAAAAATATAATACTATAATATAAATAAAAATATTACATTTAATCTATATTTATAATATTATTTAATTTTGAAATAAAAATATTAATTAAAAAATATTCCCACAAAAAGTTTGTACAATTTTTTTTTTAATATCAAAAATAACTTTTTATAAAATGTTTGCATAAAAGTTTAGGCAATTTTTAAAGTGATTAATAAGAAGAATCTCATTTTGATGCTTAATACAATATTTATGATAATTTGATTATAGTTGGAAATTTTTGCTTCATGAAAAAAAAAAATTGGAAAAAAATATTATTTATCTAATATATTTTTAATGGGAATCTCATCTATCTTCAAGTTTAATCTTAAAATTCGTACAATCGTTGAAACGATTTCAATCCGTTTAATATTTTCAATGATATTTTTATAATAGCACAAATAAATTCGAATTGTTGATCTTATAAAAATAATAATAATTTAAATGGGAAATATCAAATAAATTGACATTTTGTAAAATACAATGTGTGGTATAAAAGTTGTATCTTTACATAAAAGTTGTATCTTTACAAGAATGTGATTAAGAAAAATGGAGCCACCACATATGAAGCAAATTTTGTATTTAACACTAAAAGCAAGCTTGACTTACGAAAAGTTATATGGAGCCTATGGGAAACATTCCTTATTAAGAGCACAAATCGTTTGGCAGCAAAAGATATTTTCGGAGGAGCCAGAAGCAGTGGAAGAGGAATCTCACTCGACGAGGCTTTCAACATCGAAAACTGATGAAAACGTGGATTAATTTGTGGCTATTCTGACGTCGGATTAATATTTAAGCTCCTTGATAAACTCAGAAAAGTGCTCTTTACTTTTTTTTGTATTTTTGGATAGCTGAAAGTAATGGAAAACTATCCTCACTGAAGGTATAGCCTTCAACATCGAAAATTGATAAAAATGTCAGAGGTCTTGTTGAATGATTTAGAGCACTGTCAGCCAAAATTTTTTTTCTCCAAACATTTCCTTTAAAGGCTGGAAAAAGGGTTGTTCATGTCAAACTGAATATTGCCCTATCACACAGCCATCTAATCCTCGAGTTTCCTGTGGTACCTGATCGAAATCCATGTATTTTATGTTGTTTTCCAAAATAAAAAAAAATACTTAAAAGTACATCAGCTTGGAACTGTCAATACCATCCAAAAAATTATAACCAAGAAGCTGCAAGCAATTCCAGGAAATACCTTCCAGTACTGCTACGATGAGTGGAAAATTACGCACCACCACCGGTTGTGTAGCTGCCCAACGTAACTACTTTGAATGGGAATAAAATTGTTGTATTGTTTAAAAATAAAATAAATTGGTGGGGAAAAAAATAATATTCAATCAAAAGCAAAATTTTTGAGATTACGAGGGTCATTCAACAAGTACTTAGCCTACAAAAGAAAAACGAAAATTTTGGCAAAGTGGCAATTTATTTTTCCACATAATCTCCTTCAAGCTCGATACACTTGACCCAACGATGCTCTAACTTTTTTAACCCGTCCAAAAAATACATTTTCTCTAGGGAAGCAAAATAGGCCTCCGTGGCGACGATGACCTCCTCATTCGACCCAAATCTATTCCCGGCGAGTGATTTTTTCAGGTTTGGAAACAAAAAGTAGTCACAGGGGGCCAAATCTGGAGAGTACAGTGGATGGGGCAGCAATTCGTAGCGCAATGCGACCAATTTGGCCATGGCGACGGCGGAGGTGTGAGCCGGCGCCTTGTCGTGGTGGAACAGCACTTTTTTCTTCGCAAAGCGGGGCCGCTTATTCTTCAATTCGACGTCAAATCGCCCCAATAAGTCAGCATAGTAGTGCCCCGTGATTGTTTTACCCTTCTATAGGAAGATTCACACCTTGTGAATCCCAGAAAACGGTGGCCATCACCTTTCCGGCCGATCGAACAGTCTTCGCCTTCTTCGGAGCACATTCGCCGGTTGAAGTGCACTGTTTCGACTGTTCCTTGGTCTCTGGTGTGTATCAGTGAATCCATGTTTCGTCGACGGTCACGAAACGACGCAAGAACTCCGCTGGATTGCGCTGAAACAGCGCCAAACACGTCGCCGATGTGGTCTCACGGTTGCACTTGTTTTCCGGTGTGAGCAAACGCGGCACCCATCGCGCCGACAGCTTTCTCATGCCCATTTCTTCGTGTAGAATATGATGCACCGATCCTACTGCGATGTTCACAGTCTCAGCTATCTCGTGAACCTTCAATCGACGGTCTGCCAAGACGAGATCGTGGACTTTTTTAACGTTTTCCTCCGTAGCAGCCGTTTTTGGGGCACCTGGGCGGGGCTCATCAAAAACCGACGTGCGACCACGAACAAACTCGTTGAACCAATTCTTGACGGTCGCCATCGAAGGAGAAGAGTCACCATACACAGCATCCAAGCGATCTTTGATTTCGCTGCTCGTTTTCCCTTCCAAAAACAAGAATCTAATCACCGAACGATATTGTTCTTTTTCCATTTTTGTGCAACCGACCGACACGCTCGCTTTCAAAGGCTCTCAAAACAAAACTAATGAAGGGAATCGACTGAATTCCTACTTTGACAGTAGGCTACTAAAAGAATGTACTGCACGATGGTAAATTTCTTTTGTGACAGCAGTTCCATCGGGCGGTGAGGCTAAGTACTTGTTGAATAACCTTCGTAAAACAAAATCAACAAGACTTACTCTTATTTATTTTTATAGCAAACTACAATAGTATCTCAGTGCTAATGTTAGAATATTTGAAATTATTGTTAAAAAACTTTTTTTTAATTGTTGTTATATTTTTATTATAATAAATGATATTATTTTTGTACGTTTTAGACATACAATACCAAGTCTGTAATAGAATTAATACCAGGATTATCATCAGTACCATCACAGAATATATCAAAATATATTTTATTAAAAACCCGACCACAAGAAAATCATGAAATTAATAATATTTCAAAAATACCAAATACAAAAGAAAAAGAATCCGAAGAAAGTTGGAGATATGATGGCGATGATGATGATATCGGAGCATGGCAATTTGTCACAAATACTGGAGTACAAGGAGTTGTTGTAGAGGATTCTATTGATAAGCATTTAAGGCGATACAATTTACAAGACTATCAATGGAATTGTCCACGCTGTCGTATGTTTCAACTTTTTACATTATTAAAAAAAAAAAGTATAATTAACTAAATATATTACAATATAATTTTGTTAATTGGTTTTAGAATGTGGAATTTCGTACCCGAAGATAAAACGCGATGATGTGATTGCACAGAGAAATGAATTTCCCTGGCTTGTATTGATTAAACAAAATAATCAAGTCTTCTGTTCTGGATCGTTAATTAATGATAGATTCGTTATTACAGCAGCGCATTGTATTAAGAATAGAAATGTTCAAAATATGTATGTGTCATTACTTTTATATGACAGGATGCCACCTTTAGTTGAACCGATAATCCAAAGAGCAGTAAGGGGAACAATTTTATTAACTTTTCTTCCTGTTTCATCAAAAGTTTTTTTTATTTTGTTGGATTTATCTAGGTAAAAATGGTATACTATCGTAACGATTTCGATTCAGGCACAATGGATAAAGATATTGCCTTAATAAAATTAGCAGCTAAAGTGCCTTTGGTTGGAAATTTCTTCCATCCAATATGTTTACCAGGACATAACACATTTCTGGGAGGACTCACTGTACGAAGAACAAGAATATTATTTATTAGATTATAAAATTTACAGTTTAGTTTTAAACATTTTAGGGAGTATCTGTAGGATGGGATCAAAAAATAAGGAAAGGTCCTAAAATGGGAACTTTATACAAATCCAATTTCAAATTATACAATTCTGATGGCTGTGAGAAATGGACCGAAATCGATGAAGATATTACCGATTATATGATATGCGGTAAATACATTCAAGGAGATTTATCAGTTTGTGATGTAAGTGTTTACATTATAATAGTATGTAGAGGTCGTGTTCAGAAAAAAATAAATATAAATATTCTTTTAAGATTCTAAAGTAAATATTAATAATTTTTTATAGAATAATGTGGGTGGACCATTAATGGTACATCGCAATAAACGAATGTATTTAGCAGGTAATTTTCTTTTTTATCTCAAATTAACAAAAATTTAATTTTATAGAATTTTTTTTTTTATATAAATTTGATTTTTTGTAGGTGTTGGCTCATGGGTAGAAAAGAGTTGCGCTAAATCGAATCATCCAGCCATTTTTACGAAAATAAAACCTTTTATAAGATTTATAAGGAAATTTACTCGAAATTCATGTTATTGTACATAGTTTTTCAATTTTTTTCAAAATATTCTTTAAAAAAAACCGTCAATTATTATATACATTGACAAATATTATAATATCAAAAATTATTTATAGGCAAATTTTTATACTGTATTTAATATTATACGAGTATATATATAAATTTATGTCAGCATTAGTTTATAAATTATGTAAAAATTAAATCAATTAATTTGGCAAATTATCAATGTTTCTTTTTTTATGAAAATAAAATAAATGTAATTTCCAATAAAATCTCGGTTGGGTCGGCTAGTAAACAAGAACTTAAAAAAAATAAAAAAGTCCGTAATTTATCGGCAGTTGTAAAAATATTTTTGGAATAATATTTGAAATTCATAACAATATTATAGTAATTTTAATTTTCAAAATTGTAGATTACAATGAATTTTTATATAATAATTTTATAATTTTCAAAATTGTAGATTACAAATGGAAAATCGAGGTTTTTTTTTGAAAAATTTGAGATTTTATTTTTGAAAAATGGTCATATATTTATGCTTCTAAGTATTGTCCATCACTAGACACAACTTTTTCCTAGCTTTTTGGTAGCTACGGGTTCCATGGCGAAGGCGGAAATGCTGCTCAGCTAGGCCATGCGTTATTGATCGGAAGAGGTTGTAGTCGGAAAGGGTGGAGTCTGTAGAATACGGTGGGTGGGGGCAGGACGTCTTAATTCAACATTTCCAGGTAGATTTTAACCACCTTACCAACATGTGGCCAAGCGTTTTCGTGCTGCAAAATAACTCGTGTCGTGTCTTTGCTCATATTATGGTCGTTTTCCCTTCATTGCTCATCTCAAACACATCAGTTGTGTTCGCTAGTAACCTCCTGCGTTGGTTTCACCCGGTTGCAACAGCTCATAATATACCACGCCGAGCTGGTCTCACCAAACACATAGCATGAGCTTCGAATTATGAATGCTTGGCTTGGCCGCGGTGCTCCCACTATTTTCTTTAATTTGGACTATCGTAATGTATCCACTTTTCATCGCCAATCACAATACAATGCAGAATGCCTTTCCTTTTGCTTTGGAGTAGCTGTTTCCACGAAAAAAACGTGTCTTCGGCTTCAACTCGTATGTCACCCAATTTCGACGTTTCTTGGCTTCAACTCCTGTGACCCAATTTCCTTACTTTTGGATAATTCCCAAGGCTTTTTCATCGATGGAAAATGGATTGTTGATCTTTATCCATTAATGCCTCCAATTCTGCGTCTTCAAACTTTTTCACCGGTCCTGGACGCTTCTTGTCTTCCATGTCGAAATCACCACTTCTATAGCTTTGGAACCATTCGCGATACGTTCTCTCACTAATACAAGTCTCACCATAAGTTTCTACAATCATTCGATATGCCTCAACCGCAGACTTATTCAAATTAATGGCAAAAAGGAAAACTTTCCGTAAATAATGCTTATATGGCTCAAATTTTGACATTAATGCCGCTGAAAAGTCACAAATGTAATAATGAAGAGTTATTTGTTGACAGATGCCTAAGCTTATAATATGCCGTTTCTATTCCGATATTTCTGACGAGCTTTTACTGTTGGCGCCATCTATTGAAAAATGGCGGTTTCCCATTTATACTCCCAGTAATAGCTGTCTTCAATTTGGAAAGTCTTGCTACTCAAAAAAGTTTTAACTACTCTTGCTTATACAGATGAGTAGTATATTTTACTTCTGTCTGAAAGCTCTGCCTTCGATTGCATAAGTACTCCCAAGTACTTGCGAGTAGCAAAAAAGGCCCAATGGAAGACAGCTAATATTAATGAAATCAAAATATTTGAGATTTTAGAGGGCATATTATAATAGATTGATCAGTCCTTTAACCTTATTTGAATGATTTAAAAGTAACGAGACATTGAAGCAGTACGATTTGTCACCACTTTTGCAATAATTCAGACAGAAAATTTCGTATGCATATACATGAAATCCATATATAAGAAGCAGAGGCATATATCACAATCTAGTACTTATATTAAAGAATACCTAAATAGGCTAGTACGTCAGATTTCCGCATATGTATACGCAATCTTCTGGCATAATTATTGCAAAAGCGGTGAAAAATCGTACTACTTGCATACTTTTGTGTAGATTTTTTTATATAGACATGACACCCACTCTATATAGTTTTCGTAATAGAAATTAATTGAATTCCAAACGCATAATTCATATTTATTTTAATTCATTTATTGCAAATAAAAAAAAAACAATTTAAACACAACGAGAGGCAATTTTTATTTTTTGTATTATCTTTTGATATGAAATGCAATTGATTTTAGGTTTATTATTCATTTCGTAAATATGTGTATCAATCAAATTTAAAACGCCCCAATTTTGTAGACTTTTGGAGAGTTTTAAAAAACGCCATTCTCCATGAAAGTGATAGCATACCGAAATGCTTGCGTTTTCTTGTCATTATTCAAGTTGTTATTTTGGCACTTAACGGAAAGTACATGTGAAAGTGTAGTTTTTGTATACCATATTTTGAAGTATTTACGAAAAAGTAAGTATTTATATAATTAGTTATTTTGTTTATAACATTTAATAAAAAGTTTTTATTTCAGAAAATGAAGTATTTTACAAATGGTTGCTTTTAATTCAACAGAATGAGGAAGCCGGGAATTTCTATCTTTCGGTAAGTTGACATCTTCATTTTTACTACATAAATTAACAAAAATTCAGTTTATGATATGCCTAAATGGCTTTTAGTGATATGTTTTTTCCAAAAAGTGGTTAAAGTTCGGCATTCAATAAATATTAAAAAAATGTGACGTTGATAGTTCAATGTTTACCAGAATGTAAAGTAAGTGTAAGAAAATTTAAGGGAACGAATTTTTCAGTCTGTTTTCGATTGAAATAGGCTTATTTTTTTAATTCAATTTAAATGCACATATCTATTGAAATTACCATTTCAATTCACAAATATACATTTATATTATAAAGAAGCTTTCAATATTGTTTAGCATTAAAATTTATATTTACTAAATTGCGGTGTGATTTTAATTTCAACATAATATTATATTTTTTCATTTAATTCATTTTTCAAATTTGCAATGGATTTTTATTTGTGCAAATAATTATTTTGATTTTAAATAAATTGCAATTTATAATAGTATATGCTTTTGCACTTTAGAATTCTGTTCTAATACCATAAATACAAGGCGTATACGCTTAAATCCGCTGTTTGGTCATATATAGAAGGCGTGAGTGAGCGTATTCAGCTACCATGGGCACGCTATACTTTTTATTTATGAGTTTGACATCTGTCAACATTAATCCGTGCACATTGTCAACAACTCTTACAAAAAGATACATTTTTCCTTTGGTAATCATGTCTAGTTTTGTGCCAGAAAAAGAGCATATGAGGAAAGCTCTGCTTTTCTGCCTCATTTTGAAGAAATCGGCTGTAAAATCGCATCGAATGCTTATTGAGGCATATGGTGACAGTGCTTTATCGGAAACAATGTGCCGAGATTGGCTTCGTCGGTTCAAAGACGATAATTTTGACTTGTGGGACAAGAAGCGTGAAAATCGGACTAGGAAGGTTGAGGACCATCAATTGCAGGCTCTTTTGGACGAAGACGATACCCAATCGCAAAAAATTGGGTGTTACTCAACCAACCATTTGCATGCGTCTGCGTGCCATGGAGAAGATTGAAAAGACCGGAAAATGGGTGCCGCATAAATTGAACGATAGGCAGATGGACCGACGCCAAAACACATTGGAAATCTTGCTCGCCAAACAAAAAAGAAAGTCGTTCCTGCATCGGATTGTGACAGGTGATGAAAATTAGGTATATTTTGAGAATTCTAAACGCAAGAAATCGTGGGTTGATCCCTGCCAACCATCAACATCTTCCCCAAGACCAAATCGGTTCGGACGGAAGACGATGCTGTGCGTTTGGTGGGGTCTGCAGGCTATCGTCTACTATGAGATGTTGAAACCTGGTGAAACTGTCAATGCCCACCACTATCACTAACAACTGATCAAATTGCACCATGCTCTGCGTGAGAAAAGGACGGATTATCAACAAAGACATGACAAGCTGATTTTCCTCCACGACAACGCACCATCGCACACTTCAAAAATGGTACGAAACTACTTGGACTCAATCAACTGGGAGGTGCTACTACATCCCGCTTATTCACCAGACCTGGACACTTCCAACTACCACCTGTTTTCGTCGATGGGTCTCGCGCTCGCGGAGCAGCACTTCGATTTTTACGAAGACGTCCGAAAATGGCTTGATGAGTGGTTTGCTTCGAGAAGGAAGTTTTTTGGCGTGGTATCCACAAATTGCCCGAGAGATGGGAAAAATGTGTAGCTAGCGAGGGCAAGTACTTTGAATAAATTTGTTTTTGCTTTCTATGAAAAAAACATGTGTTTTTTTTACTAAAAAACAGCGGATTTAAGCTTATACATATAGTAACATACTCGTATAGTGAAATAAATAAAATGAAAATATATAATAAATAAATAAATAATATTTTCAAATAGAATATTGTATATTATTGGAAATTTTTTCCATCAAACATCAATCGCAATATTAAAAAATCTATTTATCAAAATAGTTTTAAACGATACTGAAGTTTAAAATTGGCCCCCAATGATGTACGGCATTTCTGTTATTTTACATATGTGTGCGTTTTACCAATGTATTGCCAACAAATATATGCCATAATTTTTGTGTAGAGGCCCATCCAATTCTTCTATAAGAAAGGTTTTCCAATAAGAGTGATATGATTTCTAAGTGACGTTTCGGCCATTTGTAATATGTCATGATCTGTTATTTTATTTTATGGTATTTAATAATGTTTATAATTTTATCATGGAGAGATAAACGCAAGAATAACGTTTACAAATTATTCAACTTTATTATCAAAATAATCGTTCTCCAATTGCAACTTTTCGCGCGCTTTTGCCATTTTATGGTCGTAATAATCTTTCAACTGTGCTCGCTATTCGTCGAATTGTTAAAAATTTCGAGCGTACATTTTCTTTACATAATGTTCAAGTGACAATAAAACAAAGAACCGCTCGAAGTAATGAAAATATTGCTGCCGTTCAGGCAAGTGTTGCTGAAGACCAAAATTTGTCGATTCCAAAATGTTCTCAAGAATTGGGACTGTCTCAAACCACAACCTGGTGGATTTTGAGAAAGGATTTGGGCTTGCATCCGTACAAAATTGTTATCACTCAAGAACTTAAGCCATTGGACCACCGTAAACGTCGTGAGTTTGCTGATTTTGTCTTGGAACAACTTGAAAACGATAACGATTTTTTTAAAGAAAATCATCTTTTTCGATGAGGCTCACTTTCATCTGAGTGGTGCGGTAAATAAACAAAACTGTCGATTCTGATGCGAAGAAAATCCACACATTATTCATGAACACCCATTACATTCACCTAAATTGACAGTTTGGTGTGGTTTTTGGTCTGGTGGAATCATCGGTCCGTACTTCTTTCAAAATGAAGCTGGTAGCACCGTTACTGTCAATGGAGAGCGGTATAGATCGATTATAACCAACTTTCTATGGCCGAAATTGGAAGAAGTTGATCTTGACAACATCTGGTTCCAACAAGACGGGGCTACATGCCACACAGTACATGCAACAACCGAATTATTGCGAGGAAAGTTTGGAGATTCGATTATTTCAAGAAATTGTGAAATTGAATGGCCTTCAAGAAGTTGTGATTTAACACCATTAGACTATTTCTTGTGGAGTTATTTGAAGTCATTAGTCTTTAGCAATAAACCAGACTCTCTTCAAGCTTTAGAAGTCAATATTGAACGTGCTATTCATGACATACGAATTGATTTAGTAGAAAAAGTCCTCGAAAATTAGGTTCATCGAATTCGTTCCTGCAAAAGAAGTCGTGGAGGCCATTTGAATGACATTTTATTCAGAACTTAATTGTATCGTTAATTAAAACATTTGAATTTCCTTAACAATTACAATAATATACAATATTTTAAAAAAAGAAAGAAATCATATTACTCTTATTCGAAAACCCTTTATAGTCTAAGTTCTAGTACTACACGTATGTACTAGATTATGTCATTGCTATGTAAGTTCTGATTGATTGCTTTTACTAATGAAGAAAGTTTATTTTCGAAGTTCAATTTTTTTTCGAATTCTTTCCAAGAATTTATATTATTAAATTTCCATAAGTGTATAAAATCTATCTATTGTATTAAATTTTGCAAATGGTACATTTCGAATATGGAAAGAGAAAATAATATAATAAGAACAAGATAAATACTGTTGTTTATTATATAAATAACCGCCATGTAAAATTTTCAAATACATTTATTGAAATTTTTATATAATGTTGTCTATTATCAATTTTTATAAAAAGAAACCGGTTTGATTATATATTATATGCATACAAAAAATAGATAGAAACGACTTCGTTTATTTGAATTTATGGATTCTATACATAAACAGTAACATTTCGAGAAAAAAAAAATGCCCATAAAGTTGTCGACCCTATAAACATATTTTTACTGAATCAATATTAATCAACCTTTCGAATTCTGTTGAAAATATGCAGTTTCTTATTAAGTCTTTAAACGTATTTAAAATAATCAAATGACCAGAACTTCAAAATAATCTTAACAGTTATTGTTAAAAATTTCCCGACTAATTTGTAGACAATTTTTTAAAAAAATATTTCTTTTCTAATTTATACAGTTTTATAATTACATACACAAAAAATCTATAAATACACATGAATCCCCTTTGATCTAATGCTAGTACAGATTCAGATTCAGTTTAGATTGTTACGTGCGCGGTATAATGTTTCGATTGATCGCCATATTTTGTGTGCTTATTATATTTTTTGAAATTAATTTGGCTAAAGTATGTTTATAAAAAAAAAATATATTATTTAACAATTTTATTTTTTAATTGTTTATATTTAAAAATATTATATTTTTATTTACAAAAACAAAACATTTATTTACATTTCATATATATTCATTTATAAACGACTTTTAATGGACTATAAAAGGATTATTAAAATTACTTGGTTAAATGTAAAAATATTCATAATATAAATATATGTGTTATTTTAGTGTACATTTTTATTTAAATTATAAAAAAAAAACTTAATTTGAAATATAAATAATTATCCTGTTTGTGCTTTGGAAATAAAATTTAAATCAAACATATTTAAAATTAAAACTTTGATCAGATTTATATTTTATTATGTTGGTTAAATTTATTATTTTGCATAATTTATACAATATAATTATTTAATTTATTGCTATATGATTTTTTTTTGCAAATTGATCCTTTTGAGGTCATATTTTTGATGACTTTTTCGAACAGTTCGGACTGTAATTCGGTCATTACTTGAACGATGTTCGTGTTTAAATACTTTAATTGTGTTTATATAATATTAAAGTTTAGTTTTATAAAAAAAGGACAATCCAAAAAAATCTTGAAATTACGCATTCTGGGGTATTTTCATTCAATAAATTCAAAATTTGTCATATTGTGTATGGATTGACACACCATCAAAAAAAAAGTTGGTTATCATACGGGGGAGGACCCAATATTTGTGTTTAATTAACAGTTACATAACAGAGCCATATTTTCTAAAGTCTAAAATGGATAACTCTGTACTTATTACTTAAACTTTTCTGTTTAAAAAAATAAAAAAAAACCTAATTTCTCTCAATGGAATTTAGTGCATCGTTTTTATATAAATAAAAAAAAAATAAATAAAAAATCTCCTTTTTTTTTAATATTTTTAAAGTTAAAAGAATAAATAAAATTGGTTTTTCTTTGAAATTTTATGCAATATTATAATCACTTAAATTTCAGATACATATTAGCTTTGAATATGTTACGTCCAACTGTCCATAATTAATACTACGCTAACGGTACAAATTTTACCTATTTAAGATTTTTGCTCATTTACAATATTTTACCATAAATTGTAAGCTGCATGAAACGGCAAATCCCAAAATCAGATAACGTTAAAGAGAAATTAGTGGCATACTTACTCGGTGACATCCATCTTCATTCCACTAAACTTCTATCTTACCATCTAACAATACTCTTTAATTAAGATTATGAATAATTAATTACATTAATAAATAATTTGTGAACATAAAAAAATTCATTAGATACATAAAAAAGATAGTATTTTGCTAAATATTAATTTAGTAATTTTTTATGATAGTTTGTTGAATATGTTAACTATTTAAAAAAATATTTTAACTATTTTTTTTAACTAAAAATATAGAAGATAATTAATATAGATGATAATTCAGATTCTTTAGTATCTTTTCTTAAATATTCGATATATTATACGAGGTCTGTTCAAAAAGTATGGCGCATTTTGTGTTTTTGCAAAAATTATTTATTTATTAATGAATATCTATTTTGTCCCTTTCAAAGTAATTCCCACCAGATATTATACACTTGTGCCAACGTTTTTCCCAATTCTCGATGCACTTCAAAAAATAATTTTTTGTGATCTTGTTCAGCTCCTTCTTCGATGCCGTCTTTATCTCCTCAATCATAGCGTAGCCTCGTCCTTTCATGGGGCTCGTAATGCTTCGGGAACAAGAAAAAAATAAGGTGGCAGCAGAATTATTAGTGTTTTGTTTTTGGCCAAAAATGGCAAAGGCCAATTTTTGTTCTTCCACAAATTCGGGCAATTCTGGCGGATTGCTTCTCGCAACTTGCATATGACTTGCAGGTAATATTCCTTATTGACCGTTCTACCCTGTGGCAAGAACTCACGATGCACCACGCCTCTGCTATAGAAGAAAATTGTAAGCAAAACCTTAACATTCTACCGAACTTTCCGCGCTTTTTTCGGTCTTCTGAGAACATTTTGTACAACCGATAAACGTTGGTTTGGTCCAAGGTAGCTTCACCATATGCCACAGTCAACATTCGAAATGCGTCCGCGCAATTAATTTTGTTTTTCACACAAAATTTGATACAGATTCTTTGATCCATTCGATCGAACTTGGCGCTTTTTTCGGTCTTGGCTCGTGCGTCAGCTTCCATTGGGATGATTGAGCTTTGGTTTCCACGTCATAACCATAAACATATGATTCATCATCAGTTATGACCCTCTGGAGTAAATTTGGATCGTCGCGGACAGAGTCCAACAGCTCCTTAGCAATGTTAATGCGATGCTATTTTTGGTCGAAATTGAGCAAAAATAGAAGACGAACCAAAACACGTGCAAGCAAATCAGCTGTCAAAATGACCGAGCTTGTCGGCATAAGTGAGAGACATAAATATCAACATAACGCCAGAAAAAATCGAAAATCGAATATACGTAACCCACGGAAATTCAAAATTCGCTATACTTTTTGAACAGACTTCGTATCTTTTTATTTCACATTCGATTGGTTTTAGTTTTAATGTTTTTTAAAGATCATAAGCAGTCCACTAACTGTCATTCTGATTGTTGTAAAAAGTAATCTAAGAAAAAGTAAATCCCATAAAAATGTTAGACTTTTGTTATTTTTGCGCATTGGACTGCTGAGTCGACCACCATGTGTGTGTCTGTAAGTCCATATCGGTTTCAGAACCGTGTTGTTTAGTAATAATTTACTATTTATTATCATTTTTTATATTGTCCGTTAAGTTTAGTTAATTTGATTTCCGTGTAATTTGTCCAATCTAATCGTTTATCAATTAAAAATCTTAGGTAACGTACACTTGTTCTTTGTGGTATATCACTTCTGTTTAGGGTAATATCGAGAGCCCGATCTGATTTTTAACTATTTTTTTCATTGCATATAAATTAAATTATTTTCAAAAATTAAAATTAGCAATCAACTCTTGGCCATGTAACTTTAAATTTTACTTCAAATTATTTTTAATGTTTCTTAGTAAAGGGAAATAATTTTTTTTATTTAAGGTACTTTATCTTTACAATTAAATAAAGAAAATTGTGTATAAGCTATGGTAGAAATGTTTATGCTAAATTAAATTGTGTATAAGTTATGGTAGAAATATTTATGCTAAATTGTGTATAAGCTATGGTAGAAACATAAAATGTTTATGCTAAAATTACAAAATGTTATCTGAGAGGTCTAGTTTTGGATGACTCCTCTGCAAAATTCAGGCTGAATCTCACGGATGGCTTGATGGATATTTTTCTCAAACTCGGAAAGTGAGGAAACGCATAAGGTCAATAAGTGCAGATTTTTTTGTTATTGTAAGATTTTCGAGATAAAAAGCCAGATGCCATTTTGTAGCGCCACCACCATGACGTCATGTGCTGCATTTTCTGATTTTGAGTTTGAATTTTTTGTAAACAAAAATTCAAACTCAACAAAGCTGATCTTGTCAGCTAGTTCAGGGGTGGCCAACTTTTGTATACGTAAGATCGACTTTTTATTTGAAAAATGTGTCGCGATCGACTTGTTGTCATATGTGTAGTCTAAGTCTAAAACTCACGTCCAGGGGAATTAAAATAACATGAATAATTGTTAACAATATTTATTAATTCAAATTAGGTACACATAAACAGAGATTTAGAATTTATTTATTACTATAACCTTAATGGGATGGCTGTGTTTGCATATCTTTAACCAAGAAATCATAATTCGGTGTATATCCTGGCAAAGATAATAATAATGAGTCTTGAGTATGCGAATCAGTCAGGACAGAACATTGTTTGCCCTTTGTTAACTTTAAATACGAAAACGCTGATTCACACAGGTATGTAGATCCGAAACACGAGTAAATATATTCACTACATTTCGTTATATTGGGATATTTTGCTCGCTTGACGTATTTCCAAAAATCATCTTCAAATTTTCTGGCTTGTAATATTAAATCATTTTCCATAAGAAATACGTCAGAAATTTTTTGGCTAATGCGTTTTACGCTTAAATCTTTTTTAAAAGGAAAAGATATAAATTCCACAATTTCTTTAATTTTTTCAAAATCTTGGAATCTTACTTCAAAATCTTCAACTACTTTTTGGATCTCCGTGACGTATTTGTAGATGTTATAATTAATATTTTTATGTTTATGTAGGTTATCCGCCATATTAGAAAAATGATGCAGATTATTTTGTTGCAGATCTTCCATTAGCAATGATATTAAATTATTCAATATTGAAGTAAAATCGATAAGAAATGCTAAGTCACTAAGCCAAGTTTCATCATTTAAATTTTCATATTTTTCATGTTGGTCTTTAAGAAAATTTATTACTTCAGGCAATAAATCACGAAATCATTGCAGAAATTTACCTCTGCTTAGCCATCTTACATCGGTATGTACAATAGTAATAATTCAGGTTGCCCTTCATTGAGATGCATTTGGAAGAGTCGCCGTTTGAGGGAACTTGCTCGAATTGAATTAACAAGTTTAAAAGCTATGTCCATTACCTCTTTTGTGTTTAGTCTCTTGCTGGCTAACACTTGCTGATGAATTATGCAGTGGTAGCTCAAAAAGGCTGGGAATTCATCTTCATTTTGACATAGGGCTATAAATCCATTTATGCGACCTATCATTGCAGCTGCGCCGTCCGTTGTTATTGAAACTAATTTAAAAAGTGATACTTTCAAATCACTGAGCAACTTTTTAAAGTCTTTGAAGATATCTACACCTCTAGTCCTTTCTTTCAAAGAAATCATACCCAACAATTCTTCTTTAGATGTAAAATCCTTCCGTGTATACGGCCATAAGTCAAGACATCGCACGCGATCGATCAAAATTGGCTTCGCGATCGACCGGTCGATCGCGATCGACCGGTTGGCCACCTCCGAGCTAACATATGTTAGTTAATATCAAAATATCTCGAAATAACGTGATCCTTCTTACAACAGCTATGTGGCAAGTTACACAATCCTTTTAAAAGGAGATATTATTGTCGCGCTAGCCTAATTTCGAAAATAGTGATTCCAACCGACCAAAATCCACAAAAGATAGTATATTTTTCTGAATGTAAAGGAAACTTCTGGAATTGTTGTTATTGATTTTAGTCTTAGATCTTCTAATTTTGCTTATTTGCATAGCCATTGAGCCAAAAGTTTTTTTTTTTCACTGAAGACGATTTCTTAACCAAATAGTAAAAATAATAAATGTTCACTATTTTAACGCAATGTTAAATGGTTTTGTTGTTTACAATTAAATGGTAATTATAGCAAAATATAGAGAAAGAGTATCTATTGAAAAACCCCTTACTTTTAGAGATGTACATTTTTTTTGTCACATAAACTCATAGTTTTTGTTATGTTTTTTTAAAAGATAATTTTTATTTTATTTAGAAAAGCCAAAAAAAATCAAATGATACAACCATTAAAGAGGATGGTGTGCCCATGTTTGGAAATAGTAGTTTTGATGATCGGGACTATGAAGATGCTTACTGGAATGATTGGCTAGATGAAATGGAAGAGTACTCAATAAGAAGCCATTATTTTAATAAGTCTATTGTTTATGGGAATGGAGATGATGTGAGCTATACGAAAGATGACATTCATATTTTGGGAAATGATGGATTTGGTAAATGGGAATTTCGTACAGATAAAGGAGAACGCGGAACTGTTACTAAAAATAATATTCATCAACATAAAAAAAAATTTTTTTTCTTACCAACGCCTGGAGAAGGTCGATGCCCAAATTGCAGTAAGTTATGCATTTTGTACAATTTAATACCAGAATATAAATAATATTTATTGTGTTTTGTTTTTAAGAATGCGGAGTTAGATTTTATAGGAGAGTTGTAGGTGGACAACTTGCTGAAAGAAACGAATTTCCATGGATTGGATTGTTAAGACTTTCTGGAAGATTCTTGTGTGGCTCCTCTTTGATTAGTAATCGACATGTATTGACAGCTGCTCATTGTATCTATGGAGTAAAAGCTAAAGATTTATCAGTTATTTTCCGAGTTTATAATCGATTGAAACCTATTGATCTTCCGGAATTCGCTAGAAGAGTAAGTATTATAATTGAACAAAAAAGAGAAAATCGGTGAGAAATTTTGGGATAAACCTTTTTTTTTTTTTTTTTTGGTTTACAGGTATCGGTAGTATATCGGTTAAAAAATTATAATCCAACTACATATAATAAGGACATTGCAATTATACGTTTAAGTAGTCGAGTTCCGGTGGGTATTTCAGGATTGACAACGGTTTGCTTACCAGGACCTAAGCTAATCACAGCGAACCATTATGTAATTGAATTTAGCTTAGGAGGTTTTAAAAATTTTATGCTTTAATATAATGTGATTATATGATTGTAGGGTTTGGCAGCTGGATGGGGTGCGTTAACGGAAGGTGGAAACAGTGCGAAACGTTTGCATAAGGTAGTTCTTCAAATATTATCATCAAGAAGTTGTCGAAACACCAAATATGGCGATACTGAAATAACAAAATATATGATTTGTGGTGGATATAAAGCTGGTGGCAAGGACACATGTCAAGTAAGTATATTTTTTTAATTCTAACGATTTGAATTAACTCTTTGATTATTAATTGAATTTTATAGGGTGATAGTGGCGGACCATTAATGGTATTTGTAAATGGAAGATTGGTACAAGTTGGTATGTTCAAAATTTCTCTAATTGGAGCCATAAATAGACATTTTCATAAATATTTCCATAATTATATGTTAATAATTTTTTTTTACAAAGGTATCACATCATTTGGAGAAGGTTGTGCTAGACCTGGTTATCCTGGCGTATATACTAAAGTTAAACTATTTATGCGCTTTATCAGAAATATCATAGGAGATGCATGTACGTGTCATTTTTGAAATATTTCCAATATTTTCATAACTATATTTTTGAGATGTATTTTTGAAAAAAAAAATCATTAAATTGTAAAATTACAAGAAAAAGAAATAAAATAATTCTGGAATATCAATATTTTATTTAATTAAAAATCAGAAAGTAAGTTTTTTTAATAAAATTTCTATAATTTTTCTAGTAGTAAATTTTTAATCATTTGAATTTAATTAATCCATTATTACTAATATTATATGGATTTTTTTGCCTTTTTCATATTTAGTAAAAAACGAAAAGGATAGAAATATTTTTTATAGTAGATGGCTTATCATTTGTTAAAATGTCTTTAATTTTGAACAAAAATTTTTTAAAAATTATTTAAATCTATTATAAAAATGGGCCATTTGTTATCAATTTAACTTTTTCTTGTATAACTATACGAAAGATGGCAGTTATATAGACAATCCTCAAAGTTTAGAGTAGTTAAAAATCAACAATCGTTATGTAATGATAAAATTGCAGAATTTAAAATGTACTTTATTTATTTTTATTTTCCAAAGCACAAATTAGATTAAAAATTATCTCAAATGGTTCGACTTCTGCAAGAAGCTTATGGTAATCATTTGAATAATATTCATATTTTATAGATAATAAAAAGGTCTAAGCAATATGATGAAATAAAAAATTCGAAATATAAAAGTTTAATTGTATTTTAAATTTATAATAACATAAAATATCCTAAAAAAGTAGTTTTTAACACTAGATTGCTGGACTGAGTCAATTTGACTCATTCACGATTTTATTGCTATATATTTTTTAAAAACATGTGTTGGTTTTTAATTGATTTATAAAATATATACAAATACTAATTCCTTCACCTCCACACTCCTTCGTTCCAAAAATCCATACCTATTTTGATAGATTTGAGTAAAATTGACTCATTAAATATTTTTAAAGTTGCTCATTTTACGCACATGTAACTTATTTCTCGTACATACAATTTTTTTGTAAATGGAGAATCAATCTAATAGGATTGAGTTTCCGAGCAGTGAACATGAAAATCTTCATCTTACAGCTTCTAGAAAAAGAAGACCTTTTTTTCTATATGAAAGTGAATCAAGTGATAGTGATCGTTATATAACTAGTGACAAAAAGAGAGTACGATATTGTCCAGGTTTTTGAAATCGAAAGTGAATTAGACACTGCAGATAGATCTGTTAATGAAGAAATTTTAATACAAAAAGCTGCTGATGGGACATTATGGGAAATAATGAAAGCTAGTAAAAATACTGGTAGATTTTCCGGTCATACCAAATTCAAAGACGTTTCAGGGTCAACTTCCTATGCCAAAAGAAATATTATACTTGGTACTATAAAGAGTTCTTTTAATTTGATAATCGATGAAAGTATAATGGAATTTATAAAATCATGTACTGAACTCGAAGCTCGTAAAGTTTTGAAAAAAGACTGGACAGTAAGAAAATCGCAATTATGGGCCTTTGTAGAAATTATGTACGCTAGAGGAGCTTATGAGAAAAGAAATTTAAAGTGTTCTTATTTATAGTCTAAGAAGTGGGGACCTGCTTTTTTTCTCCGAACAATGTGTTCAAAGAAATACTTCGATTTATACGTTTTGATCAGAAAAATGAAGGAAGTGAACGATTGAAAACAGACAAATTTGCCTTGCTTTCAAGAGGATGGGAAAAATTTATTGAGAATAGCCAGGCTTGTTATAAACCTGGGGATAACATAATAGTCGATGAGCAATTGTTCTCAACTAAAGCCAATTGCCCATTTACTCAATACATGCCGAATAAACCAGATAAATTAGTTTGGAATAACTTCACCGCCTCAATTGATTCCAGAACCGAAAGAAGCATGGAGAGGTATTAACTGCATTCTTGGTCGCCAAAAAAATGGGATTATCCCATCTATTGAGTCCGAGAATGGAGTTATATCCGACTCGACAGCTATCGTTTAAGGAACTGGCACAGTTCTGGGCCTCGTTTTCATCCTTAGTGTTTCATGTCGTAGAGAGAAACAATACTTCACGGAAAATCTCTCGCTTATACCGTCAGCCTCCACCCTAATCTTGAACCAGCCAGTTACGCTTGCGGAGTTCAACTTTTCGTTAAATTCCTTCAAGGAAACCACACCTGGTAGGGACAAGGTTTCTTTTAAAATGATTAAAGAGGCATCTTCGACTTTTCATATTAGAATTGTTAACCTCTTTAACAAAATTCTGGAAAAATCTATTTTCCCAAATTGTTGGAAGGTCGCAACAGCCATTCCAGTTCCCCAGAAAAATCTCCCCCATTCTTCGGCTAACAACTTTAGACCAATTTCATTACTGCCTTGCAATTCCAAGATCCTGGAAAAGATCTTAGCTACAAGACTTAAGCAGGCGCTTGCCAATAGACTCAATCCCCAACAACATGCCTACAGGTCAGGCAGGGGAACTCTGAGTATGCTACTTGAACTCCAACATTCAATCCACAATTGCTACAAACGTAGATATTGTGGTTTACTGTTGTCCTTCGACCTAAAAAATGCGTATGACCGAATTTGCCCACACAGGGTACTCTTACAGCTGGCAGAGTAGGGAGTAGACTCTGCAATATTGGCACTACTACGTTCCTACCTAATTGGTAGAACCTTCACGGTACGCGCCAACGGTCATTTTTCGTCAAAACGGGAAATGAAAAATGGCATCCCACAAGCATCCTATTCAATATATAACAGTTCGGCTGAAAAGTTTAGAACGAAACACAGTAGAAATATTTTTTTTTGCAAAATTCATTTTTATTATTCAACATAGTTGCCTTCGAGGGCGTTACAGCGATTATAGCGATCTTCCAACTTTTTGATACCATTTTTATAGTACTCTTTCGGTTTTGCCTCAAAATAGGCCTCAGTTTCGGCAATCACTTCATCATCGGTCTTAAATTTCTTGCCAGCGAGCATTCTCTTGATGTCTGCAAACAGGAAAAAGTCGCTGGGGGCCAGATCTGGAGAATACGGTGGATGGGGAAGCAATTCGTAGCCCAATTCATTGAGTTTGACCATCGTTTTCATCGACTTGTGACACGGTGCATTGTCTTGGTGAAACAACACTTTTTTCTTCTTCAAATGAGGCCGTTTCTTAGCGATTTCTTTCTTCAAACGATCCAATAACGCTATATAATAGTCGCTGTTGATCGTCTGTCCCTTCTGGAGATAGTCAATGAATATTATACCATGGGCATCCAAAATACAGACGCCATCACCTTGCCAGCCGACTGTTGCGTCTTTCCACGCTTTGGATTCGGTTCGTCGCTCGCTCTCCACTCTGCCGACTGCCGATTGGACTCTGGAGTGTAGTGACGGAGCCATGTTTCATCCATTGTCACATATCGACGCAAAAATTCGGGTTTATTGCGCTTGAACAGCTCCAAACACTGCTCAGAATCATCAACACGTTGTTGTTTTTGGTCCACAGTGAGTTCACGCGGCACCCACTTTGCACACAGCTTTCGCATGCCCAAATATTCATGCACGATATGTCCAACACGCTCTTTCGATATCTTCAGAGTCTCAGCTATCTCGCTCAACTTCACTTTACGGTCATTTAAAATTATTTTGTGGATTTTTTGATGTTTTCTGCCGTAACCACCTCTTTTGGGCGTCCACTGCGTTCTGCATCAACTGTGCTCGTACGACCAGTTCGAAATTGACGAAACCAATATTCCACAGTTGAAAAAGCTGGAGCAGAGTCCGGATAACGTTTGTCAAACCATGCTTTGGTTTCCACTGTATTTTTTTTCATCAAAAAGTAATGCTTTATCAATACAGGAAATTCGTCTTTATCCATTTTTTTTTCAATAACAAAAGTTGCTCCACTCAAAATGCTATATCTCACGAACCAATCGTCCGATTGCTGTCAAATTTTGACAGGAATCATTTGAAGCATGGTGCTTTGTGATAATTAATAGATTTTTGCAAGAGGCGCCATCTAGCCGTCATGGTTCTCAACTTTTCAGCCGAACTGTTATATTCACTCCCTTTACCACCAACTATCATCCTTTTTACCACTATATATATACCGAACATATTTTCATACTTGTATCTGGTGCTTATCTTCAACAACAAATAAATAACGCCATCCGCAACATCAACACTTGGAGCAGCATAAACGGTGGGTTATCTGTACATCGATCCCACCTTACCTTCATGTTTGCAGGAAAAAAAATTGTAGTGTATCGCACTCATCACTAAACTCCTTCCCTCTCCGCCCAAAAGATTCCATGAAAATCCTGGGTATCTTAATTGCCCGTGGAGGAAAATGGAATTTTTAGATTAAAAATGCTGTTGACAAAATTAACATCATTCTCCGAATGGTTAAAATTTTAGTCAGCAGCAAAAGTAAGATAAGACAAAGTGAGGCAATTAGAGTAACCAACGCCCTTTTCGACGGGACCTTACTCTATTTCCTCACTTTATGTGTCAGTGTGCCAATAGCAGGGAAAAAGCTAGTCGAGGCAGCGGTAAACCGTTGCATTAGACGAGCCAGTGGAGCACATCGGACATTTCCGGTGGAATCCATACTGATAGAGACTGGTCGAAAACCTATTTTTTTTATCTTCTCAAAGCCCGCCTAAGCTTAATTTCCAAAAACCTAAGCCTTCCCAATTATCCCCTCCACACTTTTATCAAAAATATTATCATCTCCCCCAGTTCAAAAAGGAATTAATCATCGCTATCCTTATTAATATCCCACCTTGAAAGCACTTCATTCATCCTCCCCCTTATTTTCCAAACTTCCCCTCCACACCCAGATTGGAAACCGTGGTTGGGAGCAAAGTTGGAAGTGACTGCTTCTCTTGACAGGTTTAAGAAGGCTAGAACTGATCCGTCCACACATAGGAAATTTTTCCTTGAACAGTTGGACGGATTAAAAGATCATCGTCTGTTGTTCACTGATGCCGCCGCTGACACCGATATTACATCTTTTTCGGTAGTCGAACTTTTTGGCTGCAGAACCCGCGCACTATGTTGTAGAATCTTCCCTTATAGGGCAGCTCCATATTACGGGGAGCTGTGGGCCATCAAAACGGCAATTCAAATTGCGGCCTAATATTCCCAGCCAACAAGGCGTTATTATTTTTAGCGACAGCCTGGCCGCCCTTAAAGCCATTTGTGGCCCATCGAGTGACCCAGTACTTAGCACAATTCGTCATAGCCTACTTAGCAATAGGGAGTGTCGAGTTGGGCATGTGGGAATTGTGGGTAATGAAAGTGCTGACTAGTTGGCTGGAGAAACACTCCGTCGACCAGTAATCACAGTCATTCCCAATCTGCCTCGCCTACTAACAGAATGGCAACTAACACAATTAGCCATCCGCAGACACGATGACTGGACCAATAGCGACACTTTTTTGTCGACTCATTGGATAACCACTAATAAACCAGTGTATTCAACATCCATACCGAAATTCTGGGCACGGAAGCTCCTCAGAATCCCGATTGGACATACTGCTCTTACTCATAACTTCCTTTTTGGCAACACCAATCGTCCCTTCTGTCAATCCTGTGGCATCCATTTCACTATCACCCATATTCTACAGGAATGCCACAAAACCAAGAGCCACTTTGCGAGCAGGATTTCTCCCATTATGGAGATACTAACCACAGACCGGTCTCTCTCAGATGATTTCCCACACGTACTACGAAGTCGCCAAATGGCCTCACGGTCGTGGCGCTATGAAGTGGCCTCTGGCATATGTCTAAGGGACCTTACAAACAAACAAACAAACCAGATAAATTTTGCATCAAATTCTGGTTAGCTGCGGATATTAGAAGCAAGTATCTACTAAGTGGTTTTCCCTATTTGGGCAAGAATGAAGCCCGCCGATCAAATATTTCCTTGAGCGAGTTTGTTGGATATAAAATTACTGAGTCATATTTAGTTTATGGACGAAATATTACCACAGACAGTTTTTTTTACAAGCCTATCACTTGCAAAAAGGTTACGCGTGAAAAACATTTCATTGGTTGGAACAATAAAAATACGAGGAAATTGAAAAGAATTGCCTAAAATTGCAAAAGTCAAGAAGGACAACATGACATGGTTTTCCACACAACTTTATAAAACGAAGGACTGTACTCTTACTATTTATAAAAGTAAGTCCAATAAAAAAGTTCTACTATTGACCTCAAAGCCTCGAAGAGTAGAAATTGAAAAAAATAAAAAATATGTCCCGGAAACTATAACATTTTATAATAACACTAAGTATAGAGTTGATATACGTGTACCTTGATCAAATGACGCGAAAATATAGTACCAAAGCAGGCTCTCGTAGATGAAAAGTTTATAAGGTTGACGTCTAGATGGCGCCTCTTGCAAAAATATTAATTATCACAAAGCACCATCCTTCAAATGATTCCTGTCAAAATTTGACAGCAATCGGTCGATTGGTTCGTGAGATATAGCATTTTGAGTGAAGCAACTTTGGTTATTGAAAAAAAAAATGGATAAAGACGAATTTCGTGTATTGATAAAGCATTGCTTTTTGAGAAAAAAAATACAGTGGAAACCAAAGCATGGTTTGACAAACGTTATCCGAACTCTGCTCCAGCTATTTCAACTGTGGAATATTGGTTTCGTCATTTTCGAACTGGTCGTACGAGCACAGTTGATGCAGAACGCAGTGGACGCCCAAAAGAGGTGGTTACGGCAGAAAACATCAAAAAAATCCACAAAATAATTATAAATGACCGTAAAGTGAAGTTGAGCGAGATAGCTGAGACTCTGAAGATATCGAAAGAGCGTGTTGGACATATCGTGCATGAATATTTGGGCATGCGAAAGCTGTGTGCAAAGTGGGTGCCGCGTGTGCTCACTGTGGACCAAAAACAACAACGTGTTCATGATTCTGTGCAGTGTTTGGAGCTGTTCAAGCGCAATAAACCCGAATTTTTGCGTCGATATGTGACAATGGATGAAACATGGCTCCGTCACTACACTCCAGAGTCCAATAGGCAGTCGGCAGAGTGGAGAGCGAGTGAGGAACCGAATCCAAAGCGTGGAAAGACGCAACAGTCGGCTGGCAAGGTGATGGCGTCTGTATTTTGGATGCGCATGGTATAATATTCATTGACTATCTCCAGAAGGGACAGAC
This sequence comes from Atherix ibis, assembly GCA_958298945.1. Lineage (NCBI taxonomy): Eukaryota > Metazoa > Arthropoda > Insecta > Diptera > Athericidae > Atherix > Atherix ibis. The sequence goes on from OY282607.1 coordinate 85,544,958, forward strand.
GATCAACAGCGACTATTATATAGCGTTATTGGATCGTTTGAAGAAAGAAATCGCTAAGAAACGGCCTCATTTGAAGAAGAAAAAAGTGTTGTTTCACCAAGACAATGCACCGTGTCACAAGTCGATGAAAACGATGGTCAAACTCAATGAATTGGGCTACGAATTGCTTCCCCATCCACCGTATTCTCCAGATCTGGCCCCCAGAGACTTTTTCCTGTTTGCAGACCTCAAGAGAATGCTCGCTGGCAAGAAATTTAAGACCGATGATGAAGTGATTGCCGAAACTGAGGCCTATTTTGAGGCAAAACCGAAAGAGTACTATAAAAATGGTATCGAAAAGTTGGAAGATCGCTATAATCGCTGTATAGCCCTCGAAGGCAACTATGTTGAATAATAAAAATGAATTTTACAAAAAAAATATTTTTACTGTGTTACCTTATAAACTTTTCAGCCGAATGTTATTCTATAACATCTTAGATTTAGCAGCAATAAACGCTTGGGTTTTGTATAAAGACGTCACTTAAGTAAAAATCTCAAGAAAAGAATCTTGAAAAACGATTTTTATAATACAAAGTCAACGTACGTGCGGTGCAGCATTGCGCATACGGATTGGTTCTAATCGCTGACGCTTCAAAATGGTATAAGTAGATGCGTCGCAAAGAACGCAAGCAACACGCAAACAACGCGACGCATCAATTCAAAAATGCGCTCAGACACAGTTGCGGTAAAAATGACGTATCATTCCAAATTTTCTCACTTTTATAACGTCAAATCGGAATAGTCTCTCCCTCTTTTCGGACGTGTGCGTTGAAGTGCAATGTGTTAGAAGGTGCCATTCGGTCTGGTCTAGTAAACCGCAAAATAAAAATATACCAACTACCAATTAAAACTGCCATTTTTTTTCAATAGGGGTACAATTGACTATATTGGCAATTCTTCATTTGTTTTTATAACATATTTAGAATTGTAAATTTACCATTTGTTATAATATCTTCAAATTATTGTACAAAAGTTGTACTAAAGTAGTTTAAATCCATTATGAAAATGGTCGATCTGTAATAGTATGGATTTGTTTTGATAATCAAATGGAAAAGTTTGGTGTAAGAAATATCAATCTTGAAAAAAGTAACAAATAATATGTAAATCTGAACATGTTACAAGATTATCAAATTCGTAATAAAGGTCATTGAACGTAAAAAGATAAGAAAATGTGGAAAAATTTGGATTTTTTCCAAATATTTGGATAGTTTTCTTTTGTTTTTTTTTCTTTTCAAAAAATATAAATAGTCTAAACAATATTTTTGTATTTTAGATAATTTTAATATGTAATATACATTAAAAGTTTTTAAACAAGTTTATAACAGATCTTTAACTATTTAAAAATACCTACTTCATATTCAATGAGAAATAACTAAATTATTGACTAAAAATTTTATTCTTATAATAAATAATATAATACATGTAATAAATTAAAAAATAAAAATCCTATTATTTTTTTTATTACCCCACTTTAATAAAATTTAGAATCATAAGAAAAATTTTCAACTTATATATAAAATATTAATAAACATATATGGTGTAGTAAAAATAAATCCATTATTTTTGCATTAAAGTGAAGGTTTTATTTAGCATAGATAGAATAACTTGTTGCCATTTTGGAGGTAATTTCATAATAACTTTCTCTTAGAAACCCTCGTCCCTATTAGCAAAAAACTGGGACAGTCGATTTTCATAATCTTCTCTTGAGGCGAATTTTTCACCTGCAAAATCATTCGTCATAGACAGGAAGAGGTGGTAATTACTTGGTGCCAGGTCCGGACTATAAAGTGGATGCATAAGAACATCCCAACCAAGGTCCCGGAACTTCTGGCGAGTCACTATCGATGTATGCGGCCTGGCGTTGTCCTGATTGAATACAATTCCTCTCCTATTGGCCAAAGCTGGCCGCTTCTGGGCGATTGCTTCTTTCAGACGGTCCAATAGTTGACAGTATAGGTCCAAATTAAGAGTTCGGCCGTAGGGGAGCAGCTCATACTAGATGATTCCCTGCCAGTTCCACCAAACACACAGCAAAATCTTCCTGGCTGTCAATCCTGGCTTGACCACCGTTTCCGCCGGGTGACCGCGATATGACCACGACCGTTGTCGCTTGACGTTGTCGTTAGTGACCCACTTTTCATCACCAGTAACCATCCGCTTCAGAAATGGATCGATATTGTTGCGATTCAGCAGCGATTCGCAGATGGAAATTCGGTCCATGAGTTTTTTCATAACTCGTGTGGCACCCATACATTGAGCTTCTTTTTGTATCCAGCCTTATTCAAGGGGTTCCAAACGGTTTTTTGTGCAATGTTTAGCTCCTGGGCAATCGAAACAGTGCTTACGTGACGGTCGGACTCGACGATTTCCATTATTTTATCGACATTTTCGACAATTGGCCTTCCAGACCTGTTTTCGTCGTGGTGCATCTTTGACATGAAAATTACCGGAACGGAATCGACGAAACCAAAATTGCACATGATTGACTGTTACAGTGTCAGGACCATAAACACTATTCACATTTTCATCTGCCTGGCTTGCGTTTTCGCCTTTATCCAAGAAAAACTGTAAAATATGGCGTATTTTCTCTTTGTTGGTGTCCATCTTTGACGCGTGCTTAAAAAAATTGGCAAACTGTAAAATATGGCGTATTTTCTCTTTGTTGGTGTCCATCTTTGATGCGTGCCATCTATTGGCAAAATAATGAATTACTACACCTTATCAATATCAATACCAGTAAAATACTTACAACATTGATTATACGCATATAAATACACTGATGTTGTAAACTTTCTAAAAATCAGAAATTAATGCTAAATCAATTATAGCAAAAAATCATTATTATTTAACTTCATAAATAAATTTATGACAAAATAGTCATTGTCGGAGTAGTTTGACAATTACAACCCTATTATTTGACAGCTGTCGTAATATATATATTTTTTAATGTCATATTTATTTAGCTAAAAAATTTGCTATTATTTATTTATGGATTTTTTAACTAGAAAAATTTCTAAATTTTGGTATTGGAACAATTGGCTTTGATTTAAATAAAAAAAAACAACTTTCTTCAGTAATTAGTAAATTTTTGCTCAAAGTATTCAACGGTAAGCAAACGAAATTGCCGTATATTAGCATTTTGAAAACCTACTAGTTACTATAAAGATGCCATTGAATCATATATTGTCTTAAAAAAACCGGACCTACCATTGAATCATATATTGTCTCCAAAAAACCGGCCATTGAATCATATATTGTCTCAGAGCACTTTGAAAACCTACTAGTTACTATAAAGATGAGCAGAATCATATATTGTCTTAAAAAACCGGACCACAGGCCAAAGAACCTGACAAATTTTTACTGTATTGCTTGAAAAGTTCTTTAAAATCAGGTTAAAAAAAATTAGCATTTTTGAGATTTATTGATGTCAATGAGCTGAAGACAATTCCAGTTGAAGTCTTCCAGCATTGCTTCGAAGATTAAAAATAACAACTTCATCAATGTATAGCTACCTAATTTACTTTTCTGCTATATATCGTATTTTAATAAAAAAGTGTTGGCAAACCATATCCAGAAACCAAATGAGTTCTATTTGGTTATCTTGTCTAAATTATCTAAAAAACTGAATTTAAAAACTACAAAATTTAAAGGAAATGACATAATACAAAAAAAAAATTGTTTCTATAAAAAAATTTGAAGATATTCTTTAATAAATTAATAAAAATATTTTCTTTTAGTAAATTTTCAGTATCACATTTACATTTTTTCATCTTATTTATATTCTATTGAAAAAGTCATTGAACTACAGAAAATTTGAGTTCACACATGGTAAGAAAGTTTTCATTCGATTTATTACTTATCGTATTTGGAAAAAAAATAAAAAATGCTATGCTATTGGAAGAGGCTATTAGAGCATAAAAAAATCAAGTTATGTTAAATTAACCTAACAAAAATATTATCTTTTTTGAAAATAAAAACTAAGAAATTCCAAAGTTTTAATTACAAAAATACTTTAGATATTGCTATTTAGATAATACAAATATGCATTTAACATGTACTCTTCAATATACATTTAACATGTACTCTTCAAATTTATAAATTAAAATTTATTAAATACTATAAAAACTAGTTAATCTATTATATTATATATGATATAAGAGCAAAAAATATAAAAATTTTGAAATTACAGAAAATCATTAATCTTCAACATAGATCATATTTAATTTATGTACATACTTATAATAAGAATTCGATAAAAAATATTTTTTTTTATTTGTTTGGAAGTTTGTTAATTTTTTTATATAAATTTTTAAATTAAAGATTCTCAAATTAAAATTTTTTTGATAGAATATAAATAAATTTAAATTAATGCAGAAGTTTCTTAATACAAAAAAAAATTTAAAATTTTGGAAATCTCATTTGCATTTGTATTCATTTAATAAAAATATTATTGAAAAATTTTCTTATAAATACCAGGTGTATAAGCTTAAATTCGCTGTTTGGTCATAGATGGCGTGAGTGAGCATATTAAGCTATCATGGGTACGCCATACTGTTTTTTTATGAGTTTGACATCTGTCAGCATTAATCAGTGCACATTGTCAGCAATTTCCTACAACAACATTCATTTTTCCTTTGGCAATCATGTCTAGTTTTGTGCCAAAAAAAGAGCATGTGCGGGAAGCTCTGCTTTTCTGCTTCAATTTGAAGAAATCGGCTGTGGAATCGCATCGAATGCTTCTGGAGGCCTTAGGTGACAGGGCTTTATCGGAAATAACGCGCCGAGATTGGTTTCGTCTGTTCAAAGACGGCAATTTTGACTTGTGGGACAAAAAGCGTGAAAATCGGCCTAGGAAGGTTGAGGACCAGGCTCTTTTGGATGCAGACGATACCCAATCGCAAAAAATGCTCCCGGAGCAATTGGGTGTTACTCAACCAGCCAATTCTATGCGTCTGCGTGTGTTGGGGAAGATTTAAAAGATCGGAAAATGGGTGCCGCATGAATTGAACGAAAGGCAGATGGAGCGACGCCAAAACACATGCAAAATCTTGCTCGTCAGACAAAAAAGAAAGTCGTTCCTGTATCCGATTGTGATAGGCGATGAAAAGTGGATATATTTCGAGAATCCTAAACACAAGAAATCGTGGGTTGATCCCGGCCAATCGCTTCGATGCTGTGCGTTTGTTGGGATCAGCAGGGTATTGTCTACTATAAGATGATGAAACCTGTTGAAACTGTCAATGCGTACCGCTACCACCAACAACTGATCAAATTGCACCGTGCTATGCGTGAAAAAAGGACGGATTATCAACAAAGACATGACAAGTCCCATCGCACACCTCAAAAATGGTCCGAAAGTACTTGGAGACACTCAACTGGGAGTTGCTCCTCCACCCCGCTTATTCACCAGACCTGGACCCTTCCGAGTACCACCTGTTCTCGTCGATGGGCCACGCGCTCGCTGAGCAGTACTTCGATTCTTACGTCTGAAAATGGCTTGATTAGTGGTTTGCCTCGAAATAGAAGGAATTTTTTTGGCACGGTATCCACAAATTGCCCGAGAGATTGGAAAAAAGTATAGCTTTTGAATAAATTTGTTTTATTAGTAAAATATACAATATCTTCAAATTATACACACTTAAGTCTTATAAAAAATAAGTAATGCCATTAAAGTTACAATTTTACCAAAGTTACAACGAAAATAAATTTAAAAAAAAACTTCAAGAGTATTATTCGAATGAAGAAGCTTTATTTTCATGTAAACACCTAATACTGATTCTCATGGGTGGTGTGGATAAAGAGGATATTTAAAATTCTAAAATCTAAAATTAAAAAGGAAAAACTGAAAAAAGAAAATTGCTGACGAGGTATAATTACAATAGTTTTTCGATATTTTCTGAGGCATTATGGTTTGACTCATTGAAACTTTCAATTTGTCGAAAAACTTCTTTTCAACATGCTTCACAAAATATTGGTCAATTTTAATATGCTTAACAAAATATTAGTCTTTAAGATATAGTATAAATGTTCCATTAAGATTATTTTGTTTAGTACGTACCATATATCATCGTTAATCAGTCAGAACAGTCATTTACAACGGTCACTCTATCACCGAAAAATTTATTTAATTAAATAAACACAAGTTTTATATATAAATAATAAATTAAGGAGCTACTAATTAAAATAGAATTATTAATTATTATTATTCTGTTCATATTCTTGTGTTGATTTTTCTTCTGTCAATTGAAGAAATTAAATTGCCTTTTTTATCTCGTGCAGAGTTACTTGCAATAATCGTATCCATATGTATGTTAAGAGGAAAAGAAACCGCAAAAGATACTCTTGCACTTGACATCCTCGTTTCTTTGAACGCTATCTGTTTTTGCACATGGGTTTTGCACTGCATATGAGTATGTGCGCTGAGAACTGTTGTAGTTTACAAATGCTCTCATTGGATCTTTGAAAATATATTTTGTCGACCAAAAGCTCCGCATCAGTGGCGCTTACGTAGAATTTCACTGCATACATCACTTTTCTCTAATCTATACTCGTAGTTTGATATCTGTATATTATGTCTGCCTCTATATTATCTATGTTGATGCACAGTATGAATAGAAATAACAGAAAAAAACCTTACAAAGTCATTTAAATTCATTCTCATTGAAAACGTGTAAAAATATATTATACAATATATTATATAGAAAATATTTGAATTTATTTATATTCAAAATTCAATAAAGTTTTAAGTTCTCTTAGAGATGCTCAGAATTATCATAATAAGTCTATAAAAGGTTATGTTAACAGTTATCTCTAGAGTGGTTTCAGATTTTGAAAAAAAAAAGAAATAAACGAAATTCTTAACTATTTGTGTATCTACACGTAATTTAATGAAATCTCATCGAATCTTTTAGATCTGGTCTATAAAATTATATAAATCTGAATAACAAAATTATCAAAAGACAGTTGATCTTGAGATTTAGTGAAGCTTACAACGGAAACTTTGCTATCATGTTTCGGTCTTTAATAATATTCAGTGTATTCATAATATTATCAAACCACTGCTTGGCCAAAGTATGTAATAAATTTAAATTATTTTTTATATATCTTTAAAAAAAAAATTCTCTAATGTGAAAATAATTTTTAAAAAATTAATATTTTGTGATTTTATTTTATTAATACAATAATATTATTCAATATTATTTTATAAAACATAAAAAAAAAATATATTCAAAATTCGATATAAAACATATTTTTTTATGTTCAATGCATTTCATAATATCTGCATCAAAATTATTGAAATTAGTTTAGTTACAAAAAATAAGAAAATGTTTTTTAGTTAACTTTAAAAAGTGTTTTTACGCAAATGCATTATTCAAAAAGTTTAGGTAATTTCTAGTTCACTTAACAGGTTTTTTTTTCATAAAGGAAAATTATCAAAATGTAATTAAACGATTTGATATTAGAAAAAATTCTTTTATAAAAAATTTATGACCGAATTTTAAGGAAAATTCAATATTCTTTGTATTTTTATTATTTTCTGACTAGTAATTTTACCTTTTCTACGATTTTAGATAAAAAATTCTTATTTTTAATCAAATACTAGTCAAAAAAAAAAAATATTTGTACAAATATGTATAAAAAAAATTAATTATAAAAATGCTTTTTTATAGACAAAATATTTCGTAATTTTTTACAATAGAAAAACACTAAAAAAAAAGAATACTAATAATACTATTAATTATTAACAGAAGTGAGAAAAATTGAGAAATTATTAGAAAAATTTGTATACTTTCAAATGCTATCTTAATTATAGAGGAATATTCAATTTACGCTTTAGAAAAGTAATTTAAATAAAATAAATTTTAAATTAAGATTTTGATAATATTTTTAATTAATAATATTGATAAGGTTGCTGTGAGTTGTTTGGCAGAATTTAATGGTTTTTCATTAAATTTTGATGACTTTTTCGCATAAATTTCGAGCTAAATGTTAATTTTTAAATGCTGAAATTGTTAACAATAATTTTTACGTTATTTTAATAAAAAAAATTTAAATATTATATCTACAAGAAAAATTCCAATAACATCAAATCGCACGATCTTGGGAGTCAATTAACATTATCAAATCTCGAAATTCAGCTATTATAATGGCACCAAAGATGAAAATCTTTAACTTCAGTTTAAAAAAAAAAGTCGCTTAGGAATCGGTCATAGACCTCAGAATTGATCGCAATGGTTTCTTGTTTGTCGTTTTCAAAGAATTATGGCCCAATAACACGCTTAGTCCAAAACCTATATCAGATAGTTTCTTTTTATAGATACATCGACATGTCTTGAATTACAGGGGAGTTTTTAAAAAAGTTAATGGCAACTTTTCTTATTAGACTATCAACCAAGCGACAAATGAGACAACAAATCAGCATACAAAGTCTATTATTCCAGCGTTTAATCGGCAAATTTTTTATGCATTTAATTATTTATATTATAAAATTGTAAGTTTTAATCTTAATAAATATTATCTTAAATGATATTATATTTTGCGGACCACCTATGATAGTATTATATTTTTCGGACCACCTTAATTATAGACTTTATTAGGTTTAAAATTATTTTTTTTTCCTAAACAAAAATTAGTCTTAAAGCTATCAAGAGTTTTTAATGTAAAATTTAAAAATTGAAATTGTTTTGAAAAAAAATAATAATTAAAATTAATAAAATTATGAAGGATCATAAATCATATTTTCCTTTAAACTGAAGGTTCTATAAACTTCTTCAATTAGGTTAGTTTCTTAATTTTTACCACTACTTGATCAAATAGATTTTAAATAGATTTTGTACATATAATATTAAGAATGAAAAAAAATATTTATAAACATTTAAGTAAAGTAGTTCTTATGAATATGTCTTTTGGTAAAAATTACAGAAACATAGATGTGCTTTACTCTAACAAAAAAGAAGGAACACTATCTAAGTGAAACTTTTATTTTTAAAAGTATACAATAAACGTAAAAAATTATTTAATAAATAAATAGGAGAAAATAAACATATACACTTAAGAAAATTTTTAATAATTAACAATAATTTTTTTTGTTTAGGAGGTCGTGGACTCTCATCAATTACTTCAAAATTATACTCTTTACGATACTATTCCTGATGTTGTATGGTCAAAATGGTTGGATGAAGTGGAGGAGAATTCAAGGCATACCTACACTTTAAATACAACAGCCGTTTTTAACGATAAAGAAGCCGAAGGACTCTTTAATGATCGTAAACAGTTTTTAGGTGGCGATGATTTTGGTGAATGGGAATATCGTTCGGCTAATGGAAAACGAGGAATTGTCAATAAGAGAAATATTCAAAATCATATGAAACAAAATAAATTCTTCTTTGGAAATTGGGATTGTCCTTTTTGCAGTTAGTAGAATAAAAATATTTGCTTTATTTACCAATCGACAAGCTGGGCTAATAAAAACCATATTTTTAAAAAAAAAAATTTATTTTAAGAATGCGGAGTTCGTTCTAATACAAAGATTGTTAATGGCCAAGTCGCTAGAAAAAACGAATTTCCATGGATTGGATTGCTTAGATACCAGAAAAGATTCTTTTGTGGTTCCTCTTTGATTAGTAGTCGATTTGTAATGACAGCTGCTCATTGTATTTATGGAATAAACGTGAAAGATCTAACAGTGATTTTCCGGGTTTATAATCGATTAGCTCCTGTTAATCTACCAGCATTCGTTAGAAAGGTATTTTCCGTTCAAATTCTAATTGAAAAATATTTTTTATATTTATATAATTTATAGATTACAACTATATACCGTCTTAAAGAGTATAATCCCACTACTCTAAATAAGGATATAGCTATTTTACGAATGAAGACTGCAGTTAATTTAGGTCTTCCAAATTTGGGTACAGTCTGTCTACCAAGCCCTAAGCTAATAACTGCAAATACTTATGTAATATAATTAAATAATTATAGATTTATATACTTTATGAATATCTAAAATGTATTTATTTTATAGGGCGTAGCAGCTGGATGGGGTGCGTTATCCGAAGGTGGCAATAGTCCTGCACTTCTTCACAAGGTAGCTCTACAAATATTCTCATCGAGAAAGTGCAGAAAAACTCTTTACTCAAATGAAGAAATTACAAAATATATGATTTGTGCTGGTTATATTGGCGGTGGCAAGGATACATGTCAAGTAATTTATTTAATAATTGTATTATTTAAAAATAATAACATTAAACATAAAACATATATAAATAAATATGTCTTTTGTTATATTTAATAGGGCGACAGTGGTGGTCCATTAATGGTGCATGTAAATGGAAAATTAACCCAAATTGGTATGCTAATTAATTACTGAAAATTTATCGTTGTTATAATAATAGAAGAATCTAACAAAAAAATTTATACTTTTTCATATTTGTCAGGAATTACATCTTTTGGAAATGGATGTGCAAGACCTGGATATCCTGGTGTTTATACTAAAGTAAAACTTTTCTTAAGTTTTATTAACAGGATAATTCGAGGATCATGTACTTGTAAATAAGGTTGAATAATTCAATATAAATAAAGCAGTTGCATTGATATTGAGAAATTATATGAAATAATAAAATAGTACAGATGATAATTTAAATAAAAAAAATTTTACATTTCATTACAAATGTTTTTTTTCTTCTATAAATTCATTTAAGTTCTTAATAAAAAATATATTTAAATGCATACAGAGATGCTCAAATTATCTGAACGTCCTGGTGGAAAATTGTTTGCCTTCGTCCTCACCAGCCACTCTTAAAGTGTTTCCATATACGAGGGTCATTCAACAAGTACTTAGCCTACAAAAGAAAAACGAAAATTTTGGAAAGGTGGCAATTTATTTTTCCACATAATCTTCTTCAAGCTCGATACATTTGGCTCAGCGATGCTCTAACTTTTTTAACCTGTCCAAAAAATACATTTTCTCGACGGAAGCAAAATAGGCCTCCGTGGCGATGATGACCTCCTCATTCGACCCAAATCTATTCCCGGCGAGTGATTTTTTCAGGTTTGGAAACAAAAAGTAGTCACAGGGGGCTAAATCTGGAGAGTACGGTGGATGGGGCAGCAATTCGTAGCGCAATTCGACCAATTTGGCCATGCCGACGGCGGAGGTGTGAGCCGGTGCGTTGTCGTGGTGGAACAGCACTTTTTTCTTCGCAAAGCGGGGCCGCTTTTTCTTCAATTCGACGTCAAATAGGCCCAATAAGTCAGCATAGTAGCGCCCCGTGATTGTTTTACCCTTCTCGAGGTAATCGATGTGGATCACACCTTGTGAATCCCAGAAAACTGTGGCCATCACCTTTCCGGCCGATCGAACAGTCTTCGCCTTCTTCGGAGCACGTTCGCCGGGTGAAGTCCACTGTTTCGACTGTTCCTTGGTCTCTGGTGTGTACCAGTGAATTCATGTTTCGTCGACGGTCACGAAACGACGCAAGAACTCCGCTGGATTGCGCTGAAACAGCGCCAATCACGTCGCCGATGTGGTCTCACGGTTGTGCTTGTTTTCCGGTGCGAGCACCCATCGCGCCGACAGCTTTCTCATGCCCAGTTCTTCGTGTAGAATATGATGCACCGTTCCTACTGCGATGCCCACAGTCTCAGCTATCTCGTGAACCTTCAATCGATGGTCTGCCAACACGAGATCGTGGACTTTTTTAACGTTTTCCTCCGTAGCAGCCGTTTTCGGGGCACCTGGGCGTGGCTCATCAAAAACCGACGTGCGGCCACGAACAAACTCGTTGAACCAATTCTTGACGGTCGCCATCGAAGGAGAAGAGTCACCATACACAGCATCCCAGCGATCTTTGATTTCGCTGAGCGTTTTCCCTTCCAAAAACAAGAATCTAATCACCGAACGATATTGTTATTTTTCCATTTTTGTGCAACCAATCGACACGCTCGCTTTCAAAGGCTCTCAAAACAAAACTAATGAAGGGAATCGACTGAAATGAAGGGAATCGATAGTAGGCTACTAAAAAAATATACTGCACGATGGTAAATTTCTTTTGTGTCAGCAGTTCCATCGGGCGGTGAGGCTAGGTACTTGTTGAATGACCCTCGTATTATCCACCTATAGATTTATCACTGACATCACTATTGCTGTCCCAATTCCATCTGCATTTGTATTGTCATATTGTATCTTTGGTTAATAATGTAACCACCATTAATGTTAATACAAGGTTATCGATTTTATAATTTAAAAAGTATTTTTAAAAGTCCAATGATAGAGTTAGTTGTATAAGATATATTATAATAAGAAACAAAATTAATTGCGCGGACACATTCCGAATGTTGACTGTGGCATATGGTGAAGCTACCTTGGACCAAAGTAACGTTTATCGGTGGTACAAAATGTTCTCAGAGGGCCGAGAAGATGTGAACGACGAACAGCGTGTCGGGGCGTGCCAATGGCAGTTTTCTTCGATTGCAGGGGCGTGGTGAATCATGAGTTCTTGCCACAGGGTAGAACGGTCAATAAGGAATATTACCTGCAAGTTATGCACCATGATAACGCTCCTGCTCACGCATCGTTGCTTGTGCGCGAATTTTTGGCCGAAAACAACACACTAATAATACCGCAGCCACCGTATTGCCCAGATCTGGCCCCCTGTGACTTTTTCTTGTTCTCGAAACTGAAGAGCCCCATGAAAGGACGATGCTACGCTACGATTGAGGAGATAAAGACGACATCGAAGGAGAAGCTGAACAAGATCACAAAAAATGACATTTTGAAGTGCTTCGAAAATTGGAAAAAACATTGGCAAAAGTGTATAATATCTGGTGGGGATTACTTTGAAGGGGAAAAAATAAATATTCATGATTAAATAAATAATTTTTGAAAAAAACACAAAATTCGCGATACTTTTTGAACAGACATCGTATATTAAAGAAGAAACGTAAATAAATAAAAAATGTCTGTTCTCATTTAATTCGAGCAAAATTTTTTTTAAATTTCTTCTTCATCACTACTCCTGACCGTTTAATGAGGTGTGAGCGTTTTTTCAGTCGAACAATATCATCACTTTCTGAAGTCATTTCTTCGATGGATTTTTTTTTGTATCTTCTGCCTTCTTAAAAAATTCTATTATTTCAGTCTATTTGCTGACCCTTCAAATTTGTAATAAATCTTATTCCAGATCCTCTTTGAAGTTACGGAATCTTTTATTATATACAAGGGCCTTCAGTCAAGATAACAGGTGTATAAGTTTAAATTTCATAGAAAGCAAAAACAAATTTATTCAGATTACATTTTTTTCCCATCTCTCGGGCAATTTGTGGATACCACGCCAAAAAAATTCCTTCTCTTTCGAGGCAAACCACTTATAAAGCCAATTTCGGACGTCTTCGTTAGAATCGGAGTGCTGCTCAGCGAACGCGTGGCCCATCGACGAAAACCGGTGGTAGTCGGTAGGGCTCAGGTCTGGTGAATAAGCGGGATGGGGTAGCACCTCTCAGTTTAGTGTCTCCAAGTAGTTTCGGACCATTTTTGACGTGTGCGATGGTGCGTTGTCGTGGAGGATAATTAACTTGTCATGTCTTTGTTGATAATTTGATCAGTTGTTGGTGGTAGCGGTGTGCATTGACAGTTTCACCAGGTTTCAACATCTCATAGTAGACGATACCCTGCTGATCCCACCAAACGCACAGCATCGTCTTCCGTTCAAAGCGATATGGTCTTGGGGAAGATGCTGATGGTTGGCCGGAATCAACCCACGATTTCTTACGTTTAGGATTCTCAAAATATATCCACTTTTCATCACCTGTCACAATCCAATTCAGGAACGACTTTCTTTTTTGTCTGGCGAGCAAGATTTCGCATGTGTTTTGGCGTCGCTCCATCTGCCTATCGCTCAATTCATGCGGCACCCATTTTCTGATATTTTTAATTTTCCCCATGGCACGCAGACGCATGGAAATGGCTGGTTGAGTAACACCGAATTGCTCCGGGAGCATTTTTTGCGATTGGGCATCGTCTTCATCCAAAAGAGCCTTCAATTGATGGTCCTCAACCTTCGTAGGCCGATTTTCGCGCTTCTTGTCCCACAAGTCAAAATTCTCGTCTTTGAATAGACGAAACCAATCTTGGCACGTTGTTTCCGATAAAGCACTATCATCATAGACCTTCATAAGCATTCGATGCGATTCGGCAGCCGATTTCTTCAAATTGAAGCAGCAAAGCCGAGCTTCCCGTATATGCTCTTTTTCTGGCACAAAACTAGACATGATTACCAAAGGAAAAATGTATGTTGTTGTACGAAATTGCTGACAATTTGCACTGATTAATGTTGATAGATGTCAAAGTCATAAAAAAAAGTATGGCGTGCCCATGGTAGCTTAATACGTTCACTCACGCCATCTATGACCAAACAGCAAATTTAAGCTTATATCCCTTGTAAATTATTCAAAATCGTTTACTTAGATAAGCCCTTTATATAATATTTGTGCAGTAAAATTAGTAACTTTATAATTTTCATGAGCGCTTTTGTCTTGAAAGCGTTTTAATAAACAACTTCGAACGCCATTTCCACTTAATCCGCTTCAATAAATTCTTTTTCCACAAACAAATCTTAGACGTCCTCAATAGCCATGTCCACAAAGCCTTCCCCTCAGACCAATTTAGAAAGTTGTAATATTCCTCAAATCCTTAACTGCTGGAAGGGGGAGGGGATGGTATTTATTAAAGTAAGCTTTCTACTGAAGATGGCCATATGTTGGCATTATCGGTTGATTTTTCAGTTCGTTTACAGAAAACTTGTTATGTTTTTAATTAAACTCAAAAAAATCAGGAAGTTGGATCATAAAACATTTAATACTATTAAGAATTTACGAAAATATGTTACTTTCTTTGAAATTTTTTTTAAAAATTTTTTTTAAAAAAATTTTTTTGTAATGAATTTTAACTAAACAGGTTTTTTATTGAATTTTTATCCTCTCCCACAAGTTCTCGGTTGCCCTATAATTGGTTAAAAGGAAAGATCATTATCGCTTGCAAAAGGAATACTTCCAATATATTTTGTCCGCGGAGTGCCTGACTTGGGGCAGGTCAGGGAGAACAAGGCGTCTTCCACTTTTTTTCTTCTCCTTATCCTTTTATTAATTTTTTTATGATATTTTTCTGGAGCTATTTTGAACCTTAACTCTTCCACCTCTACAATCTTCCCAAAAGCTACATAGCTGAAACGTTCACAAAATCTTCATTTTTAATCCAAATTTTAATACCTTCCTCAATTCTTGCCAATACCCAAAAATATCATTCAGCATTTTTATGACATGTGCTGGTATAAGTTTAAAATGTATAAATTGCCAGAGGAGTTACTTGATAATTCCATCAATAAAAACACATATTATAAAATAATAAATATATTTTATAAATATCTTTGAAAAATAAATCCTTGAACGTGTAATTCCTCAGCATCAATTTGGATTAAGAGCTGAGCAATTCTACTATCCAGCAGTACCACCACGTAGTCGATTACACAGCGTGCTCACTAGAGCAAAAGGAATACTTCTTAGACGTATTTCGGAATACTTCTTAGACGTGTATAGAATTTTTTTTTTATGTTTAGATTAATGAGGTACAGCGAAATTTTTACCTCGCTAAAACCTAACCTGCACCTCTAACCTTGCTCGCGGAACGATAGTTCCCCGGCGGCACTCTTTGTAAATACTACTTCGCCGGGACGTAGTTATTTATTTGATGCTATTGCTGTCCCGATGTTATGACGCCTCGCGGCCTATTCTTCGTACGTTATGTGGAGATCCTTGATAATGGATTCCGCGTACTCTGCAATTCTGTTCCAAGCCGATTGGCTCTTCAGCATGCACTCCACTATATTTTCTCGACTGATGGAACGGTCCAGATTTCTCTCCAGCTCTGCCCGCGTCCCCCTCATAGATGGGGCACTGGAAGAACACGTGTTCTGCGTCTTTGATCACATCGCGGCAATAATGACAGTTTGGGGAGTCAGTTCTCTTGAATCTGTGCAAGTATGCCCGAAAGCATCCATGTCCAGTCAAGAGTTGGGTGATGTAATACCCGACTTCCCCGTGCAGGCGAGTGACCCATTTGGTAACATCTGGGATCAGCCGATGAGTCCACCGACCTTTCGTCGAGTTGCCCCATCTCTCTTGCCAGAGGCGAAGACTCTCGGGTCTCTCCTCTTAACAGAGGACCTTCGTGTGATACCGCTCGGTATGCAGACGCCACTCTCTGATCGCTGAGAGTCGCTGGACTGATGACATTGTCTTGCGATAGGTTGTTCGCTTTCGCGATTTCGCCCACACTGGTGCTCCGTATAGCAAGACGGAGGTAACCACAGTTGCCAGTAGTCGCCTTCGGATTTGCCTGGGGCCTCCGATATTGGGCATTATCCGCGAAAGTGCGCCCTGTACTACTGATGCCTTCCTGCTGACGCTCTTTGTAGTTGAGTCTGGCATCCAAGACCACTCCTAGATACCGGATGTAGGGTAGCGACCGGATGTCGTGGTCGTCTACTCTTATGGTGATGGTCTCTATTTTCTTCCGGCTACTCACAAGGAGTGCTTCAGTCTTATGTTTTGCCAAAGACAGGTCTGCCGATGTCATCCACTGTCTTATGCTCCGGATGGTGGTGGAAAATGCAGCCTCCAGTTGCTCCAGGTGTTTGGCTACAAGGACAACCGCTACGTCGTCCGCGAAAGCTACGAGTGTTGTGTTCGTCGGTAATTCCAGATAGAGTAGGCCGTCGTACATGACATTCCACAAAAGTGACCCAGGACAGAGCCCTGAGGTACCCCTCCTGTGACCCCATACTCTGCTGGTCCATCCTCGGTCTCTTAGTGCAGTAGTCGATCACTGAAGTATGATCTGACCATCCTCCGTAGGTAGTAGGGCACCCCCATGTTATCAAGAGCCTCCAAGATTCGATCCCAGCGGGCCGAGTTAAACGCATTCTTGATGTCCAGGGTGACAATGACGCTATAGAATGCTGAATTGCTGTGAAAGTTGCAGTGACTCCTACCGTCTGGTTATTTACACGTCCTAAAATCTTATCTCTCAGACCGATATTTACAGGTAACTGAAAATATTGAATATTCTAAAATTTATCCCATCTTTATCGGTGTTCTTCAAGGTTGCCTCCTAGCTTCAATCCTTTATAACATTTATACACATGATATGCCTTACTACAATAATATCCTAATCGAAATATATACTAACGTTAAACCCATCTTTACACATCATAAGAATGTTTCCATAGCCATTACTATCCTTCAGAACCACTTCCACTCCATAGAAACCTGGTTCAAAAGATAGAAAGTGGTGGTAAAGGAGCAAAAAATCTGCTCATAGTACTTTCATACAATGCTAAGATCAGATTCTTGATATACCTCTGATCGGCAGTTATATTCCACAAAAAACGAGCGAGTGTTACCTTGTACTAATATTCTATAGACGGTTAACCTAGAACCCTCACACGAAAACTAAAAGAAGTGATTTTAACGGACAATATAAACAATTACTAAGCCTACTAGACAGTAGATCAAAACTGACAACAAAAAGCAAATTATTACTATACAATATGGTACTGAAACCGATATGGACTTATGGACTCAAACTTCGAGGCTCAACTAAGCATACCAACTCCCTTCCAGTCCAAACGCTACAATCTCGAGTCCTTCGAAAAATTATCAACGTCCCTGTTTTTGTGCAAAACACGGTTATCCATAATGGTCTTAATGTTCCATTCGTTCGTAAGCTGTACATCTCCCGATATATTAAATTCCATTCGTGTCTATCCTACCATCCTAATTCTTTAGCAAGAGAACTGTTCAATCTCGCCCTTTCCTTATATGCTCATCCTTTACTAATTGTAAGTAGTTGTAGATATCAATAAAATAAAAAACTATACCGAACAACGAATTATCTTGCCAATCTTTTAAATCATATTAAATATATTGTATTTTATAAATAATGGAAAAGAGTCTCTTTCGTTTCACATATTTCCTTATTTTTAAATCATATCCTTACCAATTACAACTTCAAGTAGCTACTATTTCTGAAAAGTTTGAAAAACTCTCTATAAAGCTGTAGTATCGCAAGGTAGTATTCTCGGTCCACATAAATTACATACGTGCAGTGTTGTTCCTCTACGCGTAGACTTTAATTGTCTACGCTTTGCCGTAAACAATAGCGTAGACAATACAGATCATGGTAGACAATGTCGACAATGCCGTTGACTATGTCGAGTATGTCGACAATGGTTTTTTTAATGTCATGTCAATTTTGGTGTGCTCATTGATTTCACCAGCAACCATCCATCCATTCCCCATACTCACCATACCATGAGCAACACAATGACACTTCTACTTACACCCACATTCAATAGTCACTCACTCACAGTCTGACGCACAGATATAATGAAAATTATTATCATATAAGTTTTTTCTAACCGGAGCGCCAAAGTTAAAAGTTCGTTATGTATGTGTATGCGGTGCGGCACATATTCCACATAATATCACAGCTGTTTCCAGCAAAAGTCAGAATTTCGTTTAGAAAATGTAATAATTTCCGAATAATGTCAGCGCAACTTTAGCGACTCGTTATTAGTTGGGTAAATATCTTCAAGAAAACACTCAACAAGTCTACGGCCAGCATACGCGTATTAATCAGATACGGCCAGCATACGCGAAAAAGATTCCCGGAAGAAAAGCTCTGTCAACAACCTTGCTAGATAATGCATACCAAAAGTGTATTTCGTCAGCAAAAGAATCAATTAGCTTGGAATCCGTGCTTTTAATTGACGGTTGGAAGAATTGCTCTAGCAATACTAAAACGGTCGTGTCGATGATACATAATGCAAGTGGAGAACAGGCATTCCTAGAAGCGTGGAATTTAACAGGAGAATCTGAGACAGCAGAAAAATTGGCAGAAATTGTGTCAGAATCAGTAGACATTGCTAAAACATTGTATTCTACAAATATTTATGCAGTTGTATCCGATAATGCTAGTGCTATGGTTAAAATGGGGAAATTAACAAAGCACTTCGTTTGGCATAGTAATTGTAGTAGCCACACCGGAAACTTATTGGCCAAAGACGTTTTAGACAAAAAATTGACAGAAAACGTTACTACAATTTTAAAAGAGTTTAAGCAAGCTGATTTGGAAAAATTTATTATTGAGAAGGGAGGCAGCAGAATAAAACTTCCCTGTGATACCAGATGGTGCTCATATCGTGATTCGTACAAATCCTTGGTACAAAATTGGTCATATATGAAAATTATCGCTGCTGATTCTCAAATCAATAAAGTTAAACAAGTCGTTGTCAAATTACTTTTTGATGATGAATTTATTGAAACGGTGAAAAAAAATCTAAATCTTTTTGACCCTATATGTAACTTGATCAATAGGTGTCAGTCATCTGAATGTTCTGTGGCAGATGCAGTTGATCTTTGGCTGAATATAAGACTGCCTGTTAAATTTGAGCCTAAATTTTCTAAAACATTAAAATCAAGAATAGATATGGCACTCAATGAATATGCTCTAACTGCGTTTTATTTGCATCCACATTACGATAATAATAAACTGAGTAGCATACAAAATGATAAGATTAACAACTTTCTTTTTAAGCTCCTTGATGGAACTGGAATCGAAGACTGGGACAGTTTTAGAAATCGAACCACTTTCTTCAGAATGCTGTATGAAAAAAAAATTACAAAACCGCTTGTATTTTGGAATACGGCTGAGATGAAACATCCAAATTTGGTCAAACTTGCAATAAAGTTATTGCGTATACCTGCATCATCTGCCCAAATAGAGAGAGTATTTTCAAGCTGGGCAAACCTACATTCACCTATTCGGAATCGGCTAACATTTGAAAGGTCAAAAAAACTACTCCATCTTTATTATTAGGATTGCCGATGCAATTGGCACTGAAGATGAAGAAGATTATTAAGAATTTAAAAGATTGTTTTCAATGCATATTTAAAATAAATTTTTTATTTCTTTTTAAATGTTTGTTTCTCAGGTTTTTTGTGTTTTTTTTTTTCATCTTTTAATAATACACGAATTAGGGTTGGGTATACTTCTGGAAAAGATCGAGAATCTCATCGTAATTGATCATGATCTATCTCTATCTCACACTATTTGATTTGAAAATTAATAGCCTTAATTGTCTACGTGTAAACAAAAGGAGTAGACATTAAATCATTGTATACACCTATTGTCTACGCGTAAACAATGACGTTGTTTACGTGAGGTAGACTACACCGCACAACACTGCATACGTGTATATACCTATAACAAGACAGCGAATCCTAAAATTATAACATGTACTTTTGAATATAATCTGCATTTGATAACTGCGATATCTTAGTTTTTTCATAATAATTTTGAAGATAATTTTTTTCAATAATATTCTAAAAAATGCAGTTACGGAAATCATTTATTTCAGACTTACAAAAAAAAAAAAACAATAAAAAAAATTACAAACATATTTTATAGCTCTAATATATGATCAATATTAAGTTTATTGGCCCCAGCTTTTATTTTCTTCTTCTAGTAATTTCATAGAGCAAATACAATATATTAAGTAGCTGATTGAAAATGTTTAGGAAAGGAAATAGGTAAAAAAATGACTGTTGAGATTTTTTCTTTAATTAAGAAAAATTGAATTTATGATAGAATTTTGATTAAGGTAGTTTTTCTATTTTTAATTAACATATGCTATAAAGAATATTTTTGATAATATATGATAATATATTGTATAGTGTTGAATTTAAAATTTTTTTATTCGAGAAATAGACAGTAAGTTAAGAGCTCATTATACGAGGGCACACTTGTCTGACCTTTCAGAATTAATATACAACTATGTTTAAATATTCACAAATACAAGTTTATAAATATATAATAAAGTTTCTGTTAGTCTTATGGTGCATCTTCTTTCGATAAAAATAACTGCTTAAGAAATTAGCCATTCAAATCCTGAAAACATTTCTTTCAGCCAATTAAATCCAGAAAACATAAATTCGATTAAAAAATTTGAATAAATTCATCAGACAATTTTTACTCAATACAATATGCTATTCAAAATAATTTTTTTTTAAAATAAAAGATGTATTCAAATAAGTGAAGGCATATGTTGTATATTATTGTCAGCTATGTGATATATATCTTTACAATCCGAATTATCGCCATCTTAATAACAAAATGGCTCATACCTTTTCAATACGAATCGCAGCTATCTTCATTGCAAAGTGACTCGGACATTTTCAATGAAAACTGCAGCAATCTTCGTGGAAAAGTAGACTGCACTTTTTAATGAAAATCGCAGTGATATGCGTGCAAAACACAGCGGTCTTCATTGCAAATCAATCCACACTTTCAAAAGAGAATCGCAGCTACCTTCATGGCTAAGTGGACCGTGTTTTTAAATATGAATCGTAGCGACTTTCATAGCAAAGTAGACCACATCTTCTAAATGCAAATCGTAACGATTTTCATAACAAAAAAAGCTGCGATCTTCAATGCAAAGTGGACCACATCTTCTCAATACAAATTTCAGCTATCTTCATGGCAAACTAGACCGCGTTTTTCAATGGGAATCGTAGCGATCTTCATGACGAAATGGAACGAACTTTTCATTGAGAATGGCAGCAATTTTCCCGGTAAAGTGGACAGTACTTTTAATAGATAATCGCAATGAATCTTTAATGAAAAGTGGACTGCAGTTCACATAGAGTATCGCAGCTACCATCATAACAAATTGGCTCGCCCCAATTCAACGAGAATCGCAGCGTTCTTAAATGCAAAAATGCCCATAACTTTTGAATGCGAATCGCAGCGATCTTCATTCCAAATTAGACCGTACTTTTTAATGAAAATTGCAGCAATCTTCAATGCAAAGTGGACCGCAATTTTTAATGTGAATTGCAGCGATTTTCATAGCAAACTAGACCACACCTTGTCAATGCGAATCGCAGCGATCTTCATGGCGAAGTGGACCTCCATTTTCAATGCGAATTGCTGCGATCTTCATGGCGAAGTGGACCTCTATTTTCAATGCAAATTGCTGCGATCTTCAATGCAAAGTGGACCACATGTTCTCAATTCAAATCTCAGCTATTTTCATGGCAAACTAGACCGCGTTTTTCAATAGGAATCGTACCGATCTTCATGACGAAATGGACCGAACTTTTCATTGAGAATCCAGCAATTTTCCTGGCAAAGTGGACAGTCCTTTTTATAGCTAATCGCAGCTATCTTTAATGAAAAGTGGACTGCAATTTTCAAAAAGAATCGCAGCTACCTTCATAGCAAATTGGTTCGCCCCTATTCAACGAGAATCGCAGCGATTTTGAATGCAAAAATGCCCATAACTTTTGAATGCGAATCGCAGCGATCTTCATTCCAAATTAGACCGTACTTTTTAATGAAAATTGCAGCAATCTTCAATGCAAAGTGGACCGCAATTTTTAATACAAATTGCAGCGATTTTCATAGCAAAGTAGACCACACCTTGTCAATGCAAATCGGAGCGATCTTCATGACGAAGTGGACCTCCATTTTCAATGCGAATTGCTGCGATCTTCCATGCATAGCGAACCGCATCTTTTCAATATGAATTGCAGCGATCTTCATTCCAAATTAGACCGCATTTTTTAATAAGAATCGCAGCCACATTCATTGTAAAGTGGCTTGCACTTTTGAAGAAAATTGCAGCTATCTTCATAACGAAGTGGATCGTGCTTTTCAATGCGAATTGTAGCGATCTTCAATGCAAAGTATGGTAAAAAACGCTGTTCAATGTAAATTGTAGCGACCTTCATTGCAAATTGAATCGCACTTTTGAAAGGGAATCGTAGCTACCGTCATAGCAAAGTAGCTCACACCTTTTCAACAAGAATCGCAGCTATCTTCAATGCAAAGTGGACAGCACCTTTTTATGAGAATCACCAGCTATCTTCAAATTAGTATAATTCGTACCTTTACATTGTGACTCTGCTCATAGAAGTATATAATAAAACGGGTATTATTTATTAATAAATTTTTTATATGATTAATATTTATCATACGTAGATTTTATCGATGTATCTGTATATTTAAAATCTGTAGTTTTATGACAGCAGCGATTCACTTGAATTGAATTTTAGATGCATTAAGATTTATTTCTTAAAATTTTAACTAGTATGGCAAAACGTCAAAAGCAAGTGACTTTTTTGTTAGCTTTCTTTTGAAAAAAAAAAAATTATACAACATAATTTAACAAAGAAAATAATGTCTTCAAGACTAGAGAAAAAATACTTTTTTCAACTAAAATAACGGATTGAATTTTGTTTGTTTTAAAAATTGAAAGCACCTAAAATATATTATCGTAAATTTTATTTTTATTAACGTTTCGAAAAGTCTTCATAAAAGTTCAACTATCATATATGAATTGGATATTTATTCAGATTCCAAAGAATAAACACAAAAACTCTTCTAAAGAATTTATATAAATAAAATTCTATAATAAGAAATAATCATAGAATAATATTTTTAAAAGGTAAACTTATATAGAATTTTTTTAAAGAATAGTTTAATGGTGTATTAATTTGATTGAAAATAAGAGCAATACTTCAGTAATCCGATTCTTATGTCGCTTCCACATTTATGTATAGATGAATTTTGTAAAAAAAATTCACTAAATATTTACGTTCGCATTGAATAAAATTTGGGATTCTTTTTTCTTTTTGTTTATGTAGAAATTACAGAAACGTTCAAGAAAATTTGCTTTCATGCCAAGCTGAGAATAATACCAACTTAGTGTATTTTTCGTTCATTCCTTAATTATTTTCCCCTTTTTCAAAAGTATTTGGTTTTTTTGGAAATTAGAACAATTATGCTATATGCTTGTGTGTATGTGTATGTATATTTTATTAGAATACAGAAGAATTTTTTGAAAGTAAAAAACTAAACCGGTACAATTTTTCACGAGCGGATAAATTTAAATAAAATTTTACATATTTTTGGTATATGTTGAAGTTATGTAAATCTTAACTTTGGACTTTAGAAAAATTCTCTATACCTAAAGTTGAATGTCCCATCAAGTTATTATATGCTAATCATTCTATGTGATTAGAAATTCGATACTAGATCAAGAACTTAATTATTTATATAAATATGTAACGTAGACCTACTTTATGATAGTTTAGCTTCAGATACAGTTGAGATAACATCGGTGCATTCTTACAATATGATTCGTTTTATTGTAATATTCGGTGTGCTAGTGCATCTAATTGGAATTAATTTAGCAAAAGTGTGTAAAATTTAATCTTATATTAAAAGAATATGCCAATTATAAAATTTAGAAGAATTACTAAAAAATTGATTATTTTACATTAACGGAAAAATAATAATGTGTAATTTTATTTAAAACTGAATACAATGTACAAAATTTCTTAAATATTTGAAATTAAATCAAATAGAAAATTTTATCTAGAATATAATATTTGTATACGAGGTCTGTTCAAAAAGTATCGCGAATTTTGTGTTTTTTCAAAAATTTATTTATTTACTCATGAATATCTATTTTGTCCTCTTCAAAGAAATCCTCATCAGATATTTTACTTCCAAAAAATCATTTTTTGTGATCTTGTTCAGCTCCTCCTTCGATTCCGTTTTTATCTCCTCAATCGTAGCGTAGCGTCGTCCTTTCATGAGACTCTTCAGTTTCGGGAACAAGAAAAAGCCATAGGGGGCCAGATGTGTGGAATACGGTGGTTGCGGTATTATTAGTGTGTTGTTTTTGGCGAAAAATTGCAAAAGCCTATTTTGTTCTTCCATAAATCCGGGCGTATCTTGCAAATTGCTTCGCGCAACTTGCAGGTAATATTCCTTATTCACCGTTATATCCTGTGGCAAGAACACATGATGCACCACGCCCCTGCAATCGAAGAAAACTGTAAGTAAAACCTTCACATTCGACCGAACTTGGCGCTTTTTTCGGTCTGGGCTCGTGCGGCAGCTTCCATTGGGATGATTAAGCTTTGGTTTCCACGTCATAACCATAAACTCATGATTCGTCACCAGTTATGACCTTATGGGGAAAACTTGGGTTGTCGCGGACAGAGTCCAACAGCTCCTTAACAATGTTAATGCGATGCTGTTTTTGGTTGAAATTGAGCAAAAATCGAAGACGAGCCAAAACACGTGCAAGCAAAGCAGCTGTCAAAAATTAACTGAATATTCAAAATTGTCGAACTTGTCGGCATAAGTGAGAGACGTGAGTACCAACATAACGCCACAAAAAATCAAAAATCAAATATACGCAACCCGCGGAAATTCAAAATTCACGATACTTTTTGAACAGACCTCGTAATAATCTAATAAAAACTTTTATAAATTATATTATAAAATAAAATAAGTAAATTTCATAACATTTTTATGGGATAAATTTTTGTTTAAACATAAAAAAGATAAATTGATATTAAAATGGATAATATTCAAGTTTTTATTGAGAGTGCTTTACTTTTAAAATTCAATTAAAAGATTTGTATATAAGCTATAGTAAATATTTTTTTCGTTTTTAAATTAAAGAACATTTTAAACCGTTATTATTTAAAAGTAACATTATTTAAGTAGCTCCGTTTGCAGGACATGATTCGAGAGATGCAAATTTTAATAACTCTTCCTAATAAATCAGTCTGAATCTCACCGATGGCTTGAATGATGTTTGTCATTTCGTAATTTTTTTAATAAGATCTCTGAGACATGAGACTGATATTATTTTGTAACCATTTGGTGATTCTATATGTTACATTCCGGTTTTTCATATATTATAAAAAGCCACAAAATAGTTACATATTATCAAATACATAAAATTAAATTCAACGAAGTGAATTAACGAACCCCTGACATAGGCCATTGATTAGCGTATCCCCATAGAAAACGTCGAAGGAAGTTTAATCTGACGTGAAATAATGCGAAGTGGAAATTTCGTCTAAAATAAGTCCCTTGTTTCAACTGATGTGTCGAAAGTTGCATTGTCCTGTTGGAACCAAATATTTTCCAAGCGCATATCATGCAATTGAAACCAATTAAGGTAATGCCACCCGATCAAAATCTACACAAGAAACTCAGTTTTTTTTATGCAAAGGAAGCTATTGGAACTATTGTTGTTGACTTTTGTTACAAATCTGATAATTTTGCTTAATCACCTGGCATTCAGTCGAAAATTCGTTTTGTCGGTGAAGATGATTTCTCACAAAAGCCGGGATTTGGTGAGATTTCATAATTTTGACACACTATTGAATTGTGCAGTTTTCTATGATTATATAGTGGCTACAGCAAAACACAAACATAATGAAATTATGTTGTCAACTCATTAGACACGGCCTATTTCCTCGCAGATTACTTCCCTGCGTCTTCCTCTCTTTCACATTGTGCCTTGCCTTTGCCTATATTAGAGCATGTTAAATTGTCTATGGAAAAAAATCATTTTCAAACTTATACAATAGAAAGCTTCCTTACAGATCTTTATGTACACAATTCCACTGGTCCAGATGGTATGTCTCCCAAAGTTCTGAAGAGGTGTCTTCCACACTAATAAAACGACTGCATAAGCTTTTTTGCCTATCCTTTTTTTGAATAATTTTTTCGAATAGATAAAAAAAAAACATTTGTTCAACTAGGCCTTAAAAAATACAGTTCACGCCGCCCGCTAATTACCAATTCATTGCTTAAAGATCCCATCTTCGTAGGGTCATGGAGCATCCACACTATCAAAACCACTATCACCAAATGGCCTAATGGTCGTGCCGCTACAAAATGGCCTCCGGCCCCTATCGCAGAGATAGTACAATAAAAAACCAAACAAAAAAGTTAAGTCCAAAGTAATAGATTCATCTGATAAAGATTAATTTGTTGTTTCTTCCAGTGTTTTAAATGTCTTTATGTACGAAAACGAATTTGGAAAGCTTTCAATAAATTTAAACAGGAACTAATAATTAATAATTCAAGTTACTTCCTTAATTTTTTTAGTAATACTCGGTAATGGTATTATTTGTTTTTCTGGTCCCACAGAACAGGACGAGAAAAACTTCGCTAATAATAAGGAAACTGCTCAGTGACCGTCAATATAGTTTCCGTAGAAACAGATCCACTGGTGATTTGATGGCATATCTAGCCGAAAAGGGGAACCACACTATTCATTTCTCTGGGAAGTGTAGGATTATTCACTTGATATATATGTCATAAAGACATTATGACATGGTTTGATATAAGATCCTTAAAGTGCGTGCATATAGTATCGACGATTGCCTCCTCAAAAGAAAAGCCACATTTTTAACCGTTCAGTGCAAGTTTTTTTTGGATGGTCAAATCTGCAGTCCACCAAATAAATGCTGGTGTTTCCCAAGGTTCGGTTCTATCTCTGACCGTTTTTCTATTTTTCATAAATGATCTTTCATCTGTAACTTCTAATCCAATCGACTATTCCGCTGATACAGTACTATCAGTTTTTCATACTCGTTTCCTGATTCACGTTATTGCTTTTCAACCATAGACATGGAACGGCAATATATGTTAAAGTCATTAAATTCCGATATATATGGTTTATTATTATGTGGTGCTTGAAGAACAGAGGGGAATTTAATACTTCCAAAACACGGAGCTGTCTTCTGTCTCTAAAAGGAAATGAAAATTTTCAGCCATTATCCGTTAATGTCAATTGCATAACTGAAACCGAAAAACTTTCCATTCTTGGTATATGCGTTAATGACAACTTCCGTTAAATTGAGCACATATTTAATATTACCAAAAAAACTGCAAAGTGTTCAGGTTTCCGTGGGCGATGCAAGACATTTTTCACTTCATCTGATCTAGCCAATATATACAAGGCATATATTTACTTCAAGCTGAAATATAATTTCCATGGCGCTTTTAAAACGTGATTGCACAAAGTGCACCGACATCTCACCCTTAATTCCTTCTTAAACTCACCACACCAAAACTTTATAACGATATTCAAAATTTTTTTAAGCACTATTACTTTATAAAAAAAGAAACGTAATAGGCCATCAAAGATTGACCGTACCTATTAATAATTCGTTAAAATAAAAATAAATAAATAATGTTGTCTATGGTTTTTTATTGAAGTCATCAGTTTATGTTGATTGGAAAATGGAAAATTTTATTTTATTTGACAAAAAAAGAAGAACAATTTATTATGAGAAGAACAGCAAGTAAATATAAAAAAATTTGTGGACAAGCATATTTTATACTTTCTAATACTAAGTCCAAATTGGTTTCAAAGATAAGGAGAGTAACGTTTTGTTCACTTCTTGGTTGTTGTTTTTTTTTGTATTGAAAATATAAGTAACTGAGTATCGTTAAGGGTGGTAGAATGATTTATTTGCTTAAAAATTAAATATATTATAATTTGTAAAACTTAAACACCAAAAGTTTTTTTTTTCAAAAAGTGATTTTTATTTTCAGAATGTAACTGAACTTGAATTTTCTGATGAAATTCCAACTTTTGAAAATGATACGTTCGCTATACCACGATATAACTCTAATTGGGATGATATCTTAGATGATTTAGAAGAAGAATCAATGCGAATATCATATACAAATAATTCATCCGTATGTGGTTATGATGGTGATTGCGAAACTGAAGCAGATTATAAAGAAATATTAGGTGGTGATGATTTTGGAATTTGGGATTATCGTACAGACACTGATAAAAGGGGAACCATCACTAAAGAAAATGTTGAACGGTTTATGGAGAAACAGAATAATTATGATGATCGGCTAATTTGCCGAAAATGCAGTAAGTTTCAAATAAAAAAAAAACTTTTTTCGAGTTTTCCAAAAATATTTACTGATTATTCCATACTTAAAGAATGTGGACTACGATTCAAGAGGAGAGTAGTGAATGGATCTTTAGCAAAACGAAATGAATTTCCATGGATGGTACTATTCAGAGTCAATGGTCAATTTTATTGTGGGGGTTCTTTAATTAGTAGCCGGCATGTTTTAACGGCTGCTCACTGTGTTTTTGGTGTGGCAGCAAGACGTATGTCAGTAGTAATACGGCTCATCAATCGTATTCAGCCTGGACGAAATAGCATTATTAGAAGAGTAAACTATTGTCTAATATTCATTAGCTAGTCAAAAAAATGTCGACAATTTATTTTTAATTCATTTTCTTTTAGATAAAAATGGTTTTTAGACATAGACGGTATAACCCATCTAACTTGAATAGAGATATTGCAATTTTACAAATGAGTAAATCTGTTCGGTTAGGTGGACCCGTTCTACGCACAGTTTGCTTGCCAAAGCGAAGCCTTCGTATGGGAAATCGCATAGTAAGACATACTTCGAGTAAAATGAATAAATATAAATGAATTCTTATCAATAAATTTTATTACGCAAAGGCTATAGCTACAGGATGGGGACGGTTATCTGAAACTGGAATTGCTCCAAAACGTCTGCGTAAAGTAGTCGTGCGTACTTTTACCACAAGGCGATGCCAAAGGCAAACTAATTACGGAAGTCAAATTACAAGATTTATGATATGTGCCGGATACATACGTGGAGGAAAGGATACTTGTAGTGTAAATATAAAAAATTATTTTAATTCATCAATGTACGAGTATTGTTAAAAGTAATTTGATTTCAATTTTTTTTTTATCGTAGGGAGATAGTGGTGGACCTTTACACATATTTTCTAATGGACAACTAGTACAAATAGGTATGTTGAATGATTATAATTTGAAGAAAAAATAAAATAAAATTCTTCTTAAAAATTTATTTAAAGGTATTACATCTTGGGGAAATGGATGTGCAAGGCCCAATTATCCTGGTGTATATACAAAAGTTAAATACTTTTTACGTTTTATTCGACGTCTAACAAGAAACGCATGCAAATGTAGGAGATAATGAGTATAAATTATTCAACATATACATATACAAAAAATATATACGAGATAAAAATGAATAAAATAATTTTTTTTAATTATACCGATTGAATATAAAATTCCAACAAAAAATTCAATAAGATGGAATTTGTTTTTATCTTTAGTTTTATTTTTCACCTTCCTTTTTTAATTTTTTAATTTTTTTTTTAAAAGTGTATATTTTAAATTAAATCCCAATTACCATAAATAAATCCGAATCCTAACAAGCTTTTAATTAAATTAGCTAAGAGTGCTGATATAGTGGACGCTTAAAGCGAAGCAGAGTGGAGCCGAGAGCGAAGCTGGGATCAATGCGATAAAACTCGCTTCAGACGAAGTCTCTCGGAAAAGATACCGAGCGGAGCGGAGAGCAGAGCAGATTCAATGCGAGAAAACAGTTTCGAAGAGTTTTGTCGCGCCGATTCGCATTGTTGAATTACTTTCTATGCTGTTCATGTCAGTTCGTTGAACTCTTTTCGTATTTTGATTTAAACTATGAACACAGACATTTTTTTAATATTTATAATTCACGTGCGCTACAGGATTTATGAATATCCTCATAATGAAATGCTATTCAGGAGCGATAAAGAGAGATATGTCAGTGGACTTTTTCTCTTAAATAGTTGTTAATTGTAATTATTTGGGAAAACCGAGTGAGGCAGACCATTCCACATTCGGATTGAATGGTTAATAAAACTTCTGTTCGGACGAACGATACATCCGAAAAGAGGATTCATGGTAAACTGATGTGCAATTTTGGCAAATAAATCATTCTACCACTATCCTCCCCCTTGTTTTCCACACTTCCCCACCAAACCTAGATTGGAAACCGTGGTTGGGACCAAAGTTGAAAGTGACAGCTTCTCTTGACAGGTTTAAGAAGGCTAGAACTGATCCGTCCACATATAGAAAATTTTTTCCTTGACCAGTTGGACGGATTAAAAGATCATCGACTGTTGTTCACTGATGCCGCCGCTGACACCGATATTCCATCTTTTTCGGTCGTCGAACTTTTTGACTGCAGCACCCACGCACTATGTTGTGGAATCTTCCCTTATAGGGCAGCTCCATATTACGGGGAGCTGTGGGCCATCAAAACGGCAATTCAAATTGCGACCAATATTCCCAGCCAACAATGAGTTATTATTTTTAGCGACAGCCTTGCCGCCCTTAAAGCCATTTGTGGCCCATCGAGTGACCCAGTACTTAGCGCAATTCGTCATAGCCTACTTAGCAATAAGAGTGTCGAGTTGCAATGGGTGCCAGGACATG
Source organism: Atherix ibis (assembly GCA_958298945.1). Taxonomy (NCBI): domain Eukaryota; kingdom Metazoa; phylum Arthropoda; class Insecta; order Diptera; family Athericidae; genus Atherix; species Atherix ibis. The sequence continues at coordinate 85,576,224 of OY282607.1, forward strand.
TGGGAATTGTGGGTAATGAAAGTGTTGACAAGTTGGCTGGAGAAACACTCCGTCGATCAGTGATTACAGTCATTCCCAATCTGCCTCGCCTACTAACAGAATGGCACCTAACACCATTAGCCATCCGCACACACGATGACTGGACCATTAGCGACACTTTTTTGTCGACTCATTGGATAACCACTAATAAACTAATGTATTCAACATCCATACCGAAATTCTGGGCGCGGAAGCTCCTCAGAATCCGGATTGGACATACTGATCTTACTCATAACTTCCTTTTTGGCAACACCAATCGTCCCTTCTGTCAATCCTGTGGCACCCATTTTATTATCACTCATATTCTACAGGAATGCCACATAACCAAGAACTACTTTGCGAGCAGGATTTCTCCCATTATGGAGCTCCTCGATATAACAACTCCATTCCCTAGTCCCCTATTTAAACTTCTGCAACATACTAATCTGCTCCACAAAATATAACAAAATTCTGAACTTTCTATACTACTAACCACAGACCGGTCTCTCTCAGATGATTTCCCACACGTACTACGAAGTCGCCAAATGGCCTCACGGTCGTGGCGCTATGAAGTGGCCCCTGGCACTTGTCTAATGGACCTTATACAAACAATCATTCTACCACTATTGACGATATTCGATTAGTTATACGAGGTCTGCTCAAAAAGTATCGCGAATTTTGAATTTCCGCGTGTTACGTATATTGGATTTTCGATTTTTTGTGCTGTTATGTTGGTACTCATGGCTCTCACTTATGCCGACAAGTTCGGCCATTTTAAGTGTTCAGTTAATTTTTGACAGCTGCTTTGCTTGCACGTATTTTGGTTCGTCTTCGATTTTTGCCTATTCCAAAAAATGGATCAAAGAATCTTTATCAAATTTTGTGTGAAAAACAAAATTAATTGCGCGGACGCATTTCGAATATTGACTGTGGCATATGGTAAAGTTACCTTGGACCGAAGCAATGTTTATCGGTGGTAAAAAATTTTCTCAGAGGGCCGAGACGATGTGAACAACGAAAAGCGTGTCGGACGCCCAAGCACGTCAACAACAGAAAAAAACATTGATGAAGTGAAGAAAATAGTATTGTTCAATCATGAGATCACCATTAGAGAAGTTGCTGAGAACTTAAAAATATCGATTGGCTCGAGCCATTCGATTTTTACCAATGATATGTCGTGAGACGGGTCGCCGCGAAATTCGTACCAAAATTGCTCAATTTCGACCAAAAACAGCATCGCATTAACATGACTAAGAACCTGTTGGACTCTGTCCTTGCCGACCCAAATTTGCTCCAGAGGGTCATAACTGATAGTTATGACCTGGAAACCAAAGCTCTATCATCCCAATTGAAGCTGCCGCACAAGCCAACACCGAAAAAAGCGCGCCAAGTTCGGTCGAATGTGAAGCTTTTACTTACAGTTTTCTTCCATTGTAGGGGCGTAGTGTATCATGAGTTCTTACCACAGGGTAGAACGGTAAATAAGGAATATTACCTGCAAGTTATGCGCAAGCTGCGAGAAGCAATCCGCCAGAAACGCCCGGATTTATTGAAGAACAAAAATTGGCGTTTGCACCATGATAATGCCTCTGCTCACGCATCGTTGCTTGTGCGCAAATTTTTGGGCTTAAACAACACACTAATAATGCCGTAGCCACCATATTCCCCAGATCTGGCCCCCTGTGACTTTTTCTTTTTCCCGAAACTGAAGAGCCTCATGAAGGGACGACGCTACGCTACGATTGAGGAGATAAAGACGGCATCGAAGGAGGAGGTGAACAAGATAAAAAAAAATGATTTTCTGAAGTGCTTCGATGATTGAAAAAAACGTTGGCATAAGTGGGGAATATCTGGTGGGATTTCTTTGAAGGGGACAAAAAAGATATTCATGAAAAAATAAATAATTTTTGAAAAAACACAAAATTCGCGATACTTTTTGAACATACCTCGTATTATAAATACAAAAAAAAAATACAACAACAGAAAACCGAACAAAACTTTACTCTCCGATCTTCAAAACCAATTTGGACTTACTACTAGAGAATATAAAATATACTTGTTCACAAACGGTTCTTTTGTTGCATATCATGTATTTTGTTGCCCAAGATCGAAAAGCTTTTGAAAGGACATCATTTTGGTACTGTCGATAATATCCAAAGAAGTTTAACTAAGGAGCTGAATGCGATCCCAGTTGAAGCGTTCCAGTACTACTATGGAGTGGCTATTCAAGCGAACTACTTAAAAAGGAATTGCATAGATCAAGTGCGTGTGACTTCTTTATTTGCCCCTGAAACAAAAGACCCTTGAAACAACGTCATTTTGGTATTGTCAATAGCACCCAATGGAGTTTAATCGGAGAGTTGAAGACAATCCCAGTAGAAGCATTGTTTTCACTTTTATTCAGAAAAGTGAAAACAATGCTTCCGCCAAAGTGAAGGGAAGTACTTTGTAAGTTTACAAATGACTGACTTGGAACCTGCACATGAAACTAAGAAGAAGTGAACTTATCGGATGAAACAACAACTACGACTTGTTAGACAAAATGTCAAACCGGATGGACTTGAAATTTGAGGTTCATGCGAATCCTCCAATGAAATTTGGTATTTGGCTGTCTTAGCCATCCAATTCCCGTAAAATCCAAACCTTAATATATCGAATATTTTTAAAAATTGTAATTGGGGCCTTTTGTATAAATTTATTGCTACTTTAATTTTCGGTTATAAAAAATTCTTTTCACATCTATTCTGCCATTCTAATCTTTTACGCAAGAAAAAAACTCTTCAGTTTTTCCTCTTCAATTAAACAACTATGATTGTTAAAAATCATAAATAAAATTATTCCATGTTTATGGAAAAATGGGTATTTTCCCCAAATCCCTTGTATTTTTATTGAGAAAATATCATCATCATCATCTTTTAGTGCTACAGCCCGGGACGGGCCTTGACCTCCTTTAAAATCTGTCTCCAACGGTGCCTATCTTGTTCTGCTGATTTCCAATTTCGTACTCCAATAATTCTTAGGTCTTGTTCAACACTATCTAGCCATTTTTGTCTAGGACATCCTCTATATCTTGTATTTGTTGGTATTGCATTAAAAATAGATTTTTAAGCTCTTTCCTGTGGCATTCTGCTAACATAACCAGCCCATTTTATTCGCATACTTTTTATGAATCGACTTATGTCCTCTCCATCGATTAACTCTAAAAGTTCTGCATTTGATATTATGGTATAAATTACGTTTACGTCTAATCTTGGGCCATAGATTTTTCTTAATATTTTACTCTCAAATATCTTCAACTTATTTATATCAGCTTGTGTCATCGTCCAAATTTCCCATTCGTATGTTACCACTGCTCTTATTAGTGTCTTGTATATTTTTCATTTTACAGGTTCTTGTTAGCAGCTTCAATTTAAATAAATGTTTGTAAGCATAAAAACATCTATTACCAGCTTGAATTCTGGTTTGTATACTGCTGTGCAATATCGTTTTGGTTATTCACCTGTATACCCAAATAGCTGAAACAGCTGACGCTTTCTATAATATATTCTCCAATTTTCACTTGTTGCAAGTTTCTTCTAGCATTTGATCTTGATAATTTTAAATATTTTGCCTTCGTTTCTTCTAAATCTCGGAAACTTCTAGCTACTATTGCCACATTATCTGCGTATGCTCCTATTTGTGTCACTCTGTTTAAAATATTACCACTTCTGTGTAGATGTTTGATTGTGTAGTGCAAAGCTAGATTAAAAATTTTAGCTGACCTGTTTTACACCTGCCGTTATTTCGAAAGATGTTTTAATATCAATCTTATTAATTTACTACGGATACCAATCACATCAAAAATTTTTGCTATTTCGCTTCTTTTTATGCTATCATGTGTAGATCCAGATTGAATTCGTATGCTTTTTCCATACTTTATTTTAACCAAAAAGCTTGATCAATAGTCGATCGTCCTGGTCTGAATCCGCACTGATAATCTGATAATATATATTCAGCATATGAGGGTCATTCAACAAGCACTTAGCCTACAAAAGAAAAACGAAAATTTTGGAAAGGTGGCAATTTATTTTTCCACATAATCTCCTTCAAGCTCGATACACTTGGCCCAGCGATGCTCTAACTTTTTTAACCCGTCCAAAAAATACATTTTCTCGAGGGAAGCAAAATAGGCCTCCGTGGCGACGATTTTCTCGAGGGAAGCAAATCTATTCCCGGCGAGTGATTTTTTTAGGTTTGGAAAAAAAAATGTAGTCACAGGGGGCCAAATCTGGAGAGTACGGTGGATGGGGCAGCAATTCGTAGCGCAATTCGACCAATTTGGCCATGGCGACGGCGGAGGTGTGAGCCGGCGCGTTGTCGTGGTGGAACAGCACTTTTTTCTTCGCAAAGCGGGGCCGCTTTTTCTTCAATTCGACGTCCAATCGGCCCAATAAGTCAGCATAGTAGCGCCCCGTGATTGTTTTACCCTTCTCGAGGTAATCGATGTGGATCACTTCTTGTGAATCCTAGAAAACGGTGGCCATCACCTTTCCGGACGATCGAACAGTCTTCGCCTTCTTTGGAGCACGTTCGCCGGGTGAAGTCCACTGTTTCGACTGTTCTTTGGTCTCTGGTGTGTACCAGTGAATCCATGTTTCGTCGATGGTCACGAAACGACGCAAGAACTCCGCTGGATTGCGCTGACATAGCGCCAAACACGTCGCCGATGTGGTCTCACGGTTGCGCTTGTTTTCCGGTGTGAGCAAACGCGGCACGCATCGCGCCGACAGCTTTCTCATGCCCAGTTCTTCGTGTAGAATATGATGCACCGTTCTTACTGCGATGCCCACAGTCTCAGCTATCTCGTGAACCTTCAATCGACGGTCTGCCAACACGAGATCGTGGACTTTTTTAACGTTTTCCTCTGTAGCAGCCGTTTTCGGAGCACCTGGGCGTGGCTCATCAAAAACCGACGTGCGGCCACGAACAAACTCGTTGAACCAATTCTTGACGGTCGCCATCGAAGGAGAAGAGTCACCATACACAGCATCCAAGCGATCTTTGATTTTGCTGCCCGTTTTTCCTTCCAAAAACAAGAATCTAATCACCGAACGATATTGTTCTTTTTCCATTTTTGTGCAAACGACCGACACCCTCGCTTTCAAAGGGTCTCCAAACAAAACTAATGAGGGGAATCGACTGAAACTTTGACAGTAGGCTACTAAAAGAATGTACTGCATGATGGTAAATTTCTTTTGTGACAGCAGTTCCATCAGACGGTGAGGCTAAGTACTTGTTGAATGACCGTCGTATGGTTCTAACCTTTCTGAGATAATGCTTGCAAGTATTTTATATGGCATATTTAGCAACGTTATTCCCCGGTAGTTCTCAAAATTTAGTTTGTCACCTTTCTTATGTTTGGGAATAATAAGTCCCAAATTCCAATTTTCAGGCATTTTTTCCTCCTTCCATATTTCGCAAATAAGATGATTAAGTCTATTGTAAAAATAATCACTTGTATTTTTTACGAACTCCGCACGTATTGAATCTTGTCCTGGAGCTTTATTTGTATTTAAATTTTTAATAGCATTTATCATTTCATCGTATGATGACTGTAAAAATTCATTTAAGTGTATACCTAATTCTCTTTTTACACGATAGATACGTGCAAAAAAAATTCGTGTAAAAAAAGATATTGGCTAATTGGAAGAATAGTAGATTGGTTCCAGATCTAAAAAAGATGTCATATTAGGCGGTTGTATTAACGATGTAGTATTAGGCGGAAGAAAACAAAATTGAACATTTGGGTGCTCCAAGACCAGATGGCCAGGTGCATTGTCTAGAATTAAAAGAACTTTAAATTCTAGACATTTTGCATTCATGTAGCGTCTAAATTCTGGAATGAAGTATTTCTGAAACCATTCTGTGAAGATTGCACTGGTCACCCAGGCTTTTTTGTTTGCTGTCCAGTGAATTGGCAATTTATTGGTATCCACGCCATTCATCGAGCGTGGTCTTAAGGCGCGATTTACTAGCAGTGGCTTTAACATACGTTCTCTTGAAGCATTGGAACAAAACAACAATGTTGCACGGTCCTTTGCTACTTTAAAACCACCGGCAGTTTTCTGCGATTTTGAAACATGAGTTCTCCTAGGCATTCTTTTTCAAAAAAGGCCACTTTCATCTATATTCCAAACTTGATCTGGGGTATATCCTTCATCTTCAATAATTTTTCTAAGTTTTTGAGGAAATTATTTGGCAGCTAATTCATCTGCAGACGTAGTTTCTCCCATAATTTTTATATTATAGAGAGCATGTCGTTTAAGAAAACTTGTCATCCAACCTGTACTTGCAGAAAATTCAGGTTGTTTTTACTGAGATGAAGTGCCTGGCTCAACTTCTTTAATACGTTTATAGATTCTTAATGCTGTTTGCTTAATAGTAATTCCATCTATTGATATTCTTTTTTATGATTTATCTTCAATCCACATTACCAAAGCTTTTTCCATATTCTCTTTGACAACATCTCTTTTGATGTGAAAATTATTTAAAACTTACCTGTTATTGAGTTAATAAATCTATACGAGCACTCACTTTTTTTACTTATAACTTTTTAAATATCCACATCAACTAAACCTCTTTCCTTTTTAACTCTCAAAACCAAAACTAAATTGCGTAAAAAATTCGGGGAATCCCACTCATATAATCGACATAATCTAACTGAATTGTGAAAAAATATTTGTGAGCAGTGAGAATAAAAACATTAGAAAAATTCTCGGAAAAATTCATAAAAAATTTCATAGAATATTGAAAATTGCGTTAAAACAAAACAATTCGTGTAAAAAGAGAATTTTTTTTTCGTTTTAACTCGTGTTAAATCAAAAATAAATTCGTGCAAAAAGAGAATTCGGTGTATAAAAAATATACTTACTGCAAATTAAATATTTAAAAAAATCTGCTTAAAAGCGACATAAAAATACAATATTCAAAAAATTTATGATAATTCTATCCAGACAATTTTAAAGTGTATTCGTTTAGAACATAGGTAGGTAGGTAGACTGTTAAACAAAAATGTAGCTTCGATGTTTGATAGTGTTAGAACTATTTAAACTTTATAGTCCTAGCAAATATTTTCTGTTTTCTAAAAAAGAATTTAAACCCATTTAAATTTATATACGAAATATTTGGGGAAAAAATTGATTTTCCCCTTACATACTCTTATATAGGCCTATTTTACCAATATGCTTTGTTAATTTTATGATTCAGTATTTAAGAACACTTTCTTTAGAGAAAAACTTTATATCATGTTCAATTCATACTCGATGTATTCAAGGAGGACTCTGACCTTATCAGTGCTACACGGTTATTCCTCAAAATAACAAACATAACATACAGTATTCGATTCTTTTTTCATGAAGATTTGTATCAAAATATTCAGAAATAAAAATTTATCTGAGTTTGAATAAAATACAACATCACAAATGAAATATTCCAATTAAAATCCGGCAATTTTTATTTGTATTAGTTTTTTTTTCGACAAATTTATTGAATTTATTTATAATTTAAAATACGTTTCATTATCGCCGTAACTTAATAGTTTTCCTTATGAATTCTTCTAATGATATTTTTTATGTTGATGATAGTAAAAAATTCAAAAATTTTACAAAAAGATTTAGTTTCTTTTTTTAAAGAACTAAACGATCAGAAAAATAACAAGAGATGATAAAGAGAATATTCGGAAAAGATTTTATTCGAAATTGTAAATAGGTAGACCTTTTTGCCTTTTAGAAATTTTGGAACAATAAATACATTTTCGAAAGTATTTCCTTACCATCTTCATTATTATAAATAGACGTCTTGGATAATATAACTGATAGTTAAATACGATATCTAGAATAGTTAACATACAACATAGCCAGTATGAATACGGATCGATTTTTGAAAATATTTTTTTCATTGCTAATCCTAATCAAAGTTTGTTCAGCAAAAGTGCGTATAAATAATAATCTTTTGATATAGCTTTTTTTTTTAAATTTAATTATATTAAATTATTAATAAAAATGTTGTGAATTTTTAATACTTATTTTATAGAAGAATATTATTATAAATAAAAATCATAGTTTTAATCAAAATAATAAATCAAAAAAAGTTTTTAGTAAATAATCATTTACACAGAAAATAAAAAAATTTGAACGAATGTATTCGATCTCCAATGTGATAAGATAGTTACGACTTTTAGTGATCGTTTTTGTGAAATAATATATAATTAAAATGGAAATTAATTATAAAAAAAAAACAATTTTTAAATACCATATTTAACTGAATTTGTTAAAAATATTTCTACTTCGAAGAAATTCTATTTAAAATTATGGTTAAATTGATTAAATATTTTTCTTTTGGGCCATGCATATTATTTACTAAAAATTTGATATTTTTCGAAAATATTCATTTAATAATATTAATTATATATAATAGTAATAATAATTGTTTACTTTATGTTTAATGGTAGAGTTTCTGAGAGTATTCCTTCTAAAGGGTTTTCGAATAAGAGTAATATGATTTTTTTTTTTAAAACTTACTAATTGTTAAGGAAATTCAAATGTTTTTTATTTTATGTAAAGTACAATCGATACAATTAAGTTCTGAATAAAATGTCATTCAAATAGCCTCCACGACTTCTTTTGCAAGAACGAATTCGATGAACCCAATTTTCGAGCACTTTTTCCACTAAATCAAGTCGTATGTCATGAATAGCACGTTAAATATTGACTTTTAAAGCTTGAAGAGAGTCTGGTTTATTGCTAAAGACCAATGACTTCAAATAACCCCACAAGAAATAGTCTAATGGCGTTAAATCACAACTTCTTGGAGGCCATTCAATGTCACAATTTCTTGAAATAATCGAATCTCCAAACTTTTCTCGTAATAATTCGGTTGTTACACGTGCTGTGTGGCACATAGCCCCGTCTTGTTGGAACCAGATGTTATCAAGATCAACTTCTTCCAATTTCGGCCATAAAAAGTTGGTTATCATCGATCTATACTGCTCTCCACTGACATTAACGGTGTTACCAGCTTCATTTCGAAAGAAGTACGGACCGATAATTCCACCAGACAAAAACCACACCAAACTGTCAATTTAGGTGAATGTAATAAGTGTTCATGAATAATTTGTGGATTTTCTTCGCACCAGAATCGACAATTTTGTTTATTTACCACACCACTCAGATGAAAGTAAGCCTCATCGGAGAAGATTATTTTCTTTAAAAAAATCGTTATCGTTTTCAAGCTGTTCCAAGACAAAATCAGCAAATTCACGATGTTTACGGTGGTTCAATGGCTTCAGTTCTTGAGTGATAACAATTTTGTACGGATGCAAGCCGAAATCCTTTCTCAAAATCCTCCAGGTTGTGGTTTGAGACAGTCCCAATTCCAACGTCTTGGAATCGACAAATTGCGGTCTTCAGCAACACTTGTCTGAACGGCAGCAATATTTTCATTACTTCGACCGGTTCTTTGTCTTACTGGCACTTGAACATTATGTAAAAAAAATGTACGCTCGAAATTTTTAACAATTCGACGAATAGCGAGCACAGTTGGACGATTTATTACGACCATGAAATGGCAAAAGCGCACGAAAAGTTGCAATTGGAGAACGATTATATTGATAATAAAATTGAATGATTTGTAAAAGTTGTTCTTGCGTATATCTCTCTATGATAAAATTGTAAACATTACTGAATACAATGAAATGACTGATCATGACATATTGTAAATGGCCGAAACGTCACTTTAAAATCATATCACTCTTATTGGAAAACCCTATATAATAGTTTATACAGGGTAGCGCAAAATGAACGTTATGGTTTGAATTCCTTATAACATTTTTATTTAAACGATAATTACTATTTTTATTTTTTACAAATATAGTAAATTAATGGGGAATATTTTTGCTTTAATTATGAAAAATGATATGGTGACCACTTTCTGGTTTGCTCAATCGTGATTTTTTGTTTATTTTCAATTATTAAGTGGGTATAATTGTTGCTGATCATCTCCTTAGCCCATATTTTGCAGTTTTGCTTATTTACGCAGCCGTTTACTTGTAAAATGAACTTCATCAATCATTTTTAAATTGTGAATAAAATCTGAATTTTATTCTGCTTTCTGGCGTAAATAATTTGGCATTATCAAACCGGTTTCTAATAGTCAGTCTACTTCAATTCTTCCAAAAGCTAATTTTTATATCGAAACATGCGTAATATACCCAAAATTATGTCGAATGTTTCCTTGTTGATATTTCTGGAATTTCCAGCATACTCTCTCGTATACGTCTAATATTTTTATTTGTGTACACCGTAAGTCATCTACCGATACCAGGAAGGTTCCTTACTGTTCCTTGTTGTTGAAAATTCGTAACCACACGGTTTGTTGTTGGCTCCATATTAAAGTATCGATGATATGCAAGCTGACTTAAAACAATGGACCGTTGGTTTTCAAAAAATTAGTAAGTTGTTCGAATGCGTAATGTTCCATTTAAAATTCCTCTTACAAAAAAGTAATTAAAATAAAAAAATTATAAGAAATTTGAACCAAAACTTTGATTTTTCGGCACCCTGTATACCATTAATGAAATATTTATAATTCAATAATTTTTAGGTGCACCTTTCACGATTAACTAATGGAAATTACATATTGTCCAGAAGTCATGCTCAGAATACTTTCAATTGGAATGGTTGGTTAAATGCATTAAAACAGGAATCAATAAGAGAACATCGAAGGAACCATTCTGTAATGTTTAATGAAACATTTGCACATATGCATTCGGCGGAAGATTATAAAAAAATTTTAGGAGGCGATAATTTTGGAATATGGAGATTTCGTACCTATACTGGAGAACAAGGAATTGTTACAAAAAAAAATATTCAAAAGCACAAACGGAAATATAATCTTTTATCGAAAAACAAAGCATGTATAGATTGTAGTTAGTATAAACATTTTGAAATTTTTATATATACAGTATGGCCATGCGTTGGTTTTTTTTTTTTTTTTAAACTGAAAGAAAACACATATCAAAGATTTTTACTGAACATAAAATTTAAATCTATGAGAATTATGATAAAAAAAGAACAATGCCATTCATGTGACCATATGACTTAGTGTGCATCTCTGCATCCGAACGTCTAAATTTTCAACGACTTATCCCAATACAAGTGAATGAATGGCCTCAATTTCTTGTCGAACTTTGTTCGTTAGGTCTTGAATTATTTTCGGTTAATTGACATTTACTTTTCCTTTCAAATATAGGGTGGTCCATCTAGCGGTTGCATTTTGAACCACTATTTATTTGACGTACTTGAGTGTTAAATGTCATCACGAAGTGACAGATTGTTAGTTGAAAAGTCTGAATTTTACGAAATGGTAATCCATACGCTTGAAGAAAACTGGGAAATATTGAGAACTTACTTCCAAAGTGGTGAGTCTTCAACCCAAACTGTGAGAAATTTAAAAAAAAATGAGCAGAGATGGCATGACATCACGTCAACTTGGACAAATTCGTGAAGCGAGTTCGCGAAACTAGTTTGTTGTTTGCCAAAGCAACTCGTTCCCGCTCTAAGAAAGTGCGTACGACCGAGAATATTGCCGCCGTTGCTGAAAATGTCCGTGATCATCCATCAACATCAACTCGTCACCGTTCTCAGGAATTAAATATTTCTCGCACTTTTCTGTTGAGAGTTTTGCAAAAAGACTGGTATGAAAGCTTACAAAGTTCAATTAGTCCAACAGCTAAAGCCGCATGACCATCCAATGCGTTTTCGGTTTGCCCAACGGGCTAAAAATCAATTGCCCGAAGATGAGCATTTTTACCGAAAAATCATATTTTCGGATGAGGCCTATTTCCACCTCGCTGGGTTTGTCAACAAACAAAATTGTCGAATCTGGGGCTTAGAAAATCCATACGTCACCATAGAAAAGCCGATGCATCCACAACGAGTTACGGTTTTGTGCGGATTTTTGACTGGAGGCATCATTGGCCCGTTTTTCTTCTAAAACGATGAAGGAGCCGCCGTTACGGTCCATTGTGAGCGCTATCGTGGCATGCTCAACGAATTTTTGTTTCCAAAAGTTGAAGAGAATGGCATAGACGACATTTGGTTTCAACAGGATGGGGCGACTTGCCACACAGCCAACGTAACAATCCAACTTTTGGGCACTGCTTTCGAAAACCGAATAATCAGCCGAAATTCTGATGTCAATTGACCGCCTCGGAGCTGTGATTTGACCCCGTTGGATTATTTTCTGTGGGGAGCCGTTAAGGATAAATGTTACGCAAGCCATCCAGAGACAATTGAGGCCTTGAAACATGAAATCAAAGTTGCTATTAAAGAGATACAGGCCCAGACAATCGAAAATGTACTGAAAAATTGGGTCGAGCGAATGGAGTACTGTAAGGCCAACCGTGGCAGTCATTTAAATGATGTTGTGTTTTATTCTGAAATTTCAAGGTTCAATCTTTCTAATAAAACCGGAAATTTGAAAAAATATGCACTAGTTTTTTAAAATTTACTTTTTAAAATTCAACTTTTAAATTTGCATTACATTTATTATATATTCTTACAAAATTTCATCATTAACCGGGAATCCGGTCTAGACCTGTTAAATCCGGTTTAGACCGCCGCGACAACTGGGAATCCGGTCTAGACCTACTAAATGAAAGAACTTTAGACGTTCCAGATTGCCAATTTATACTCCGAGAATATTTTTAACGTCCTGGATAATACCATTGATCCAACAAAGGCAGCAGGGCCCACCTTGTCTTCTGGAACCATAAATAGAACCGCTGACAGAATCTTCTTCATCCAAACCGATTATGTGTCTAGTCTACCATATCCTATTAAGCTTAATTTTATCCACAAGCAGGAGGTCATGGTAACACTCTAATATCTCGTCATTAAATAGGCTGTGGAGTCTTCCATACTCATGTATGTGATGGAAAAAAATCGTCAATTGATCTTGACGACCACCAATTCACATCAACGTTTCGTAAGATTAATCGATCACCGAATTTAGTGCGCAACAATCTAGATGTTTTTACAAGTTGAGTGGTTTATAACGCCGTCTTGTTGAAACCAAAAATTTCTTTCAATTTTGGCCACGTTAAAAGATCTTTAAGACATCGCGATTTGTTCAGATTTTACTGTAATAGCAAAAATCATTTTCGAAAAAAAACGGTTGTTAAGGTATGGAAGAAATTAGAGAAGAATTCTTTCAGTGTTAGAAAAGATGGAAAGGTATTAAAATTTTGGTAAAAATTAAAATTTCCTGAATGTAAAGTTCTACAGGAATATGGTCAATGCCGATCATACTAAGATAGCACATGGTTCAGCTAGGCTTCCCCATAGCTTTATGGGAAGATTGCCGAAATTTTTTGCTGAGATGTGCTCGCAAAACTACCATGAGCAGGAAAAATCATGTCGGAACTTATAGGCAATAATGGAGACACCTGAAAATATTGAGTTCTCCATGGGAGGGGAAGAAGAAAAAAACGAAAAAAAATGAAGAAAACTAACGAAAAATTATTTTAAAAAAAACTTAAGAAAAGTTAATCAGGCTAAAAGAGGAAGTAATAGAATTTGAGAGAGAAGATATAAAAATTCAGAAAAAGAAAATAGCAAGAAAAAATATGTTTTAAGAAATAAAAAAAAAACTATTTAAAAAAATAGTCTATCCCCAATTTTGTCCTATCCCCAATGTTGTCCCTTTGCACTGCGTGGCCAAAATATATCTCTTCTAGCCCATCTTAACACAGTGCTGTTGTTGGACTGGTACCTGCCTAGGAGTGGAGGTTGAGGGGGGAGGAGGGATGTATAGGAACCTTAAAAAAATATCTGATTAGTTAAATTTCATTATAAACATTTTTTTAAATATATTTTAAGATAACTTTTATAAAAATCGGCAATATCTAAACTTTGATTTCTTTAACAATTTAATTTATTACAAAAAAAAAATAACACACTGAGCAGAATTTGATCTATTTTATCAGTCAGAATGGATCCTGATTTTATCAGTTACAACTCTTTGCAAAGGGGACTTTCTTTGACTGTTCCGCCCAGAAGCTCAACACGGAATTCATCTCATCTATGTCGTACGGTTGGCTTTGCCGTTGATTCGAGGAAGCGGCTACTGGCAGTAGTGCTACCCGAGATAACAAATTGGAAGAAGATTCCATACAAGGGCTTGCATAACACAGTCCAATAATTTCACCGGCACAGATCAGTAACTTTTTTTCCTAATTCACACTTGAAATTTTTTCTAGCGCACCGGGTTCGATAATCGTTTTTGTTAACTTCTTAACTTAGCCGTTGATGTGAAAATGTGCTTCGTCGCTAAAGATGGTTTTCGACGAAAAATTTTTAAGACTTTTAAGCATTCAAAATAACGAAAGTTTTACGCTGTAAAATTGTACAACTTTCACTTGACAGGAATAATACGATATGTGTAATTTGATAGATATTTTCAAAGTTCAAAAAAAAAAAGAAACCAACAGAAGGCCCACCTTCTCTCTATATGTACGGTCAATTATTTTCAGCATGTGGACAACGATACAAAAATAAAATTGTGGGTGGCGAACTGGCAAATCGAAATGAATTTCCATTTATGGTACTACTAAGATATTATAATCAATTTTTATGCGGAGGTTCTCTTATAACCGATCGACATGTTCTAACTGCTGCTCATTGTACTGAAGGAAGAACTGCGGCTAGCTTTACTGCGGTATTTCGAATTTTAATTAGAACTGAACCAATTGAATGGCCAATTTTCTTCAGAAATGTATATTATACCATGTGATACAAAATTATTTTATCTAATTAAATAATATCCTTTTTTAATATCAATTAACAGATAGATAAAATTTACGAACATGTCATGTATAATTCCGAAACTGTTGACAGAGATATAGCTCTGTTACAATTAAGGACATCGATTTCGCTAGCAAATATAAATACTGTTTGTCTGCCAAATGCGAATATAGTAATAGATAATCGTTGGGTAAATACCATAATTAAATGGAAAATAAATTTTTATCTATCCTTGCTATATTGATTATTGAAGGGACTTGCAACTGGGTGGGGAACTTTGTCTGCTGGTGGAATTACGCCGTTGCAGTTACATAAAGTAGCTCTTCAGCTCTTAGGTACTCAAAAGTGCATAGAAACAAGTAATTACGGTGAATCAATTACATCTAATATGATATGTGCTGGATTTATAGCTGGTGGCAAGGATACGTGTCAAGTACGTATTAAAATAAATTAAAATCAATAAGCAATAATGCATTTGTTTAACTAAATGAAAATTTATAAAATACATTTGGTTCCGATAGAGCATTGATTTCAAATTATTTTTAGGGAGACAGTGGAGGTCCTTTAATGCTATACAATAATGGGTTGCTCACACAAGTTGGTAGGTTCCGTATTCTTCAAAAATTATTTTTCTTTACTTATTATGATAACAAAAATTCAAAATATTTATATCCAAAAAAAAATTTTAATAATATTTTAAAGGAATCACATCTTGGGGAACAGGATGTGCTCAAGCGGGTTATCCTGGTGTGTATACAAAACTTCCATTCTTTTCGAATTTCATCTCTTCCGTTACTGTGGGTTCATGTAAATGTAAGCCATAATCTGTAAGAGAATTTAATTGGATAAATATCAATAAATAAAATAATATTAAACATTTAATGATTGAGTGATATTTTTTTTTGTCTTCATAGCGAATATATAAAATGATATAAATCCTTTTTGAAACCCTACAAAGTTATCTCTTAGTTTTATTTGCCTGATAAATTCTTGGTATGCCATCACAGTCATTTTGCTGACCCACTATAACCAGAACTTCGAAAAAAAGAAACTAGCTGCTCAGTGGTTTTAGCACATGTATTTTTATTATTATTTTTTTTTAAAATAAATATTCCTATGATGGTCCTGGCGGTAGTGTTGACAATTTGGTCGTTACCTAAAATTTAAATAGGTGGCGCACAAATCAGCAGGGCTGATGCATGGGGTTTTTGGACATTAGCTGTCTTCAATTGGGAAAATTTTGCTACTCACAAGTACTTGGGAGTAGATGTCCAAAGGAATGGAAAATTTACTGACAGAAGTAAAATATATAACCTCAAAATAGTCAATAACAATACTGAGTTTATTTAGTTTGTCAACGTGAAGTGATGTGAATGTGTTTCGTACAACCTTTGAATTTGATAAATATTACATAATGACTAAAAATTGGACCTTTAACGAGGGTAAAGCATTAATAAATTATTATGCCAACCGAAAAGAGGAATATTTCAAAACGAGAAATAAAAAAACATTTTTGGGAAAACATATTGACAGATTTAAGGGCGTTAAATTTTCTGGTATGTAATAATAGAAATTTAATTTTATTGTCCACAAGTACATATAACCAGATTACTTTTATTTAAAGGAGACTCCAACAATACCGCAAATTGTAGAAGTGAAATGGCGTAGTCTCTAACGGGCCTTCAAAAATTCATCTGAATCGTCATCATCAAATGTGTTAGTGCAAAAACATTCATCTGAATCGTCATCATCAAATGTGTCTTAAGTACCACAAGCTGAAACGAAAACCAAGCACTTCCATAACAACCTGTAAAGCAGTCAGTTAATAAATGTGAAACTATTTTTTATGTAAAAACATAATCCAGTAATACTTTATTCCATTTATTTTTGCTTTTGCTGCGCGAATAAAATAAACATAAACAATAAAAACAAAAATATGACATTGCGACATAACCAACGAACCCGCTAAGCCATCTATTTTCATTTTGGGAACTAAAATCGCCCTACCGTAAATTGTATGCGTAACTACTTTTGCAAGAGTAGCTGCGATTAGCTTGAAGTAATTGAGAGTAGCAAAATTTTCCCAATGGAAGACTGCTTTTTGTGGTGCCTCTATCAACTCTATCTGAAACCAGTCGTAGGATCGTGCCGTATGCACAAACAAATGACGTCATAGACGACGTGATACGATAGTGCTTACGAAACAGCACGTATGAGCAGGTATCTGGTTTCGGAATGAAGTTGGTTTGAGGAATTCTCCGTTAAATCGTCAAGAAGAGAGTTTTGTGTAAACAAACGAGCGCTATTAATGACTTTATTAATTACCAAAAAAGAGTATAGAAAAGTGATAAAACGTCTAAAGAAACCATAATAGAAGTGACGTTGAATTTATCAAGCATTTTCCAAGAGAAATTATTCCATTCCGAAAAATGGAATCGCTTAAAAATAAATCGACCCCGTAAAGATTTTCGAAGTAATTGCAATAGAAAACATGGCTAACAGAAAGCAGTGAAAATGGTTCTTATTCTTTTTGATTCGTATGCTCAAAGTGTACTAGGTATATAAGCTTAAATCCGCTGTTTTTTAGTCCAAAAAAACATTTTTTTTTTTCATAGAAAGCAAAAACAAATTTATACAAAATAATTACCCTCGCTAGCTACACATTTTTTCCATCTTTCGGGAAAATTTTGAATACCACGCCAAAAAAAAACCTTCTCTTTCGAGGCAAACCACTCATCAAGCCATTTTCGGATGTCTTCATAAGAATCGAAGTGCTGCCCAGCTAGCGCGTGGCCCATCGTCGAAAACAGGTGGTAGTCGGAAGGGCCCAGGTCTGGTAAATAAGCGGGGTGGGGTAGCACCTTCCAGTTAAGTATCTCCAAGTAGTTTCGGATCATTTTTGACGTGTGCGATGGTGCGTTGTCGTGGAGGAAAATCAGCTTGTCATGTCTTTGTTGATAATCCGTCCTTTTTTCACGCAGAGTACGGTGCAATTTGATCAGTTGTTGGTGGTAGCGGTACGCATTGATAGTTTCATCTGATACTACCAAACACACAGCATCGTCTTCCGTCCGAAGCGATTTGGTCTTGGGGAAGATGTTGATGGTAGACCGGAATCAACCCACGATTTCTTGCGTTTAGGATTCTCGAATCATATCCACTTTTCATCACCTATGACAATCCGATGCAGGAACGTGTTTTGGCGTCGCTCCATCTGTCTATCGTTCAATTCATGCGGCATCCATTTCCCAATCTTTTCAACCTTCGCCATGGCACGCAGATGCATGGAAATGGCTGGTTGAGTAACACCAATTGCTCCGCGAGCGTTTGTTTGCGATTGGGTATCGTCTTCGTCCAAAAGATTTTCACGCTTCTTGTCCCACAAGTCAAAATTTCCGTCTTTGAACCGACGAAACTAATCTTGGTACGTTGTTTCAGATAAAGCACTGTCACCATAGGCCTACATAGGCATTCGATGCGATTCGGCAGCCGATTTCTTCAAATTTAAGCAGAAAAGCAGAGATTCCCGCATATGCTCTTTTTCTGGCACAAAACTAGACATGATTACTAAAGGAAAAATGTATGTTGTTGTACAAAATTGCTGACAATGTTGACAGATGTTAAACTCATAAAAAAAAGTATGGCGTGCCCATGGTAGCTTAATATGCTCACTCACGCCATCTATGACCAAACAGCTGATTTAAGCTTATACTCCTGGTACAAATCAAATATGTGTGAATATTTATCAAAAATAGAATTAAATATTTTCAACAAAACACTTCTAAAAGCTGTTATCATTCAATTACGCATTCGAATACATTGATTTTCAATTTTCAAAGCCTTATTTGCAATTGCATTGCTATCAATTGGAATCCGCTTTTGAGTTGTGTCTTCTCATACCGCTTTTTCCATTTAAGTTATGTCTTCTCATATTCGTACAAGATCCAGCTGCTAAATATTTTCTAATAAAGAAAACAAGATCATTACAAGATCATTTTTTGTTATTGTACTTATTATGGCGTCATTCATGGAATAAAATTTACTCATTTTCTTAAAACTTTTTACAGATATCTACAGCTACACATTGTAACAAGCAGATTCTATAATAGTAATAATTAATATGAATGGTTGTGAGGAGTAAGCATCCATTGACGCTTCTCCTGGTAGCGTGTGCTTATTTTAATCAATTAAACGCCCAATGATAATATTTTAATAAATCACGCGACTAATGACGCTTAAGTCCTCGATGGGTGTTTCTAGGAAAGGAAATGGGGGATAGTTGTTGAACAAGAGGATTAGTATGATTGGAGACATGAGAATGGAACTTTTTAAAATGAGACGTAGCTACATCAAAAACAAATGGGACTTCAAGATTACGATGCATAATATTTTTGCGAATATGAAAGGCAGTATCGACAATTGTAGGTAGTTTTTGATTGAATTCGACGGGAATTGGAAGGCTTAGAGGAGCCAAAGAGTTCTAGTTTGTAAGCTCATATTGGTGTCAGTATCGCAGAGTATAAAGCAATTTGTTGCCTATAGTCAGTTTAGAAGGTTTGTCTAGAAGTTGAAGTAGTTGTAGGTGTCGTCATTCTTGTCTTCTAAGTCTTGTATTAGGGTTCTATGTCAAGAGCTTGTTTAGGTTCAGTCCTAGATAGCGAACTTCGGTGTGTTGTGGTATGGTACTTCAATTAAGGTATATGGGAGGATATGGTTCACGGCGGAGAGCAAAAGTCACGTGGGGGTAGATTTACGTTCATTAACTTTTACTCTCCATCTGGTAAACCAGCTCTGGAAAGTTTGGATTTGGGTTTGGAGAATATTAGGGACTTTCGCTAAGTGCAAGGTAGGCCGTATCGTTAACGTATGTAACAAAGAAGGTATTGGGACAGGTTGGGATGTCACATGTGTAAATGTTGTAAAGAATGGGTCCAAGTAATTAACCCAGTGGAACACCAGCCATTATCGGAGAGATATTAGAGAGTTCGTTGTGTTGGTTTGCTTGTAAGAGTCGGTCGGATAGTAATAATTTTAGGACTAGGAAGTAGGTAGAAGTAAGAATCCTTTTGAGATTGTAGAGTAAGCCCGAATGCTAAGCTCTATCAAAAGCAAGCTTAACTTATATAAATAAACACACCAGGACAGTACGGTTTTGTTTCTAAAGCACGTAGACGTTATAAAAAATTTAATTTTTCTTCCAAAATATAAAACCGTTGCTTTTGATATGATTTTTTTAAAATTTTGTTTGGCATTAAATTATAAAAATTATAATTATGTATTAGTAACCAGTAAATATGAGGTTCTAAAAAATTTCCAATTGAAAAAAACCATTCTGCTGCTAAAAATTTACTGCGCTGAATCACATGAATAGAAAATTTCATTAAACAGACAAAATGGGGAATCCCCATTTTTAGATTTGAATAATGGACGTTAGAATAGAGCGGAATTCAAAAAATAACTAGAAATATATGCGCCAGTATAAACAAGCGAACGGAATTTAAAAAATGTGTGCAGAAATTTTGTTTGTTTCTAAAGCCATCTTATTTTAAAAATCGGGGGATAGGCGTTATATATTTGTTCTTTATATAAATAGATACACTTTTTAAAACATCATGATTTTTGCTTCATGACTTATCTGATAGCCCAATATCCTATGTAAGATCTCAAAGGTGTATTTTAGGGGACACAAAATGTAGGGCTCTATCGAAACTTCAGATTATGCATTGGGCAGATTAAAAGGTGCTGAAATAGTGACACTTCTGTCGTTTAACGTCGAGTAAATCGCACGTTTAATTTCTGTGCGATAACATTTATTATTAATTGTAGATATTTTTTTTTTTTTTATTTTTTTTTTTTTTTTTTATTTTATTTATTACTTGTTTATATAAATGTATGAATGAGCAATGATGGATATTTGATATCTAACGTAAGGGAAAGAATGAAGAAATACAGAGATACACATATATACACATATTTACAAACACACACATGCACACATGAATCCGAGTTTTATAGTTTCGAGTCGGGGGTTGACAACACCCGTCCACCCACATAAGAGCGGCAGTGAAGGAGGTCTTCCCAACTTGGGACTTCATATCGAGACACCGCAGTACATGAAGATGGGCTGTCTAATAAGAAAGCTCATGGAATTCGTTGGTCCAAAACACAACGTACATAAGGATATAAAGCAAATGGTAGCTAACATACAAACTGCGTTTAATAGACTTGGAGTGGAACTACAAACCATTTCCAACGAAACGCAAACCACTCCGACGGTTGCGGAACACCAGACAATGCGCAAGGAAGCCAGAATGGATCCAACAGCAAGAAGAGTAAGGCCTCGTCTCCACCTTATAACCAACTCTGGAAGGGGAAACGAGCACAGAAGTGCATAAATACCGTGCAACTGACGCCCCCAAAAACTGACGGGAGGGGAAACCAGCAAGAACAACATCGGGAGGGAGGATATACCTCCACAACCAACTTCTGATCCGGAGCGTGATCGGTAGAAACAGTCAGGAAGGATTGCAAGTGTAGCTCCCGACGGACAAGAATGGGAGCAAGCCAGTGGGAGAAAGAATAAGAAAATAAAACCCCCGGCAAAAGCTCGAAGGAAACCACTACCGCCGAACGCTATAGTGGTACATAAGGCGCAGGAGGAGAAGACGTACGCCGACATAATACAGAAGGTGAAGACAGACCCCGCATTAAAAGACATCGGGGATAAAGTCAAAAAAATTAGACGGACGGCAGGAGGCAAGCTTCTTATTATGTTTGGGAAAACAGAGGAGAAGGAGATGGAGACCTATCGGGCGACTATTAGGGAGACACTCAAGGAAGGAGCGACAGTAGAGAAGAGGATACCGGAGTCGGAAATAGAAGTCAGAGACCTGGACGAATGGGCAACTAAAGAAGAGGTAGTTAAACTACTAAAAGACCACATCCCAGACCTGAAGAACCTCACCACTGATGCGGTGAAATCCCTGAGAAAAAGCTGGGCCTCGACGCAGATCGCGGTGGTCTCCCTGCCGGCCGTTTACGCGAGGAAAGCGGCGATGCCTGGTAAGATCAGAGTAGGCTGGGGCACAGTGCGCATCCGGGAGAAAATATCGCCAAGTAGATGCTTCAAGTGCTGGTATTTTGGACTCAAAGCTTTTGATTGCAGGAAGAGAGTAGACCGCAGCAAGACCTGCTTTAGATGCGGACAAGAAGGGCACAACGCACCAACGTGCAAGGAGCCTCCCAACTGCATCCTCTGCAGGGTGAAGGATCCAAAGAGTGACTGTAACCATACAGCCGGGGGATGGAAATGTCCCATCTTCCAAAATGCCAGAAGAGCTGTCCAGAGTACGGAAAATGAGAGTACTACAACTTAATCTCAACCACAGCAGGGCAGCCCAAGACTTGCTGAAACAGCGAGTCAGAGAACTGGACGTTGACGTGGCTATGCTGTGCGAGCAGTATGACGACCTTGACACCCAACCATGGGTTTCAGACAGCACAAAAAAGGCAGCAATATGGGCATGCGGTAGACTGCCTTTCGAACAGCTACCAACTTACCCCACCTCATGGTTTGTCAGGGCCAAGATAGGAGCGATGTACCTGTATAGCTGCTATGCTCCACCGAGTGCTCCGATTGATATGCTCGAAGACTTCCTGGACACTCTCGCAGAGGACGTGAGAAGACACGACCCAGTCGTAATCGCCGGAGACTTCAATGCCTGATCCATTGAATGGGGCAGCCGTAAATCTGATAGAAGGGGTGAAGCACTGCATGAGGCTTTCTCGACACTAAACCTCACTCTCATGAATGAGGAAACTGCGAGCACCTATCGCAAAGGAGCCGCGAACTCCATTATCGATCTGACGTTCATTAGCAGTTTCCTAACAAAAGAGGGCTGCGAATGGAAGGTCGATGAAGAGTTCACAATGTTCCGGCACAGAAGCAATGTTCCGGCACTGCCTAGTTGAGTAGAGCGACGACGGGTAGATGCACATGGATCCTCAAAGACGACACTCTGCCTCACAGCTTTCACCGCTTCGTCATAGCGAATAGTGCGCCTAGGGTCTCTTTTCTTAAGATTGACATCTGATCAATCGGGATATTAAATTCCAAATAATGTTATCGCTAGGAGATTTTCTGACATTAAAATGTGGCTGGTATTTTCTCCGGGTTTGAATAATTTAGCTTTCAATAAAATAGAGAAACTCAAAGATTTTTATGTGTTGCTGAATATTATGTGTAGCTACGAGGGTCGTTCAATAAGTCCTTAGAAAAAGATGGAAAAAAACTGTTTTTAAAAAAAAAAAATTCTATTTTTTAACATACTCGCCTTTTATCTCTATACACTTTTCCAACCGTTTCTCCAAAATTTTTATCCCGTCCAAAAAATAGGATTGCAGAATTTCTGCAAAATACTCATTCGTTTGAGCAATGACGTCCTCGTTGGAAGTGAACCGTCGTCCGCCAAGCCATTTCTTCAGATTGGGGAAAATAAAATAGTCACTCGGGGCCAAATCTGGTGAACAAGCGGGAAGCTGCAACAATTCCATTCTCAATTCCACAATTTTGGCCATGGAAACAGCGCAGGTGTGCACACGCGCATTGTCCTGATGCAAGAGGATTTTTTTCTTCTTCAGATGGGGGCGTTTCTCTTTGATTTCCTCACTCAACCGTTGTAATAACGACGCATAATACGCTCCTGTTATTGTTTTTCCTTTTTCCAAGTAGTCGATAAAAATGATGCCCTGCGAATCCCAAAAGACCATGGCCATCACATTGCCGGCCGATGGCACAGTTTTTGCCTTCTTCGGAGCCCGTTCACCCTTGAAAATCCACTGTGGTGACTGTCTCTTCGTTTCTGGAGTGTAGTAGTGTATCCAGGTTTCGTCCACAGTGACATATCGACGAAGGAATTCGGCAGGATTGCGATGAAAGAGTGCCAACATAGCCTCAGAGTCCACTACACGATTGCGCTTATTCTCCTCTGAGAGCAAACGTGGCACCCATCTTGCCGAAATTTTTTTCACAGACAATTTTTCATGCAAAATTGAAGCAACTCTACCTTGTGATATGCCCGTGGCCTTAACTAATTCGCGCACTTTAATTCGCCGATCGTTCAAAATCAAATCGTGGATTTTTTCGATGATTTCGGGAGTAGACACCTCAACTGGGCGTCCTGAATGTAGATGAACGGTCACGTTTAAATTCATTCACCCAATTGTAAACCGTCGCAAACACAGGTGCAGATGTGCCATGAACTGCATCCAACTCCGCTTTGATTTCTTTCGGGCTTAAGCCTTTCAAATGGAGATGTTTGATGACAGGCCTAAACTCGCTTTTTTCCATTGTTATGCACAAATAAATGTCGTTAACTTTAATCGACGATAGAAATTGACCTACGCCATGGATCGAGCTGAAATTTTGACAGCTTTCCTGTCGATAATGCTACTTACATCTTTACCGACACTACGAGCGCAATTTCTTAGATTTTCTAAGGACTTATTGAACGACCCTCGATATAAGTCTCCAAGAAATGGTCTATAACCCACAAGAAAAATAAAATAAATAAAATAGATTGAAAATAAAGATATTAAAAAGCTAATTTTTCTAAGTATTTTAATTACGAAATTTTTCATTCTCGTTTCTAAACTTTAAGATTTTATATTGTTTGCTTCGGAAGTCTTGAAGCCAACAATTCACCTTAGCAAATTTTTTCCATATTTTCTTTTAAAAATATTCAATAAAATTATAATTGTTTAATAAAATTTTTATTATAGCTTATTTAATGTGCAAATGAAAAAAATAACAGTTCATGTACGTTTTTAATATTAATACAAATTAAGAATGTTTTTAAAAATTATTAAAGCATAGTAATAATTATAGTATATATTGGAGAGTAATAACATTTCAGTCACAATAGCATGAATCATCTGTTAATCGATCTATGGCTTTTGTGAATTTTGAGACACGTGTAAATATCATTGGTGAATTTTCATCTAAGCAACCAGCACCCCAAGATGTGATACCTAAAAATATAATGAATATTGAATTGAATTTTTTTTATTTTTCTTTGAATCAATTGAAATTATGTTTTATACCAGCAAGTGTTAATATTTTATTTGAATCGATAACCATAAGAGGACCACCACTTTGTTCCTAAAAATTGTACATAGAAAGATACAATAAATTTAATTGTTAAAAAGTCAAAATAATACAAAACTTACTTCACATGTAGCTTGTACTTTTTTGTTACCCTGTCCACAAATCATATAATTAGATATACTTAAACTGTTTCCTGATTTCCTTTTGCAGAAGCTATTACTCATTAAGGGCATTTTGGTTCTGCGCATATTGTAAAAATTGGTTCCATTTCGCTCAATATTTCTCCAACTTAGACTTATGGCCTAAAATTATATCAAATAAAACGATTGTAACGAGTTTTTATCTATCAATTATTATATGGATAAATTTATGAATATTATTAAAACAAGAAAAAATTATTTTGAAGAATAGTTTTTGGTATTTTTCTTTTGGAATTTCTTTTTATGTAAAAAAATAATCTATATTAATAATATTTTCAATATTTCTTCAATATTTCTTAAAGTATCTATTTTTTATGTAATTTTTCATTTAGACCAACTTATTGCGTTATTATGTATCTGATGTGTTATAAACTTTTCTCTCTAATCTAGAATATAATTAGATAATAATGATTTTATAGCATTATGATAATATAATCACATTGAAATCAATTTGAAAATTATACTATTCCATTTTAAAGTTAATTCGATATTGGCCACTTAAATGAACTGAACGCCATCTATTCAAATTGTTTGCAAGTAACTCATGATTAAGATTATTCGTAATATAAAAAAAAAATTCTGATTTACCAATTTTCCTGCAAATCCTCTTGGTTCGGTGTCTGTAAGACAAATTGGTTTCATGTATCCTGCGTCTATATTTATTGGTCTAGTAAATCTTAAAATGGCAACATCCTTTTCTTCATTATTATTATTATAAGAAGCTGGTATATAAACAACCGAAATCTAAAAAAAAAATCCATTGGAATTAATGCTGAGATAAAATATTATAAATGTAGATGAATAAATTACATTTCTTCTGATTGGTCTACTTTGAGATGGGAATTTTGGAGCATGTTCTCGGAAATGGACTTGAAGCGATGACACTGGAAGCTGTGTAACACAATGAGCAGCAGTTATCGCATACATATTACTTATCAATGTTGCACCACATAGGAACTTCTGTTTACGTTTGACCATTCCAGCCCAAGGATATTCTAGCTTTTTAAGGGCTTGTGAATCTTTACGCTTTGATTGGAAACGAACTCCACATTCTGTTATAAGAGTAAATTTAATATTACTATTTTAAATTTGAAAAATTTCAACGACTTACTGCAATTCCATTTACAATTTGCAAATCTACGAATCTCTAAAAATTTCCGATGTTTGAAAATATTTCGAAGTGAAAATATACCATTCTCATTATATTCTGTATGGTATGCCCACATTTGTAAATCTCCAAATTTTCTTGTATTATTTTTAATGGGTACAGGATGTTGTATTGGTTGTTTCTCTATTGTTTCTTCATCGACTTCTTGTTCCTCTTCTTCATCTTCGGTTTGACCAGGTACAGGACGTTGTATTGCTTGTTCCTCTACTGTTTCTTCATTTACTTCTTCTTCTTCTTCTTCATTTTCTGTTTGATCAGAACTTTGGTTGTCAACTTCCGGCTCTGCAACGTATTGCTTTTTTTTCCTTTGAGGAAGATTTGGTAAATAAGATAATTGATATTTTTTGTGAGAATGTGAAAGAAGTTCACGACCGCCTAAACGTAACTAAAATTAAAAAAAAAAAAAACCATAAAAAAATTATAATAGAAATTAAATGAAATTTTACAGAAGAAAGTTTTTTTTTTTTAATAAGCACACCCCCACCTTTAAAACACACTCATATATTTAAGAAAAAAAAAATTTTAATTTATAAAAACATATTTATTTACCACATTTTGCGATGATATTAGAATCAAACTTTGTAAAAATAATAATATAACAAATTTTATTAACATTTTCTGGCACTAAGTTAGTTAGGATTTTTTTGTTGTTGAAATTAATAAGAAATTAAATTTTTAAGATAAATTCCTAAAGGATTTTTTCGTATTTTATATCAATACTATTATATCTATTCACTTTTTATAATCAACTATTTTCAATTCCGCTTTCAGATATTAACTGTTGGTATTTTCAAAATCAATCCAACTTATGAAGAGATTTTGCTACGAACATTTGTAATTTTTTCAAAAAAATATATATAATATTTATAGGTATTTTTTTTTCATTTTACAGTTTTATATTTTCTATTTATTTACCATATAAGAAAATATTTAAATTTAAATAGTAGTAGCTTTTATAGGGGGGAAAAAAAATTGCTTTTCATCTATGCATAATAAGAGAAGAACAAAATTCTTATTTCTTTTAAAGTATTTTGCTTTTTTTTCTGTTTCTTTCCTCAAATTATTGTGTGTATATAAGATTTTGTTTATTTTTCATATTCAATTTACAATATATAAAAGTATATAAACTATCAAGACAAAAATACTTAATGGTCATGTGAACGAAAGTATATAATAGAAAATTTCGGTATATTTGTTATTTTATATTTTTTTTTCAGAATTGATAATTAATGTTGCAGTAACAGATAATTTTTTTTAAAAGATTTCTCTTATATAAATAGATTAAGAAATCAATGAACTCTATCTATTAAATCGGGTACTGTTGAATTAATTATCTACACGAACCGTAAATTCTTACTTTTTTCATAAGTGAGCTTTCGTAAAATTTGAATAAATAATTCTTTTAACGTTCTCATATTATCTTTTTTTCAATTTATAAATACAAAAGAATTTTCAAATAAACTTTATTAATATCAATATAAATATGATATTTTTGTTTTCTTTTCACCATTTCACCATGATGTTTATCACTTTTGTAACTATCTCAAATAGTTGTTTATCTTTAATGTTTGAGATGAAGTTAGAAGTTGGTGTGATATTGGAATTACTACCTACGAAGGGGAAATGAGTAAGCGCTAAGAGAAGAAAGGAGAATTACTACTAACCGTCTAGGTGATAAAAAATTCTTAAATTTAAAAAAAAAACTTTGCTTAAAAACTAAATTGCAGTTTTTGTGCTAGAGTTAATTTTTTAAAATTGCGCAGCATCCCACCCCAATCAATAAAAAAACAAAGTAGGGAAACTGTTATTTGTATCAGCAGTTAAATGAGTTGAGAATGCATTCCACGAAGCAAAAAAAGAAGATATAGAAAGTAAGCGCCTTATAAAAAAAAACCCAACTCATATCGTTGCACGTATTATCGACGCCTCGAATCGGTCCATAATGACTAGAGACACGTGAAATTAGCATCTAATTTTCTCAATTTTAGCATTTTTATATATGATTTTAGCATTTTTTAGCAATAAAAGTATCTAATTTTTGCATCTATTTAGCATATATTTTTAGAAAACATAAATCCGATACAAAATTCACTATAAATAAGGTTTGAAATAGTTTTTCAGTATTACAAATAGAACAACGATGAAATACAAATACAATAACAATTCAAAATGAAAGAAAAGCATAAAAATTTCATAAAATCATCAAATTACTGATAAAAACTAAAAAAATTAAAATTTATTAACGTTAAGCATCGAACACGTTATCATTGATGATTATTTTAAATTGTTGCGATGATCAGTCACAAATTAAATTATATTTTCTGTAAAATCTTTCAGCATCCACAATGTTACCAGGACACTAAATTGCTTATATTGCAGCTCTACCAAACTAGGTGTTTTTAATTTTTGTGGCAAATAATAACTGCTGTATATCTGGTTTAAAACCATGACCATGACTAGTTACTAAAAAGAATATATACCAGGGGTATTAGCTTAAATCCGCTGTTTGGTCATAGATGGCGTGAGTGAGCGTATTAAACTAGCATGGGCACGCCATACTTTTTTTTATGATTTTGACATCTGTCAACATTCATCAGTGCACATTGTCAGCAATTTCCTACAACAACATTCATTTTTCCTTTGGCAATCATGTCTAGTTTTGTGCCAGAAAAAGAGCATATGCGGGAAGCTCTGCTTTTCTGCTTCATTTTGAAGAAATTGGCTGCCGAATCGCATCGAATGCTTATTGAGGCCTATACTGACAGTACTTTATCGGAAACAACGTGTCGAGATTAGTTTCGTCAGTTCAAAGACGGTAATTTCGACTTATGGGACAAGAAGGATAAAAATCGGCCTAGGAAGATTGAGGACAATCAATTGCCGCATGAATTGAACGATAGGCAGATGGAGCGAATCCAAAGCACATGCAAAATCTTGCTCACCAGACAAAAAAGAAAGTCGTTCCTGCATCGGATTGTGCCAGGCGATGAAAAATGGATATATTTCGAGAATCCTAAGCGCAAGAAATTGTGGGTTGATCGCGGCCAATCATCAACATCTTCCCCAAGACAAATCGCTTCGGACGGAAGACGATGCTGTGCGTTTGGTGGGATCAGCAGGGTGAAACTATCAATGCCCACCACTACCACCAATAACTGACCAAATTGCACCGTGCTCTGCGTGAAAAAAGGATGGATTACCAACAAAAACATGATAAGCTGATTTTCCTCCACGACAACGCACCATCGCACACGTCAAAAATGATCCGAAACTAATTGGGGACACTCAACTGGGATGTACTACCCCACCCCGCTTATTCACGAGACCTGGCCCCTTCCAAATACCACCTGTTTTTGTCGTTGGGCCACGCGCTCGCTGAGCAGTACTTCGATTCTTGCCCGAGAGATGGGAAAAATGTGTAGCTAGCGAGGTCAAGTGCTTTGAATAAATTTGTTTTTGCTTTCTATGAAAAAAAAGCATGTGTTTTTTTGACTGAAAAACAGCGAATTTAAGCTTATACACCTAGAATATCCTTCTAAACATTCAGTTTCTGTTAAAAAGAAGGGAATATATTTAAGAAACAAAAGAGTTTCCTTATGGCTTAAATCAGATTTCCCATTTGCTAATAGAAAAGTCAAAAAGTTTACTCAAGTTTTCCATTAATATGTTTGTATAACTTAATGAAGTGTATAAGTTTAGTTTTGAAAGAGTTTTTTTTATCAACAAGTTTAAAGTGCTCCTTTATTTCGTTACCTTTTGGATTCATCAACTGAAAATAGCAGTTCTTTCATTCCAGTGGGATAAATCCTATTGAAATTTTTTCTAAGTCCCATAGTAGGTGAGAAAAAAGACAAAAAGATTCTTCCAATATAGGGTCTGACTTGTAGATCTCAATTAATTCCTTTTTGTAAACACGTTTCTGTTCTGAATTTTGAATTTTTTTTAATAAAGCATCAAAATAATCATCTAAATATTTTTGCAAACTTAAACTATCACTTTTATCGTTTGATAATAGGACATAAAAAAAAACCTCGGGGCTTTTAGATCTCTAATAATTTGTTTGCAAAAAAATTAAATAATTAGATTTCATATTTCTTAAATGGAAAAATAGCATCTTTATTTTAATTATAAACACGTTCAGAATTTTGAATTCGTGCATGTGTTCTAATTTTAGAGACTCTAAACTAATTTTATGTGCCCAGTACTTAAAATGCAATACATTGGGTACAATTAAATTTTTTAAACTATTTTAACAGGCATCTATTTGCATATTTTACGATTTTCGTATTAATTAGCATCTAAGAGGTCTGTTCAAAAAATATCGCGAATTTTGAATTTCCGCGGGTTATGTATAATGGATTTTCGATTTTTTTGTGGCATTATGTTGGTACTCATGTCTCTCACTTATGCCAATAAGTTCTGACTGTTCAGTTAATTTTTGACTACTAGATTCTTCTGCCAGCAGCTCGTCTACATAATCACTTGATTCAGACTAGTGAAAAAAATGAAGTTTCTTTATTGAATTTTTTGTATTTTTTCTATTTTTAAATGAACTAATAAATTTCATTTAATTCCTATTATTTAAATTAGCTCGTTTATCGATAAAAAGAAAATTGCAATGCTGGAACCTATGATTTCCTATACAAAAGTATAATTCGCTTTGCGTTGTTGCAGTTTGCGTCGTATTTTTTTAGAACGTAACCACAACGCAAAGTGAGTTATCAATGTACGAAGTCTGTTCAAAAAGTATTGCGAATTTTGAATTTCCGCGGGTTACGTATATTCGATTTTCGATTTTTGTGGCGTTATATTGGTACATATGTCTCTCACTTATGCCGACAAGTTCGGCCATTTTAAATGTTCGGTTAATTTTTGACAGCTGCTTTGTTGCACGTGTTTCGGCTCGTCTTCGATTTTTGCTCAATTTCGACCAAAAACACCATCGCATTAACATTGCTAAGGAGCTGTTGGACTCTGTCCGCGACGACCCAAATTTGCTCCAGAGGGACATAACTGGTGACGAATCATGAGTTTATGGTTATGACGTGGAAACGAAAGCTAAATCGTCCCAATGGAAACTGCCGCACGAGCCAAGACCGAAAAAAGCGTCAAGTTCGGTCGAATGTGAAGGTTTTGCTTACAATTTTCTTCGATTGTAGGAGGGTGGTGCACCATGAGTTCTTGCCACAGGGTAGAACGGTCAATAAGGAATATTACCTGCAAGTTATTCGCAAGTTGCGGAAAGCAATCTGCCAGAAACGGCCGGATTTGTGGAAGAACAAAAATTGGCTTTTGCCCATGCCCACGCATCATTGCTTGTGCGCGAATTTTTGGCCATAAACAACACACTAATAATGCCGCAGCCACCGTATTCCCTAGGTCTGGTCCCCTGTAACTTTTTCTGGTTCCCAAAACTGAAGAGCCCCATGAAAGGACGACGCTACGCTACGATTAAGGAGATAAAGACGGCATCGAAGGAGAAGCTGAACAAGATCACAAAAAATGATTTTTTGAAGTGCTTCGAGGATTGAAAAAAACATTGGCACAAGTGTATAATATCTGGTGGGGATAACTTTGAAGGGGACAAAAGAGATATTCATGAATAAATAAATAATGTTTGAAAAAACACCAAATTCGCGATACTTTTTGAACAGACCTCGTATTTTGCATTTAGCGTAAAGTGCGAATTCACGTTTTTCTAAAAATGATTATAACGCACCGTTGTAGCAACTGTTAAATGCGGTGCGGTATTCGCATCGCAATATGAGCTGCAGTAATTTTCCAATACATTGCGTTGTGACTCTGCATCGATAGTCTGCGTGTAGAGCGATTCACTACTCGTCATACTAAAAACAATTAGCGACTGTCTGAAACTGCGCTGCCGCAATTTTGCTGTATGGTTGCTGCAACTTTCTGATGTTTGCTGCAACTTTTTGATATATTGGGCCGCAAGTGTTAGCGTGCGTAGTCCGTGCAATTGTTATGCCGCAAAATCAATTGCGACTTTCAACTTCAACTCGAAAGTTCCGAATCATCCGTCCATAATGAGTATAACGCACGCGTCTGCCACAGTTGAATGCGCTGCGTTGCGTCCCGAAGCAATTATATACGTGCTGCGTTATATGGGCAGCAGTAATTTTCCGGTACGTTGCGATGTGTGTGATCCTGCGTTGATAGTTTCGGTGTGATCGACAAATAATGCGTTGCGGTGCGATGCAACTTAAAAGCTTTAATTCAACTCGAAAGTTCTAGAAATTCATCCTTATACACAATTATAACGACTAAGGAAACGCTATCTGATCAGTTAGTTTATCGTTTATATACGATATTAATTAAATTTTTGGACCCACTATGAATTATATATGCATTTATCATGCCTTGTATATCAATTTCAACATGGCAGCCCAATGAGACGACATTAAACTTATGAAAATATTTTGTCAGTACTAGGAACATAACGAGCATTTAGAGATTAGACTTAAATGAGTGCGTTGAACAATAAATCATTTTGATGTTTGTTTGCAATTGCGTGCATTTTCTGTAAGATTTTGAAGGTTTCAAAAAATAAAACGTTGGAATTAAATACGACAAAAACAAAAAATAATCATATCTAAGCGAAAATACGGGTAGGAAGAAAATGGAAAAAGACAAAGAATAGAGGTGGAAAAATGAAAAAAATCGAAGTACGAATAATAACAACGACGAAGAGAACATATGGTATAACAAATCAGGCAGCAAAAGTAAGAGTGTTAGTAAGAAAGGTATGGAGTATTGGCGAATGCCTATGGAAAGAAGATTGTGTAAAAAGAAAGTACATGTTTAACGCACTGGTAAAAAGTATAGCATTGGATGGAGTAGAGATTTGGGGCTGGAGAGTGTGAGTCTATAGAGAGAAAAAACGTATATTAAATAGTAATTTGGATTGCAAAGAAATACTCAAGATTATCTGATCAGAAGATAATTCAAATGTTTGAAACTGAGTGAAGAAGTTATACAAAGAGCAAGCAAATATAAATGGAAATTTTAAAAAAATGGGAGATGAAAGTATACTATTACTGTAGAAAAAAAGTAAATTATGTAGAGAAAAAGTTAATTATTCTTTTTTAAAAGTAAATAGAATAGGAGAACAGATATGATAAAGAAAGAAGAGGAGTATTAATAATCATTAGAACTGAGAGTATAGGTGTGTAGAGATTAATGAAACGAATTCAAACTACGATGGTCGTTCAATAAGTCCTTCGAAAAAGATGGAAAAAAACTGTTTTTTAAAAAAACACTTTTCAAACCGTTTTTCCAAAATTTTTATCCCGTCCAAAAAATAGGATTTCGGAAGTTCTGCAAAATACTCATCCGTTTGAGCAATGACGTCCTCGTTGGAAGTGAACCGTCGTCCGCCAAGCCATTTCTTCAGATTGGGGAAAAGAAAATAGTCACTCGGGGCCAAATCTGGTGAATAAGCGGGATGCTGCAACAATTCCATTCTCAATTTCACAATTTTGGCCATAGAAACAGCGCAGGTGTTGACACGCGCATTGTCCTGATGCAAGAGGATTTTTTTCTTCTTCAGATGGGGGCGTTTCTCTTTGATTTCCTCGCTCAACCGTTGCAATAAAGACGCATAATACGCTCCTGCTATTGTTTTTCCTTTTTCCAAGTAGTCGATAAAAATGATGTCCTGCGAATCCCAAAAGACCGTGGCCATCACCTTGCCGGCCTATGGCACAGTTTTTGCCTTCTTCGGAGCCCGTTCACCCTTGAAAATCCACTGTGATGACTGTCTCTTCGTTTCTGGAGTGTAGTAGTGTATCCAGGTTTCGTCCACAGTGACATATCGACGAAGGAATTCGGCAGGATTGCGATGAAAGAGTGCCAACATAGCCTCAGAGTCTACTACACGATTGCGCTTATTCTCCTCTGAGAGCAAACGCGGCACCCATCTTGCCGAAATTTTTTTCACAGACAATTTTTTATGCAAAATTGAAGCGACTGTACCTTTTGATATGCCCGTGGCCTCAACTAATTCGCGCACTTTAATTCGCCGATCGTTCAAAATCAGATCGTGGATTTTGTCGATGATTTCAGGAGTAGACACCTCAACTGGGCGTCCTGAACAATGTTCATCTTTTGTGGATGAACGGCCACGTTTAAATTCATTCACCCAATTTTAAACCTTCGCAAACACAGGTGAAGATGTGCCATGAACTGCATCCAACTCGGCTTTGATTTCTTTCGAGCTTAAGCCTTTCAAATGGAGATGTTTGATGACAGCCCTAAACTCGCTTTTTTCCATTGTTATGCACAAATAAATTTCGTTAACTTTAATCGACGATAGAAATTGACCTACGCTATGGATCGAGCTGAAATTTTGACAGCTTTCCTGTCGATAATGCTACTTACAAATCTTTACCGACACTACGAGCGCAATTTCTCGGATTTTCTAAGGACCTATTGAACGACCCTCGTATATAGAAATTGAAGTAAGATTTGAAAAAAATAAAGATGAAGACATGAAAAGGATGAAAGAATCTGGATAGACGCAAGAATAACGTAATTACTTCAGGGGATAGAGGAGCAGTTACATGCAAATACTGGCTGGGAGATGTGAAGAAAATGTGTTGACAATGTGGAAAGGAAAAGGAAATGCTGCAGCATAAAATAGAAGAATGCGTGGAAATAGTCAACAGAACTGATGTTAAAAAAACGAACAATGAACGATAAAAAGTAAAAAGAAGTTAGAAACTCACATGGAAGAGCATAGAAGGAGACCAAGAAAGAGAAAGCAATAGATAGGGGAAAAAATTAAGTACGAAATAAAAGAAATGTATGAAAAACAAAATTAGCTTTTAGATAAATAACAACGAAAATGGCGAAATTAACAAAAAGCTCTATTGCGACGAGTAAACCGTTTATCGTTTTGTCATCGGTTGTCGCAATTGTGTACTTTTCCGTAATATTTTAATGGGTCTAAAAATTTTAACAGCGATTTTAGTTATTTTTACTCGTTCTCGTCGAAGTTGTATTAGGGCTTTAATCTTGATGGTAATGTTCTTCAATAATCAACTTCGATATTTTAGAACTTATACCATTAAAGTCTAAGTTTTTTAGGCAAAAATTTAGTGATAAAAAAATACTTTAAAAGATGTCGTTTTTAATCTTTTTCACGTATTTTTTTTGTAAGGCAAAAAAAGTATATACCCTTATAATGTTTGCAAGACAGAATGAGTGAAAGGTTTGAACTAGCAAAAAAAGGAGAGAAAACCAATCAATTATTAATATTATTTTGAGTATTTAAGTGATTGTTATTATAGCATAATATATTTAAAAATTCAAAAAAAAAATTGTACAGAAAACCAATATATTTAAGACAATAATTTTTATATAATTACTTAAAATTTTATTATATTAAAATATTTTTAAATTTAATCATATTTATTTAAAATGTAAACATAACATTTCTTCGATTTAGTTAAAATAAACGAAATTTTTTATTATAAATATTTATATAACTTTTAATAAAAACTATTGTAAAGTTTTAATAACAAATTCGCATTAATCATATTTTTATAAATTTAATAGCATCCACAAGAGTTTCTGGTAATTGAATTTATAAAATTTAGAAAACGTGCAACATTAACATAAACTCCCGGATAATTTTGCAATGCACATTCTTGGCCAAATGAAGTTATACCTTAAAAGCAAAAGAATTTTTAAAATCGAGCAAAGAAAATAGAAGAAAAATTCTATATTAAAATCTGTATTAAACATTAACTAACCAATTAGAGCATATCGTCGCTCATAATTTATAGCCATTAATGGACCACCGCTATCACCCTTGTGAAGTATAGTAAATATTTAATTAAGTATTATTATTATTTGCTAATTGAATATTGGTAAAAAAAATATAAATTACCGAGCAGGTATCTTGTCCACCATACACTTTTCCGGCACATAACATATTTTCTGTAAGTGAATTTCCGTATCCAGTGGAAAGGCAGTATTGACGACTGAAAACATCAACATAAACTTTTCGTAGAACGTTGGAAGAAGCTCCATTAAATGATGTCGTACCCCATCCTGCAGCAATAGCCTAAGTACAATATTATTTATTTTAATAAAAATAAATTAAATTTAATAATAAATATACTTGACGATTGTAAAAGTTCTCAGCTGGATTTGGTAAGCAAATCGGACGTGCTAAACCATAGCTTAATGGAACCGGCGAGTTTAGTTGAAGAATTGCAACATCATTATCGTACGTTTGTGGATTATAATAATTATGCATTATTACATTAACTATCTGAAATTTAAAAAAAGGCAATAAGAAATTGTTTACCATAGAAAAATTAATTTTTAAATAATTTTACTGTTCGATCAAAATGATTTGAGTCCTCTCTTATATAGTAATTATGTTCAAGAAATCTGGCCAATAATGAAGTAATGGCAATATTATAAGTACAATGTGCAGCTGTTATTATAAATGAATCTTTAATTAATGTTGCACCACAGCTAGGACTACCATCTTTTATCAGTAGCACCATCCAAGGAAATTCTAAGACTTCACTTTCAACTCCACCTACAATCCGATTCGAACTTCGAACGCCACAATCTATTCCATAGAAACAAAAATATTTTCCATATTCTTCAATAAATCAATTTATCTTAAAAAGTATATTAAAAATAAATTCCAATACAAACAGCAAATTGGACAATTAGTTCCATAATTTCTTCCTGTTAAATATTTTGAATTAAATTTTGTAATATTTTCGGCAGTTAGAATTCCTGTTTGTCCATCAATATCCTTATAAAACCAAGTGTCATTCGATTCGTTGCTGTTATCTTCAACATTTTGATTCAAATCCTTCACCTTAGATGATCAGATGTAAATTTTTTTATTTTTAATAAAATAAAATAAGTTTTAATAATTGTAAAAAAATCTACTCACGTTCAATGAGAGTGCACGCACTGAATATTGAAATGTTAGAAGAATAACAAAATATGCCCAATTCTGATACATGTTGCCAGTTAAATTGTTGAGGAATAAACTTTAATTAGAAGATTTTATCTTTTTTATATATGATAAAAATTTTTATCTTTCAACAAACCTTCAAAAAAATTCATTATCATTTAATATACTTGATATGATAAAATAAATATTATATTTTGATTGCTATTTAATTATGAAATGTTGCAGATAAGCTATTGCAACATTTAATTATGTTCATTTAAGCTTATAGATACTATATTCATGATCAATTATAATTTACTTACTGATATTCATCTAAATAAATATATTAAAAATAGTTAAGATGATAAACTGAATTTTGAAATATGTATTTACTAAATACGGAAATAATTTAATTTTTATAATAAAAACAATATTGTAGTTGTTGGGATTATGTAGACATAGAAGTTTATTATCAACTGTATAAATTAGATACAAATAAATTAATTCTTATGCAATTTTTTGTTTGTTCTCCACATTAACCATAAGTACATATTTTTCCTATTATCATTTACCTTCGAGTTATTTGCTAAGTAGTTCATTTAAAAATAACTTAATAAATAATATCTTCTATCTCAATGACAAAGTATTTTCCTAATTCTATTTAGTAACTAAAATCTATTGCCCCAAAAACTTTCCTTTTTTGTATTCACAATCTTTTTTGAGTAACGAACTTTTTCTTCAATTTTCTTAAAGGACTAAAAAAATAATTATTTTAATTTAAATAAATTTTTTTTATTGTATAAGGACTATTTTCAGTAAATTGCGGTGGGATAAACTATCAAACCAGATGTGATTTGTCAAAGTTTTGAAATGATTTTTACTCAAAATTGAGTAAAATTATTTTTAATTTTAGAGTTGTAAGATCCCCAGGACCTCCACAATAGGAGGAATCCTGCTCTTGATTATATGGCATTCATATAGAATATGGATGATAGTGAAATGAGTACCACATGATTGTTATAAGAAACTATTGGTGTTGCCAAAAAGGAAGTTACAAGTGAGAGCAATCCGGATTTTGAGGAGCTTTGGTGTTAGTTAGCATTCTGTCAGTAGGCGAGGTAGATTGGGAATGACTGCGATCACTGGTCGACGCAGTATCAGCACTTTCATTGCTCAAAATCCCCACATGCCCGGCACCAATTGCAACCCGACACCCCTATTGCTATGTAGGCTATGACGAATTGATGGGCCACAAATGGCTTTGAGGGCGGTAAGGCTGTCTATATTAAAAGTCTTTTTTTTAAGTGATTTTTGATCTTAAGGGAAAAAAATCCTCTGGGCTTAGATTGGGGATTTCTGTAGATAAAGTTGGCTGTGGCCGAGTGTGTTGTCATGGTTGAGCATTCAAAATTGAATCTGATGCAAAACAAAATTTTTCTGACTTGTTCAAGTACAGCTTTATAAAAAAACTTAATCGATAGTTTATCTTTGAGGGTCTGACCTTACAAGAACCCTTGCTTATTCCATTATTTAAGCAAATTTTTGATGTAGAAAGCCCTTCTTGAGCTAAAAAATACTTTGTGCTACCAAAAAAAAAACGTATGCTTTTGAACAGGTATATTTCCGTTAGGCTTGTTTAAGCTGCACTAAATACTAGGTCACCGGATGAGCCACAAATGGCTTTGAGGGCTCCCGAGGCTGTCGCTAAAATTAATAGGAATTTTTGTTGACTGGGAATATTGGTCGCAAGTTCAATATTCGTTTTGATTGCCCATAGCTCTCCATAATATGGAGATGTCTTGTAAAGGAAGATTTCACAATACAATGCGCAGGTGCTGCAGCCAAAAAGTATCGACGATCCAGGAAGAAGTAGTATCGGTGACGGCGGCAGATTCCGTGAACAATAGTCGATGATCTTTTAATCCGTCCAACCGTTCAGGGAAAATTTTCCTATTTGTCGACGGATCAGTACTAGACTTCTTAACCTGTCAAGAGAAGTAGACACTTTCAACTTTGCTCCCAACAACGGTTTCCTATCTGTGTGCTGGAGGGAAGCTTAGAGATTGAGGAGGAGAATGTAGGAATTGCTTTCTAAGTTGGTTATTTATAAGTATTGGTATGATGAATTCCTTTTTGAGCTGAGGAAGATGATATCTTTGATTGAAATGTGGAAGGCATAGGTTCTTGTAAATTAAGTTTGGGCGAACTTTTTGATGACAGAAGAAGGCTTGCCTGATGCAACAGTTTTTCTTTTGCCTCGACTCGATTTTTCCATGCTATTTGTACACTGACACATACGAAGTCTGTTCAAAAAGTGTTGCGAATTTTGAATTTCCACGGGCTACGTATATTCGATTTACGATTTTTTGTGGCGTTATGTTGGTACTTATGTCTCTAACTTATGCCGATTTTTGACAGCTGCTTTGCCTGCACGTGTTTTGGCTCGTCTTCGATTTTTGCTCAATTTCGACCAAAAACAGCATCGCGTTAACATTGCTAAGGAGCTGTTGGACTCTGTCCGCGATGACCCAAATTTGCTCCAGAGAGTGATCTCAACCAAAGCTCAATCATCCCAATGGAAGCTGCCGCACGAGCCAAGACCGAAAAAAGCGCGCCAAGTTCGGTCGAATGTGAAGGTTTTGCTTACAGTTTTCTTCGATTGTACGGGCCTGGTGCATCCTGAGTTCTTGCCACAGGGTAGAACGGTCAATAAGGAGTTGCGCGAAGCAATCCGCCAGAAACACCCGGATTTGTGAAAGAAACGACACACTAATAATGCCGCAGCCAAAAAACGACACACTTATAATGCCGCAGCCACCGTATTCCCCAGATCTGGCCCCCTGTGACTTTTTCTTGTTCCCGAAACTGAAAAGCCCTATGAAAGGACGACGCTATGGTACGATTGAGAAGATAAAGACGGCATCGAAGGAGAAGCTGAACAAGATCACAAAAAATTATTTTTTGAAGTGCTTGTTGGCACAAGTGTATAATATCTGGTGGGGATGACTTTGAAGGAGACAAAATAGATATTCATGAATTAATAAATAATTTTTGAAAAAACACAAAATTTGCCATACTTTTTAACAGACCTTGTATAGTGGGAAAATAGAGTAAGTTTCCGTCTAAAACAGCGTTGGTTACTTTAATTATCTCACTTTCTCTTACCTTACTTTTGCTGATGAGGAAGGATGTATTTTTTTAAATGCAGAATTTATGCCCAAAAGTTATTCCACTTTCAAGAACGGAAGATGAAAATTAATTTTCGAATTTTATTCCGATACCATTTGGCAAACTTTTTATTTATAAATTTAATTGCTTATTTGTTGTTCTCCTTTTTTTATAACACATATAAATGCTATTCTTATAATCTTTCATACGAACATTTATAAATAAAATATTTTACTTCAATTAAAGACATTATGTTATTTTCATTAAATTATTTTCAATTTAACATTATTATTTTACGTTCATTTTTGAGAAAAAATTAATTTTAAAAAAAAACTGTAACAATGTCTATAATAAGTATAAAAAACATTGTTATTAATATTATTAAGTATAAAAAAAATTGTTATTAATAAAGTTATTAATTCCATTACATTAGTTTAATTACACTTCTAGCGCCACATCAAGATTGTACTAGATTGGTTTATATATTTCTAAATGGCAAAAAAGCGCAATTTACCTCGGTAAGTTATGACCATAATTCTATTGGGTGTAAGGGAAAGTTCTGTCGTTTTTTTTTTCTAAAGAAAAAACAAATTTTTTTTCACTTTTTATTCGAAAATTAATGTAAAATATAATTTCCTTTATTAGTTACAACTGTCTGCCAGCCGTCTGGCAGCTTTTACAACCACCCTGGAAAAGAAATCCTCGTTGTTGGACGCAAAGTATTCTTTCACTGCCATTTGGACACCCTCATAATTTATATACCATATAAGAAATTTTGCAGTGACCTGAACATCAGATGGTGCAATATCTGGAGTATAAGTGATAAGGTAGAGTTTCCCAACCCAACTCTGCAATTTTTTGTACGGTTTTTCCTTGACACGTGCGGTCTAGCATTGTCATGGTGAAGAATTACACCATTTCTGTTGGCCAAATATGGACATTTACATTAAATTTCTTTATTCAAAACATCAAGTTGCAAACAGTAACGATCAGCAACGACCGTATAATTTTCTTTCAGCAACTCATAGTGGACAATACCCCTCCTATCCCGCCAACAACATAACATAACATTCTTTTGATGCACGCCAGCTTTGGATATGGTCGGTGGTGTCTTCCCTTTAAATATATGCCATTTTACTTATCACATGTTTACAAACTATCCATTTTTCATCACCAGTCACCAAACGGTCCAAAAACGGTTCCCTTTTGGTGACGAGAAAGATTTCAAGAACATATTAAAATTCGATCCATTAAATTTTTTTCGCTTAATTCGTATGGCACCTAAACAGAGAGTTTGGATACAAAAACAAGCCTTTTAATATGCTCTAATGCAGTAGTCTGATGAATTCCAAGCTTGAAATCTACTTCTACGGAATTTAACATGGGTCTTATGTGCACTTTTTTTTCACATATATTAACTGTTTTATAAGTTTAAAAAAAATGACAAAAATACCAAAAAATTTGCATAAATCATCAATCATACAGTAATCTAACGGTTTAAATCGATTTCAGTTGAATCGGAATTCTCTGTAAGAATCGACAACGCATACAAGTGCAGGCATTCAAAAACGACAGAACTTTCCCTTACATCCAATATGTTATAAAAAACTAATTCATATACCAAAAACATATCAGTAGAAAAATTAATGGGTGCATAACAGTGGCGTGCGATCAAAAGATGGGCGTCAAGAATATTTTCATACCGTTTAATTTATGAATTTCTTTTATTATAGTTTTCTTCAATTTATTTTTGATAACATGATTATGATATATACGATATTTAACTCTAAAGTTGACATATACAAACATCCCCACTGAATGGCTGAAGCCGACTGACAACGAACGCAGCCCAAATTTTTTACAACTCGGTTGCACATGCGAAAATTAATAAGTTTTTAATAAAAACTCGTTCTGCTTTTAAATGCAACGTTCCCCTACATACAAGTTTTAAATATTATTTATTTTAGCTCTAAATACAGTAATACCCCGTGTTACGTACACTCGTTTTACGTACACTCGCACTTACGTACATCTCATTTTTGTCCCCATTTGCCAATTATACGAGGGTCGTTCAATAAGTCCTTAGAAAATCCGGGACATTGCGCTCGTAGTGCCGGTAAATTTTTGTAAGGAGCATTATCGACAGGAAAGCTGTCAAAATTTCAACTGACGACATTTAAAGTTGACGACATTTATTTGTGCATAACAATGGAAAAAAGCGAGTTTAGGGCTGTCATCAAACATCTCCATTTGAAAGGCTTAAGCCCGAAAGAAATCAAAGCCGAGTTGGATGCAGTTCATGGCACATCTGCACCTGTGTTTGCGATGGTTTACAATTGGGTGAATGAATTTAAACGTGGCCGTTCATCCACAAAAGATGAACATCGTTGAGGACGCCCAGTTGAGGTGTCTGCTCCTGAAATCATCGACAAAATCCACGATCTGATTTTGAACGATCAGCGAATTAAAGTGCGCGAATTAGTTGAGGCCACGGGCATATCACAAGGTACAGTCGCTTCAATTTTGCATGAAAAATTGTCTGTGAAAATTTTTTTGGCAAGATGGGTGCCGCGTTTGCCCTCAGAGGAGAATAAGCGCAATCGTGTAGTGGACTCTGAGGCTATGTTGGCACTCTTCATCGCAATCCTGCCGAATTCCTTAGTCGATATGTTACTGTGGACGAAACCTAGATACACTACTACACTCCAGAAACGAAGAGACAGTCATCACAGTAGATTTTCAAGGGTGAACGGGCTCCGAAGAAGGCAAAAACTGTGCCATCGGACGGCAAGGTGATAGCCACGGTCTTTTTGGGATTCGCAGGGCATCATTTTTATCGACTACTTGGAAAAAGGAAAAACCATAACAGGAGCGTTATACGCGTCGTTATTGCAACGGTTGAGCGAGGAAATCAAAGAGAAACGCCCCCATCTGAAGAAAAAAAAATCCTCTTGCATCAGGACAATGCGCGTGTGCACACCTGCGCTATTTCCATGGCCAAAATTGTGGAATTGAGGATGGAATTGTTGCAGCATCCCGCTTATTCACCAGAATTGGCCCCGAGTGACTATTTTCTTTTTTTCAATCTGAAGAAATGGCTTGGCGGACGACGGTTCACTTCCAACGAGGACGTCATTGCTCAAACGGATGAGTATTTTGTAGAACTTCCGAAATCCTATTTTTTGGACGGGATAAAAATTTTGGAAAAACGGTTGGAAAAATGTATAGAGCTAAAAGGAGATTATGTTGAAAAATAAAAAAATTTTTTTTTAAAAACAGTTTTTTCCGTCTTTTTCTAAGGACTTATTGAACGATCCTCGTAAGTACAATAATTCACTCTTACGTACAAGTACATTTTTTATTACATTTTTTCTGGTTTTGCAATTTATAGAAAAAAAAAATTATGTACTAGAATAAAAAATTATGAATGTACACTTGTAACAACGTGTTTTTGTGTGTGTGTGTACATTATTTCTATGAAACTT
This sequence comes from Atherix ibis, assembly GCA_958298945.1. Lineage (NCBI taxonomy): Eukaryota > Metazoa > Arthropoda > Insecta > Diptera > Athericidae > Atherix > Atherix ibis. Next base: position 85,620,153 of record OY282607.1, read on the forward strand.
AAATTTTGTTATCGTATAAAAACGGAATGTCCCCTTTTATATGAAACCTAAATTTTGTTATGAGTGAATGCATGTAGAAACAAGTCAAAACAAAATCTTTGTAATGTGGAATAAGAACAAAAACGAATCAGAGCGAATACGCTCGAATACATATGTATAAAAAGCTTTGTAAAATAGAAATACATAATACATATTCATAATTAATTAGACTTTAGAAGAAAAAAGAATAAAATGTTCTGTTTTGATTTATGTATAGTTTTTTTCTTTGGACAATAATTCTATGAAATATTAACTTGCACACTAAGTTCTTAAAATAAAAAACTTTCTAAAGAAAGTGGCAGATAAAAAAGTAAAAAAAACTCGAAATGTTCTTTCGCTGAAAGCCAAAGTTAAGATAATTAGAATGTGCGATGACGGAACTCCTCAAGCTGAAGTAGCCCGCCAACTAGGTTTGAAACGTTCTACTATAAACACTGTAGTCAAGAACAAAGATAAAATTCTTTTTGAAGTCAAAAATGCTACGAGTACACCAATAAATAGTACTATCATAAGAAAAGAACACGGTCTTGTTGCAGATATGGAGAAATTAATAGTCATCTGGATAGAAAATCAAACAAAACAACACGTACCCTTAAGTGAGGCAATTATTCAAAGTAAATCGCAAAGCTTGTTTAATGACTTAAAAGTTAAAAAGGCGCAAACGAGACTAAATTTTGTGCTAGTCGTGGATGGTTTCATCGATTCAAAAACAGATCCAACTTACACAACATTAAAGTCACCGGTGAAGCAGCAGCTGCAGATGTTGAGGCTGTAAAAATAAATCCAGGAAAACTCGCAAAAATTGTGAAAGAAGGAGGATATACAAAAGACCAAATTTTTAATGTTGATGAGACAGGTCTCTTTTGGAAGAAGATGCCAGCTAGAACTTTTATTTCTAAAGAAGAACAGACTATTGCAGAATATAAAGAAGCCACAGAGAGAATTACTCTTTTATTAGGTGGTAATGCCGTAGGAACGTATAAACTTAAACCCATGCATTTGCATCGCTATGAAAACCCTAGAGCGTTAAAGAACTATTCGAAAGATAAACTGCCAGAGTCTACTATAGATCTAACTCTAAACCATGGGTTACTGCATATATTTTTGAGGAATGGTTTAACAAATATTCTACGAGTGAAGTTAAGGAATATTGTAGAAGCAGAAAAATACCGTATAAAATTTTATTAGTCATCCATAATGCTCCCGGTCATCCGCAAAATTTAGGCAACGATAATATTCGAGTTGAATTTTTACCTCCAAACATCACATCTATCCTTCAACCCATGGACTAGTGTGTTATCGCGTCATTTAAACTGAAGTATTTAAAAATAAACATTCAGTAAAATAATTGCTGCAGTTGACAGTAAAGAAGGTTCAGGTAGGGAAGTTTTAAAAAAAGTTTGGGCGGAATACAATATTTTAGATTGCATAAAAACAATTCGAGACACCTGGAATGATATTTCAGTTTCTACAAAAACGGTTGTGTCGTCTTGGATCCACCGGTTCTCGTCCGATCACCGAAGTTAAGCAGGACTGGGCGTGGTTAGTACTTGGATGGATGACCACTTGGGAACACCGCGTGCCGCAGGTTTAACCGTGCGTGTGTCGACCGACTCACACTCGGTAGATAGCGGGTTCGATTCCCGTTGCCGCCATCTCGGCATGGTGCCGGGGTGAGAGGCCGACTACAAGCCTTATATGTAGTCCGTAGGGTCCCCCAACGTCACAGGACGTTACTTCGCTGGCCTGATAAGCCGTAAGCTATAAAAACCACCTTATCAAGAAACAGCACAAGAAGAATCAACCGGACCGTACCCAGGCAAAAAACTCATCTGGTTTTTATCGAACAACGCAGACGGGTGAACACTTCATCTACAGCGGCAACGACAGCGGCCACCACTGTGGAGTCGGCCAACGCAAAAAGAGATCTCTCATGGGCTACAAACCGGTCTCCGACCGCCTTCTGACAGCCAGGCTCCACTCGAAGTTCCGAAAGATCACCATCGTGCAGTGCCCCAACCGAAGTAGATGATGACGCCAACAAAAAAAAAAGCCTTCTACCACCAACTAGAACGTATATTCTCTGTGCCGCTATATGCTCCATAGGAGCGACTGTGTCCCATGAGTATATGTATATGTGTCATAATGTATAATGTAGAAATGAAACCTGTCAAATAAAAAAAAAATAAAAAACAATGAAATAGGCCTGGAATAAATTATTTCCGCAGGAGACAAAAGATAGGGAAGATTGCGAAGATAATAAAGCTGAAATCATTTGCAATATTATAGATATGGCGAAACATCTAGAGTTAGAAGTAGATTCAAATAATGTAGTTGAACTTATAGCATCCTACGATGAACCTCTCAACAATGAAGATCTTTTAGAATTAAATGAACAGATACAACCTGAAAATTTAGTATGCAATGTCGCAGAAAAATCCACTCAATCTGAAGGACTAACATCCAAAATTTTATCAGATGTTTTCCAATGTTTTCAAAATTGAATGGCTCTTTTTGAAAAATACGATCCAGACTTTGAGAGGAGTTTAAAGATTAACAAAGACATTATGGATGCATATTCCTGTTATTCAGAATTATACAGGGAAATGAAAAAACATAGTAAACAAAGCTCTTTTTGAAAAAACATAGTAAACAAAAATGATATGTGCAACTACTTATGCTAGTAACAAGCAGATTTTTTACGGGAATACGAGGGTCATTCAATAAGTACTTAGCCTACAAAAGAAAAATGAAAATTTTAGAAAGGTGGCAATTTATTTTTCCACATAATCTCCTTCCTACTGCGATGCCCACAGTCTCAGCTATCTCGTGAACCTTCAATCGACGGTCTGCCAACACGAGATCGTGGACTTTTTTAACGTTTTCCTCTGTAGCAGCCGTTTTCGGGGCACCTGGGCGTGGCTCATCAAAAACCGACGTGCGGCCACAAACAAACTCGTTGAACCAATTCTTGACGGTCGCCATCGAAGGAGAAGAGTCACCATACACAGCATCCAAGCGATATTTGATTTCGCTGGGCGTTTTCCCTTCCAAAAACAAGAATCTAATCACCGAACGATATTGTTCTTTTTCCATTTTTGTGCAACCGACCGACACGCTCGCTTTCAAGGCTCTCAAAACAAAACTAATAAAGGGAATCGACTGAAACTTTGACAGTAGGCTACTAAAAGAATGTACTGCACGAAATTTCTTTTATGACAGCAGTTCTATCGGGCGGTGAGGCTAAGTACTTGTTGAATGACCCTCGTATACAAGGACATGAAGACATGTGGAGGAAATCACCCATTGATGTTACCTCTAGAACAGGGTAATTTTATTTTATAATTTTAGAGAATCTCTTGGCCATCGCCGTTTTAACCGTCGATGGGTGTATACTGAAAGGGTGGAAGTGAGAAGTTCCCTTCCTAAAGGATTAGGGTGGAAGGATAGATGCGAATGGAATTTTTTATATCGGGGGATGCATAGTTCACGAACAAATGGAACATTTAGGTCACGGTGGATAACATTGTTTCGTACATAAAAAGGGGCATTAACAATTTTACGAAGGATTCGGGATTGTAGGGATTGGATTGGAAGGGAGTTGGAATGCTTAGTCGAACCCCAAAGTTCTAGACCATATGTCCATATTGGTTTCAGAACCGTATTGTATAGTAATAGTTTACTTGTTGTTGTAAGTTTTGGTTTACTGTCTAGGAGACGTAATAATTGTTTGTATCGTCCGTTAAGTTCACGTCTTTTAGTTTTCGTATGAAGGTTCCAGGTTAACCGTTTGTCGAATATAAGTCCAAGGTAACGTACGCTATTTTTTTGTGGAATAATACTGCCGTTTAGGGTTATGTCGGGAATTTGTTCTCGGCAGAGTGTGAAAGTTACATGAGCAGATTTTTGCTCATTTACCTTCACTCTCCACCTTTTGAACCAAGTTTCTAAGGAGTGGATATGGTTCTGTAGGATACTAATGGCTGTGGAAGGATCTTTGTGATGTGTCAGGATGGCTGTATCGTCAGCATATGTTGCGGTTAGGATGTTGTTGTAGCAAGGAATATCATGGGTATAAATGTTATATAGGATAGGACCTAGGATACTTCCTTGAGGGACACCGGCGGAAATTGGATAAATGTCAGAGTAATCAATATTTTCAGCTACCTGAAAATATCGGTCTGAGAGATAAGATTTAAGGATGTGGAAATAACTCGAGGGTAGGACTCGCTGCAACTTCCAAAGCAATCCAGGGTGCCATACACGGTCGAAAGCATGCGCAATGTCAAGAAACACGCCTGGGCAGTATTCCTTTCGCTCTAGCGAACACGCTATGTAGTCGACTATGCGATGACACTGCTGGATAGTGGAATGCTCAGGTCGAAATCCCAACTGATGCTGAGGAATGACACCCTCGGTTTTAAAAATGGGATAAAGGCGTTTTAGGATTAATTTTTCTAGGATTTTTGATAACATGGGAAGGAGGCTTATAGGTCTATATGAGGTAGGAAGGTTTTTGGGCTTATTGGGTTTTGGGATCATCTTAATTATGGAAAACTTCCACAGGGAAGGAAAAAATGATGTGCGGAGCATACTATTATATTATAAATATAGGTTATCAGGACGAGGATTTTTTTTGGAAATTTGCTTCAGGATTTCTGAAGTTATTAGGTCATATCCTGGGGATTTTTTATTGGAAAGGTGTTCTAATGTGAATTTAACTTCGGAGGGAGTGAAAAACTTAGGAGGTGGACTTATGGGCAACTGAGTTGATATTTGTCGGAATATTTATTCGTCATGCAGAATGTCTTGGACATCTTCGTGAGGTTTAAAGATGTTTTCTAAGTGTTTGCCGAAGATGTCGGCTTTCTGTTTATCTATTTTTGCCCAGGTTCCGTCGGTATTCCGGAGCGGGTGTGTAGCTGTTTTGTACTTGAGAATTCGTCGGGTAGCTGTCCAGAGTGACTTATTAGTTGTCAGTGATTCTGTGTATTCAGTAAATCGTTCGTTATTATAATTAATTATTTCTTGTTTCAGTTCTCGTTGTAGTTGGTTCAGTTTTTTCTTCTCATTTGGCATTCTTGAACGTTGCCACTGGGCCCTGGCTCGACGTTTTCGCTTATCAAGGTGCGAATTTTTTGCGGAAGATTATAGTCATGTTCTCGTATGGTTGGTTTGTTATGAGTTATGTGGGCGTTAGTGATTGAGTTCTGTATGCAAACAGTCAAGTCGTTTACGGCATCGTCTATTTCTTGTACGTTCTTAAGGCTTTGTTGTAAATGAATCTGTTGGTCTAAGTTATGTCTAAAAATGTCCCAATCAACTTTCCCATTTACAAGTTTGTCAAAGCTCTTTAAAAGATTTTTTTGCTACAAAAACTATATCACCTAGCTCAAAATCAAAAGAAAATCGTAATTTGCCATCCACTTCAGGAAGTCGCAAGACTATTTCAATAAGTTCATCTGCATCTCCTGACTCACCAGCAAAAAAACGTTTAGCGGTTGATTACACCACTTATGAAGATGATACATCATTCTCTACGTCATCGAGCAATTAAATTTGAATTACAACATTATACCAATAGAATTCTATATTTAAATATGTAGAACATATTGTTGTACTTTAAAAAAATAAAACATAAACTTCAAAATATCGTATTTTGAAGTTTATGTTTATTTTTTAAGTTTTGTTTAATATGTACAATATAACAGTTCGGCTGAAAAGTTTATAAGGTAACACAGTAAAAATATTTTTTTTTGCAAAATTCATTTTTATTATTTAACATAATTGCCTTCGAGGGCGATACAGCGATTATAGCGATCTTCCAACTTTTCAATACCATTTTTATAGTACTCTTTCGGTTTTGCCTCAAAATAGGCCTCAGTTTCGGCAATCACTTCATCATCGGTCTTAAATTTCTTGCCAGCGAGCATTCTGTTGAGGTCTGCAAACAGGACTCTGGAGTGTAGTGAGGAGCCATATTTCATCCATTGTCACATATCGAGGTAAAAATTCGGGTTTATTGCGCTTGAACAGCTCCAAACACTGCTCAGAATCATCAACACGTTGTTGTTTTTGGTCCACAGTGAGCTCACGCGACACCCACTTTGCACGCAGCTTTCGCATGCCCAAATATGAATTTGTTTTTTTTTTTTTTTAATACACGTTAAATATAGAATAAAAAATATAAACGTATGAAATAAAAGTGTAAAACTACATACATATAAGCTGTAGTAAAAAGTAATCCATTATTTTGCCAATAGATGTCTTTAGGAGTCTGTACCTCCGGTTGTAAAAGTGCGATCGGGTTGCACTAGATGGCGTTCAAAAGATAAAATTTTGTACTAAAAAGCTTTTGATACAGTTTTATGATTACTTGACTCAGTATTTTTTTAGCACGCGTCAAAGATGGACACCAACAAAGAGAAAATACGCCATATTTTACAGTTTTCCTTCGATAAACGCGAAAACGCAAGCCAGGCAGCTGAAAATGTGAATAGTGTTTATGGTCCTGATAATACTGTAACAGCCAATCACGCGCAATTTTGGTTTCGTCGATTCCGTTCCGATAATTTTGATGTCAAATATGCACCACGCTCTGGAAGGCCAATTGTCGAAAATGTTTGGAACCACTTGAATAAGGCTGGATACAAAAAGAAGCTCGATGTATGGGTGCCACACGAGTTATCGCAAAAAAACCTCATGGACCGAATTTCCATCTGCGAATCGCTGCTGAATCGCAACAATATCGATCCATTTCTGAAGCGGATGGTTACTGGTGATGAAAAGTGGGTCACTTACGACAACGTCAAGCTACAACGGTCGTGGTCAAATCGCGGTCACCCGGCGCAAACGGTGGTCAAGCCAGGATTGACAGCCAGGAAGGTTTTGCTGTGTGTTTGATGGGACTGGCAGGGAATCATCTACTATGAGATGGCTCCCCTACGGCCGAACTCCTTATTCGGACCTTTACTGTCAACAATTGGACCGTCTGAAAGAAGCAATCGCCCAGAAACGGTCAGCTTTGGCCAATAGGAGAGTAATTTTGTTCCATCAGGACAATGCCAGGCCGCATACATCGATAGTGACTCGCCAGAAGTTCCGGGACCTTGGTTGGGATGTTTTTATGCATCCACCTTATAGTCCGGACCTGGCACCAAGTGATTACCACCTCTTCCTGTCTATGACGAATGATTTTGAAGGTGAAAAATTCGCCTCAAGAGAAGATTGTGAAAATCGACTGTTCCAGTTTTTTGCCAATAACGACGAGGGTTTCTATAAGAGAGGCATTATGAAATTACCTCCAAAATGGCAACAAGTTATCGAACAAAACGGTGCATAGTTTACCTAAATCGTATCATTCTATCTATGCTAAATAAAACCTTTAATTTAATGCAAAAATAATGGATTTCCTTTTACTACACCTTATATATCCCTCTTTTTCTTTTTATTTATATACTTATTGTTTTAGTTTGTTTCAAACATATTATTCATCAATAAAAGCAGTAGATTCGCTTTACGTACATTTTTGTTTTACGTACACGCTCCGGTCCCAAAGTGTACGTAAGTGCGGGGTATTACTGTATAGATAGCCAAAGTAACAAATAAATTGATAGGTTTTTTTTAGACACCATCGCTTTAGTTGAAAAGTCACCGTACGCCACTGGTGAATAACTAGTTCTGACGGAGTTAAAGAATAACGCTTATTCTTCAAACAACACCAAATATTATATTAAATATTATTGTAACAATAGAATAAAATAGTTAATGAAAAAAAAATATATAATAATTATGTTAAAAATTTTTTTTATTTATTATAAAATTTATAAATGTTTTTTTTTTAGATGGATTTGTACAACCACAGCTGCGGGACACCATTTTTGTAATAAAATATAAAAATTTCGAGACTCGAGCATATACGCCAGGGAATCCTGGCAGAGCACAATCTTCACCAAAGGATGTTACTCCTAAAATTTATTTTTTTAAGCTTTTAATTAGAAAATAACATTTTTTTTTTCAATGTATTAATAAATTACCAGCTAAAATGTATTTCTTATTTTGGGTAACCATCAAAGGACCACCGCTGTCACCCTATTATGAATTACAATATTAATTCTAATTTGAGACTAAATTTTTTTAATTTGCAACATTTTATTCTTACCGAGCATGTATCATATCCACCATTGGGAATTCCAGCACATAACATATAATTTGTTATACTCTTTCCATAACCAGTTCTTCGACAACTTTTGCTACTATAAATTTTTAAAGATACCTTTCGGAGTGTGGTAGCCAATTTCCCACCATAAGATGTGGTACCCCATCCAGCTGCAATTGCCTATAAATTGAGAATGGTTTTTTAATAAAAATTTATTCAAAAATAAATTTTAATACTTGTAAATTATCGACTACTGTTTTCGATGATGGAAGGCAAATCGGTCGAATACCAGTCCCATCGAATGGTACAGGTTTGTCCAATTTAAGAAGTGCAATATCACGATTTTCTGTTCTTGGATTATATTTACTATCAACAAATTTTGCAGCAATCTTTTAAAAAGAAGAATAAACATTAAATTACTTATAATAATCACATTCTATTAAAAAAAGTGCAAAGTTTAATTAACTTTTCTATAAAATACGTTCGTCTCATCCACTATTTCTGTATTATGTTCCAAAAATACCGCCGTCAAATTTGCAATTTTTATACGATATAGACAGTGAGCCGCTGTTAGTAAGAAAGAATCTCTAATCAAAGATGAACCACACCACGTTCCACCATTGTACTTCAATAGTACCATCCATGGAAATTCAAGAGGTTGAACTTCAACTCCTCCAACAATTCGTCTATTATTCGGAATGCCACATTCTTTTTTAATAAAATATTTTTAAAAATTGTTTTCTATTAAATATTATGTAGAGAAAAAAAAATATACCATTTTCTTACCACATTTGTAACAATCTTCAAAAATTCTATCAAATCCAAATCTTTGCATTACTTGTGGAATATCATCGATTGTCATCAATCCTTTCTCCCCGTTAATATATTCATAAGTCCATGTTGCATTGTGAGTATCAGAAAAATCTTTCGAATAACGACATCTCTGCCAAACATAACAAAAAAAAAACCCAAAAAAATTGCAATTATAATATTGTATGCATACTTTTAATATAATTTAATTTTGTATACTTTCGATAAAATTTGTGTTAAAAATAAAATGTTTAAAAATAATATAACACAGAATCGCATAGTGAATGATTAAAAATTGATGGCATATCCGTGTGCCTCAAAACCCAATTCGATTTTGATTAAAAATCTCATATTTATACGAGAATTGGAGAAAATATAATATACGAAATATAATATATTCATTTTAGTTACTTTCTCCTACCATAAAGCAATTCTTGTATTTAAATTCTATCAAGTATATAATCAGACTACGTAACTTTTTATTTTTGGAAACTTAATAATGATAAATCTAGTGTTCCCCTTTATTAAGGTTGAAATCCAAGAGCTTACAAACTAGCAAACTTGATTTTTCTGTAGTATATATTTTTTCAAAGTTTTTTTTTTTTGTTATCAAATATATTGATTTTTTTTTGTTAGAAAAATATATATTTCTAGATAACATTCCGAGAGAGTGTAAGATATTTTTTTTTATTTATATTTCAATTTTTATGTATTTTATATATTTTTCCATCACACGTATATTAAAAAATTAACAATACAACAAAATCTGTTCAATACTAGAACTTTTCGAAATAATTTCTGATATCTTTTTTATAAAGGGTTTTCGAATAAGAGTGATATGATTTCTTTTTTAAAAAGAACACACTAATTGCTAAGAAAATTCAAATGTTTTTTAGTTAATGTTAAGTACAATCGATACAATTAAGTTCTGAATAAAACGTCATTCAAATGGCCTCGACGACTTCTTTGCAGGAACAAATCCGATGAACCCAATTTTCGAGCACTTTTTCCACTAAATCAAGTCGTATGTCATGACTAGCACGTTCAATATTGACTGCTAAAGCTTGAAGAGAGTCTGGTTTATTGATAAAGACCAATGACTTCAAATAACCCCACAAGAAATAGTCTAATGGTGTTAAATCACAACTTCTTGGAGGCCATTCAATGTCACAATTTTTTGAAATAATCGAATCTGCAAACTTTTCTCGCAATAATTCGGTTGTTGCACGTGCTGTGTGGCACATAGCCCCGTCTTGTTGGAATCAGATGTTTACAAGATCAACTTCTTCCAATTTCGGCCATAAAAAGTTGGTTATCATCGATCTATACCGCTCTCCATTGACAGTAACGGTGTTACCAGCTTCATTTCGAAAGAAGTACGGACCGATTATTCCACCAGACCAAAAACTACACCAAACTGTCAATTTAGGTGAATGTAATGGGTGTTCATGAATAATTTGTGGATTTTCTTCGCACCAGAATCGACAGTTTTATTTATTTACCGCACCACTCAGATGAAAGTGAGCCTCATCGGAGAAGATGATATTCTTAAAAAAATCGTTATTGTTTTCAAGTTGTTCCAAGACAAAATCAGCAAATTCACGATGTTTACGGTGGTCCAATGGCTTCAGTTCTTGAGTGATAACTATTTTATACGGCTATAAGCCTAAATCCGTTTGATGCAAAATGTTTGTTATTGTTGGCGGTAAACTTTTGGCACTATATTGATTAGTTTGAGTCTTAATCAGTTTCATTCGAAATGAAAATATTTGCCATCTTTATTAATGAAAATATTGCATATTCCTATTTTATAATTAAAAATGAAATTGATATCAAAGATATTTATTTACATATTCTTTCGGCATAATTAACGATAATAAAAAAAATAATTTAATATTGAAGGTTAGTCACATTTAATTTGAAAATAAATAAATCTTGAATATGTAGAAATCCTCTTTTATTGAACTGTAAGAGAGAAATGCGATTTTTATACTATTAAATAAAAAAAGTTTCTAAATATTTTGTTAAATTTAAGTTAAAATAATAATAAGAAATAAATTTGGCAATTGTTGACGTTCATAAAGAAAAAAATTCATTGTTATTGAAAATTTAAACTTGAAACTATATAAATTCCTTAAATAACAAAAATAAACAAAAATTAAAAATTCAATTTTAAAAAAAAAATTACTATTTTATGGCTAGAAGAATAATTCATGAATTTGAAAAAATTATCGAAGTTTGAGCTGCTGAACCTATTCGAGGGTAAGTAAGTATTCACTCATGCACTCAAATGATAAAAAAAAATATTTCTGATATTAAAATTTCTATGCAAACAATTTACTAAATAAAAAATTATATTATAGATGATTTTATAAAGAAAATTTTTTTTTCAGTAAAATCTCTTTATAGAATTCTCTATATAAATAAAATTCCAAAAATAAGATTTTATAAATAAAATACAATAATAAAATTCTTTAAACAATGTTCTATAAAGAAAGAAAATTTAATATTAGAAAAAAAATTATTTAGAATTCCTTAAAGAAAATTGTTTATTGAAAATTCTAATAAATGATGATTATTTGAAGAATATAGTATTCTGTTTAAAATATTGTTTATAGAAAATTCTTATAGAAAACTTTTTATATCTAGAATATTCTTTATAGAATATTCAAAATATAAAATTTAAATAGCTTATTAAGAAATGTTTATTGAAAAAATTTTATAGAGTGATAATTTCTACATAATTAAATCTCGACAAAAATTCTTTTTATTAAAGTAGTCTTAAACGATATTTATAACAAACTGCAAATAAAAAATTATAAATTTAATTTTTCCAATAATTTTCATAAAATTAATATAAAAAATTCATTTTTTTCGAAATGGGTTTATTTATGTTAAAAAAATATATCCATTTCGTAAAAAGAAACTTTTACAATCATTTTATATTCTGTAGGCTAAAATAAATATATTATTTTATTTTTTTTGAGGAACATTTTTTTTACCATTTTGACAGAAATATATTCAAAAATTTTATCCATAATCCATAATAACTCATAATTTTCCTTTAAGAAAAATTTACTTATAATAGTTCGGCTGAAAAGTTTAGAACGTAACACAGTAGAAATATTTTTTTTTGCAAAATTCATTTTTATTATTCAACATAGTTGCCTTCGAGGTCGATACAGCGATTATAGCGATCTTCCAACTTTTCGATACGATTTTTATAGTACTCTTTCGGTTTTGCCTCAAAATAGGCCTCAGTTTCATCATCGGTCTTAAATTTCTTGCCAGCGAGCATTCTCTTGAGGTCTGCAAACAGGCCTATTTTGTTTGGGCCTGTTTCCAGATCTGGAGAATACGGTGGATGGGGAAGCAATTCGTAGCCCAATTCATTGAGTTTGACGATCGTTTTCATCGACTTGTGACACGGTGCATTGTCTTGGTGAAACAACACTTTTTTCTTCTTCAAATGAGGCCGTTTCTTAGCGATTTCTTTCTTCAAACGATCCAATAACGCTATATAATAGTCGCTGTTGATCGTCTGTCCCTTCTGAAGATAGTCAATGAATATTATACCATGCGCATCCCAAAATACAGATGCCATCACCTTGCCAGCCGACTGTTGCGTCTTTCCACGCTTTGGATTCGGTTCGTCGCTCGCTCTGCACTCTGCCGACTGGTGATTGGACTCTGGAGTGTAGTGACGGAGGCATGTTTCATCCATTGTCACATATCGACGCAAAAATTCGGGTTTATTGCGCTTGAACAGCTTCAAACACTGCTCAGAATCATCAACACGTTGTTGTTTTTGGTCAACAGTGAGCTCACGCGGCACCCACTTTGCACACAGCTTTCGTATGCCCAAATATTCATGCACGATATGTCCAACACGCTCTTTCGATATCTTCAGAGTCTCAGCTATCTCGCTCAACTTCACTTTTCGGTCATTTAAAATTATTTTGTGGATTTTTTTGATATTTTCTGCCGTAACCACCTCTTTTGGGCGTGCACTGCGTTCTGCATCAACTGTGCTCGTACGACCAGTTCGAAATTGACGGAACCAATATTCCACAGTTGAAATAGCTGGAGCAGAGTCCGGATAACGTTTGTCAAACCATGCTTTGGTTTCCACTGTATTTTTTTTTCATCAAAAAGCAATGCTTTATCAATACACGAAATTCGTCTTTATCCATTTTTTTTTTTTCAATAACAAAAGTTGCTTCACTCAAAATGCTATATCTCACGAACCAATCGACCGATTGCTGTCAAATTTTGACAGGAATCATTTGAAGGATGGTGCTTTGTGATAATTAAGATTTTTGCAAGAAGCGCCATCTAGACGTCAACCTTATAAATGCTCTATAATTATATGACTATTAAATGCTCTATAAAATATAATAAATTTCATTTTTCATGCAAATGAAATTTATTATATTTTTTACAAAAACGTTAAATTGCATGATTTTGGAGGCTTAACGTATTATAGGTTTTTCCGCCCAATAAATGCCAACGTTTGTAGTATTATGTAGATTGTGGTACTATTTTATAAAAAAACCATATATCATCTAAATTATAAACTTTATATTAAAGTCAAAAAAGTGAAGCCAAAAAAGGTGATTGTGCTCAGAATTATCTGTAACGGTTTCTCCTTCTTAATTTCCGAAGAAATCCGTGCCAATGACACCTTCAGACCAAAATGCACACCGTATAATTACTTATCGTAGCTTCTTTATAGTCACTAGTAGGTGTTAGGATTATTTTTTATGATACTTATATATATTGATATATCCATCAAGAGAGAAATGAATTTTCTAGCGCTGCAGATATAATCTCCTCTTAAATGGCGAATAGTGGCTACGCCAGAATTACCACATATTTAAAAAAAAAGTTTTTACCGATTTATGTAAATTATTTGATTAAAAATCTATTCATAATATAATATGGCAAGTTATTTATTATATAAATAAAATCTTTTATAATATATATTAGAATTATTTATAAAATAACTGAATTATACTTTCCAAACATTAATATGGATAATACCTGTTGTTTATCTTTTGTATCTATGTAAAATTAGTAGTTGGGCCTATTTGGGTAGATAAATAAAACATTTTTATTGTTTTTATAATTCGATAAAAGCTTTCGAATAATTTATACAATAGTAAACTTTATATTTTTAAAATATAAATACAGTATTTAAATAATAAAATTTTGAAATTAATCTAATTTACTTAAATAATTATTTAATAATTTTTATCCAAAATTTCATTTGCTATTTAAAAAGATATCCGGTTAATAAAAAAAACGAGGTCAATTATGGTGCCACTAATTTTTAAAAATCATGTCAATAGATCAGATTAGAGTAAACAAATTTTATTTCAAATATTTTTACGGATTTTTTCAATAATAATTTAAATAATTTTAATACTTAAAAATGTTGAATTTAATTTTAAAAATAAATCCATAATCTATCCTGACAAATTTATGGGATATTATAAGATTCTAGAGCACTTTTAATATTAAAGATACTAAAGTTGACCCTATTTCTATATCTACTTTGTGGTATTTGCTATGCCGACTATTAATTCTATGCTAAAATATGGATCATTTTTGGGGAGATTTTTTCTTAATAATAACAGAGTAACTTTTGCTAAATCATTTATAAGATATCCAAAAAAATTTACTATTTCCCAAATTGTTTGTCGATATTTGGTTAATTAAATAGTATAAAAATCAATTGGATATTGATAATTATAATAAATCTATGCCAACGAAGATATTTCCAATGAAATGCATTTAGAAAATAACAAAAATAAATAACAAATTTCAAAAAAAAAGCAAAATATATTTTATTTGAAATATTTTATAAAATTATTTACTATTAAAATTTATTATCCAATTTTATAATAGTTGTTCTCCTTTTATTAATCGATATGAATTAAAAGCATGAACAGGCATCTGAGCTTAAAATTTTTATTGAATTAACAAAACGAGGTACTCTAGCATAAACGCCCGGATATCCTTGCCTAGCACAGCCAATACCCCAGGATGTTACACCTACAAAAAAATAATAATATGGAATATAAATTTTGCATAGAAAGGACGAAAAAGCATTTTAAACAAAATGCTTTAAACTTACCTGCTAAATGGTAGGTATTTCTAATTGAAACCATAAGTGGTCCACCACTGTCACCCTGGCAACTGTCCTTACCACCAGCAGAATATCCTGCACACTGCATATTACTAGTAATTCGATTGCCATATTTGCTGTTTCGACATTCCGTAAGTCCGATGAATGGAACCTCCACCTTTCTCAGGACATCTGAGACACTACCACCTTCCGATGTAGTTCCCCATCCAGCTGAGAGTCCCTATTTAAATAGTAAAAAAATTCTTTTTGTTTAGCTCCTTTTCAAATATAATATATTTTATTTAAATGATGGTAAATTTTTATATATACTATTAATCCTTCAAATTGCATATCGAAGCTAGGCAAGCATATTGGTTTAAGGAAGGTACCAAATTGAACGGCTTCATTCAATTTGATAAGGGAGATATCCTGATCAAGGGTGGATTGACTGTATCCAGTTGGTCGATAGATAATGTGAGCCTATAATGAATTTTTACAACATAAAAGTAAACAATTTTTTTATATTCGTTATTAAGAAATATTCTAGATGATTTGTTTGTAATTTTTCTTATTTTCAAATTTTTACCTTTCTCGTAATTTCACCAATTTCCGTGCTATGCTGTTTGTATTTCATGAACTGCATTGAAACACGACCGGCCGAAAATCCTTTAGTACAGTGAGCAGCAGTAGCTACATAACGGTCATTTATTAAAGTTCCACCACAGTAGAAGCTTCTACCATATCGTAATAGCACCATCCAAGGGAATTCGTGTTTTGCAGCAAGCACACCACCAACAATTCGCTGGTTATATGGTTTTCCACAATCTTAAAATAATAATTTTCATTATTAAATTTTTCTAGCGGAAATTTTGAAATTTTCTTTAGTTATTTTTTTTTTTTTTGGATATAACTTACGACACTGTTGACAGTTTCGTTTTTTCACTATAGCAAATTTCTTATGATGTTGTTTAATATGCCTAACATCAAGAACACCTTTTTCTCCAGCAGCCGTTTCATATTCCCACTTGATAAATATCGATTCTGGTGTTAGGGGCAGTTCATCACTCAATGTTATATTCGGATTCGGGGTTGGCCGTAATAGCGGGAATATTGGCAATGCAGAATCATTTACTTGTGGAACAGCAATCGCTACAATATCTTCTGGTTTCAATGATGGCACTGGTAAATCATCAAATGGATTCTACAATAAAAATAATTAAAAAAATCATTTTTTAACAAAAATTTTTTCCCCTTTCGATTACTTCAATAAACAATTTAAATAAAAAAAATTTTCTATTATTAAAACAAGATTTTTAAAAATTTATTTAAAAATTTCATTGATTTTTGCCCGAAAAAGAAAAATGGAAAAACTTTAAATTTAACACCTACTGTTCTACTATAAACACCATTTATAGAGAATATCAAAAATAATAAATATTTCACATATTCTGCACTAAACATTTTGATGATGAAAATTTTGTAATATTTCTTTCTGATCAAAAAATCTCGATCCGATCAATTATGCGTTCGGAAGTGTTCTGGTTGAATTTTCATAAATAAATTCGCGGTTAAAGTAGTTTTTGCCATCACCCAAAAAGTTCTGCATATAATATAAAATAAAGTAAAATATAAAATAAAAAAAATAAAAAACAAAGAAACTAACGAAAAAGAAAACATATTTTTAACGATTATACTAAAAGTACATAAACATAAAAATGTTTAAAGAAATTTTCTGTAAATGTTTATAGTCTTTTTTTTTTTACCTTTCAATATGGGAACGGGTCAAAGAAATTTGGGTTAAAAAACGGTGCAAAAGAATCTGGTTACATTTTTTCATATTGTATATGTTTTATTAGATTTTTATTTATTTTTTTTTTGCTGTTTATTTTATTTATTGAAAAAGATTATTTTGCCAAAAAGTTATAAAATTCGAATTAAATGTTTTATTAATATTTTCTTTTCGTTTTATGAATAATATCATATAAAATTTTTTTGGTGATGGAATAAATAAAAAAAATTCATACATTTATAAGGTTTTTCTTATTTGGTAAAGTTAAAAGCTTAACTGGTATAGTGGAGATAGTACACAAGTGGTTTTAATAAAATAACTGTTATAAAAAATTTATTGGATCAACTTTGCCGAAACTTTTCAAATACGAGTAATAAAAGCTTAATGAATCCAGTTTAATCTTAACCGTGGTTGGTACTTATATTTTTTATCGATCAACCATAAATTGTTTACAAATATTATGATTATTTTATTTATATAATTAACCTTATTTATATGGTACCATATAATATAAAAAAAAAATGCTTTTAAAATTAATTGTATACATTGACATATTTAATTACTTAGTTTTGGGCAATAAAAGTTTTTACCAATTCAATTTGATAAAGTTCATTAGCCGAAGATACATACATATGTAAGTGCTTGGAAGAGAAGGTGAGCTTTAGTATATAAAATTTTCTTTTTCTGAATAATTATGCAAATCAGAAATAACGGCATTAAGAACATATGTTATTTTTTTATATACTAAGGAGCAAAAAAAAAAAAAAAAAACAAAATTTCTTAAAGCTTTGTTCCATGTTCTGTTAGCTTAGCTTATATGTTCAATGGTATTTTCTTGGCGTTCCGATCATTTTGGTAAGTTAATGTATACGATAAATACTGATATTTTGGTAAATTTTTCAAGTTTTTTTTTTGTCAGTAACAAAGTTTGAAAGACTTTTTTCTCCAATTGTCGATGTACCATCAATATTTTCCCTTTATGAAATTATATACAAGTGTATATATAAAACTTTATGCATATGTGTGTATAGGTAAAATAACCTTCAAAATAATAAAAAAAAAATGTCTTGTACATATATTTATAAGATCAGATACAACTAGTATATAAGATCATATATAAAATGTACTATTTTCATTTTGTATAAAAGAATTGAAACCAGTTGGCCTTTTCTTTTGGTACATTATTCGTGTATAAATTGTACTATAACAGAAAATTAAGAACCGCTTTTAATGTGATCATAGATTTATTTTAAAAGATTCTATTATTACTCTGAAAGTAATATTTTTTATTTATTATATATGGAATATCATTTAAAATGGAGAGTAAATTTTGCATAATTTTAGTGCAAAGACCTAACATAGGTTATTTTAAAAAAAATCTTTATTATATTAATAAAATTTTTGTCTATTTTTAGGGACAAATTTTAAGAATATTTTTCTTTTTCATTTTGATTTAATATTAATTTATAGAAAATTTCTTTTATATAAATAGTGCATAATAAATGTTATCAAATTTGTGCTTTGGAATATAAAATAACGTAAAGTATATTGTTAATTTAGATTTTAAATAAAATAATTTATAAGTACATTGGTAAATAATATACAATAACATAATTTAAATGGCTGTCACAACAAAAGTAATTTTTGATAATTTTTTCGTACATTTCAGGCAGTAATTCTATCATTAATTATTTGTTGTAAATTTTCAAATACTCTGCGTAAATACATATTTTCATATAGTCTCATAATTTCAAAGCGAGCTGCTATCACAAAATCTTGAAATTAGATACATGAAAATATTTCATGCAATAAACGCAAAATACGAAGTCTGTTCAAAAAGTATCGCGAATTTTGTATTTCCGCTGGTTACGTACATATACTAGATTTTCGAATTTTTGTGGCGTTATGCTGGTACTCATGTCTTTCACTTTTGTCGAAAAGTTCGGCCATTTTGAATGTTCAGTTACTTTTTGACAGGTGCTTTGCTTGCACGTGTTTTGGTTGGTGTTAGATTTTTGCCCATTCCAAAAAATGGATCAAAGAATCTGTAGCAAATTTTGCGTGCGAAACAACATGAATTGCGTGGACGCATTCCGAATGTTGACTGTGGCATATGGTGAAGGTACCTTGGGTCGAAGCAACGTTTATCGGTGGTACAAAATGTTCTCAGAGGGCCGAGAAGATGTGAACGACGAACAGCGTGCCGGGGCGTGCCGACGACAGTTTTCTTCGATTGCAGGCGCGTGAAGCGTCCTGAGTTCTTGCCACAGGGTAGAACGGTCAATAAGGAATATTACCTGGAAGTTATGCGAAAGTTGCGAGAAGCAATCAGCCCGAAACGCCCGGATTTGTGGAAGAACAAAAATTGGCTTTTGCCATTTTTGGCCAAAAATAACACACTAATAATGCCGCAGCCACCGTATTCCCCAGATCTGGTCCCCTCTGACTTTTTATTGTTCCCGAATCTGAAGAGCCCCATGAAAATGAAAACAGCATCCAAGGAGGAGCTGAACAAGATCATAAAAAATGATTTTTTGTAGTGCTTCGAGGATTGGAAAAAATGTTGGCACAAGTGTATAATATCTTGTGGGGATTACTTTGAAGGGGATAAAATAGATATTTATGATCAAAAAAAATAATTTTTGAAAAAACACAAAATTCGCGATAGTTTTTGAGCACACCTCGTATTCTCATTTGAGTGGCGCCTTATTGTTCAAACCAAATATGGTCCAGATAAAAATCTTTTATTAGAGGCCGAAAAATATTATTTATCATAAGGTCATTATGCTCAGAATTCATGGTAACTGTTCCTTTTTCTTCATTTTCATAGAAATACGAATTAATAACAACTTTAGACCAAAATTTAAAACCAGACAGTCAATTTGCGCCAATACAACAACTTTTATACAGCAATTTGTGGGCTTTTAGAGCCCCATAAAAATTATTTTCTTATTCACATATCAACCAAATGAGAAATGAGCCTCATTGCTGAAGAAATAATCTACTTTCTAGAAAGTATTTTCCACATTAAATGGATTGTTTGATAAATAAACGATTCATAATATAAAATGGTATCTTTTAGTCTAAATAATTATAAACGACTATTAAATGGCAGGGCTGTACTTTTTTATACTAAAAAATGGATAGGTAGAAAATTTTGTACATTTTGAATTTGTATTGAAAATGTTTGCTTATATACAAAATGTTCAATTATAATAGTTAATTTTAATCTAAGAAAAAAGTAAGCGGCCAAAAACAAAAATTCCTTTTTCAAAATTTCCGAAAGTGAAATAATTTTTATTAAATGAAATTTAATTAATTTATACAAATGTAAATTCATGTATAATAGAAAGAATATACACAAAAAACTCTATAGTAAAAAGTAAATATATTTAAAAAATTTTATTTTAAAATAAATATTAATAATATTAAAAATTGTTGTGAATTGTCCTGATAACATTTATTATAAAAAATTTAATGTACTTTTTTACAAATAAAAGAATATTTTTTTTTGGTTTTCCTTTTAATTCTTGGTTAACTTATATTTTATAAAGAGTATTTAGCATTAAAATAGTATCATTTTATATAATCTAATAAAGAAAATTTATCTTAACAAATTAATTCAATTAAAAACTTCGTTTGGAAATTATATAGAAAATTTTAGAAATCATTTGTTCAAAATATATTAAAAATGTGAATAGAAATTTTGTTTCTTATTTTATTTAGAAGTAAATTTTTTATATAAATTTTAAAATCTTTAAATACGTTAAGAAAAAACGAAAAATAATTTAGAAAAGAAAAGCACATTTTCATCATTCAAACAATCGCAGCCATCTTTAGTCGAATAACTAGTCTAATCGCAGGCTCAAACCACATGATACGATAATCAAAGCATTTTTCTTAGACACAACTCGGATTTTTTAATACCAAAACTTTCATTCGATCAAAATTTTTATTTAATTTTCGATAAAATAAAATTGAAAAGTTTAATATTTTTGAATACCATTTAAAGTATTAAATTTCAAAAATAATAAATAATAATTTATGAATAAAAAATTTTAATTAAGAAACGTTTTTCAATTTCTAGGAAATTATATATATTGTGAACAATAGCAAGCATCCTTTGTACGTTCATAGATCCATTCGAGATAGCTAGTAACTCTTCCGTACACTCCCGGTTCAAAGGCTTGTGCGCATCCGTATCCCCATGACACGACACCTTGTAAATATTCAAAAATAAATAATCACAATTTTTTTTTATATTTAAAAGTTTATATACCGGCAACAACATATCTTGATTTATGATTGGCAACCATTAGCGGTGCTCCGCTATCACCTTGACAAGAGTCCCTATTTTCCTTCTTATAGCCAGCACATAACATTGATGATTTTATTGCCGTTCCATAAACGGTTTTACGACAATCACGATTACTCCAAATTGGAACATGAAATTCTTGTAGGATTGTTGATGGTCTACCTCTTTGTACTGTAGCGCCCCAACCAGATACAATTCCCTGTAGATAATTTATATAAAAACACAGTAAGTACTTAAAAAAAATCAAAATATTTTTATATTATATACTTACACGTTTGCCAATTAAATATTCATTTTTTTTTGGTAAACAAATCGGTTTTAAATCTTTACTAAAGGAAACTTTTTCCGTTAATTCTAATAAAGAAATATCATCGCTTAAAGATTTAATATTAAATGATTTTTTCCTATAGACTTTTTTAACCTAAATAAAAATGAAAGGAATTAATTAGTATAAAATGAAAAATTTATTATTATATTGTATATTTGATTTGATTGGTTAATTATTACTGTTGCAACAATTCCTTTTTTAAGTGCTCGATCGATGCTCTTCAAATGGACTTTCATAAATTTTTTACTAAAACCTTTTGTACAATGTGCCGCTGTCAATACAAATCGATCATTAATTAATGATCCACTACAGAAGAAACGATTGTTATATGTTAATGCAACTATCCAAGGATATTTATTATTGTTAACTAAATTCCCATTCAAAAGAGAATCTTCATTTGCAGAACCACATCCTAGAAAAAAAAAACGATTTCCTATCATAGTGTATTTATTGATTTTATTTATAATTTTTATCCTATATGTGAAAAAGTGGAGAATTAAATATGCTATAAAATTTTATAGCTACTGAAGTAGTCAATTTTTTTGACTATTAAAAATTATCTTTCGGTTTGCGAACAACAAAAAATCACTGTTTTTTTCTAATTTGATTTGAAAAATTAAAAAATCACTGTTTTTTTAAACTTATTAATTTGGTAATAATAAGAAAAATTTTTAATAACGGACTTAAAATCGAAAATAATACTTTTTTCGGGTAATCTAACTAAATAATTTTTTTTTTTGTAAACTAAAAATATTTATAAGAATAAAATTTACCACATCTAGGACATCCACGTTTTCTTATATGCAAATTTCCATCAATAATATCGAGTAGATTTTCTGCAGACTCATCATATTTGGAATCGGAATTCTCGACCAATTGACCATTGTCCAATATATCATAATCATCATTGGTATATTCTTGGCCATCGTAATTTTCCATAGCAATTGCTGATGGTCCAACAAGAGAATCTGTCGTTACTAAAATATCGTAATTTAGTAAGGTGCCATTGCTTGTTGTCATAGGTACCCATATTTTCTAAAAGAAAACAAAATACACAAACAAATATTTAAATATTATTAGAAAAAGTTTTTTTTTTTTTAAATATTGTTTCTATTCAAACAAAAATTAATTATATAAAATATTTTTTTTGTTCTGAAAACTAACTTAAAGTATTTTTATGCTTTAGAAATTACTATTTTTATTTAGAAAAAAAAAATTATATGATTTTGAAAATTGAAAAAAAACTTCTAACTTACAGCACACTTCACATTTGACACTTTTAATAATAACAATATTAATAAACTGATAGTTTGCATATAAAATAATCGCATTTTATCTAATTAGTTAAATATAAAAAAATCTTTCTATTTAATAAGATTTTTAATGAAATAAAATAATTTTTTTATTGCAAAATTACGTCTTTAATGTATGAAGTCAATATTCTATCTGAAATCATTATTTGAATATAAAATAACCTAAGTTCATCGAATACTTTCTAGGGAGAAAAAAAAACAGATGAAAAAAAATGAAGTTAAATAGAAGAAAATTAATGAATAGAAGAATCTACTTTTTATAGAAATAATATTACAGAAGAGAATTTATTGAAGAGGCTGGCGCTGACAGCGACGATGATAGTTCAATCGAATTCATGGTGAATCTATTTAAAAACGGTTATTTATTTTTGCTAAGCTAGAAGAAGAGAAAGCTAAGAATACATGCTGAGATGTTAAAATACTTCTAGACATTATAAGATAAATCTTTGATCAATAACTTCAATTGTATGGTCAGTAACTTTGGTAAAAAAAGAAATATCAGATTTAGTTGAAAACCGCTATAAACCTTTAGTGAGAAGATTTTTATTTGTTGATCTATCATTCTACAGGGGAAAAAAACCATTTACAAATTCATATTTTCTAGAAGAAAAAAAAACAGAAAAAAAAATATATAAAAGATATTCGAAAAAGTACATGTTTACATATATAAGAACTTAACAATCTATTCTTCTTTTCAATACTGATATTTAAATATGGTATTCTTTTTATTTTGAATATTATTTTGCATAAATAAATAAAATTTTAACATTGTTTTTATTTTGTTCACAAATATGAAAAATATAAAAAAATACATTAAAATGTTCAATTTTTTTTCGCCATATCCCTTCGTTTTTTCGATAATTTTTTTAACAACTTTTAATTTATATTACCTAAATGCATATAATGCAAATTAAATTTATTTATAACTGTTATTTAATGTTAAATGTTTTTAAACTAGAAAATAAAAATAACTATGAAAAAATAAAGAATATATTAAATAAAAATCTATATTATATATTGTATATAAAAATGAATGTCCGTTTTTGTGTGAGGCTTATAGACTCGAAAAATATGCATAAAATCATACTGAACCATTATACCAATTTGTTCATTGAGTCTTGAGAATGGTTTCTATATAGTTCCGACACCTCTCCGGTAGGTGGTGGTAGCTGTATATGCCAATTTTCAAACACATTAGCTGTATTCCATTGGGGTAAGTTTCCTACTATGTAGTAGTACTGGATAGGCCTCTCCACAAAAATTCTGTCCAAATTTTGTTGGCAATACATTCATAGAACGCACACACATGCAATACAACAGAAACGGCGTAAATCATTGGGGGCCATTTTAAAAGTTCAGTATGCGATTGAAGCGGTTCGTTTAAAAGCATTTTTCATATGTGATGTCATTTATGTGTAAAGAAGCAGATTTTTTGTTTGATGGAATAAGTTTTGTAAATATGCAATAAAACACAGTATTTGTTTTTTTAAATATTTATTTATTTATTATGTATTTTCATTTTATTTATTTCACTATATATTATTTATTAAAACAGAATTTTTAAAGTGGGTAATAGTATATAAAAATATGAATTGTAAGTTATTTGATTATATGAAAGCAATTATGTGCACATTAAGATGTTAATCGTATACAATATTAAAGAAAATGTTTTAAAACTAAATTACAAAATGAAAAATTTAATGTACTTAAAAACTTAATAACTAATATTTTTTTTAAATAAAAAAAATATTATTTAGTAAATGCATTATAATGTGGTATAATAGAGCAAGAAAAACAAATTTATTTAAATAATAAGCTTACCGAAGAATAAACTTTAATTATTATAACACAATGAAAACAGCAATGGAAAATTCGGTCCCTTAAACTTTCTTACACACACTTTATATACACCGGCACTGTACTATTTTATGGTACACATTGAACTGTCAATATCGGATTCACAAATGACAAAGCTTACCCCACAGTCTACACTTTCATAGAGAATTAAAGTTTTCAAACTCTCCGAAAGTCTACAAAATTGAGGCGGTTTATATTTGATTGATATTTACGAAATGTATAATAAACCTAAAATAGAATTCCATTTCGTATCAAAAGATTGTACAAAAAATAAAAATTATTTTTTGTACAATCTTTTGAGACGAAATGGAATTCTATTTTAAATTGTATTTTTGTTTTCAATAAGTGAATTAAAATAAATATAAATTATGCTTTTGCAATTAAATAAATTTCCATTACGACACATAGATGGCAGTGGGTGTCATGTCTACATAAAAAATTTTTGACAGTCATATCCCCCTAGTTAAAATTTGTACACAAAATTGCGTATACATATACGGTAGGGGTCTGTCCAGTACTTCTTTAATCTAAGGTACCTCGAACAAACGAGTAGATCGTCGCAGTAGTTGCGCATACTATTTAGGGTGGGGAAATTTTAGTTCCCGAACTGGAAATAGATGGCTTAGCGGGTTCGTTGATTATGTTGAAGCGTAAAATTTTTTGTTTTTATTGTTTATATTTGCGTAAAATCAGTTTTTATTGTTTATGTGTGAATAAACTCAGTATTGTTGTTGACTATTTTGTGGTTATATTTTACTGGTGTCAGTAAATTGTGCATTTTATTGAGAATCTACTGAGAACTACTGCACACAGATGGGGTACACTTGCTAACAATGTATCTCTTTTTTTTATATATTGAGTTTTTCATTTGGGGGGGGAGGGGTTTTAAATTTTTAAAATTTAAACAAAATAATTTTTAATAAGCTATAATTAATATTTTTATTTTAAATTAATGTCTATATAATATCATTATTACCTAAGATATAATTATTTTAATGGCTTTGAGAGTCCATTTCTTAGTGCTACAATTATGTGCTGCATTCCGCATTTTTATATATTATAACGAGCCAGACTATAGTTACGTACTATTATATTAAATGCACAAATTCAAACTCAATGATTTCCATGTGTATATCAAAGCTGTAACGTGGTCTCATGGAAGAAAAGTCTTCGAGCATCAAATCGGTCAATCTTGGCTGCCAGCAGACACTCAGCATATCTCTTTAAGTGCCTAATTTCAACTGCTGTGTAGGAAATCGCACAGTTCTATTGTACAAAGTCCATAGAGTGAGAGTAAAAATGTATGTGGTGTGTTTTGTTAACTTCAAGAGTGCGTTCAACTGCCTGCGATGGGATCGCATTATTGAGCGACTGGTGGAGGTTTTATGTGAAGAGGCTTCGGTATGGCGAAGTTACTTCCTGGAAAGGTATGCGGTAGTGTGCGGGAACAAGGGGAGGGTTGTTCGCCAGATGGTGCGTGGTTGCCCACAGGGATCTGTGGCCCGCGCCGCCATCTGGAATATGATAATGAATGGTCTCTTGGTGCAGTTGGAGGAGACCGGTTGTGTTGTGGTCGCATATGCGGACGATCTTCTGCTCTTGATTGAGGGGGGGAGTAGGCCTGCAGTAGAGATGGCGGATAGCCGATATATGCAGATGGTGTCTGAATGGGGGGAAAGAATGGGTGTGAAAGTTTCCGAAAGGAAAACGGTGAGTATGCTTCTGAAGGGATTTTTGGCGGCCAGTAGGCCGCCCAATATTCGTTTAGGGTCGGCCGGGGTCCGATACGCGCGAGAAGTGAAGTACCTTAGATTAAAGGTTGGAGAGAGGCTCAACTTTCGGCCTCACTTGCAACATCTAAGGGGCGCGTAGCCGGTTTGGTTGGCATGTTAGTACGAGTATTTCGCAAAGAATGGGGACTTCGATCCAGAGCGGTGAAAGTCCTGTATAAGAGTGTGTTTGTTCCGTGTGCTATGTATACATTGTGTGTGTGGGCTGACATTGTGCGGTACCAGTATGCAAGGGCGGGCATAAATTCTGTTCAGCGTTTGACTCCGTATGCGTGCTTGAATGTATGTAGAACCGTTTCAACCGAGGCAATGCTGGTTCTCATGGGAGAAATTCCATGGGACCTGGGATGCTTCGTGGATGCATCCACTCCCGTCTATGGTGGGGCATCCTGCTTACTGGTTGTTCTGCTAGGAATGATGAGGTTCCGCATCTTAGTCCACGCCAGCAGCTCAAGGGGCACGCCAGTATGAATGGGTTCCTGTACAGGGGTGGTATGGCTGCGGAGGCTAGATGCCCTTATGGGACGGAGGAGGAGAGAGCCAAGCACCTTCTCGTATAGTGTGGCCTGTACGGGAACTTGCGTTACTTATGTGCATGTGGGATCGTGGTGAATAATGAGGGTGTGGATGTGAGTGGTGTGTTGGGCGTGAGAGAGAGATATGAATGCCTGAATAGATTTGCCGTGGCACTGTTTGAGAGAAAAATGAGAATGGTGCGTTATTGAGTGTGGGAATGACACGCAGGGTGGCCAAGGTTGATTCCGATTATCCTTTTGGGTCTTGGCGAACTCGCGTACCTGAGCTGGCCTAGTGGTGCCGAGGAATTTACAATATTACTGACCGTAGCTCAATGAGCGGAGTACAAACCGAAGTACTCTTAAAACAAAAATTGGTACCACGGGAATCGGGGGCCCCATAGTGGAATACACTGTGCCCGATTGAGGTGAGGCGCCATTTGGCAGCAACGTGGTGGTTGTGGTTAATACCCTTGTCGCGGGTACGGTCTTTGGATCGCAGGTGGGAGTTAACTGGCAATAACCATTTTGCATTGATCTCCGGCACTGTCCCTGCTAATGACAGCAGAGGTTTAGATAGTCCTCGCCACCAGCAAGTGGAGAGTCAGCTTGTGACTGATTCTACCTGTTAACTACTAGAAATGGTAGTGCGTTGATTGAGCATAACTCGATTCCTATAGTCGTAGGCAGCTCGTGGTCTTAGGTTGCAGACAACTAGGTCACGTTAAATAACATTCCTACGGTTCACGATACTATTTCGTGTTTTGTTTGCACCAAAGTGTGGGATAAATTCCGCGACCAGATGGCCATACTCCCATCTCCGAAGAGACAAACAAAATTTGCTATTTTAGCAGTAGACTATCAAAACCATTACCTCCGGGTACGACCTTGGCACAAATCTTGAAGGATCGATTCCCGAAAAAGTTATGGTCCGTGTTATTATTTAGACACCTCCACTCTTGATATTCTCATAATACAAGTATAGTTTGAAACATTTTTAATGAGTATATGTTACTTTAATGTCGCCCCCTTCCAGCTCAGCTGACTTCAGGATGACAAGTAAATATTTACTTACCATCCCTTCGCGGGGGCGGAACGTTAAATAACAGCACATAACTGTACAAAGTCCATATCGTCTAGCTACAGTCAGGTCAGCCTCATATATCATAAAAAACAGTACAACCCAATAATGCCGCCCAACTAAAATTCACAACAGACAGTAAGCTTTTTTTGGATTTAAAGGAAACTTCATCGTCTCAGATCAGACAATTTGGCTTTTTTACGTAGCCATTCATTCAAAAAATGCTGAAAATGATATTTTAACCAAATCTGGGATGCTCTTTTAACTGCTCAAGCAAGGGTTCAGTCAGCGAACACCCGACGCTTCGCATGCTATTGAGGCTTTAGTTCTTGAGTCGAGCACAAATTTCATGCAGCTCAAACCGAGCACAAATTTTTATAATAAATTTTCACTACTTTTACGCATTGTTAAATAATAAAATTCTTTTAAATGAAATGGTAAATATTGCAAACGTGTAAAAGTTACAGTGTTGTTATTAGAAATCTTAAGGTTTATAACTTGTTGGTAGTATATCACTTCAAAATTGAATTTGATATTATTAAAAAAAAATATGGAAATTATCAATTACTTGTAAAAAAAATATATATTTTAATAATATTGTTAATTAACGTTAGTGATTTCTGCAATAAATTTCTTTAAATTAACGACGGGTTTGCTTATATACAAAAGTGATTAAAAAGTTTATAAACAAATGTTGCTGATTGTATTAATGCGAGCATCAATCTTGGATAATTATTAACTTTTTTATATAATTTATTTTGGTAATAAAAACAAATTTTATGTAAATAAATGAATTGAAATTTATTGGTTTTTTTTATTAGTATAGAATTAATTGGGATATTTTAGTTTAAATATCAAATAGATTGAGACTATTTTTTAGCAAAAAATTAGGAAATTTTACATAAACGCTGATAAGAACCCACTTTAAATATGAAAACAATCCTATTTTAAGTATTATTATAAAGTTAGGTTTAAATTAAGGATACAATTGCAATGGAACTACGACTAATTCATGATTAGGCATTTAGTTTTTAGAGACTTTTAAAGAAAGAATTTATCGACAATTAAATCATTATGAGACCCTATAAAATGCGATGGAACTTAGAGTTCTATAGTAAATATTTCCTTTACTATGGAACTCTAAGTCATATTTTTTATAATGTGACTCATTAAAAAATGAGTCACATTATAAAAAATATGACTTAGAGTTCCGTAGTAAAGGAAATATGAAGAAAATCAGTTCTAAAGAATATAATACGTAATTAACACACGAAAAATTATTACTTTTAGATCATCGCAGTGATATACATAAATATAATTTTTTATATATAATTTTAATTTTATTTTCTACTATCTAAGACACGACTGGGTTTTTTATTTTGATTTTTTACTAGTTAAGACCTCAATAAATAAAAAATCTGGGTTTTTTATTTTTAGTTGAACAAGACTTTATTGCAATTCAAGTGGGTATCAATATTTTTTTGTATTCGTACTCTAGAGCAATTAAAGCATATTCTAAATTCAATGCAGCAACACTTATTAATTGTTCTTAGGCTTTATTGATTGTAATTGCCAAGGCAAGGCGCACTGGAAATCAGTTTCAAAGACATCAGAAATCGAATGGCCAATTAGAAGGATGCATTTATACCTGAATAAATAAAAGTCATCACAGACTTAAAAATCGTAAAAACGTAAAAATAGTTGAAGCAAACAAAAAACAAACAAAAAACGAAAAACAAATGTTTAAAATTCAAATAAACTTAATTATTTAAATTAAAAAATGCCAAGAAACGAAAAAACGCAATGAAACAAAAAACTTATATATACCAGGTGTATAAGCTTAAATCCGCTGTTTTTTATTAAAAAAAAACCCATGTTTTTTTCATAGAAGGCAAAAACAAATTTATTCAAAGTACTTGCCCTCGCTAGCTACACATTTTTCCCATCTCTCGGGCAATTTGTGGATACCACGCCAAAAAAAATCCTTCTCTTTCAAGCCATTTTCGGACGTCTTCGTAAGAATCGAAGTGCTGCTCAGCGAGCGCGTGGCCCATCGACGAAAACAGGTGGTAGTCGGAAGGGGCCAGGTCTGGTGGATAAGCGGAGTTGGGTAGCACCTTCCAGTTACGTGTCTCCAAATAGTTTTGGACCATTTTTGAGGTGTGCGATGGTGCGTTGTCGTGAAGGAAAATCAGCTTGTCATGTCTTTGTTGATAATCCGTCCTTTTTCCACGCAGAGCACGGTGCAATTTGATCAGTTGTTGGTGGTAGCGGTAGGTGTTGACAATTTCACCAGATCCCCCCAAACGCGCAGCATCCTCTTCCGTCCGAAGCGATTTGCTCTTGGGGAAGATGTTGATGGTTGGCCGGGATCAACCCACGATTTCTTGCGTTTAGAATTCTCGAAATATACCCCCATTTTTCATCGGCTGTCACCATCCGATGTGTTTTGGCGTCAGTCCATCTGCCTATCGTTCAATTCATACGGCACCCATTTTCCGATCTTTTCAATCTTCCCCAACATACGCAGACGCATGGAAATGGCTGGTTGAGTACCACTCAATTGTTTGGGAGCATTTTTTGCGATTGGGTATCGTCTTCATCGAAAAGAGCCTGCAATTGATGGTCTTCAACCTTTCTAGGCCGATTTTCACGCTTTTTATCCCACAAGTCAAAATTACCGTCTTTGAACCGATGAAACCAATCTCGGTACGTTATTTCCAATAAAGCATTGTCACCATAGGCCTCCATAAGCATTTGATGCGATTCGGCAGCCAATTTCTTCAAATTGAAGCAGAAAAGCAGACTTTTTCGCATATGCTCTTTTTCTGCCACAAAACTAGACATGATTACCAAAGGAAAAATGTATGTTGTTGAACGAAATTGCTGACAATGTGTACTGATTAATGTTGACAGATGTCAAACTCATAAAAACGCTTAATACGCTCACTCACGCCATCTATGACCAAACAGCGGATTAAGGCGTATACCCTTGGTATTTTTAAATAGTTGCACTACATAGCCATTCTGGCGACTAGTTAGAGCAAAATGGGCAGCGCAGAAATACTCCCCATATCCAAAAACATTTATATACAAATTTTCATGATGATCCGTTGAGCTATAGGGAAACATACAGATACACAAACATTTATTTTTATACATAAAGATAATATTTTTAAATCAGATCACAAGTTAATTATATTTTATATAATGCATAATAAACAAATATTATCGAATAAAAGAAATAATTATGGATGAATTTGGAAAATTCTATGACAAAACATCGCAATATGGCAGTATTCATTTATTTAACATTTGAACAGTAGCAGGCATCTTTGGTATTTGCTTTGATCCAAGTTAAAAATCGATTGACTCGTGTATAAACGCCAGGATATTTTGGTTGGGCACAGCCTTCTCCCCATGACACTACACCTAAAATTATTTTTATTTAAGAAATAAAATCAATATTTTTTATTTTAAAATTTAACAAACAAACAAAAAATTATATAATTTTTATTTACCAGCAATTTGATATAATTCATTATCGACAACATGCAATGGACCACCGCTATCACCCTGAGAACATTTAAATATTTAGTTTTTTTTTGTTCTTAAACTTTTAAGAATCTATTATTTTACTTGGCAAGAATCCTTTTCTCCTTGGGGATACCCAGCACAGAGCATATTGTCTGTTATCCTCGCTGAGCCATAATTACTTTTACGACATTCTGTGTTCGACATGATGGGGACTTTTACTTCTTGCAAAATAGGTGATGGTTGACCGCCTTCTTTAAGCGCACCCCAACCGATAACAGTCGCCTGTTAGGAAAGAATTGTTTTAATTTTATTTTAATTATTCGAAAAAGGACCCAAGCAAATTACCGTTTCACCAACAAAAGCCTTGGCAGGAGTGGGTAGGCATACTGGCCTCAAAAGACCTTTTATCTCAACAGTTTCGTTTAATCTTATCAAAGCGATGTCATTATTGTATGTAGAAGCACTATACTGACGATGTTGTACTACTTTTTCAATCTGGAATTCAAAAGAATAGTTATGATCAGTGAATCCTGAAAATAGCTATGATCTTACCGATCGAACAATAACTGTCGGTGGCTTTTCCAATCGGCTATGTCGTAATAAATGCAACGTTACACGATCATGTTGGAAACCACTAATACAGTGAGCAGCTGTAATCACGTATCGATCATTTAAAAGACTTCCACCACAATAGAATCTTCCCAAATAATAGAGCATAGTCGCCCAAGGATATTGGTTCTCATACGTTTCATAGCCCCCAACAATTCGTGTCTTCTTATTTGTGATTCCACACACTTTGTTTCAAAAAAATAAAATAAAGAAAATTAATTAAAATTTACCATTTTACATTTGATTAGAATTCTTTATGAGAACTTACCACAGGGTGGACAATTTGTTTGAATGTCGATTTGTGGTTTTTGAGTTGTTGTTGTTATTTGAATTGGTCCAGTAATACCTTCGAGCCACTCTAGAAAAAAGTTCGGATTACTTTTGCTCGGATGATTTAATTTAATTCCTGGTCGGCCATATTTGTTTTGTCTTTGGGCATTTGTCAGCTAAAAATATTCAAAATGTGTGATTTTTTTTTGTTTAATAAATTTAAAAAAAAAAACATAATATTTATAAGAATATGCCATTTTTTTTGTTACTATTGAAATTTTATTTAGTTAATAAATTGATTTAAATGAAAATGATGCTTTTTCATTAGCATTTAAGTTACTGTCTGATAAAAATTTCATTTTAAAAAGAAAACTTTTTACAAAAAAAAATTTTAATTAACTCATATTCTATAATAATAAAAATTATAAATATATTTTTACATAAATTTGAGAACGGATGACTGAACGTTTGTCATAAGTAGGTTACGTGACATGGGAGGACATAAGTAGGTTACGTGACAATTGAGCTCTGAACTATTTGCGTACAAAAAGAATATTTTCTCTAAATCAAAAGACTATTTGGAAATAATCTATATTCTACCATAAATTACTTCAAAAAAATATCGTATTTGTCATAAATACATTTTGTGGTTATCCATTTCGTATTACAAAAAGTAAAGCCTTTTAATTTACGCAATTTTTAAAAATAAATATTATTTAAAATAAAACTTGTTAAGGCAAAAACTTGACAATTTATATTATATTTTGCTAACTAATATATTGAAATTAAAGAAACTTCTTACAAAAGTGGTATTACGGTCTTAGCCACGTCTCAAACTATCAGACATAAAATTTCTTCAGCGATGATTCTTATTTCTTATTTGGTAAATACGTTATGGGGTTTTTAAACCTACAAATGACTGTGAAGATTATATCCACGTAAAAATACTGTCTGGTGCTAGTTTACATTTTGGTTGAAGGTGTGCATGTTGGTCTGAAGGAATTTCTTTGAAAATAAAGTCAATTCTGACCACAATGAATATTTTTGGTCATGAAAATTTTAATCTATTATAGATTATATGTTCCCCAGAACTCGAAGTATCAACATTTTGTAATGTCAATAGTTCTCCAATATCATGCGATTTTAGGCGATTAGAATTTTTCTTATAAAACTATGATATTAAAGATTAATTTATTTTATTTTATTTTATTCACACATAAAATCTTCTTTATAATCTTTATTATATTTAAGAACCAACGTAATTCGTCGGGTAATGGCCGAATTATAGCCCGGAATATGTGAAAAGTTTCAACTTCTGTAAATATTTTTGTAATTATTATTTAAAAATATAGAATGGCAAACAAAATTCTATAGAAAAACAGGAAAATTTAGACAAAAACTGAGTTAAAAATATATTTTATACAACTTTTCTATCCAAAGAGCATATTTAATAAAGAAAGCTCGAAGATTATCCACCCAAAGTACATATTCAGCACTTTGGGTTATTTGATCATTTTTCCTCCTATCAATTTCAAAGAATATAATCTTCAAAAAATATGTTTAAAATACTTTATTTAAAAAATAATTAAAAATTAAATATTCTTAAATTTCTTGATTTTTTTATAAAATATTAAAAAAAATCGGATTTTTTTAACGCATGTCGTCAATTGGTGAGATTTTTCTCTATCAATTTAAATTTTATCTATTTTTTAATAAAATTCAATTTTTTTTTTTAAATCTTTTACTACAAAAGTTTGTTTTTTTCTAAAATGTTCAATTTTGTTTTGAATTGTAAATAAATTTTTATGTATTTTAATAAAATGTATTATTTTAAGTGTAATTCCTTAAAGACTTTTACAGTTATTTAAATTCTCTTCAAGAATGATAAATTGATGAATTTTTATATAATAATTAAATATTTTTTATGATAAATTTATTATAATTAAAAACTTTTCTAAAAAAAAAAAACTAATTCCATTTAATTTTTTACCCATTAGGATCATACTTACTCTTGGCAGAATGAACAGTGTTAATCCCAAAATAATTAGAAAATATGTTATAGATTTTAACATTTTATGGTAATATCACTATTAAAATAGAATAAAATTTCATCACATTAAATATTTCAAAAATTCAAAAACCACTTTTTTTATGAAAATATAAATTTTTCTAAACACTTTTTCTATCTAATATTTAGAATTTTTTATCTTCAATTATAATTTGTCACAAAAACTCAAAATTTCTGTTATTTTATGTTAGAAGTTTTTTTTTTAGTACTAGACTATAGGTTTTTTTTTTTAAATAAAAAAGGATTTATTAAATTAATTATGAAAATACTCAAAAGAAAATTATTTCGATTCTTTACACTCTCTCGCATTAAATTGATATGAACACAAACTATTCAAGGCCGTATTGCAAATGAGACTGACACTTGAATGGCAACAAATTTAAAACTATTTAAAAATGTTTTTAAAAAAAATCCATCGAAAATCGCCTTTTTATATAGTAAAATATATATACTCGGCCTTTTCTTGAAAGTTTTCTTTATTTCTTTGTAAAAATTGATTTTCTTTATCGAATCAAAAGTAAATTTATAAAAAAAAAAAACAATTTTTTGTGGTAACTTGAGAGACCTAAAAAGTCGTTTAAAATTTACAAATTTGCCGATACAAAACTTTCTTCTATGTTAATCATAAATTTAAATTCGATTCGCACCAAAAAAAAAAAAAAATCGTGTATTTCTAAACGATCGATGTCTTTTGGAAAATAATACCAATTGTGACAACAGCAAAAAAAAAAAAAATGGGTAAAAACACTTAATGATAATTGATTGTGTAGGTTGATATAGAAAAATTACTTTTTTCCAGGAAATTGGATTAACATTAATTTGATTGGGAATTTTTTTATCCAAAAGTTCTTCTCATAAGAAGAAGGTGTGTTTCTTCTTATAAAATGTTCCTTTAAAAAAAAAACTCTTTATTTTTTATTGAACTTTTTTTTTATTTCATATCTGTATATATTAAATAAAATTCTATTTAAAAAAAAACACTACTTTGTACACCTTCAAATTAAAAAAAAAAAAAATAACACCAAAATCTCCTTCTTTTAAACAAGTATTCATATAAGAAAAAATTATATTACTTTTTAAGAAATATTTTTTTTCTTTTATAGTTTTTCTTTAAAATAAATTTATTGAATTTTCAGATTTTTAATAAAAAATTTTATTGTTAACTTTTTTTTTCTTATTTTCAGATGAATATAAAAATTACACACTAATTTTGATTATTGACTTTTGTAAATTGAAACGTGGAAAATTTTTTATCTACCGACAGATATGAACTTATTGTAGATGCTCGTTACATACTATATCGAATCTAGATCATTTCACTTATTCGGACCAATGCAATTCGAGGAAGTTCCAATTTGACAAAAATGAATCCGTTTGTGAATTGCAATCGGTTTGCTTGTATAAACTTTATAATTTTCAACAACAACAAAAATAAACCACCGGTATTCGAACAACACATAAGACAACAGGTGAATATATAAAAAAAGGTGACCATCAGAGGTCTAAAATATTTCAAGATTGCAAAATGAAATCACAATCAAAGAAAATCGAGTTTTGTTAAATAAAACGTGTGCACTAACTGTTATTAAAGTGAAATCAAAAATTTTCTTTGGAATTAAATCCAAGTCCAGGTAATGCTGAGCGATAATCAACCGATTGTCCACACCATCATGAACAGTTCGAACAGTAAAAAAAAAAATTAGTTTTATTTAATTTATTTTAATTTTTGTTGTTGTTTTTTAAATAAAAAAGTTCGATGACTTGAAATGGAAATGGCAGAAATTAACCAACCACACCACCACCACTGATGAACAGTAACGACAAAGTTTTAATTTTTTTATTGTTTCTTTTTGAAATAAATTCTTGGCACCATTGACCGCTTAACTTTTGATTGTCTGCTGAACTGGTTAATGACGCTTTCTCCATTTCTGCACGGTAAACCATCATAATGATGGTTGGTAAATTTATGCAAATCATTGAAAAGACTTTATATAAATATATATATCACCTGTTTGGTTGAATGAGTGGGTTGGTCAAAATAAATGTTGGTCCAACCAAAAATAATTTGAACACTGGTAAAAAAATTACTAATTCAATCAATGTCTAACGGTGGCGATTATTGATGACAACTAACACTAATCGTATTCGGTTTGATTTGAAAATTCAAAATGAAAAAAAACTTAACTTTAAGATCAAAAAATTAACTTTGATGAATTTCCGCGTCGGACTAATTTTCGTCGGACCAGTTGTAGAGAAATTTTTGATCGATTATTTTCTGTACCTTATTGTCAAGGCGAAGATTTCGCCAGAACTGGTAAAATTGATATCTGACTAAAAACTTGGGACCGTAAAGCTTTTAGTCCAAAGATGCTTATCAGATAATGTTTGAGAGGAACTTTTCGTTAAGGTGCGTCTCTAGAGTAACGAATAAATTTACACGATTATTACTTTGTCAAGGTAGGAAGCAGGAAATACTAAATACAGTTCAGATCTAACATAGTTGATGGCAGATAATATGACCAACAATACTCAATTGTACTGTTTTTCTGGTCATGCAAACATTTACAACCACTTCGAACGTAAGCAGAAGAAATTAGCATTAAATTATACCTAAATTATGGGCAATTTGAACTAAATCATAACAAATATAATATAAAATATTCATGTTGGGATTGAATTTATAAAAATAAAAACATTTTATAAAATGTCTTTGTTTTTTTCTTTAATAAACAATGTTAATAGAGTAAGACACTATTACGATATTTGCTATTAATTAGGTTATCATAAACTTATTCAAATAAAATGTTGTTTTCACTTTTAATTGAAATATAAAAGAAAAGAAATATTTTCCATATAATTATTGTACTTAATTATATTATTTTATTACTTAAATACCTTTTAAGATGACGTTTTCATTTTCGCCGAAATTATAATGACTTGTCAAAAACAAAGTTTTTTAGCATTTCTACAATACATTCTTCCTTATATAAACGGTTTTGTGTATTTTTAAAAAACAATTATTAATATCTTTTTATTCAAAAATCATAAAAATTAGTTTTGTAAATATTAAAAATATTAATATTAAATTATCCATTTTGGAAAAGTTTTGGAAAAGTACAGTACCAATTTTCCATAATTTTTAAACAAATGGTTTTTAAAAAATAAAATTTGCCATATTTTTTATTTTTATATTAAATTTATTTGTTGTTAAATAAAATGTTTTTTTATTATAAAAAAATTGTAAAAATTGGTTTCTGCTGTAGCCTCGTCTCGTGTTTTTAACGATGAGGCTCATTTTTTCCGTTTAATAATTAAGTCATTAAGGCTTTAAAAACTTATAAAAATGCCATAGTATTTGAGAAAAAATGACTGTATGTTGTGCATTTTGGTCTGAAGCTGTTATTGAGCCTTATTTCTTAGCAATTGAAGAAGTAAAGTCTGAGCCATATAACCCAATAATAATGATTATTTTTAAATTGCGCTTAAAGATTAATATTTAAACTATACGAGGTTTGTTGAAAAAGTATCGCGAATTTTGAATTTGCGCGGGTTACATATATTCGATTTTAGATTTTTTTATGGTGTTATATTGGTACTCATGTCACTCACTTATGCCGAAAAGTTCAGCCATTTTGAATGTTCGGTTAACTTTTGACAGCTGCTTTGCTTGAGGGTCATAACTGGTGACGAATCATGGGTTTATGGTTATGACGTGGAAACCAAAGCTCAATCACCCCAATGGAAACTGCCGCACGAGCCAAGACCGAAAAAAGCGCGCCAAGTTCGGTCGAATGTAACGGTTTTGCTTACAGTTTTCTTTGATTGCAGGGGCGTGGTGCATCATGAGTTCTTGCCACAGGGTAGAACGGTCAATAAGGAATATTACCTGCAAGCTATGCGCAAGTTGCGCCAAGTAATCCACCAGAAGCGCCCGGATTTGTGGAATAACAAAAATTGGCTTTTGCCATTTGTGGCCAAAAACAACACACTAATAATGCCGCAGCCACCGTATTTCCCAGATCTGGCCCCCTGTAAATTTTTCTTGTCCCCGAAACTGAAGTGCCCCATGAAAAGACGACGCTACGCTACGATTGAGGAGATAAAGAAGGCATCGAAGGAGGAGCTGTGCTTTGCTTGAGGGTCATAACTGGTGACGAATCATGGGTTTATGGTTATGACGTGGAAACCAAAACTCAATCACCCCAATGGAAGCTGCCGCACGAGCCAAGACCAAAAAAAGCGCGCCAAGTTCGGTCGAATGTAACGGTTTTGCTTACAGTTTTCTTCGATTGCAGGGGCGTGGTTCATCATAAGTTCTTGCCACAGGGTAGAACGGTCAATAAGGAATATTATCTGCAAGCTATGCGCAAGTTGCGCCAAGCAATCCACCAGAAGCGCCCAGATTTGTGGAAGAACAAAAATTGGCTTTTGCCATTTTTGGCCAAAAACAACACACTAATAATGCCGCAGCCACCGTATTCCCCAGATCTGGCCCCCTGTAACTTTTTTTTGTTCCCGAAACTGAAGAGCCCCATGAAAGGACGACGCTACGCTATGATTGAGGAGATAAAGACGGCATCGAAGGAGGAGCTGAATAAGATCACAAAAAATGATTTTTCGAAGTGCTTCGAGGATTGAAAAAAAACATTGGCATAAGTTTATAATATCTGGTGGGGATTTATTTGAAGGGAACAAAATAGATATTCATGAATAAATAAATAATTTTTGAAGAAACACAAAATTTGCGATACTTTTTGAACAGACCTCGTATATTATAGCACTACACAGTTATGTGTACTTGAATATGCTTAATGTGGTTTAAAAGGGATGAACCGTATGAATTTTTCCTTTATTTCAAAAACAAAAATGGCTGGGGATACATTTTAGTAAAACTACTATGCCGTCAATGTATACAACCTCAAGACTTATAAAAACAGAGAAATCTACTGATACGACCTCCTATTAACCATGAATTCTTAACTATGCTAAGAGCAAAGGAGAAATAATTTCGTTATTTTTAGATATCTGAAATTAATTCTTAATCAACTTAATTTTGTGTATAAAAATATGTTTTCATTCTTAGCTTAAGTTATAAATTTTTATATTAAAAAACCCCATTTCTAAAAAGTCCAAAAAAATATAGATTTAAAATGTTTCCATTTTTCAGAATTTGTTATAATTGAAAATGATACTTAAAAAATGCAAATCTTTAAAAATTTTAGTATATAAAAAAATTTACTTATATCATTTTTAAGAAGTAAAAGCTTCTTACTACTACTACCAATACTTATGCGTATTTAAAGACAAACGTTTTTAAAGAAAATCTTCTAAGGCAAAACTGTGATTTTTAAAAAGCTAATTCTATATTATATCTTATAACTTTCCAAATTCCTTATAAATACAGTTCCTTTTGTTAGTGGATTAATTTTATTATTAATATACAAGGACACCAATTTGTAGATCTTTAAAAGGAATGGTATTAAAAGGTTTTTGATTGTTAAACGAATTTTTTCCAGAAAGATTTTAATTCTTTTACTAGTAAATTAGCTCAGATTTTATTTTTTTCAGTTATTTTTACACTGTATTAAAGGAACACACCTTGAATAAATGTAATTCGGCGCTTACTTGTGTGTCAATCTAAATTGTTAAATATATATTTGACTTGTTTTTTTATTTATTTTCATTAATATTATTCTTTTATTTAGATGAAAATAATATCAATACAAATAAACTAAATGTTGTTATTTATTTTATTATTATTGATATTATTGTCATAATAATATCATAATAAAATTTATTTAATAATTGATACAATATCATTGATAAAAATAAATTAAATATAGAAAATTTTAAAAAAATAATAGTTATTCAAAAAAATTTATATGTAAAAGCTTTTTGCATATATTATCCTTCAAAAAAAAATTCCTAAAAACAGAGTAGAATTTTCTTTTCTAGAGAAGTAGAAAAAAATTCATCATCCAAAATATTTATTATTTTTTATGTTATTCTTTAATCCATCAATTTATTATCAAAAAAAAAAATTAAAACAAATGCAACAAAATTGGCAAAAATATTCAAACCTACATCATAATGACACAGAGGTCAATTGCTTATTTTCATATATTTTCTTTCAAATAAAATAGATATAGTAATTTTTTTTAAACCAACTTTTTCGTGGTAATTGAAATTTTCAGTCCGAGGACTTAACTAAAACAATTTAGAAACGCAATAGATACTCATAGTGTGATTGTTATTGATGTTAATTATTTAAAAAGTCCAATTGCCTCAAGTGTATGACTAATTGTTAGATACAAATTTAATTTATGAAAAACTGTTCAACCTTCATTTGATCAGTGTGCTAACAACCTAGAGTCATCTTGAGATAGGACAGTCGTTTACACAAAATATACTTAAAATAAACCTTGGAGAAAGTTCATAACACTCGAATTTGAAACAAAAAAAAAGGTAAATACTCGATGATTATTTGTGCCAAGTTCAACCAAATATTTTACGTTTTAAGCCCCGGGGACAATTTTACTAGGTTTAGCTGTCTATCTTTGTACATCTAATGTACGAACTATGAACGAATCTACATTTTTCCTAATAAAAATGTACAGAATATCTGCCAAGATACAAAAACATACCGAAGGTAAGTAAACTTTACATTTAGATAAGTTGAAGGAAGTTTACTGAAATTGTAAAAATTGCACTGAGAAAAAAATATGTGATAATTTGAAAACAAAATAAATTTACATGTTAAGATAATGCAGTTCATTACTAGTATGCGGGTGATATCCGAAAATTCCAAATAAATTCATTTCTGTTCATTTTATTTCCAAATAGCATTGCTTTTTTATTTTTAAATACTGATCTTAATATCATAGACGATAGGATGGAATTATTTTTTATTTAAATATAAGGCAATTGCTTATGCATTTTGAATGATCTTTATCAAAAAAATTTACCATTTTCCATCGCTACTAACCTTTATTAATATGCATGCGCCTTATTGAAGGTCACAACAGAGTTAAAGTGTTCTTTTTAATTACTGTTTGATTATATGCAGTCAATTCAAGGAAAGGTTAAGTGCACTTATAATTTCAATATTCTTTTTAAATATGTATATTTATATTTATTTTAAAATAATTGAATTAAAAAAAAACTAAAATAATTAATAATTTTCGAATTTGAAATCACATTGAAATAAGCTCTCAAAAAAAAGATTTGTCCTCGTTTACGGATGAAAATTGAACACTTGGATTGGTTCTTGTCCTCGATATGTCAACCACTTTGCTTTTGCAAATTTCTACGTTGTGTCTACGATATGCGCCTCTGCTAATAACTTTTGTCCACAATTTGACTGTTATTTATGATTATTTGAAATTAACAAAACAAATTACTTAATTAAAATTATTTTTAAATGACTTTATGTAAACATTTGTATTTATCTTCAATTTTATAAAATAAATAAAATATTTCTAAGTGATTTATTTCATTTTTTTAATAAAGAAAACATTTACTTTTGAAACTATTGTAATAAATAAGAACATTTACTGACGAGATTTTCAAATATAAATTTTATATAGTTAGAAAGTTGATTATTATATAAATATAATTTGTATTTTTTAAATTATTTTTAGTATTATTATGTATATTTTAAAAATTATATTTATAATGTGTTCTAAACGCAGTTTGGTTACTTTAATTTAATGCCATTTTGAGCAGCTGT
Organism: Atherix ibis; assembly: GCA_958298945.1. Taxonomy (NCBI): domain Eukaryota; kingdom Metazoa; phylum Arthropoda; class Insecta; order Diptera; family Athericidae; genus Atherix; species Atherix ibis. Next base: position 85,662,491 of record OY282607.1, read on the forward strand.
CATTCTGTGAGTTGACATTTGAATTATCATAGAGAATGGATGCAGCAAAGTTATTATGAAGCTTTATAGCCTTTGACATTGTGTAGTTACTGTAAAAATTGTTTATGAAATAAATTCATTAATTAATATGGCGCTCAGAATGTTATTTGAAAGTTTTGAATGGATTAACGTTCTTTTAAATTGTATTGTTTGTCGTATAGTGAATATTTTTGAAGAACAAGATAAGGAATTCGATGGAATGAAGTCTCTCAACTTTTTATTTTGTTGACTTGAGCGGCTTTGTTGATAAACTTGAGCGGCTTTGTTGCATGTTGACTTGAGCGGCTTTGTTGATAAACCAAATAATTCACGAATATCCCTTACCCTCTCGTAAAGTAATTGCGTGGAGCAATATTTTAGCCGGATATACCATTGGTCCATATTTGTTTGAGAAGGCTCTTAAAGTGACTGGTGAGCGATAAAAACAGAGATTTTACAAAACAATTTTATCCGTGATTTGGAGCAATCGGGTTTGGACAACATGGTATAACTGAACTAAGATTATCCTTCCAAAAGGATAACTTATAGTCAGCAATCGACGTTTTCGGACCAAATTATGTCAAAAAGTGATGATATCAATTCCAATTTCTCTCTCTGAAAATAATTAAAGGCCAAGGCAAACACCATCTGAGAGGACGCAATAGTGCGTCGATGCCGACAGTGTATACTGGAAATAGTATACACTGTGTATAATCAATAACATTGCACTCAAATAAAATAAAGTAAATTTTTATTTTTTTGTTTTTCAATTCGAGTTGTCGAGATATGAGCGAAATAGTTTATATAGTAGAGTAAGTTAACACTAATTTATAAAGACAAATTATTGTTTTCTTAAAATTATTGTAGTTAAAAACAAATAAGAGGAAGTTGCTTTTAATGTATTTTTTTAAAATTAGGTAAAATAAAACAATTGGTTGTTAAAATAAAATAAGTTACAATATAATAAAATAAGAGGTGTAAATAAAAATAATAAAATAAAATCAATGTCAAAAAATTATATTGCGGTATTATTAATTTTAAAAAATTTAAATAAGGTGGCAATGCGTTATTTTTCAACATAAATTCGATTGTGAATATATTTATCGTAAATATTATACGTTACAAGATAATTGTCAGTTTATTTGAACCTTTTTTTACCTGCACAGATGTTAGAAGTACATGAAATTATCATACTGCCCATGCAGATTATACACCTTATAGTATTTGAAATTGTAAAGAATTTTCATTTTATCGATTTTAAATATTTTTACCAATGGCTTTAAAATTGTAAAAGTAGACAAAATTGTCATAATATATGATCACAAAGGTCCAAAGTATCACGTTGCCTTATCTGCCTGGCAATATAATTTTCCAGCTCACCTGGAATTCATTCGAAATAAAATTCCAACAACTAATAGAAAATGGATTCCGAAAATGTTGGAAAACCTGTTAAAAAATGTCATTGAAAGGATATTAACTTCTACACATAATTTCGAAATGTATATACGAGGTCTGTTCAAAAAGTATCGCGAATTTTGAATTTCTGCGGGTTACGTATATTCGATTTTCGATTTTTTGTGGCCTTATATTGGTACTTATATCTCTCACTTATGTCGACAAGCTCGGCCATTTTGAATGTTCAGTTAATTTTTGACAGGTGCTTTGCTTGAACGTGTTAATTTTCGACCAAAAACAGCATCGCATTAACATTGCTAAGGAACTGTTGGACTCTGTCCACGATGACCCAAATTTGCTCCAGAGGATTATAACTGGTGACGAATCATGGGTTTATAGTTATGACGTGGAAACCAAAGCTCAATCATACCAATGGAAGTTGCCGTACGAGCCAAGGCCGAAAAAACTGCGCCAAGTTCGGTCGAATGTGAAGGTTTTGCTTACAATTCGATTGCAGGGGCCTGGTTCATCATGAGTTCTTGCCACAGGATTGAACAATCAATAAAAAATATTACCTGCAAGTTATGCGCAAGTTGCGCCAAGCAATCCGCGAGAAACGCCCGGATTTGTAGAAGAACAAAAATTGTCTTTTGCACCATGATAACGTCCCTGTCATGCATCGTGGCTTGTGCGCGAATTTTTGGCCAAAACCAAACACACTAAAAATGCCGCAGCCACCGTATTCCCCAGATCTAGCACCATGTGGCTTTTCTTGTTCCCGAAACAGATTCTTTGATCCATTTATTGGAATGTCCAAAAATCGAAGACGAGCTAAAACACGTGCAAGCTAAGCAGCTGTCAAAAATTAACTGAACTCTCAAAGTGGCCGAACTTATCGGCATAAGTGAGAGACATGAGTACCAACATAACGCTACAAAAAATCGAATATACGTAACCCGCGGAAATTCAAAATTCGTGATACTTTTTAAACAGACATCGTACATAGTTCTTCAATAAAAGTTATAAATTTTTTTTCAAATAAAACAAAAAAGAAATGAAGCAGAACAAAATTTATTATTTATTTTAAAGCATGATCGATGCAATTATATTTTGAAAATAAACATCATTCAAATAGCTGCCCCTTCTCTGTTTACGAAACCGCATATGATGATTGCAATTTTCGCCCCCATTGTGAAATAAAACCGGCCTTATTTCACGTATTTGGCGTTTAATAGTCAATTTTAATGCATCAGTGGTTGCTGGTTTATTGACATAGACCAATGACTTTAAATAATCCTACAAGAAAAAGTCCACAGGTGTAAAATCCCTACTCCCTAGAGGCTATTGCGAATCCGCTTTCTTAAATTTATAGACTCGCCAAATTTTTCCCTCAACAAATCAATTATGGCATGAGTTGTGTGGCATATAGTGCCACCTTGTTGAAACCATATATTTTTTAAATCAATATCTTTAAAAAAAATTTATTATCATCGATCTGTACCGCTCACCATTGACAGTAACGGCCGTTTCTTCCTCATTTAAAAAAAATAAGGATCGATGATGTCACTGTGCCCTATTATAAGGATCTCCACTAAATGCTCACTTTTTTTAAATCTAAGGGTCCCTCGTGAAAAACTAATGGTTTGGCTTCCGCACAGTAATCTAAGAAGATGATTTTCTTAGAAAAATGAGCATTATTTTCAAGTTATACCAGAGCAAAGTCAGTAAATTCACGGCGTTTGCAATGGTTCAATGACTTCAATCCTTGTGTTGTGAGAATTTTGTAAGGATGTAACCCCAAATCCAATCGTAAAATACATCATGTTGATGGGACAGACAGTACCAAATTTTGACAACGCCTTGAAATCGATACACTTCAGTCTTCATCAACACTTGTCTGAAGTGCAGCAATATTTTTGGCACTTAGAATGGATTTTTATCTTACTGGTACGTGAACATTGTGTAAAGAAATATTGCATTCTAAACTTTCAACAATTCAATGAATAATTAGGCGGATTATGATGACAATAAATTGGAAGAAGTGCACGATAAATTACCATAAAAAACGTTTATTTTGATAAAAAAATTGGTTGAGGCGTGTATCTTTTTTAAAATAATTTTTCAAAACTTTTTTAAATACAACTAACGGTAACAAAATATTTTGATATTACATGGTTTTTTTAAAAAAACATATCACCCTTCTTGAAACACCCCTTAGATGATTTTTGTCAGGCAAATTACTGTTTATCATTTCAATCTTAAATTATTTGGAAGAAAAAATTTTGAACCTATCCTGACAACATATGCGTAAAATTTTTTTAAATAAATCCATTTCCTTCTTACAATTATTTAATTTTAATTTTAAGATTATCTATAAGAATTTGTGAGTTTTAAAAAGCTTATTTTTAATTATTATTTATAGAAATTTAAGAAAATCTATTTACTAGAGATAATCATTTCCAAAATTTAAATTGTAGAAATTTTAATTTGCCACTAAAAATTTTTAAAAATTTCTGTATAACTTAAAAAATGGGTGTATAACTTAAAAATGCGGGACTGACAACAGAAGGCATAACTTTTACACATGGTTTGTGTTAATAATAACTCATATGACATTTTGGAGCTTAAACATTCTCTATTGAACTATTGAACGCAATAGTGTAAACAACAAAGTATTTTTTTGCTTCAAAAATGTCGAATTTAGTACCAAAAAAGTCCCATTTGCGGGAAGTGTTGATTTACTTCTTCAATTTGAAAAAAAGTGCAGCTGACACACATCGATTGCTCACCGAAGCTTATTTGGAATATGTTCCATCGATTTCAATGTGCGAGAGATGGTTTGTGCGGTTCAGAAATGGTGATTTTGACACGGAAAACAAAGAACGACCAGCTCAGCCAAAAAAGTTTGAAGATGAAGATTTGGAGGCATTACTCGACGAAGACTGTTGTCGAACTCAAGAAGAAATTGCAAAATCATTGGGAGTCACTCAAGCAGCCATTTCAAAACGTTTGAAAGCAGCAGGATTCATCCAAAAGCAAGGAAATTGGGTCCCATATGAATTGAAGCCGAGAGACGTTGAAAGGCGATTTGGCATGTCCGAAATGCTGCTTGAACGGCAGAAAAAGAAGTCGTTTTTTAATCGAATCATTACTGGCGACGAAAAATGGATTCATTACGACAACCCAAAGCGCAAAAAATCGTATGTGAAGCCCGGCCAACCAGCCAAATCAACGCCAAAGCCAAATATTCATGGCGCCATGGTAATGCTCTGTATTTGGTGGGATCAGAAGGGTGTGATCTATTATGAGCTATTGAAATCGGGCCAGACAATCACAGGCGACCTCTACCGAACACAATTAATCCATTTGAAGCGAGCATTGGCCGAAAAACGCCCGGAATATGCGACCAGACACGAAGCCATAATTTTCAATCATGATAACGCTCGGCCTCGATTAAAAATAATTTAGAAAACAGTGGCTGGGAAGTTTTGCCTCACCTGCCTTATAGCCCAGACCTTTCCCCGTCCGACTACCATTTGCTTAGATCCATGCAAAACGCCCTCACCGGAATACGCTTCACTTCAGAACAGGACATCAAAAATTGACTCGATTCATTCTTGGCCTCAAAACCGGAGCAGTTTTTTTGGCGCGAAATCCATATGTTGCCAGAAAGATGGGAAAAAGTAGTGGTTTCCGATGAACAATACTTTGAATAAAATATATTGTAAAAATTTTTCAAAATAAACACTCAAAGTTTGCCAAAAATCCCGCATTTTTAAGTTATACACCCATGTAGGGATATTTTATATCCCTTTTTACTCACTGTAGGGATATTTTATGGATGACTTATAATTACAATCAGAAAATTACCATTTAAAGATAATTTTAATTGAAATTTTCAAAGGATAAATTTTTATCTTTATTACCTAATACATATAAAAAAAATTGAAAATTTTATTCATTTTACTTTAATTGTTAAAAAGAACAACTCCACATTGACATTGAAAATAAGTTGCATTATTCATTTAACGATTATTAAAATATAATAAATTAACATAAACTACAATAATTAATATAATATATTGAATAAAAACTAACATAATCTATAATATATTTATTGTAAAATTTGTAAGAAATTATAAAATAAAAAAATTTCACTTCTACAAATAAAAAATTGAGATGTAGTTGAAAATAGCTTTCTAAAAATGCTCACCAATCGTATCTAGCCGATAGGTTTGTTTAGTGATCAATTTTTTTTTTTAAATAAAATTACTGCGCAAAATTAAAAATTATTTAATAATTAAGTATGAGTTTGTTATCAATTTGTGTCAAGTCACGAAACGCCCCAATTCCAATCACATACTATATGTTCAACTTATTTAGTGAGAATAGTACAATTTGCAAAAAACCTCATTCAATCATCAAATGAGTTATTATCAATGTGTATGCATTTTTGCACTATTTGCAAAATTACTATTTACAAAGTTAAAGCCAAAAAGAAAAAAAGAAAATAAACTACCAAGTAATCTTGATTTTTCTACATAAATAATAAATTAAAGACTACATTTGTATTGAAATGAAACTACTCTGATAGTGTAGAACTCATTGAAGACAAATACAAAGAAAATCGTTTCAATTATTTAAAATTGTTCAACATTAATATACGAACACATTTGTATATTTTACTGAGGGGCATCTATTAATATTTATGCAAAAATTTGTTTCCGTACACAGAATAGGAGACAGGCCCCCATCATTTGATTTATTCCAAATAGAAATCCCAATGAATTTATTATCAAACACAGGTTAGGTTAGGTGTTTTGAAAATAAATATGCACATGTTTATTTTGGGTATAAAATTGATGTAAAATTATTGAGAAGAAAATTTTGTTGATAAATTCTTTACGAAAAATTCCCCATCGGAAAAATTTGTTAAAACGTACTCAAAAAATACGTTTTTACAAGTTTTTCTTTTAAATACGAGGGATATGTGTATATGATTACCAGGGGTATAAGTTTAAATCCGCTGTTTGGTCATAGATGGCGTGAGTAAGCGCATTAAGCTACCATGGGCAAGCCATATTTTTTTTGAATTTGGCATCTGTCAGCAATTTCGTAAAACAACATACATTTTTCCTTTGGTAATCATGTCTTGTTTTGTGGCAGAAAAAGAGCATATGCGGAAAGCTCTGCTTTTCTGCTTCAATTTGAAGAAATCGGCTGCCGAATCGCATGGAATGCTTATGGAGGCCTGTGGTGACAGTGCTTTATCGGAAATAACGTGCCGAGATTTGTTTCGTCGGTTCAAAGACGGCAATTTTGACTTGTGGGACAAGAAGCGTGAAAATCGACCTCGGAAGATTGAGGACCATCAATTATAGGCTCTTTTGGACGAAGACGATACCCAATCGCAAAAAATGCTCGTGGAGAAATTGGGTGTTACTCAACCAGCCATTTCTATGCGTCTGCGTGTCATGGGGAAGATTGAAAAGATTGGAAAATGGGTGCCGCATGAATTGAATGTTAGGCAGATGGAGCGACGCCAAAACACATGCGATATCGTGGGTTGATCCCGGTCAACCATCAACATCTTCCCCAAGACCAAATTGCTTCGGACGGAAGACGATGCTGTGCTTTTTGTGGAATCAGCAGGGTATCGTCTACTATGAGATATTAAAACCTGGTGAAACTGTCATTGCCCACCACTACTACCAATAACTGATCAAATTGCACTGTAATCTACGTGAAAAAATGACGGATTATCAACAAAGACATGACAAACTGATTTTCCTCCACGATAACGCACCACCGCACACGTCAAAAATGGTCCAAAACTACTTGGAGACACTGAACTGTTAGGTGTTACCCCACCCTGCTTATTCAACAAATCTGGACCCTTCCGACTACCACCTGTTTTCGTCGATGGGTCACGCGATCGCTGAGCAGCACTTCGATTCTTACGAAGACGTCCGAAAATGGCTTGATAAGAAACAGAAGGAATTTTTTTGGCGTGGTATCCACAAATTGCCTGAGAGATGGGAAAAATATGTAGCTAGCGAGACCAAGTACTTTGAATAAATATGTTTTTGCTTTCCTATAAAAAACAGCGGATTTAAACTTATACATCTGGTAATACTAGGATTTGACAAGAAATAAAAATGTAATGTCTAAAAATTCATTTTATTTTGGAATATGGTCTTTTTTTAGCTCGATATACATAGCTTAATTATTTGAAATTTTTTTCATTCTATTTAAAAAATAGGATCTCTCCAACCCTTAACAATAGACATTTCTTTCAGCAATCACCTCATCGTTTGGGCTGAATCTTTTTCCACCAAGCCTGTTTTTCATATTCGATGCAAAAAAAATTATGCTTTTGTAAAGGATGCAAAATCCATTGATATCCTGGATTATGGAATTTTTCAATGGCGATGACGCAAGTGTGCACACGTGCATTTCTGTCATGAAAGAGAATTTTCTCTTCGCCAAATATAGACATTTTATCTCGATTTCATTATTCAACTAGTCTTATAATGCTAAATGAGCCTTTTCTATTATTGTTTTTCCTTTTTCAAGACAGTCAATAAAGATTATACCATGTATCCAGTATCCAGAATCTTTCTTGCCAATTAAATCATTTTTGCCTTCTTTGGTGCACATACTCTAGTTGTAGTTCATTACTTTGTCTGAACTTTTATTTCTGGTATGTAATGATAAATTTATGTTCGATCATGAATTATGAATCGACGTAAAAATTTATTTGTATTGCGCTTAAAAATGTCCAAATACTCAGTTGCAGTTATTGCTCGAACACGTTTTTAATTAGCTGTTAGCAAACGCAGCAGCATTTAGCCGATAGCTTTCTTATACCAAAAATTTAATTATAAGATATTATCTACACATTCAATTGAAGATATTTACTATATAAGGCTATCTCATACACTTCCACTTGGCAGTATTTTAAAACCATATCATGGATAATATTAATTACTTTTGCAGCGGTCACCTAAATTGCACGTCCTGGGCGCTCAGCGTCAGTTGTGCTGCACATAATCTTATACGACTAGAACGAAATTCAATGAACCACTTTCCTATTAATCGATACGCTTATAAAAAATCCACTTTATACTCTTAAAGCTTGCTTTTTAATTTAGATATTATTTTTATCATCAAAAAATAGTATTTTATTAACAGACTAAATTTACTTTTTTCCATATTACTCGTAATAAAAGAAAAATCAAACCTTATCTTCTTTTAATGGCTGTCAAAAACTAAACTAAATAAACAGATGATAATTATATGATACCTTTGTAATAATTCTATTCTACAATAGATAATATACCATTTTCCTGATATCATCTACATCTTCGTTTTAGTCAATGACTTATCATATTGCCCTCGTAAAATAAAGTATTGTCTTATCCTATTATATTGAACCGCTGCATATGTAGATCATCTGGTATTTTATTATAGTATACTCTGGTTAGGAGTGGGATGTGGGGGGTAAGGGGTTGTTTCTTTTTCGAAGGAGTTCTCGAAGGCTTTTACTATAATCGCCTTTAGTTACCCGACTACACTTTTTTGGGTGTCATTACAAGTACCAAGACTTTAAAAAAAAAATTTTGATCTTGGGAAAAACATAAAAAAAGTTACATGGAATTTCAATTATGTAAATAAAGGGTCTGACAAATCACAGAAGTCCTTTTTTAGAACGCAAAATAATTGGGAACATCATCGTGGTGGAGTATCCAATTATCTGCAAATGTACGATTTCATGCGAAGAGCCCTTTTTTGGAGTTTTCCGAAGATTTTTAATAATAATCAACAGTCTAACCTTACAAGAGCCCTAACAGTTTTTTTGATTTTTAACAACAGTTTTTGATGTTTATCTTCAACTGCTTCTAGGTCCACCTTGATAAGGAATATTTCTCGTAGGTTCATTGCAACTTTTAACGTAAGTTAAGCTAGCGGATTCAGCAAGCTTAATATAAAATTTTTATACAAAACTTATCATACTCTAATATAGTCTTGTAGGTAGCAGACAAGGTAAAAACTTATACTATACTTTTAGAAGATACTCACGTATATGCTTTTCGGAAGGGTAGGTCCGCAGATAAAAATTAAAATATAAACCAAAATTCATACAAATCAGATTTAAATAATTTCAATTTGGTTTTTTTTTTGTTATTTTAATTTATTCTTATTTTTAATTTTACACTTTTCTATTATGGGTAGGATCAAGGAAATTTTTTCCGAATTTTGTTTATTTACATATAAGGTCCCAAAGATAAGTGCAAGAGGCCATTTTTTATTTACCATGACTACGAGTATAAGGCCATTTTGGTGATAAAATTTTTAGTTATTGAGAATATTTTCTTTTTTTTTTGTAAAAACTAGCAAAAAGATCTACTCAATAACTAGTATACAATATGATTTTGTAAGATCAGAAAAAAAATATTATTGAACTTTTTTTTTTGGAGGAAATAAATAAAGTTTTTTTATAAAAATTTTGTTTATTTCCTTTAAAAGGAAAAAAAAAAATAGAACAAAAAGTTACAAAAAGTTGGGGGTGTTTTATCTAAAAGAGAGTTTCAAGACTTTTGAGAAAGGTTACAGCCAAGCAATAATAATATAACATTTCTCCTTGTCCAAATATTTATACCGGAAATATTAATAATTTTTATGATTAATCATCTTATTATTTAGTTTTTTTAATTTATAGAAAAAATAAATTTCTTTTTTTTTATATCCAAGTAAAACTGTTTGATGGTAATAAAAATAAAAACTCTGTTTAAAAAATAGCAACTTTCATTGATATTAACCAATTGTATGTGATGTGAATACTAATAATAATAATAATAATAATAATGGTAGTAGTATGCAAAGAAGAAACTATCTATATTCGACAATATAACTTCTGCACTTGACCTTTCTTTTAGTAAGGTTTTCGACTTAATAGCTTTTACTAAAAATGGAGAAAAAAATATAAACAAATATGCCCTTGAATTTTTCACCTCAATGCATATATTGTATAACCGTACTTGTATGTCCACTAAATATTGTCAATACTATTCATTTATTAAGTGATAAAAATTTATTTCATTTTTCTTCTCTTTTATTTAATATTTAAGGTAGTAAATATCTACCTATAAAATGCATACTTACGAAAGTTTTACATTCAATTTTTTTATTCAAATAAAAATAAGCCTTCCTTTTTTCAAATATTTCATAATTTTACAAAATATATTTTTGGTAATTTTGTACCAAAAAAAAAAAAAATAGTACTCGTATATATGTATAATTGCCGGATAGTATTTGCATAAAAAACAAAAAATATTTTACATAAAAATGATGAACTTTGAAAATTTTGTACATCATCCATCGACTGATGAGGTGTGCTCGCATATCGTGTAATTATCATTGAATGTCATTCATAGTCAATTGTGGAGGCAGTTGCATAATAATACGCGCATTATTTGTAATTTTTGCATTCGATTAACGTGCAAATATATATATTGTAGGTGACCATAATAGTAACATTGAAAACGAATGCTATGGTCGTGTATCCATTTACCAGAGTAATATGGTAATTAAGTTGGGAAAATGTGCACTCAACAGTTCTTCTATTATTATTATTGCTATAAGTTTTTATTTTTGTATTTTAGTTTACGTACATATCCAGAGCACTTACTCGTGGCCAAAACCACTAACGAAGGTGTATTTTTAAATAAAAAAAAAATTGATAATAAGTCAAAAAGCAAGTTTACTATACTCATAATAATGATATATATTATTACAAACTTGCTCGTAAGAGCAATGTTGAAATGTTTGCATTTTCAAAGTTTCATCTTTTCCACTATGAATAAATATAAATTTTGACATGAATGCACTTTTACTAATTGCAGCCGCCTATTTTGAGAATATTTCGTTTTTCTTTTTTGAAGACTTATTATGTAAATTTAAGATGAATTTCCATATTTTCAATTTTGTGTCACTAGTTCAAGGTTTTGTTCAGAAAATGTCCATTGGCCACGCGCGTGCCAATGTATTTTGAGCAATTGTATCTTAAGAAAAAAGTATGCTAAAAAATATTCCTTTTTCATATTATTTTGGTTTAGATATTTTTTTTTCTTTATTTTAATAATATATTAGAGAAAACCATTTATTGTTATGTGAAAAGTAAATTTTTAGAAATTTTCTTTGTTGTTATAATTTTGCCCACATTCGAGTTAGTACGAGTATAAGTTTTTTTTTGATTTTTTTCTAAAAGCTATTTTTATTATAAGGCTTAGACTTTACTTACACTTGTCTATCAGATTGTTCTGATGATATCTTGACAGGAATTGAACAAGAACAAAGTTTTCATTATTTGTATAATAAGTAGCCGATTATATTGAAATTGTGTGTATAACTTAAAAATGCGGGATTTTTGGTAAATTTTGAGTGTTTATTTTGAAAAATTGTTACAATATATTTTATTCAAAGTATTGTGCATTGGAAGCCACTACTTTTTCTCATCTTTCTGGCAACATATGGATTCCTCCGCGCCAAAAAAACTGCTCCGGTTTTGAGGCCAAGAATGAATCGAGCAAATTTTTGATGCCCTGTTCTGAAGTGAAGCGTATTCCGGTGAGGGCATTTTGCATGGATCTAAGCAAATGGTAGCCGGACGGGGCAAGGTCTGGGCTATAAGGCGGGTGAGGCAAAACTTCCCAGCCACTGTTTTCTAAATAATTTTTAACCGGTCTTGCAACATGAGGCCGAGCGAATTATGGCTTCGTGTCTGGTCGCATATTCCGGGCGTTTTTCGGCCAATGCTCGCTTCAAACGGATTAATTGTGTTCAGTAGAGGTCACCTGTGATCGTCAGGCCCGATTTCAATAGCTCATAATAGATCACACCCTTCTGATCCCACCAAATACAGAGCATTACCTTGGCGCCATGAATATTTGGCTTTGGCGTTGATTTGGCTGGTTGGCCGGGCTTTACATACGATTTTTTGTGCTTTGGGTTGTCGTAATGAATACATTTTTCGTCGCCAGTAATGATTCGATTCAAACACGACTTCTTTTTCTGCCTTTCAAGCAGCATTTCGGACATGCAAAATCGCCTTTCAACGTCTCTCGGCTTTAATTCATATGGGACCCAATTTCCTTGCTTTTGGATGAATCCTGCAGCTTTCAAATGTTTTGAAATGGCTGCTTGAGTGACTCCCAATAATTTTGCAATTTCTTTGTTGTTATACGAGGTCTGTTCAAAAAGTATCGGGAATTTAGTTTTGTCCCCTTCAAAGTAATCCCCATCAGATATTATACAGTTGTGCCAACGTTTTTTCCAATCTTCGAAGCACTTCAAAAAATCATTTTTTATGATCTTGTTCAGCTCCTCCTTCGATGCAGTCTTTATCTCCTCAATCGTAGTGTAGCGTCGTCCTTTCATGGGGCTCTTCAGTTTCGGTAACAAGAAAAAGTCACAGGGGGCCAGATCTGGGGAATACGGTGGCTGGGACATTATTAGTGTGTTGTTTTTGTCCAAAAACGGCAAAAGCCAATATTTGTTCTTACACAAATCCGGGCGTTTCTGGCGGATTGCTTCTCGCAACTTGCGCATAACTTGCAGGTAATATTCCTTATTGATCGTTCTGCCCTGTGGCAAGAACTCAGGATGTACCACGTCCGTGCGATCGAAGAAAACTGTAAGCAAAACCTTCACATTCGACCGAACTTGGCGCTTTTTTCGGTCTTGGTTCATGCGGCAGCTTCCATTGGAATGATTGAGCTTTGTTTGCCACGTCATAACCATAAACCCATGATTCGTGACCAGTTATGACCCTCTGGAAAAAATTTGGATCGTCGTGGACAGTGTCCAACAGCTCCTTAGCAATGTTAATGCGATGCTGTTTTTGGTCGAAATTGAACAAAAATCGAAGATGAGCCAAAGCACATGCAAGCAAAGCAGCTGTCAAAAATTAACTGAACATTCAAAATGGCCGAACTGGTCGGCATAAGTGAGAGACATGAGTACATGTAACCCGCGAAAATTCAAAATTCACGATTCTTTTTGAACAGAGCTCGTATATATAATAATAATAAAAAGGAAGAAATCCATTATTTTTTCGCTAGATGCCTATAGTGATATGTATCTTTTAGAGTATTGATCTAACAAGCTTTGTACTTTTTGTAAAAGTGACATTCTGTACTAAAAAAATTCCCTGGAAGTTTTTTGATTGCCGATTCAATTGGGAGTTATATGGTGTAAAAGATGGAAGTTAACTAAGATAAAATTTAAGCGGCTGAAATTGTGAATTGTGTTTATGCTCCCGATACTGTCACAGCCAATCGTCGATTCCGTTCCGGTATTTTGGATGTTAAAGATACTCCTCGCAAAGGGGACAAGGACGAAAATGTCGATAAAACCATACAAATGATCCAAGTAGACTGGCATGTTAGTAATCGTAGCATCACCCAGGAGCTTAAGAACGACAACAAAACCCTTTTAAACCATCTGCATAAAGCTGCATTTAAAAAAAAACTCGATATTTGGGTGACAAATGACTGACCCCAAAAAACATGATAGATCGAATTTCGATCTGCAAAGCTTTGGCCATTTCTTAAATGGATGGTGACTAGGGATGAGAAATGGGTCACATACGACAATATTGTGCGAAAACGATCGCGTTCAAAGCGCGATAAAGAGGCTCATACGGTAGCCAAACTAGGACTAACAGCCAGGAAGGTTTTGCTGTTTATTTTGTGGGACTGGAAAGGAATCATCCACTATAAGCTGCAACTCAAAATTCAGACCTTTAATGCCAGCAATTAGACCGTTTGAAGTTAGCGATTGATCAGAAGCGGCCAAAATTGGCCAACAAAAGTGGTGTTGTGTTCCATCAGAACAACACCGGGCCACACATCTATAGGGACTCACCAGAAACTCTGGGACCTTAGTAAACACGTTTGATGCATCCACCTTATAGTCAGGACCTGGCACCAAGCGATTACCTTTTTTTTATTCTATCTTTGCAAAACTTCCTTAGTGATAAGAAAAGAGCTTAGTCGAGTTTTTCGCCAATAAGGGACCTCAGGGCTTCTATGAAAGAGGCATTATGAAGTTACCATTAAAATGACAATAAATAACAAAATAAAACGGTGCATATTTGACCCAAATCGTATAATCCGTATTATGTTAAATAAAGTCTTGAAATAAATGGGTTTTCTTTTCCCCAAAACAATATATTATTTGGATTAACATTTATTTTATAAAACAATTGTGTTTTTATATTACCAATAATTAAATTATAAAATAATGCAAAAAAATAGTTCAAAACTTTCTTCAAAAAGAACTCTTTTTAAAGTGCGAATCGTAGTCACATAGACATTTAGGTTGTCAGCGATGAGGCTTATTTTGCCTCATCGCTGACAACCTAAATGTCTACGTGACTACGATTGTCATTGATCCGTATTTCTTTGCAAATGAAGTAGGAGAGACCATTTCCTTCAAATCTGAACGCTATAGCCGTATAATGCCAATTTTTTTTAAATCTTAACTTAAAGATTTTCATTTAAACCATGTACAATTTTAAAAAAAAATTACTACAACTCTTAAAACATGAGAAATTTTTGTTTTATTGCTTGTAAACTTCCTCGAAAGCATATTTTCCATATTTGATGATGTCAATTAGCCTCCAAGATTATGTGATTTAATGCTGTTAAACTTCTTCTTATTAATGTGAATAAAAACTGTAATTATGCAGACTATTTTTAAACGTTAAAGCATTTAAAATTAAAAATTCATTAAGAAATGGACGTTTTACAGCTTGAAATGTGTGAAAAAGCATTCAAAAATTACATGAAAAGGATCGAGTCCTATTAGAAGTCGGCCATTTAAAAAAATATTCTATTTATATAAAATAAAAAGATTTTTTAATATACAATATTTAAAAGAAAATATTGTCAAAATCTACATTTGAATTATTTTTTATCTAATTTTACTTTCCAAAGTAAACATTGGAAAAAACATTTTATTATCACACATACGTTCTGTTAAAGAATAAATAATTAATAATATTATGACAATTAGATCTTTGAAGAAATGTTTTTTATAAGGCCATTGCGTTAAAGGAATTTTGAATATACTTATAACATTATGGTACATTGTGCGTATGGAAGGTATAAGCAGATTTAAAGCAAAAGCGTCGGTCCACTTTGTGCTTAAATGAGTGCTGATCGTAATGATTCGGAAATAACTGGTTGAGTGAAGGTATTCCACGTATGTTCAAAAATGAGAGTTAGAATAAACTTATGTACATTCTTGACGGAACTAATATTATAGAAGAGCACTGTTCATAAAAAAATAATATATAATAAGGAAATATAAGATATATTACGGCAGTGTTCGGATAAGTCTAATGACTCTGTAATATTTTTGTATCTCCTCGAGTAAGCGCAATAACGTTTTATAATCACCTGTCCATGCATGGAAATTATATACTAGCCTTGGGCGAATATATTCTTTGTATATATTGACTAGACCAGAAGGACTGAAAATTTTCTCTAAACATTTTGCCACATTTTTGATCACATTAAATATGTGTTCATTCAAACGAAGGATGTCGTTTAAACACATATCAAGAATGAACAGTTTTTTTAGTTTCATGCTAGTTTCATTGAAGGATAATGACCAAGAATTCTGATTAAATAACAGGCAATAGTGCTGTATTTTGGAAGCTTTCAATTATGATCTGTTCTGAAAGCTCCATTGTAACATACCAGGAGTATACGCTTAAATCCGCTGTTTGCTCATAGATGGCGTAAGTGAGCGTCATACTTTTATTTTATAAGTTTGACATCTGTCAACATTACTCAGTGAACATTGTCAGAAATTTCGTATAACAACATACATTTTTCCTTTGGTAATGATGTCTAGTTTTTTGCCAGAAAAAGAGCATATGCGGGAAGCTCTGCTTTTCTGCTTCAATTTGAAGAAATCGGCTGCCAAATCGCATCGCATGCTTATGGAGGCCTATGGTAGCAGTGATTTATCGGAAACAATGTGCCGAGATTGGTTTTGTCGGTTCAAAGACGGCAATTTCGACTTGTGGGACAAGAAACGTGAAAATCGGACTAGGAAGGTTGAGGACCGCCAATTGCAGGTGCTTTTGAACGAAGACGATACCCAATCGTAAAAAAGTTCGGAGCAATTTGGTGTTACTCAACCAGCCATTTCCATGCGTCTGCGTGCCATTACGAAGATTGAAAAGATGGGAAAACGGGTCCCGCATGAATTGAACGATAGGCAAATGGAGCGACTCCAAAACAAATGCGAAACCTTGTCGCCAGACAAAAAAGAAAGTCGTTCCTGCATCGGATTGGGACAGGCGATGAAAAGTGGATATATTGCGAGAAATCTAAACGCAAGAAATCGTGGGTTGATCCCGGCCAACCATCAACATCCTCCCCAAGACCAAATTGCTTCGGACGAAAGACGATGCTGTGCGTTTGGTGGGATCAGCAGGGTATCATCTACTATGCGATATTCAAGCTACCACCACCAACTGATCAAATTGCACCGTGCGCTGCGTGAAAAAGGACGGATTATCAACAAAGACATGACAAGCTGATTTTCCTCCACGACAACGCACACGTCAAAAATGGAGACACTCAACTTGGAGGTGCTACCCTACCCCGCTTATTCACCTGACCTGGCCCCTTCCGATAAGCCACGCGTTCGCTGAGCAGCATTTGGTCGATGGGCCACGCACTCGCTGAGCAGCAATTCGATTCTTACGATGACGTCCGAAAATGGCTTAATGAGTGGTTTGCCTCCAAAGAGAAGGAATTTTTTTGGCGTGGTTTCCACAAATTGCCCGAGAGATGGAAAAAATGTGTAGCTAGCGAGGGCAAGTACTTTGAATAAATCTGTTTTCGCTTTCTATGAAAAAAACATGTGTTATATACCTTGTTGTCGTTTCATCTCCATGTCTGAACGTGAATCAGGAAACGAGTATGAAAAACTGAGAGTATTGTTATCAGCGGAACAATGAATTGGATTAGAAGTCACAGACAGGATATCATTTATGGTAATAAGGAAAACAGTTGAAGATGAAACAGAACCATGGAGGACACTAGCATATATCTGATGAATTATAGACTTATAGACATCTAAAACAACTCAAGCCCGACGCTATTTATCGTACTTCTTTTCTTGCTTACTACCGTACTCGCTACGATGCTAGCTGCGACGCTAGAAACTACGTCACCGCTTGCTCCGTTACTGCTTTCAAAGTAAGGTTTCAGAAATAGAACCGGTTCTATTTTTCGTACTAGTTTTGCTGTTATAATGTATACCCCAAAGTCTAAATAATCAAATGTAGTATTAATTATAGAATATTTTTTATTAAAATATATTTTTTTCAAAAAATAGATAAAATTATAAAAATAAAAATAAGAAACATTTCTTTTTTTTAAATTTATTTAAAGAAAAAACAAGTGGAAAATTTTAATATGGTAATAGAAATGAGATTTAAAAATTATTTTTTTTTTTTAGGAATTTTATATGATCTTGAAAAGTCATTTTCGAAACTAATAAATAAAAAATAATAATTGAAAAATTTTGTTTTTTTTGAAAAAGTTAAAACTTTTATGAAGCTACTCGTACATATTTAAGCAGCCAAGAATACTAATCAGAATTAAACGATTATAATTCTATAGATAAATAATGATTCACATATTTATAAGTAATTTAGTTTGGTGAAAAAAATACTTAAAGTCAAAAATCTACCCATGGACAGTGTCAATTACCTGTTGTCATTTATTAAACACATGAGTACGTACAATACCCTATTGACTTATGTAGGTGAATTGTAATTTCCCCTCAAATGAAAGTGAAAAAAGAAATTTACCGAAAGACTACTACTCGTAGTACTTACTCATTCACATATGAACATTCTATTCAATAATTCAATATTTTCTTTTATTTAACGAATATTTCATAATAAGGTGCAATAATCACCTTTCAAGTTTGTACAGATCATAGACTTATAAGCCTTCAACTCGTACGAGTAATAAAAAATTTTTTAATGACAAAATATTTAAACAAATAAATAATAAACTTCTTTTTTTTTTAAATTTTATTACCTATTTAGAGATGTGAATTTCAAATTTGTGTAAATATAATTACCCAAAAAAATAAAAATATTACAACTGATAGTGGTGCGTTTTGTACAAAAGTTTACATCCATAAAAATATGTATTTACGGATGAGTAGAATAGGAAAAAAAGTCAAAGAACGATATTGAAAATTTGGAATTCAGTAATTATTCAGTTTTTTTTTTTTTAACACTGAACAATTTTCATATTATTTCAATGTTAGATTATGAGTTTTATAAGAACCCTTTTTGTTTTTCGTTAATTTCAAAGTAACCGGAAATTAAATGCAGTAATTTTTTTTATCATCTTTGAAAAGAATTCATCAATTTTGTAATAAATGAGAAGTGTGTAAGGTTAATATTGATAGTGTTTTATGCTCATTTGCATATTTGATCTCGTATATGAAATTTTTTACATGTACTCATATTGTTGAAGGCGTTGAAAATGCGGAATTTTCATTGCCATCGAACATTGAAATATTCTGGCGCACGGCGTAATACTTGTAGCACCAATCAACCAGTACGTTTATGAGACCTATGGAAAAGACCTAACGATCGTGCCGTGCTGGGAAGGCACAAGCCTCACTCACTTGGATGGAAGGTAAGATTGAACTGTACAATTTTTCTTATCAGCCAACAAGATCACAATGTCAAATATGTGTTTAACCCTGCCCCAAATTAATTGCCCGTACGAGCGCATGTATGGCACTTAATGAACTATAATAATAATTAAACGATGACTGGAAATGCTGTTCATTTGTGTGAGCTACATAGATAGTATGGAAAATGCGTTAATATTTTATGAATAACCGACAGTGTACAATAGTATTCGTATGAACACGTGTTTACGCACCTATGTGTAATTTAATAGGGTACACACCCAAATGTTCATTTCTCATCAATTAGCTAAAACGTGTAACCATGCCCTACGACAAGATTTCTGCATAAATCAAATACAAAAGATTCTAAAATTATTTACAGGAAAATATGTAGGTCGTTTAAGAAATATGTCCTTCAAAGGATTTAATTTCTAAATTTTATTTTTGTTTGATATTTACAAAAAAAAAAATTTGATTGGTTTTCTTGTATCGAAAATAAACTGTTATATCTAATGTATGATTCCTATTAACTTTTCTAATTGTTCGAAAATCGTTTTAGGAGGATTAGCAAAACTTCAAACCAATTTCGTAAAAGATTCACGAGCACAAAAATATGAAGTTAAACTGTGTTTAGTTACTTATCAAAGATACAAACTAGTGGCTTACATCTTTGATAAGTAAACAAACCCCAGAGATCACCTTAAAATGATTTTTTTTGAGATTGGTTAAAGCTTTTGCTAATCCTTTTTATAATCTTTTTCTTGAAAAAAATTATATTTGTTCTTATTTACAAAAAAAAAAAAAAAAAAAATATAAAAAAATAACTTGTCTATTAATGTGTGTTAAAAAAAAAAGAAATTTGAAAAAATGTAGATTTAATAAATATTTTTTTTTTACATAAAAACCGATAATAATACTTGAGAATTTCTAGAAGTTTTGTCCTGTTTTCAAGGAATTAACCATATCTTTCCTACCCCTCAATATGCCATTAATTTCCTAATCATTACTTAATCTTATCAACTTTCACTGTTAGCATAAACACAAACCATTTGAATAAAAAAATTGAAAATTCGTTAACTGTTTAAATATTACCTAGCCGATGTCATTAGACTGACTATTCAAAGAAACAATTTCGTATTATTATTATTGAAATGTGTACCCTTATTAGCATACGTAAATATTAATTTGCATAACAGATTAATTATGTTTATTTTCAAATGCAACTTTTTTAGTAAAATAAAAGTAAAAAAAAAAACTATCAATTTAGAAAAACGTGAATAATAATTTGCCAAAATTATTTACTTTCCATACATACCCTATCAATTCTGATAGTGTATATGTACTCAGAGACCCCAAAAATCCACAATAATAATTCACAATTCACTTCTAGGGGGCAATGAGTAACCATATTCGGAATAATGTAAATGTGTGTATTGTATGAGCCGGCGTGCACTATTATAAGTTACGATCAAAAGCGGGTAAAGGTGAGCTTTGCTACCAGACAGAACCAAGGACAACCCCTACCTGAGGCAGAGGTAAATGCGTTTCGAATATTATTTATCAATGGTGCAATGTGTTACTACAATACAATACGATTTTATTGTTGTAAATTCTCTAGTATTGGTTGGAAAATATTTTTTTTAAATTTTTTTTGCAATTGTATTCGTACCAATTCCAATAATGATCGCGATAGCGATGGTGGTGGCGATAATGGCATTACGGTCCGTATCGGTGGATCATTTGATTAACTGCCTTTAAAATTGAATTCAAAAGTAGCAAAAATTTGTTCGAAGTTGTTGGTAAAGATGGAAGAGGTGGTAATTCTTTGCATAAAATACGTATTAGTTATTATTTAAAATTTCAACAAAAAAAAAAATAGTTTCTTCTCATTTACACTTTTGTGTATTTTGATGTAGTTGTAAACGAAGTAATTTAGTGGTTGTACTTTAAAGTTTTTTTTGGGTATCTAGTTTTACTATGGTTTTATATTCATTACATAAAAAAAAAACTATTCTTATTTTTTTTTTCTGTTTAACTTTGAATGTTATGTCAACATTCATCAAGTCACTCATAACGAGTAATTTATCAATATATAAAGACAATCGGATTCTCGATTTACAGCAGAGCGGATCGCGAGCTTTCATTTTACAATAATTTGGAAAATTCTAAGTAAAGATCATAAAATTAACATTTGAAAGAAAAAAATAACTATACAATATCTTATAATTATATATTTCAAATTAAATAAATATTCTTTTTAAAATTTACTTAGAATTTTTCGAAATTAAAAAAAAAAATCCTACAATAAAAAAAAATAACAAAAATTTTAATATAAAATCAATTATTAATAAATAAAAAAGAACACGTTCAAAATTCAATTAAACATTATAAAAATCCAAAAGCTCACTTAAATTTTTGTATAAAACTAATTAACGGAATTTTAAAAGAAATAAATCACTTCGGAAATAATATTTATATTATAATATAATAATAAAATTATACTTTAAATAAAATTAATAATTAAAATGTTCACTGTGTTTATAAAAAGTCAACTAATCTTTTCGATGTTCGTACTATTTTTATGGATTTCGAAAAGTTCTTGTTTACCGCCATTATCTCGACCGGAGAGTTCTTGTGATTGTGGTAATTCTTTTTGTAATTTACTCTTATCAAAATGTGTTTAAATTAATTATTTTAAAAATATATTTTACTACTAAATAAGTTTATTTTTTCTAATGATAAAAATTTCTTCTAAGTTAATTACTATTCAGTTAATGAGTGAAATAATCATTTTTAAAAGTTTACAAAGTGATTTTCGTCATACTAAATATTAGAAAATATAGATTAAAATATAATAATCATTTATTTTTCTATTAAAAATGAAGTTTTTCTAAATTTATTTTATGTAAAGTACTAATTTTTTTTTAAATTTCTTGTTTAAATATCATATTTTATTAAAGGTTTTTTTTCGGTAGTACTTTTTATCATATTATTTTTTTTCAATTTAATTCAGTATATATAATTTGAAATTTAATGAAATTCTTCCTCTCTTTTCAAATAATTTTCTATAAAATTATATTTTTTTCTAAATAAATATTTATTATTTGAGCGATTTTTTTTGATAGATTGCGCATAATTTATGAAAAAAAAAACTAAGATAATTTATTAAAAATATAAAAAAGGTTTTAAAAACGTTATTAAATTTTAAAAAATTACAATTATTTTCGTAAAAAATATTAAATTTCTGAAAAAGTAGTACTCAAAAGAAATTTTCAAGCTAAAATGATCCTTGCATAATTTAAATAAATATTTTCGAAACAAATTTGTTATAGAAACTATTATCAAAAGAGCAATAATAAATTAGTTTAAAAAATATTTAATAAATAATATCATATACAAGTCTAGATTTATAGAAATACTTCATATAATTTGAGTTCATATTTGTGTTAAAATACTTTATTTATTTTTGAAATTCATTATTTATTTTCATATAGAATGACTTAAAAGTATAAGTTTAATTGCACATACTTATGATAAAAATAATATGTCAATTGCATTTAAAAGCTAACATTCGAAAATGTTTATTTAATCTAAATTAAACAAAACTTTAATAGTATAATAGTTTTGTTAATGCAATTGAAATAGTAAATAGATACTTATTATGCAATAGTTGAAATATGTGAATTTTTACAAGTATAAATTTTATGTTTTTATTCTCTTTAAACAACTTCATTTGAAAATTATTATTTTATTTTATTTGTTATATTTTGCATTTTTTTAAATATTAGAAATTAAATTTTAATATAATATTAACAAAAGTTTTTTTGTAAAATTGTCTGTATTTTTTTTTTTTTTTTTATTGCAACCAAACAAAATTTTCAATTTAAATTTAAAAAAAAAATTCCTTTTTAATTTTTATCATTAAATTTATATTTTCTCATTTAACTGGGTTTTTTGTTTCAAATATTATATGCAATTACCAAAAATTACATAAAATATAAAGAAAGTAGAATATCAAACTCAAAAATGTCTTATTAAATAGAAGAGAGAAAAAAATAAACAATTTTAAAGGTAAATAAATATGAACGTTTGTTTTCTTACCGAAAAAAATAGTCTATTTAAATTTTTTTCTCCAAAAACACTGATTTAAAAAAAAATTACAAATTATTTATTAATTGTCAATTTAGTTATCTTTCGTTATTAAAATATTCAAAAATATCTTTTGTTATTAAAATATTCGATTTTGAAAAAAAAAATTTTATTTGCAATTCTTTATTGAAAATTCTCATTTGTGATTAATTAATTACTCCCTTGAAAATTGGTATGACTCAAAATTTTGATCAAAAACTACTTATCCGAAAATTTATCATATTTCATTGAGTATACCCACAAGTTAACCTTTATGGCAAAAATTTTCAAGGAAGATGAAAACTAATAGAATTTTTCTATATTGCAATATTTTTAATTGAAAGTTCAATTTTTTATTCGGAAAATACTATGATTAGCCATAGTCTATCGAGAAAAGAAATCACACTATTACACGTACCTTCGAAAATTTCATCTTAATAGAATGTCAGATGATCACCAGATATGCCAGTTAATTCCAGAATCGTAAACTTACACAAATTCTGAACTATTACGGAAGTAATTCGTAAGAAATTCACACGGCACATAACCTTTCAGTGGCATAATATGTCTTCCTGATTTGAAGATAGCCGAAAAAGTTCATTCGTTTCCGTTTAAAATGGCAACCGGTTTTCGAAGATGACAAATCAAATGTTTCTAAGATAAAAACGTTAAAACCAAACCCCCCACAATTGCTAACCGCAATGTCATTTCTTCGTAAGATCTTAATTGAAATCAATGGCAATGCCAATGCCATGCCTTGAGGATGACAACTCATATGACTTTACCAAGGATTACCGATAATTATTTTGTATAATTCGATTTAAATAATTTGCAAATATTTTTCATTTTGTTTTTTTTTTTCTTTTTTCGCCAACCCTGCCTCCCCCATGTGACTTGGTTGTTTGTGGGGCACTATAACAGCAAATAACTGTAATAAGTACGTGTACAATACGACAAGGATAGATAAGATTTTTTTTCTCGAATCATTTGAAAGATTTTAGATAATGTTAATCATAATGACGCATTTAATGTTGTTGAATTTTTAGGTGTAGACAATTTTCTCACGATGCTTTTATATATATTATCTTAAAATACAGATGAAAATTAATTTTTAATAATGTTGGTTTTTTTTGTAAAATCAGATTTTTTTTTACAGACAAATTTCCAATATAATTCAAGAGATTTTGTAAATTTTTACTCAAAATAATAATTATTAATTTTTTTTTTTATCTAACTTAATTTACTAAAAAATTTTGAATTATTTACTTCTTTTTTTTTTATTGCTAAATAAAAACGGTGCCTCCTTTTTTGTATTTTTAAAAAATAATCTTACTCTTAGGAAAATGTTTGTGAAATCAAAAAAATATTTTCGTCAAAAAAAAAAAAATCTAAAATTAAGAAACTATACACTTTTTTTATATTAATAAAATATCTTTTGATATTCTGGGGTTTTTTTTTTTATAAAAAAATATCCTTAAAATTTAAGCCACTAACTCCTAATTTAATTTTTTTTCGTAAAAAACGTCCTGATTGAAATAAAACAAAATATATTAATTTTTATTAGTAATAATAAATTCTCTATTATTATTAAAATTAAAATTTATAATTAAATTTTTATTAAAATTCAAGAAAATCAAAAAAAAAAAAAAAACAAAATGAAAGTGAAAAAAATGCAAAACTTGCACTGATAGTGTTAACATAATTCGATGGCCACTGATTAATGGTTAAATAAAAGTCTCGTACTGATGCAATCAACCTTGTACTTGACTTTGTCCCAAAATCCATTAATATTAGTAGTTTTTTTTTGTATCTTTAGTTTATGAGACAATATTTTTACATATTGCAAAATTCAACTTGACGAATATTATTATTAAAATGGTTTATTGACTCGTTTAGGAAAACTGTCAACTCAAAAACTAAAAACTCATTAATTCAAGTTTTAAAGACTTCGAAGAGTAAAAAAAATTTTGTGCATTTCACTTATATATGCCTTAATGGACTTGTTCATAACCTAATTTTGATAAATTTCATAATCGAAAAAATCAAGTACACAGACACCCGTGCCATAAGAGACGAGCCTTAAAATATCTTTATAGGTTTTTTTATAATAAATTTAAATATATTTATTTACTATGTGTTCGCATGCATTTATTATTTTTAATAGATTTTCTACTTAAATGTAAAGTATTAATTTAATATCATTTTGACTATTTTTAGTATGTGGTATTCGAGGTCGATCGAATCGTATTGTTGGAGGTGATGTTGCAACTGCGCACGATTACCCTTGGCTAGCTGGTCTCTGGAAGCAAGGCAAAATGTATTGTGGTGCGACGTTGATATCGAAAAATTTCCTAATAACGGCTGCCCATTGTGTCTATGGAATGCAACCGAGTGAAATTCGCGTTTACCTGGGAGGACATGAAATTATCAAGGATTATGCGGAAATTCGTCGTCTAAAGAATATCTACGGTCATGAATATTTTGATGTGGTCAGTTTCAATAATGATATTGCTGTACTCGAAATGGACAAACCAGTACAATTCGGACCTAATGTTCAACCTGCCTGCCTTCCGGATGGAGGTGATTAAGTCAATTTTAATACTAAATATCAATAAACAGTCGTACTAATCAATTATTCGGTAAATTCTCTCTAATTGCAGCTACATCCGATTTCTCAGGATCATTAGCCTTAGTTGCAGGTTGGGGCCGTACGGCTGAAAAAGCAAAAACATCCGATGTAGTCCGATCAGTAACCATTCCAGTTTGGTCTCAAGAACAGTGCGAAGATGCAGGTTATGGCACCAAACGTATCACTGCCAATATGATGTGCGGTGGATACCATGATGGCGGAAAAGATGCCTGCCAGGTAAATATTCTTATTTCATAAAATGAAAACTCTTTTCAAATTCGTCTTACAATATTCCAGGGTGACAGCGGTGGCCCAATGATTTTGGAAGCAAACTCTGGCAGTGCTGAAGTAATTGGAGTTGTTTCTTGGGGACGAGGATGTGCTAGACCAAATCTTCCTGGTATCTATACTCGTGTTGTTAATTATCTACCGTGGATTCAAAAACAAATCGGCTCAGAATGTTTATGTTCGCCAAGATCCGTTCAATATGCCAAGAGCAATTTTATTCGAAATTTCGAATATTTATTCTAAAATTTATTGCCAAAATCTTGCCCAATTAGCCAGGGTAAAATTTCAAAAAAAAAATTAATCAAAAACGTAATTAAATTCTAGTCATTTGTTAATAAGAAATTTATATAATTTTAAGTTAAAGTAACAAAGCAAATAAAAAAAAAATATTGTATTTCTAAATTTCTTCATGTAAAAAGATTAATGTAAATTATATTAAAAAATTTATGAAAATAAAATTTTACCAACATTAAAAATAATTATTTAATATTTAACAATTTTCTTTGGAATCATAAAACCGAGTTCTTTTTGTAAAAGTGTAAATAATTGAGCTACGTCCATTTTTTTTTTGAGGAGAAACTATTAAAAATAGTATATTTTTATTAGTTTTTTTAAGGGTAGCAAAAGGCGCATAGTCTCAAAACCACTTCGACTAATAAGGTATTTTGTGGTGAATAGTCCTAACTCAGTTTTAGTGAATATCAATATTATATTGGTTGGTAGTCGGGCAATCTCGTAGGGATTAGGGAATCACAAACCAAGATACCGAAGTCTCTGGCGGGCAATGGCATTGCAATCGCAGCGAAGATGCTCCGACGTCTCATCCACCTCGGACCAAAAACGACAGATTATTGTATCACATTTGCCCATCTTATTAAAATGATACGAGGATCGTTCAATAAGTCCTTAGAAAAAGATGGAAAAATACTGTTTTTTAAAAAAAATAAAATTTATTTTTCAACATAATCTCCTTTTAGCTCTATACACTTTTCCAACCGTTTTCCCAAAATTTTTATCCCGTCCAAAAAATAGGATTTCGGAAGTTCTACAAAATACTCATCCGTTTGAGCAATGACGTCCTCGTGGAAAGTGAACCGTCGTCCGCCAAGCCATTTCTTCAGATTGGGGAAAAGAAAATAGTCACTCGGGGCCAAATCTGGTGAATAAGCGGGATGCTGCAACAATTCCATTCTCAATTCCACAATTTTGGCCATGGAAACAGCGCAGGTGTGCACACGCGCATTGTCCTGATGTAAGAGGATTTTTTCTTCTTCAGATGGGGGCGTTTCTCCTTGATTTCCTCGCTCAACCATTGCAATAACGACGCGTAATACGCTCCTGTTATTGTTTTTCCTTTTTCCAAGTAGTCGATAAAAATGATGTTCTGCGAATCCCACAAGACCGTGGCCATCACCTTGCCGGCCGATGGCACAGTTTTTGCCTTCTTCGGAGCCCGTTCACCCTTGAAAATCCACTGTGATGACTGTCTCTTCGTTTCTGGAGTGCAGTAGTGTATCCAGGTTTCGTCCACAGTGACATATCGACGAAGGAATTCGGCAGGATTGCGATGAAAGAGTGCCAACATAGCCTCAGAGTCCACTACACGATTGCACCCATCTTGCCGACATTTTTTTCACAGACAATTTTTCATGCAAAATTGAAGCGACTGTACCTTCTGATATGCCTGTAGCCTCAACAAATTCGCGCACTTTAATTCGCCGATCGTTCAAAATCAGATCGTGGATTTTGTCGATGATTTCAGGAGTAGACACCTCAACTGGGCGTCCTGAACGATGTTCATCTTTTGTGGATGAACGGCCACGTTTAAATTCATTCACCCAATTGTAAACCGTCGCAAACACAGGTGCAGATGTGCCATGAACTGCATCCAACTCGGCTTTGATTTCTTTCGGGCTTAAGCCTTTCAAATGGAGATGTTTGATGACAGCCCTAAACTCGCTTTTTTCCATTGTTATGCACAAATAAATGTCGTTAACTTTAATCGACGATAGAAATTGACCTACGCTATGAATCGAGCTGAAATTTTGATAGCTTTCCTGTCAATACTTTCCTGACGGTTTACGATTGGGTGAATGAATTAAAACGTGGCCGTTCATCCACAAAAGATGAACATCGTTCAGGACGCCCAGTTGAGGTGTCTAACATACTCCTGAAATCATCGACAAAATCCAGGACAATGCGCGTGTGCACACCTGCGCTGTTTCCATGGCCAAAATTGTGGAATTGAGAATGGAATTGTTGCAGCATCCCGCTTATTCACCAGATTTGGCCCCGAGTGACTATTTTCTTTTCCCCAATCTGAAGAAATGGACGACGGTCATTGCTCAAACGGATGAGTATTTTGCAGAACTTCCGAAATCCTATTTTTTGGACGGGATAAAAATTTTGGAAAAACTGTTGGAAAAGTGTATAGAGCTTAAAGGAGATTATGTTGGAAAATAAAATTTTTTTTTTTTTAAAAAACACTTTTTTCCATCTTTTTCTAAGGACTTATTGAACGACCCTCGTAACATGCTCTACAAAATCTAACCACCTATAACTGCTCCATCCAACTAAATAAATACCGATTTCATTTAACCCATATAATTACAAATTGCCAAACGGCCTCATGGTCGTGGCACTGCATTGTGGCGCCCGGCCATGTTCTTTGGATCTTACATAAAAAAACAAAATTAAAAATATCAGAAAACCTGCAACAAAAATTGGTGAGCCTAGCGCTTATGCAAAATAAAAATGAACGGATTGAGCCTAGCTCTTATGCAAAATAAAATTGAACTGATTGAGCACAATTGTCCGAAAAGCTGCAACAATAATTGTGTTTTTTCTTTTTTTCTTTTAATTATTTAAAGCATTTATTATTTCCATATTACTTGTACATATTTACATGGTATTGCTTATATAGTAAATTAGTTTTTATTGACTAAGTACATGAATTGCTTACAACTATGGCTTAAAAATTATATGTTCTTGCTCAAACACTATATTCTATATATTTAATTGCTTACAAACTAACCTTAATTCTAGACTTTAGAAAAAAATTAGGGAAAGGAATATTCAAGAAGAGTGGATTAGGAGTTTGGGATTTTTGGGAATTTTGTGTTGCTTCCGCTAACAACGATGGAAATGGTGGGAGTTAAAGAATTATAAAACTGAACGTTCATAATATCACTATCTTTAGCAAAATTAGATATAATGACTGGTGAGGCATAGAGGTAATCATTGTGTTAGTATCTGTGTTGGGTGGCTTGAGATTTAATCCTTTCTATTGACTCTTGAATGAGTCGATTGGTATGGTCTATTAAATGCTGGAGAAAGTTTTTGGTTAGACCAACCATGTATGAAATAAAAGGAGTAAGATTACTTTTCGTCTATTTTACGATATTTTGAACGGCATTTCCTATTGACAATAAAGTCGAATATTTCGAGAAACTAAAATAGATCGGATATGCATAGCCAATAATTTGCCGAATAAGTTTTTTATAAAATAGTAACTTTGTATTTATACTAAGCCCCTTCCGACGCCTAAGTAGAATAGATAGGTATGAATAGCCCTTTTGGCTTTTTTCAGAGTTACTGAACATGTGGGTTAAATTTGAACATTGAGTTAAATTTGAACATTGATGCCTAAATATTTTAGTTGATTTGAGACTGAAATAGCTGTGTTTTTAATCAGAATACGCAGCTTTTTGCTCTTTGTAGCAATTTTCCTCGGTCCGCGAGTGCTGGGATTACGGAAACAGATTAAATTGAACTTATTAAGATTGACTGATAAGTTCCAGTTATCATAATAATTTATAATTTTAAAAAGAAGCTCTTTTGCGTTCTCTTTAGAGCTAATTTTGGTGATTTGCTTTTGGCATAAATAAGAGTGTCGTCTGCATATAATGTATAACTTAAAAACGCGGGATTGACAACAGATGGCATAACTTTTACACATGGTTTATTTTAATAAAAACTCATATGGCATTTTGGAGGTTAAACATCTCTCATTCATTCTCGATTAGTCATTGAACGAAATAGTGTAAACAACAAAGTTTTTTTTTGCTTCAAAAATGTCCAATTTCGTACCAAAAAAGTCCCATTTGTGGGAAGTGTTGATTTACTTCTTCAATTTGAAAAAAAGTGCAGCTGAAGCACATCGATTGCTCACCGAAGCTTATCCTAAATATGTTCCATCGATTTCAACGTGCGAGAGATGGTTTGTGCGGTTCAGAAGTGGTGATTTTGACACGGAAGACAAAGAACGACCAGCTCAGCCAAAAAAGTTTAAAGATGAAGATTTGGAGGCATTACACGACGAAGACTGTTGTCGAACTCAAGAAGAAATTTCAAAATCATTGGGAGTCACTCAAGCAGCCATTTCAAAACGTTTGAAAACAGCAGGATTCATCCAAAAGCAAGGAAATTGGGTCCCATATGAATTGAAGCCGAGAGACATTGAAAGGCGATTTTGCATGTCCGAAATGCTGCTTGAACGGCAGCAAAAGAAGTCGTTTTTGAATCGAATCATTACTGGCGACGAAAAATGGATTCATTACGACAACCCAAAGCGCAAAAAATCGTATGTGAAGCCCGGCCAACCAGCCAAATCAACGCCAAAGCCAAATATCCATGGCGCCAAGGTAATGTTCTGTATTTGGTGGATTCAGAAGGGTATGATCTATTATGAGCTATTGAAATCGGGCCAAACCATCACAGGCGATCTCTACTGAACACAATTAATCCGTTTGAAGCGAGCATTGGCCGAAAAACGCCCGGAATATGCGACCAGACACGAAGCCATAATTTTCCATCATGACAACGCTCGGCCTCATGTTGCAAGACCGGTTAAAAATTATTTAGAAAACAGTGGCTGGGAAGTTTTGCCTCACTCGCCTTATAGCCCAGACCTCGCCCCGTCCGACTACCATTTGTTTAGATCCATGCAAAACGCCCTCACCGGAATACGCTTCACTTCAGAACAGGACGACAAAAATTGGCTCGATTCTATCTTGGCCTCAAAACCGGAGCAGTTTTTTTTGGCGCGGAATCCATATGTTGCCAGAAAGATGGGAAAAAGTAGTGGCTTCCGATGGACAATACTTTGAATAAAATATATTGTAACAATTTTTCAAAATAAACACTCAAAGTTTGCCAAAAATCCCGCATTTTTAAGTCATACACCCAAATATCATTTGTGCTTTTGCGGCTGTTGGTATGTCTGCAGTATACGAGGGTCATTCAACAAGTACTTAGCGTCACCGCCCGATAGAACTGCTGTCACAAAAGAAATTTACCATCGTGCAGTACATTCTTTTAGTAGCCTACTGTCAAAGTAGGTTCAGTCGATTCCCTTCATTAGTTTTGTTTTGAGAGCCTTTGAAAGCCAGCGTGTCGGTCGGTTGCACAAAAATGGAAAAAGAACAATATCGTTCCGTGATTAGATTCTTGTTTTTGGAAGGAAAAACGCGCAGCGAAATCAAAGATCGCTTGGATGCTGTGTATGGTGACTTTTCTCCTTCGATGGCGACCTTCAAGAATTGGTTCAATGAGTTTGTTCGTGGCCGCACGTCGGTTTTTGATGAGCCACGCCCAGGTGCCCCGAAAACGGCTGCTACGGAGGAAAACGTTAAAAAAGTCCACGATCTCGTGTTGGCAGACCGTCGATTGAAGGTTCACGAGATAGCTGAGACTGTGGGCATCGCAGTATGAACGGTGCATCATATTCTACGCGAAGAACTGGGCATGAGAAAGCTGTCGGCGCGATGGATGCCGCATTTGCTCACACCGGAAAACAAGCGCAACCGTGAGACCACATTGGCGACGTGTTTGGCGCTGTTTCAGCGCAATCCAGCGGAGTTCTTGCATCGTTTCGTGACCGTCAACGAAACATGGATTCACTGGTACACACCAGAGACCAAGGAACAGTCGAAACAGTGGACTTCACCCGGCGAACGTGCTCCGAAGAAGGCGAAGACTGTTCGATCGGCCGGAAAGGTGATGACCACCGTTTTCTGGGATTCACAAGGTGTGATCCACATCGATTACCTCGAGAAGGGTAAAACAATCACGGGGCGCTACTATGCTGACTTATTGGGCCGAATTGAAGAAAAAGCGGCCCCACTTTGCGAAGAAAAAGTGCTGTTCCACCACGACAACGCGCCGGCTCACACCTCCGCCGTCGCCATGGCCAAATTGGTCGAATTGCACTACGAATTGCTGCCCCATCCACCGTACTCTCCAGATTTGGCCCCCTGTGACTACTTTTTGTTTCCAAACCTGAAAAAATCACTCGCCGGGAATAGATTTGGGTCGAATGAGGAGGTCATCGTCGCCACGGAGGCCCTTTTCTTCCCTCGAAAAAATGTATTTTTTGGACGGGTTAAAAAAGTTAGAGCATCGCTGAGCCAAGTGTATCGAGCTTGAAGGAGATTATGTGGAAAAATAAATTGCCACCTTTCCAAAATTTTCGTTCTTCTTTCGTAGGCTAAGTACCCTTTGAATGAACATCGTATATTGAATACAGCAAAGGATCTAATACTGAGCCTTGTGGAACTCCTTTACCTATTGTAAAGAATTCAGAAGTCGTGTTCTGATATCTGACGCAAGATGATCTATCCTGAAGAAATCAGTGCAGCAGCAGCGTAAAATATGGAGGGAAATTAAGTTTACATAGTTTGTGCACTAGTCCCTTATGCCAAACTGAGTCAAAGGCTTTGGGAATATCCTGGGAACAAGCAACTGTTGACTCTTTATGGTTTAGCCCAGTTGTAATTTCACTATGTAGTAGAAAAAGCGCATCCAAAGTTGAGTGCCCTTTCCGAAATCCGAATTGAAAGTCGGGAATAATTTTATTTTCATTACAAAATTCATTTACCTTTTCGTAAAAGAATTTTTCCAATATTTTTCCCAAACTTGTGTTTGCATTGGCTTGATTGTCATTGATCGTTACTCCGGTGATAAAATGACAGTGCAATGGTAAAAACACAATTCCGACATGCCAACTGCAAACTGCACTCACTTACCAATTGAATATAATTGCAATAATTTTTATTATTTATTAATGATATTTCATTCGATTTTTTAACAAAACTACAAATGATTTATTCACTTACTTTATTTATATGTCAATTTCAAAATGTATTGCAGTATTTAAATGGCAGCCGTAGAATTAAAACAAGATCGAACTTAGCGATTGAAACAGTCGGTCGTTAGTGTCCGTCGGCGCAATTTCGTGCAATCCAATAAGATTGTAAAGTTTTGAATATTTAAACAGCGGCAAGTAGGTCTTGTTTCCAGTTGCGTTCCCCTATCATTAAAGAGCACAATTCAATTTATACGTGCTCTGCTCTGCTTAAACACTCTTCGAAGAGAATATTCGAGCGCTCGACTAGATGATATATGCTGCGTGAGCACGAAAATATTGAAGAGAAACAATATGAAAATGAGCAAACATCGAATGAGCAATTCGCAACGACTAATAAATTCCCTAAAAATAGTAAAAGTTTTTCTCTGTACTCTTCGCTTCTCTTACTTAACGATTCAAAAACTTTCAAGTTTTGTGCATATGATGATAAGCTTTCTTATATCCCGTGTACGTATTTTCTTTATTTTACTTACGTTTTTATTAATTTATTTGTATGGATTGTGTTTTCATTTAATGAAATATTTTTTTATACTTTAATCAAAATATATAAAGAGTATATTTACAATTTACCATTTACTGTTAGGTGTTTCATAAAAAAAAGCTCCACTTTTATTCGAATAGACATAAATTCCGAATTCCAAAAACGAAAGTAAGCCATTTTATTTAATCGGATTTGAGTAATATTTGCCATAATAATTGTTACGTTTGAACAGAGATAAGTAAATGTCTGTCTATGTTTTGATGAATTAGCCTACATTAGATTAATTCGTGTTCTGATTATTTTCTTAACAAAAAAACTACAAAGTTTTGGTCACAGGTTAAATTTGTTCGTCTTCTCTTTTTCGAAATTATGTTGTTAAACTGTTAACTTGAATAGTATTGATATTATGACATGTACTATTAAATTGTGCATGCATAAGTATTTCTATATATTCAGTAATAAATTTGCAATTTTATTACTAAAAAAATTTCAAAGATTATATTCTTCAAATGTAATTTATGACTGCAATTTCAATGTTAAAATTAATAAAATACTAATAATAAAGAGAAATTTTTTTAATTAATCTAAGCATATTTATGTTAATTGTATTATTTATTTTTAAAAACGTATAAATGCAATTATAATTTTCAAAAATGGCAATTACCAATTTAATTAAATTTTTTTTTTTTTTAAAAACCAATTTATTATATTCTAGAAAATTGAAAGTAATAAATTTCGCTTGTAAAAATTCAATTGCATTAAAATAATTTTATGATGCAAAATTAAAATTATTTACATATTTATTAGGTACGGTCTATTACTGGTCATACAATATTAATCTTAGCAGGTAAAGATCAAAATCTTCAATAAAGATAACCGACTAAATAGCAATAAAATATTTTAAGATGAATTTTTGTTGAGAATTCCATTAAATTAACTAGACTGAACTGAAGTGGATTATGTGAGAAACGCGGAAAACTGGTAGTGATAAACTTTCCCTAACATACCATATTAAATTGATATCGTAGGTCTACTCAGTTTTCAGTGAAAGCATTTGTGAGGTCAATTTTTGTCTAAGCTAATTATGTCTATATTTTTACTTTTTATGTTGCGGTTTTAAAATCAAATTGACCATATATTAAAAAGACTTTAGGCGATTTTGACATTTTTCATTCGAAGTGATTAAATATAATATTTTTAACAAACTCAAACAAATCACTAATACGATATTAATAGTAAAATAATATTTTTCATCTTTACTGAATAGTGATTAAAAATTTAAAAAAAAAAATTATGTATTAAATTAATTGAGTATTCAGAAATAATTTACAATGGCTGGACATATATTATTTAAATTTTAAATAACTTTGGATATCCTTTATTTCTATTAGCATTTAAAAAAAAAAACTATTTTAGATTGGCAAAATATTTATGGAAATCCTCATTATTTTATATTATCTAAAAATAAATTTAAATTTTTGCAACAAATTAATTATTAAATTCTATTTAATGCTTTCTAATGGATATGTTTTAGTTTTAGAAAAAAATTTAATCAATATGAAATCAAATAAAAACTACTACGCTTATTAAATACAAAATTATGAATATGATAAATAAATCGAATATTGAAATTCACAATTATTACATAATATATAAAACTGTTCAAATATTAAAAATTATTTGAACAAAAAAAAAAATTAATTATTTTATTTGCTTGTAAAAATTTTAATAATTATGGTAGAAGACAGAAGTTTATATATTGTAGAAAGAAAAAAAATCAATAAAATATAAAGAAAATTTCACATTGAAATCATCCACACCACACCACTCACTAATATGTTTAGAGAGCACATAGTCTGAAGATTTTGATATTCCAAACAATCAGTGCACGTGAGACTCTGGCATGGTCAAGGTCTTCCTTATATCAAAGCGTGAAATTGTTAGTTGCACTATCGCACGAAAAAGAAAATATCTGAAAATTATTTAATATATCGAAAATTTGGACTTCTTCAAATCTAATAAATCAAAATATCGGAAATAATTAAGTGAAATTTCTACAAAGAAAAAAATTTCCGTTTTTAAAAATTTTGCGCTCATATTTTTGTTCACCTAACCAATCAGTTTAAATTGAGAAGTTTTTTGTTTTTTTTTTTGTAATGAAAGGTGAAGAAAAGTGAAAATTGTGTCACTAGTACAAAAATTATTTTTGTTTTCAAATGTCATATAAGCAACAATATTTGGAAAAAATATTTTCGCATTTAGCACAAATTTCTTTTAAATTGCTGATAGTGATCAAATTAATGAAGAACAAAAAATATATAATTTGTTAAAAAATATATTTAACATCAGTTTATATTTAAAAAAATTTGTTAATATATATAAAAATAATCAGTGAAATTAATTTGGATATCTTTAATTGTTCAAAGGAAATAGTACGACAAGTGCTTAAAATTAAAGTTTCTGGCTTAAGTCTTTCGTATTAAGTTCTATAAAAAAAAACTGCCGATGCACACAAATGTTAATTGTTTTTACTTATTTTAAGTTTTAGTAATAATTTCCATTATATTGTATATTATAAAAAAAGTGAAATTCATTTTAATCTCAAATTTTGTACTCAAAAATATTATTAAAAATTAATTTAATATTGCGTATTCGGAAAATTTCACAACTAAAGCTCTTACAAATAACTACCCCGGTGATCATTTAATTACTACTTAAAGATCAATTAAAAAATCAACCATTTATAAATATTATATAAAAAAGTTAATAATAAATAGATTTTTAATAATTTCTATTCAAACATAAACGATATAATTGATCAGAGTTAAAAAAATTTTAATGATCAATAATAAAAATGTGATATTCGATCTTGGTTGATGATATCTTTTTTATTTTATTTTTATGTAAAAAATTTGCATAAAAATATTTTTTTTTATTAAATATATTATAATAAATTAATATCTAATAAAATATAGCGAAATTATTATCTAAATTCAAAATTAATAGAAATTTCTTTTTAACATATTAAAATTTATGTTTCTAAAATTCATACTTGACTTTATTAATGAAGAAAAAAAAAGAAATAAATTAAAATGATATAAAATCTATAATTTTATAAATTCGAAAGTGTAAAACTTTTTCTCAAATAATTATTTAAAAAAAAAAACGGAAATATTTCTCAATAATTTATTGTACAAATAAAAATCATAAATTTTTTTTTTATTTAATGATTAAAAATACATAATAAGTAAAAGTGATTTAAAAATATATTTAAAAAATATCTATAAGAATTTATTAATTTAATAGCCATGCGATATTATTTATTTTGGTGTATTTTTCTATATTGTACTGTAATTGTGATAGCAGACATTAATTTTATTAACCAAACAGAAAACTATTATTTGAGACATTCGAGTGGAAATCGTAGTGCTCGGTTTTGGTTTGACAGTTTTTTTGGTATTCCAGGATTAAATAGTATTTTCGGTTTTGATGATTCCGATGCCGATAATGAACCTGGCACTGAGACAGAGCTAAAAGCATGTAATTGTGGTAAGTAAATAAATATTTTTGTGTTTTAGAAAAGGTTTTTTAAT
This sequence comes from Atherix ibis, assembly GCA_958298945.1. Classification (NCBI taxonomy): domain Eukaryota; kingdom Metazoa; phylum Arthropoda; class Insecta; order Diptera; family Athericidae; genus Atherix; species Atherix ibis. The sequence goes on from OY282607.1 coordinate 85,699,915, forward strand.
TTAACCAAATCCATAAGGCAATTAAAAGTAAAAAAATGCTCAATTAATTTTAGGTCTAGCAGGTATTTAAATAGTTATTCTCAAATAGAATAAATTATACATTTCAATTATACAAAAAATATCTAAACATAATCACAGATAAAACTTTTGTAGGGTTTTAATAGATGCAGATAAATTAATTTAGAAATTTTCGAAATTTTAGAGCATTCTTCTACCAAAAAGCTTTTTTATCTCCTTTTTCCGCAATTTTTGTTTTGTTTCAAAATTACTTAATTAGAAAGAAAATTCTTTAATTACTTTAAGAGATATACTTACTTTGAGGATAGAACTTTCTAGAAATGTGTTTTTTTCCAAATTATTTAATTTTATTTTACTTTAACTAACTTAATAATTTTAACTAATTAATTAATAAACTTATCATCAAACACCAAATACGAAATAAATGACTTTATATAATTAAGATTTAAATAATCTTAAATACATTGAATAGATAAGCTAATAAAGTATAAATATAAATTTATAAAAAAAAATTATATTGTACAAATTTATTATTAGGGAAAAATATATTTTCCGTCCAAACTTAACAATGCTTGTTTATGGAAATATTCTCCATAAATTTACCATTTAAGCTTATTGGTTATTTATTGTCAAATTTTCACTATTTAAAAAATAAAATTTCTTTTTTTTAAAAAAAAAGAAAACATGCTCTAAAATTAGCACATTTTTGATAATAAATCCCACGTTTTGAATAATTTTGTTGTTGTTATTATAAATTTATGAGTATAGAACGCCTTACTTTTTTAAGTAGAGCAATCCAAATAGTAAATTACACGATAACATATATAAATTTTACCTTATAATATAAAAAAATATTATAATTATCAAATAAAGAAGATATTTGCCTTCAAAAAAATAACAAATAAAATATTTAAAATATCTTCTCATATTTTGAAATTATTTCACAATTTTCTGTAGGTAAATATAATTTTGTGTACTTCTAAACTATGATAATTATCATACTTTACTGTTCATAAAATAAAATGGTTTGTTTGTTAACACTATTTTATAATTATAAATTGGTATATATTCTGGATTTAGAAAAACTGATTTATTTCATTATAAAAAGTGAAATTTAAATTATTCACACTACACAAGTTGTAGATGATAGCATCTTCATAATTAAGTGTTTTTCGTTTTTTTTCTTCTTTCTTTTTGCATTGTTGACCAAACATGATATTCATATGTAAACATATGCATATAAAAATCATGATTATAAATTATATTATCAATAAATTATTGTAGAACTTTTACTTTAAACCATATTGAGTGATGACAGGGGAAAAAAAACCCAACAATTTTTTCGGAGAAGAAATTTCATTTCGGCAACAATTTAATTGGCTTCGCAACCAAAACTTGTTTTGTTTAAATTTATTTATTAAGGTTTTTTTTTGCCATTCATATTATTAAAAAAAAAATGAGAAAGTCACCACGATTAATGTGGATAACTTTTCCTAAAATTTTTTTTTTTTTTTGTAAATTTATTTATTTTCATTTAACATTAATTATTGTGATGAACTTTTAAGGAAGAGATGCGACAAAAAATGGAAAAGCTTTTTATTTTCATTTCATAAAATCAATTTGACTATGGCAATTATTAGAAAAAATTATTTTAAGATAAACCTTATAAATGTTCCGTTCCATTTGTTTGGTTATTAAATATGGTAAAAGTAATATTTGTCTGCTAAAGAGTGAAAGATTTGCAAACATATTTTTGGTGTATTATTATTAAAAGCGAAAAAAAAACGATAATCACAAATATTTACAATTTTAATATTTTTGGTAATAATTCACTTGTCGTTACATATATTAATGAAGTAAACAGTAAACTGTGATGAATATTAAAGCTACCGAAGTGAACAACTTTTGAGCTAAATACAAAAGCCTCTTAATTTTAATTTTTGGCAAATTTTTTTAATAGAAAATCAAATTTAAATGCAAATTATTTTCTATAAAAATACAAAATTACAACCAAAAAAATCCTAAACCAATTAAGATAAATCTCTATGATAAATAGGTGCAAAAATTTGATCATTCAAAATTGATGTTTTTCGATTTCAGTTAGTGGTCTCAAGTTTTTTTTTAGGCTAAAGGCATACAGAAAAAACTATTAGTCGTCTTAAAAGAATATTTAGTTATTAAAGAAAAAAACGAAACAAATTTGTGTATGAATATGATCTTGGAAATGAAAGTGATCACGATGGAACGTGGACAAATTCGAAAGCGGAGATGAATTCCATTGAGAGTTGAGGATAGGCTTTTGGTATAGTTTCGTAAGTGTATTGCTGACTCATTATCATAAGTAACGATTTTGACACGGTTTTTTGCACAATGGACCAGTTTACAACTTGAATATTTTGAATTTTTTTAAAGCATATCATAAGCCATATGTATTTTTGGGCAAAAACTAAAGCCTTTCAAAAGGTAGTTAAAATTCTATTGAAGTGAATCAAACAAGGTACCAAAAAAGACGATTAAATTATTTGTTTGAACACATTTCTCTATGAATAGGCAACTATTTTTTATACACCGATATTGTAATTTTGTCCAAGGCATTTGGTTAATTATCAGCTAATTCTTTTTAACATTTATAGAAGAAGATTTCACTTATAAATATTTTAATCTTTAATTCCTTGGTAAACATATGCAAACTTAAATATTGTTTATACAAATTTACAACAACAACATTTTTTTTTTAAAAAAAACTGCAAAAACTGTTATACGCTGGTGAAAATCAGTACCGGAAACGAACATTTATAAAAAAAAAAAAAGTTATATGTAGACGGAGAGAATTTGTATGTTAATCGATAATTGCAAATACATTAGGAAAAGTGAAAATCAAACCCTGACATTAATTAATTTAAGTTAAATTTATTTAAGTTACTGGAACTTATTTGTTAGGCCCATAAAGAAAAAAAATAATAAATAATCCAATTTTACTGAATAGAATTGCGGATTTTCCATTGTGCTAGTTACGTTTTCCGGAACTATGAGCCCAAAGAAAATATATTCTGAGTCGCATTTTGCGAGAAGTGGTGTTTAAAAATACTAAATATGAAAATAAATATTGATCTGGGTTATATAAATATGTGAGAGTTTAAAAAAATATATTTAAAAAAAAAACAACTAGATATTATTATTATTTTCAGAAGCTTTTCCGTTGCCTTGTTTAGATTCAAAACCGTATAAACAATCAAAAAAAATATCGATGACACTTATAACAACACCTTTTAAAGGCAATAATAGAGTAAAACCACAAATTTTTGTATATATTCTGAAAATATTTCCAACATAATGAAATAATTTTAAAATATGATAAAAAATTAAGATCTTTGTTGCATATATCGTAAACTGATCATTCTTCAAGCTTTTGGCTTTTTATGATTTTGCATAACAATAGGCTAATGGTGAATTATTTTTGATATCATTTTAGATTGTGGTCTTTCGAATGGAGAGATTCGAATTGTTGGTGGTAAACCAACAGGCGTTAATCAATATCCATGGATGGCACGACTAGTTTACGATGGAAAATTTCATTGCGGTGCAACACTACTTACCAGAGATTATGTTATGACAGCGGCACATTGTGTAAAAAAGTAGTTCGAAATAAAAAGAAAAATTATTTAAAAATTATTTAAATATAACAAAAATATATTCGATGATTTTTCATTTCAGATTGAGACGAACAAAAATTCGTATCATTCTTGGTGATCATGATCAGCATATTACGTCAGAGTCGAAAGCTATACAAAGAGCAGTTACGTCAGTAGTGCGGCATCGAAGTTTCGATGCGGACACCTACAATAATGATATTGCATTGTTAAGATTACGAAAACCTGTCTCATTTAATAGAAATATTAAGCCTGTCTGTTTGCCGAGAACAAATTATGATCCAGCAGGTAAAATTCTTTAATGTAGTTAAAAATTAAATTGTCGTTTTAAAGTTTTTTTTCCTTTTTTTGAATTTTTTTTTTTAGGTCGAATAGGAACAGTGGTAGGTTGGGGTCGTACGGCTGAGGGCGGTCAACTACCTGCAATTGTGAATCAAGTCAAAGTACCTATCCTGACACTGACACAATGTCGCGGCCAAAAATACAAAAGTTCCAGGATTACGACGAGTATGCTATGTGCAGGCGGTCCTAGTATGGATTCATGTCAAGGCGATAGTGGTGGTCCTCTACTGCTGTCGAATGGATACAAATACTTTATAGTGGGGATCGTATCTTGGGGTGTCGGATGTGGTCGTGAAGGTTATCCCGGTGTCTATACTAGAGTCAGCAAATTTGTACCATGGATTAAGGCAAATTTGGCTAGAACGTGTCTTTGCCTCTGAAAATTTCTCAATCGATTTCGAATGAATTTTATTAATTTTATAAAGAAAGACAAAGAAAAATAAATAAATTTTTGTAAATAGTTATATTAAGTGGTTTTTTTTTTTTTTTTGATTATATCCTAATAAGAAGATGTGATTAGAAATTTGATTAAATTTTTTCAAACAAAACCTTTCCATTTGAAGTTAACCATCAACAAGAACCAATTGAGGAAATATTTGAATAGATTTTGCATGAAAGAAAATTCGTTGGAAGTGTTTATGAGTCTTGCATTAAAAAAGGTTTGCGTCTGCGCTTAAGAGTAGATGTGAATTTTAGAAAAGAGCTTTAACAGTCGTTTCACTGAAATGATTTGCTTAAAAGCTTTTTTCGAATAAATTTCTCTTATTTGCATATTTTTTTAAAAAATAATTTTCTTTTAAATTTTATTAATTTCTGGTAGTTAATAATTTTTTAAATATTTGAAGGACAAAATTGGCAATTTATAAATAAGTTTTGAAATTGACATGAGCCAGGAAGAGCCATGATACAGAGCTATGACCATGAAGCCATTAGGCGACCTATTAGTGAGTGGCTTAAATAGATAAAATAAATTATTTGTTATTTGGAAGGACTAGTTTAGGGAAATTAAAAAAAAAGGATTTGGAAAGGGTATTGAGGGATCTAAAAGAAAAGAAATTTATGTAAAAGTGACATTCCGTTAGAAGGTGAGAAATAGTGAGTTGAACGTCACACGATTGTCAGATAGGGTGGTCTCCAAAAAGGAAATTATGCATGAGAGCAAACTGTTCTATACAAATTATCAGGAGTTTCCGTGCTAAAAATTTTAGTAAGGATGACGAGAAGACTGGTTGAGCAATGTTTCGAAAGAAACCTTGCACTACTTCGCAGTTCAGTTTCTTGTACGAAAGAAACCTTGCACTTCTTGGAACGAACTGTATTTGCGCGTGCACGCACAATTTTTGTTCGCGGCAAGCATAGAGAAGGTATACTTGAGCGAACCTATACTTGATTTCATCGTGCTTGCTCTTACATATTAAACATATGACATCGTTAATGTTGCTCGCTGCGAACACGTTTATTTTGACATTTGATATACATTCAAAATGAGATTATCTGCTGAAAATTTTAGAAAAAAGTCCGAAAAACGTTTGTACAGTACGTGTAGTGTATAGCAAAAAATCGCTGGGGTTTTCTGTTTCTTCAAAAATTATTTATTCATTCATGAATATCTATTTTGTCCCCTTCAAAGTAATCCCCACCAGATATTATACACTTATGCCAAAGTTTTTTCCAATCATCGAAGCACTTCAAAAAATCATTTTTTTTTTATCTTTATCTCCTTAATCATAGCGTAGCGTTGTCCTTTCATGGGGCTCTTTAGTTATGGGAACAAGAAAAAGTCATTGGGGCCAGATCTGGGGAATACGGTGGTTGCGGCATTATAAGTGTGTTGTTTTTGGCCAAAAAAGGCAGAAGCCAATTTTTATTCTTCCACAAATCCGGGCGTTTCTGGCGGATAACTTGGGTATAACTTGCAGTTAATATTCCTTATTGACCGTTCTACCCTGTGGCAAGAACTCATGATGCACCACGCCCCTGCAATCGAAGAAAACTGTAAGCAAAACCTTCACATTCCACCAAACTTGGCGCTTTTTTCGGTTTTGGCTCGTGCGGCAGCTTCCATTTTGATGATTGAGCTTTGGTTTCCACGTCATAACCATAAACTCCTGATTCGTTATCAGTTATGACCCTCTGAAGCAAATTTGGATCGTCGCGGACAGAGTCCAACAGCTGCTTAGCAATGTTAATGCGATGCTGTTTTTGGGCAAAATTGAGCAAAAATCGAAGACGAGCCAAAACATGTGCAAGCAAAGCAGCTGTCAAAAATTAATTGAACATTCAAAATGACCGAACTTGTCAGCATAAGTGAGAGATATAAGTACCAATATAATGCCACAAAACATCGAAAATCGCATATACGTAACCCACGGAAATTCAAAATTCGATACTTTTTGAACAGACCTCGTATAAATTAGTTTTATGGAAATAATGGTGCCAGTGAAACATTTTAAATATGAAATATTTATGTTGAAATAAATAAAATATAAAATGTTTACCAAAATAAATAAAACGAATTAAAATAATCAAAATAAATAAATGAATTTGAAAACGTCATTCATAAAACAAAGTAAATAAAATAAGAACAGCAGCGACCTAGTAGAGAATTCACCAATAAAAATAAAATGCACAAACGCCGCCATTGCGCGTGTTTGCTATCAATTATTTTTGAAGATGTTCGTTCAAATGATTGCACTACGATTAAACTGATATGCACAATCCCTGTCAGAAGTGCAAGATAGGGAGAATTTCACCTTTAGATCGTTTATTAGATGCACGGTGTATTCTAAGCTTAAGGGTGTTATTTGTTATTTGGTCAGCAGTTACGACGAGTTAGGAACTGACACGAATACGCACATTGCTCAAAATGCCCACTTTTCGAATTTTAAAATTTTAAATACTCTGTTTGGGCAATTTTTTCTAAAATATTTAAATTTCCTCTTTTATAAAATTAATATTTAATCAAACTTTTTAAAAAAGTTATTCTGCAAATGTGAACTTTTTGTTTTCTTAACTTAATAAAAGATTAAAAACCAAATTATTGTATTTTAATTTGAAATAATTCCAAAGAACAATCCAAAGAAATTGATTTATAGATTTTTTTTAAAAAAAATCCATTAATCACATTATTAATAAAAATAAAATAATTTGTGAAAACAAAAATATTGTAATACGTTTTTTATTATGGATATTCAATCCATCCGATATATGGCTTTAAGCCAGCAGTGAAATAAATTAAGTAAATACGACTGACTATCAATTAATGGCTTAAGATGACCACTCGAGATACATTTATGGAGATAAAATTTAGGCCATCGTTAATAAATTTCATCTCCAGACTCAGATTATATTAGGTTTTGGGTTTTTTATTTTATTTTATGGCTAAGAGATTTGTTTTGTTAGTACGGTATTAATTTGCAAAATTGTGGTTTGTAATATGGTTTTCGGTTTCTGTAAGATAATCAACGGAAATTCCAAATAAACGGAAAGTAAAAATCGATAATCAAAACAATTCCTATCGAACTTTAGAAACTTTCTTTCCATTGGAAACTTTCCGAATCCGAATATAATCATGCATGTTAGTGCACCCGCGCACCTAATAGGTCGGTCGGCTGAGTGTGTACTAATGGCAACGTCGTATTGGTATCTTCTTACGAAAAATCATTTCTTGTGGTATTTTCTGCAATGGCCGTGAATTTTATTTTTCTGATCCAAAATAGCCATCAATACAGTGGGCAATTATTATTCAAGTGGTTTACTCGGCGGTTAAAAGGTGTAATTTTTTTTTCTACCTTTACTACGAGTACCTGCAATCATCAAATGTAAAAAATTCACATTCAACTCAGTTGTAAGCAGAGAAATTTTTCCATACTTTTACAGTACAAAAGCAATAAAAATTTTGATTTATTATTATAGGAAGCCATATCACGTCAATGTTAAATATTACTTCAACAATTTAAAAAGATTTTCACTTTCGTTTTGTTAGTAAATAAATTCAAAACGAACAGATTTACTGATGATTAATTTTAAACTTAAATCATTTTTAGTTTTTAAAAAAAAAATATTAATAGCATATTAATAATGGGTAATGAAATTAGATGACCATAATTGAGGTTTTGTAAATGATGGTTTATTAAAACCTTAATTTGTGATTATTTAAAAAAAAAAAAAAATTTTTTCAAAAACAATTTGTTTTTGTACTTTTTTTAGTGTTTAAACGTATTTTTTTATAAAATTTTTTCTTGAATAAATACAGTTTTTCTAAAATTGCAATGAAATTTACATTTTTTTTTAATTAACAATTTTTTTTAATATATCTAGATTTTATATATATAAGAGAAAATTATTAAAAACGCAATCTTAATTGAGTATTAAAAACTGTATAGGATTGTTAAAAGATACAAAAATAAAGGATCTCAAAATTTATAGGAAGAAAAAAAGTTAATTTTATATAAAATAGAGAATTCTTAAAAATATTTACAATAAAAAATCTAATGTAAAAAATGAAAGTTAGGCTGAAAATTGCGGTTAAAAAAAAAAGAAAAAAATAATGAGAATGCAAAAAAAAAATTAGGTCGTTTGAAAATTGAAATAAAATTTTAAAAAAATTTAAAAAGAAATAACAAAAAAATTCCAAAAAAACCTTTTTTTTTATAAAGAGCGAAAAGTGCTATTTAGTATATTATTACAACCCTTAAAGCTTGTAGGAGACATTATTTAATTTTTTTTAAGTTTATTTCTATTAACATTTGTACTGAAATTCAAATATTTTGTGCCACGATAACTTAAGCCATTTAGTAATAAATTAGGGCTACCTCGGCTATGCTTCTATCTGTATTCAAACTCAGAACCACTGTATACCAGATGAAAATGTCTCAGTTGACATTACAAAAAAATAGAAAAAATTATTGTCTCTCATGAGAAAATTGTTATTTACCTTTAAGTTTTTATCCAAACTTGTCAATTCTAATCACTTAAAGACTTTCTATTCTGTAAAGCTTATTTTCTATGACTTAAATACAATTTTAACCTAGTTTTATTATAATCGTTTTATTTTACATAAATACTGAGAGAAGGACCAAGAATATTCTTTGTATTTTTATTTTTAATAAAAAAAATTTTTAATTAAAACAATAAACGCACATTAATTTTTATAAATTAAAATTTAGATTAACTTTTACTTAACGTATTGTAATAAAATTCTCATTTTTATATATAGGGTGGACCATATATGTGGTGCAAATTTAAAAGTTCCATTTTAAAATTAGTGTAAATTTTTTTTAATTTCCAGTTTTATTAGAAAGATTGAACCTTTAAATTTAAGAATAAAATACTACATCATTTAAATGACTGCCACGGCTGGCCTTAGAGTACCCCATTCGCTCGACCCAATTTTTCAGTACATTTTCGATTATCTGGGCCTGTATCTTTTTAATGGCAAAATTTGATTTCATGTTTCAAGGTCTCAATTGTCTCTGGAAGGCTTGCGTAACATTTATCCTTAATGGCTCCCCACAGAAAATAATCCAACGGGCTCAATTCATAGCTCCAAGGCGGTCAATTGATATTAGAATTTCGGCTGATTATCCGGTTTTCGAAAGTTCTCAATATTTCTCAGTTTTCTGGGAATGATGTTGTCTTTCATTATTAAATTTCAAGATTTAATCTTTCTAATCAAATCGGCAATTTAAAAAAATATACACTAGTTTTTATAGGGTCCACCATTTATATTTAGTTTTTAAAGGGTCCACCAGAAATTTAAATAAACTAGTTTTTAAAGGGTCCACCCTATATAAATAAATTCTTTACATTCGATGAAATAATAAATTCTTTCATTAAAAATCATTCAAAATTTATGATAATGATCATCTGCAAAATTGTTCCGTTTAATATTTTATCAATTATTAACTTTGAATTGAATTGTATTTTGAAACTGGACGACGATCGTAAAATCGATTGGAAATAAGTATTACTGAATGGAAAAGCACAAACTTTCTAGAATATGTATTATGCCAAACAGCTGTATAAGGTCTTAATACTAAATCAGATGTTTTCACGTTTAACATCTCTTGGCCTGTTATGTAATCATTCTAAGCCTCGTCGAACATAAATTATTCCGTAACCGTTAATATCGGCAAAGAAATTCATTGCATTGGCGCACGCACCTTTTAACATAAATGCGTACATTGGACTTGGTTGCCATCAACTTGACCAGATATTCGATAGTCGATTGACTGTGATGTTCAACCTCTTTTAAAGGTAATTTTTTTCCATAAAGAAATAACTCCACGAATGTCAATAAATACTCTTAAACTTTATTAACAATACCCGTAAAATAATTGACAAAAATGTTACCTTATTTTTAAGTAGTTTAAGTTAAGAGGACAATAAACATTTGTGTACAGAAAAAAATTATAATAAATAAACTTTTATCAGTTTTTATACTAAAAATAGACTAAAAATTATATAATCACCAAAAATAAAATATGAAATGAAATCGATTCAGTTAAAAGTTTTCTTAAAAAGATCAACAAATTTAAATATTTTGTGTTTTACATAACATATGAACTCTTTTTTTTACAATATGCTTAAAATATAATCTATTCAAAGAAGTTTTTTATTTTTTAATTACTTCCTTTTAAAATACTTTAAAATATAGTAAAACGAAAATTTGACCAAAATGTCATTACATACATATATTTTAGGCTATTCCGAACAGGTGAAAGCTATTCAGAATTACTATTTACCGATTCGGAAGTGAGATTGTAGGTGGATTGTTGCTTTGTCGATGATTATTCTGATGAGATGATATTATCAACAAATTTATGATAAATAGACAATATTTTTTTACGCAAGCAGAATGAATCCCGTTCGATTGAACGACATCGTACAGTTAGTTGGTCTATCTTAAACTAAACTGCTTGTTCGAAACCTCAACAGAAAAATAGTTGTTCAGAGTGTGTCATTGGAATACGGTGAACATATTTTATACTGTATTTTTATTAATAAAGTTTTTCTTTTCAAATTTTTTTATTTACTTAATTTTATAAAATGTGCTACAAACGATCAATACTTTTATTGTAATATTTCTATTGCGTTTAAAAATGCAGTAAAAATAAATAAATAATTTTTAAAAAGTATTTTTTTCTTCTAAAAGTAAAACAAATTATAAAAATATCTCAAAAATTCCAAAAAAAAAAAAAAATTTCTTTTATTTTACTTAATGGAAGTAATTAAATCTTTTTGAATGTAACAAATATATGTTAAAAGCTTTTATCGGTGGACAACTTAAGTACTTAAGAGATTATTCTTTAAAAAAGAAAAGTTAAAATTTGTAAATAAATTAAATTGATTAATTTCGAATTATATAAGAAATCGAGCTTGTACAAACGGCCTTGACTCCGGCCACAGCTATTGACAGATAATTTTATAAATTTTCTTAATAGTTTTAGATATCATAATAATTAAAATTGTGTAAATTGGTTAAGTTTTTAAAAAAATTATTTAAAAAAATTGTTCGAAAAATTTTCGAAGCTTTTCGAAATTTTTTTAAGCTTTTCGAAAATCATTTTACCAAATTTATTTTATTCAATAAACAGTGAAGTTTAATCTTTTTTTTGTTGGAAAATATTCTTTAATTGGAATAAAAAAAAAAAACTGCTTAGTTAAAATTTAAATTTAATTGCTACTAAAATATTTCCAAACAAAAAACTTCTATTTTATAAAAAGCTTTTTTATTCCATAAATTTTTAATTCTCAATAATCTCTACAAAGAATTTATTTAATTAACAAACAAAAATGTTTGTTGATAATCTCCTATTTTTTGGTTGGATGCTTATAAAAAAAAAAGATTTTTCTTCGATTTTATTATAAATTTAAATCATAAATATTGAAAATGTACATAATAAATTTATAAGAGAGTTGTTGTTTTAACAACAAAAACAACAACACCAAAAAAAAACACACTATACAGAATAAGAGATAAAAGATAATAATATGCGATAAAAATAAAAGTTTTTAACTTTGTACAAAATTGGAGAATGATAGTAGTTTCTGGGGGGATGTGGAATAATTTTTTCCAGAATAAGGAAATGGTAGAAAAATTGAGAAAGATAATTATTAAATCAGAGGTGGAAATAAAGGTGGAAGTAGGAGTAGTATTGTAGTAGAATCTTGTCTTGTTATCGGTTTCTCTGCGCTCTTTCATATACAATATTAACTTTATGGCACTCTTCGTTTTGTTCAACTTCAGACCTCGCCAGCTACCACGTATATACGACTTAGTCCAGATAACAACGTCTGGGTTTGTGTCTTAAACAGTTTACCTGTTCAATAGCGATCAGTGGCCTTCAAGACACCTGGAAGATATCACGGGCTAGGTGCTCTGCTGTCTGTTTCGTTTCATTCCGTTTATTCACGACAAAAATAAAGTGATTTTATTCACAAAATTAGTTTCTTTAAAAAAAATTATTAAAGTTTAAATAAAATTAATGAAATTTACTTATTACTTTAAAAAAAATCATTAAAAGTTTTGTGTAATATTAAATGAATAATTAATTAAGTAATTTTCATTGTATTTTTTTTATTTTTTTTAAAAATATATAAATAATATTAGTACATATGAGAATAAATAATTTTTGTTTGATATTTGCAAAGTAAATAAATCTCGATTTGAGAAATTCCAATCGGAAGAAAGTTCGTCAAGTTTATGCATACGACTACGTGTAAAACGATAACGATAACATTTGGTGACAGTGAACTTTATTCAATTTAACTTTAGTTATCATATCAGTGTGAATCAGTTTTGATTTATTTGTGAAAAAAAAAATAGTAAGGAGAAATTTAATAAAAATCAAATATATACTCAAAAGTGTGTAGAATTTGATTTGGTTATTCTTTCTATAAAATAAAAAAAATTTAAAAAAAAAATCGATTTGAAAAATTTCAATTAATATTTTCTTAAGAAAATTTCCAAAAGAATATTTTCAAGAAAAGTTCCATAAAGACGAACAAAATTGTTAAGGGAAAATGTCGTCAAATTATTTATTCTTATTCGGATTAATATCGTCATTTTTGATTATATGCTGTGGTCATTCGGTTATTCCGGGAAAATATCAAGCCTATACACAGCAAAAGGAATTTGTTGAGCCAAAAGTATCGAATGGTGTTAAGAATTTCTTTGGTAGTTGGGGCAGAGATCGAAATCCACCGAAGCATGATACCCCATCAGGCCTATGCAGTTGTAGTAAGTAGTAAATTTGATTTTTTTTTTTTTTTTTAAATGGTATTATTAACTGTAAAAATTAAAAGAAAATATATTTTATGAAAATAGAGAAAAGAATTTTTAATATTTAATATTTCAATTATAATGAAATTATTAACTTTGTCAACAAAAAGATATATAAACAAAAAATAAATATTTCTGTGTATTTGCATGATGAGAAAACCAAAAAAATGAATTTGATAGAAATTTTTATATTCATAAGAAAATAGTATGGTTTAAATTATAAATATTTAAATAAAAGATACTGGTAAATTTTTGTTTTAAAAAAATTCTATTATGCCCTTAATTTTTCTTATAAAATAAATTGAATTAAAATTTTCTATATTAATAATTTTTGATAGCAAATTTATGACTATTTATTATTATGACTTTAAGACTATTTAAATTATATGTTAAAAATATTATAAATATTTTTGATTAAATCTAAAGAAAAATATATTTGAAAAATGATTGTTTAAATATTGTATTGAAAAAAAAAATATTTATTAGAAAAGCTATTGGAATATTCAGATTTTTTTTTCAATTAAAAAGACTTGATTTAAACTTAGTTTTTCTTTTATTTACTATAAAATTCTATCATCTATTAGAAAATATGAGGAGTTCTTAATGGACCTAAAAAATTTATTGAAAAACCATCATTTTAATTAATTTCCAATAAAAGTTTTTAATAAATATTATTTATTATTGAATTAAGTGTACTGATTTTTGTGTACAATTTTTTACTTTACGGCTTCCTTGACTATTAAATTTTTCCTCTTTTTAAGATTTATTTATAAAAAATATAATTACGCTTATTATTTTTTTGTCTATTATCAATTCTCTTAATTTGAAAATACAACGTAATATACTACTATAATTTATTTCCAAAATATAACTAGAAATTAATTTTTATTGACAATTTAATAAAATATCAGGAAAAAAAATATTTAGAGCAATATATTTTTTTAAAAACCTACTCAAACTATATAAAAACTGTGAACCAGATTACATTGAATAAAAATAAATAATTTTTCAATATTAAGGTTGCTATTTTGTAATACATAATTTTAATTCTTTTACAAAAAAAATATACACAGATATGATTTAAAAAAAAAAATTTCACTATGAAATTTCTAAAAAAAAAAAAAAAAACTTTTAATAAAAAATAAACTTTGATGATTTTATGAATGTTCAAATTCATTTTTAAGTGACCATCGTAATACTGAACAAAAAATTAAATTTAATCTTTGCTTGGAAAAATTCCAATTTTATTTAGTATTTATAATTTTTTTTTATTTTTAAGAATAAAAGATTCAAATTATTTGAAAAATATAGAATTTTGTTAATTTAAATAATAATGTCAAGGTAAAAAGAAATTCATGAATAATTTTTTTTCTTTTGAAAAAAAAACTGTTTTAATTAAAAAATTAAAAAAGCTAAAAATTAAATAATATGAAACATTATTTTTTGTTTGTATTACTAATAAAACACAATGAATTAATGCTGAATATTTTATAAAATTTAAAGATATATTATATTAAAAATTACAGTTTTAATATTTCTATTATTTTTTAAATATTTAATAATATTTTATCCGAAATATTTCCGTTTTTGTTTTATTTATTTTTTATTGAAAAATGTTACAAATAATTTCTGAATTATTTTCAAATGTAGTAAAATATGTTAATTCATATTAAAGAACTATTAAAGTCCATCAAAATTTAAATAAAAATCCTGTTTTTATAAACCTGTTTGTTTATATTTTGTTTTATTATTTACAAAAAAAAACAATTTTAATTTTTTGTGAGCGATCATCAATAATAAAAATTATTGATGATCGCTCACACAAAAATTAAAATTGTTTTTTTGTAAATAATAAAACAAAATATAATTTTTTAAACCCCAAAAAAAATATATATATAACAAAATATGAATACTAATAATCATAATAAATAAAAAATTATACTATGAAAAATTTCTTTTAAATATGTATAACTTTTAATAGGGGTAATTAACAGTTTTCTGAAGTTAATCAACATAATTTACAGTATAAAAATTATTAAAAATCATCAGTTTAGTGTGATTAACTATTTAAAAAAATCATAAAGTTTTTATTTGTTAAAAGTAAAAAAAAAAACTTTATGACTATTTAATCAAAAAAATTTATTATTGGATTTAAAAAAAATTATTTCTATCAAAATAAAGGATTGTTTAAATTTTAATTTATAGTTTTTAGTATAATTAGGCAGGTAGGAGGCAGGTAAACTTTATATGCTGTAATAAATTTAGTTTTCCAAAGACATCAAATATTTTTTAAGAATTTTTATTTATAAAAATTCCTATTTGAAAAATAACTGAAAAATTATTTCGAAAAAAAAATTATTACAAATTTAAAAGCTTTTATATAGTTTAGAGCCATTAAAACACCAAACAAAGAAAAAAATTATCGTCAAATATTGAACTTTAAAGAAATTTTTATATTTCAAATTAAGATATGCAAATCTTATACCTTAAATTATAAATAATTTAAAATAAGATACATTAGTTATTTTTATTATCTTATCGCATATGCCCCTAAATAACTGAAAAATTGTTTACAAACAAAAAAAAATCACTATAAATTTAAACGCTTTTATGTATTTTAAAGCCATTATAAATACCTGAAAAAAAATTTTAAATTAGATTTGCATACATAAACAGTTTGGCTTTTTATTATTTTTAGCTTTTAACTAAAATTAAAAGTTAAAATATTAGCTTTTTTTTAAACATATAGCAAATAGTAGGTTTTTCTAATAAATAATTTTTTAAATACTTTAATAAGAAAAAAATAGGATTTAAAAGATGGCAATTTTCATCTAATAAAAATTTTTTATTACCGAATTTGATAAAGAATTTTGTTTTCGAAATTATTTTCAAAATGATTGACAATATATTAATTTGAATGAATTTTTAAAAAAAAATTTCATTAAATATTATCTGACCAATTTTAACAGGATGTGGCGAACGTAATGATGAGTCTCGTATTGTTGGTGGGGAAATGGCTGGCGTTAATGAGTTTCCGTGGATGTGTCGTCTAAGTTACTTTAATCGATTCTATTGCGGAGGAACACTGATCAACGATCGATATGTCCTTACAGCTGCTCATTGTGTCAAAGGGTGTGTATACTTAAAAAGCGTGCAATTTTTTTCTTATATTTTTTAACTTATATAAAAGCTATTCATATGAAATTTAGTGGTGAAGATTAAAATAATTCATCTTGGAAGAAGAACAGAAGTTTTAGTCCTGGAATCAATTAAAAATATTTTATATTATTATCGACATTTCTTTTATTTTACTTATTTTTTTATCAACAAATATATAATATAAAAATATAAATAATAACACAGAAGAAATATTCAATAGAAGTTATTATCCAATTTGTGTTTTGGAATGTAAAATTTAAAAGAATACAATTTAAATTCATATTTTAATAAAAAAATTTTATTATTATATTGTATTAAATATGAAATTATTTAAATAGCTATAATAAGATTTGTTGCAAGAATCGATCCTTTTAAGATTATTTTTGATTACACATTCGGATATTTTGGGCTGTAATTCGGCAGTTACTCAATTTGATCAATCTTCCTCTGGACATAATCAATTCTAAAAGTTAGGCCTCCTAGGTTTTGCCATATTATTGAAAAAAATTGTATTTATTATGTAATGTGATTTATGGCTCCGTTTTTTTAAAACTACATATGATCTAGTAGATTAAAATCTTTAAGTTTAGATAAAAGCAAATTGTTGCTCATGCAAGTAGCGCTCAAAATTGACTGTAACAGTCACTTTTCTGGCATCTTCAGACAAAAATGCACCTCAGAAAGTTACTTTTCCCAAATACATAGGTTTTCTACATTTTTTATAGTCATATATTTGAAAATTTAGTTTATTAATATATCAATCGAGCGAAAATATGATGATCATTGCTCAAGAAGATTTTGTTCAAAGAAATTAAATTTAAGGCCAATTGTTCATTGCATTCCATGGTCAATATTTTATAATTAAATAAATTAAAGATTTAATAGTTGTTAAATAAAAATCTTTTACTTTCCTAATGACAAAATGGATAATTCCAATCCAATGGATGCTGCATTTTTTGGATGATAAATAGAACCATTAAAAAATGTCTAAATTTACTAAATTCCGTTTATAATAGAAATGTTTTAGATAGAAAAAAAATTAATTCAAAAAAGCTTCAGAGCATCTAATCATCTCAGAACATTTTTTTTATCATCTCAGAACTCAGGCGCAAATTTTCCTTATCTCCAAATCGAAGACCTTTTACCAAATTCATAATCGAAGATTGCTTTTTCGAATAAACTTAATGCGAACATTGACTTTGTTTTTGTCATCTTTCGTGTTATCGTTTAAGATAAATTTAAGAGTTAAATTTATTATTATAGAGCTTTTTTTTATTATTGTTTTTATATTTTTTATTTATTTATTTATAATTTTTTTTTCTTATTGTTTGTTGTTTTTTTTTTTGGTTGATAAAAAATATTTTGTTTTATATGAAAAATATTGAATAAAAAAGCCTTTTTTTTCCTGAAATTTCTGAGAAATACTATCATTTTGGATAATTTGATATTTTATGAACGTATCAATTTGCCAATTCGAAGAATAATATTTCCAAAATATACAGTCTCCTATATAGAGATTTAAACAAAAAAAAAGTGCGTTGTATTAGCAAATCTGGAACAGCGGTGTTTTGTGTTCGAATCTACCTAATAAAATATTCGGAAAGGTACTCTTTCATGATGCTTTAAGCTTCTCAGAATGATCATAAATAAAATAATTCTCATTAAGTAGTTTTCTATGTTAAATTTGTTAGTGTTAAAATTTCATAATAAAAATTAAAATGATTTGGTATAGACTTTTTTCAAGTACAATACTTTTTAATCCTGATGAGAAACTCATACTTATAGTGTTAGTAGTTAAGTGTATCAAAGCAACACTTATATTGTTAATAGTCAACACGAAGACTATTAACTAATAGCAATTTTTAACTAAAGAATTCTTAGAAAAAAAATTAATATGTGACTGTACTATCAACTAAAGAATAGATTAAAAATTTGTATGTGACTGTATTAAGATTAGTCACAAAATACTTGTATTATCCAAATTCGAAATTATTTAAAAAAAAAGAAAATAAACATTCTTCCTAAGAAGGATACATGGTAAATTTTTATAAAATTTATTCAAAATCGTAAAATTCTTTTTAAATACGTTTCTTTATTATTGGTAAAAATTTAAACGTATCTTTTTTATCATTCATTTTAAAATGTCACTTTTTTATTTAAATATTTTATTTTGATATTCTTCATTCCAATTTTTTTGTTGTTTTATTTTGTTTATTTTGTTTGTCTCAATAACATAAAAATTGGGTGTTTTGTTTTTTTTTTAAATCATGTGACAGTAATAACTGTCAATAATATTTTTCAGTTTCTTATTCTTCACTATCTTTAAGGATTATTGGACCAAAAATAACAAAAAAATTGCCATTTTCTTTGAATATTTAATAAGACGATCTGAATAAACTATGATAAAATATAATATTTTGCTCATCGTTAATATATTCTACTTTAGGAATATATTTTTTTTTTGCATAAATATTTTACCAATGAGACGTTTAATATTTTAGGATTCTCCATAAATAACTTGATTATTAGCTGGTAAAGAAATTGTAGGAAAATTTCTTTGAGTCAGGTATAAATGGTAGTTTCTATTTTTATTAGATTCATTTAAGAAAATACTAAATACGTAACGAATACTAATTCGTATTTAAGTTTGAACTATTTTTTTGGGTACGATTTATATTTTGTACGCACATTTTCAAAGGATGATGATTTATTATAAGCTAATTTTTAACTTAAGAATTAAGTATAGTTTTTGAATTTAATTTGCATTCAATTTTGTTTCAATAGTAAGTTATTTTTTTTCTTTTTAAATTAGTTTGAGTAGTATGTTGATGATTAAAAAAAAATGAAATATTTACTAAATATTTTTTTGATCTATCAGCAGATTAATATAGGTTAGATTTTTATTTTTTTCTAATAGCCTCTATGGTTTATTTTCAGGTTATGTGGGGATTTAGAATATACCATTTTGTGATTATAAATAATTAAAAATAATGATAAATATAAGTTCAGCATTAATCTTACTTTATCTAGTAAATTATTTTCCTACAAAAATTTTATTAAGGTATGCAAAATATCTTACATTCTAAAAAAATTTTATAGATCTTAAAAAAATTGTTTTGTCTATGTGTCTTCAAGTATAATCCATTTTAGTCTACTATTTTATATTTATACTAATTACCATATTGCCAATCCCTCAAAGTAATGAAATTCCAACGGAAATGATCCAAAACAGTCAATTTTTTTTATGTATAAAAAGTATCAATTTCGTCAATAAAAATAGGGGAACAAAACAATCAAATTAATAAAATGACTTAAAATAAATAAATAGTCTATGGAAATGGTCGAATATTTGGAAAAAAAAAATTAAGTATCAATAAAAACTTAGTCACAATTTATCATTTAACAACGTTTCTTTTAACATATATAAATTATAAAATAAAAAAAAATACATATTTCGTTTTATTTTTCTACTATTACTAAATACCAACCTTTCTTATATTTTACCTATTTAGTGTCCATATTATTATAAGACTTCAAATAAAGTGCTTTTTGCTTACATTAAATATTTTGTTTTGATTTGAAATTAAAAACTTTCTAGAAATTTCAAGTGTAAATAAATCGACACATTTTTAGTTAGTATATTGCGAATTTTTTGTTAAATATACTCCTCATTGTTTATTTAAAGAAAAAGATTTTTTTTTTTTTAAATTTTTACCAGTTTTTCTTGTTTAATTCTTTTTATGTCAATAATATAACAGAGATATTATTGTCTATGGAAATGGAATATAGACACTAGCGTTTTGTAAGATAATATCATAAATAATTCACACAATAAACATTTAAAAAAAAAAATAACTACGTTAATAATTCAGTTGCTAAGAATGAACAAAATGTGTAAAATCTTAGAGAAATGCAATTTTTGTCTAATTAGGTCAGAGAACGTTACCGAAAAATGGTTAATTGTTAAGAAAAAATCATTTCTATTCATTAGCTCAAAGCAACATTGTATCTAGTCATTTGCTCAAAGCAACAATGTTTCAAATTTCTATTTTATAGCAACATTGTTTACAGAATGATAGTCTTGCTGTGAATGTATTTTGAACCAGAATTTATTCTAAAAACATTTCGTTTACTGTGAATTTTTTTTTTTTATTGTATAAATAATAATTTTCAAAAAATCTTTTTTATTTCTAACCTTATTTCTTATAATTAAAAATTTCATGGTAAATTTAATAATGTTAGTAATAATGTTGTAAAGTTGCAACATTTTTAAAAATGTTTGTTTTAATTTTTTTTTTCAGTAAATTTGGATATTTTATATAAAAATATTATATATTATATAATATCACATAAATCCATAAGCACTGACGATGAAAAAGTAATTATTCTGACTGATATTTTTTAATGACAGAAACCAAATTTCTATGCACAAATATTGTATATGAAAAATTTTGTATAAATAATTGTGATTATTTTCGAAATTTCTATTATAATGAATATTATTATTATTATTATAGTTTATTGACATATAAAGCACTCCAATAAGTTATGGTTCTGTTTACTATTGTATTATGTAATAACTTTTATAAAAATTATTCTTTGATTTTATGAATAAAAGATACTTTGATAAATATAAACAAACAAAATTAGGGCAATTTTTAATTTTTTTTCTAAAATAGGTTTTTATTTTCGATATTCTGTAATAATTAATTAATATTTTTTGATGGTTTTGATTTATGATGTTTTAATCTTTTTTGGAATATTTAGGTGGAATATATTATTTATATTTTTTATAATGATTTTTTCGCCCACACTAAAAATTGTCTGTATTATAAGAAAAAAACATATATTTATGTTTAGATAAAAACACATATAATTTACTTCATTATTTTTGTCTTTTTTTTCTAATAATATTACTAAATTACTAAAAAATATTACTATATTTTTTCAAGTAAATGAAATATTGTATTTATATTTCTAAATCAATTTTTTAATAAAATAATATTTTATTAAGATTAAAAGAATCAAAAGAAAAGAAATATTAAATGTTGTTTCTATCCAAAATGTTTTCAATTTATATACAATTTCTATGATACTTTTTAAAGTAAAACTATATTAAACATATTCGAAATGTCTAATTTAATAACAATTCTCCAAAAGTATTATATCTTTCAAATATTATCATTAAATATTAAATATAAAATTATCTAAAACCTACTATAAGACTTATTACAGTACTTGATCCTTTTTATGGTACTTTTTACAAATTTCCGATTGTAATTTATCCATTATATGGCAAATGTTAGTTTTAAAAATACTCTAAAACTAAGGAATTATCGTTGTTAATATATTTTCTTGCATTGTTTTATAAAAACCAGCTTGACGGTGGTAAATTCCAAGATCTTGGAGGACAATTGACATCACCAAATCTACAAATCTTATTAAAATGATATATGTAAAATCTAAATGATAATCTTTTAATTTACGAGTAGACTAAAAAAAAAAGTCGGTTACGATACGGTTATAGAGCTCAGAATTGACGGTAACGATCTCTCAAAAAAAAAAAAAAACGTTCCAATTGTACCTCCATTTTTGAACGAAATGGCTTCTAAATAGTCACATCTAGGTTTTGAGAGTCCCATATATGATAATTTAGCTTATTGACTTATCCAACGAGAAAAAATATAGTCTCATCACTGAAGAATATGTTGTTCGAAAAATCAGCATCCAAAAATCAGTTTTTTCTCAAATATCGAATTGACGTAACTTTTACACACTCTATAACTAAAAAACTTTATACATTCCAAAATGGCAAATTATATTCTTAAAATATTTTTAATTATAGTTTATAAATGTTAAAAAATTAGTTAATAACAAAATTATATTTTCCCTACCGTAAAATGGATTATCCTTTATTGGTACCAGCAATATCAAAACATTTGTAGGGTTTTAGTGAATAAAGTATGGCTGCGCTGTAGTTTTGCCGAAAATCATTTATCACGTAACATTAAATATATAATATTATTTTTAAAATTTTATATTAACTAATATCATAAAATATAAAAGAAGAAAAAGAATACTTTTTAATATATAAGTTGTAGTAAAAGGAAATTCATTATTTTTGCATTAAATTGAAGGTTTTATTTAGCATAGATAGAATGCTACGATTTAGGTCAAATATGCACCGTTTTGTTCGATAACTTATTGCCATTTTGGAGGTTATTTCATAATGCCTCTCTCATAGAAACCCTCGTCCCTATTGGCAAAAAAGTGGGACAGTCGATTTTCACAATCTTCGCTTGAAGCGAATTTTTCACCTGCAAAATCATTCGTCATAGACAGGAAGAGGTGGTAATCACTTGGTGCCAGGTCCGGACTATAAGGTGGATGCATAAGAACATCCCAACCAAGGTCCCGGAACTTCTCGCGAGTCACTATCGATGTATGCGGCCTGGCGTTGTCCTGATGGAACACAATTCCTCTCCTATTGGCCAAAGCTGGCCGCTTCTGGACGATTGCTTCTTTCAGACGGTCCAATTGTTGACAGTATAGGTCCGAATTAAGAGTTCGGCCGTAGGGGAGCAGCTCATAGTAGATGATTCCCTGCCAGTCCCACAAAACACAAGGCAAAACCTTCCTGGCTATCAATCCTGGCTTGATCACCGTTTGCGCCGGGTGACCGCGATTTGACCACGACCGTTGTCGCTTGACGTTGTCGTAAGTGACCCACTTTTCATCACCAGTAACCATCCGCTTCAGAAATGGATCGATATTGTTGCGATTCAGCAGCGATTCGCAGATGGAAATTCGGTCCATGAGGTTTTTTTGCGATAACTCGTGTGGCACCCATACATCGAGCTTCTTTTTGTATCCAGCCTTATTTAAGTGGTTCCAAACGGTTTTTTGTGCAATGTTTAGCTCCTGGGCAATCGAAACAGTGCTTACGTGACGGTCGGACTCGACGATTTCCATTATTTTATCGACATTTTCGACAATTGGCCTTCCAGAGCGTGGTGCATCTTTGACATCAAAATTACCGTAACGGAATCGACGAAACCAAAATTGCGCATGATTGACTGTTACAGTATCAGGACCATAAATACTATTCACATTTTCAGCTGCCTGGCTTGCGTTTTCGCCTTTATCGAAGAAAAACTGTAAAATATGGCGTATTTTCTCATTGTTGGTGTCCATCTTTGAAGCGTGCTAAAAAAATACTAACATAAGTCAAGTAATCACAAAACTGTATGAGAAGCTTTTTTAGTACGAAATCTTATCTTTCTAACGCCATCTAGTGCAACCCGATCGCAAAACGGGAGATACAGACTCCTAAAGCCATCTATTGGCAAAATAATGGATTACTTTTTACTACAACTTATATATAAAAAAAGTAGTATTTTTTTTATAATAAGTTGACATAAAATATAATTTAGAAAAAATATTTTTAAATGGAGAAATGCAGAAATTCTACGAAATGTTTCTCTTTAAAAACAAAACTAAAACCAGAAAAAAAAATTATCTGAGCTCTCTAAAGATGAAATATACTAACTCTTACCTTAACTAGAGTAAAATTATTCTCTGCTCGTGAAAACCTACTTTCATCAACAACATAAAATTAATAATAATAAAAAAAATCGCTATCAACAATTGAACAATTCATATGGGAAGAGAAAAATATTCATCATTTACTAACAAGAAAAATTATCACGTACTAATGAGAAGAAATTAATTCTTGTCAAGTGATGATGTGAATGTTGAAATAAAAGTGGATCGACCAAAATATAGTATGTGCGCATACTCGTAGTTGTATATTGAGGCCCTTAAGTAAATATATAACTTTCTTTTGAAAATAAATGCGTTTTTATAATTATTCAAGTATGTAGTTTGACGAAAGTGGTTGTTATGGCAAATAAAGTGAAACTAATTAAAAATGAAGAAAGAAAGAAAGTCCAACTGAACAAAACCTTTATTCGAAAATCTTAAACTGTATGACATTATGGAATGTACTAGCAAGCAAATGTATTCAAACAACTTTTATGATTTATGTACTTTAACCAAGATTGTTAAGTACAATAATATCTGAATGTAGAAAATCCGGAAGTTATTCTTAAGCCAAACCCTTTGTTACGTTTCGAAGAATTTATTAAATCGTCATAAAAACAATTTTCCAAAGTACAACTAAGCTGATCGACATTCGTGGGATGATAAACACTGTCCTCGCGTACAAAATTCACTATTCATCGAAGTGATAATTCCATTTTTAGATTTATTTGAAGTATTACTACTATATAAGGTTTCGTGTGTTTTTCTTACAGATTTATGTGGTTTATGATAAAGGTAACCTTTGGAGAGCATGACCGATGCAATGATTCTGTCCGTCCTGAGACACGGTTCGTCCTACGCGCAATCGCTCAGGAGTTCAGCTTTACGAACTTCGATAATGACATTGCTCTGCTGCGACTGAACGACAGGGTCCCAATCACAGACTTTATTCGTCCGATCTGCTTGCCAACCAATAAACGTAAGTACCTACCAAGAACGGCATTTTCTATTTCTATGGAATTAATCCACCATGAACAGCAGTTCTCCTATTGATTAATCTCAAAGAAAATGGACCTGCAATGGAAATGATTGTCAAGAGTTGATTGTGAATCGTTTCTTGTTAATTCTTCGTTAACAAACCCTTAATGCCATTCAATGGAATGGTGATTATCAACAGTCAATCATTTGTTAAGAATAACTTATTATAATGTGTCTATTGATTTCTTAACAGTTGGTTACGTAATAATTTATAAATGTATTCTGGGATTTACATGCATACAAAAATTTTTTGATTACAGGAAATTTACACGTTGGAACTAAAGGAATAGCCACAGGCTGGGGAACACTCAAAGAAGATGGCAAACCATCGTGTACACTCCAGGAAGTCGAAGTTCCAGTAATAGCAAATGATATTTGTGTAAAGGATACCAACTACACAACGAAAATGATCACAGATAATATGATGTGTGCAGGATATCCAGGAATTGGACGTAGGGATTCATGTCAGGTATGGAAGGAATTTATTGATTATCTTTTTTTGTTGTTTTTTTTTTTTTTTAAATATTTTCTTCATTTGGAATTATTTATTTTTTATTATAGAAAAATTGATAAATTTACATTAGTATCTGTACAGACCTACTACTTGTAGAGTTTTTGTAGAAAAATAATCTTAAAACTAAAATGGAATTTTTTTTCCAATTATAATTATCAGAAATAATTTGAGGATTCTACAAAAAAGATCTACGAGGTCTGTTCAAAAAGTATCGCGAATTTTGTGTTTTTTTTTTTAAAATTATTTATTGATTCATAAATGTCTATTTTGTTCCCTTCAAAGTAATCCCCACCAGATATTATACAATTGTGCCAACGTTTTTTCCAATCTTCGTAGCACTTAAAAAAATCATTTTTTGTGATCTTGTTCAGCTCCTCCTTCGATGCCGTTTTTATCTCCTCAATCATAGCGTAGCGTCGTCCTTTTATGGGGGTCTTTAGTTTCGGGAACATGAAAAAGGTGGTTGGGGAACATGATCTGGGGAATACGGTGGTTGGGGTGTTGTTTTAAGTCAAAAATGGCAAAAGCCAATTTTTGTTCTTCCACAAATCCGGGCGTTTCTGGCGGATTGCTTCGCGCAACTTGCGCGTAACTTGTAGATAATATTCCTTGTTGACCGTTCTACCCTGTGGCAAGAACTCATTATGCACCACACCCCTAAAATCGAAGAAAACTGTAAGCAAAGCCGTAAAATTAGACCGAACTTGGCGCTTTTTTCGGTGTTGGCTCCTGCGGCAGCTTCCATTGGTATGATTGGGCTTTGGTTTCTTTGGAGTCCAACAGCTCCTTAGCAATATTAATGCGATGCTGTTTTTGGTCGAAATTGAGCAAAAATCGAAGACGAGCCAAAACATGTGCAAGCAAAGCACCTGTCAAAAATTAACTTAACATTCAAAATGCCCGAACTTGTCGGCATAAGTAACAGATATGAGTACCAACATAACGCCACAAAAAATTGAAAATCGAATATACGTAACCCGCGGAAATTCGCGATACTTTTTGAACAGACCTCGTATTATGAAGAATACATTTACGAACGCATTTTTAATTTATGCCAACAAAAAATTGATATAAAAAGCTAAATAAAACATTTTGAAATTTACATTTGGATTAAAATTTTTATAGTGTTATAATGATAAAATTTTACCATTATGCATCCATTATAATAATTTTAAATTTCTGACACTAGAGTCCATCCATTTGCGGTAATTGCTCTATCCATTTGCGGTAATTTTTAAGACCATTTCAGACTGTAATTTAGTCATATTTTGATGAATATTAGTTTTAAATACTTCTAAAATTTAAAACTTATTTATTCAAATACTATTGTTTTTATAATTTATTTTAAAAAAAAGCCTTACATCGTCAAATTTCATTACCTTAAAAGTATATTGGCATCACAAATTATCGAAACTACGTGTTCTGGGAATTTTCAGAACAATAAAGCCACAATTTTTCATCTTGTCTAATAGTGCTATTTGTTAAAAAATCATATATAATTTAGAGTAAAGTTTTGAAGTTTAGGAAGAAAAAAAATGGTTATCCTGCAGATACAGTACTCAGAATTGTCGGTAATTTTCTCTCCTTCGTCATTTTCAAAGAAATACGAGCCAATGACACCTTCAGACCAAAATGGCACACCAGTGAGTCATTTTTCGTGGATACAGTAGCCTTTTAACAGTTATTTAAAATATACCTATATTATAATTTTGCTTATTAGTATAACTACTATACGAGAAATGAGTCTCATCGTTGAAGAAAATTTTGTTCGAAAAAAAATCATCCAAAGTCGGTTATTCCAAGTATCCAATCGCTCTTTCTTCTGAATATTACTAAATAAAATTAAAATTATTTACAATAATAAATAGCTTTTTTTTGCATTAAAACATCATTATTATAATTATAAAGTTTATTAAAATTTAGTAAATAACAGAGCTGTATTTTCACAATAACAAAATGGATAATCTAATATATTAAAGATTTTTTCCTCTTTTAAAAATTTCCAATATATTTTATTTATAAACATTTCTTTTGTGAAAATTCTCAATTTGGTTTTTCTTAGTCTTGAAAACAAATTAAAACTTAACAAAAATAAATGCCTTAATTCCTCACAGATAATCAAATAATCTGTTTATGACAAAATTAATTCTATAAGAATAGAAATAAATAACATATTTACAAAAAAAATATATTTATTACGCCATATAAACAATTTTGTCAATTTATAACTCCAGAAGTAATCACAATACTTCAAAGGTAACTTTCGAGTATGCACCTTAAAAATTAAAAAATTCCACTCTTTTAATATTTATTCATAAATCTACCTTCGGAAAAACTTTTCTCTTTTAATGAATATTTGTGCTTTTGAAAGTAAATGCAAATATTACACCTTGTCACAAACTTGTCATAAAACTGTGTCATACCGTTATAAAATTTTGACAGGTAAAAAATATTCAATTGATTTTAAGAACCGTATAGTATTGAGTTGGTTAAATGGATATTTTAAAGGTAAATATATTTTTAGAAAGAAAAAAAACAGACAAAACAAAATTCAGAAAGAAATTGTTTTCAACCAAGGAAATGAAATTTAATTTATTCTTCATTGAAATTTTTTTGGTCGTAAGCTTCAATCAAGTTTATTGTTCAAGAATATTTAGAAAATAGTTTATATTCATTGAGAAGATGTTGAGAAGGTATTCATAAAATAATATTTTTTTTTATAAAATATTTCCTTATAATAAAAGCCTTAAACTTAATAAATTGTATTTAAGAAGAAACCCCTTTTGACGTAAGAAAGTGTGTTAATTCTATCCCAAAAATATTTACCAAAATTCGTATGCTTTGTCAGAAGAAACACAATTGATTTTATGTATAGATGACAAGGTCAAATAGTAGAAATTTAATTTGTTCTTTTACTAAATATAAATAGATTTATTAGATTTGAAAATAAATTTGACTAAATATTCAGTAATAAAACTTTTACTTGTCCAACAAGCGTTCTCATTCATCAATAAGCTCACAATATACAATATGGCAGAAAAACAACGTGACTGAGAACAATCTGGCAGCACTGTAAACTTTTTCTCCATATAGCTTGAAGTTGTATGTTTGTAGTGCATTAAATGCGCCATCAAATTTTGTATTGATATTTTTTTATTTATTTTTGGAGGGCGAAAAGTAGTAAAAAACGGATATCAATCAGGGAAGCTTGTCAATAATAATATAGAACCTTCCTTTTAATAATAAAGTCCTTGAAAAATATAGAAAAATGATTTTTCACATAAGATTTAACAACTTTGAACCAAACCATCCCCCTGCCCCCCTCCTATTCAGCTAATTCAAGTCCACGTGGTAGTTGCGCGCATCTCAATCGTAACTCAGCTCCACTACCAACGCATTATCCACCAAGCTCACTTCCTTCCAACGCATTCATTTGATTTCCTGATTGGATTGAATCATGCAGCGATCACACAGTATGGCTACCTTCCTATGAGAAGTGTATCACCTCTTCTCTTAGTCCTCTTCAAAGTACCTCACTTCATACCAACTATGGAAAGTGGCCTCAGCATGCTCACTTAACCATAACCTCTTTTAGCCATTTTTCGTGCTCCCCGCATAAAGCAGGCAAACATTCAATCAATCCTGCGGTAAACAATGTCAACCAGCGGACCACTTTCCCATTATTCCATACGCAGTTGTGCTATTACCTGGTCGCGCCACATGACCAGCTACATCCATCATAGGTAGATCTATTTGCTAACAGTCAGTAACCAGTTACAAGCTAGTAAGCCTAACTGTTGGAAGCGAGGCCTATTGCCGTGATAGCACCCGATATTCTTGCGTCACTCACTTCCAGTCCTGAAACTGTACCCATGGTATTGGTATTAAACCATAGCCAAAATGTTTCATGAAAAGGCTTCTAACCTTTAGCCTGGCACGGTGGACGAACCACCGTAGGGCTCCCGACCCCCGTGGTACCGGAAATTTATCATATAAAGAAACCCGGTAACTGGTCTTCACCCTAAAAGAGCTACAGTAGGAACCCTGTAAATTCCTTAGGTACTTTTAGGCCATCTATGGACCGCGGCTTCGCTAATACCCGTAGGCACTTCTGGTGTAGTCCTTGTAGATCATTATCCGCGAAGAAACCTCCTCGAGGCTAGCATATAGGATCTGCTGAACCAGCTCAGCACGCGGGTGCACTAATACTCGTAGGCACTTCTGACTAAGTCCTTGTTGATCATTCTCCCAGAAAAAGCCTCCTGTTCGGGGACTTGAAAGAACATCATATTAGTACTGCGGTTAATATCCAAAACAGTGTACCCGAGAAAATTTCCAGCACTGCAATGAAAAACAAAAGCAACAACTCCGCCGTTGTATAGTAGGAGTTAAACAAGGACTTCTATATAAAAAGGATTATTTTTTGTAAGAAAGTCGTTTAAAGGCTCAGAAAAGGAGTTTTTACGTCAGAAAGGATATTGCAGATACTTGGATACTTCGCCATGGCAGGACTTACTGTCTCCATCGGAATAAGGGATTTCTATGGAATTCCTAACGCCACTCTTTTTATCCTACGAAGGGCCATGTGGCTTTTATGTTCCTCAAAATTATGAAATGCTTGAAAGGATATCATCTAGGTACTATCGATAACATCCAGAGAAGTGTAACCAAAGAACTGAAAGAAATTGCGGTTAAGGCCTTCCAGCCCTGCTACGAAAAGTTGGAACCACACCTCTGCCGATGTACGAGTTCTGTTCAGAAAGTATTGCGAATTTTGAATTTCTGCCGGTTACGTTTATTTGATTTTCGATTTTTTGTGGCGTTATGTTGGTATTTATGTCTCTCACTTATGCAGACAAGTTCGACCATTTTGAATGTTCAGTTAATTTTTGACAGCTGCTTTGCTTGCAGGTGTTTTGGCTCGTCTTCGATTTTTGCCCTTCTTCGACCAAAAACATCATCGCATTAACATTGCTAAGGATCTGTTGGACTTTGTGCATGACGACCCAAATTTGCCCCAGAGGGTCATAACTGGTGATAAATCATAGGCTTATAGTTATGACGTAGAAACCAAAGCTCAATCATTCCAATGGAAGCTGCCGCACGAGCCAAGACCGAAAAAATCGCGCCAAGTTCGGTCGAATGTGAAGGGTTTGCTTACAGTTTTCTTCGATTACAGGGGCGTGGTGCATCATGAGTTCTTGCCACAGGTTGGAATGGTCAATAAGAAATATTACCTGCAAGTTATGCGCAAGTTGCGCATAACTTGCAGGTAATATTTTTTGGCCTGCCCGGATTTGTGGAAGAACAAAAATTGGCTTTTGCCATTTTTGGCCAAAAAACGACCGGATTGGTGGAAGAGCAAAAATAGGCTTTTGCCAATTTTGGCCAAAAACAACACACTAATAATGCCGCAGCCACCGTATCCTCCAGATCTGGCTCCCTGTGACTTTTTCTTGTTCCCGAAACAGATTCTTTAATCCATTTTTTGGAATGGGTAAAAATCGAAGACGAGCCAAAACACGTGCAAGCAAAGCAGCTGTCAACAATTGACTGAACATTTAAAATGGCCGAGCTTGTCGGCATAAGTGAAAGACATTAGTACCAACATAACGTCATAAAAAAATCGAAAATCGAATATAAGTAACCCGCTGAAATTCAAAATTCGCGATACTTTTTGAACAGGCGTCGTATAGCTTGACTTTTCTAAGACTTCTTTTGATAAATTGTAGAATTGCTTTAGAAACTGAGAAAAATTATTATTCGCATCAAATCTGATATTACGGAAACTTGGATGCTCCACCATGACAAGGCCCCCAGTAACACGGCTATCTCCGTTGAAATAATGGACTTATTTGGTTTCACAGTCCACTCTTCTCATCTGATTAAAAGTACATGCCACTTTTTATTATTTCTCAAGACTAAACATACTCAAAAGGGCGATTACTTGGTATTCTCAAGGATCTTTAAATAAAAAATTTGCTAAATATAAAAATATCAATAATTTTTCTAGACAATTAATTTTTTTTTTATTGGTCAATCTAAATTTAATTTTTTTCCTTTTAATTTAGGTAAAAATTTATCTTATGAAAATATACCACCTTGATCAAAAAGTTACTGCAATTTATTCAGAAAATTGAAAATACAAGTTTATTCATCTAAATCTACACATATATTGTCCCCTTCAAAGTAATCCCCATCTACTTTCACACACTTATGCCTGGGCTTGATGCAATCCTCAAAACATTTTTTATATTCGGTTTTCGGTATGTCCATTAGTGCTTCCTGCGATTTTCCCATTACTTCCTCTCGGCTGTTGAAACGCGTTCTCCGTAATGGTTGTTGTTTGTAAGGTCCCCTAGACATGTGCCAGGGGGCATTTCATAGCCCCACGATCGTGAGGCCATTTGGCGACTTCGTAGTACGTGTGGGAAATCATCTGAGAGAGACTGGTCTATGGTTAGTGGTATGGAATATTAAGAATTTTGTTATATTTTGTGGAGCAGATTAGTATGTTGTAGAAGTTTAAATAGGGGACTAGGGAATGAAGTTGTTGGGTCGAGGAGCTCCATAATAGGAGGAATCCTGCTCGCAAAGTAGTTCTTGGTTATGTGGCATTCCTGTAGAATATGGGTGATAGTGAACTGGGTGCCACAGGATTGTCAGAAGGGACGATTGGTGTTGCCAAAAAGGAAGTTATGGGTAAGAGCAGTATGTCCAATCCGGATTCTGAGGAGCTTTCGCGCCCAGAATTTTGGTATGGATGTTGAATACACTGGTTTGTTAGTGGTTATCCAATGAGTCGACAAAAAAGTGTCGCTATTGATCCAGTCATAGTGTCTGCGGATGGCTAAAGGTGTTAGTTGCCTAAAGGTGTTAGTAGGCGAGGCAGATTGGGAATGACTGTGATCACTGGTCGACGGAGTGTTTCTCCAGCCAACTTGTCAGCACTTTCATTACCCATAATTCCCACATGCCCTGGCACCCATTACAACTCGGCACTCCTATTTCTAAGTAGGCTATGACGAATTTTGCTAAGTACCGGGTCACTCGATGGGCCACAAATGGCTTTCAGGGCGGAAAGGCTAAAAATAATAACGCCTTGTTGGCTGGGAATATTGGTCGCAATTTCAATTGCCGTTTTGATGGCCCACAGCTCCCCGTAATATGGAGCTGCCCTATAAGGGAAGATTCCACAACATAGTGCGTGGGTGCTACAGCCAGAAAGTTCGACGACCGGAAAAGATGTAATATCGGTGTCAGCGGCGGCATCAGTGAACAACAGTCGATGATCTTTTAATCCGTCCAACTGTTCAAGGAAAAATTTCCTATATGTGGACGGATCAGTACTAGCCTTTTTAAACCTGTCAAGAGAAGCAGTCACTTTCAACTTTGCTCCTAACCACGGTTTCCAATCTGGGTGTGGAAGGGAAGTTTGGAAAACGAGGGGGAGGATAGATGAATTGCTTTCAAGGTGGGATATTAATAAGGATAGCTATGATGAATTCCTTTTTGAACTGGGGTAGATGATAATGTTTTTTATTAAAGTGTGAAGTGGATAATTTGGAAGGCATAGGTTTTTGTAGATTAAACTTAGGCGGGCTTTGTGAAGATAGAAAAAAATAGGTTTTCGACCAGCTCTATCAGTATAAATTCCACCGGAGATGTCCGATGTGCTCCACTGGCTCGTCTAATGCAACGGTTTACCGCTGCCTCGAATAGTTTTTTCCCTGCTATTGGCACACTGACACATATAGTGAGGAAATAGAGTAAGATCCCGTCCAGAAGGGCGTTGGTTACACTAACTGCCTCACTTTGCCTTACCTTACTTTTGCTGCTGACTAAAATTTTAACCATTTCTCCGTAATGGTTTTTTAACTCGATTGAACAAAAAGAAGTTACAGGGAGCCAAATCAGGTAAATTCGGTAGTTGTTGGATAGTATTTGTTGCATTTTTCATCAAAAAATTACGAATAATGATGGCACTGTGCGACGGTGCGTTATCATGGTGCAAAATCCACGAGATTTTCTGCCCACAATTCTGGTCTCTTTCGGCGAATTTCTTTACGCAAACGTCTCATAAGCCCAAATAATACTCTTTGTTTACTGTCCGGCTTTCTGGCAAACATTTATGATGCACTCTACACCGTTGTAATCCATGAAAACCGTGAGCATTGCTTTCTTTTTTGACTGAAAACGATGTGGTTTTTTTGGTCTCGGCTCATTTGGTGAACGCCATTCACTTGCCTGATGTCTGGATTGCGTGTCGTATTCATAAACTCACGTCTCGTCTCCAGTAATAATCCTTTTGATGAATGTGGGATCGGATTCAGCCTCGCAAATCATGTCTTTTGCGACGTCAACACGGTCTCTTTTTTGCATGAAATTGAGGTCTTTTGGCACCAACTTTGCTGCTACACGACGGAAACCCAAATCATTAACCAAAATGTCTTAGACGGATCCATACGCAAAGTTCAAGTCCTCTGCTATCTCTCTAATGGTTAATTTTCGGTTATTGAACAACATTTCTTTTACTTTATCAATGTTTTCGTCGGTTTTCGATGTCGATCGTCTGCCACTGCGTTCATCATCTTTGATTCACTCACAACCACTTTTGAACCGCTCGTGACCGTGTTCTTTAGAGAATTGTTGCCGAAACACTTTTCCAACATTTTCAACGTTCGCGCACCATTAAATCCATTTTTTACGCAAAATTTAATACAAATTCGTTGTTGCAAATTTAAATCCATTTCTTAAATTGTAAAAAATCGCCAACACACACAGAGATAGATGTACTCTTGGCTACGTAACTTTTGCAAATGTCAAGCTATGACGCTAAGATATAAAGGGAATATCAACAACAGATGTACCAACATAACGAAAAAAAACAGAACCCAAATCGTGCCGGAAACTTTTTGAAAGTGGTATATTAAACAGTTTTTGGTAACCTTCAAATTAAGCCTGATGATAATACCATATAATATAACGAAATTTTTATAGAACTAACAAATGTTCATTTATATTTAATGTTTTTCTTTCACAGGGTGATTCTGGTGGTCCACTAGTAGCACAACGTTCAGATAAACGATACGAACAAATCGGAGTGGTTTCATGGGGAAATGGCTGTGCCCGTCCACACTATCCAGGAGTTTATACACGAATCACCAGATATCTAGACTGGATACATGCAAACTCCAAGGATGGTTGCTTCTGTAAAGAATAAGTTTTTAGTGGAAAAATATCGATAATAAGAATTTGAATTTTCTCATAAATTTATTCTAGTTTATAGGACCTAGTTTTATACGTGTACTATTTAATTATTACAATTATTTGTAAATTATAATATTTCTTAATATTAAAAAAAAAAAATATAATAAAATAAATTTAATTTAATAATATTTTTGCTTTCTATCATAAGATTAATTTGCCTTTTAGCAGAATTAAAACAGATCAAGATAAATTGATTAAAAACTAAAATTGTGGAATAAAAAATTTAACCTTAACTAATAATATGTATAGGAGGTCTTAGATTTTTTTTTCATTTTTTTTTCTTTTAACTATTTTACAGATTTAGGAAAAAATTCTTAGATAATAATATTAAAATGTGGTATTTTCTTTATATTAAAATAAGATTTTAAAAATAAATACTATAAAAATTTTAACTGTGGTTTGATTCTTATATTGTGGAAAGTGAAAAGTCATTTTTATCTAAAAAAAAAAAAAAAAAAGAAAAAAAAGATTTGGAATATAATGAATTTAATTACAATTTTTAAAAATAATTGTTAATTAATAAAATTTTGTTGTAAATTACGAAGAAAAATTTTACATCAAATAAGCGATGAGATGTTAAATTTAATTTTCAGATAAAAAATTACAGTAAGTATCTTAAAAGAATTTCCAATGAATAATTGCATAAATTTATTTAATTTTATATTCTAAACTAATAGAAATATTTTAAATCTTTTTCTTAATATTCGTTTATGAAAAAAAAATGCAGTCTTCAGTTACGAGAATATGAGTTGTGTTAACCGTGAACTCTAATACGCTCGGCTAAACTTAGAATTAGTTCATAGATAATTTAACTGTTTAAATTAAAAAGATAAAATTTCCAACAAAAAAAATACTAAAATCAACTTTTCTAGTGTGTATATTTTAAAAACTGTTAATCAGAACCAGATTTTAGCAATAGTAGCAAAAATTCAGAATATTCACCCAGTTTCGATTGTCCTAATTCTATTAAATTGCAGATTGCTTCGAGATACATTTTATTACAAACACGCAAATATGACTGCAATACGTGAGAACAGTTAAAATAAAAGAAGAAATTAAATCTAGAAATTTTTAATAATAATTTTTTTTTATCTGACTAAACCAGTTTAGTTAAGAAAAATACACAATTTTGTATTAATTCAGATATTCACCTACGATTGCACAGTCCAATTTAGATGATCAAATCACAAGTTTTTAGTTTTTGTTTTTTTTTATTCAATCAAATAATAGCTAAACTATAACTGGATTAAGTCATTATTGAAGCCTTAAACGTTGGAAGAAACTTTAACAAAATCAGCTGCAAACCTGTTGTTAAGTTAACTTGTAACTGTGAATGCAATTTATCTGAAAATCTGCATAAAATTCCCTTAAAGGTGTATTTAATGGTGATAATATTCAGGTAAATGTGTGTATTCATTTGAAGGCCATATACGAGCCCAGTTCTTAGCACTTTGGATAACTTTAGTCATCAGGTTTGTTCCAATGGCCTACCAGTTCAAGTTGATGAGGACGCCTACTCGTTTTGCCGCAGTGTTTTGACTGAAAAATGTGTCGCCGTAAACGGGTGTTTTTAAGATTACTGAAATAAAGCAGAATATACGTATCATTAATATTATCAAATTTATATAGCACAGGTATTGATTTTTCAGAATCAAGTTATTCCAGAGAATTCGGCTAATTCTGGCCTTATTTTATATTCAAACCAGTTTGGATTTTTTTTATCTTCACCAATAACAAAAAAAAAAAAAACAAATAATAAATTGAATCAACTTTTAAATTATCTTTTTAACTTTTAAAATCCTCCAAAAAGTGCTATTTTAAAATAATAAAATTTGTTTTATTATAATCGTATTGAAATTATTGACAATATGGTTTAAAATTTGCAGCGAAATAGATCTATTGAAATTTGAACATTTTTAGAGCATGTTCTATTTAAAAATTCAAAAAAAAGCTTTTTATAATTGGCATATTTTTGTTAAGTCATAGAAATAATTTGAAAAGAAAATAGAAATGATTAGAAGAAACACAAATTTCGAATTTATTTATAAAATTTTATTCTTTCTCATTATACGAGTAAATAAAATTAAATTCGGAATTAGTTATTTTATTTGTGTCTACCATGATGGAACTTACAAAATTGCATTTATTGAATATTCTTCCACAAATCTTTTTAATTTTATGAATAAACTGTAGACTGTAAAGTTTAAGAAAATCACACTATAAGATTCTAAGCATACCAAACCAATATCTAATCGACAGTTTAATTGACTCATCAAACTGTCGATTTTATTGCATTCTCCCTTGAATGAGAAAAATATTGTGTAGGCGTTTTTCTAAATATAAGTTTAGTTGTTGACCTTGACTGGATTACTCTAAAAGCTCAGGAACATGATCCATCCTATTAATTACCTTATTAGAAAATTATTTCAATTTAAATTCCATTTTAGAGTTATGGAAAATCTCCAATATTCCGTTCTATCCCAAATTATTGCCAATGTTCCTCAAGGTAGCATTCTTGATCCTATCCTTTACATTATCTTTACTTCATATATCTACCTTACAACCTTATATACTGATAAAATGGCTATCCTTATTTACTATAAAAACCCATAAAATACATGCCAAACTGTTTAACATCACATCCTAACCGTCAAAAAATGGCTTACCAAATGGAGAATGGAAGTCACTGAGCAAAAAAGTGTTCATGTTACATTTACTCTCTATCCCGAATAAGATTAATACCAAAGTACGATACTTAAGACTCTACAAGGTATATTCAAAAAGTATCGCGAATTTTGTGTTTTTTCAAAAATTATTTATTTATTCTTAAATATCTATTTTGTCCCCTTCAAAGTAATCCCCACCAGATATTATACACTTGTGCCAACGTTTTTTCCAATCCTCGAAGCACTTCAAAAAATCATTTTTTGTGATCTTGTTCAGCTCCTCCTTCGATGCCGTCTTTATCTCCTCAATCGTAGCATAGCGTTATCCTTTCATGGGGCTCTTCAGTTTCGGGAACAAGAAAAAGTTACAGGGGGCCAGATCTGGGGAATACGGTGGCTGCGGCATTATTAATGTGTTGTTTTTAGTCACAAATTCGCGCACAAGCAACGATGCGTGAGCAGGGGCGTTCTCATGGTGCAAAAGCCAATTTTTGTTCTCCCACAAATCCGGGAGTTTCGGGCGGATTGCTTCGCGCACCTTGCGCATAACTTCCAGGTAATATTCCATATTGACCGTTCTATCCTGTAGCAAGAACTCATGATGTACCACGCCCCTTGCGCATAACTTGCAGGTAATATTCCTTATTGACCGTTCTACCCTGTGGCAAGGACTCATGAATTTGGCGCGATTTTTTTGGTCTTGGCGCATGCGGCAGCTTCTATTTTCATGATTGAGCGTTGGTTTCCAGTCATAACCACAAACCCATGATTCGTCACCAGTTATGACCCTCTAGAGTAAATTTGGGTCGTCGCGGACAGAGTCCAACAGTTTCTTAGCAATGTTAACGCGATGCTGTTTTTGGTCGAAAAGGGCAAAAATGGAAACGAGCCATAATACGTGCAAGCAAAGCAGCTGTTCGAAAAACGAATATACGTAACCCGCGGAAATTCCCGATACTTTTTGAACAGACCTCGCACGTAACCCGCTGAAATTCAAAATTCGCGATATTTTTTGAACAGACCTCGCACGTAACCCGCTGAAATTCAAAATTCGCGATATTTTTTGAACAGACCTCGTATTTAAATAAACGACTCACTTTTAACCCATAAACGAAACTAAGAGATTTGAACGCAACAAACATTACAGTCAATTATCAGTGCTCTATTATTTTTAATTAATAAAATGCATATTTTTTTGAGAATTTCCAAGAGAATGTAATGGAGTTTTTGTGGTTTAAGGAAGGTTTTATAATTTTTCAAATGTTACGTAAGCTTCCAAATATGCAACTATAGTTTAAAAGTAATGCAATAGATGGCGGCAGTAGAGTACGCCATCATTATGGTGATATTTTTTTACGATACCTTATCGCTTGCTGACTTCAATTACATTCTTTTATGCTTTTTAAATAGTAGAAAAAATAATTAATAACATAAAACGAATTCAAAGAATACTGGCACAAGTTATGACTCATACAGTATGCAAAATTATTTTCCATGTTATCACAATTTCAAACAATAAATGCCAACGTTTGCTGGTATAAAATATGTTTTATAATAAAAATGTCTTAAAAACATTCAACTAGTTAAGTTGACAAATAAAATAATTCTAAAAATTCACTTAATAAAGGTTCATCTAATTTTCGCTTTGAAAAGTAAAATTTAATAAAATACATTTTCAATAAAGATTTTTAATAAAATTTTATTTAATTATATTAACAAAATTTTGCCATTATAGAACTCAGTTTTTTTTTTTGGGGTAGGTTTTTGATGACTTTTTCGCACATAACATGATATAATTTGTACATTACTTGACAGATTTTGGTTTTTAAATTCTCTAAAGCTTCAAGATTGTCTCTATAAATATTTTCTTTTGCATGAACTTAGTCCTAAGGGCCAATTGACATCACTTAAATTTTAAGTTACGCCTCTTGGAAACTTTTCGTTGAATTCCCATAACGTGTAAAAATTGAAATCCTCAAATCCAAATGAATACCAGACAATCAGTTTTTGCTTCTTCACAATTACTTGTGGATTTTCGGAGCCTCGTATAGATCAACTTTGCTTATTGACATATTTGCTAAAAAAAAATGTAAAAATATTTGGTTCGAATAATCAGATATGGTTGAATCACCACACTTTTAGAAAGTTTTTGCAATTTGTACGTCTAATTGGTAGTAATATAAAATGGAAAATTTTAACCTAAACAAATTTTATCTTCAATAAAATATTAATTCAAAAGCTATTAAATGGCAGAGCTGTACTTTTTAAAATCCGGTAAAATTAACATATAAATAATATTTAAAATATACTACAAATATCAACAAAAAAAACATTACTAAGAATAATCTTCTATTAAAAAATGAATATTTAAAGTAATCTTTTCCGAATCTCATCAAAAATCCTAAGAATATGAAAATCATAATGATTAATTACTTTTGTTACAGAATGTGAACATCGTACAGGTATTATGATGCCAACTACCTTAAAAGTCTGATAAAAAATAAATGTTAGCACGTCAATTCCAAAGAATCAATTAAATTGTAGAAGAAATTTAAAAAAAAAGTTATAATTTTTCTTTAGAGTTAATAACAGTTAAATACAGTAGTTATGCTCTGTTTGTACCCAACAACAAAAACGTCCGATGAAGTTGTTATTTGCGTGATCATATTTTGTTCTAAAAAATTACAATAGTTAACTTTTTACTATTAATCATACTTTAATCCATAAGTCTGATAATTTGAATATCAATAAATATTATCTAGTCTCTATGATCTTTTTTATTAAAATGGAAAATAAAAACTATTCAGATTTTATCTACAAAAACCCCATTTGTAATTTCCATCTCACACGTTAACAAACAGAAAAAAATTCATATAAACCGCAA
Organism: Atherix ibis; assembly: GCA_958298945.1. Lineage (NCBI taxonomy): Eukaryota > Metazoa > Arthropoda > Insecta > Diptera > Athericidae > Atherix > Atherix ibis. Next base: position 85,740,284 of record OY282607.1, read on the forward strand.
ATTTTATTATTCAATTTTTATTACTACGAGTATCACTAAAAAACAATTGTGAATTTTTTCCATATGATCTTTTTACTGTAATTTTAACTGTGTCCTATTGCACTGGTAACCACATAAGGTGATGCTAGAAGATCATGCAGAACAAAGCCAGCAGATCTTATCGGTGGGTGTCGTCAGTCGATTGTGCATGAAAAATCGAAAATTCAGTCAAGTTCATTAACGCAGCAGGTATTCTCATATTCGTCAAAGAGCTAGTATGTAGGCCCATATTGTACTCGTCGGTGGTTGATAAACGTTTCAGCGCCAATAATTCTCCAAGTCATCGCCGTGGAACACCTTCTCCCGACCACATGAATAAATTGCTGCTCGAAACCAAAAAACACCAAAAGCCACACGACTGTTAATATGTATCCAAATCGAATTATTGTTCACATACTTGGCCTTATTTTCATCTGCCAAAGTTCAGATAATCCTGAAACCGGTTCATATTTTCATAAATCTCCACCAAAAAAAAAAAATAATAGTGACTCCATTCTTCCATTTTCAGATACATTTTTATTGTTTGTGGCATTCTGTTTGGATCTCTCGAAACGAATGTGGTTTTACGATAGCCACCACGCATCTTTCTCCTATTCTCCACCCACCCCCCCCCCCCTTTTTATAATTTTCAATTATCTTCAATTCTATGGGAAATTATTTTTTCATATAATCTCTCGTTAATCTACTCTAAACATCAAATGAATAATAATCAAAGTGCAAGAAAAGTATTGTAGTTCTCTAGGTAAGAAACAAATTTTCTTCTTTATAGCTAAGATTAGATCTTTTTTATATTCTAGTGTGTCAGTGGAACTATTCCATAATAAATTCTTTTTATGTCTCAATGGTATCATCTCATATCTCATTGGTATAAAATAATAATGATAGTAAATGTAAAAAAAAAGAAGATAAATAACTAATATCTTTTGTATACGCGTGCATATGGAAACTAATTACTTATTTATGAAATCTTTTTTATGATAATTTTTACGAATGTCCAATTCGGGTAAAATATTCCCATTTAACAGTTTCTTGGATGTTTTGTAATTTCTGCTAACTAAAACAGAAAAAATTAAATAATATTAAAAAATTTTTTATGATTATTTTTTTTTTAAATTAATTTTTACACTTTTTTACAGAGACTGAACATTTTTTGACAAATCCAAGTCAAATAATATTATTATTATTATTTGGATTATCTTTTTAATATTATTCATTTTATTAAGTATCATTACTAATGCTTTTATTATTATATCTTATTATAGATATTATCTAATATGTACACTAAGGCCCTACGTAGCTCTTTTGTAGGTTAATTGTTCTTCTATCATTCTGGATACTATTTTGCTTAAATTATTTATCGTATAAAATAGTATTAAAAAAATTTCAATCTCAATACGAGGGTCGTTCAATAAGTCCAAGAAATTGCGCTCGTAGTGTCGGTAAAGATTTTGTAATTAACATTATCGACAGCAAAGCTGTCAAAATTTCAGCTCGATTCATAGCGTAGGTCAATTTCTATCGTCGATTAAAGTTAACGACATTTATTTGTGCATAACAATGGAAAAAAGCGAGTTTAGGGCTGTCATCAAACATCTCCATTTGAAAGGCTTAAGCCCGAAAGAAATCAAAGCCGAGTTGGATGCAGTTCATGGCACATCTGTACCTGTGTTTGCGACGGTTTAAAATTGGGTGAATGAACTTAAACGTAGCCGTTCATCCACAAAAGATGAACATCGTTCAGGACGCCCAGTTGAGGTGTCTACTCCTGAAATCATCGACAAAATCCACGATCTGATTTTGAACGATCGGCGAATTAAAATGTGCGCATTAGTTGAGGCCACGGGCATATCACAAGGTACAGTCGCTTCAATTTTGCATGACAAATTGTCTGTGAAAAAAATTTCGGCAAGAAATTAAGCGCAATCGTGTAGTGGACTCTGAGGCTATGTTGGCACTCTTTCATCGCAATCCGAATTCCTTCGTCGATATGTCCCTGTGGACGAAACCTGGATACACTACTACACTCCAGAAATGAAGAGACAGTCATCACAGTGGATTTTCAAGGGTGAACGGGCTCCGAAGAAGGCAAAAACTGTGCCATCGGCCGGCAAGGTGATGGCCACGGTTTTTTGGGATTCGCAGGGCATAATTTTTATCGACTACTTGGAAAAAGGAAAAACAATAACAGGAGCGTATTACGGGTCGTTATTGCAACGGTTGAGCGAGGAAATCCAAGAGAAACGCCCCCATCTGAAAAAAAAAATCCTCTTGCATCAGGACAATGCGTGTGTGCACACCTGCGCTGTTTCCATGGCCAAAATTGTGGAATTGAGAATGGAATTGTTGCAGCATCCCGCTTATTCACCAGATTTGGCCCCGAGTGACTATTTTCTTTTCCCCAATCTGAAGAAATGGCTTGGCGGACGACGGTTTACTTCCAACGAGGACGTCATTGCTCAAACGAATGAGTATTTTGCAGAACTTCCGAAATCCTATTTTTTGGACGGGATAAAAATTTTGGAAAAACTGTTGAAAAAGTGTATAGTGATAAAAGGAGATTATGTTGAAAAATAATAAGGAGATTTTTTTTTTCATATTTTTCTAAGGGCTTATTGAACGACCCTCGTGTGTAATTTTATCAAAAGTACTTTCGTAATTTTGCCGATAATATAAAATTATTTTTCTTTAAAATCAATTTGCAATGTCAAAACTATTTAAAAGTAAATTTTAAAATTATATAATAATATTTAAAAATAATTTAAAAATGCACATATTCTGTAATAAACAAAAAAAAACTTTGTTTTAAACAGAAAAATTTCTATAATATCCTTTAAATTTTCAAAAGATTATGTCAAACGAAAAATTTATTTTTTAAATTAAAAGTTATTTTTAAAAAATTCTAAAATATTTTTCAATTTTAAAAAAAAAAATTATTAATTATTTTAAAAAAATTATTATAAATAAACAATATGAAAATTCTGTTAAATTGTAAAAAGTATTTCATTACAAAAATTCAAAATATCATGAATTTTATATTAAAAACCCATTTTTACTATAAAAAAAAATAACCACAAATATTATTATTTAAAATTTTTTTTGAAAATCTTTTTTTAAGGTAAGTGAAATTTTTTTTTTAGTATTTGACATAATAATATATGTCATTTTTTGTTGTTGATGTGACTATGAGGACATACAGTATAGAAATAAATACATTAATAAGCACTGAAACTAGAAACTTTATTGTAAGAAGTATTCACTAATTAACTTAGGGTCAATTTTAACAACTAGAAAAGAAATTTGAGAATTTTTAATATTATAAAAATATAATAGATAATAAGAAAAAAAAATAATTTTTTCTCATAATAGAAAAATTCAATAGCCAATTTCATATTTTTTTTTAATTATTTTATTAGCATGAAGATAGTAAAAAAAATCTTTATCTACGATATTAGATAACAAAACGATGTACAATTTTTTTTTCTCACTTGAATCAAAGTAAAAGTAGGAAAAATTCTAATAGAAATTTCGTGGATTCAGTAGGCCACTATTTGGCCTTAATGAGTGAGTATATTTTTTATTGTTTTTTTTTTTAATTACGTTGAAAGGTCATCAAAAATGTTAACAAATGGCAATAATTGTAATTGTGCTACAATAATTTTTTTCCCCATTGTTTTGAGTAAAAATATTTGCATTTTTAAATTCGAATTAAAGTTTTTTAAAAACTTATTCAAAAATTAATTTTATTTTATACACTGGCATATACCAGAGAGGGTTTTCCAATAAAAGTGATATCATTTTTTAGTGACGTATTGGCCATTTGTAATGTGTCATGATCTGTCATTTTTTTTCATTGTATTCAGTCATGTTTACAATTTTATCATAAAGAGACCGTAAATATCGTGAATTTGCTGATTTTGTCTTGGAAAAACTTGAAAACGAAAACGATTTTTTTAAGAAAATCATCTCCGATGAGGCTCACTTTCATCTGAGTGGTGCGGTAAATAAACAAAACTGTCTAGTCTGATGCGAAGAAAATCCAAAAATTATTCATGAACACTCATTACATTCACCTAAATTGACAGTTTCGTGTGGTTTATGGTCTGGTGGAATCATCGGTCCGTACTTCTTTCGAAATGAAACTGGTAACACCGTTACTGTCAATGGAGAGCCGGATTAGATCGATGATAACGAACTTCTTATGGCCAAAATTGTAAAACATCTGGTTCGATAAAGACGGGGCTACGTGCCACACAGCACGTGCAACAAGCGAATTATTGCGAGAAAAGTTTGGAGATTCGATTATTTCAAGAAATAATTGAATGACCTCCAAAAAGTTGTGATTTAACATAATTAGACTATTTCTTGTGAGGTTATTTGAAGTCATTAGTCTTTAGCAATTAACCAGACTCTCTTCAAAGGTTTAGAAGTCAATATTAAACGTGCTATTCATGACATACGACATGTTTTAGTTGGAAAAGTGCTCGAAAATTGGGTTCATCGAATTCGTTCCTGCAAAAGAAGTCGTGGAGGCCATTTGAATGACGTTTTGTTCAGAACTTAATTGTATCGATGGTACTTAATAATAAATAAATAACATTTGAATTTCCTTAACAATTAGTGTGTTTTTTTTTGTTGAAAAGAAATCATATCACTCTTATTCGAAAACCCTTTATTTCTAAAAAGAAACTTTTAATTAAAATATTAAGTTTTATATCAAATTAAGCAACATTGATTTTACCTAATACCAGTTAGTAATTAAATTGTTATCACAAAAATTTGATTTATTAGCATTAAACTTTAATATATTAGAACAAAGTAAACAAAAGAATTGATACCCGCAGATTTTTTCATTCGACAATATGACTTTTTAGTTAAAAACTGCAATCAGTACTTGGACATTAAGTATATAAACGAATATTCAAATAATGTTATTTTAGTTGGAAAAGTTTATTTCAACAAGCATTTTAAATTATAATAACTACTATAAAAAAATGAAAATTTTTAACAAAATTTAAAATGATAAAATATTAAAAAAATTTAAAGAATGGTATACTTAAAAATTTATATTATATTAGGAAGTATACAAGCTGTTTATGGATTGGTCTGTAATTTAACTACTAAAAAATGATAAAAATTTAACTCTAAAAATGTTTAAATATATTTTTTTCTAATTTTAGATTGATTTTGTAGAAATTTTCTTAAAATTATCTTTACTGAAAAAGTCATATACATGCAGTAAGTATTTTTAAAATTTATTTAAATAAATTAAAATTAATTAAGTTGTAAATTTTAAAAGCTTTGGAATCAAATTTCATAAGAATTGAATTATAGAATTCAATTCTTATGAAATTTGATTCCAAATATTTGCAATATTTATTCTTATTAATTATAATTATAAAAAATATATATGTATCGATAATTTTTTTTTTAATTTAAAATATTGGAAAAATGTTGAAATTTTGTCATTTTATGGAGAATATTTTGTCATAGTCCAAAATTATATACATTTACTTAGCAACATGTTGCAGCAACAATATTCACGGATTAAATACATTCTAATATAAGGTGTAGTAGAAATAAATCCATTATTTTTGCATTAAATTGAAGGTTTTATTTAGCATAGATAGAATGATACGATTTAGGTCAAATATGCACCGTTTTGTTTGATAGCTTGTTGCCATTTTGGAGGTAATTTCATAATGCCTCTCTCATAGAAACACTCGTCCCTATTGGCAAAAAACTGGGACAGTCGATTTTCACAATCTTCTCTCGAGGCGAATTTTTCACCTGCAAAATCATTCGTCAAAGACAGGAAGTGGTGGTAATCACTTGGTGCCAGGTCCGGACTATAAGGTGGATGCATAAGAACATCCCAACCAAGGACCCGGAACTTCTGACGAGTCACTATCCATGTATGCGGCCTGGCGTTGTCCTGATGGAATACAATTCCTCTCCTATTGGCCAAAGCTGGCCGCTTCTGGGCGATTGTTTTTTCAGACGGTCCAATTGTTGACAGTATAGGTCCGAATTAAGAGTTCGGCCGTAGGGGAGCAGCTCATAGTAGATGATTCCCTGCCAGTCCCACCAAACACACAGCTAAACCTTCCTTGCTGTCAATCCTGGCTTGATCACCGTTTGCGCCGGGTGACCGCGATTTGCCCACGACCGTTGTCGCTTGACGTTGTCGTAAGTGACCCACTTTTCATCACCAGTAACCATCCGCTTCAGAAATGGATCGATATTGTTGCGATTCAGCAGCGATTCGCAGATGGAAATTCGGTCCATGCGGTTTTTTTGTGATAACTCGTGTGGCACCCATACATCGAGCTCCTTTTTGTTTCCAGCCTTATTTAAGTGGTTCCAAACGGTTTTTTGTGCAATGTTTAGCTCCTGGGCAATCGAAACAGTGCTTACGTGACGGTCGGACTCGACGATTTCCATTATTTTATCGACATTTTCGACAATTGGCCTTCCAGAGCGTGGTGCATCTTTGACATCAAAATTTCCGGAACGGAATCGACGAAATCAAAATCGCGCGTGATTTACTGTTACAGTATCAGGACCATAAACACTATTCACATTTTCAGCTGCCTGAAAAACTGTAAAATATGGCGTATTTTCTCTTTGTTGGTGTCCATCTTTGACGCGTGCTAAAAAAATAATCACAAAACTGTATGAACAACTTTTTTAGTACGAAATCTTATCTTTCTAACGCCATCTAGTGCAACCTGATCGGAGATACAGACCGGAAGTACAGACTCCTAAAGCCATCTATTGGCAAAATAATGGATTACTTTTTACTACAACTTATATATCATTAGCAGCTGCTGACTAAAATAATAATAACAATTTTTAACGTAACAAAAAAAAATAAAAGCCAAGAAATTTCAATGAATTTTAAATAATTATAGCTATAAAAATATTTGTAAAAAGTAAACTGTATTTATTTTGATTTACAGAATGTGGCATATCACAAAGTCGACGAGATCCGAGAATTCTGGGTGGTTCGTTTATAGCACAAAATGAGTATCCTTGGATTGTTAGTATAGCCACTGAACAATTTGATTCGCATATTCCTGGTACATTAATAAATAATCTTTTCGTCCTGACATCTGCCAATCAAGTTTATAAGTAAAAAAATCCGAAAAATTTCACTTTTATGTCACAAAAATTTTTTCTATATTTTTTTTACGGAAATTTAGGAAAATTCAATTCAGTTTGAGTGTAAAATTCGACCGCTATAATTACTGTAACAGCGAACCGGATATTCTTTCTATAAATGTGGTAAATGTTATTCTACATCCGTTATTTGTTCCTCAATTTAGCACACATAATCTTGCACTTTTACGACTATCAACTCCAGTCGATGTCGCGCCTGGAAGATTTCCAATATGTCTTCCACCACCAACAGGTAAATATCATCTATTCTTGAGTAAAATTAAATTTATCTTACAATATAGGCTACGAATAGGCGTAAACTATAATGGAAAAGTGGGCATTATCGTTAATTCGGTATGGAATCCAATGGAAGCTATTGCAGGAGGTCCGATCGCCTGCTCTCCATACAAGGTGGCGCTTCCTATTCTCTCCAAATCCAACTGTGACGAACCGCTGTCTGAATTCGAAGATTGCTTAGGCGTACCAGGTGCACCAAGTGTTCTTTGTGGCGTAAGTGAAATATTTTTATTCGAGAGCTTTTACAGAGCTTTTGTGCTGAATATAACGCGACAGCATAAATTCTTATCTAATTCGCATATAAATGTTTGAAAAATATTATTTTTATTTTCAAATTTTATTGGTTTTTATTTTAAATTGAAATTTTTGTATTTGGAATTTAAAAAATTAGGCACTTTATATATTTTTGGTAATTTATGAAAAAGCATCTATAATTTTTTATAACCAATAATTCACAATCAAAAAAATTTTTTTCATAATAAGCAATAACAAAATTTGTATGGGATTTTTAAAATTTTCATATTAATTTTTAAGCTAATTTATAGTTTATTTAAAATAAAACGGAAACTTTTTCAATTTTAGAATGACTCTGGAGCAGGGATCATGTTTAGAAACTCCAATGGATATTATGAATTGGCAGGCATTCTATCAGATAAACAAAGTTGTCCTCCAGGCGATAATCCACATTATTTACCTACCAAATTACCAGTGATGACATTAGTATCACAACATTTAGATTGGATTTTAGACAATTCTAAAGATGGTTGCTTCTGTACGAAACCATACAAATTAAAATTTCTATCATTTTAAATAAAATATGATGAGAAGTATTATTAACGACATAAAAAGATATATTTAGTTTTTTATTATATTTTGTTTACTAAAGATATTTTGGGGAAAAAAAGATGATAGATAATATGCACTATAATTTTATTTAAAAAGAATTGAGAAAAATATATATTTATATCCAACAAGGTCTAAACAAGGATGATTAATATATTAATTTCGGAAATGACTAGAATACGAGTATGTCAAATTGATGATAGTCTTTATTGATTGCATCGAAAATATATATTTTTGCAAATTTTCTTTACAAGGACATTTCCGTATAAAACATTTCCCATCGAATCAATCAAAACAACCCTGATCTGTAATTTGGAAATAATAATTCTCATATATTAGGATATTAACCTAAAATAACCTTTAGCATATTAACTAATCATTGGCTAGTTTCATGTTTTATCGATAGAGAAAGAAATATAGTTAATAAAAAAAATTTTTTTAAAAACAAATTTGATGGATATAATATTTATGCTATCATATAAGATACTCAGCTATTGGCAGCGTTTTTACGGCGGTAGTTTCTATTGTACGTGTAGGCATACTCGTATATTAGATTGATTAGTTAATTTTAAATTACGAAATTTATTCTTGTTGAAGATTTTTCCTGAACTTTTTTTCTTATTATTTAGTTTTTTTTTTTTTTACTGATTCTTCTTAAGGTTATCGGAATTTTTTAAAAACCGGAAGAATAGACAAAGGTCAATACTATATTCTGAAATTTTTCATAATACAAATTATCATAATTTTGTTAAACACTATCCAATATTCAAAAAATAAAATATATAATTTACTATTTAGCTATTCTTTTAGAAGATTTCTTTCATATATGAATAATATAATTTATTATAGAATGACTTAGACTTGGGAAGGATATGAAAAGTTTTGCTTAAAAATATGTAGTTTTTTAATGCCAACAAACTAGTCATATTAGTTATATATTTGAATATTAATTAAATATTCATTATCAATAGTCAATAAACTGATTATTAAAATAATTGAAAAACAAAATTTAAAATTGTTTTCTTTTGAGAATTGCCTAAAGCCTTTAGGATATTGTGAAATTCTGTAATAATAATATTTTCATATTTTACAAGTTTTGTGGAATTTATTTATAATTTATTACCGACAATTTAATAAATTTAATAAAAAACAAAAAAAAACTTCAAATATTCTTTCCTATAGCAACTAACATAAAAATAAATAATTTAAATTTACCTCATTTGATTAAAAGTAAATCATAAATTTTCCTAATATTTAATATATTTTCTTCAAAATATATAAAAGTTATTCGTTTTTTTCTTTCTTGAAATAAACTCTCATCTGATATAATATATTATTTTTAATTATACAAAAATTTTCATTAAATAACAAAAATTTTTTTTAATTTGAAAATAAAAAATAAAAATTAATTTTGTTGCAGTTTTATAATAAATATTGTAGTGTGTCCCAATTTCTTTTATAAAATACAAGAGCTGAAAATAAAACTTTTACTTTTCAAATAGTAATTGTATTTTTCTCTGATAATATTGGAAAAGAAAAAGGCCTTAGAAAAAAACTTTATCATTTTGTCATAATGTACAGTAAATTGTTAATTTTTTTATAGTATTTTTTTTTTCAAATATAATACAAAACATCGTTAAATTTTCAATGAAATGAAGTATTAGTTGATGTAAATGCATTCAACAAATTCGCTATGGTTGTGTCAACGAATTGTTTAAAATAATTTCAGCATTTTCTGTTTGAGCAACATTTACTTTCAACAAAATGCCTTGTCGACAGTTTTTAGTACCGAAAAGGTGTGTTCTCTTGTAATTCTCAAGATGATTATTTATTCAAATTACACCTTAAAAGCATAGGCCTCCGATTGAAGTGTGACTTTTCTTCGGACACATCAAATAAATACGAAAACAATTTGTTTACTAATAATTACTGGAATGGAACTATTGAAAACAGGTCAGATTTGTTGATTTTATCACATAGAGTATGTTCATAAGTATGAAATTATTTAGATGGCATGATTTTTTGTTTTTTTTCCAATAAGGTCAACATACTTTTCAGTTAATCAATGTAGTTAATAATTGAATATAACATATTGCTTAGATCTTAAAAAATCTTTAAAATGTACTTAAGATTGAGCCAAAGTAAAGGTTTTGAAAATAAATTAATTAAAGACCGAAACAATCTTATTAATAATTATTAAAATTATTTTTTAAATATTAAAAGTTTCTAAAGACAAAATGTTTTTGACATAATTTTTTATAAATGTACATTTATTAACGAGAAAAATATTTTTGTTTTGAACATTTTTTAATTACTCTTAATTTTTGAAATAAAATCATTTTCATTTTTTATATAAAAATCACTAATGTTAAATTTCTCTAGTTAATAATAATAATTCTCTAGTAAAATTACTTTTAATACGAGATGTGTCGGAAAAGTAATGAGACTGGTATCACTATGAGTAATCTGATATTATCAGATCACTCAGAGTGATACCTGTCTCATTACAGACTGAAATGCTTAAAACTTATTTGTTGAATTATAAATAATTCTGTTTAGATAAATCATATTCCAAAAATTCTCTATATAAAATTCATTACTCTACAGGAAATTTTGTACACAAAATTCTATAAAGAAAATTCATAAAGAAAATTCATAAAGAAAATTTTGTACCAAAAATTTTTATAAAGAAAATTTTATGAAGCGAATTTGAGTAAATAAAATTTTGCAAAGAAAATTCCATAAAGAAAAATCTATAAAGAAAATTTTATAAAGAAAATTTTATGTAGAAAATTTTTTATAGAAAAATAATTAAGATCTTTTAAAGAAAATTCCATAAAAAAAATAAAATTCTATAAAGAAAATTCTTTCCGAAAAGTCATTTATAAAAAATTGTTTATAGAAAATTGTTTATAAAAAATTGTTTATAGAAAATTATTTATAGAAAATTGTTTATAGAAAATTATTTTTAGAATCTATAAAGAAAGAAAATTTTATAAAGAAAAATTTTATAAAAAAATTAATTAAGATCTTTTCTTTAAAAGATCTTAATTAATTTTTATATAAAAAATTTTCTATACAGAAAGAAATTCTGTATAGAAAATTTTTTATATAAAAATTAATTAAGATCTTTTAAAGAAAATTCCGTAAAAAAAAAATTCTATAAAGAAAATTCTTTCCAAAAAATCGTTTATAAAAAATTTTTTATAGAAAATTGTTTATAGAAAATTGTTCATAGAAAATTGTTTATAGAAAATTGTTTATAGAAAATTATTTTTAGAATCTATAAAGAAAATTTTATAAAGAAAATTCTATATAGATAATTTTTTATAGAAAAATTAATTAAGATCTTTCAAAGAAAATTCCATAAAAAAAATAAAATTCTATAAAGAAAATTCTTTCCAAAATGTCGCTTATAAAAAATTGTTTATAGAAAATTGTTTATAGAAAATTGTTCATAGAAAATTGTTTATAGAAAATTATTTTTAGAATCTATAAAGAAAATTTTATAAAGAAAATTCTATATAGAAAATTTTTTTTAGAAAAATTAATGAAGATCTTTTAAAGAAAATTCCATAAAAAAAATAAAATTCTACAATATAAAGAAAATTCTTTCCGAAAAGTCATTTATAAAAAATTGTTTATAGAAAATTGCTTATAGAAAATTGTTTGTAGAAAATTGTTTATAGAAAATTGTTTATAGAAAATTGTTTATAGAAAATTGTTTATAGAAAATTATTTTTAGAATCTATAAAGAAAATTTTATAAAGAAAATTCTATATAGATAATTTTTTATAGAAAAATTAATTAAGATCTTTCAAAGAAAATTCCATAAAAAAAATAAAATTCTATAAAGAAAATTCTTTCCAAAATGTCGTTTATAAAAAATTGTTTATAGAAAATTGTTTATAGATAATTGTTTATAGAAAATTATTTATAGAAAATTGTTTATAGAAAATTGTTTATAGAAAATTGTTCATAGAAAATTGTTTATAGAAAGTTATTTTTAGAATCTATAAAGAAAATTTTATAAAGAAAATTCTATATAGAAAATTTTTTTTAGAAAAATTAATGAAGATCTTTTAAAGAAAATTCCATAAAAAAAATAAAATTCTACAATATAAAGAAAATTCTTTCCGAAAAGTCATTTATAAAAAATTGTTTATAGAAAATTGCTTATAGAAAATTGTTTGTAGAAAATTGTTTATAGAAAATTGTTTATAGAAAATTGTTTATAGAAAATTGTTTATAGAAAATTATTTTTAGAATTTTTTTTGAATATTCATTCACGAGTTTCACTTGCGAAACCTTGCGAGGAGTTCATGTGGAGCGTTACTTATTAAGAGCACAAGTTCTTCGTGGAGACCTGTAAAGCATTTTTGGAGAGCCGGAAAGCAGTGAGATATCGAAAACTAATGAAAATGTGAACCTCACAAACAGGTCTTTATAAAATGTATATTTTGTTATAAGAACGTTCTTGTAAGACTCAAAAAAAGGGGGTCTCAACTTTTTGTCGAAAAAATAGAATTTCTATGGTTTGCGATTAACAGCACCCCTCAAACCCCCCTTCCCCCCGCAGTATTCTGCTGATCTATAATAAGTGCCACAATATCAAAAATAAAAATACTTGAATGGACGTCATATTCCAAATTAGTGTAACCGAAGTGCTGAAAGCTGTAGAAAATTTCCAGCACTGCTAGGAAGAGTGGAAACAATGCCTCCGAGGACTTGTAGCTGTCAAAACGAACTAGTTTAAGCCAAATAAAATTGATGTAGAAAAATTATAAAAAATTGTATTTATTTCAATGTAGCCTGTTTCTTTCAATGTAGCCTCAAAAATTTTCGAGCCATGAAAATTACTCACAATCTAACCTATTATATGTCCTATAATTGACTTTCTGCTTTATTCAAGTTCGCTCATACTTTTTACAATAATGGGAAAAAAACAGAGAAATTATCTTTTATTTGTAAATAATAGTTAAATTTCTACTTATTTAATAGTGTCAATATGTACAGGTAATAATAGAAATATTATCTCAAGATTTTGTAATTTACTTTAATCCTCATCCGATTTTTTTTTTAAAAACTTTTTGGAAAATTTTCTATATATATTTTTACTTCCTTAAATAATTTATTAAATATTTTTTATCATAATTTATAATTAATGACGATGTTTTTATAAAAAAAAAAACATAATGAATCCGCTACTTACACGTGTAAGAAAAGCTGTTCGTAATTTTTTGTATTTATTCGGTTTTTTAAATAAAAATATATAAATTCAACTGAATTAATTTCAGAATGATAATAATAATTTGATAGATATTAGATTATTTATGAGCATTTATAACATCAAAGTAGCTTTAGACAAATCAAGTTAATGTACAGGAGTATGTTGTCTTTTATTTATATTCGAAATGAAAACAAAACCTACAAATTTATAGGCTCCAAAAAATATTACAATAGAAAAATCAACTACACTATTTTCCTTATTTTTTTATATCAAATAACTCATTAATAATAATAATAATAATAATAATAATAATAATAAAATAAACAAAACAACCATAAAAAGTATATTAAATTAGACACAGTTTTATAATTTTGAAGACCACTAACATTGATATTGAAATTGAATATCTGCAATAAAAACGTGTATAGAACTAGACATAAACGTTATTGAGATAAGCTTAAAAGTAAGAGTTTTAGAGGACAGTCAGTATCATAATTGTAACTAGTGGTAACTAGTTTCATTTTTATTTGTAATTTTAAAAAAATATTAATGAAAATTCAAGATATTCCAAAAATTTTCTAATACCTAAACTTCAGGAAGCTTAAAATATAATTTTTTCATTCCAGACGATATTATTTTTTCTGTCTTTTGTATTTTTTTTTATAAAAGCATGAACACGTTTTCTTAAAATTGTACATACCTTCTTTAATAACACGTTTTAAGCTTTAATTATGTTCTTTCTGATACAATTTGCAAATAGACTCAGACATTTTTTGAATATATTCAAAAAAAAAAAACACTAAATTTGAATGAAACATTGCTATTTTTATTTTAAAATTTTACTTATTAACGAAAATTAAGTTTCAACGCAAACGAACTGAGCTTAATAGTTTTGTTGCAAAATGTTTGTTATTGTTGGCGGTAAACTTTTGGCACTATATTGATTAGTTTGAGTCTTAATCAGTTTCATTCGAAATGAAAATATTTGCCATTTTTATTAATGAAAATATTGCATATTCCTATTATTTAATTAAAAATGAAATTGATATCAAAGATATTTATTTAGATATTTTTTTCGGCATAATTAACGATAATAAAAAAAATAATTTAATATTGAAGGTTAGTCACATTTAATTTGAAAATAAATAAACCTTGAATATGTAGAAATCCTCTTTTATTGAACTGTAAGAGAGAAATGCGATTTTAATACTATTAAATAAAAAAAGTTTCTAAATATTTTGTTAAATTTTAGATAAAATAATAATAAGAAATAAATTTGGCAATTGTTGACGTTCATAAAGAAAAAAATTCATTGTTATTGAAAATTTAAACTTGAAACTATATAAATTTCTTAAATAACAAAAATAAACAAAAATTAAAATTGAATTTTTAAAAAAAAATTACTATTTTATGGCTAGAAGAATAATTAATGAATTTGAAAAAATTATCGAATTTTGTGTTGCTGAACCTATTCGAGGGTAAGTAAGTATTCACTCATACACTCAAATGATAAAAAAAAATATTTCTGAATAATACTAAATTATATTATAGATAATTTTATAAAGAAAATTATTTTTTCAGTAAAATCTCTTTATAGAATTCTCTATATAAATAAAATTCCAAAAATAAGATTTTATAAATAAAATACAATAATAAAATTCTTTAAACAATGTTCTATAAAGAAAGAAAATTTAATATTAGAAAAAAAATTTATTAAGAATTCCTTAAAGAAAATTGTTTATTGAAAATTCTAATAAATGATGATTATTTGAAGAATATGGTATTCTGTTTATAATATTGTTTATAGAAAATTCTTATAGAAATCTTTTTATATCTAGAATATTCTTTATAGACAATTCTTTTTAGAGCATTTTTTTTAAAGAATATTCCAAATATAAAATTTAAATAGCTTATTAAGAAATGTTGATTGAAAAAAATTTTAGATTGATAATTTCTACATAATTAAATCTCGACAAAAAATTATATATATAAAATTATAAAAATAAATTTCTTTAAAGAAAATTCAGCGTTATTGTATTTTATACAATTTTATGCAGAAATTTTTTTCAAAAAATTCCTAAAATAAAATTCTTTACTGAAAAATTTATTTAAAAAACAATTTAAATAGGAACTAATTCAGAGAAAATTCTATACACAAAATTCTGCAATAAAACTTTAATAAAGTAAATTCTCTATAGAAATAAATTATTTTAGAAAATATTTTTAATAGAAAAAAAAAAATTTTTTTATAAAAAATTTTTTATGGAAAATATTTTATTGAAAATTTTTTATGGACAATTTTTTTTTGGAAAACTTATTATAATAAATTTTTTATGGAACATTTTTAATAGAAATTTTTTTAATGAAAACTTCAAATTCTTTTTATTAAAGTAGTCTTAAACGATATTTATAACAAACTACAAATAAAAAATTATAAATTTAATTTGTCCAATAATTTTCATAAAATCAATATAAAAAATTCATTTTTTTTCGCAATGGGTTTATTTATGTTAAAAAAATATATCCATTTCGTAAAAAGAAACTTTTACAATCATTTTATATTCTGTAGGCTAAAATAAATATATTATTTTATTTTTTTTGAGGAAAATTTTCTTCACCATTTTTCAGAAATATATTCAAAAATTTTATCCATAATCCATAATAACTCATAATTTTCCTTTAAGCAAAAATTTACTTATATGCTTACATTTTTAGAATGCATAACAACCTCTACCAAATATTAAATAACATAAAATTAACATCATATTTTCCTTGGACAAATATTTATATATTTTTCTACTTAAAAATCAAATATTATCTTTTTTTTTTACAATATTGTGTTATTCAATAATATTATAAAGTTAATTTTAATATTCAAAAGATGAAAGATGTTTTGAAAAATTATACTAAAATAGCAGATGCGTGCTTCTCATACAGTAGTCAGTTTATCTCGGAAAGCTTTTATGATTTCAGAAATTTTAAATTGCCATTAAGAAATTGCTTCTTTTAAAAGATTGCTTTATAATTTCTGATGCTTTTTGAATACTAAAATTAATATATGTAAGAAAATAATGTTTTTAACATTTGAATTCCTAAATGTTTTTCTGTAATTTCAAATATAATAACTATTATTCTCAATAATTTTAAGTTTCTTTAAAAATCCTTGGAGCAAATGCAATTAGAAGATTATATATTTTACAAAAATATTTTAAAAGCTTATAACCTATTAGAGAAAAAACTATTTTTAAAGTGTTTTATACATAATCATAATTATATATTTACAATTCACTCTTTCAGTATAATTCATTAAATTTTTTGCTGTGTTCACTAACTAATAAATTTAAAATAAAAAAAATGTATACGAAATTTTTTCACATAACCTAAATTTGATTAAAGTATTTGAGAAATCTGTACAATTCCATCATTTCTTTTTTTTATTTAATAAATAACTTTTTTAATAGTTAATTCTTTTAATATAGTTTTTTCTTAAAAATAATTCTAGTTGCCTGTATATTTTAAACCCGAAAAAAGTATACATTTTTATTTGTTTGTTATCATTTCAAGTAATATTGGTACTGAAATGTAATATTCTAAGTACCACGATACTAAAGGCAATTTGCCAACAAAAATAACGGGATAAGATTATTAGAGTAGAAAGGAAAGAAAAGTGTTTTTTGGGAATTAGCAAAAAAGTGGGATTTGAACCCACAACTCCTTGGATGGTGGCGGTCCGGTAGCATAGTAGTAGGTAACAACTATGCTACCGGACCGGCTAAAAAAATTTAATTTTTCTATATTCCTCGGCATTAGTTTGGATTTAGAATTGACAACTCTACAATACACTAGATATATAAGCTTAAATCCGCTGTTTGGTTATAGATGGCGTGAGTGAGCGTATTAAGCTACCATGGGCACGCCACAATTTTTTTTATGAGTTTGACATCTGTCCACATTAATCAGTGTACATTTTCAGCAATTTCGTACAACAACATACATTTTTCCTTTCGTAATCATGTCTAGTTTTGTGCCAGAAAAAGTTCTGCTTTTTTTTGGAATTTGAAGAAATCGGTTGCCGAATTGCATCGAATGCTTATGAAGGCCTATGGTGACAGTGCTTTATCGGAAACAACGTTCCGAGATTGGTTTCGTCGGTTCAAAGACAGCAATTTTGACTTCTGGGACAAGAAGCGTGAAAATCGGCCTAGGAAAGTTGAGGCTCTTTTGGACGATGATGATACCCAATCGCAAAAAATGCTCGCGGACCAATTAGGTGTTACTTAACCAGTCATTTCCATGCATCTGCGTGCCATGTGGCAGATTGATAAGATCGGAAAATGGGTGCCGCATGAATTGAACGATAGGCAGATGGAGTGACGCCAAAACACATGTGAAATCTTGCTCGCCAGACAAAAAAGAAAGTTGTTCCTGCATCGTTTTGTGACAGGCGATGAAAAGTGGATATATTTCGAGAATCCTAAACGCAAGAAATCGTGGGTTGATCCTGGCCAACCATCAACATCTTCCCCAAGACCAAATCACTTCGGACGGAAGATGATGCTGTGTGTTTGGTGGCATCAGCAGAGTATCGTCTACTATGAGATGTTGAAACCTGGTAAAACTATCAATGCCCATCGCTTACACCTACAACTGATCAAAGGACGGATTATCAACAAAGACATGAGAAGCTGATTTTCTTCCACGACAATGCACCATCGCATACGTCAAAAATGGTTCGAAACTACTTGGAGACACTCAACTGGAAGGTGCTTTCCCACCCCGCTTATTTACCAGACCTGTCCCCTTCCGACTACCACCTGTTTTCGTCGATGGGCCACGCGCTCGCTGAGCAGCACTTCGATTCTTACGAAGACGTCCGAAAATGGCTTGATGAGTGGTTTGCCTCGAAAGAGAAGGAATTTTTTTGGCATGGTATCCACAAATCGCCCGAGAGATGGAAAAAATATGTAGCTAGCGAGGGCAAATACTTTGAATAAATTTGTTTTTGCTTTCTATGAAAAAACATGTGTTCTTACAACTTAAAAAAAACAGCGGATTTAAGTTTATACACCTAATACTAGTACCATTGCGGAGCTGATTATACCATATAGCTTCTTTGGTTCCTTCGTTGCTTTTGAAGCTGCATTGAACCATACCTTCTGATTATTTTCACATCCCCAAATCCTATCTCTTTGACTGATTTTTTTAGATAGCTGAAAATGTAGATTATTCTGATATTTATCCTATTATCGACGGTGTCCCTCTAGGTAGCATCCTAAGTCCAATCCTTTAAAACATTTAATTACAATGTAATCGTATCTTAAACAATACAGCCATTCTTTCCCAGCATAAGAATCTTTCCACAGTCACCACTATTTGATAGAACAACATCTACTTAAAAGGAGGGTAAGCGTAAATGGGTAAAAATATGTTCCGCAAGTAATTAGTGTCGTTATCTAGGACTTATTATGAAACCCTCACACGAAAATAAAAAGAAGTAAACTTAATGGACGATAAAAACAATTACTACAACTCCTAGACAATATTTCAAAAATTATAAAATAATGTTTTTGAAACCAATATGGACTTATGGAGTCGAACTTTGGGGTTCGACAAATTTTCCCAATTCCCATCGAATTCTGAATCCTTAGAAAAATTGCCGATGATCTCTTTTATGTAAAAAATAGTGTTAGTCATCATATTCTAAATATTATAGGACATGATGAATAACATGATGAATGCTAACTGCCACCCTTCCATTATACACTAATCGGTCTTGAAGAGAAATTGATGGTTATTTTTGCACATATATTTTTATGACATTGTATCTTTTCTAAAATTATCATTTGCAATAAAAAAATACATTGGTTTTATCAGTCATTGTTTTTTTTTTATTGCAAATGATAATTTAAAGCATGCATACATAAAAAATGTCTAACTACATTACAAGTCGGAATTTTTAATATTATATAATATTTTTAAAAAAAAATAGATATATTATTTTATTTTATGATCGGATTTAAATATTTAACATATGAAATGATTATTTAATTAAAAAAATATATTCAACAAAAAAACAGGATTATTAAAAATTTGTATAATTTATTAACATAAAGAAAATTTATATATGCAAAAAGCTTACATTGTTTATAATTTGTATGATAACACCAGAATATAGTTAATAAGGAAAAAAAATTCGTATATAATTCTAATACATAAGTAAAAACAAATGAAGGTCAATTTTCGATATAAACTCCTAATTAATATTATAAAGGCTTGTTGAAACAATACTTAAGAAGTTAATTTATTGATAAAAAAATATTTCTCAAATAGTACAAATTAGTTATATAATCTCTAATACTCGTAGTTAGTTGCACAAGTTCATTCTTCTCCTAACCATTTATAATATTATATTTAATTATATAAGGAATAATTTCAATAACTTTTAAATTATTTTTACCTGTTCACAAAAACACAAATAATAATAACTTTTTATCAAACTAATTTCATGAAGAAAAAAAAGAAGCTATTTTTAAGTTATGAAAACAGTTTGAGTTTTTGTAATATTTTCAAATATAAATTTATTATTTCCGGAAAATAATTGAAATGATTTCTTAAATAATAAGGAAGTATTCAAAACTCAAATCAAAATAATTTAAAAAAAAAAATCTCAATTCCATTACCTATAATTACATTTTTCTAATATATTTTCATGACTGATGCGTAAATTTTTATTTTAAACTTACTACATTAGAGAAGGCCATTTGGAATTCTTAAAAATTATTACTCTAGCTTATCAAAAAATATTCAAATAATTTTCTAATAATATATATATAACCGATAACTATTTGTTTTTTTTTTTTTTTTTTTTTATAAAATGATATTAAAAAATATTACGGAAATTTCGTAAAGGTCATTTTTATGAAAGTTTTTAATTTTGAACTTCGAATTGAAAAGGAAATTACTAAATGGAAAGGTTGTAAAAATGAGAAAAAAATTGGGAAGTAAGTAGTTATAGTGATCTCATGTGAAGATACGAGTATATGATTAGAAGAATTCATTAAATAATTGTAAGTTTTTAATGTAAAAAAACTATATTCGATTTTATGATAATTACAAATAAATATGGAATATGAATTTTTTTTTTGGTAATTTTAATATTAAGTTTTTAATGTTTTTTTTTAGTAAGTAATTTTTCCAAATAATTTGATAGATAAAGTATTTACCTTTTACTTATGTGAAATGTTGGAAAATACCTAATTCCGATTGTAAAATATATTTTAACAAAATCAATTCAAGACAAATATGTTACTATCTTATAGAAAAACAAAGCACCCTTTACGAAAAACTGACGGAACCTGGGCCAAAACGGACAAACAAAAAGCAGATGCTTTTGCTGAACACCTTGCACAAACATTTACTCCACATGAGGACATATTAGACAGGACTCATTGCACTTCAATCGAGACGGAACTATCCATTCCTTTACCCATGAGTCTTCCTCCTAAGGCAATCACTCCTTCCGAAGTTGCCAATTTAATCAAGCTCCTGGCTATGATCTGATTATCTCCAATATACACCAATAACTCCCTAAAAGAGCAGTAGTTTTCCTTGCCACAATATATAACTCCATCCTTAGAACAACACATTTCCCAATCCTCTGGAAATTTGCCATCATTAAAATGATCCCTAAGCCCAATAAACCAATAAACCGCCCACTTCCTACAGGCCAATAAGTCTCCTTCCACTACTCTCAAAAATCTTTCAAAAAATCCTCCTTCGCCGCTTACATCCTCTACTCGAATCTTCAAATTTAATTCCTAATCATTAATTAGGTTTCCGCGCCGAACACTCCACTACCCAGCAAAAGAGTACTGTCCCGGTGTGTTTCTTGATATAAGTCAAGCTTTTGATAGAGTCTGGCACCCGGGTCTATTCTGGAAACTCAAGAGGTTCCTTCCTTCCACCTATTTCCTAGTCCTAAGATCATTCCTTTCCAACCGACACTTCCAAGTAAATGAATCCAACGAACTCTGCAATATCTCTCCGATATTGGCTGGGGTTCCTCAGGGTAGCATATTTGGACCCATGCTCTACAACATTTACACTTGGAAGTGTTGGTTGGAAAGGAATGATCTTAGGACTAGGAAATTCATCTAGCGAAAATTCCCAACATGCTTCCGAAACTCCCCAAATCCAAATCCAAACCCTCCAGAACTGGTTTACTATTGGGTTGGTGCAAAAGTAATGACTATTTTTGCATATACAATTAAACATTTTTTTTTTAGATTTGTATTATTTATTTAATCAATTATATAATTTCCATCCGTTCTTATAACCTCCCCCCATCTTTTTATCAACTTATTAATACCATTAGTGTAAAATTCCTTGGATTTTGATGCGAAATATGTAGAAAGGGATGTTTTTACCTGCCCTATTGTATCAAATTTTTTATCATTTAAAAAATTTTGCAGTGATTGGAATAAATGGAAATCGGAAGGAGCAAGATCTGGCGAATACGGTGGATGCTTGATAACGTCCCAATTCAGCTTGTATTGGGTCATTACAGCCACATGTGGTCGCGCGTTGTCGTGATGAAACACTACCCCTTTTCTGTTTACCAATTCTGGTCTATCCTTTTGAAGGGCGATGTTCAATTTGGATATTTGCTGACAATATCGTTCTGCTGTAATTGTCTGATTGCGTTCCAAGAGTTTAAAATACACAATACGCTTGCAATCCCACCAAACACAAAGCATAACTTTTTTTTGATGGATTTCGGCTTTCGAAGTTGTTAATGGGGCTTGTCCAGGTATAACTCAATGTCTTTTTCTTGTCACGTTGTTGTACACAACCCATTTCTCATCTCCCGTTACCAAACGATGCAAAAAAGGTTCATGTTTTTCTCTTGCACTCAAAACAACGCACGTTGAAACACGATCCAATAAATTGGCAGCCGACAATTGATGAGGTATCCAAACGTCGTACCGCGAAACCATCCCCATACGCTTCAAATGCCTTAATACGATTGTATGGTTGACTCCCATCATCGACGCGATCTCCCTGGTGGTAAGACGTGGATTGGTGTCAATTATGACTTTTAACTTGCCCTCATCAGACTTCAATGGCCGCCCGGTACGTGGTTTATCAATAAGTGAAAAATCCCCAGATCGGAATTTTGTAAACCATCTTTGTGCCTACCGAACTTTGGTGACATCTGTTCCATACACTTCGTAAATGTTTATGGTTGCCACACTCGCGGTATTGTCTTTACGGAATTCATAAAGTAAACAATGACGTAAATGCACTTTATCGACCGACATTTTGAAACAATACAAGGGCTCTTCACTGTACTCTGACCAGGCCAAAACTGAATAGAAAGTTGAGGGAAAGCATTCTTTATATAATGCAATCATTTAAAAGAAGATACTATTCATCAATTCTGAAGAAAAAATTTTTTTACCTGGGATCATAAAAAACGGTCATAACTTTTGCACCAACCGATGGAGAATAAAAGTCAATGAACGTAAATCTACCCAGGTAACTTTCACTCTCCGTCGTGAGAGTGCCATACCTCAATACACCGAAGCTCGGTACCTAGTACTGTACTTAGACAAACGCTTGACATGGAAAACACATACAAGACTTAAAAGACAAGAACTAAAAAAACGTTACCTAAAACTACTTCGACTTCTAGACAAACGTTCCAAACTTACTATAGACAGCAAAGTACTGATATACAATACCTTACTGAAACCCATATGGACATACGGACTAGAACTCTGGGGATCTACTAAGCCTTCTAATTCCCGTCGAATGTAATCAATTCAATCAAAAATACTCCGTACAATTGTCGATGCCCCCTTTTATGTTCGCAATACTGTTATTCATCGTGATCTTAAAGTCCCATTTGTTTTTGACATGACTGTATCTCGTTATAAAAAGTTCCGTTCCCGTATCCTCAATCATAATAATCCTTTTGTTCAAGAACTATCTTCCACTTCCTTCCCTAGAAATACCCATCGAAGACTTAAGCGTCACTGGTCACGTGATTTACTAAAATACTGAGGCTTAACAGAAACACACGCTAGAAGGAGGAACTTCATTCGATGTTTACTCCGTACAACCTTTCAAGCTAATTAATACTATTGCTCAAATTTGCTTATTACTATGTTGTAGTTGTAAATATCTGTAAAAAATAAAAATAAATAAAAAAATAAAAACAAAATCAATTAAAAAGAATAATACTGACTGGAATTTTTGCTCAATTCCAATCAGCATTAATATTTTTAATGAATTAAAAATAATTGGCATTTAAAAATATTTTTTATTTATTATAAAAATATAACATAACATGTAAAAATTAATATGTGATATTTATATTATATTCGAAAATAGGGAAAGTATTACATGAGAAATGAATTTCTTCAATAATTTTGCAATAAACTTATTTTCAACAAAGCTTGATTATCATAATAGTTGTCTACAAACGTAAAAAGATGGGAAATTGTTATCCCTTTAGGCCATTGATAATAATCTAAAATTAATAAAACCGGAGTTTTTATTGTAAAAGTTAACCTATTTTTATAAAATGTATGCCATCGTCTTATTTTGTACTATCTAATGAATATTAAATGACATAAAAACTTAATTTATGATAGATTAAAAGATGTTTCCATTTTCTTCTAAAAGGCCAAAACCTTGGAATTTTCTTTTTTTTATTTAGTATTACTATAAAGACCCATTTGTTAGATTTTTTTTTATTTACATAAAACGTTAAATGGCAATAAAACTATTTAAATTGATTAAAAAAATCAGAATTAGTCGGGTAAAACTGGATTGAATTAGACTTCTTACAATGTCTTTTACTCTATAGTAACTATTATAGAGTAAAATTTTTATAATAATACATTATTGTGACGTAACACAATTATTTTATATTTTAATAAAATGTATGCATATAAATATATTAACATTAAAGCTCTAAAAGTCTAATTAATATATACACATAGATGGTTGATTGATTGAAATTGAAAATAATTTCTTTATTAATTTTTATGATTCATATTTATTTACTTATAATAAAGTTTATTTTCATTAGTGTCGTATAAACAGCAAATGTTTGATCTTTGTTCGTATTGTTATTTTAAAAAAAAACTCAATGACATATTAAGTTTTTTATAATGAAACTTTCAATCTTTATAATTAAGTTATTTATTGAATGTATATCCATTTTTTTTATATAAATCGTCTCAAAATAAAGTGGAAGTTTTACTTTAATAAAAAGGAATTTAGGAACCTGATTAAAAAAAAAGGAGGGTAAGCGTAAATGGGTAAAAATATGTTCATATATGTTATTTTGATGACTTAAAATAAAGTGGAAATTTTACTTTAATAAATAGGAATTTTTAAGCAAAATACTTTTATTTTATTTTAAAAAAAAGTCAAACGATATATTATTAATAATGTATTTAATCTGTTTTGGTAGATCAAATGGTTTAGTTGATAAGGAAAATGTCGTCCAAGTGAAAACAATTCATATCTCATAAAAATTATTGATGGAAACAACTTTATTCAGAATTAATTAAAATTGAATGAGTCCCTTTGTCCAACTAAAGAATATTTTTAAAAATATCGGAAAAATTAGTTAAGTAAGCCAAGAAAATCATAGTAAATTGCGGTTTGCTTAACCTACTATACGAGTGTAATATGATAAATCGGTGATAAATAAAATACTGAATAAATTTGTTCAATAAAAATTGATTTATTTTTCAAGATAGTCTTTTTTTAGCTTAATACACTTCATCCAATAATATTCCTACTATTTTAAATAATTCGTGTAGTACGATTTGTCAAACTCGCAAAAAAGCTTTGAGCCTTAGTTTTGGCTATAACTTCAGAATTGGACGCAAATTTATTTGCACAAGCCTTTTCTTCATGTTTGGAGACAAGAAAAAATTAGAGTGAGTCAAATCTGGAGAATACAATGAGTGGGGAAATAATTCATACTCTAATTTTGCTGTTCTGGAGAATACAATGAGTGGGGAAGTAATTCATATAGTAATTACTCTAATTTTCAACTTTTGTAATTGTCGATGAATTTGCAATTGGTCTTATAGTACTGTTTTCTTATTGTTTTCTGTTTAAAATCAAGATTATATTATGTTCATCTCATAAAATAGGAGCTATAACTTGTCCTGCTAATGGAACTGTTTTTACATTTTATTTATAATGTGTAAAGGTGAATCCATGCTTTAGCAGTTCATACAGTTATGAATCGACATAAAAATTTATTAAGGCTACGCTAACAAATATCCAAATATTCCATTGAAGACATTACATGGACACGTTTTTGGTCACATATTAGCAAATGTGACAGCCATCTCGCGGATAGCTTTCTCATAAGATATTTACCAAGTCAGAATATCTCATACACTTTCATTCGACGGTTTTTTAAAACAACATCATGGATTTTATTCATTATGTTTTCGGTGGCATCTTATATTCAGCGTCATAGATGATAAGCGTAACTTGTGCTTGTGCGACCATACTAAATCTCTTATGTATATCACTGATTTATCATATTGCCCTTGTAAAATGCGCAAAAAATACGACAATTGATGATACAACAACCAGAATATATAAAGCTTTGAAACCCGACAAATGGGTTCCGTGAAAAATTATTCGTCATTATGAATTTCGGTATAAAGATGTCATTGAAAAACATTTTTTTTTTTTTTTTGAAAATGTAGAAATATGAAGTTACCATCAATTCTGATCACTATCGCTGTCAGATAACCGACTTTTTGTTAACCGAGCATATGTGATTTCAATAAGATGATACCAAAAATCACACAATATGGCCTTATTATCCGAAAAATTCCGATAATGTTAATAAATGGTGAGTTACAACCTGAAATGTGCAGAAAATTCATCAAAAATTACCTTAAAAGGATCGAGTCCTACAAGAAGTATCGTAGCATTTATTTGAATAATTGCATTAGTATTTTATACTGCATAATGCAAAAGGTATAAGCAATATAATTATTTGTGAATTAATTTGAGTTGAATATAAAATTGTTTGTGAATTTATTTAAGTTCAATTTTATGACTAGTAAAGACTTTAATTTAAGAATGACTAATGGTGCCTACATACTTGGTAAGAATATTTTTATTGTTGCATTATTTTACAATTTTTTTATAATTAAAGAGAGTATTGTAATATTTTCTACATTATTTCTAATTTGAGCAAATATATTTAAATAGAAAATAATAAATAATCAATATGCTAACTATTGTAGTTAAGAGAAGACATAACCTTATAAAAATTCTATTTGGACTTACGAACTTGAACTGTTAGCCGTTTACTAGTCATTCAGGTTCATGTTGTTTCAAAATCACCAACGTATTTAAACCTTTCAATCCAAAATCATCTGTAGAACCATGAATTGGGTCTATATTTTCATAATAGTTTAGTAAAACTTTGGTATCCAATCAAGTATGTAAATTCACTTTGAATCCGTGATTTGGATATTTCCCAATATAAAAAATTCTAGTCGCATATTTTCGATTATTTCAACCCGATATAAGTTGAAAATCATAATGCGTATTTTACTACTTTCTATTATTGCTAAATACAATTAAATTTCTAGAATAATAAAGACCTAACAATATTGTAAGACTAACAATTTATTCATACTAAAAGCTATTCTTAATTTATTATATTTTCTTAAATTTTAAAATAATATTTTAATTTTGTTTTCAAACTATAACTTTTTATCAAACAAAACAAAAACCAAACATTTCTTCTCTCTAAAATCGCTCTTGATTTATTTGTTTAAACTCGTCATATACCAGTTTTTGAGAGTCTTATATTTATAATTTTCAAATACAAATATATTATTCTGAAACTTGAAATGAAAATTTGGATAAAACCGATATAAATTTAACAAAATATGGAAAAAGTAAACTAATAATGATCTACTCTACTTAACTTTACTAATTTTTAGATTAATCAACTCACATTGGAAAAAAATTATTTTGTTTGATATGTAAAAAGGAAGAAGAAAAAAACTAATAAAATGTTATTATTTGAATTGATTAAATACCTTTTTAGCATATAATCGTTATCAAATAAAAATAAATATGAGTTAGGAAGGAGAAATTTGGAATCTTTCTTTGAAAAATGTACATACATTTATGCAGAATTTTAATTTTTTTTTATGATATGATTTTTGCGAATACAAGACATTATTTAGGTTTTAATTTCAAGGCTAATTTCTATATTTTCGCAATAAAAATCACGAGTTAACAATAAATATCACGGAAAAAACCGAAACTTTTCTATAAAAAGAGCTTGTCATCTAGGCCATCGAATACGATGATAGTTTCGGAAATTTGTCAAAAACGGTGAATTTTTGGAAGTCTTTAACTATTATAAATGTCAATTAATTTAATTATATTCATTATAAGGATTTATTGAAATCGATAAAATTATTTTCGATTTAAAATTATTGGAAAATTGAAATTATGTTTTGTAATAGTTATTTTTTACTTTGACAATACGATCTGATGTTGGATTAAAATATTCAAGACGACATCTCCATTAAGCTTTCAAGCAAATTAATTTGAAAACGTTAAATCGACAATTTATCCTGAGCAAACTAAGAAAATAATAAATTTTTTTTAAGTGGATTTACGTCCACAAGTATGTTAATATGTAATAGCTTGAATATTTTTTCAAATAGAATTTAAAGTTTAATAACAGCTTGTGCAGTACCAAAATGAGACATTTCGGCCAAGGATTCGAAACAATAAAACTTTCTAATATCGCAAAAGCACACTAGAAGCACAACGCTATTATTACTTCACAAATGCTTCTTGTATGCTGCAGCACAACATTTGCGGTTCGCTTGACCTGACTTGGAATGTCATTGCACTTCAGTGTACACGTCAGAAAAGAGTGACGACAGACGACCATTCCGACGCGACGTTCTAAAAGTGAGAAAAGTTCGAATGAAACGTCATTTTTACTGGTGCGACAAGTTTTGATGCGTCAAAAGCTAGAACCACGCATTACGTTACGTTGTTTTCGTGGCGTGTGGATTGTTTGCGACGCAGCTACTTGTACCATTTCGATGCGTCAGCGATCAGAGCCAATTTGTGTGCGCAATGTTGCGACGCACGCCTCAACACACAGCACGTACGTTGACTTTGCATTATGAAGTAAATGCTTCTTCTAATTAACGTCGAAATATGAATTGCATCAGCAAGCTGTGAGCGTTAAAAATATATTTACGTCAAACAGTCATTTTTTAAATAATTTATTTTGTTTATTATTAATTCGAAATATTTTTTTCTTAAAAATTTAAGAAATTATTACGAATTCTCAAAATAAGTTAGGGGTTATTAATTTCGTAGTTTTTAATATACATTTAAAATTCATATTTCAAAATTTTTTGGATAATAAAATATTAGTTATTCCAGGACCCGATTTTTTAAAGATAATTTCTTAGAATGTAATTTTTCGGGCTGTAATTCGGTCATTACTTGTGGATGTTAGTTTTTAAATGGTCTGACGTTAAAAGATAGTCTGTGTAAATACGAAATTTTTGCGCAGCTCTTTAAGAAAATGTCAAACGGTGTTAAAAAGCAAGATCTTAGAGCGAATGGATACCACCAAATCTCGAAATTACACTATACGAGGTCTGTTCAAAAATTATCGCGAATTTTGAATTTCCTCGGGTTGCGTATATTTGACTTTCGATTTTTTTTGTGGCGTTATGTTGGTACTCATGGTTTACCTTATGCCGAGAAGTTCAGGCATTTTAATATTCAGTTAATTTTGAACAGCTGCTTTGCTTGCATTTTTGATGACATCCATTTTTTCTTATTACTATAATAAGCAAGCAAATAATAGCTTAAAAAAAGTTTTTGGTTTACTTTAAAAAAAGAAAAGTTCAGTTAATTTTTGACAGCTGCTTTGCTTGTATGTGTTTTGGCTCGTCTTCGATTTTTGTTCGTTTTCGACCAAAAACAGCATCGCATTAACATTGCTAAGGAGCTGTTGGACTCTGTCCGCGATGACCCAAATTTACTCCAGAGGGTCATAACTGGTGACGAATCATAGGTTTATGGTTATAGCGTGGAAACCAAAGCTCAATCATCCCAATGAAAGCTACCGCACGAGCCAAGACCGAAAAAAGCGCGCCAAGTCGATTGCAGGGGTGTGGTGCATCATGAGTTCTTGCCACAGGGCAGAACGGTCAATAAGGAATATTATCTGCAAGTTATGTGGAAGAACCAAAATTGGCTTTTGCACCATGATAACGCCACTGCTCACTCATCGTTGCTTGTGCGCGAATTTTTGGCCAAAAATAACACACTAATAATGCCGCAGCTACCGTATTCTCCAGATCTGACGCCTTGTGACGTTTTCTTGTTCCCGAAATAGATTCTTTGATCCATATTTTGGAATGGGCAAAAATCTAAGACGAGCCAAAACACGTGCAAGCATAATAGCTGTCAAAAATTAACTGAACATTCAAAATAACCGAACTTGTCGGCATAAGTGAGAGACATAAGTACCAACATAACGCCATAAAAATATCGAAAATCGAATATACGTAACCCGCGGTAATTCAAAATTCACGATACTTTTTGAACAGACCTCATAAAGCCCATAAAATCATTTTGTATGGCTTAAGATCCCTTTTTGATAAAATTATATATGGTCGAGAATAAAATCTGCAAGTTCGGGCCAAAACAAGACCAAAGCGACTAGAATTGAAGGTAACGTACTGTAATTCTTCATTTTCCAATAAATACGGACAATGATATCTTCAGGTGAAAATGCACATAAGACAGTCACTTTTCGTAGTTATAATATCTTTTAAATAGTTATTTATGGGTTTTCATTGCGTGTATACGTATATGGTAAGTTTGTGGTTATTCAAATATTCACAGAGGGAGAAATTACCCTTATCTCTGAAGAAAATTCATCACAAAATTTTGCTAAGGCAGAATTACCTTTTTTAAATAATGTTTTTACAATTCAAAGTCATTATTTAAAAATTCCAAAATTATAATTGTTAGATATTAGCAAAATATTAAAAAAGTTAAATAAATAAGAATATAAGTGTATACAAATTTCTTTAAATAATTTTTTCTTAAGTCTTAAAACAAACCAAATTAATGTCAATAGAAATAAAGTTATTTGTTTGGAAGTATTTTTATATAAAAAATCCTTGCACTATAGTTTAATAGAAACCATTTTTTTTTTGGGAAATTTAATGGTTAAACATTCCATTTCCATTTGATTAAAGCCACTTACCTAAAAATTATAATAAAATATTCAAAACCAATTAGGATCTATGGAAATCGATTGAATTTTTCTTTCGCTTCCGGTTATTACCTTGACCTGATGATGCTGATGCACATATTTTTCAACATTTGAGAAACATGATGTAAAAAGTAAAATTAAAACTCCCATAAATATATTCACCAAAAAAAAAAATTCTTTTAGATTATTAAAAACTATATGTATGTATATACATACAATACTAAAATATTGATAGATAACCTTGTCCCCTGTTAGTTAAAAATAACTTAATTCATTCTTTTCCGCATTTCGGAAGAGCAGAAAAACCTTAACCTAATAGTGTCAGTGGCCAAATCATTTCGTTTTATTGAAATGGAAATAAGTATAAATGCTCTCAAAGTATTAGTGGTGATTAAAAGTTATTGATTTGTATTTTTTTTTTTTTAAATTACACAAATTTTTATTATAAAATTAAAACAATAATTTTCATTATTTTTGAAAACATCTTCAACACTAATCGGAGCATTTCGTTGCAAATTGTTTTATTAGTTTAATAGAAAGTCAAACGCAAAAAATTTAATTTTTTTTAAATTTATTCCATATATTTATATATAGCTAAAAATAAAAATTAATTAATTAATTTATATAAAGCTAAAAATAAAAATTAAGTAGTTTTTATCATGAAATGAATAAATTTTCTTATGGCTTGTTGACAAAATACAACTGTTATAAGCTTTTGTACGCATGAATGATGAACCTATTCAAGATATTCCGGTTAAT
The DNA here is from genome assembly GCA_958298945.1 of Atherix ibis. Classification (NCBI taxonomy): domain Eukaryota; kingdom Metazoa; phylum Arthropoda; class Insecta; order Diptera; family Athericidae; genus Atherix; species Atherix ibis. The sequence goes on from OY282607.1 coordinate 85,771,948, forward strand.
TTCATAGATATCACGAGATTCGCTGTAAATAAGTTTATTTATTATATAGCAAAATCCCGAATAGATAAATATATTTAAAAATGTATGGGGTGACATTTTTGTTAAGTTACCTATTTAGAACCAAAAATATATAACAACTTTAGATTTTCTGTAGAAAATTGCTAAATGGCCGAAAAATAGTTAAATACTAATTCATATATTAACAATGTTTTAAGAATCTTATCTAAATGCACGCAATACTATATTATTTGAGTGCTTCCCTTTTATTTTTCATATTATTAAAAAATCATGTTATTGAATGAATTTATTTTTAAATTATTTAATGTATTTCCCCAAAGATATCCATTTAAAAAATTTGCATAGCTTTTTATAAAATTGTAAACAAAGTAAAATTAAATTGAAAATAACCAAATTAATAAACATTTTCTCTATTCTCTATTTTCTATTTGGGTTTGTTATAAATTTTTAAGTTTCTTTAAATCTGAACTTGTTTTTTTAAAACCATTAATAATACACGTATATTCTGGAAGAAAAATAAATTATTGGTAAAAACACACAAATTAAAATAAATCCCCAAATTAAAGGTCAACAGTTTTTCAAAACTTTATGATAGTAAATATTGTATTGGTTGAAAGTAACAATAATACTAAGAAAATGTACTTTTTGGTATTTCATCTGCATTTAACCTGTCAAAGATATAATAGCGAATCAAAGTAGAAATTATCAAAACATTTTTTTTTTTTGTTATTATTACCCAAAGCTGAAAATGACGAATTTTTTTATTATTTTCAATCAGAAAAAAACTGAAACAGACAAAATAAAATTTAATTATTGAATCAAATCATTTTTAAATAATGTCTTTCTAAATCCGTAAGGACTTATGGAATTTAAAATGAAAGGTTAACTAAATTATTTCAATACTCATCGTATTTAATTTTTATAGAAAATAAATCAAAGTCTAAAAAATTCTTTCTTATACTCGTTAATTCATAATTTCAATATTCGTTTATTTGGAAAGATTACTTTAAGTCGTCGTCTTTATATATTTGGAAAAAGTAATGGCCATAAAAAAATGAACCTCAAAAATGTACAAAAAATAATATTTTCTTTTAGAGTTATATCTTGAAAATTGTTTGTGTCGAATTGTTTTACTAAACAAAAATAACTATAGCGTAACTGTTGTACAATAATAATTATGCTTCAAAAACTGTAATTCCCAAATTATTTTTATATACAAAATAAACTTAACAAAATTTTACAATTTATAAATAATTTGCATATATGAACAATGAATTAAACTTTTATCTGCAAACTTAAAGGCAATCGATTTTGTGTTTTTAAGAGAACGGGCCCTGTTATTATAGAATTGTTAAACAAATATATCATCTAAGGTAATATTTATTTAGTTTACAGTTTGTCATTTTATATTATAAATTATTAAACTATCAAGAAAATTATAAAAATTGTAAAAACTATGGCCGTTATGCTGTGCCACGTTTCGTGATGAGGTTCATTTATAGCTCGGTGATGAGCAAAAATGCCGTATGTGGAGCTAAGACAATCCACATAGGGGGGCTCTGGAGAAATCATTGCATTCTCGAGAAGTGATTGTCTAAAGAAGTCATTAACCCGTATTTCCTTGTTACCATCAATTCAAAGCACAATGGTCGCATGATAACCGACAGTTTTTAGCCTGAACTTCAGGATTTTAAATTTTACAAAATTTTACTCCTCAACAAATATATTTTAATAATCAGATTTTCATAACAAATTAATTAATAATATTGTACAGGATGAAGTGCGAGTAAACACCCATTGGCGTTTCTCCAACTAACAAAAGTTGGATTACTATAACAAATCTCGAGGCTATTGTCTCTTGAGTTTTCGATGATTATTTTCGGGAAGGATAATAGAGGACAATTTTCTTAAGAGTAGATATTGAAAATGAGGAGGTAAAAATTTTGGTAGCGGAACATAAAAGAAGGCCTCAACAATTTGAGAGAGGATATTTTATTGTAAGTCGTGAATGCGATAGGAATTGTAAGGTTTAGTTGAACCCCAAAGTTCAATTCCATATGTCCAAAGAGGTTTTATAATTGTGTAGTATATTTCGAGCTTTTGTCTAGTAGTCTAAGAATTTGTCATGTAGTCTATTTTTAGCCTAGTACTCGTATGTTAATTTTTTCTCTAGATGAAGTCCTACATAATTTACTTTATCATATTTTGAAATCATATTGATGTTAAGGTGTAAAGGCGTAAATTTGCCTTGACAAAGATTAAAAGTAATGTAAGCACTCTTCTGTTTATTTACTCTCACTCTCAATCTCTTAAAACAGGATTGAAGATTGTAGATATAGAATTATAAATTATTGGAAGCTATAGTATATCGTGATTTATTTAGGTAGTAAGTATGGCTGTATTATCTACATAAATGATAATGATAGTATAAGGATCAGATTGGATATCATGGGTATAAATATGATATAAAATGGGACCAAGAAAACTACCTTGTAGGACTCCGTGTAGAATAGGATATACAAGGGTCATTCAACAAGTACTTAACCTCACCGCCCGATAGAACTGCTGTCACAAAAAAAATTTACCATCGTGCAGTACATTATTTTAGTAGCCTACTGTCAAAGTTTCAGTCGATTCCCTTTATTAGTTTTGTTTTGAGAGCCTTTGAAAGCGAGCGAGTCGGTCGGCTGCACAAAAATGGAAAAAGAACAATATCGTTCGGTGATTAGATTCTTGTTTTTGGAAGGGAAAACGCGCAGCGAAATCAAAGATCGATTGGATGCTGTGTATGGTGACTCTTCTCGTTCGATGGCGACCGTCAAGAATTGGTTCAACGAGTTTGTTCGTGGCCGCACGTCGGTTTTTGATGAGCCACACCCAGGTGCCCCGAAAACGGCTGCTATGGAGGAAAACGTTAAAAAAGTCCACGATCTCGTGTTGGCAGACCGTCGATTGAAGGTTCACAAGATAGCTGAGACTATGGGCATCGCAATAGGAACGGTGCATCATATTCTACACGAAGAACTGGGCATGAGAAAGCTGTCGGCGCGATGGGTGCCGCGTTTGCTCACACCGGAAAACAAGCGCAACCGTGAGACCACATCGGCGACGTGTTCGGCGCTGTTTCAGCGCAATCCAGCGGAGTTCTTGCGACGTTTCGTGACCGTCGACGAAACATGGATTCACTGGTACACACCAGAAACCAAGGAACAGTCGAAACAGTGGACTTCACCCGGCGAACGTGCTCCGAAGAAGGCGAAGATTGTTCGATCGGCCGGAAAGGTCGTTTTCTGGGATTCACAAGGTGTGATCCACATCGATTACCTCGAGAAGGGTAAAACAATCACGGGGCGCTACTATGCTGACTTATTGGGCCGATTTGACGTCGAATTGAAGAAAAAGCGGCCCCGCTTTGCGAAGAAAAAAGTGCTGTTCCACCACGACAACGCGCCGGCTCATACCTCTGCCATCGCCATGGCCAAATTGGTCGAATTGCGCTACGAATTGCTACCCCATCCATCGCACTCTCCAGATTTGGCCCTCTGTGACTACTTTTTGTTTTCAAGCCTTAAAAAATCACTCGCCGGGAATAGATTTGGGTCGAATGAGGAGGTCATCGTCGCCACGGAAGCCTATTTTGCTTCCCTCGAGAAAATGTATTTTTTGGACGGGTTAAAAAAGTTAGAGCATCACTGGGCCAAGTGTATCCAGCTTGAAGGAGATTATTGGAAAAATAAATTGCCACCTTTCCAAAATTTTCGTTTTTCTTTTGTAGGCTAAGTACTTGTTGAATGACCCTCGTATGTCTGAGAATTCTGAGTTAACTGCTACTTGAAAATGACATTATAAGAAATATGAATTTTTGTAAGCTAATATGTTCAAGGAAGGAAGCTCTTGAGTTTTTAGAGGAGCCTAGAATGCCACACACGATCAAAAGATTGTGAGATATTTAAAAATACTTCTGGGCAATACTCTTTCCTGTCAAGAGAATATGCAATTTGATCAACAACGTGATGACATTGGTGGATTGAAGAGTACTCAGATCTGAAGCTAAATTGGTGATCAGAAATAATTCTTTCATTATTTAGGAACGAATAGAGTAGTTTTAATAGTTTAATGTTCAATTGTAAGCGCATAATCTCGGGATTTGGTGATATAAGTTTACCTTCACGATCATGCGATTTGATGTCCTTAGACTTTTCTGTTATAAAATTATATATTAATATCGTATTTACGTAGACTATTTTTAAATTTGAGATCATTTAATACCAACATCAATCAAGTAATGCCTGAATTATACGAGTAGCTTGAAATGTGCAGAAAAGTCATCAAAAAAACCTCAAAAAGAATCGAGTCCTGAAAGAAATGTTGTGGCAACTATTTAAATAATATTATATAGAATACATAATGACAAAGTTTAATCAATATAATATATATTTATATTAAGTATATTTGATTTAACTTTATTTTTTAAAGGTCAAATTGGGTAACTCTTATGTTTAGTTAAAGTAGTTCTAAAATAATAAAATCTTATGCATTTTTAACAATTCATTTATTTTATCTTATGTATTTTTAACATTTCTTTTAAACTATTCAAAAATTATATATTCTCTTTGAGTAGCTAAGAGTTTTTAACACTTCGTTTTAGGTATACTAATATAATAAATTTTCTAAAATATGTTCTTCATGTAAACGCTAAGGAAAATTGTGATTTTTCGTGATTTTTTATTTTATATATTGTACATAATATATATAATTATAGGTGTTTTTCCCCAAAAATCTACAATAATATATTAAAATTTTCTGGTTATACAATAATAATACACGATTCTAAATTTGTTTCTTAAATCATTCCTAATAATAACAAAAAAATTTTTTACAATAATATATTGACAAAAAAAAAAAAAACAATCACATAACCATAAAAAGCTTAAAACAAAATGAAACTTATTTAAAAGTCAACACAATTTTGTATTCTACTAACGTGTTATTATTTTATAAAAAACGCTTTATTATTCTATTTTAATGATAATAAATCTTTGAAAAAATTTATTTCAATAAAAGTAATATTATTAAAAATTACTTAGTTGTGGTTTTTCTTTATTTTTGATGACATACATTTTTTCCTATTACTATAATATGCAAGCAAATAAAATACTTCAATTCTATGTAGTTTCAAAAAAGTTTTTGGGTTACTTTAAAAAAAAGAAAAGGTTATAAGATAAATTGACAATTACTAAAATGGTAGTAAACAATAATAGAATTCACCATTTTGAGGTTAGAATCGGAATATATATTTGAAGGCTACGAACACTAATTTAAATATTAACCAATCTCAATTATTTCATATACCACGACAGATAATCAATTCTTAAATATGCTCAGGGTAGTTGTGGTTGACCTAAAATTACCAGTTTTATATTCACACAAAATATTTTAAACTCGTCTAGCCGAACGAAAAATACACAGTAAATATTTTTTTTTAAACAACTATTGAATTATAATTTACACTCTTTATGGATTATGAAAAAAAAAACTATATTTATAAAAGCTTCGATGGAAACTTTCACAATCCAATTTGGAAAATGTTAAACTTTAATTATTCTCTTTAAAAAAAATATTGAATTATACTAAAAATATCACTTCCTGTTGGAATATAGAATATGAAGAAAAAAAAATTGAACTCACATAATAAGTTAACATTTGAATATTGTGAAGATTTTGTATGCAATTCTATTTTGAAAATGCCAACACTAGTGATAAACAATCATCATAATTATGGTCAAAGAGGAAAAAATAAATTATGGAAAAGAAACAAAACTTGTGATTGACTGATTATTTAATTTAAAATTCGTATGCGGTTTCGTTTTTTTTTCTTCTTTGAATTTCAGTTGAATAATCATAGTCAAAATTGTTTCAATGCTATTTTATTACGTGAAATGTACGATCATTCAAATTTGCCATCACTCGGAACAGACCTTGGCCTACTACACTTGCAGCAAAGGTAAAGGTTTTAATTCATTTCCAAAACAACATGTATGGCTAATGGAAAAAATATTGCTTTGAAAATTTAGATAAAAAAAAAAACAATAACAGAAATACCTAATAATAATAAGAAGATGAAAAATGAAAATTTTACTAATAAAAAAAAATGAACAGCAATCTTAAGATTTACTATCGCGGCTAATTTCGGATATCAATATTCAACCCGGAAATGGAATTCTTTCGTTTGAACTCAGGCAATATGGATGGTTTTTTTTCACATGTCATCGAACTATGTCAAGTTTATTATAAAATTAAGCTACTTTTAGGTGATTGATTGCTAATATTAATATTCGAATTATTATTATGGTTTTTTTTTAATATGAACATTTTACATGTATGAACTTTTTCGTCGTCTTCAAAGTGATCGGAAGTTTCTTTTCCTGATGAGATATTTTCTTCTATCTACATTAACTTTCTTTCGATTGTCCTTCGCCATCACAAATATGTAAATATTCCGATTAATTAAGTTCCTCATTTGGTATCCGAACATCTTTGGGTCAAACATATACAAAAAACATGTGTAAATAGGGATTAGTTAGATTTATAGATTTACCCAAATACGATCAGATAGTGTTCAGCATGGTCAACAGATGCAGGGTCAAGACCAATTAAAATTTTATTTATTGTACTTTTAAAGCTGTTATAGAATTCCTCGACCTGTATTGCAATTTTATGATGAATTGCTAAAAATTAGAAATTATTTATTGACAACTTACATGCAAGGATATTTTTTTCTAAGGCTATATTTCCTTGTTGACTTTGTTTATAAAATATTTGCATAATCTTGAGTGAATTTTTATAATACATTTTTATTTTAGTTTTTTTTTTTTTTTTTATAAAAAAGAGCTTTATTATTTATTAGGGCTAAAAATAAATGAATTAACTAATAAATATAATTTATAAACAATAATATTGGAATTGTTCAGGAGGTAAAGGTCATTGGAAAATAGCTATTATCTGATTTTAAGAAGTCTTTATCCTTTTAGAGTCTTTTTTTTTGACTGTATTTTGCCAATATTTTTAATGAATTACCAAATAAATTTCAAAAACAAAAATCATCATTCAAATAACTGCTATAGGAATAACTGCTATGGGACTTTTTTAGACTGATTGAATTAATCATAAGAATATACTAGGTATATAAGCTTAAATCCGCTGTTTGGTCATAAATGGTGTGAGTAAGCGTATTAAGTTACCAATGGCACACCATACTTTTTTTTATGAGTTTCACATCTGTCAACATTAATCAGTGCACATTGTCAGCAATTTCGTACAAAAACATACATTTTTCCTTTAGTAATCATGTATAGTTTTGTGCCAGAAAAAGAGCATATGCGGGAAGCTCTGCTTTTCTGCTTCAATTTGAAGAAATCGGCTGCCGAATCGTATCGAATGCTTATGGAGGCCTATGGTAACAGTGCTTTATCGGAAAAAATGTGCCGAGATTGGTTTCGTCGGTTCAAAGACGGCAATTTTGACTTGTGAGACAAGAAGCGTGAAAATTGGCCTAGGAAGGTTGAGGACCATCAATTGCAGGCGAAGACGATACCCAATCGCAAAAAATGCTCATGAAGCAATTGGGTATTACTCAACCAGTCATTTCTATGCGTCTGCGTGCCATGGGGAAGATTGGAAAAATCGGAAAATGGATGCCGTATGAATTGAACGATAGGCAGATGGAGCGACGCCAAAACACATGCGAAATCTTGCTCGCCAGACAAAAAAGAAAGTACTTCCTGCATCGGATTGTGACAGGCAATGAAAAGTGGATATATTTTGAGAATCCTAAACGCAAGAAATCGTGGGTTGATCCCGGTCAACCATCAACATCTTCCCTAAGACCAAATCGCTTCGGACGGAAGACGATGCTGTGCGTTTCGTGGGATCAGCAGAGTATCGTCTACTATGAGATGTTGAAACCTGATGAAACTATTAATCCCCATCGCTAACACCTACAACTGATCAAATTGCACCGTGTTCTTCATGAAAAAAGGACGGATTATCAACAAAGATATGACAAGCTGATTTTCCTCCACGACAACGCACCATCGCATACATCAAAAATGGTCCGAAACTACTTGGAGACACTCAAATAGGAGGTGCTACTCCACCCCGCTTATTCACCAGACCAGGCCCCTTCTGACTACCACATGTTTTCGTCGATGGACCACGAGCTAGCTGAGCAGCACTTCGATTCTTACGAAGACGTCCGAAAATGGCTGATCAGTGGTTTGCCTCGAAAGACAAGGATCCACAAATTGCCCGAGAGATGGTAAAAATGTGTAGCTAGCGAGTGCAAATATTTTGAATAAATTTGTTTTTGCTTTCTATGAAAAAAAATATATTTTTTTTTTACTAAAAAACAGCGGATTTAAGCTTATACAGCTAGTATATTTAGAAAATTTGCTTCTTATATGATATGAAATCTATTTTAAGTATTTTTTTATAATAATTTTCATAAAAAAAAAAATTGATCTTTAAGAAACTTTTTCATTTTTATTTAATTTTTTTTTTAATTAACTTTTTATTTACATCCTAAATAAATAAGTAGAAGGAAAAATTATTAAATGAAAGCTTTGTAAAACTTTTAAATATTCGAATTCTTTAGATATGATCGTAGTCCGTGAGACTATATTAATTTTACTAATGCAATAGTGACCAAATTAAAATTCAATCGTCACTAGATTTAGATATCAGTGACGATAGAATCACTAGATTCAACTAATACTGAAGAAATAAATTCAATTTCAGCAAAAGTACAAAATAACTGGATTTGGCAATACTTAAAACACTCTATCTTATTGCTTAATTAGTTCCTGAAGAGTGTCAATATTTTGTAAGATGAAATTTTCATAAATTAGCATCAAAAATGTTTGGATAAAAAATTTTATAAACAATTTATTTTTTACAATAATTATTTTTAATGTGATTTACAAACGAATTTGATTTTATTCTTTTTTTTTTTAAACTAATATTATTCTCATAAACTGGAAATCTAAAAAGTTTTTGCTTTTCTAAATTATAAACAATTTTTAATTAAAAAAAAAAAGCTCTATCAAAAGTGAAGTTATTAGTATCAAGTTTGAAAATCTTATCATTTTTATAGATTCTGTTTGGTAGTATTAAAAAAAAACTATTAATAATCAATCTGTAGCCATCAATATCAATATGAATTTCTAATATTGTATAAACCTGTCCAAAGTAGGGAAATATTATTAATTTTGGAAAATTATTGAATAAAATTGATTTGGCAGATTTATTTTTTAATGGAATTGTTTATTTCCTTAGAAACAAAATAATTTATGTTTCCTGAAAGCTGTAAGAAAAATATCGGAAACTTTTTTTCAACAATTTAGATTAAATTTATTTTTCAGGAAATTATATATTCTGGACAGTTGAGGTCATACTTTTCAACCCACAGAGACAACTTTGTGGGTTGAAAAGCATGAAATTGGTAAATAAACTATTGTTGACCATCAACCTGCTATTATTTCAACAATTTAAATTGGGTATTTTCCATCTTTACGTTAGATTAAGATGATTATCCTGTTTATTTATCATCTAACCTACTATAGTTCTCATTATAAAATTGCAGCTGAATTGTACAAAATATTTTTATAGCAATAAATTTGATTTTTGCTTTTAGAATTGTTGAATAAAGCTACTATTAAAAGGTCCTTGAATGACTAAGCGAAGGGGTTTATCACATGATAATTTTACAAAATTCACCTAATATACTCGTATTATAAGTAGTTATTAAACATACGTTTTTTTAAATAAGTTTTTGAAAAATTTTGTGCTAGCATTATTTAAGAAAAATAAAAAGGTTGTATTAAAATTTTTTTGTTGAAATACTTTTTTCCTATTTTGAGTGATTAAATACTTTTTCCTATTTTATAATTACTTAAAATTCGACTATATTAAAATTATATTAACCATGTACTATACAAGTTTGGTATTTATTATAGAAAATATTCTCAAATAATATTTAAAAAATATAAAATCTTCCGAAAAATATTAAAGTTTCTGAAATTGAACGTCTTAAATTTTAATTTTGAAGTTTGTGGTAAGTTAGTAATTTATTATGTTAGGTAAGTAATTGCCATTTTTTAAATTAAATTTGTCATTTATTTATACAACAACATACAAAGTAATTTTATTGAAAGTATCCCCCATCCGAAGCGGTAACTTTCTCCCATCTTTCCGGTGATAAACGGAAAACCTCTAAGGAAAAATACTGGTCCTTTTGGCACAATCAATTTGTGTCAAGCCAGTTTTCGATACTTTTATGGAAAGAGAATCACTCTTCAAAATAAAGGACTAATATCTCGGAAATACGGTGGATGGACAAAATTTCAATTTCGATCCTTCCAAGATACGAAGGTCGTTCAATAAGTCCTTAGAAAAAATGGAAAAAACTGTTTTTTTTAAAAAAAAAATTTTATTTTTCAACATAATCTCCTTTTAGCATTAAACATAACCGTTTTTTGCAAAATCTTTATCCCGTCCAAAAAATAGGATTTCGGAAGTTCTGCAAAATACTCATCCGTTTGAGCAATGACGTCCTCGTTGGAAGTGAACCGTCGTCCGCCAAGCCATTTCTTCAGATTGGGGAAAAGAAAATAGTCACTCAGGGCCAAATCTGGTGAATAAGCGGGATGCTGCAACAATTCCATTCTCAATTCCACAATTTTGGCCATGGAAACAGCGCAGTTGTGCACACGCGCATTGTCCTGATGCAAGAGGATTTTTTTCTTCTTCAGATGGGGGCGTTTCTCTTTGATTTCCTCGCTCAACCGTTGCAATAACGACGCGTAATACGCTCCCGTTATTGTTTTTCCTTTTTCCAAGTAGTCGATAAAAATGATGCCCTGCGAATCCCAAAAGACCGTGGCCATCACCTTGCCGGCCGATGGCACAGTTTTTGCCTTCTTCGGAGCCCGTTCACCCTTGAAAATCCACTGTGATGACTGTCTCTTTGTTTCTGGAGTGTAGTAGTGTATCCAGGTTTCGTCGACAGTGACATTTCGACGAAGGAATTCGGCAGGATTGCGATGAAAGAGTGCCAACATAGCCTCAGAGTCCACTACACGATTGCGCTTATTCTCCTCTGAGAGCAAACGCGGCACCCATCTTGCCGAAATTTTTTTCATAGACAATTTTTCATGCAAAATTGAAGCGACTGTACCTTGTGATATGCCCGTGGCCTCAACTAATTCGCGCACTTTAATTCGCCAATCGTTCAAAATCAGATCGTGGATTTTGTCGATTATTTCAGGAGTAGACACCTCAACTGGGCGTCCTGAGCGATGTTCATCTTTTGTGGATGAACGGCCACGTTTAAATTCATTCACCCAATTGTAAACCGTCGCAAACACAGGTGCATATGTGCCATGAACTGCATCCAACTCGGCTTTGATTTCTTTCGGGCTTAAGCCTTTCAAATGGAGATGTTTGATGACAGCCCTAAACTCGCTTTTTCCATTGTTATGCACAAATAAATGTCGTTAACTTTAATCGACGATCAAAATTGACAGCTTTCCTGTCGATACCGCTACTTACAAAAAAAAGTAGTTTTTACCGACACTACGAGCGCAATTTCTCGCGAGCGCAATAAGTTCAACTTATTGAACGACCCTACGAGCGCAATAAGTTCAACTTATTGAACGACCTTCGTAGATATGACAGTCTAATTCTGTACTAGAATTAGATTGTCATATCTATCGTCTCATTCCCGCCGTTTTTTTTTCAAAACTCGATTTAATCTCATAAGCTATAGTAAATTACGAACACTCAGAATGTATCGCTCAGAAATCCTACGCAAGGACATCAAACTTATTATTTATAAGCAATTTATAAGAACGTACCTACGTGTATGCTACGGCTTCCCCATCTGGTCATCTATTTCCCCAACGGTAGCAACTAAGTTGCACAGGTTGGAAAGGAAGATCTTACAAAAAGCCACAGGGCTCGGAAGATCTATACATAAAAAAAAGTTTATTTCTAATGACAGGTTATACCGGGAGGCAGGCGTTTCCCCATTTGTAGTATGGCAAATGGGGATAATACATAAATGGGTGAAATCATTAGCCCATCATCAAAACAGGGAAGTAAGGCAGCTGACGGAAGACAACTTACTGGAGACCTTGAGGAACAACAAGTACCTGCCACCGTTACTTCTAGTGAAGGACACAGAAGAAGGTCTGAAGCAACGTCTCCAGATGTACAAGAAGAAGCCAAAGGGGACAACATCGAGGGTAGCAACTACATCACACGAGGTCGGAAGCACCGTAGGATATCAAGAGGACACGTCAAACGAAGTAGTCGCTAGTTTATAAGAGTAGAATTAAGTTTTAAGGTTAGGTTTTAGAATGTAAGCATGTTTTTCAAAATGTCAAATTAAGTTAATTTAAATATTATTTATATACGAGTAGTAGGAATTAATTCAATGATAGCAGAAAGCTAAGAACAATAAAGACAAATAATTGAGCTAGAATTAAATATTCTTAAGGGAAAATAGTATTAAAATTGTATTAGAAGATAAATTTAAATTTAAGGTTATGCTATAAAGTGAACTTGAACTTGAACGATTACGAACACCAGTCATAGTTTCGGAGGGTTGCATGAGTTCATAATTAATCACACTCCTCTGAATGTGACCGACGACCCCTGAATAGTGAGTTTTGGCGGTAATAGACCTGCCTCTCTTAGCGTTGTTTATGCTTCACTTTATTTAAGGTTGTCGTAGTAAACCCATTTTTCATCGTTTGTAAATTTTCAATGCAAAAACGCATTTCTTTTCTGTCTTCCAAGTACATAGTATATTGCACATGACCAAATGTCTCTCTCCATAAATTGACATGGGACCCTATTTCCTACTTTTTAGACAATTATGATTGCATGTGATCTCTTACCGTCTATAGATATATTAACATTTAACGATCTTTTTCAGTTGGATCTTCATTAATCGATTCTAACAGTTCTTCGTCTTCGAATTTTTTCTTTGCTCTTTAATATTCTTTGTCACTCACATCTGAATCGCCGTCTGTAAATCGCCGAAACTAGTTTATACCTGTTCCATTCAATGGACCAGCACTTTTCACAATAAAAATGGTAATGAAGTAGAACTTCGCACAAATGCTACTTTTTCGGAATAAATTTTAATTCTTCAACACCAAAATAAAAATTGTTCTTCAGACTACGTAGATCTGTCAGCTATGTGAGGACAGATATATCCTCAAAATACCAATACAACTATTACCTCAAACACGACTCTAGTAACATTAGTGACATCATTTTAAAAGGGGCTATGCGCCTCATTCCTAAAGTTTAAAATTTCTTATTTTATTATTACAATAAATAAAAATCTTTTATTATAAGATAATATAATTATCTTTAGAATTTTTAGACTTATTACAATAAATTTCAATCATCAATCCTTAAGAATCCAAGATAAAATTTTTTTAAAAGCAAATATTTTGGAATTATGGAGCTACTAAATTTATTTTGTTAAGGACCCAAACTCATAAGTCCTTCTTGTGTTAATGCAATTAATGCGGTTTTTGGTCAAACTAAATATCTTTGTGGATAATTCTTCAACGCGGTCTGGTAGCATAGTCATTAGCATGCTGTGGACTATCATTCAAGGGTTCGTGGATTCGAATTCCACTGAGGCATTGTCTTACGCCAATTCCCAATAAAGCATTTTACTTTTTATTCTACTTTAATTTTAAAGATCTTTAGTACTCGTATCTTGGCATTAAAATATATGGAGGCTCCGAAAATCTACAAGTTACTTCAAAAAAACGATTAAATCTGTAAAAATTAATTTCTGATATGCGAAAAAGTCATCAAAAATTATCAAAAAAAGATCTATTCCCGCCTAAAGTTTTGCATGATATTTTAACCATAATAGTAATACCCAATCAATTTAATCAAATAAAAATTTCATCAGAATTTTCAGTATATTTTATTTAACTTTAATATCTAAAGCATAAATTTCGAAAATCCTTCATAACAATTGGTGATAAACAATTAATAATTTATTTTCTAGTATAAGTAAATATTTATTCAAATGAAGAAAAAAAAATTATAGGCAAGTTACGCACATAAGTATTGAAAAAATTCAGGAGGCCTAAATATATAAAACTGAATTTTTAAAAAAATATGAAAAATTTAGAAAAATAATAAAAATAAACTGGTTTTTTTGTTGTAAAGATTGACTATAAACGGTTTTTTTTTGTAAAGATATAAGCCTAATATATTTTTATAGTTAGAACTCGTATGGGTTAATTTTTATATAAAAAAAATATTTTATTTTGTTCTTATTTAACAAAAACTTTTAAAATAAAATAAAATTTTTTACAATTATTTCTTATTGACTTTTTAAATTATATTTACTCCTAAAAAAAATACTCAATAATTTTCTACAAAATATTACTAAAAAAAAACTTTTTACTTTAATTTTTCTTAAAAAGAAAATATATAATTTTTATGTACTAATTATAAAGTATAACACGATTATGAAAAGACATTTAATTAAAACAATATATTCTAAATATATATAAAATATATATTTAATATAAGCCAATACAAAAAATGTGTATTTTTATTACTAATAGTTGAATTTAGAATTAAACTATTAGTAGTTTGATTATGTAATAGTATGGTATATAATAACAAAAACAAAATTCTTTTATTATCTTCATTGAATTTGAATGAATCTTATCTAAAATTATCATAGTTTTCGATTTCATTGAAATCACGTGGAATAGGTAAATGACTAGATAATATGTTAAGGTATCATACCCGGAAAAATGTCTACTCAAAAAACCACCAAAAAAAAAACGATTATTTAAGAATTTGAATTAGACAACATGTTGAGATATCATGTTTGACTTGAATTGATCCGTCTAAACAAGTTTATCCGAAAAGTCTTTATAGCAACAGTCATTTTTCTAATCATTCAAATCTGTTTATTTTTGAGTCTTTGGACCTTACAATAAAACTGTACCCCTTTCTCATTGGTCATAGCTTCATCAAATATTTTCTTTATTTCCTTATATTACCGTAAATTATACATCAATAAATTATTGTGAAATATAAAAATGAAACTCTTCAGTTTTATGTACGTGTATATCTATTTATAAAATGATCTTTTCTATAAAATTTAGGAAAGTTTTCAAAAAAGCTTATTGAAATGCAAAAGTTAATTTCTATACTTACGGTCATTTTATGGAAAAGTTAAAATCTTTGGAAAAGAATAATTAATTTCAGAACAGGTATTTTATCTATTCTACAGTCTTTTGCAAAAAAAAAAATATACTTTTATTACTTTAAGTAAGTAATTAGTTTTTCTTTCAATAAACACAGAATCGTTTGTTTTCAAACCTGAAACGTTATATCTTTTTTTTCTTCAAAAAAAAGAGCACATGTGCAAAATTGTCGTTTACAAATATTCTTAAAAATCTGATGATTTTTACATTTTTTTTATACACACTTTATATATTATATAAAATATAAAATTGTATGTATAGAAGTGTAGATATTATGTTGATATAAGGTGTGGTTAGCTTGTTTTAGTACAGTAATAGATAAAAAAATTTATGGAAAGTATGCTACAAAGCCTATTAGTTTATATTCAAAAAAATAAGAATAAATTGTGTTCTTAACCAATCATACTGTGAATTTTCTGTTTGAAAATTTTTAATAAACCAATTCGTAATAATCTATTACAAATTATACGAATAGTTCTGGAAAATGAATTTTTTTTTTAATATCTTCTGATAGTATTTCGTCTTACATTCTTGTTTCAGATAGTACAGCTGTCAAGCATATACGAGGTCTGTTCAAAAAGTATCGCGAAAATATGTTTTTTTTCAAAAATTATTTATTTATTCATGATTATCCATTTTGTCCCCTTCAAAGTAATCCCCACCAGATATTATACACTTGTGCCAACGTTTTTTCCAATCCTCGAAGCACTTCAAAAAATCATTTTTTGTGATCTTGTTCAGCTCCTCCTTCGATGCTGTCTTTATCTCCTCAATCGTAGCATAGCGTTGTCCTTTCATGGGGCTCTTCAGTTTCGGGAACAAGAAAAAGTCACAGGGGACCAGATCTGGGGAATACGGTAGCTGCGGCATTATTAGTGTGTTGTTTTTGACCAAAAATGGCAAAAGTCAATTTTTGTTCTTCCACAAATCCGGGCGTTTCTGGCGAATTGCTTCACGCAATTTGCGCATAACTTGCAGGTAATATTCCTTATTGACCGTTCTACCCTGTGCCAAGAACTCATTATGCACCACACCCCTGCAATCGAAGAAAACTGTAAGCAAATCATTCACATTCGACCGCACTTGGCGCGCTTTTTTTGGTCTTGTCACTTGCAGTAGCTTCCATTGGGATGATTGAGCTTTGGTTTCCACGTCATAACCATAAACCCATGATTCGTCTCCAGTTATGACCATCTGGAGTAAATTTGGGTCGTCGCGGACAGAGTCCAACAGCTCCTTAGAAATGTTAATGCGATGCTGTTTTTGGTCGAAATTGAGCAATTTTGGTACGAATTTCGCAGCGACCCGTCTCACGCACAAATCATTGGTAAAAATCGAATGGCACGAGCCAATCAATATGTTTAAGTCCTCAGCAACTTCTCTAACGGTGATTCGACGATTGGCCAATACTATTTTTTTCACTTTATCAATATTTTCGTCTGTTGTTGACGTGCTCAGGCGTCCCTCACGCTTTTCCTCGTTTACATCTTCTCGGCCCTCTGAGAACATTTTGTACCACCGATAAACGTTGCTTCGGTCCAAGCAGATTCTTTGATCCATTTTTTGGTCAAAACACGTGCAAGCAAAGCAACGGTAAAAAATTAACTGAACATTCAAAATGGCCGAATTTGTCGACATAAGTGAGAGACATGAGTACCAACGTAACGCCACAAAAAATCGAAAATCGTATATGTTATTTCAAGTAACATTTTTTTAGTCTTAAGTTTATCATTTTACACTGTGTTTTTTTTTAAACACAAAACTTTTTTTTTTAAATACCAAAACATGTAAAAACTTTCTACAAAATTGTTAATTCTTTGGATGCTGATTTTTCAGAATAAAAGTGAGGCCTATTTCCTGCTCGGTTAATGCATTAATCAAAAAAAATTATTATACATGAGGCATCAAAAATCGATAAATAACTGTAAAAAAAGGCATTTTATTTATGAACCTGACGATATGACTGATGACAATTAACTTTTTTGGTAATAAACTTGAATATTTTTATCTGAACTATGTATGGTTTTAACAAAACAGAACCACAAGTTACACATCATGACAATTATTTTTTTGATACCGATTCATAGTCAGTAAAGTATGTTAATATTCATGGTTCTAAATAATTCAGCTAGATTTTCATCTGTCAATCTATATCTATATTTTGATTTTATGATATCCATTGTTGTATGAATATCATAAAATCAAAATACAGATCTCGACTGTACTTTTTAATTTTACGATATTCATATATTTATTATTTTAATAATTTTTTTATTATGTTATAATAGTGAAGATATGTAAAAACAGTCTATGAATTTACTTTATTTTCATTTATTAACACACCCGTCGAGTTTTGTATGAAAGTTTCTAACAGTTATGTTACTTATATAATATAGAATAAATAATGGCAAAATTCATGCAATATGATTAAATAAAAATTTTAATCAAAACCTAATTTCAAAATATACTTTATTTAATTTTATTTTCTAAAGTACAACATGGATATTATTATATTAGCATAAAAATTTTATCCAAACTTTAGGTAAAATTTAAAAAAAAAATCGTATAACCTTCAACACTGTGCCAATTTTTTTTAAAAACTTTAAAATAAACAAGAAACATTTTTAGAAAAATTAAATAATAAAATATTCATGATGAACTTAAACCAAAAGAAAAATTATCATGTCATACTTAAGATCATATAAAATTTGTCCACGAACTTTTCTTAAATCATACGAAACTTTATTTGAAAATATATAATTAATTATATTGTATTAACAAGATTATGACAATTGTTATTAAATATAACAAAACAAAAAAATTTTAACCAATTTTCAACATGATAAATTTGAACCGCTTAAGTAATATACTTGAACTCAACATTATGATATATTGTATATTAACGTAATCAACCTTAATAAAAGTAATTATCTCACAAATTAACACTTTATGAATATTATTAAAAGTTAAATTTTTCATCAAATATTAAGTATGATTGCTGTAAGTAATGCGTTTTTTTTTTAGATTTGTTTTAAAAACGTTTTTGAATGACATAAAATAATGGAGTTTAGTAATAAATCAGTGAACTAATAAACTCGAAAAGACATGAGTTCATATAAAGTAATTATTATTAATTATAAATAATATATAATTTTTCATATCGTATGTTTTGTAATACCAGGTGTTGGAATTAATTCGTTTTTACAAAAGATGGCGTTAGTCCCACATACAAAAGTTAATATTCTCCCAGAAGCTACTGGCATAACGGAACTTTTCCACTATATGACATTTTGTTATAGTATCAGTAGCACTTGTTGCGCAGTGTCAAACATGTCGATGTTCGTGTCTGGAAAATCGTTTTTGCGGGGAGTGTTACTCCATTACTTCAGCATGAAGAAAAGTGCAGCGGAAAGTCATCGTATTTTAGTGGATGTCTACGGCAAACATGCTCTTGCTGAGCAAACTTGCAGAAAGTGGTTTGCGCGGTTTAAAAATGGAAATTTTGATTTGGAAGACATGGAACGTCCCGGACAGCCGAAAAAGTTCGAAGATGAAGATCTGGTGACGTTGCTCGATGAAGACCCGTGCCAAACACTCCGGGAATTGTCCACATCGCTTGGAGTCGATTTTTCGACGGTCGGAAAACGCCTGAAAGACATTGAAATGGTACAAAAACAGGGAACGTGGGTTGAAGCCAAGGGACGTCGAACGGCGTTTAGTCACCTGTTAGATTCTTCTCTAACGGCAGGCAAGGAAGGGATTTCTGCATCGAATCGTCACTGGTGACGAGAAGTGGGTACTCTACGACAATCCCAAACGCAGAAAATCGTGGGGCTTGCCCGGTCATGAATCGACATCGGCTCCTAGGTCGAATATTCATGGAAAGAAGATCCTACTGTGTATTTGGTGGGATCAGCTGGGTGTTATTTATTATGAGCTCCTCCAACCGGGTGAAACCATTACTGGGAACGTATACAGACGACAATTGATGCGTTTGAACAGAGCATTACAAGAAAAGCGGCCGCAATATAAAGATCGACACGACAAAGTAATTTTGCTCCACGACAATGGAAGACCCCATGTTGCGAAAGTCGTGAAAACTTATTTAAATACGCTGAAATGGGAAGTTCTGCCTCACCCGCCATATTCACCAGACATTGCCCCATCTGATTATCATTTGTTTCGATCCATGGCGCATGACTTGTCAGAGCAGCACTTCGATAACTACGAAATTACCAAAAATTGGATCGATTCTTTCATCGAATCTAAAGAAGAAGAATTTTTTCGACGCGGTATCCGAGCATTACCAGAAAGATGGCAAAAAGTAGTCAATAACGAAGGACAATACTTTGAATAACGCTTCTGTAATGATACTGTCATA
This sequence comes from Atherix ibis, assembly GCA_958298945.1. NCBI lineage: Eukaryota > Metazoa > Arthropoda > Insecta > Diptera > Athericidae > Atherix > Atherix ibis. The sequence continues at coordinate 85,791,667 of OY282607.1, forward strand.
ATAAACCATGAAACTTTGCAAAAAAAAACGCTACGAATTAATTACAACACCTGATAAATAACCAAAGATTTATTTAATCTTAAAATATATTAAAAGATAAAAGTTTCTACCATAAATTTCAAAAAATAATTCTGTATGATTTTATAAAAAGAACAAAATTTGTATAGTATAGGATCAAGACCATTACCATGAGGAATACCATTCTGTATAGCTGATTTTTGAGGATATTAAAAATTTCTTATCAATAAAAGATGGAAAGTTACCATCCAAATTTTAAAAATAATATTCTGCCTAGTATCTATGTTAGATAAATTTTTTTACACAAATATTATTTAATTGTTTTTACCTTACCTACTCCAACTATCAACCTACTTTTTAATTGATATATTTTCAACAATCTTAATGATAATTATAATAATATATAATTAATAAACATTATTGGATAGAAAATGGAAACGGATTTCCTTATATATATATAATATATATATATATATTATTTTCTTAATTATTTGTGTTCGATATTGACCTTAAAAGTAAACCATGATGCAAAAATATTTCATAATAAACTTTATTACAAACCGCAATATAAATTCAAATAAAAATTTATTTGTGACAATATCTAATCTTCAAATGTGGTTAAATACATTTAAAAGATGTGAAAATAATTTTTCGGTTTATTTCAAATCAATTCACTATTTTTACACCATCACTTTGCAATATTAGATAATATAATTGTTAATTGGAAAATGAAAGCAAAAAAAATTGCAAAAAAATTATGAAGAAGTAATTTTATAATAGAGAATACTAATACTATCAATGTTAATTATAATTATTTTAGATATACAGCTTATTATGTTGAATTAATCCGTATAGGATATTAATGAGTTTGTTGTTATTTGATGTAACCATTTTTCTAAAATGAGATTTTTTTTCACCATTCCGCCAAATTCATTGGGGTTTATTTATGAAATAATGATGACATTCAATTAACATACTTTTTATGAATATTTATTTAGTTAAAGAAAATTTATCGTACTTTACCAAAAACTTTTTTAATGACGTGGAACTTCTTGATAAGCTTAGCATTAGTAGTTAATATCTTTGCTAATTTCGTTGACTTTTAGTTTTGAGAACATGGGAACAAGGAAAAATGCAAGGTTTTCCAAAAGTTTTCGCAGTAAATAATTACTCATATTCTATTTATTCATTCCTATTAAAACAACTAAATATATTTTATTATATTTAATTAATTTGATTAAAATTCAATTATTTTTAATAAATAATTAAAAAAACATATATTTAGTAGAATATGTATTTTAAATTTAAAAAAAAAAATTCATTAAAAATTATAAAAAAATTAAGATATTTTATAAAAATTATAAAAAATAAATTATAATAAAATTAAAAACTTTAGTTTCTTTTAATATTTTATACATTTTTTTAAGTATTATTTCTATATATAAAACTATATAAATGTTGTTATTTTTTTTTTTTAAATTTTATAAAAATAATAAAAATCTTCTATACAAAAAACAAATATTTTGAAAAAATTGACAAACATAACCTAATAATTTATTTTCAATTATATATTTTATGTGTAGATAAAAATTTTGACTAGAAGAAAAATATGTTCATACTGTAATATCTTTCAACTTTACACTGACGCAGGGGTTGTGTTCGACTTTTTGTAGCAGTGGTGAAAGACTTCAAATGGAATTGTCTTCAGCACCTTTTGGCTACAATTATGTGGATGTTGCCGATAGTTCCCGCAAGAGGGTTATTAAAAGGAGACCGATCAAATAATGATCAACACCAGAAGTGTCTTCGGGGTGAATCCGCGGTCCGAGTCGCTCTTTCAGTGCCCGAAATTTACAAGGTTCCTTACCTACGTAGGAGTAGCCATCATGTACTCTTAAAACAAAAAGTGGTACCATGTGGAACGGGTGCCGCACGGTGGTTAGTCACATTGTGACCGATTATGGTGAGGTGCATTTGGCTAAAAACGTATTAGCTGTGATTTATTCAGACATTGTGATGAGATAAACCACTTTTTCCGGATGCTATCACTGTAGATGATAATAGATGTTTAAGTAGGCTTTGCTGGCAACAGGTAGGGTAGCTATTAGTTAGTCAATGAGTTAAAGGGGGAAACTTCAAAAGGTACTCGAGTGGGAGGCCTTCTACCTGTCAGACGAGTTATGCGGGATTTTTACCTCGCTAAAACCTAACCTGTACCTCTACTCTTTTTAAATACTACTTCGCCGGGGCGTTCTTATAATATTTTACTATTTATTATATTTTACTGCTGTCCCGATGTTATGACGCCTCGCAGCCTATTCTTCGTACGTGGTGTGAAGATCCTTGATGATAGATTCCGCGTACTCTGCAACTTTGTTCCAAGCCGATTGGTTCTTCAGCATGCACTCCACTATATTTTCTGGACTGATGGAACGGTCCATATTTTTCTCCAGTTCTGCCCGTGTCCCCTCGTAAAAGGGGCATTGGAAGAACACGTGTTCTGCATCTTCCAGCACATCGTAGCAACGATGACCGTTTAGGGAGTCTGTTCTCTTGAATCTGTGCAAGTATGCCCGAAAGCATCCATGTCCAGTCAAGAGTTGGGTGATGTAATACCCGACTTCCACGTGCAGGCGAGTGACCCATTTGGTGACATCTGGGGTCTCTCCTCTTCACAGAGGACCTTTCGCCGCTCTTCCTTCTTCTTACGATATTGGCGTTCTCGCTATCCTGCCAGGATGTCGATGGGTGGGCATGATGCCACAACGTTGACCGCATCGTGTGATATCGTTTGGTATGCTGACGCTCTCTGATCGCTGAGAGCCGCTGGACTGATGACATTGTCTTGCGGTATGTTGTTAGCTCTAGCGATTTCGCCCACACTGGTGCTCCGTATAGCAGGACGGAGGTAACTACAGTTGCCAGTAGTCGTCTTCGAATTTGCCTGCGGACTCCGATATGCCTTCTTGCTGGCGCTGGAGATGTGCTTCTTGTAGTTGAGTCTGGCATCCAAAACCACTCCTAGATACCTTATGTAGGGTAGCGACTGGATGTCGTGGTCGCCCACTCTTATGGTAATGGTCTCCATTTTCTTCCGGCTACTCACAAGGAGTGCTTCGGTCTTATGTTCTGCTAATGACAGGTCTGCCGATGTCATCCACTGTCTTCTCCTCCGGATGGTGGTGGAGAATGCGGCTTCCAGATCCTCCAGGTGTTTGGCTACAAGGCAATGTGTTCGTCGGTAATTCCAGATGGAGTAGGCTGTCGTACATGACGTTCCACAAGAGTGGCGCCAGGACAGAGCCCTGAGGTACCCCACCCGTGACCCCATACTCCGCAGGTCCATCCTCCATTTTGTAGTGTAGTAGTCGATCACTGAAGTATGATCTGACCATCCTCCGTAGGTAGTAGGGCACCCCCATGTTCGTAAGAGCCTCCAGGACTCGAACCATCTAAGTGTCTACAATATCTGATCTGATAGAAAGAACCCATTTTCTGAACCTTTTAAGATATTTTTGTAAGAAAAAACTTAATTCTGTATGCATAAAACCTTTGTTGGCCCTTGTTCGTTCCATATTTTCATCAGTTTTTGATGTTTAAGGCCTCTCTAACATAGATTCATCACCGCTTCTCGGACCTCTAAAAAATCCATATACATAAAATTTCATGACACCTCGTCGCTGTTCCATTTTTCGTAACGCAATAAAAAAACACAACTTCATTTTTCTGAAACGTACATTAATATAGATACGGTTTTTTTTTGGTAATTTTCAAATTAAATTACCATACAATTTTTTGCTATATTTATGAATTCACTATCAAAATAGTATTTCCTAAAATATATGTTATGAATCACAGAGAACACGAAACGGATAAGATTTTAAGGAAAATAGCACAACTTGAAATGCTAATTCGCAATATGTGTGTTTATGTATACATCCGAGCTGTATAAGGTTTGTATGTTTGTTAACATTTTGCACTAAATGGAATTTCTTATAAAAGAAAATATAAATATTAATTAGTAATACAGATTTGCAAAAAAATATATACAAACTCTTCTATATTCGACAAATAAGATATTTTGTTTAAATGGATTAAAGAAAAATAGAGTTCATAGACATTATAATTGTGGCAATAAATCATGAAATTTTGTTTTAGAAGAATTTACCTGTTCTTAGTCACGTAGTCATAGTATTTATCCTGAATTATGTAAATTAATTGCTCTCTTCAGAAGATTTTGTTTATATATCGAAAATATCTTAAAATATATATTTATTAGATTACAGAAAATAGAAAATATTTTTTTTTATTAATTACTTAAGAAGGTAATAAGTTTTTATTATATTTAATAGTAGAATGAATATTTAAAACAGTAAGTTTCCTAACTATTAAATTAGATGATGGGAATTTTATTTGCCAAATTAATATAAATCCATATAAATATTAAAGAAGAAAACTGTGCCAATTTTGAAAGAATATTGCTAAATTCTGACAATTGGATGGGCAAAAATTCTCTGTGGTAGCTGGTTACGCATTCAAGTAATTCTTTTAAGTATCTAATTATTTATTTTAGCATGAAAAAGTTTCCAAAATTCCATTAAGCTAACAAATAAATTAGCGAAATATTAATGCAACTTGAAAAAAGTGTTCAATTATGAAATTATAAACAACTAAACTAACAATTAAATTAAACAAATAATAAAAATAAAAAATATTCAAAAAAATATCTTATTCGTAATATTAATAAGTAGTTATTTTAAGCAATAAACATCCATAATATTAGCAAGTGTAATTAAAAATACCAAAATAACAATAACGAAAACAAAAAATTAACAAGGGAAATGGAAGAAAACCAAAAAAAAAACCAAGTTTGTTACAATCTTAAAATATAAACCAAAGTAAAGAACTGAATTGCGGTTGAGGTCCATAATATTTGTTGAAGGTGAGACATGTTCACCTGTGATGTATTGACTGTGCATGCAATACTACAATATATAGCATAAAAAATACCACACGTGTCAGTATGTGTTTATGAAATACAAAATTCAAATTCGGATCATATAAGTGTGTGATAGTGTCTTCTAGGCTAGCCGAATTGTACGAGTATCTGGCCCAATCGAAAGAAGCCCATCCGAACCATAAGCGAGCATTGAGAGAAACGTAGGGGCCGGCAGTAAGCTCATTGCTAACTCAGACTCGGTAGGAGTTGATATATAAGCGAACAGCCATACCGAGATGACCACATTGAAGTATTCACGTGCGATCAATCTCAGCGGCTAAGTTCCGTGTCAGCTTCTTTTCTTTTGAATTGCGACCCCATCCAAAGGAGTACGAAACTTAAAAACAAACTATTGCAGCCGTTTCGATTGAGTTACACGCCATCTCTTCAATAGTGCACAACGTGGTCTTAAAAAAGATTTTCGACCACAAAATTTTCATCACAATTTTTCTCAAACTACAATATTTTGGATTAATATAGAGTTTATAATAAAAAAATAAAAAAAAATTTTTTTTCAAAAAAGTGCAAACTAAAAAAAAAAAAAAAACAAGTGAATTTTTTCAAAAAATTTAGGGAAACAAATTTTTTTTTTTTTTGGTTTATATTAAATTAAAAGTAAAAATAGAAATTTTTATTTAAATATGTGCGTGTGAAAATTGTGAACAAAAAATATTAAAAGGATATTTTGAATAATTGGCGCAACAACATTTGCCTAAGGATACAATTAATGTTGGATTATTAAGGAATAAGACTTTTTTCAATTTTATCATCTGTTAATATATAAAAGTGAGTTTAGTTTTTTTTTTTTTTTTAAATTTTCAATTAATTATTTTTATTTATTTTGGATTATTATTCTAGCTTTTTTTTTAAATATTTAAATAAACAAAACTTTAAAAGTCATTCTCTAATTATTTATTTAAACAGTTTTATATATTTTATAATTGAAAAAAGTTTTTAAAAGTAACAAAAATATATGAATAACATTGTTCTGTCTATAAGTTATTCCATTTGATATTTTATTTATGATTAGATCAAGTTTTAAAAACAAAAATTTGATAATAAAACAAATTTTATAAAATAAAAACAAAAATTTGAATATTTTCCCTAAAACATTTATTATATATACAATATATATTGTTAATAAAAATTTAAAAACAAATAATTATATATAAATAAAAAAAGTAAAGTTAATAAAAAAATAAAACTTCGTTTTGAATAATAAATTTTTATGTTTCATAAAATACAGTTTCTTTTTAATGATGAATTATTTTTAAATATGTTTATAAGAGTCTAATGAAATATATAATAAAAATTTTCTTATAGTTTTATTTTTTTATCGAATATCAAAACATTTTTTATTAATAAAACTTTTTAAAAAAAAAAAAAAAAACTTTTAAAAGATGAAAGTATCTTTTTTTAATAATTGAAAATTTTTATTTTTATTTCGTTTTTTTTTTTTTGTTGACAAAAGTTTTGGGGCAAATTATATAATTGTTATATATTTTTACAAATAAGTATAATGGACCGATTTTAAACACAAATATCATAAAATAAAACTTGTTTGCCTTTTCATGTTGTATTATAATTCTGGAAATAACCGCTAGACTTTCTTTATGCGATGATATCATACATGAATATCAACTGAAACTATTATGTAACGACGAGTATTAAAAAAAAAAATATTTTAAATATTCAAGCCAAAAAAAAAGTAAAAATATTTTTTCCTTTAAAAATCATAAACTTAAATTTTATATATGTATTATTTTTGCTTTAAAAACAAAATTCAAACAAACTCTATATTGAAAAAAATATATATACTATTTAAATCATGACCTTATCGATTATATTACATATTAGAAAATTTATACAACCATCATGGGCATAAGTTTTTATGTATTTTTATTGTTTTTCAATTCGAATATTTGTAATTTATTTCGCAATCATTCTATTCACAAGATAGTATATTATGTCCTCATAATATTGTTGAAAAATTTTGTAAATATTTCGAAAGAAAATATAAACCAGGTATTAATATAATTAAAAAAAAAAAACGATCATCTTATAACGAATATTATCAAAAATTGCATAAATTATATATAAAAACTGAATAATTATTGATGCTCACGTACATCTTTTCCCAAAGGGATATCTTTTTACATGTAATAAACTTTTGCACATCATAACCATTTTTCGAATTAGCCGTATACAATTCAACTTTTTTTTATTTAATAAATTAATTGAAAAATTATATAACACTGAAAAATGTTTAAAAAAATCCCGAAAAGAAATTTTCAATTTACCGCCATTTAGAATTTAAAAAAAATTTATAAGAATAGGGTCCGCGCATTCATTCAAGTTTAGCATGAGAAACAGCATGGTGTTGACTTAGCGGCCATTTTCTATTGTATAGCCGCCATTATTTTACATTGAACAAAATTTATTTCTTCTCTTAATATTCGTTAATTATCTAATAAATAATATTAATTATATAATATCTGAAAATATTATTGAAAGCTCTTTTAAGCAATTTTCGTTTTTATACAAATTTATCAAAAGAGCGTTTATATTGTTTCGTAATCATTTCATCGTTTTTTTTTTTTTTTTTTTTTTTTTTTTTATTATTCGGGAAAAGATAATTTTTGAACTTTTTAATTTAAAAGTAAAAATTATGTAGTGTTAATTTTTGTGCTTTGTAAAATTTTGTTGAATATCATAAAATGTATTTAAAAAATTTTGTATCTTTTACAAAATTATTTGCAAAAAAAAAGTTTTTGTTTTATTAAAATAAAAAAACTGTAATAATTTTCAGTTGAATCGGAAATATGTTAATTTTTAAATATTTTGAAATATATATAACTATTAAATTGTTACAAATTTATCAAATTTATATTAGAATTTACCTAATAATCGATTTTTTTTGTTATTTTAAAATAAAAATAAGATCTAATACTTCTCAAAATCAAATTTTATTGAATTAGATTATTGAAACTTTTTGAATAGGTATTTTTTTTTTTTCAAATTAAGCAAAGAAAGTTATAGCGGGACTGGATCCTTTAAAGGTAATTTTTTTTAAACTTTATCGCCTATTTCAGGCTATAAGTCGGACAATATCTTAGTTTTTAAAAGCTCTAAAGTTTGAAAAAATTTCTACCTAAGGTTGATTTTTTGATTTACGTCTATATTGACAATTCATATTTATTTAATTTTTCTATTAGCACAACGTTTTGACATTTAATAATAGTTATAAATATTTAAATGATCTTAAATCAGTATAAATTTTCATATAGTTTTAAAAGAAAAAGTCCAACGGCATCAAATCTTTTAGGTCAATTAACATAACCAAATCTTCAAATTAGTCGACCATCAAAGATTCAGTGTGCCCAGAATTGATGGTAACGGTCTCTACCTATTCATTTCCCAAGAAAAATATATACAAGATAGTTACTTTTCATAAATAAAATAGCTAACCAAAGTTACTGATAAGTTTCCAGAATTTCATATATGACGATTTTGTTTATTGACGTTTCTAACGAATAAGAAATAAGCATTATCGCTGAAGAAATTTTGGACTATTATTCCTCCACCTAATTGGCGGATCTTCTGCACATTCCATAATTTATTAAACTAATAACCTTTATTATATAAAATGGCAAAAAAAATATTCTCAATAATAATTATCCTAAATAGTTATTAATAGTAGTTTTAACTTTTTTTTTTTAAATTAGACGTAGATAGCTTAATAACTTTAATAACCTTCTAATATAAAAGATATTTCATTTTCGTATTAAAAAATTCGAATCTAATTTTGATTTTAATTTTTATGCTACAATACATACACTTAACTATTATATATAATAATTTAGTTAAGTTAACTTTCCAAAAGTAAAAGATTATAAAGCAAAAATGTATAGTAATATTAGTTTTCTATACTATTTATGCTATTCACATTCATAATATTTGTTCCATGATTTGATAGACCATCATAAAGTAATTTTTTCTTTAAAAAAATTCAAACTGATAACATTTGATAATATGAACATATTTTTTTATAGATCTTGATAATTAGTAAATTAACTTGTTAAACTTATACTATCTAGTTTAGATAATAAGTATAAAATAATATTGGAGTAGTTTTTATTTCAAGGTGGTTTAGTTTTACAAAAATTTATGTAATTTTCCGGATTCAAATACAAATCTAAGTATACACATACTCATACTACAATAACATATTAATTTTACAACATAAATAATCAACCAAATATACGTACACACCAATATATAATATAATTATAGTTTCTATTTTATTTTCCAAAAGTTTTTTCTTGAAAATTATCCGAAAATTTTCATTATAACATCTTAACTTCCGCAAATAACAAATTAAACTTTTTATATACTCAGAAACGGTTATTATCAACATAACATACAATTTCAGTTCATAATCTTACAACTTTTACTCATATTCCATTCGGTTATATTTTATATATACTACCATATTAATGATGTCCAAGCAAATTAATATTAGAAATGATTTTGGTCATGCTTGTTACCAATTAATAGACTCTTGTTAAAAAATTATATTCCAAACTTCAAAAATATGTGAAAATTGATGTACTGTTGATTATCGTTTTATTTTTATTTTTATGACGCAAAAGAATATTTTTATAGAAAATTTGTTGACCGTACTTTGAAAATAATATTGACATGATGTCTGTATGTACAAGACCAATTTGAAAAATTATTAAATATATTGTTATATACGAACTTTCCTCATTTTCGATTCAATTAAATTGAATTATTTTCTTGAAGGTAAACCAAGCCGAAAGCAATTATTTCAGCTTCTTAGTATTGCACAAATTTGCAAAAAAAAAAAAAAAAAATTGCAAAGAAATTTCAAAATTGTAAGAACTTCACGCTTTTTTTTAACAACAAATTACATTTGTTATAATAAAAACTCAAATAATAAAATTTGTGCTTGTTTGGGTATTTTTTTTTTCTTTTACTCTTTATCTTTAAAATATAAAAATTAGTAAATTATCTTATAAAGGTGATGATAATTTTGAGGAAGATATTATGTAAAAAGAAATTTTTTTATAATCAAATAATATAATATTTAGTTATTATTAAAAACCATGATGCTCTTGCTAGTTTAAAAAGAAAGAATTTATAAAATAAGTATTAACTCTACTTAGCATGGGAAACAGCATGGTGTTGACTTAGCGGCCATTTTCTATTGTATAGCCGCCATTATTTTACATTGAACAAAATTTATTTTTTTCTCTTAATATTTGTTAATTATTTAATTAAAGAAAAAAATTTTATAATAAGTATTAATTCTATTTAATTTAAAATAAGCCCTTTTATTATCTTCTAATTTAACATTATTTCCTCCAGTGGGTTCGATCAGTTATGCGCAATTAAAGAATTTGCAATTTTATAAAAGAAAATAACCGAAAAAGTAAATTTAATTAATAAAATAAAATTTAACTTGCTGAAGATTTCAAAAATTACAACTTAATATATATAATTATGAAAAGAAGAAAAAAAACCCACTAAAATAACGACCTTTTTTTAATGGCTACCAAAGACGCGCTAATTTGACCAAAATTTTTGCAATATTTTTTTCATAAATTGGAATTTTATTTCATAATATAATTATCTAAATAATACAATTGTGCTTATCATTAATGAACCTTTTTGAAAATATTTTTTTAAAAAATACATTCGATGACATATTCTATAGTTTTATGGGTCGCCGCCAATATTATTTAGCGTAGCAATATTTCTCAATGTTTACATCAATTTTGCTCAATGTTTTTCAATGTTTCTTTTAATATTTCGCAATGTTTCATTTAGTATATAATAAAAACCATTAATTTAATAAATATTCTTTTATATACATAATATCTAAATTTTTTATTATAAATTAATTTCAATTTTCAAAATATCCAGTTATTTAGTAGTTGTTATCTGAAATACAATATAAGAAAAAGGCAATTTATGTATTGTTTGCATAAAAAATGTTAACTGAATAAAAAATCTTTCTCCTTATCTGAAGAATATTTTATTAAAAAATTTACAATTTTTTATATGTGTATAGATTTTTGGTTTTAGATATAAAATTGCATTTTTGTAAAAAAATTTATTTATTAATAGGTCAAGATTATTATTTATTATCATAAATTCTTACGCTTGTTCACAAATTATATACTTAATAATAAATTTATTATTTTTATATTAATAAAATATATTTTATTACAAAAATTTTTTCACAGAAAAAACAAAAAAAAATTATAGATTTACACGTTTTTACGAGAATTTTATGCTAAAAATCAATTTTTATAAATAAGAAAAAAAAAACAGAATTTAAATTCATAAAATTTCAGGGTTGCCAATAATTTCTAATGATAATTTTTTTTTAACGCCATTTTTATAGATCTACCTCCCGTTGGCTAAATAATCATTATAAAACAGTTTTTTTGCAGAAAAAAAAATTTAAAACCTGATAACAATTATCAAAAGTTTTAAAAATTTTAAATATATATAATAATTTTTATTCAATTTTTTCTCTATAATTCTTAAATAATTTTTTTTAATGTATAAATTAAAAGACGTAAGATCTTTTAGACAAGAGCCAGATGCTATTAATATAGCGCCATGACCATGTGGTGCGTCATGTAGGTTTGCTTTATAAGCTTCCTGGAGAAAAAAAATGGTCGATAGTTAATTTAACGAAAAAGTCAAAGATTGTTAAATTTTTTGGAGCATATTTAAATGTATAAGAAAGTTAAACAGAAGACTTGGGAAAGAAGTTATTGGCTCTAAAAACTCTACAAAGGAAAGATTCTAGGGGAGGTATGGTATGAACAGAAAATTACTCTGAGCAAGTTTTCTTGCTCAGAGCTTTGGAATCATTGTTGAGTAGACTGGCTTTATATAATTCAGCCAATATGTAGAAAGAAAATTTCCACTGTTGAGCTTGTTCAATTTTTGATAGCATGCAGTGGAAATTTGGAATCACAGTAAGCACAAAACAGTGCAGAGCCTCCCTCACTAACAAGTCAACCAATTCATTACCCAGGATGCCAACAATGCAATTTGACGTTTCTTTCTTAAGAAGTTTTTTTTTTTTACTGAAAACACAAAATATTATAATTTTATAATTTTTGTCCCATAAATTTATTGTAAAATTTTTATAATATTGCTTAGAACAAATAACCAACAATAATTTCCCAAAATACAAAATAGAATATTTGAAAATTTGTCTACTTTTTCAGTTCAAACAATCTGTGGAGTTGGAAATACCAAAAATATACTTTCGGTAACGAATCCGATCTTAGTCTCTTTAATATATTAAGCAGGCAAAAAATAATAGGTTTTCGTATGGATTTCAGGTATTCATATGTCTAATCAATACTAATTAAAATACAATTGGATATATTCAAGTTTAAGTTGAATGAGACCTTTTAATATTTCAAAAACGTACTTCGATCGTATCGACTATTTTGGTATGTTTCTATTTACTTACAAAATATAGTTTTTCTTATTTAATTTTAATCTACGCATATTCTAGTATTTATATATGTTCAGATATATATTTTTTTTTATTGTTATTCACAATTGTTATTGAACACGAATGGATTGGTCAGTGTCAATATATAAATTTAGGTTGATAGGTAGATTTTTTGATTGTCGTCTCTATTGACATTTAAATTTTCTATTAGCACAACGTTCTGATATTTAATAATAGTTCTGAATATTTAAGTGATCTTGAATTTGACGATCAACTTAGAAACATAAAATATGATGCCTTAGAAAAAAAAATGATATTTTTACCCATTTGTTTGCACATCCATGTGACATATCCATAATAAAAGGTGCGAAATTTATGAAATTTAAGCACGAATCAATAGTACGTAAGTAATAAATATGAACATACCTGCATGTTTTCGGCGCATGAGTATGATTTAGTCTACAAAAAAAAAAAGATTGTATCAATAAAAGCATAAAAAATATGATACAAAAAAGAAACTAATGAAAATATCTATACTCTTCCGGATCATGAGTCAGTGAAAAACATTCGACTTTGAGTGGAATCTTCAAGAAAATGTGATGGCCAACAATAACAAACAAAATAAAGAAAAAACTAAAGAAAATTGGCCGAATGGTGAATGGATGAAAATGAAATTGAAATAATTTCAGACATACTTGAGCTCTTAGAAAAAGCAATTTTTTAAGGTAGTAAATGATGGGCTAGAGTAGTTAGTTAGTGGTGGCACCGTGCAATATCTTCATTCATTCGATTCGGTTTTCCTCTAATCAACAAGTACCTTGAAGATTTTACCTTTTTTTTTCTTATTAATGTAAGAGTATATATATCTTAACAAATATCTGTAAAAAAAAGTCTATGTTAAATGGAAACATTAGTTTTCGTATAATTTTTTTGTTGTTTTTTTTTTTTGTTTTTTTGGTAAGTCTATATTAGCATAATGGATATTTCGCAATAATGGACGGAAGCAAATATTGTTTTCGGACAGTTCAAGGTTAAAATGTAACTCTTTTCATGGTGGCCGAACTGTGTTGTTAAAGGTACTAATATTTAAATATATGCACGTATTAAATTCAAAAAGAAAACAAAAAATATTCAAACCTTTTCATAAAAAAAGTTATTGAAAAATATTATTGAAAAAAATTTTTAATACGTAATAAAATTATTTTTTATTTGAAAACAATAATAATATTAAAGAGTTATCCAGTAAACTTAAATAAAACCAATTTTTAATTCATAATTTTATGAAAACTTTTACTTTTTTTTTAAATATTACATAAGCTTTGCCATCATACGTGTATCTAAAAGATAAAACAACTTTCAAATTGTTACCACAAGACTTCCTATAAGACTGGATCCTTTTGAGGTTATTTTTGATCACATTTTTACATATTTCGGGCTGTAATTCGGCCATTAATTTAACGGATTTTGATTTTCTTAAAGCATTTGAGAAAAATTAAGCTTTAATTTTCTTAAAGTTTAAAAATTATAAACAAAATCCTGTGCGTAATTTTATAAAATAAATTTCAACAGTGTCAAATCACACGATCTTGGAGGACAATGAGGCACAATCAAATCTCAAATATTACGATTTCTGGGAACTTTTCGCTCAATAAATTCAAAAGTTGTTCTATTATGTAGCTTATAGTATCGTCTCGTTAAAACCACACCTACACATAGTTCAGATAAAAATCTTTAAATTTGGATCCAAAAAATTTCATTATCATACGGTCATAGCTCTCAAAATTATCGGTAACGCTCTCTCCTTCTTCATTTTCAAAGAAATACGGGCCAATAACACTTGAAGACCAAAAAAAAGCATGCCTAACAGTCACTTTTGGTAAATACAATAGCTTTTTAATAGTCAGTACCCTATATTTTTCAATTTTGCTTGTTTACCTATCTACTTAATGAGAAATGAGCCTCATCGTTGAACAAAATTATGCTCGAAACGTGGCTATGGCAGAATCATCATATTTTTGGAAAGTTTTTACAAATTGTATATTTTATTTAATAATAATAATAATAATATCAAATGGCAAATTTTAAACTCAACTATTGTTAATTTAAATGACAAATATATTTAAAAACTACTCAAGAATGGGTTTGTACTTTTTGAACTATAAAATTGATAACCAACCTTCTTTTTAAAAAATAAATTGTTTGAATATTATTGTAATATTTTGTGATCTTAAAAATTTTAAATTTATTTGAATAATATACTATTAAAAAAAATACTTATAGACCATTAAATGCAAAAAAATAGAAATTTTCTCTTTACTGTACGTCAATAAGTGCATAAACAATTTAGAAATGTAGCGGTTCGTTTTCGAAGAAAGTCTCAGTTTACTTAATAAATTTCTCTAGTTATCGTTTTAAAAAATGGTATTATTAGCATTTGAAATAGAAGTTGTATATATATAAACATATTTATATTATTTATAAAAGAAATTTTTAGTATTTACAAAAGAATTTTTTTAATGTGGTAAAAAGTTTTTAAATATAAAACAATTACGTATAATGGCTATATTAAAATTCTGTAAAAGTAACTCAGTTCCGAAAATCTTCAATAAATTTAGAATATTTATTTGCTATCAATAAGTCATATTGAATATAATAAAAATTAGAATAATTTAAACCTTCATTCAAAAAATAATATTTGTCATACATTTGATAAGTTAAAACTTATTTGAAAGTGAGTGGCTGTTTGCTTCTTTTGAGTATCTTATTAAAAATTCCACGTTTCCGAAGTAATATTCTATGCTAGTATCGATTGACTCCAAAAATGCTGACTACCACCTAGCCATATTAATGAGTCTCTCGTTTTGTAATACCATATGTTATGCAATCCAGAAAAAAAAATATTTAAATAAAATTGATATTCACTTTCAAAGTGCGTATCCGAAATGTCTGTCAATTAGCTTTTTAATATCTTGAAGTATAAATACTCTTACGTGTACTATCAATTTTAATAGCCATTAACTTTATATATTGTATTATAAATAAGAATGAAAATTCTAAGACATATCATATTATTATTGTTATGGGATTTTTAAAATGTCCTCTATTCATATCAATTTTGTTTTACACTTTTAAGTATAAAAAAACAAATATTCAAAAAGAAGGAATAAATTTGTAATTTACAAAAAATTTAAATATCATATTTTAATGCATATAAGCTAAATTAATGATATTATTATTAAAAATATTTTTAAAAAATTAAATTTTTTTCAAAAAGTTTTTTAATTAGAAGAAAACAATATTAACAACTGGAAAAAAATACAAAAGATATTCGAGAACAAATTTAAAAAAAAAATTTAATTTAAATCTAATTATAAAAGCATAACATTTTTTTTTATAAATTCCTATATTTACTATCGTCAAATTAAGCTAGTAATCCTTTTATTTGTTTAGGTAATGTAGTAACAATAAAGGCGTAAATATTTATTTATAAAAAATAATTATACAAAAGCTTAAATATAACAAAACTTTTTTGTAATAAATTTTTATGAAATTTTTTTGAATAAGTAAATTGAAAATTCTGTTCTTATATAAATTAATATATTTTATGTATAATTCTCTGTTTCGTGTACTTATTCTATATTGATTCTGTTCTAAACTGTATCTTATATAATCTATAATAATTATAAATATAACATACAAATAAGGACTAAAAAAATTTAAATTTTAAGTTTCCTTAAAATATAATCAATAAAAATTTAAAATAATTGACCTACCGCGGTGCTCAGGCTGGCCCGGTAGGACAGTCGATAGTGTGCTGGACTACCATCCAAAGGGTCGTGGGTTCGAATCCCTCTGCACCAGCATAGTCCTACGCTAATTAACTCACCGCTTTACTTTCTCTGCGACTTTCATTCCCTCATCTTGTATCGTACCCGTTTCGGACCATCAAACGTGGTGCAATAGCATCTGGCGAGGTCTGATGGCCTGTTAACAAAAATAAACAAACATTTAGTAACACTGAGACATCGGCTTCTAGTAGGCAGCGGTCTTGGGCTCAAATCCAGTTAATATAATAGCCAGAGAAAATATAAATTTTATAATGAATTTTTAATGTTTTTTTTTTTATTTAAGCTTTCTTATCTCTCAGATTACCGCTCTGGTGACTCTAGTTTCATGAGTTAGCGGACATAGTGAAGCAATTCATTGGTGCCGTTTTAACGTATTTGGCCAAAGAGTGTCGATGGGTAGTTTTACGACATTTGAGTCGTCAGCCAGCTGAAGCTTTTATATTCCCTTTTGCTTTATTTTTTACCCAGAATTTTTTTTATACATAATCTTTTTTTGTACTTTTATTCAAATTAAAAGTTTGCTTTTCCTAATTTGTGTAACTTCTTTCCTCAGTTTCGATTCCTTTTTTGTTTTTTTTTAATTGTTTTTGAATATTATAAAAATTAAATTTTGTTTCGGTTTATTTTTATCTCTTTCTTTTCCTTCCCATTAAGGGATTAAGACTTTTATTATCTCCATTTCACTTATGTTTATTATTTAACATCATTTTTTATGATTATTTTACAATTTCCGCCAAAGTTTTGCATGTAAATTTTTATTTTTTTTAAATTGATCTGTCATATTTTCAAGTATCCGCAGATAAAAAATAATATTTTTTTATATTTAAGAAAGAAAAAAAAACAATGAATATTTTTTTCAACATACAAATAAAATTTATTTGCGTAAGGTAGTAGTAGGTAAACAATTTTTAACAAATCGATTAAAATATTATGAATGACAATCACTCGGCAAATCGGTATAATTTTTCAATATTAATTTATTCAACAGTTGAATACCCTGAAATAAATCGAATCTACTATTTTCACAAAAATGATTAATTACTCATAATACTAATTGGATATTTACTGAAATTTTTATTCAAATTAATTACAAATTATTCAAATTGTTAAGGTTTTTGCTTTATTTTATTAGGAAAAATTTTTTTTTCTGTCATTCAAATAACAAAAAATTAAACATTTTACTAATAATACGAATAGAAACTTGATATATTATCTAGTATTAAAATGATATGTGATAATTTGCACGTATCTTAATTTGATTTGGTCCCAAATTGATTATGCTGCATGATATAATTCATCATTTCGTTTTGTATATTCATGCGTAATAGAAATATATTTCAAGGATATAAAATTTTATTTTATATTAAAAAAAAAAAAATTATATTATAATATATTAATAGTCGGGTGATTTTTACAATAATACGAAAAAACCGGAAATCGAAATATACGATTAAGCGTATTTATTGTTTGATTCACTGAAACTTTTTTTCAATTTTTCTATTTATTATGAATCGATTTACTATAGAAATTTATTCTAAATTATGAGTCATTTTTGGATATTAATATAACATTAAAATAAAATCAATTTTATTATTATTTGAAGATATATTTAAGACAAAATAACAGATTTTATGACGATGTGCTTTCGTCATAAGAGAAGCTATGATGAAAATATGTTCACTCTGAATCACTTAAAGATGATTTATAAATTTTTTATTTTTTTTTCACCTGTCTCTCTTTCTCTCTTTATTACTTTATCTTTCTCTTTCACATAATATATTGTATAATTATTACTAACACGTCATTAAAATTAATTTCAATGAAAATTTAGACTTTTAATATGACGATTATAATAGTTAGTAATCATCAACATGATACTATCTTTAACTAAAATTACGTCAATAAACGTACGTGCATACATTTCCCTTGAACCAGTTTCTTTTCGTAATAGAATGTTAGTTAAATTTGGTGAATTTTTTATTTAACATAAAAATATAAAAAAAAAAAAATTAAAAAAAATTATTATAAAAACCAACAATGCACCGTCTGAATTTTTATTTCAAGGTTTTAATATTTGCATTTTGTAGAAAAATGTTTAATTTTTTCACAAGAAAGATAAACCTAAATTTTACTAAAACAAAAACATAAAAATTAAAATATACTAACCATACATAAAAAAAATTTCCATAAAAAAATTTCGCCAAAACTATTTTTCTATACATAAAAAAAAAACTGAAAATACTTAATTGACTTTGACAGAGCTTTTTTTTTGGTTTTTCTTGAAAATTTTATATATTTATTAGTATGCCAAAAGGAAGTTCAAATATGTATAAAATTTCAGGAAATAATCTTTACCATACCATATACCGATGGAGGTATAATAAACTTGATACTTTAATGAGTAATACTAATAACCATAAATAAGTATACAAATAGTAATCTTAAAATACTCGAGTGGTTTTTTTTGGAATATTCATTTTTTATACCCTATTCCTAAAATTAAATAAAAGTATTGTTTCTTCTTATAAGAATAATAGTAAAAAAAACATTCTATAGTGTTTACCTTTTATAAATTTCATTATCTTGAAATGTTGCAATGTAGGAAATGAATTTTTAGTTTTTTTGAAAATGTTTATTTATTATTCTTTGTATGAAAAATTATTCAAAAAGTAATACGCATCAAAAAAATACCTACTCTTCTATCAGTAAATATTCTGTTAACATTTTATTTTGATATAATAGTTCAAAATTTTTGTAAATATATTAAATTCTAATTAGTTTTTTATATAAATTTACTTAAAATTGAAGTGTTACTGAAAAATTTGTAATTTAAAAAAATTAATTTCAATTTTCTAGCATTAATTTTGAAATTTTATTTCAGTTATCAAATTTTTATTTTAAAAATATCGCAATCTATTGAATTATTCTTGTAAAGATATTTTAGGTAATTTAAATACTAAAATTGTATAGTTTGGGTGCACAAAATAACACTTTAACCACAATACGTTCTGATCTTTTATCGAAACCTGTGATAACTGATGTAAAAATACTGAAAATTTTTTAATATTATTTAAAATAAATTAGAAGAAAAAAAAAATATTTTCAATACCTTAAAAGTTATTAGTATACCCACAATAAGTAAATATAAACTTATAAATTTCTATAGGATTTCAAAATATCCTCCTCCCTCACCACAGTCATGCATTTAATATACACGTTTTTTTAAAAAAACAATTTTTAACATTTCTTAAACAAATAAAATTTTTTTCAAATATATTT
This sequence comes from Atherix ibis, assembly GCA_958298945.1. Classification (NCBI taxonomy): domain Eukaryota; kingdom Metazoa; phylum Arthropoda; class Insecta; order Diptera; family Athericidae; genus Atherix; species Atherix ibis. The sequence continues at coordinate 85,811,321 of OY282607.1, forward strand.
TTAAATAATTTCTTATAAAAATAAAAATTTTTTTGTTTGTTTGCTTTAATTTTAGATAAAAAAAAATGGGTGCTGAAGCAGAATCAAATTTAATAAATCGTCGTTGTACAAAGGATATTGTTAGTGAGGATTTAATTAAGAAAAGCTCCTCTTCCGATGAGGAGATAGAACAAAAAGACGTCTACGATAAAGTTACCCTTAAAAATTCGATAAATACAATGAAAAGTAAACTAGACTTAGAAGTACCATTGGACAGTAATGGTGAAATTGTGGGGAATGGTCTCGCTTCAACAGAGCCTTCGAAAATACCATCGTCAGGACTATTGCTACCCTCACAAATAGGAACCGATTTTACATTCAAAAGACAAATTGTCTGGTTCAATGCGATAGGATTCCTCTTCTTGCATATAGCAGGATTGATTGGTCTAATATTAATGTTCACATACATAGCTGATATAAGGACGACATTATATTGTAAGCATAATAATAATGTATTATAGGTTAGAGGTCTACACCACACCTGTGTGCTCTGTGGTTACCTTGAAATTTTTTATTAAAAATAGTTTTCTTTAACGACAAAACAAAATTAATAGGTTGTTTTTTTTTCTTTCTTGTATATTTTTATAATGTTCTCTTTCAATCGGTTTTTTTTCTTCTTTTCTTTATTATTCCTTATATAGTTATGTTTTTAATATTCGCAAGTGGAATGGGTGTGACTATGGGAGCACATCGACTATTCTCACATCGTTCATTCAAAACAAAACCTTGGTTAAGAGTACTCCTAATATTAATGCATACATTAGCTGGACAAGTGAGTTATTTACTTTTGTAGAAAATAATAGAAAATTCCAAAATGTAATTATTCAAAATTCCTTTGATTTCAATAGAATTGCCTATACGTTTGGGTACGTGACCACAGACAACATCATAAATATTCTGACACCGACGCTGATCCACACAATGCCTCCAGAGGTTTTTTCTTTTCCCATTGTGGTTGGTTAATGTCAAAAAAGCATCCAAAGGTAAGTTTTTCATCTTGAATAAATTTTGGTTTTAGTTTTGCATTCCTTAAATTTAATTTTTTTTTTAAACAAAAAAATTTTCAATGAATATTTCTTGTATTTTCAGGTTATTGAATATGGGAAAAAAATTGATATGTCCGATATGGAAGCTGATCCTTGGATTATGTTTCAGAAAAAGTAAGTCAGTTCCTTTTCACTTCCGAAATTAACCTTATTAAATTTTTTTTCTTCTTATTAATAATAAATTAAATAATTTTTTTCACTATACTATAATAGTGTATAAATAATTTGAAAGTTATCAAACGATAGTGTAAAAATAAAGAGAAACCATACATTAAGTAAAAGAAAAAGAAAAAAACAATTCACAATCATTGAATAAAATTTATACAAAATGTAAAAACTTTCGTTAATAATATGAATTTTTTATTAAAATTTTTTCGTTCAACTTTAACTAACAGGAAATAATTATATCAATTTTAATTATAATCCATTTTGAATACAATCAAAGACAAAAAAAAAATCGAATACAAAAAAAAATAATACTATTTAGTTCAATAATAAATTTTTTGATTAGAGATCATGAATATGTCCTTCCACACTACAATTTGATTATTTGAATTGGAAAAAAACAAACTAAAATTGATATGCTTGTATATAAGAGGAAAAAACCTAACTTTATTTCACCAATGCTCTTCCGGTTATGTCAAGGAACCAGTTTATTTGTTAATAAGATGATTTTCGCATAAATTAATTCCACTGTGAATTTGTGAACATACACATATCATATGAAAAGTGAAACACTTTGAATTTTTGTTATATAAAAAAAAAATAATAAAATAACGATATAAATAAATAATATATTCGTTAGATAAAAGTTCACGGAAAATTACCAAAATTTAGTATATAAAAAAAAAAGCTTTATGAATACATAGTCGACTCGAATCGATTGATATTATGTATATTAAAGAAGTTTGTATCTATTCACGATTTTGCTTGAGTTAGCAACAATAGCTGCTACAAAAGAAAATAAAGGGTGGACCTCAATCAGGGAAAACTACCGATTCTTCTTGTAAAGATTTCAAGTTTTTATGCAAATAATATATTTTAATAATAACATTTATAATACACGATTATATCTGATATCAAGTATTTAGACTTTTTGGTAAAGTTTATTTATTTTGAAGACAAAAACTGGCGAAATTTTTGCCTAATCGCGTCGCCCATGAACAGAGAACGTGTTCTATTCCAATGGGATGAGTTGAAATTACAAGTTATTTTGTGGTAGACTCAACATAGAATCGCCATTCTGTCTGAAAATGTAATTTTTTTATAACAAGTTTTTTTTAGTTATTGTATCTTTTTGATAAATATCGATTCAGGCTTCTGAAAAAAAATATCGATTTAAGTTTATTCATTAGTCCTATTATAAAAAAAATCCTATCTTTTTTCTTATTGAAATATTTTTAAAATAAAAAATATTAAAATTATTTATAAAAGCTATTTTATTCCAAAAATATGAATGAATAAAGAAAAATCATTAGTGAAATTGAGGAAATACAAAATTATAATATAAAAATTTTCTACATTCTATTAATATGATTAATTATAGATAATAATTTCAAAAATATTTTATAGTATTTGTATGGGTTTTGTTTAAATAAGCAAAATATTTTTTTTTGCGATCATCACTTTCAATTTCATTGACAGACTATGAAAATAAATTATCTACCTATTAATGGAAATATCAATCAAAATTTCTACTTAAAAACGTGCTAATTTTCTAGATTTTTTAACACGTTTTATCATATGCCACCAAAAAAAATTAAATATATTAAAATATTTATTATACAAAAAAACGCGTAAATGAGTTTCGAACCTACTTTTCAAAAAGTAGGTTTTAAGCTAATTAATCATTTGTAGAATAATAAATTCCAGGAAACGAAAATATACGAAAATATTATAGGTAAACTTTTTCTTTCCTGTCTTGTTAATATATTTTTTATTTTTTTTTAAATATTTGAAATATTTGTTTGCCAATTTAATTAAGAAATTGGTTGAGTGGAAAATGAGAATTTCTACAAATCTTAGCTGTATTACACATAAATATTCGCTTAAAAATCACTGGGAAAAATTTAAGTTATATTGTAGATTATCTGTCATCGACTGCAGGCTATTATTATTTGTTTAAAAGCGTTTGTGACAAATATTTTTTTTTTAACGGAAAAAATTATATAAATTCTTATATTGGGTTCCTTTGTACATAAATTAGTGATAATTTTATAGCTCTACGGTCATGAGACTGTGTGGCGACTTTATGTTACATGCAGCTTTGGATAACCAGTTATCCAAATCTGGTTAGTACAATTGTTTAGTTAGATAGAACAGATAGTTTTACACATTTTTTTTAAGATAAACCATAATACGGAAAATCTAATGAAAATAATAACTTTAGATTAAATAGTAATTTTTTTACTAATAGCATATATGAGTTGTGGCAGAAAAATAATATGTCTGTTATCCGCTTCGAAGAAGTCTCGTTGGGCAGGTATACGAGATCTGATCAAAAAGTATTGCGAATTTTGTGTTTTTTCAATAAAATTATTTATTTATTCATAATTCATAATAAATAAAATTATTTATTTATTCATATTCATAATAAATAAATAATTTTATTGGATTAGAACGTTTCTTCTAATCCTCAAAGCACTTCAAAAAATCATTTTTTGTGATCTTGTTCAGCTCCTACTTAGATGCCGTCTTCATCTCCTCAATCGTAGCGTAGCGTCGTCCTTTCACAAAATAAAGTCACAGGGGCCAGATTTGGGGAATACGGTGGCTGCGGCATTATTAGTGTGTTGTTTTTGGTCAAAAATTCGCTCACAAGCATCGATGCGTGAGCAGGGACGTTGTCATGGTGCAAAATTCAATTTTTGTTCTTCCACAAACCCGGGCGTTTATGGGGGATTGCTTCTCGCAACTTGCGCATAACTTCCAGGTAATATTCTTTATTGAGCATTCTACCCTGTCATGATGCACCACGCCCCTGCAATCGAAGAAAATTGTAAGCAAAGCCTTCACATTCGACCGAACTTGGCGCGCTTTTTCGGTTTTGGCTCGTGCGACAGCGTCCATTGGGATGATTGAGCTTTGGTTTTCACGTCATAACCATAAACCCATGATTCGTCACCAGTTATGACCCTCTGGAGCAAATTTGGGTCGTCGCGGACAGAGTGCAACAGCTCCTTAGCAATGTTAATGCAATGCTGTTTTTGGTCAAAAAATGGGCAAAAATCGAAGACGAGCCAAAACACGTGCAAGCAAAGCAGCTGTCAAAAATTAACTGAACATTCTTAATTAACTGAGAGACATGAGTAACAACATAACGCAACAAAAAAATCGAATATACGTAACCCTCGGAAATTCAAAATTCGCGATACTTTTTGAACAGGCCTTGTACATCAGCAGCGATGTTTCAAGTATTTTTTGAGCTTAGAGAGCACAAAAGCCTGTTACAGTTTTCGATATTGGAGGTCTTCGTGAGAGTGTTCGGCTTATACTGCTTTCGGGCAACCAAAAAACCTTTGTGAAACAAAAAAAACAAAAATGTTCGTAAGCCAAAATCGCAGGTTTAACAGCCTTAACATACAATTTGATGGCAATGAAATGATCGATTGGAAGAGACTATCGTTAAAAATATGAGGATAAAAAGTCCGCAGTGCTGCTAGACTCCTCTCAGTGGTGCAAGTCTTAACCCCTTTCTACCATAGTACTTATTCGACAATGAGTTGAACTTTAAAGAATACAACCGAATTATGACTTTTTAAGGATACAACCGAATTATGTGTTAAAAGGATATAACCGAATTATGCGTTTTTAGGTAAATAAGTAGACAATGGTTTCGAATCAAATCTTAATTAAATGATCTAGGATATTTTTCTTGGTGGAAAGTTTATCTCACTAAATGGTCTACTTATTTACCTAAAAACAACTTCCCCCCCCCTCCCACAAATACTCTTCTAATTCAGAACATTTCTAAAATATAAGAATACGTTGCATAATAATCCAAAAATGAATTTTTGAAATTTTACTTTTATTATTACATAAACGGCACAATAGATAATTGTACAAAAATCTAAATAATATTTAATTTGATCTTTTAAATAATCATTTATATGCAAAAAACCCTATTATTTAAAGATAAAAATTTATACACACAAAAAAATAATGCTCAATCGGAAATAACTAGTTTCGACAAGAAAAGTAACTTTTTTCCTATTAAAACTAATTTGAATCCATAATAATAATACGTTTTAATTTTTTATAACAAGGTTATATCATAATTAGAAGGTCTTATTATTATTGAATTACGAAAAATTAACACTAATATTTTATAGATATTTTAATTAAAATATAAACAAAACAAAAAGCATAACAAAAATTGGCAGTTTTCAACAACAACAAAAAAAATGATTTCTTGTATTATAATAGTTGAATATTGAATTACTATTGAGTAAAAATTAATTATTTTAACAAATATATATATATATATATATATTAGCATATTTAAATAATAATAATAAAGTCAATAATATGCTACAATCGCTTAAAAAAAATCTTTAATTAGTATCATTTTATTTTTATTTAATTATAAAGGATTATCAATTTTTTAGTTCGGACAAAGTAAAAAATCTGTTGTTTAACAGATATTTAATGTATATATTGTATAATTTAAGATCAAATTTATATAGTCTATAGTTGGCCATTTAATATTTTAAATTGTGCAAAAGTTATACTTATTAAGTGCAGAAACAACTAGCTTTGGATGATAATTTCTGGAATAAAGTTTCTTCAGCTATGAGGCTTATTTCTCGCTCGGTAAATAACATATGTCAATTAGCAGAACTACTATGATTGGACATATAAAAATCCGCAAGTGACTATAGAGAACCTTTTGTATCTGTGAAAAATGACTGTAACAAGTGTTTTTCGGTCTGAAAAGAAGAGACATTACAGCCTATGATAACTGACTTTTTTTTAGCCTAAACTTAATCTGGATCACACGTGGTTATAGCACGATGGCACCATAAGCCACACAGCATGACAAATTTTGACTTAATTGCGTGAAACATAATACGAATTTTGATATTTGGTGTATGTCTAATCACTTCTAAATTTGTGAATGTTTCCTTGTAGAAGAATATGAAAAATTATGCTTAAACAGGCAATTTTTAAACTTATGGCCGAATTAGAGTCCGAAATTTTCAAAAAAAATCTTAAAAAAACTACCCCAAAATTGATCGAGTCTTACATCAACTTTCATAGCAGCTATTTAAATAATTTTATTTTTCTTACATAATGACAAAATCTAAGGAAAAAAATACAATAAAAATTTTGTCAAAATTCGAATTTTAAATTTATATATTTAATTAAATTTTACTTTCTGAAGCGTAAATTGGATTACCCTTTATATATGTGCACATTTATTTTGTTTGCTTTAAGTGCAATAGGTTATTTAACTAATTATCTGTTTTTTTTTTTTTGTTATTGAATTTTTTTACTTTCAGATACTATAAAACTTTGTATACAATTTTCACTATCCTCATACCAACTGCTATTCCGATCTACTTTTGGAACGAGAACGTTTTGATTGCCTTATTTTCGACGTATTTCTCACGTACTGTTGTGCAATTGAACTTTACATGGTCAGTAAATAGTATTGCACATTTGTTTGGAAATAAACCGTATGACAAGTAAGTTATGCTTTTTACCATATGATAAATAGTATTAAAAATATTCAATTATTCAGAACTATGCTACCGGTTGAATCGCCCTTTGTTGCTCTTGTTGCCGGTGGTGAAGGATGGCACAACTATCATCATACTTTCCCATGGGATTATAGAGCAGCTGAATTGGGAATGCCATTGAATTTGACAACGAAAATTATCGATTTCGCTGCACAATATGGTGCTGTTTATGATAGACGATTTGCCAGTAATAATATGATCAAAAGTCGATGCGAACGAACAGGAGATGGTACACATCAAATCTATGGTCATTCACATCACCATGACCATGAAGAAGTCGATGAAACCGAAGCTTGTATTATGGAAAAGAATGATGATCATGCACTTCGTAAATATATTGTTGGAAAACAACAGGTTAACAAATTGATGATGGATCGTCTAGAGAAATACATCAAAGATGACGATTTCAACAATAATATTTCCCATAATACCGATAAACCAACCAACTCTGATAAGCCAACAACCATTGATAGTACCAGTACCAGTAATGCTACTAATATTACTAATAGCAATAGTTGCAATAAAACATGTAATTCTGAAACAAGCAATAAACTAATTTGCTTTAAGGAATTAGATAAATTTAGTAAACTAATTATTGAACCCAAAGATAAGCGCGCCCTCAACATTTGTGCTAATTAATATAAGACTTTCTATTTATTTTTAATAGTTTGTACATTTTTTTAAAAATATTTCCTAGAATAAGTTTTCTTCTTTCTATTTTGAATGCAAAATATAATAAAATAATATTCAATTCTATTAAATTAAGGACTGTCTTTTTAATTAAAAAAAGAATATAGTACAATAGTGTAGTAATATTAGTTAGAATTGGTATTTATTAGAATTATGGAAAATGGTTAAAAGTGCAATGCAGTAAAGTATATCATTTTGGTTTTTTTTTTTTATAACAGTTTTATATGTACATAACTGTTACTTATATTAATATCCAAACATAAATTAATAATAAAAAAAGTATATTTACACATATTTATTGACTATAAATTAAATATCTGGTGAATTTATGCTTAAAACTAAAAATATATAAATAAAAATAATTCAAAAGAAATGAAATTTTTTCAATCAAACTTTTATTTAGTAAAAAATTTAAAATTTTTAAACCAAATCAATAATAATAATAATTTAAAAGAAAAGAAAAACAAAAAAAACAACAAGCAAATTAACCATTAAAAAAAAAATTTTGTTAATATTTTTTGTACTATTTTTATTTTTAATTATCGGTTCAAAATTAGGTAGGATATGGGATACTTATAAGTTCTCTTGTATTTAGAAGAAAAAAAATATTAATTATTTTGTGATAACTTCTATATATAACAAGAAAAAAAACAACAAAAAAACATAAATAGAAATGAAATGTTTATTAAAAAATTATTATATAATATTTATTTAAATTTAATCACGTAGCATGTATTATTGATGAGAAGCAAAAAAAAAAAAAAAATTAAAGAAGATTTTTATCCAAATATATATGAAGCTAATTTAAAATTTCTAGTGTTCATCAATTATTTTTGGAAATTTTAACAATTTAATATAGATGTATTTTTTTTTATTTTAATTTTTTAATATTAGTATAAGACAACGTTTTGTTTTCTTGTGAGTCATTTACGGATTTTTGTTCTTTTATAAGTTTTTGTCGAATAAATCATAATGAAATCAGTTGAAAAAAAGACCACCATCATTATTGTTTATTTATGTTTTTTTTTTTTGGTTCTCCCTTTTCAATTTAATTCATTATTTGCCAATCTAATAGTGATATTTATTTGTTTGCAATATTATAGAAGTGTATAAATTGTATTCCGTTTTATCCATAAGGTATAGTTTCTTACATCTGTATAAAAACCTAAAGTATTTGGGATACCACAGCCAAAACCAAATGAAACAATTCCATAAATTTGGATTAAACCATTCTGTCCATAAGTTTGTAAAGGTCCACCGCTATCACCCTAAAATATCATAAATTAAAATTTTTTTGAAAAAAAAATAGGAAAAATTATTTTTGATGATAAAACTTAAATAATTGCACGCCAATAAAACTAAAAAATAAAAACGCTGACATTAGTTTTACACATGCAGATAAACTATTAAGAAAAGCAGCGCCATCTCTTACTGTCAAAATTAGTGAACATCTCATATTAAGAATACACGCATACCTCGCTTTACGGCCTAGATACAAGGTTCGTCCAATAAATCCTTAGAAAAAGATGGAAAAAAACTGTTTTAAAAAAAAAAAAAAAATTATTTTTCAACATTATCTCCTTTTAGCTCTAAACACTTTTCCAACCGCTTTTCCAAAATTTTTATCCCGTCCAAAAAATAGGATTTCGGAAGTTCTGCAAAATACTCATCCGTTTGAGCAATGACGTCCTCGTTGGAAGTGAACCGTCGTCCGCCAAGCCATTTCTTCAGATTGGGGAAAAGAAAATAGTCACTCGGGGCCAAATCTGGTGAATAAGCGGGATGCTGCAACAATTCCATTCTCAATTCCACAATTTTGGCCATGGAAACAGCGCAGGTGTGCACACGCGCATTGTCCTGATGCAAGAGGATTTTTTTCTTCTCTTTGATTTCCTCGCTCAACCGTTGCAATAACGACGCGTAATACGCTCCTGTTATTGTTTTTCCTTTTTCCAAGTAGTCGATAAAAATGATGCCCTGCGAATCCCAAAAGACCGTGGCCATCACCTTGCCGGCCGATGGCACAGTTTTTGCCTTCTTCACCCTTGAAAATCCACTGTGATGACTGTCTCTTCGTTTCTGGAGTGTAGTAGTGTATCCAGGTTTCGTCCACAGTGACATATCGACGAAGGAATTCGGCAGGATTGCAATGAAAGAGTGCCAACATAGCATCAGAGTCCACTACACGATTGCGCTTATTCTCCTCTGAGAGCAAACGCGGCACCCAAATTGCCGAAATTTTTTTCACAGACAATTTTTCATGCAAAATTGAAGCGACTGTACCTTGTGATATGCCCGTAGCCTCAACTAATTCGCGCCGATCGTTCAAAATCAGATCGTGGATTTTATCGATGATTTCAGGAGTAGACACCTCAACTGGGCGTCCTGAACGATGTTCATCTTTTGTGGATGAACGGCCACGTTTAAAATCATTCACCCAATTGTAAACCGTCGCAAACACAGGTGCAGATGTGCCATGAACTGCATCCAACTCGGCTTTGATTTCTTTCGGGCTTAAACCTTTCAAATGGAGATGTTTGATGACAGCCCTAAACTCGCTTTTTTCCATTGTTATGCACAAATAAATGTCGTTAACTTTAATCGACGATAGAAATTGACCTACACTATGGATTTTGATAGTTTTCCTGTCGATAATGCTACTTAGAAGAAAAAAATCTTTACCGACACTACGAGCGCAGTTTCTTGGTTTTCTAAGGACTTATTGAACAACCCTCGTACGTTCCACGAAACTTGGCCGCAAAGCGAAAAGCCGTATAAGGAATCAATTATTCTAATACAAATTCATACAAATTTAATGGGATCGGTTGCAAATTTGTTAATTATGTAACATGGTTTATCATTCAAAATGCATTTTATCTTTTTATTTCATTTAAATCAAAAATGCATACATAACAAGTACATTCATTTGTACATAAAATAATAACAGACTCCAAAAACAAGCAATGCAACAACTTCATGTTACATAAAATATGTGTATGTATGTGTATACATAAATAATTTTTTTTAAAATAGCTTTAATTTGAAGACGATGAAGAAATGGTAACCTCCAGATCACTGTCGTCATCATTTTTCGCTGGTAAGAATGAGCCTGGCTTAAAAGAATTGTCCAACGTTATTTGTCTTGCCTTCTTGTTTATTTCGTTCTTCAGTGATTTATAACAGCTCATAGCTGTCGACGTCAGGATCGTTTTCAAGGAGGATGTTTCATTCTTGTTCGAAATAGGAAAAAGCTTTCGACAAATTTTTTGATGTTAGCTGTTTGGATACAAGAGGCTCTGTCTCTTCATCGAATACCGGTTCTGCTTGCAACTGAATGAGTTCCTCATATGAAAGGGGTTCCCTATCAGCTTCAAGTAGATTAAGCACATCAAAAGGTTCGTTCAAACCTTCAAAGCCGAGATCATGTGCTAGATCCAAAATGTTTTGCTTCATTTCAGGAAGGAAATTAACTTCTGCATGAGTACTTTTTACACATTCTGGCCATCTTTTTTTCCAAACATGGTTCATTGTTGTTAATTTTAATTTCTTCCATGATTTACTGATGCTGTCAACAGCATCCTTGATGTTATAGTTTCCCTTATAAATTGTTGGAAAGTTCGGCGTAGGTAATATCCCTTAAAAGTGGTAATAGCACCCTGATCCATTGGTTGGATCAGAGCTGTTGTATTTTTCGGAAGGTACTCAATCATGAAATCTTCAGATTGTAGTTTGGATAAATTAGTAGGATGCCCTGGTGCATTATCCAAAATTAACAAAGCCTTGTTGCTTAAGTTATTGTCTCGCAAATATTTTTTCACTTCTGTACAAAAGTGATTTTTGAACCAATCCTCAAAAGTAGTTTTAGTCATCCAAGCTTTCTTGTTGGATCTCCATATGACGGGTAATTGATTTTTATTTAATCCTTTAAGAGGTCTTGGATTTTCGGATAAATATATTAAAAGTGGTTTTAGCTTAAAATCACCCGCGGCATTTGCACCAAATAGCAAAGTTAATCATTCTTTAGACACCTTATAACCAGGCGGAGATTTTTCGGTTTTTGAAATGTACGTGCGATCAGGCGTTCGCTTCCAATAAAATCCTGTTTCGTCTACGTTAAACACTTGTTCAGGTTTATAACCACCTCTTTCAATAATTCCCTTTAAAATGTTGCGATATTCTCTAGATGCGGCCTCATTGGCGCTAGCTGCTTCACCTTTTATTTTCAAATTATGCAAATTAAATATATTTTTAAATTTTTCAAACCATCCTCGATTTGCTTGGAATGTGACATCTTCAGCAGATTCATCGGTATCTCCATTCTTCAATATGTAGATATAGCGACATTCGAAAAAAGTTTTTTTTGCCGTTATAACGAAACATTTTAGGCCGTAAATCGAAAACGTGCCCTAATTGAAGAGGGCCTTTATAGCGAAATGCCGTATAAAGAGCGGCCGTATAGCGAGGTATGGGTGTATTTAACATCGATCAAATTTAAAAAAATATATATTTCCCACTAATTTTACTTATCTTATAATTATTTTGGTGCTTAGATTTAGAAAATTTACGACGATTTACCAAAACCTTTTTTGTCACCAAATATCCTTTATTTAAATTTCAATACAAATGAACATTTATTCATTTTGTAGTCTGGAAAGTACTATCCTGTTATTTGATAGTTTTCTAATAAATATACTATTTTAGATAATATTTATTAAGTTTCAGTTTGCCATTTTATCATAATTGAGTAAAATTAAATAAATATCAAATGACAAACAGAAAATACATCGATTTAGCTCTGGAACAACAAGCTTTGGATGATTATTTTTCAAATAATTTTTTCAGCGATGAGGCTCATTTCTTGGTCTGTTATGATGTCATTTTGTAAAGTTTCCATAATTGGTGTAATAATTACGCATAAGTGACTGAGTAGAAGCTAATGTATTTGCGAAAACTAACGAATTTTTTTGTTATTATAATTGGGATAATAACGACGACGAAATAGAGACTGTTACCGTTAATTTTGATTGCTACGAGTGTCATTCAACAAGTACTTAGCCTCACCACCCGATGGAACTGCTGTCACAAAAATTTACCATCGTGCAGAGCATTCTTTTAGTAGCCTACTGTCAAAGTTTCAGTCGATTCCCCTCATTAGTTTTGTTTGGAGACCCTTTGAAAGCGAGCGTGTCGGTCGTTTGCGCAAAAATGGAAAAAGAACAATATCGTTCGGTGATTAGATTCTTGTTTTTGGAAGGGAAAACGCTCAGCGAAATCAAAGATCGCTTGGATGCTGTGTATGGTGACTCTTCTCCTTATATGGCGACCGTCAAGAATTGGTTCAACGAGTTTGTTCGTGGCCGCACGTCGGTTTTTGATGAGCCACGCCCAGGTGCCCCGAAAACGGCTGCTACGAAGGAAAACGTTAAAAAATTCCATGATCTCGTGTTGGCAGACCGTCAATTGAAGGTTCACGAGATAGCTGAGACTGTGGGCATCGCAGTAGGAACGGTGCATCATATTCTATACGAAGAACTGGGCATGAGAAAGCTGTCGGCGCGATGGGTGCCGCGTTTGCTTACACCGGAAAACAAGCGCAACCGTAAGACCACATCGGCGACGTGTTTGGCGCTGTTTCAGCGCAATCCAGCGGAGTTCTTGCGTCGTTTCGTGACCGTCGACGAAACATGGATTCACTGGTACACACCAGAGACCAAGGAACAGTCGAAACAGTGGACTTCACCCGGCGAACGTGCTCCGAAGAAGGCGAAGACTGTTCGATCGGCCGGAAAGGTGATGGCCACCGTTTTCTGGGATTCACAAGGTGTGATCCACATCGATTACCTCGAGAAGGGTAAAACAATCACGGGGCGCTACTATGCTGACTTATTGGGCCGATTTGACGTCGAATTGAAGAAAAAGCGGCCCTGCTTTGCGAAGAAAAAAGTGCTGTTCCACCACGACAACGCGCCGGCTCACACCTCCGCCGTCGCCATGGCCAAATTGGTCGAATTGCGCTACGAATTGCTGCCCCATCCACCGTACTCTCCAGATTTGGCCCCCTGTGACTACTTTTTGTTTCCAAACCTGAAAAAATCATTCGCCGGGAATACATTTGGGTCGAATGAGGAGGTCATCGTCGCCACAGAGGCCTATTTTGCTTCCCTCGAGAAAATGTATTTTTTGGACGGGTTAAAAAAGTTAGAGCATCGCTGGGCCAAGTATATCGATCTTGAAGGAGATTATATGGAAAAATAAATTGCCACCTTTCCAAAATTTTCGTTTTTCTTTTGTAGGCTAAGTACTTGCTGAATGACTCTCGTATAACCTTATGATAACCGAATTTCTTTTGTCCTAAATTATAATTTTTTAATCTGAACCGTATGGGGTTTTAACAAAATGGCACCATAAGCCACACAATTCCACAAATTTCGGCTCTATTGTACAAACATTTTCTAAGACATTTTGGATATGTCAATTTGCCATTAATTTCGAAACTCATGTCAATTAGCGTCTAAGATCCTTCGATTTGACGCCATTGTACTTTTTCTTGTAAAACTGCGCAAAAAAATCGTGATAATCTTCAAACTATGGAACGTATTATAGTTCAAAATCACTCTCCAAAGCACAAATTGAACAATCGACAAAAAAAACTTTTTTATACAGTCATACTTGCAACGCGCAACAAAATAATTCTGAAAGATCACATAAATGTTCCAAATATTTAAAACGCTTAACGCCAATTACCATATAATAAAAAAAACCTTACAAAAGTTTCATATACAGCGCCATCTCTTAGTAAATATGCAAATCTTGTAAAAATTTTAAAAATAATTTTTTTTTTTTAAAATAAAGCTCATATTAGAATGTCAACAATTTAAAAGGAAAAAAAAATTCTTTTACAATAAATTATTTATAAATTATAAAAACTCACCTTACATGAATCCCTTCCGCCTTTCAATAAACCAGCACACAATTTTCTATAAACTGTTAAATTTGGAGCTTTCGATCTCAATATATTCACACATGTACGCTTTAATTAAAAAAAAAAAAAATATTTTCATCTTTAAATTCTACTAATCAAATATATTACATTATCGTAAGTTAGAATATTTGCTTCATTAAGAAAACATGGTGATTCAGATTTGGAATTCATCAACCCATAACCCATAATTGTGGCTAATTTTGGTAGGATTTCTATAAGTGAAATTTTTTTTCATTTTATTTTGTACAAATTTTACAAATGAATATTTAATATTTACCATAATATAAAACTTACCATTAGCATTTGGAAGGCATATTGGCATATATTCTACTGATTTTTGAAGTCCGACAATTGCTATATCATTATCAGTAGATAAATAGTTATAATAAGGATGTATAACAATTCTAAGGACTCGATGCATATATTTATGAGTACCAAGTGGCTTACATACATTTTCCATTCCTATGTGTATGAATAGTTCATACTGTGGATAATGAATACTTAAGATTTTAATTTTTTTTAACGTCTTTAATAAGAAATCTCTAAAAAAATTTAATTTATTTTTATTTAAGAAAAAAAAAGAAATTATTCCAATTTGATGAAATTTGATTATTCATTAAAGTTGTAAAATAAGTCTGTATTGAGGAGGATAATTTTTTTTTAAAATAACTTTTTATCCGATATTATTTATACAATATAAAATATTCTTAATTAGTTAATTTTACTTGGTTAAACAATGTGCAGCTGTAAGGACATCTCTCGGCGTAATAAGTGCACCACCACAAAATGGGTTTATTCGCCCAAATATATCCACTGGGAATTTCTCCAAAAGAGCAAACCACTGATATTTAAGATAGTGTACAGATTTACCTTAAATTAAATATTTCTTCTCACTATTTATATTTTAATAACAAGAAAATAAAATTTTACCTCCAAGTATTCTACCGGATAATTCACTATTAGGAATTCCACATTTTATACTCATACAACAAGAATTTAGAAGATATAAATTTATTATGCAGAATATTATAAAAAAATTTAAAGTCATAGTTAAATATTGGGACTTTTTATTATAAAAATACTGATGAAATAAATTTTTGCTGAATAGATTTTGACACTCTCTTGAAGCAATCAGCAAAAAATAATAACTGAAATAATTTTCAGTAGTTCGCGTACTGTTTTGCTGGTAATTCAGAAAAATAATTCCATTCAACTCTGAACGATTATTAAAATGTTATTTACAAGAGAAATTCGTTGATAAGAATAGTAATTTATTATTATTTATTTGCAAGTACTTATTTTTCCAGAGTTTTTTTTAAAAGGTTTTTGTTAGATAATGCGTTTTAAATATATTATTTTTTTCCCGATTTTAAGCGATTTCTTAAAGGTGGATTAATGTTTTGCTATTTTTTCTCTTCGTTAGTAACAATTTATGGTAGAATTCTTTTCAATTAAAATTAATAGTTGTTTTTCTTATGATTTAATTATTAACTTTTATTATATTTTATTATTTTTAATTATTTTTTATATTTAAAAATACATAGATTAAAATCTCAAAAATGTCTGCTTAATAATTTGTATGCACAACAAATAAATATAATTTTTCATATAGTTTCAATTTAAATAAGTTAATTTTCTAAGAAATATACAACTAACAACAATGAGACGAAGATTATTCAAAATGTTCGCATCGACTTTTGATCATATTATGATATCAAGTACAAAGTTTAGAAAACTGTAATAACGCTCCTCTTGCTAATCTAAGCGCCCTCTTTAATTATTATTTTGAGATATGAAAAAAATAACTAACCACTGTCTACCATGTATTTAAAACAATTTTTTGGTAGATAAAAATAATAAAATTTTTAATTTTAAATATTTAAGTATGATACTCTGAGTTAGCTACTTATGTCCGCAAAATTATGTATCGATCAGAACCCAGCTTTTAGAGATTATGTATCGATCAGAATTAAGTCAGCGGTAAAAATTTTTGGGCTGCACATAAATGAAACCAAAACCAGAAATACGAGGTCTATTCAAAAAGTATCGCGAATTTTGAATTTCTGCGGGTTACGTATATTCGATTTTCGATTTTTTTTGGCGTTATGTTAGTACTCATGTCGCTCACTTATGCCGACAAGTTCGGCCATTTTGAATGTTCAGTTAATTTTTGACAGCTGCTTTGCTTGCACGTGTTTTGGCTCGTCTTCGATTTTTGCCCATTCCAAAAAGTGGATCAAAGAATCTGTTCCGGGAACAAGAAAAAGTCACAAGGGGCAGATCTGGGGAATACGGTATCTGCGGCATTATTAGTGTGTTGTTTTTGGTCAACAATTCGCGCACAAGCAACGATGCGTGAGCAAGGGCTTATCATGGTGCAAAAGCCAATTTTTGTTCTTCCACAATTCCGGGCGTTTCTGGCGGATTGCTTCTCGCAACTTACGCATAACTTCCAGGTAATATTCCTGATTGGCCGTTCTATCCTGTGGCAAGAACTCATAATGACAAGAACTCACCCCTGCAATCGAAGAAAACTGTAAGCAAAACATTCACATTCGACCGAATTTGGCGCGGTTTTTTCAGTATTGGCTCGTGCGGCAGCTTCCATTGGGATTCGTCACCAGTTATGACCATCTGGCGCAAATTTGGATCGTCGCGGACAGAGTGCAACAGCTCCTAAACAATGTTAATGCGATGCTGTTTTTGGTCGAATATGGGCAAAAATCGGAGACGAGCCAAAACACTTGCAAGCAAAACAGCTGTCAAAAATTAACTGAACATTCAAAATGGCAGAACTTGTCGGCATAAGTGAGAGATATGAGTACCAATATAACGCCACAAAAAATCAAAAATCGAATATACGTAACCCGCGAAAATTCAAAGTTCGTGATACTTTTTGTACAGATCTGTTATAGTGGGACCGTCGGCGTCGAAGACGAGACCATTTAGCACTAGTTGCATACAGATAGAAGAATACGGCTTCGAACAAATTAAATAATTTTCCTATTTTAAGTCAATGGTTGCAGCCGACAACAAAATGGCGTAAGAAATCTTCGCACGCCTGCTGGCAGCCAGCAGAGCCTACTTCAGTCAGTCTAAATTATTTCTCTCAAAAATTTTGAGGATAATATCAAAGTTATTGCTGCCCAGGATACTAGTCCTGAGGGGCAGTAACTTCGATGTATTACTGGCAAATTTCGGTTATACCACAAAAATCAATACGAAAACTTCTTCGTGTTCAAAATGAGGATCATTCGAAGAATTTTTGGAGTTTAACGACGCGATCCTGGAGCACTACAGTTACCACTCGGTTGTGGATAAAATTAAGCTCAATGGTCAGCGGTGGGCTGGACATTTAATCCGTATATAAACCATTTATGGTCCCAGAGGACGAGGTGGGTCCTGCATTCGGTGGAGAGACGGCGTTAGGCAGGACACCTAAAACATACTGCGAGTGTCAAAGTGGAAGACCGTGTTCCCAGACCGGATTATTTAAAAAATACAATAATGAATATTTGTGGAAACCACCGCGTGACCCCTGGAAGACTGGATGACATAAAAAAAAATGGCGTAGTGCAAGCGCTCCTAAGTATCTTGGGATAGTAAGGCGTGCATCATTCGAATCTTGTGTGGAAACGTTTTTAAATAAAGTTTCAGAATCTTCTGAAGCAAGTTTCTGGTGAAGCCTACTCCTCAAGTACACTCTGCCATATTACTTCCACCACTGCGTCAGTGTGCCAGCCGCGCTTAAGACCTCTTATCGGCGACTGGTCCAGTCCTTTCATATCAGTCGATGAAGTCCGGAATCATACTATCGCTAGAAAATTTTCTGAATTTAAAATATTGCCGATATTTTCTTTGAGTTTAAATAATTGATCATTTACTAGAATAGAAATCCTAGACATCATGCATAGCCAGTTGAATCTCCAAGAAATTCTCTAAGATCTACAAATAAAAAACAGAAAATAAAATATACTGAAAATGAACAAGTTATGATTTTTTCAAAAATTTCACTTTTTCAATGGCTACCCTGTATTTAAAAGGATAATTTTAATAATAATTAAACTATTATTAAAATAATAGGAAAAATAATTAGAAGAAAATATCTAAAAATGGACTTTAATTAATTTCAGGGGAATCATTTTGTAAGTCAGTATTAGCTAGAAAATTTTTATAGATAAGTCGTTGAAAGAAATATTTCTATACAAAAGATAAACGATTATTTTTGTTTTCAAAAGTTAATATCCAGTAACAAAAAGTATAATTTTTTTAAATATTAAAAATATTTCAAATATGATACAATTGATATTTAAATCCGGAAATTAATTATTATTGGTTATATTTTCTTAATTAACTAAATTTGTATAAAATGGTTTTAAACAAAATTTCCATTGTTTAAAAATGGTAAAATGTATTATTGTTTTTAATATAATTAAAATGACATTTTTGAATGTAAGGAATTTTCCAAACCCAATGAATAAAAGCGAAGAAAATCGTTTGAATGTTATCATTTCGGTAGGAACACTCTCCAATTATGAAGTCACTTCGAGTTTATAACATTTTATTTATTTTCGCTATCATCCTTGGTATTCAATTTTGTTATGGAATATTTCCGGAACCAAGAATAATTGGTGGTATAAATTCAACACAAATAAACTAATATATTTTTTTTTCCAAAAATCTTTTTATTAATTACTTATTTTAGGAGAAGACGTTGAAAATTTCTCCCATTATCCGTGGTTTGCGTTTTTGGCTTTAAATATACTCGTGCCTGGAAGTTGGCCAGAAGATAAACTTTTGTGTGGTGGCAGTATTATTGCACCGACGAAGGTACTTACGGCAGCACATTGCATTCATAATTTTATGCCACGTAACATAATTGTCTATACGGGAATTCATAATTCTTGTTCAATTTATGAGCCTGGAAGAATCCGACATGAAGTACTGAGTTTCCACATACATCCCGATTTTGATCAGTTTTTACTAATTGACTATGACGCCGCCATTATTACATTGAAAACGCCTACAGTTTATCAACCAATCGCTCTTCCTTCCGTTGATGGTAATAAGTTTTATAATATTCTTTAAAAACTGCTATTTTTAATTAGGAATACATTTACTTATGTGAATAAAAATAAATAATTATAGATCCTCTACCATCCCCTCTGGTTGCATTAGGATATGGACTAATTTCTTTAGAACATTTAAGGGTTCCGTGCATACTACAAGAAGTCGAATTGGATGTATTTACACAAGTACTTATCAATAGACAAGGAAAAATTAACTAAATATTTACGTTAATTATTTTTTTTCCATATATTTTTTGAAGGATTATTGCCAAAATGCTTTTGAGAAGATATTTCCCGACTATGTAGACCGAAATATGACAATATTCTGTGCCGGAGATTTGCTCAAGGGATCGGACACATGCATGGTAGTAAAATAATTTTTCTATAAAACCAAAGATTCCGCTTTTTAAATGAAAATTATTGAAGGGCGACAGTGGTGGACCGTTAGCAGCCAAAGACAACAATGACACCTACGTCTTATATGGAATCATATCATTTGGTGAAGATTGTGGAAATCCCAAAAAACCAGGATTCTACACAGATGTACGTCGTGTAGTAAATTGGATTACAGAGACGATTGCTGAAGCTAATCAAAATCCTTATGAAAGAATATTAAGATTATTAAGAGATCATTTTTAAATAAGAAATAAAAAATAAACTGTATGATTTTATTTTTCTACATATATTAAAGAAATAATAAATGATTTACTTTAGTTGAATAGTTGAAATGTTTTTTGATAGTTTATTTTTACATATTATTAGAATTGAATTTTTATTTTTATTTTTTAGAGCAATAATATTACTAAATTTTTCCGCTAGAATAAAATCGTCAACTGGGAATATTGTCCTGCTGAATGAAAGAACTCCAGACTAACCGACTTCGTACCGCGGTCTTTCTGTTCGATACTCCTAAAAGGCAGGGCTCAATATCGTCTTGTGAGACCATAAGTGGTGCCACTGCAAACTTTCCGGGCTGGATTTTCCTCATCTACCTGTTTATTACTGTCAATATAATAAAATTGATATTAATTTTTGTTACATATTCTGTCTATATTCATATTCACAATGTGGTATTATGGATGATTTAGCTTATAATGAAATAAAAGATTTTGGTTTTTATCAACAAAAAAACAACAAAAACATAATACCAGGTGTATAAGCTTAACTCCGCTGTTTTTTAGTCTAAAAAACACATGTTTTTTCATAGAAAGCAAAAACAAATTTATTTAAAGTACTTGCCCTCGCTAGCTACACATTTTTTCCATCTCTCGGACAATTTTTGGATACCACGCCAAAAAAAATCCTTCTCTTTCGAGGCAAACCTCTCATTAAGCCATTTTCGGACGTCTTCGTAAGAATCGAAGTGCAGCTCAGCGAGCTCGTGGCCCCTTGACGAAAACAGATGGTAGCCGGAAGGGCCAGGTCTGGTGAATAAGCGGGGTAGGGTAGCACCTCTCAGTTGAGTGTCTCCAAGTAGTTTCGGACCATTTTTGATGTATGCGATGGTGCGTTGTCGTGGAGGAAAATCAGCTTGTCATGTCTTTGTTGATAATCCATCCTTTTTTCATGCAGAGCACGGTGCAATTTGATTAGTTGTTGGTGGTAGCGGTGGGCATTGATAGTTTCACCAGGTTTCAACATCCCATAGTAGACGATACCCTGCTGATCCCATCAAACTCACAGCATCGTCTTCCGTCCGAAGCGATTTGGTCTTGGGGAAGATGTTGATGGTTGGCCGAAATCAACCCACTATTTCTTGCGTTTAGGATTTTCGAAATATATCCACTTTTCATCGCCTGTCACAATCCGCATGTGTTTTGGCGTCGCTCCATCTGCCTATCGTTCAATTCATGCGGCACCCATTTTCCGATCTTTTCAATCTTCCCCATGGCACGCAGACGCATAGAAATGGATGGTTGAATAACACCAAATTGCTCCGCGAGCATTTTTTGCGATTGGGTATCGTCTTCGTCCAAAAGAGCCTGCAATTTTTTCACGCTTCTTATCTCACAAGTCAAAATTGCCGTCTTTGAACAGACGAAAACAATCTCGGCTTGTTGTTTCCGATAAAGCACTGTCACCATAGGCCTCCATAAGCATTTGATGAGACTCGGCAGCCGATTTCTTCAAATTGAAACAGAAAAGCAGGGCTTCCCGCATATGCTCTTTTTCTGGCACAAAACTAGACATGATTACCAAAGGAAATATGTATGGTGTTGTACGAAATTACTGACAATGTGCACTGATTAATGATGACAGATGTCAAGCTCATAAAAAAAAGCATGGCGTGCCCATGGTAGCTTAATATGCTCACTCACGCCATCTATGACCAAACAGCGGATTTAAGCCTATACCCCCTGGTATATGGATTAAGAGTCTAGCCGAAATCGGCGTATTGAGCTAAATGTCGTCCACACCCTGCCCGTTTCGGAAACGCTCCAAAATTTTGTTTTTAAATGGACTACAGAATCATCCATCGAAGAAACTAAGTTTCCGAAAAATACATGAGTACTGGCAAGACTAGTAGTGTCTTTTACAGCTTCAATGTTATGCTCAGAATTTTCTACCGAAATAATTTATGCTGAATCAAATAGGCTCTGTTGACTGTCAACAGTTGTGCGTCGATTTCCTCCCCATGTTATTGTCAGCTATGACTTTTGACCCCAAATAGGAAAATAATTTAATTATTTAATCTTCCATATGTATGCGACTAAATCTAATTGGTTTTGTTTTCAACGCCCATGCTGCCACAATGCACTTCGTTTCCATGCATTTATTTGGAGCCGATGATTTTCCGTACAGCTTTATCTGATCGACACATAAAGTGGAAATCATTAGCGTATGCTAAAATTTGAACAGGCCTAATAGGGATGGTACCTCTCACGCTTCTCCTGAATCAAGGATCACATTTTTGGGCACCAGGTTAAAGAGAACGCACCAAAATGCGTCTCGTTGCCGGAGACCATTGTGGATTTTAAATCGATGTGAAAGGAATTCAGCCTCTTTTACTCTTCTTCTCACACTAGTGATGGTCAGCCTAGTCGCTTTAATCAATTTTTCTAGGATGTCAAACTCCCTCATGAATGTATAGAGTTTTAGCCTAGCTATGGGTTTAGGCTTCATCATGAGCGGCTTTAACGTCGATGAACACATAGTCGATCTGTTGACCACATTGCCATAGTTTTTCTATCAACTGCCGTAGAGAGAAGTTTTGATCTATTGCTGATTTTCCTTGCGTGAAGCCTCTCTGATATAGTATTGGTCAATAATTTTTTGGTCAGAAGGGCTATTCTTTCTAGTAAGGTAGCGGAAAATATCCCATAGATGGTACTCAGCAACGAAATACCGCTATAACTGCTTCACTATGTGATATCTGCTTTATTGCAGCATCCACCGTTTTGAACGTGACCCAGAATAATTGTCTGTACCACTACCTAAATAATAAGGCTTTTGAGAAGTTCCGTAATTAAAAACATCTATAATAAAGTCGGTACTAAACAAAAGGTTTTTCTAAAAATAAAAAAAATCTTTGCAAGAATTAGTTTAAATCTCCGATTTTTGGAGATTAGTTTAATATAAGCTCTGATTGATAAAATACTTAAAAATTAAAAGATCAAATTGATATGAAAGTATTTAGCACTAAAAGTTTACTGGCATTTAATTGAGGTAGTAAACGATAGGCCAATAGGCTATATTGTCAGTAACAAAATTTTACTCTTAATGTTTATAGAAAATAAACGAGGTATATCTGGTATTATTGTAGATTTCCCCTTCACAAAGCTAGTACCTTAGTCCAGCCTAGCCGTGCAATACCTCGTCTGGTAAGAACGCGACCATATAAAACGTTAAAAGTTAAATTGTGTCTTTGTAGTGCCATCAAAATTTGTGTTAATACAAAAAGGTTGCATCGAGCCGTTGGAGAATAGTTTTTGGAGAACCGTGATACAGAAGAAGATGGACTTGCTTAGAGTTGATCCGAGGACCTATTGATCAGAGGATCTATTGATCCGAGGACCTATTGATCAGAGATCTGTTGATCAGAGTATCTGTTGATCAGACGATCAGTTCATCAGAGGATCTATTGATCAAAGTATCTGTTGATCAGATGATCAGTTGATCAGAGGATCTATTGACCAGAGGATCTGTTGATCAGAGGGTCTGTTGATCAGAGAATCTGTTGATCAGAGGATCTGTTGATCAGAGGATCTGTTGATCAGAGGATCTATTGATCAGAGGATATGTTGATCAGAGGATCTGTTGATCAAAAAATCAGTTCATCAGAGTATCTGTTGACCAGAGGATCTGGTGATCAGAGGATCTGTTGTTCAGAGGATCTGTTGATCAGAGGATCTGTTGATCAGAGGATCTGTTGATCAGAAGATCAGTTGATCAGAGGATCTGTTGATCAGAGGCTGCATCGAGCCGTTGGAGAATAGTTTTTGGAGAACCGTGAAGCAGAAGAAGATGGACTTGCTTAGAGAGGCCTTCAACGGAACAAGTGAGATGTTTTTGAGGTTAAACACTCGGTGATGAGTAGTCCTTGAAAAGCTTAGAAAAACCGCTTTTCACGTTAGATCGTACATCGCAGATACTTGGATGATGTTTCACTTCAACACGCGCTGTTACATCTGTCGGAAAAATAGATCACAGTTAGTGTACCTAATAACAGTTCGTGTAACTTTTCTTATTCATGTCATGACCAAAAGCAAACATTTCTATTACGATTTATTAAATTATTACACATATAAAAGAGGGCATTAACCATTTTGCGAAAGATCTTGGATCGAAACGTTATATTATGATAGAAATAAGAACATTTGGTTAAGTCCTAAAATTAATTTCCATAACTCCAAACAGGTTTGTTTGTTTGTTTGTATGTAAGACCTCCCAGAAAAGAGTCAGGGGTCATTTTCGAATTGAAGTTTCGTATGAGTAGATGTTACCAGTTTCCTAAATGAAGCTGGTCTGCGTTTGATAACATAGAACAGTTAGAATTAAGCAAATTCTGTGGAGTATGTTAGTATGTTTAATCAGGTGAAAAAGTGGACTTCGAAATGAAGTTATTGGCTCCAGAAGCTCCACAATAGGAGGAATCCTGCTCTGAAAGAAGTTTTCATTATGCGAAGTTTTCATTAAGAAGTTCTCAAAACTGAGAAGTTTTCATGTGCAGAATTTCGGTAACGTTGTTGAGTAGACTGGTTTCTTGATTGTTGGCCGGTGTAATGCTAAAAAGGTCTCACTATTAGTCCAGTCTGTGTTTCTACGTATGGCTAAAGATGTTGTTTGCCATCCTTCTCCGAGGCATATAAAGGTTAACTGTGAGTACAGGATACCGAAGAGTTTCTCATGCTAACTCCCATTAATATAACCGACGCAATATCAACAGCTGCTTTATAGCCTACAGCTCCCCATAGTACGAAACTGTCCTTTAAAGAAACACTCCACAATGCAGATCACGGATTTGGATGCTATTAACTTCCATAACTGCAAAAGAAGTTGTATTGAGGTCAATCGCCGTATCCGTAGAAGTAATGAAATAAAAATTAACATTCTTTGAGAACTGGTCGAAAAAAGTTACCTCAAGATAGACGGGTCGGTAAAAGCTTGCTTAAATCTATTTAGAGACATAGATATGCTCAACATCGCTCCCAATCAAGGCTTCAAATCTGGGTGTGGGAGGGAAGTTCGGAAGTGAAGTGAAAAGGTCTGTCTCTAATGTTCAGATTATTAGAGATAGGAAGGATGCATTTCTTTTCGAACTGAGTATAGTCATAATAAAAGTCCAAATAGGTTTTTTTCATATCATACACACCAGGTCTGTTCAAAAAGTATCGCGAATTTTGAATTTCCGCGGGTTACGTATATTCGATTTTCGATTTTTTGTGGCGTTATGTTGGTACTCATGTCTCTCACTTATGCCAACAAGTTCGGCCATTTTGAATGTTCAGTTAATTTTTGATAGCTGCTTTGCTTGCACGTGTTTTGGCTCTTCTCCGATTTTTGTCCATTCTAAAAAATGGATCAAAGAATCTGTATCAAATTTTGTGTGAAAAACAAAATTAATTGCGCGGACGCATTCCGATTGTTGGCTGTGGCATATGGTGAAGCTACCTTGGGTCAAAGCAACGTTTATCGGTGGTAGAAAATGTTCTCAGGGGGCCGAGAAGATGTGAACGACGAAAAGCGTGCCGGACGCCCGTTTGCTTACAATTTTCTTCGATTGCAGGGTCGTGGTGCATCATGAGTCTTGCCACAGGGTAGAACGGTCAATAAGGAATATTACCTGCAAGTTATGCGCAAATTGCGAGAAGCAATCCGCTAGGAACGCCCGGAAGAACAAAAATTGGCTTTTGCACAATGATAACGCCCCTGCTCACGCGTCGTTGTAGTGCGCGAATTTTTGGCCAAAACAACACTCTAATAATGCCGCAGCTACCGTATTCCCTAGATCTGGCCCCTTGTGATTTTTTCTTGTTCCCGAAACTGAAGAGCCCCATGAAAGCACGACGCTACGCTACGATTGAGGAGATAAAGATGGCATCGAAGGAGGAGCTGAACAAGATCACAAATAATTATTTTTTGAAGTGCTTCGAGGATTGGCAAAAACTTTGAAGGGGACAGGAATTGGTGAGGATTACTTTGAAGGGAACAAAATAGATATTCATGAATAAATAAATAATTTTTGAAAAAACACAAAATTCACGAATTATTATATTGACAGTCATTTTTTTTTTTGTAAATTGCTTTATTTTTTAATCTTTTCTCAATTTAAGCTTTTATATTTAATATTTTCTATATTTATAAGCAAAACTTTAAAAACTATCCTTTTTATGTTTAAAATTTTCTTTTTTTAAAGTCTTTTCAAACTTCAAAAAAAATTTTTTTTAAAGTTTAATTTTTTTTACAGTTGAATTTTCGATTAAAAATGTTTTCCATTTCATGAATGATTAACTAATTAATTAAGCGTTTTCTTTTCTTTTTAATTTAATATTCTTTTTCAAATTTTTAATATATTAAATATTCTTTAAAATAAATGTTCATTTTCATTAAGAATTTAAATAAAATTAATTTACTATTTTAAAGAAGCACATTTTCGTTGGAAAAAAATCTTTTATTGAATAATTTTATTCATAAGTTTTAATAAGTTTTCAAATGTTGTGTAATTTTTTTTACTAAAAACTAGTTATAAAAATAGGCGTCTATTAATTTATTTTTAAGGCTATTGTTGTTGTTTTTTTTAAAACGATTTTTTTAGTGCAGTACCAATAAAAATATGGGAATAAAATGGCATTCGCAATGCTATGACATTATGTACACGTACGAATAAAAATTTCATTCGAATCGCCGCAACAGAATTACTTTTTCGCAAATTTCGGGCCGTAATTCGACTATTAGTCGATGGACATTGATTTTGAAATTATGGTAAAGTTTTGAAAATTGCCAAACAAATCTATTGTGTAGCTTTACAAGGAAAAGTCCAACGGCATCAAATCTAAATAACTAAATAACGAAATTATGCATTCTGTTTATATTTAGCGTAATAAAGGTAAAATTTATTAAGGTCAGGCCAAAAGAAGTTTGGCAAATTACATCTGAGGAGGAGACCTCATAGTCAGTTTTTGCAGCTACAATGGCTGCTACATTGTCACTTTTGGGTTTTCAGAACCTGAGTCTCTGAATTTCATTTGAGGTGGTCGCATTTTATTTATTCAATTAAATAAAAACGTTTATTTTTATGATATTATTTCTTTCGAACTCAATTCATGATTCTACAGATGATTTTGGATTAAAAGGCTTGAAGACGTTTGTTGCTTTTGAAACGACAAGCATGAACCCGAACGGCTAGTTCAAGTTCGTAAGTCCAAATAGAATTTTTATAAGGTTATGTCTTTTCTTAACAACAATAGTTAGCATTTTGATTATTTATTATTTTATATGATATATCTTTGCTCAAGTTAGAAATAATTTAGAGAAAATAAATTCAAATACTGCAATAATAAAAATCTTCTTAGCAAATGTGTAGGTAGGCACCACTAGTTATTCATAAAGTGAAGTCTCCACTAGTCATAAAATTGAACTCAAATAAATTCACAAACAACTTTTTTTTTTTAATTATAGAAAATATCTAAAAAGAAAAAAAGCTAATTTAATGGTATTTAATAAAAGGTTGTCGGGCCTTTATAATTGCATTCGATAAGTAATCAAGTGGGTTTTGGCTCAGTTGACACAATTACGAACGTTCATATTGAAATTTTCCAATAGTTTATTCGGATTTGACCGTGACTTCTATTTAAGTTAGAATTTTTTTAGCATTTCATTCGTAGTTTGTAATTTTTTCATTTATAAAAATTAAAAATATTTTCTAGATTTTTAAATTTATTGAATAGAATTTTTCATAATGCCATATATAATACTGCTACTTTTAGTTGGGCATATTCTAAGCGAGGTATGGATATTGTTTATTTTTTGTATCTTTATCCACTTGTTTTTTTTTTTTTTTGCCTGTATATTTATTTGAAAAATTTATCTTGCATTGATAAATGGTATTCGGACTATTTGTGGTTTTTTTGCGTACTATTCTCTGTGAATTCAAATATAGGCTGTGGTTGCGCGGTTATATTCTGAGTGCGGTAAAAATAATGGATCTTCATTTCTGTCTGAATTTTGTTAAGTAATTGAATGCCCACCTTACAGTTTGTGGTCGTATTCCTTACGCTCCTTCACCTCGTATTGCAGGTGGTATTGATGCCATAAAGAACGCCTACCCCTGGCAAGTGGCGATTTTCACCGAACTTGGACAGTTCTATTGTGGTGGCTCGATCATTTCGAAGAGGCACTTTCTAACAGCTGCCCACTGTGCATACAAGTGATTTAAAATTTTCTTCCCGAATTAAAATACAGAGGATCTTTTCACATGTAAATATAATTTCATTGTAGCCTGGACACTAACAATTGGTACGTGATCCTCGGGATGCACGACTTGATCAAGAAGGATGGACATCGATATGAAATTTCTATGATAATTAGTCATCCAGAATATAATACTATGAAAAAAAATCAAGTCGCATTCGATATTGCGATCGGTGTTTTGGCAAGAAATATCCTTTTTACTTATACAGTTTGGCCGATTTGTATGCCACCAAACCAAAGTATTTAACAATTACGGAAAATTTATAATTACCGCTAGTATTATATTTTTGAAAATTTTTACCATTTTTTAACTACAGATACTACATATGATGGCGAAAAAGGAACTATAACTGGTTGGGGGCGATTGGCACATAAAGGGAAACGACCACGTATTTTACAAGTCGGAGTTGTCGATTTGATAAAAATAGATGATTGCTTAAAAACACGTGTTGGAAAAGTTATTGTACCTGACGTTATGCTTTGTGCTTATACACCAAATGTTGATGCCTGCCAAGTGAGTACGAACTTTTTTACATCAATCATTATTTTTTTTTAAACTTTTTATATTTTCAAATTCATATAAAAAAGGGTGATAGTGGTGGACCCATATTTCTTAAAAATAATGACGACTACTATGAGCTTGTTGGAGTTACGTCATTTGGAATTGGTTGTGCAACGCCAAACTCGGCTGGAGTGTATACAAAACTTACATACTTTCTTAATTGGATTGAGGATATGATCTTAAGAACTGCACCAAATACTGTTTGTAAAAATCCTACTTTGGATATGCATGATTAAAATTATTTATATTATAAAATTGTGTAATTTATTTTTGTCCAAAACTTCAATGGAAATTGTGATTAAAATGATTTATTTTTTAATTTACAACATAACTGCTCAGTTATCAGAGATTCGGATCATGTGATTAGTTCATTAGAGGATTAGTTGATGGGAGGATCAGTGAAACAGAGGATCTGTTGATCAGAGGATCAGTTCATTAGAGGATCAGTTGATCAGAGGATCAGTTCATCAAAGCATCAGTAAATCAGCGGATCAGTTGATCAGAAGATCAGTTCATCAAAGAATCAGTTCATCAGAGGATCACTTAATCAGAGTATCAGTTGATGAGAGTATCAGCTGATCAGAGGATCTGTTGATGAGAGAATATGTTGATCAGATAATCAGTTGGTCCGAGGACCTATTGATCAGAGGATCTATTGATCTGAGGATCTAATGATCAGAGGATCAGTTGCTCAGAGGATCAGTTCATCAGAGGATCTATTGATCAAAGTATCTGTTGATCAGATGATCAGTTGATCAGAGGATCTATTGACCAGAGGATCTGTTGATCAGAGGGTCTGTTGATCAGAGGGTCTGTTGATCAGAGGATCTGTTGATCAGAGGGTCTGTTGATCGAGGGTCTGTTGATTAGAGGATCACTTGATCAAAAGATCTGTTCATCGGAGAATCTGTTGATCAGAGGGTCTGTTTATCAGAGGATCAGTTCATCAGAGGATCTATTGATCAGAGTATCTGCTGATCAGATGATCAGTTGTTCCGAGGACCTATTGATCAGAGATCTGTTGATCAGAGGATCTGTTGATCAGAGAAACTGTTGATCAGAGGATCTGTTGATCAGAGGATCTCTTGATCAGAGGATCTATTGATCAGAGGATCTGTTGATCAAAAAATCAGTTCATCATAGTATCTGTTGACCAGAGGATCTGTTGATCAGAGGATCTGTTGATCAGAGGATCTGTTGATCAGAGGATCTGTTGATCAGAGGATCTGTTGATCAGAGGATCTGTTGATCAGAGGATCTGTTGATCAAAAAATCAGTTCATCATAGTATCTGTTGACCAGAGGATCTGTTGATCAGAGGATCTGTTGATCAAAAAATCAGTTCATCATAGTATCTGTTGACCAGAGGATCTGTTGATCAGAGGATCTGTTGATCAGAGGATCTGTTGATCAGAGGATCTGTTGATCAGAGGATCTGTTGATCAGAGGATCTGTTGATCAGAGGATCTGTTGATCAAAAAATCAGTTCATCAGAGGATCTGTTGATCAGAGGATCTGTTGATCAGAGGATCTGTTGATCAGAGGATCTGTTGATCAGAGGTTCTGTTGATCAGAGGATCTGTTGATCAGAGGATCTGTTGATCAAAAAATCAGTTCATCAGAGTATCTGTTGACCAGAGGATCTGTTGATCATAGGATCTGTTGATCAGAGGATTTGTTGATCAGAGGATCTGTTGATCAGAGGATTTGTTGATCAGAGGATCTGTTGATCAGAGGATCTGTTGATCAGAGGATCTGTTGATCAGAGGATCTGTTGATCAGAGGATCTGTTGATCAGAGGATCTGTTGATCAGAGGATCTGTTGATCAGAGGATCTGTTGATTAGAGGATCTGTTGATCAGAGGATTTGTTGATCGCAGGATTAGTTGATCAGAGGTTCAGTTAATCAAAGGATCAAATGATCAGAGGATCAGTTAATCAAAGGATCAAATGATCATAGAATCGGATGATCGGAAAATCAGTTGATCAGAGTATCAGTTCATCAGACGATCAGGAGATAAGAGAATCAGTTAGAACAATTAAAGAATGAGTTGATCAAAACATCAGCTAAGTAGTTTATTTAATTGAGTTTTTTATCGCACCAATCTCACTTTTACGCAACGGAACAGTTTTGGTGATAGTAAACACTATTGAATAAATTTTCTGAGAAACTTATAATAAATAAAACTAAAGTCAATTTAGTATAAAAGGATTCATAAAAATTTATTGACAACAAATTAATTTTGATCGACATTTCATAATTTTTTTCTTTTATATTACAACAAATTAAATAATAGATAATTAATAAATGATGACTAAATTAAAGTATTCTTATCTAATAGAAAAATAAAATAGAATAAGTAAAAAATCGAAAATACTTCTGGGATTTAAATTTATATTCTATCATAAATATATCGTATTTTTAGAGAAGGTAAAAAAAACTCCTACATTCGAGGTATTGTTTTTTCACCAACTAATTAATTAATTTTATTAAGTCAAAGTACGCCTGCGTATTCGAAGGAATTTTTTTTTTCTAAATGTATATACTTTTTTCTATTGCAAAATATTTTAATCGTATATTAAAAGGTGAATCTTTTTACTAATAATAATGATAAATTTATGAGCCATATTTAAGTATTTTTTTTTTGTAATTTTTTCTACGTTTTTTTTCTTCAAATTTAATTTTAATCTTTTTGTATTTACGTGATAATAAAGCTCTTTTACATTGCTTATAAGGTGAATTGTTCAAATATGATTCAGGAAATATTGATAAACGTTGATAACAGGCATTCGTAGATGAGTAATCCGCCGATTTGGTCTCGACAGTATTTGGCCCTAATTGTATAAATTTAATCAAAAAAATTTCAATTAAAGCGCATTCAATTTGCAAATAGAAAAATATACTTTTAGATTTTTCATTATATTTGTTTCTAGCTGTCGCTCTCTCTATCTCACCCCTTGTTTTTTTTTTTAAAATTTTGTTCTATTTCAACGTTTTACTCTTTAATTACTATTGCAACTTTTTTTTTTATATATCATTTCTTTTTTGATTAAATTCACTAATAATTATTACGTGTATAGATTACCTAGCCAGATAGTTTATTCCATTTCCCATAATAATTATTTTCTAGTTTTATAATAGCAATTTTCGTACGTTATAATTTAAAAAATATTTTGTTTTTTGTTTTTAATTAATTTTTTTTTTTTAAATTCTACATTCTCACAATAGATACGCACACACTACAGACATCCAATTTGTTTTTGATTGTTTTTTGTTATCGAATACTAGACGATATAACACGAATACTCAATAACGTATTGGTCGTATTTAGGATATTTGATCACTTTTAGAATATCAATATCCTTTCTAAGATGTGTGCAAATTTTCCCTTAAAAGATGATTTGGGTTTGGCGGCCACTGGCACTGGATGTGATCGCCTCTTCGAGATTGGTATCTAGTTTTCGATATGCGGCTGTATGTTTTCGTCTACCACCGTTGCCACCACCGCGGAAGTTCTGTGTACGGCGGCCTTCAAGAATCAATGCTAATATTTTTTGTTTGTTGTGGTAGACCACGTAAGTGACGATGCATACAAACATCCCAAAGAGGAAATAAGTGAAGAAATTTGATCCTGGCTCATTGACAAAGACATTTGGATCTGCAGTACGTGGCATTACTGGACTCTGAATGTTCTTCTCTGCCTCTAACACCTCGAATTTCTCCTCTACGATTTTATTATCGTTGTCGACATCAGCTTTGACTCGTTGTATGCCCTTCGCTTTCTCCTCCTTTGCATAAAGTTGATTGTCCGGCACTTCAATATCATTTTCTTCATCTTCATCATCTTGATTAAAAGAGTGATCAATATCTTCATGTTTAGATTGTTTCTCTTGATCCGCTGAATTAGTATCAATATATTGTTCCTTTGATTGTGGACTCTTCGAATTTTTTTCATGCAACTTTTTCTTATTGTTATTTGTATCAGTTTCGTAACTGGTTAATATATCTTGATTAAGGTTATCATGTGGCAATGATGGTGACGGTGGTATAACTTTATTTTTTTCCGTAAAATTTGTTTTAACTGATTCATTTTTTTCAGAATTTATTGTATTTCCAGAGGAAGTAAATATTGATTTGGTTGAAGTTTTATCTGATAATTGCACAGAACTTTTTGTTGTTTGAATTGGTACCTGATTTCTGTCTCCTACATTATACGAAGCTGCATCTCCGGAAACGTCCTCCCCAGTTTGAGCAATATTTTCAGTTACATGAATTATTTTATGTTTAATTGTTTTCGGATTAATTATCTGTTTGGATGGATTTTGATTTGGGATACCCGCATAGATTTCATTGTCCTCTAGTTTATCACTTTTCATGACACTAGCAGTACCCTCGTTGGTTATTGGATAAACCGTAGTCACTTTAACGTGTACTGTTTTAAACTGAATTATTGAATTTCTTATCATATAAATTTGATTGCAAATCGGCCTAAGTGACATCTCTGTATCCCCATTATGTACAACCAAACAATGCGCTATGCACTGATGATTTAAGAATTTTCCATCGGATAAAATGTTTGTCAAATTAGAACAAAATTTAATATAATCTTTTGAGTATAGTTCATTTGGTTCAGCTGATACATTCCATTTGATAACAGACTTCTTTGCTGATTCCAATATTACATTTATTATGGTTTCATTGCCTACGACTAGCGGTTTGAGCTCTTCAATTGCTGCCTTTCGTATTGCACATAAATAAACTATTTCATCATTCTCTTCGCATTTTTCTTCAATATATATCGGCTGTGTTGTTACTGATGCTCTATCTCTAACATTAGACGGTACATTCTTAGCAAATGCATCACGAACCGATATTTCTAAGAGTATTAAAGACAAAACTACTAAATAAACTGCTTTTTTCGTTAACATTTTCTCAATCGAATCGTTTACACCTCTAACCGCGAATGTTATGTGACGTGTGATTTTTGACAGCCAAACAACGATGAATGGCATTTGTCACTTGTTTTGTCTATTCGGAAATTGACGTTCGTACTGCCATCTATTAGTGAAAAGTCTTATTTTATAATGCACAGGGTGCTTATTTTCTCATGCCTTCAGTTTAGGCATATAATGCTTTATATGAAAAGAAATTAACTCTAACTTAATATGTTCTATTTTTACTAAATAATTTCAAAAATTAAAATTGTTTAATATAGTGAAAATTCTGTTTACAATATACTAAAAGTGTGTTATTTTAAATTTCGAATATGCAAAAGAGTTGAATTGTTCTTGTCCGAATCATTCGCGACCATAAATTTGTCAACTAAAAAATGATATGATAAATTATAATTATTTATCTTACTTATCTATGTAAATAGTTTTTATAAAACATCTAGATATGTAAGATATATCAAATTTGATTGGTAACTTACGAATGAGACATTAGGTGAATGTGTAAATAACGGCACTAGGGGCATATATTAGGTGTAGTAAAAAGTAATCCATTATTTTGCCAATAGATGGCTTTAGGAGTCTGTATCTCCCGTTGTAAAAATGCGATCGGGTTGCACTAGATGGCGTTTGAAAGATAAGATTTCGTACTAAAAAAGTTTCTGATACAGTTTTGTGATTACTTGACTCAGTATTTTTTTAGCACGCGTCAAAAATGGACACCAACAAAGAGAAAATACGCCATATTTTACAGTTTTTCTTCGATAAAGGAGAAAACGCAAGCCAGGCAGCTGAAAATGGGAATAGTGTTTATGGTCCTGATACTGTAACAGTCAATCACGCGTAATTATGGTTTCATCGATTCCGTTCCGGTAATTTTGATGTCAAAGATGCACCACGCTCTGGAAGGCCAATTGTCGAAAATGTCGATAAAATAATGGAAATCGTCGAGTCCGACCGTCACGTAAGCACTGTTTCGTTTGCCCAGGAGCTAAACATTGCACAAAAAACCGTTTGGAACCACTTAAATAAGGCTGGATACAAAAAGAAGCTCGATGTATGGGTGCCACACGAGTTATCGCAAAAAAACCTCATGGACCGAATTTTCGTCTGCGAATCGCTGGTGAATCGCAACAATATCGATCCATTTCTGAAGCGGATGGTTACTGGTGATGAAAAGTGGGTCACTTACGACAGCGTCAAGCGACAACTGTCGTGGTCAAATCGCGGTCACCCGGCGCAAACGGTGGTCAAGCCAGGATTGACAGCCAGGAAGATTTGGCTGTGTGTTTGGTGGGACTGGCAGGGAATCATCTACTATGAGCTGCTCCCCTACGGCCGAACTCTTAATTTGGACCTATACTGTCAACTATTGGACCGTCTGAAAGAAGCAATCGCCCAGAAGCGGCCAGCTTTGGCCAATAGGAGAGGAATTGTGTTCCATCAGGACAACGCCAGGCCGCATACATCGA
This sequence comes from Atherix ibis, assembly GCA_958298945.1. Lineage (NCBI taxonomy): Eukaryota > Metazoa > Arthropoda > Insecta > Diptera > Athericidae > Atherix > Atherix ibis. The sequence continues at coordinate 85,846,781 of OY282607.1, forward strand.
TAGTGACTCGCCAGAAGTTCCGGCACCTTGGTTGGGATGTTCTTATGCATCCACCTTAAAGTCCGGACCTGGCACCAAGTGATTAGCACCTCTTCCTATCTATGACGAATGATTTTGCAGGTGAAAAATTCGCTTCAAGAGAAGATTGTGAAAATCGACTGTCCCAGTTTTTTGGCAATAGGGACGAGGGTTTCTATGAGAGAGGCATTATGAAATTACCTCCAAAATGGCAACAAGTTATCGAACAAAACGGTGCATATTTGACCTAAATCGTACCATTCTATCTGTGCTAAATAAAACCTTTAATTTAATGCAAAAATAATGGACGCATTTTTACTACACCTTATATTATAAAGTTTGTTTCACATCATCGCGAATTGGCAGATTAAATAGAAAAATTGGTAATTGTCAGAACCTTAATATATAGAACTGGATGATAGCCTCGATACAAAAATTTTGTTCAAATTTGATCGACAATACTTTAGATTATATTGTAAAAGAACCGGATAGTCTCGATATACAAATTTTGCTCAAATTTGGTCGACAATACATTCGTAAAAACTCACAAACATGCAAAATACAGAAACAGCGTAAACCAGTGGGGGGCAATTTTAAAGTTTAGTATGCAATAGACGCGGTAATTTTAAAATCTAATTAAAATGATTTAGTGATAAATAACTTAATAATCTTATAATTTGCATTATTCTCAATTTAATGTAAGCAAACCAACATTGTAATCCTTATGCAGTGGTAAAATTGCGTCACCTTTCCGTTAAAGCGCTCTTAAATCATTGGGATCCTTTTCCAAGTATTTTTCACATTCGTTTATGCACTCCGAATATTCGTTCATACTTAATAAATTTATCCTCATTTAGTATATTCCTTAATTGGAAAATAATAATCCCGCGCTCGAAAATAATAATTACCTATTATTAAAAAAATGCAAGAACTTCCTTTTCTATTGGCAACATTTTATTGTTAATCTAAAAATTCTTTTTAAAATTAATACGATTTTTTTTGCTCAACTTCAAAAATTATATTTTCTTTCAGGTCAATTTTTAAGTTTTAAAAAAAACATATATTTTTATTATTTAGAATATTTTTTTAAAAATAGTTGGTCAATTTTCAGCAAATTCATTTCTATTATTTGTGCATTCTACTAAATCTTTATCTTCAAATGAATATTTTTTTATTCTTTTTAAATTGATTTTACTGGTCGTAACTGTTATTAGAAGTAAAAATTGTTTTTTTTCTCTTTTTTTACTAATTTTTATTAGTTATTTTTCCCTTTTCTGCATCTTGAATGTGTATCGATACATTCTGTAAGAATCTAATGGGCATATAACCTGATTGTATTATAAATGTTGAATAAATAAATAAATATATATGTACGAGGTCTGTTCAAAAAATATCGCGAATTTTGCGTTTTTTCAAAAATTATTTATTTGTTCATGAATATGTATTTTGTCCCCTTCAAAGTAATCCCCTCCACATATTATACACTTATGCCAACGTTTTACCCAATCCTCGAAGCACTTCAATCCTTGAAAAATCATTTTTTGTTATCTTATGCAACTCCTTCTTCGATGCCGACTTTATCTCCTCAATCATAGCGTAGCGGTGTCCTTTCATGGGGCTCTTCAGTTTCGGGAACAAGAAAAATTCACAGGGGGCCAAATCTGGGGAATGCAGTGGCTGCGGCATTATTAGTGTGTTGTTTTTGGCCAGAAATGGCAAAAGTCAATTTTTGTTCTTCCACGAATCCGGGCGTTTCTGGCGAATTGCTTCGAGCAACCTGCGCATAACTTACAGGTAATATTCCTTATTGACCGTTCTACCCTGTGACAAGAACTCATGATGCACCACGCCCCTGCAATCGAAGAAAACTGTAAGCAAAACCTTTGCATTCGACCAAACTTGGCGCTTTTTTCGGTTTTGGCTCGTGCGGCAGCTTCCATTGGGATGATTGACCTTTGGTTTCCACGTCATAACCATAAACCCATCATTCGTCACCAGTTATCACCCTCTGGAGCAAATTTGGATTGTCGCGGACCGAGTCGAACAGCAACTTAGCAATGTTAATGCGATGCTATATTTGGTCGCAATTGAGCAAAAATCGAAGACGGGTCAAAACACGTGCAAAGCAAAGCAGCTGTCAAAAATTAACTGAACATTCAAAATGGCCGAATTTGGCATAAGTGAGAGACAAAAAAATCGAAATTCGAATATACGTAACACGCGGAAATTCAAAATTCGCGATTCTTTTTGAACAGACCTCATATATTTATTTTAGGAAAAATTATATATTCAAAAAGTGCATGTGCCAGAGCCGGTAATAGATTTTTGCTGCAACTCAGCTGTTGGCTGTTTTATTTTTGAAGTTCTGGTTATAATGGTTCAGGAAAATCACAATGGTTTCGTTTAATTTTAAATTTTGCACAATTTTAGATAGTTTATCTAAAATGTTAAAGTTGTCTAATCTTTTTTTTAAATTCAATCCGTCTAAGTTCTGCTGTAGCAATCATGTGTAAATAAATAAATTTAAAAAAAAAGAACAAATTTTGTTTTTAAGCTAGTTTAAATAGTTTTGTATAGTTTGTTTCATAAACGGTAAAAAAGCATTTTGTTTTCGTGAATTTTTTACTTTAAAAATGTTTATTTTATTAATGTTAGAGTGATTGTAGTTTAAAGAGTATATACGTTTTACTATTTTGCATCTTCGTTTTCCAAATTAAAAACCTCGTGTATTGTTCATGAAGAAGAGTATATTTCTCAATATGGAAGCTTTGGATAAGTTCTTTTCCAATTCTCGGTGTGGACAGTTATTCTTAAAGGAATTCGATAGACTTGTACATGTCAGATTGCCTGGACGATCCTCTACGCTCATGACAGCAATTACCGTTGATATTCTGACAGCAATTACAATTGATATTCTAAGCATCTGCGAACAGTTCTGTTCTGTTTTGACATTTTCCATTTGATCATGTAGAATTATAATATTAAATTATGATTTATGGGATATTTTTAATAATTGCAATTCTAGGTAATTTTTTGTTGTTGTTTTGTTTGACCTCTATTTCAATCGGTTTTCTATAATGTAAATTTTTCATCTGAAATAAATTTTGATTTTTTTAAATCTCTATTCACCTTCTACTTTCTAAAAAAAAATTAAAACAAATATAATTTAAAGTTAGCAACAATTTGATAATAATTAAGAAAAAAAAAACTAAAACAACAAATTCGAAATACGCACACTTTTACAGAAAATGTCATTGAAAATTTTTATTTCATATTTTCTCATAATAATAATAATTATTATAATATTACTTATATTTTTAATATTGTTTTTATATATTTTATTATCATATTATCAAATACAAACGAACTTTTATAATTTTATTATTCTTTTGTTGTTATTGTTTTATTATTTATATTTGAATAAAACAACAATTATCCAAATTGAAAGAAAAATTCTCTTCTATAAATAAATTTAAAATGTTTTTCTTTCTTCAACTGAACATTTTTATATTTTTATAAAACAGTTTTTACTCTTTTTCCCCTTTTTCTTTCGTGTTTAAATATTGTATTTTCTAGTATTTTTCGTGTTATTATTAATAATTTTTTTTTTAAATATAATAATTATAAATATTGTTTATTTTTCATTATTGTATATAATAATCATTAATAGTAATATTTATTCGCATTATAAAATATGACAGAATATTTTTATTTATTTATATACTTTTTTTATTGTAATTTTAATTTTATTCCATTTTTAATTTGTTTGTTAACAGAATTCCATATATTACTGCATAGTGCATAAAAAATCAAATTCAAAATGATATTATTAATAATAATAAATGCAAATAAAATTAATAACAGACAAAACAAAACCCAAATGTCAAAATGAGCAAAATTTCCATTGGTTCGTATCTATGCATTTTTTTTTACAGCGGCTCTATAAAATAAATACAATTAATTTACGCCATTTTCTTATCAATGAAACGAAAAGTTCCATTTGACAATGTAATTTCCATTTTAATAATCGCGCAGCAGATGTAATCGGATAGGTTACATTTATAAGGTTCTGCTACGAGAGTCGCTCAATAAGTCCTTAGAAAATCCGAGAAATTGCGCTCGTAGTGGCGGTAAAGATTTTTTTTGTAAGTAGCATTTTCGACAGGAAAGCTGTCAAAATTTCAGCTCGATCCATAGCGTAGGTCAATTTCTATCGTCGTTGAAAGTTAACGACATTTATTTGTGCATAACCATTTGAAAGGCTTAAGCCCGAAAGAAATCAAAGCCGAGTTGGATGCAGTTCATGGCACATCTGTCCCTGTGTTTGCGACGGTTTACAATTGGGTGAATGAATTTAAACGTGGCCGTTCATCCACAAAAGGTGAACATCGTTCAGGACGCCCAGTTGAGGTGTCTACTCCTGAAATCATCGACAAAATCCACGATCTGATTTTGACCGATCGGCGAATTAAAGTGCGCGAATTAGTTGAGGCCACGGGCATATCACAAGGTACAGTCGCTTCAATTTTGCATGAAAAATTGTCTGTGAAAAAAATTTCGTCAAGATGGGTGCCGCGTTTGCTCTCAGAGGAGAACAAGCGCAATCGTGTAGTGGACTCTGAGGCTATGTTGGCACTCTTTCATCACAATCTTGCCGAATTCCTTCGTCGATATGTCACGTGGATGAAACTTGGATACACTACTACACTCCAGAAACGAAGAGACAGTCATCACAGTGGATTTTCAAGGGTGAACGGGCTCAAAAGAAGGCAAAAACGGTGCCATCGGCCGGCAAGGTGGGATTCGCAGAACATCATTTTTATCGACTACTTGGAAAAAGGAAAAACAATAACAGGAGCGTATTACACGTCGTTATTGCAATGGTTGAGCGAGGAAATCAAAGAGAAACGCCCCCATCTGAAGAAGAAAAAAATCCTCTTGCATCAGGACAATGCGCGTGTGCACACCTGCGCTGTTTCCATTGCCAAAATTGTGGAATTGAGAATGGAATTGTTGCAGCATCCCGCTTATTCAACAGATTTGGCCCCGAGTGACTATTTTCTTTTCCCCAATCTGAAGAAATGGCTTGGCGGACGACGGTTCACTTCCAACGAGGACGTCATTGCTCAACTTTTGCAGAACTTCCGAAATCCTATTTTTTGGACGGGATAAAAATTTTGGAAAAACGGTTGGAAAAGTGTATAGAGCTATACATATAGAGCTTTTTTTAAAAAACACTTTTTTCCATCTTTTTCTAAGGACTTATTGAACGACCCTCGTAATATAAATTTTCTACCAATTTTGTCGTTTTTCCCCTATTGTAATAATCTATTCCATATATTTTTCATTCTTTTCAAATGCACTTCTTTTTTGTTTATATTTTTAAACTGTTTAGAGTAGCTTTTAATTGGTTTTGTTTCTGTGATTTTCTTTACTTTAAAAAAATTAATTTAAAAAAAAAAAAACCTTTTTGAAATATTTTTGGCTTTATTGTAAATCGTAGCTTGGAAACCGTTTTAAAAATTGAATAATGATAACCGTAACGTACACTTATGAACTTTAAAAGTATCAGAATAGACCATGTGAAAGATAAATTATTTTATTCCTAAAAATGATATTAAATCGTGAAAAAAAAACTCAAACTTGTAATTATTCACAACATCACAGCAAAGAATTTAAAAAAAAAAAAACTACCTTGAAAATAATAATTTTGGAGATTTTTCTTTAATGATGAGCAATTTTTCTAAAATTATAGTCTCCTTGCTTTTTTAAAAAAAAATATGACTTCTCCTTTTTTTTAAATATATAGTTTCTCCTTATTTGTTTTTCTATTCTCTTTTATTGTTCCTTGCAATCTTTAATACAAATTTCATTTAAATTCATAACATTTTAATGGACGCAAATATTATTTCTATTTCATTTAATTTTCATTTTTCAATCATTAATATAATATTTTTTTTTATCAATTATAAACTTTTATACAATATTTTATTATAAACTACTATACGTATAATAATCATACTAACAATATATGTATGTAAGTATTTTGTACGTTTTTTTTTGTTTTTTTTGAATAATCAGTGTACTAATTTTTTATTTAATTTTTATATTTAGACCGTACAAAAAAATTAAATTATAACAAATTTCAAATTTATTTTTTTATATATTGTATTTTATAATATATTTATATATATATACCAATATTAAGCACTCGCATGCCTTTTTTTTTGTATGTACGCGTATACAAACATAATTATATACTGTTAATTAAATATAATTATAATTAAAAAAAAATAATAATAATAATATCCTTATCTTATTAACTAATGAAATAAAAATGTTTAAATTCACTTTTATTTTTGTTTAAAAAATTTCTGTAACAATTTGATAATATTGTAGTATAAAATTTGGATGGTTGGCCATCTGTTGATTTTTTTTATAAACTTTCAAATGATCTGTCAAAATACACATGTCATAATTTTTACAACTGCTAATTATAAAGTAGTAGAATTTTAGTCTTGGAGTCATTAATAAGAGAATAACGGATTTTAATAAACAGGCATTCTGTAAAAAATGACATTACGCAAAATTCATCTTTAACGACGAAGCACATTTTCACGTTGACGGCATACAAAATTATCGAAAAAGATGCGCGCAAAATCCTCATGTGTTTTTTTTTAGATTATTTAAAAGGTTAAGTGTATGCCAATCATCCAAGAAGACTTCAAGGACTAAAAAAACTACTAGAAAATGAGGTTGTTAATCTACAATATTTTGCTTGGAAACAGTCATTGATAAGTTCGCCGTTTGGATGCAGGCCTGCAAATTGGATCGTGGTGGTCGCATTAATGATTTTAATAAACAGGCATTCTGTAAAAAATGACATTACGCAAAATTCATCTTTGACGACGAAGCACATTTTCACATTGACGGCACACAAAATTATCGAAAAAGATGTGCGCAAAATCCTCATGTGATTTACGAAAAATAGATGCATCCTAAATAATTGATTGTTTGATGCGATTTATGGGGCGTGGTGGAATGCTTGGGGTGTTTTTCTACGAAAAACGATCATGGAGGCCATTATAGTGAATTTGAACATCGTGACATGCTAACAAACTTTTTGTGGCTGAAATTGAATGAATTGAATGCGAAATATCACAAAACGTCAAATTGCTGATGTTAATTGGTCGCCAAGATCTCGCGATATGACACAGTTCGACTTTTTTTTTGAGATTATTTGAAAGGTTAAGTGTATGCCAATCATCCAAGAAGACTTCAAGGACTAAAAAAAACTACTAGAAAATGAGGTCGTTAATCTATTTTGCTTGGAAACAGTCATTGATAAGTTCGCAGTTTGGATGCAGGCCTGCAAATTGGATCGTGGTGGTCGCAATAATGATATTGTTGTTTCATACATAATTGTAATAGATTTAACTTTTATTTTCAATTAAAATTTCTGATATTTGCTCACGTTCTGTATTTTCTTTTAAAAATATCAGAAATGGCTCACACTATATTAATGATGATATATTTTTAAAAAAATATGAATAGTTTATAAAACGTAAGAGAAAACTTATCGATTAAAGGAAATGAATGGAAAAAAATAATATAAGCAAACTTGCTTATTTTAAAAAATAACACAAATTTTCAGATTTTATTAAAATATTTTAGTATTATTTAAAAAAAAATATTCACAAAAAAAATTTGTAATAATTGAAACTAAACATTTTTCCAATTATTTATAATTTTTCCAAATTATAATTCATTTAAAAAAGTTTTTGTATAACAATTTTCATTTTTCACAAAATATAATAATATTAAATTTGGCACTTTGTTTCCTCTAATAAAATTGAAAACAGTTTTAAGGGAAAATTATAAAATAATAATAGTGAATTAACTATTCAGAACAAACGATTTTACACCATTATCATTTTTTTTTGCTGAATTCTCGTTGATCAATTTTTGTAGATATAGTTTGACAATTTGAAAAGAAGCAAAAAAATTGTATGTAAATCGGAAAAATATTGTTGGAAGAAAAAAAAAACTCCAAAATATTTTATGCGTTTTAATTGAAAAATTCAAAAAATATATGTAAAGGGAAGAAATACGGAAAAAAACTTTATTTTGCTCTTAACATGATAAATGCTATTTTTTTTTTCATTATAGCCTAACACTGTGGATAATAAGTAACTTTTAACACTTTTTCACTTGATTTGACTTGTCACTATTGTTTGTATCGGCGACATTACCACTAGTAGTACTGCCGGAATCTCGTGTATCGGTCATGGAGAAGAACAGATTCCTCAATATGGAAGCTTTCGATAAGTTCTTTTCCGGTTCACGGGCTGGGGAGTCATTCTTAAATGAATTCGATGGACTTGTACATGTCAGATTGCCTGGACAATTCTCGTTGCTAGATTTCGTTACTGCTGTGGTTGGAAGTGATACCATTCCAGGACCCATAACAGTAGTTACAGTTGTTGTTTTAAGCGTTAGCGAACAGTGCTGTTTTGCTTCGACATTTTCCATATCCTCTTGCTCGGCCTGCTGTTCTAAGCTTACATTCTCGGGGATATTATTTGAACCGCTATTACTATCCAAGGATAGTGTTCTATGACTGGTTGAACCTAATTTTGGAATTCGAGGACCAAATCCTAGGCGCTTCGATCCTGTTGAGCTACTTGGATCAATATCATCGCGAAAAGATCGCTCTGAACTACGGAATGAACGACTGCTACCAACACTCGCCTTATCTGCTGTGGAATCCTAATATAACAAAAAAAATCTTAATAGTTTTTTTTAAATTAAATAATATAACAATTCTGATTAAGTCTAGTTAAAAATTGTATTATTAAATCAACAACACCAAAAAATGTACCATAAAATAAAAACTATTTTAAATTTATATTAAAAAAAAAAAAGCTTTCAATTTTAATGTAATTGTTTTCCGAGATTAAATTATATTTTATTTTTTTAAATAAGCTAACCTGATCTAATGGAGCTGTATACCAAACATCTGAGCAATCTTTTTTGCCATCGATCACATAGCAAACGGTGTTATCAAAACGAACACGTTCCGATGCTCCATCTTCGCTTACATTTGATGAATCAAATTGCTATAAAATCAATCAACAACAACAAAGAAAAAAAAACAAATAATATATAATATAAAATTTTAAAAGAATTATTATTTCTAAACAAAATTTTTGTTGTTGCATAAATGAAAACAAAATGGAAATATTGCCGCAGGTTTTTATGAAACTAACGCATTATACTCGTAAATTAAGTTACATCAACACAGAACGTACGTGCAATCATATAAGGTGTAGTAAGAAGTAATCCATTATTTTGCCAATAGATGGCTTTAGGAGTCCGTATCTCCCGTTTTAAAAGTGCGATCGGGTTGCACTAGATGGCGTTAGAAAGATAAGATTTCGTACTAATTCGCTTCTCATACAGTTTTGTGATTACTTGACTCAGTATTTTTTTTAGTACGCGTCAAAGATGGACACCAACAAAGAGAAAATACGCCATATTTTACAGTTTTTCTTCGATAAAGGGGAAAACGCAAGCCAGGCAACTGAAAATGTGAATAGTATTTATGGTCCTGATACTGTAACAGTCAATCACGCGCAATTATGGTTTCGTCGATTCCGTTCCGGTAATTTTGATGTCAAAGATGCACCACGCTCTGGAAGGCCAATTGTCGAAAATGTCGATAAAATAATGGAAATCGTCGAGTCCGATCGTCACGTGAGCACTGTTTCGATTGTCCAGGAGCTAAACATTGCACAAAAAAATATTTGGAACCACTTAAATAACGTTGGATACAAAAAAAGCTCGATGTATGGATGCCACACGAGTTATCGCAAAAAAACCTCATGGACCGAATTTCCATCTATGAATTGCTGCTGAATCGCAACAATATCGATCCATTTCTGAAGTGGATGGTTACTGGTGATGAAAAGTGATTGCTGCTGAATCGCAACAATATCGATCCATTTCTGTGTGTTTGGTGGGAGTGACAGGGAATCATCTACTATGAGCTGCTCCCCTACCGCCGAACTCTTAATTCGGACCTATACTGTCAACAATTCGACCGTCTGAAAGAAGTTATCGCCCAGAAGCGGCCAGCTTTGGCCAATAGGAGAGGAATTGTGTTCCATCAGGACAACGCCAGGCCGCATACATCGATAGTGACTCGTCAGAAGTTGCGGGACCTTGGTTGGGATGTTCTTATGCATCCACCTTATAGTCCGGACCTGGCACCAAGTGATTACCATCTCTTCCTGTTTATGACGAATAATTTTGCAGGTGAAAAATTCGCCTCAAGAGAAGATTGTGAAAATCGACTGTCCCAGTTTTTTGCCAATAGGGACGAGGGTTTCTATGAGAGAGGCATTATGAAATTACCTCCAAAATGGCAAAAAGTTATCGAACAAAACGGTGCATATTTGACATAAATCGTATCATTCTATCTATGCTAAATAAAACCTTCAATTTAATGCAAAAATAATGGATTTATTTTTACTTCATCTTATATTTGCGCTTAGATAATCATGCCATACGTGGTGGATGGAAATTAAAATTTTTTTTTACGATTTTTGAAGTCTCCTCTTGTAATCTTACTATAGAATAAGAGCTGTGTTCGAAATAATCTAATCCATTGCATTTGTTAGCGTACGTTATTTTTAACGTGCGTGATCATTAAAACGCTGGTAAGTTTTGATGCGCGTAAAATGACGTCCGCTTTATAGAAACAAAAGCGTTTTCTTAAGAGCGCACGTATAAAAATTTCGCGATTTGTAATGCGCGGTTAAGAGAAAATTTCGTTTATTTTTAATTTTTTGTAATTTATGAGGTAATTTTCCGAATAAAAAAAAAGCATACATTTAATATAGGAAAGAAAAGTTAATTTATTTGTAGGAGCACAAGCGATTAATATGAAAAATAATAATAGATCAAAACTTTACCTGTTTATAACTTAATATAGAACCAGCGAGAGCTCTTGTCGATGCGGTGTCATTTAGTGTGTTACCAGATTTTTCGCTAACGCATGTAACGGCTGAAGCAGTTTCGGATGAACTGACATCAGCTTGAACCTCAAGACGATGTCCAGTTATACTTCCGGCTAATGCAGTTGTTGATTCTCGATTCGACGTGTGCGCTACCCCGAAAGACGTGCTTTGACCAGACACACCCAAATGGATTCCACTAGCAACGCTAAGACTGACTTCACCAATACTGGTTGCTCCGATTCGTGATACCGCATCAACACTCGCTCCATCGCCTTGATTACGGGAGTTGACATCTTCTTCCTCTTCGTCAAAGTCGACTTTAAAACCATCACGAGTAGTTGATACACCACAACCCGCTCGACATAGTGAAACGGGCACAACACCATAAACGTAAAACAGAAGAATCGGCACCCCAATTGCAACAGCAAGACCAGCTAAAACAGGCGATATCAAAATCTGAAACAAGAAATTTTTTAATTATCGGTACAATCAATAAATTTTAAGCAATTTAGACAATATCGAATAAAAAACCCAAAAACTGAAAGTGGAGATTAAAAATTGCCAAGAATCGATATAATTACCTGAAAATTAAAGCTTAATTTTTTGAAATGGTCGGTTGTTTATAATAATATTTTCTTATCATAAAATCTGATTCCATTTGAATGTCTAAAAAGGATTTGGAAAAGTTTTGTAAAATAGTCTAACCTACATAAAAAGATGAAAAAAAACCATAAACCTTATTGGATCATTAAATTCCCATATTACTTTTCAAATTATCCAGTAAATTATTCAAAGTTCAAAACGGCTTAAAATAATTTTAATTTAAAGCAAACAATTTGTAAAATTAAAACCTAATTACTATATTAACGATACATATTAGTTCATTTTATTTTGAAACTATTGTAATAAAAAATATAACATCCCTTTTCATGCAAACATTTTCATAGCATGATATACCTTAGAGTATCTGCAGAGTTTCTAGAATTTGCTATAACAAAAAAAATATAATTTCTAAAAATAAACTATCGACCGAAAAAGAAACCTTTTTAGTTTTTTAAATATATTTTAAACATAAAGAATATAAATAATCAAGTAATTTCTAACGATATAATTTGGTGAAAAAAAAAATATCCTAACCGTGACGCTCGTTGTTCATATAAATTCAGTTTAAAGATAATTCCAACTTCGAAATGGAAACAAATTGAAATTTCTATTTTATACAATAATAATAGGGAAAACTAAACTGTAGGATAACGAATTCTATAATAAATTTACAATAATGTTGATGGGTTGATTATAAGTGGTTCCATATAATTATTAAAGTGGAATGTAGAAAGTTTTGAGAAAACAAGAACGAAAAACTATTTCGTTTGAATTGTGGCTCATTATGCCTAATGGAATCAGATATGAAAACAACACAAATGCATACGGAAATTTTCCGATAATAGAAAAATTCGACATGTAGTCACTAGTCAAATTCCATCTGGGCTGTGCCAGATGATAGCTAAGTAAAGGCAGAAAAGATAAATCGCACGAGCTTCCAGGCTGTTAGAATCCCTTCGAAAAATATCTCCTCTTTATCGAAAGTTTTTAGTTAAAAATCAATAGTATAAGAGATGAACAGCGCATGGTCATATCGGAGATAGAGAAAAAGAGGATAAATAGCATAGAGAGTACTATACACGTTTTCTAGGCGTACAATATCATCTCAATAAGGAAAACGCCATCCAAACAGGTAAAGTTCGTCCATCAAGTCAAAATGGGGGCGCGTATGGTCGGTCCTTGAATTACAAAAACGAAAAAAATTGTCGGCAGAATGTGTGTTAGTCTTGTTGGATGTTATGTTCTCCAAAAATTTAAATGACTGTACCTACGATTGTAGTTAAATTTTTTTTTTTACGTTTATCATAGCTTCACTGATAATATTGCGCAAATCTACTATGGCAAGGAGTATTTTTTTCGTCGTATCCAAATTTTCTCACAATTAAGCGTTTATTAAAAAATTATACGTTTTTTTTTTAAATTATAAAATAAACAATTTAAAAAAAAAAACAATAAATATTTTGTGTTTTTTGCTCAAAATGAATTGTCTTAAAGGGAATAATCACCATTCATTCATGAGGAAAAATTTTTTTTTATATAAGAAAGAAGTTTAAATAAAATTGTTGGTAGGAAAAAATTATATATAAATTCCACCTTATTTTAAAATAACGGCATGACTATTTTACAAAATTGAAAATATCTCATTTACATATTTCCAAAATGATTTCTCTCTAAAAAGGGCGCTCCCACATAAGCTCACTCATAGCATAAGTAATAACATACAAAACAGTCGGGTTTGTAAAAGAATGGATGCGATAATTTGTAGAGGAAATAATAATAAAAAATTCACAATATAATAATTTTCAAAATATCAAAAATTATGTCACAATTACATTATTATTATTGGAAAATCAGAAAAAAAATTTCCATAATAATTAAGTTTAAAAGATTTGATAATGAAGAGTAATCCAAAAAAAATGGACGCAACATGACTTTTTGTAGGATTCGAACGATTTAAGGTAATTTTTCCCACATATTGGTCTGTAATTGTATCAATATTTGCTATACAAGAAAAGTCCGCCGGCGTCAAATCGAACGATCTTGACATCACAAAATTTCGAAATTACGCGTCCTGCGAACTTTTACCGTAATGAAGTCGAAATTTGTCGCGTTGTGCGGTTTATAGCACCGTTTTGTGAAAACCACACATGGTTCAAGTTAAAATCTTCAAATGCAGGTCAAAAGAAAATGAGAATTGACGGTAATGGTTTCTCCTTCTTCTATTTCAAAGATATACGGACACAAAAAACACATTCTGACCAAAATACACACCTTCCACAGATACAATGGCTTCTACTTTTCGCAGATACAATGGCTTCTATACGTTTTGTGAAAACCACACATGGTTCAAGTTAAAATCTTCAAATGCAGGTCAAAAGAAAATGAGAATTGACGGTAATGGTTTCTCCTTCTTCTATTTCAAAGATATACGGACACAAAAAACACATTCTGACCAAAATACACACCTTCTACAGATACAATGGCTTCTACTTTTCGCAGATACAATGGATTATGCCCTAATTGAAATTTGCACCATCAAGCAAGAAAGAAGACTTATTCCCGAAAAAAAAGTTATTCCAAAAAATCATGTTTGAAAGCCTGCTGTTCTAACGACCAATCAGAGTACGTTTTGCGAATTCCATGGTCGGTTAAACGAACCATAATGTGAAATACGAGTACCAACACTGAAATTAATAAATGTCATCTTGGATGACAGTTATCAAATGACAGATCTGTTCTTTCCCAAACACGAAATGCATAGCCAGGTGGTAGATGGCATCTTTTCAATTTTTAGTTTCAACTTAATTTTTGTTTTGTTTTGGGATTTTATCTTCTATTGGTTCATTTAAGTAGTTACAGGCTTTCAAAAAAATAAATTAATAATTTTTTCGTTTCCTTTTAAAGAGAAAAAAAAATTACCGAACAAATTCTATTGTTTTGAATTATAATTTTTTACCGACACTGTTTTAGTTGCGGGTGGAATGATTCTCAAATGGTAATTTGGCAATTTTACTTCCAAAGAGAGGAGGCATCGAAGCGTTTACATAGAAGTTTTCCAATGGGGCAAGGCCAAACCAACGTGGTTGAATACAAGCAAATTTGTAGTTCATGCTCAATGGGTGTTGTTCCCTATGCGCTATGGGGGTATTGTATTCAGTTCATAGTCATATCTCCATAACATATAGTCTAGTTAGCTTTTATAGAGTTGAAAGTGGAAAAAAAATGAAGCATATACTCTTAGTACACACATATGTGCTTTCATTATTATTACCATGTACAAAAAAAAGCCGTCATCATCGTCATTAATAAAACCATCGAAGTGAAACTAAACCAAACTAAACTAAACCGAACTGATTGAACTGAACTGAAATGAACTGAATTGAACTGAAAAGTAAAAAAATCTAAATATTTTCCAACAGTATTGATGATGACAGACAGGTAACCTTTGACAGAAGATTCAGAAATGCAAAATGGTATTTTTAGCGGAGGGGAATCTTAAATTGAATCGGAGCAGAATCCATTCGATTTTCCCTAACTGGAAGGCATGCCCATCTCCATCTCCAATGAAAGCTTATGCATGCATGGAAAAAGTATACGAACAAACGAAAATATTGAGTACACCTCATCCGGCCAAATCTCATCCGTGTTCCAACAGTGTCCAAAAGCCAAAGCATTCAGTACTATTCCTCCCTATTCGTGATATTACAGTCAATGTGCTTCGTTTAGCATATTGTTCGTCATTAAAAGAAATTATATATTCTATCATCTATAATCTACACGTAGTCTAATCTATTTACTAAATAGTTAATAATAATAATAATAACTTATAATAAAAAAATTATTAATTAAAAAAAAAAAATTTGTTATATCCTTTGGGATTACTTTTGTGAAATAAAAAAAAAAATTCATAAATTTAAGTTAATTTTTAATTACAACTTTTTTTTTTTTGGTTTCTGTTGTGTATTTTTTTTAATATTTTATTTCGAAAAGAAAGAATTTTCTTTTAATGAAATTAATATGATTAAATCATATCCGAAAAGGGCAAATTAAGGTTTTTTTTCTATTTGATATATTTAAAAATATTTCGAGTAAGAATATTTAAGCTTTTTAAATCAAGACCAAAAAAAATAAAATAAAAAATAGAATAAAATTAATTAAAGTTAAATAAGAAAATCCGTCCTTTATCGGTGTTGATTATTTTAACTTTCTTTGATGTTGGTGTGGTGAATTAAAAAAGGATATAAATTTTGTTCTTTTTTTTTTGGCTCAAAAAAGGATGCTTTGTGAGGATAATTTTTTTTATGAGCAATTTCCCCAAAGGCTATTATTATAATATATTGTATACTTTTTTTTTTTATTGTTGCTATATTAAGGAAATGAAATGAGTAAAAGCGTAAAGAATTTTACAAGAAAAAGGACTAAACCAAAACAGGAAAATTAAAGGCAAATTAGACATCCAAAAAGTCTAGACGAAAAACGTAATTGAGATGTAATCATATTTACATATTAATGTGTATATATATATGTGCTCTTTGAAGTGTTTGTGTGACGTTTTTTATGTTTTTTTTTTGTTTTTTTTGGTATTAGTTGATTAAGTTTGTAAAAGTTTTGCTTATATCGAAATTAGGAAAATAGAAAAAAAAATTAACAAATTTGTAAGGAATATTGAATAATTTTTTTTACTAACCTTATTTATTTATATTACAAGCTTTTGGCACTAATTCACTTTCTAACTAAGGCCCTATAGCTGCCCCAAAAAAGGACAAACAACAAAAAAATTTCAAATTTCTGAATGTGAATATTGGATGGATGAATACATATTAGCCAATTTAAATTCATTTTCTTTCTTTTTACGCCATTCAATAAATCGAACGGAAGTTGTGAATTTAATAATGTCGACAACGGAAATTGTAACCGAAGTGAATACACGATAGATACCAATAGTACACATATACAGATACAATATATGATGTCAGCTCATCTTGAGCTATCATCTAATTTTATATTTGTCTATTTAATAATTTATTCAATTACTTCACTTAAATGAATTATTTTTTAAATATTTAATCAAATTGATTTTGGTAAATTCTAATGAACTTTCCAAAAATTTAGGGGGGAACATTTTCTTAAGCAGAAAATATTTATTAGTAAAAATAATAATAGTAGAATAAAAGGGAAAGGAGGAGGAGGGGGGGGGGGGTTAAGCAGATGACCTTTATATCATGTTTCTTGTTTTTTTTATTTTTTACCATTTTTTTTAAATAATTAACCAAAAATATTAATGAAAGGTACCAAAAAAAAAAGTTTTTTCTTTATAAATAAGTGGGCGTATACGTCTATTAAAAATTATTCCTATATTCTTTAGAAAAAAAATGGTTGACATTTTCTTTTAAAAAATATATAAATAATACTATTTAAAAAAAAAAAAAAGAAATTATCGCTTTTTCCTTTAAAATTTTATTTTTGAAGATATTTTTAATGAATTTTTTTATGAATTTTCAATGAAAACTTAATAAAAACTTTCAGATATAAAAGGATATTCAATAATATATAGTGGGTGTGACTTTTAGAATAGTAAAAATTTCTATCAGATGATTAAGAAAAAAATCCTAAAATGCGAAATAGTTTTTATCTTTTTTAATATTTTTCGATGCTATTTCGCAAATTGTTATATTTCACTTTTTTTCTCACACATAAACGTACATACACATCTATGTATGCATTTCTATTTCTGTAATAAAATAAATGGTCCTTTAGTTAATTAATTCCATTTGGTTTTGTCGTTTTTTTTCCACTACTATTTTAGTATAAATACTATTAGCTTATGCATTTACATATGATTCAAATAATTTTGTTATTAGAATTCGATTATTGGTATTCTTATTCTAATGATAACAGAAATTTTATTCAAATGATGATAGTAGAAGCTTATCCTTTTGATAAATTATTTCCTATTATTATTAGTATTAGCATTATTCTTATTATTATTACTATTAAGTATGATTTTTATTATAATTTTCTATGACGATTGGTATTGATTGAATTAACCATATTTTCTATATTTTATATTAGTTAATAAAAAAAGCTCATAAATTAACTTAATTTCCCAAACCATGATCTATTCTTTATTTACTTATTGTATTTTTCTTTATTGCTAAGCTTTTTTTTTATAGTAGAAAAATTACATCAATAGCACATCTACCATCATCTATCTAATCGTGTGTATACGATACGCTTGAATAATTTATCAAAATTCAATATACATAATTTTATTATGATTCACATAACAATACAATAAAAGCTCCATAATAGATTTATGAATATATAAAGATGAATAAAATTATAACAAAAGTTACCATTTATATATGGTATGGTATGAAAATATAGTTTAAATGACTTTTCTATTAGTACAAGTATCATATTTAGAGAATACTTTAAGAGTAGGAGAGGTTTTTTTCTTTCTTATTAAAGTAATAATATAATAAAAAAAGAAATAAAAAAAAACATTTTAAATGAAAATTTTGTTAGAAATAAAATGAAATAAACTTTTTTATGTACAAAGTGGGCACACCTTCTATCTATTTCTTTATACTTCATTTAAATTTGTTAAACTGTGAACCAAACGCACGAGTGCATACTTTCCATGTGGATTAAATTTAAATTTTGATTAAGAATGAATTCTTTTGAAAGAATTTACTATTATTCATTATATTATTGAAAATGACTAAATAACATAAATTATAACTAATTTTATTATTAGTAAATCAAAGAAAATTCTACCATTTCTTATTTATTGAGTGACTTCTGTACGGATACTTGGTTAGTTACTCTTTAGTATCTTTTAGTAGTAATTATTCAAATGAAAAGCTTAATTCTATAATAGTACAAACAGTTCAACTTTAAAAAAAATGGTTTTAATATTATTTAACTGGTTTTTCAGAAAAATTGCTCATAATGAAAATATTCCTCATATTATTATTTACCTGGATTTTCAGAAAAATAGCCTATTTTTATTTAAAGTTTTTTTTTGTTACAATTTTTAATTTTTAAAGTATCATCATAGCTTTGATATTTTGTAAATCTTCTAAAAAAAAATATTATTATTTCTACTATTAATTTTCAGATCGTTATCAAAATATAATAACCAATTCAATAAAACTGCATTAGAATAAAAAAATATAATTATAAAAGTGTTTTTGCTTTTTTGTTTTTAAACACTATCAAAATTAATTGATTTAATTTCAACTAAAAGAAAAATAATTAAATATGTCGGATACTGAAGAGGATTCAACTAGCAGTGAAAATTGGTTGATTAATGCTGAATGGATACAGGAATTCCTTAAAGACCATCACAAAAAGAATGGTGAATTTGTTATAAAAGTAAAATAAAAAAATATATTTTCTCTATAATATTGAATATTTATATTTAAAATTATTTTTGAAAATTATTAAAAATAAAATAAAAAGAAAAACGATTATTTTATTTTATACAAAAAATGGTAATTTTTAAAAGAACAGTTTTGCTCAAATTGAAAAGTTTTTGTTAAAAATAATTTTTTTTTAAATATTAAAATACTTTTTATTAGAAAATTTAAAAAATAATTCCATTTTTTGCTTCTTAAAAATGGTTTTTTTTTGAGAATTTTTTTTTGTGCAAAATTACGAATTTTTTTAAAAAAATTTTACTAAAAAAAAAAATATATTTAATATTTACTTTTAGAAAGTATGAAAAAGTTGCAAAAGGGAAATTTTTTCTTTTCTTTCAGAATTACAATGTAACTGGTGGAAGTTCAAATGGCGTTAGTAATTTAAGTGAAGTATTATCTGTGAAAATTGATTACGAATATAAAAATGAGGATAAACATTTGGATTTATTTATAAAATTATTGCCAAGTGATCCTTTTAGCCGATATTTCGTAACAGAGGCGCAATTTGATTTGAGAGAAATTAAATTCTATACACAAGTGAGTTCAGCTAAGCTAGGCCCTTACCAATTTGATTTCTTTAATGAAAAGAATATTATTTATATTTTAGATACTACCAGATCTGTTGGATTTTCAAAGGAGAAGTTTAGTCTCAAATGCTGAGCCGATTCTTGTTTCGGTACCAAAAAGTTACTATTCGAATTACACCTGCGGTACGTTATTTGATCAAGAAAGTCCTGAACCTCCGGAAAGTATTTTAGTTCTTGAGGATATGCGACCATTGGGCTATAAATCGGCTCATTTTACGAAAGGATTAACTTTAGAAGAGGCGAAAGCTGCTATTAAATCTGTATCGGCTGTTCATGCTCTGTCTCTAGGTGTGAAAATCAAAGATAAAGTCAATCTTAATGAAAAGTATCCGGTAAGTTGATAATTTTTTTTTTTATAAAGGATACTTCATTATAGGATGCTATGAAAAAGGAGTGAGAGGATAAATTAAAATTTAATAGAATTATTTTGAATAGTTTCTTTTTCAAATATCAAAAGCATCGGACAGTTATCAGCAACTAGTGGAGCAAGGACTTCCACAGCTATCACGTTTCCTTCAGGATAAACCTGGTCGCGAGAATGAACTTACTGCCTTAAGTCAGATACGCAATAGGACTAGAGAGCTTATCGAAAATATTTTACAACCTATCGAACCGATGGGCTTAATAACGCATACTGACTTTTGGTGTAATAATCTTCTTCTAAAGGAATCGATCGATAGCACAAAAGATGACAATTGTGTCATATTAGATTGGCAAATGGTTACATACAGCAGGTGAGTGAGGAGTTTATTCTTAGATCTTAAATTGTTTTTGTTATCTGAGATTTTGTTTCTTTTTTTTCAAAAGGCCAACAAATGACATTGCTCTGCTCCTAATATCATCGTTGCCATCGTCAATTCGAAGAGAACACATCACTAAACTATTAAATTATTATTATCAATGTTTTAAATCAAATTTATCAAAAATTGGCATTGATTTAGAGGTCGATTTAGATTATTCAAGACAAAAACTTGAAAACGATTACAGGTGAGATTAATTTTGAGATATTTTATAATAATTATTATAATAATTTTTCTTTTCTTTTCTTTAAATATAATTTTAGGAAATCACAACTTTTAGCCTTGCTTTTGTGCATTGGTTCAGTTGATATAGCAATGGGTAATGAAGAAGCTGAACAAAGATTTTTAGATGTTTTACAAGATTTTTATAAAGATGGAATATTAGATCAAAATTTTCTAAATGAGACTTAATTTAAAAAAAAAAAAGAAATAATAAAAATAGACAAAAACAAGAAAAAAAAAATTTATTATAATTAGAATAAAGGTACAATTATAAATAGCTAATATGATAGAAAATCTAACTATAACACAGGGTGAGATAATAATAATAATAAAAAAAGTAATACAAAAACTAAAGAACGTTACACACACAGGGTGAAAATTGTAAAGATAGAAAAGGTAATTTACGGTTTTGAAGGAGAAAATCAATGAATTCTTTAAAATATCAATTTTTATCTTATTTAAAAAAAAATTTACAAATGAAAATATGTTAAAAGAATAAAAGGAACACATTAGCCTATGTAACATAATTGCACATACTTATCAAATATGAAAAAAAAACATCAAATATCTGTAGTTTTAAAATTTTACCTCCTCTCTAACTGCCAAATACCAAAAGAAATAAAATCAAATTAAATTAAATCAAAATTTTATGTAACAAATAAACACAAATTATATCAACGGTATAGAAAATAAAAATTTCTAAAACAAAACTAATATAATTAATCATAAAAATATAAAAACTAATAAAATAATCTAAAAGTAATTAAATATGTATTAATTAAATTTAGGATATTGTCATTCAGAATTGTTATTTTTCAAGTAGTCGCTGTTAAAGTAAAATAAAAATAAAAAACAATGCCAATCCTTTTAATATTGCCAAAAAAAAAACCAAAATAAATTACTTATAATTAAATACGACAAAAAAATATTTAAAGGATTTTTCAACAAAAACTTGCCGTAATATTTTTGTAGAAATGTTTAGTTAAAATTTTTATAAATATTTTAACTACAATTGAAACAGAATAAAAGAAGAATTGTTAAACATATAAGCTTAACAAACCCTTTTAAAATCACATTTTTAAGGAATAATAAATTTAAAATAAAATTATAAAGCAATTAATTCGCAATAGAACAAAATAATTTCTAAAATAGATTTTACGAGAGTAATCAATTAGAAAATGTTAATAAATGTTAACCTTAAAGGTAACTAAAATATTAGGAAAAAAATTAATTTGATTAAATTTGTTTGTTTTGCTTCTTAGAAAAAAAAATAAAGAAAAATAATTTTCAGAAAAAAATACTTCTTTCTGGAAAAATTTTAATTTTTTCTTTAAATGGCGGTGAGAGTATTCGCTGAATATCGTTTGGAGAATGTACGAAAAGATGGTGCGTATATTTGGTAAAAATATTTTTAAGGATACAACTTTCATTTTGAATTAGAAAATTTGCCGTATTGTATGTCTTTTTGTTAAAACCATATATTTTATAGATCAAATTTTTAATTGAAGGCGAAAAAAAGTCAATTATAATAAGGCAATAGCGTTCATAATTGATAGTCACGTTTTCTTTGATATACGACGTGTGTTCAAAAAGTATCGCGAATTTTGTGTTTTTTTCAAAAATTATTTATTTATTCATGAATATCTATTTGATCCGCTTCAAAATAATCCCCACCAGATATTATACAATTGTGCTAATGTTTTTTCCAATCCTCGCAGCACTTCAAAAAATCGTCTTTTGGGATCTTGTTCAGCTCCTCTTTGGATGCCGTCGTTATCTCCTCAATCGTAGCGTAGCGTCGTCCTTTCATGGGGCTCTTCAGTTTCGGGAGCAAGAAAAAGTCATAGGGGGCCAGATCTGGGGAATACGGTGGCTGCGGCATTATTAGTGTGTTGTTTTTGGCCAAAAATGGCAAAAGCCAATTTTTGTTCTTCCACAAATCCGAGTGTTTCTGGGGGATTGCTTCACGCAACTTGCGCATAACTTGCAGTTAATATTCCTAATTGACCGTTCTACCCTGTGGCAAGAACTCATGATGCACCACACCCCTGCAATCGAAGAAAACTGTAAGCAAAACCTTCACATTCGACCGAACTTGGCCATTTTTTCGGTTTTGGCTCATGCGGTAGCTTCCATTGGGATGATTGAGCTTTGGTTTCCACGTCATAACCGTAAACCCATGATTTGTCATCAGTTATGACCCTCTGGAGCAAATTTAGGTCGTCGGGGACAGAGTCCAACAGCTCCTTAGCAATGTTAACGCGATGTTGTTTTTGGTCAAAATTGAGCAAAAAACGAAGACGAACCAAAACACGTGCAAGCAAAGCAGCTGTCAAAAATTAAGTGAACATTCAAAATGGCCGAACTTGTCGGCATAAATGAGAGACATGAGTACCAACATAACACCACAAAATTAGCGATACTTTTTGAACAGACCTCGTACGGGCTAATAACATCTTCGGCCGAAAATGCATACTCTGACAAGTACTTTTCGCAGATACAGTGGCTTCTCCGTAGTCACTTGTGAATTTTCAGAGCCCCATATATGGTAATTTCGCTTATTGCGAAAAAAACTTAAAGAAAGTTTTTACAATCTTTGATTCATAATGTCAAAAATAGCTAACCTTAAACTAAACAACTACCAACTTGATGAAAAATATGTTTGACAGCTGTCAAATGACAGGAATGTACTTTTTCTGAGCCACAAAATGGATAATCCGTTATTATAATATATTAAAAGAAGAGAGGTTACTGTTCTTAATTAGTTCTGTACAAAATTCAAAGATGAATTTGATTTTTGTAAAAAAAAAAATAGTTACTCGTATCAGCTTAACTGCTTACTTGAAAAAAAATTTTATAGGTAAAAAAAATAAAGGTAGGAATAAGCAATTACGACGTACAATTATCTCGTAACCACTCATTTAATATATCGATACTATTCTCTTAATTGAAATAAATTTGTTTACGTGCGAATGTAGATGTTTCGTATAATATCAATCTCATATTTACAATTGCATGCATGTGTGCAGGAAAAAGTCACTTTGTCTATGCAAAATCCTTGGAACAAAGTTAAACCATTGAATTTGCGACTTGTTTGCATATGAATGCGAGAGCGAACACTTCATCAAACGAGGATAATTGATTTGTAGTGTTGCAATTTAAATATCCTTAAATGTAGAAAATAAATACCGTACTTATAATTAAAGGAAGAAATGTTAATATATAATATCAACGACTATAGAAATTATGAGTAGAAAGCATAGATTCAAGGTTGCCAATTAATTATGAAGTGACAGTTTTTTTTTCTTCTCTCCTACAAACTATAATTACTCGTCCATTCAAAGAGAGTAGTTATAATTACAGTCAGAAGAAAAGAATAAAATAAACAATTTTGAAAAATTATTATTTGTAAAGAGAAAATCTCTACATTTGAATGTATAATAAAATTAAAATAAACATTTTATATTCGATAGAAACGGAGTATGCATATTTTAATTAATGGCATAAGGAGAAAGGATTAAAAAGATATATTATATTTTTCCATAATGATCAGATTTTATGTGTGAAAGGAGTTTTTATGCAATTTTCTAGATTTGAAAAAAAAGAATCCTCTTAACTAAATGCAAATGTATATATTTTCTTAAAAAAAAATTATTTTTTTTCGAATACATAAAAAATATTTTTAACATTTTTGAAATTTAAATAATTTTTGTTAGTTTTTTACATATTTCCGATACTTTTTTATTACTCAAATATTGAATGGAAGCATCTAATTTTTTAAAAGTTTTTTAATTAGCCAAATAGATTGAACAATTTTCTTCCGGATATACACACAAATAATAAAAGCATTTTTTCTTTATATAATACAATATAAACTAATAAAAAAATTATCTTTTATCTTCTCTTTTTACTAGATACAAATTTACATAACAGCAAAAGTCTTGTTTTATCTAATTTTTATTATAGGGCATAAATTTATTATATTGTATAATTTTTGTAGCTATCAATTATTAATAATATCAATTGTTCATAGAGTAATTTTACCAAAATTTCAATGCAATTTAACACAGAATTAATGTGATCCATAAATTAATGATAATGAATTGACATAGATCACGGCAAGGAATACACCTTTAAGTACATAAACATAATTTATCAACTGTCACATATTAAACAATTTAGATCGAAATAGCCGAAAAATCAATTGAAATGTACGCTAAGCTGTCGCACGCAATCGAGAAAAAGGAAATTTTTCTAATACAATAGATTAACTCCGAAGGTAACATTTTCTATGACAATCACGAATAAATTCCAGCACTAATAGCCTATTTGCAAATGGTATCATTACGATTTAATGATTAATGAAAAACTTACCGATGCTGCTACTGCTCCTAATACGGCACAATTTCTTTTAAGTTTCGATGCGGTTTTTGATCGGGAGTGAATTTTTTGACCCACCCAAACGGGAATACCTGTTCAGAAAAAGTAAAACAAACAAAAAATTTTACAAAATTTCAGCATATTTATAAATAAATAAATAAATTACTTAATACAATAATTATTTAGATATTAACAAAAGTACAAGAAAATACATTTAATAAACCGAAAGTTTGATTGGAAATTATGAATTCATTTCTTGTGAACTTTTCTCAAAGTTTTGTCTTAATTTTGTCTAATGAACAAGTTTTTCATTTTACCATATTTAACGTATACCTTAAATATAGATTACATAAGTAGATTTTCAGTTGTTAGAACTTTATCCATAAAATCTTTTACAACTAATTAAATCTCAAATTTCTGGATTTTCTTCCATTAGAGAAGTTTTGTTTCTTTGTACAACATGTTACGAGATATGACAAAAAACTGTCTATTTCTATTCGTAAAAATTATTATCATAACTATTATGATTTATTCGATGGTTATTTATTAATCAATAGGTGAAAATGCTGCTATACTTTTTTTTTCAATCATAAACTTTTAATTATAGAGAAATAATCTGTTAATATTGATCATTATTGGTAATACTCTTATCAAAACTAGAATAAATAGACTTTAGATTGGTTGAAGCTTAAATCCGCTGTTTTTTAGTCAAAAAAATTTCATATTTTTTTTTATATAGGTGTTTCAATAAGAGTGATATGATTTTTAAGTGACGTTTCGGCCATTTGTAATATGTCATGATCTGTCAGTAATGTTTACAATTTCATCATGGAGAGATATACGCAAGAGCAACGTTTACAAATTATTCAATTTTATTATCAAAATAATTGTTCTCCAATTGTAACTTTTCGTGCGCTCGATTCTGGTGGGGAGAAAATCCACAAATTATTCATGAACACCCATTACATTCACCTAAATTGACAGTTTGGTGTGGTTTTTGGTCTGGTGGAATCATCGGTCCATACTTTTTTCGAAATGAAGCTGGTTACACCGTTACTGTCAATGGAGAGCAGTATATGTTTAGATCGATGATAACCAACTTTTTATGGCCGAAATTGGAAGAAGTTGATCTTGATAACATCTGGTTCCAACAAGACGGGGCTACGTGCCACACAGCACGTGCAACAACCGAATTATTGCGAACAAAATTATTTCAAGAAATTGTGACATTGAATGGCCTCCAAGAAGTTGTGATTTAACACCATTAGACTATTGTGGGGTTATTTGAAGTCATTGGTCTTTAGCAATAAACCAGACTCTCTTCAAGCTTTACAAGTCAATATTGAACGTACTATTTATGACATACGTGTACGACTTGATTTAGTGAAAAAAGCCATCGAAAATTGGGTTCATCGAATTCGATCCTGCAAAAGAAGTCGTGGAGGCCATTTAAATGACGTTTTATTCAGAACTTAATTGTATCGATTGTACTTCCCATTAAATAAAAAACATTTGAATTTCCTTAACAATTAGGGTGTTTTTTTTGTTGAAAGAAATCATATCACTCTTATTGGAAAACCCTATAGAAAGCAAAAACAAATTTATTCCCATCTCTCGGGCAATTTGTGGATATCCCGCAAAAAAATTCCTTCTCTTTCGAGGCAAACCACTCATCAAGCCATTTTCGGACGTCTTTGTAAGAATCGAAGTGCTGCTCAGCGAGCGCATGGCCCATCGACGAAAACAGGTGGCAGTCGGAAGGGGACAGATCTGGTGAATAAACGGGGTGGAGTATGTCCTCCCAGTTGAGTGTCTCAAAGTAGTTTCGGACCATTTTTGACGTGTCTTTGTTGATAATCCAGCCTTTTTTCACGCAGAGCACAGTGCAATTTGATCAGTTGTTGGTGGTAGCGGTGGGCATTGACAGTTTCACCAGGTTTCAACATCTCATAGTAGACGATCCTCTGCTGATCCCACCAAACGCACAGCTTCGTCTTCCGTCCGAAGCGATTTGGTCTTGGGGAAGATGTTGATGGTTTGCTAGGATCAATCCACGATTTCTGCGTTTAGGATTCTCGAAATATATCCACTTTTCGTCGCCTGTCACAATTCGATACAGGAACGACTTTCTTTCTTGTCTGGCGAGCAAAATTTCGCATCTGTTTAGGCGTCGCTCCATCTGCCTATCGTTCAATTCATGCGGCACCCATTTTCCGATCTTTTGAATCTTTCCCATGGTACGCAGACGCATGGAAATGACTGGTTGAGTAACACCCAATTGCTCCCCGAGCATTTTTTGCGATTGGGTATCGTCTTCGTCCAAAAGAGCCTGGAATTCATGGTCCTCAACCTTTCTAGGCCGATTTTCACGCTTCTTGTCCCACAAGTCTAAATTGCCGTCTTTGAACCGACGAAACCAATCTCGGAACGTTGTTTCCGATAAAGCACTGTCACCATGGCACAAAACTAGACATGATTACCAAAGGAAAAATGTATGTTGTTGTACGGAATTGCTGACAATGTGCACTGATTAATGTTGACAGATATCAAACTCATAAAAAGTTAAGACTTCTTCCAACTTCTTCGATATCACGCAAAAAAATTCCTTCTCTTTCGAGGCAAACCACTCATCAAACCATTTTCGGACGTCTTCGTAAGAATCGAAGTGCTGCTCAGCGAGCGCGTGGCCCATCGACGAAAACAGGTGGTAGTCGGAAAGGGCCAGATTTAGCGAATAAGCTGGATGCTTATTCACCAAATCCCAGTTGAGTGTCTCCAAGTAGTTTCGGACCATTTTTGACGTGTCTTTGTTGATAATCCGGCCTTTTTTCACGCTGATGCAATATGATCAGTTGTTGGTGGTAGCGGTGGGCATTGACAGTTTCACCAGGTTTCAACATCTCATAGTAGACGATACACTGCTGATCCCACCAAACGCACAGCTTCGTCTTCCGTCCGAAGCGATTTGGTCTTGGGGAAGATGTTGATGGTTTGCTAGGATCAACCCACGATTTCTGCGTTTAGGATTCTCGAATATATCCACTTTTCGTCGCCTGTCCCAATCCGATACAGGAACGACTTTCTTTTTTGTCTGGCGAGCAAAATTTCGCATCTGTTTAGGCGTCGCTCCATCTGCCTATCGTTCAATTCATGCAGCACCCATTTTCCGATCTTTTGAATCTTTCCCATGGTACGCAGACGCATGGAAATGACTGGTTGAGTAACACCCAATTGCTCCCCGAGCATTTTTTGCGATTGGGTATCGTCTTCGTCCAAAAGAGCCTGGAATTCATGGTCCTCGACCTTTCTAGGCCGATTTTCACGCTTCTTATCCCACAAGTCTAAATTGCCGTCTTTGAACCGACGAAACCAATCTCGGAACGTTGTTTCCGATAAAGCACTGTCACCATGGCACAAAACTAGACATGATTACCAAAGGAAAAATGTATGTTGTTGTACGGAATTGCTGACAATGTGCACTGATTAATGTTGACAGATATCAAACTCATAAAAAAAGTATGGCGTGCCTATGGTAGCTTAATACGCTCACTCACGCCATCTATGACCAAACAGCGGATTTAAGGTTATACCCTGGTAAACTCAATATAATACAAAATATTGAGTTTTTCGTATAATTCATACTAACTTATTGGCGAAAATTATTTTTAAAACAAAAAGCAAACATAAAACTTTGTGTACTTAAATAATAAAAAAAATGAGTAGTATAGAAAAATTAACTGACAGCTATTACCATCTCCATTATATCCTAAGGTACGAAAAAAGTTTCTTGTATGATTTAATATTAATTTTTACATAATATGAGTCTTATAAAATAATTTTGTTAATTTAGGATTTGCTTAATAACCATCGATTCAATCGAAATAGAATTTCTCAAAAGCGTGAGAATATTTATTTAATAAAATAAGAACAAACTTCACTTACCTATAATCATTGCAGGTACAGCAATACCAGCGACCAAAGCAATTCCAACCGGCGCTCCTATTAATGTTCCTAATTGCCACAAAAGTTTCTTTTTCCGGGACCAAGGTTTTTTACCCCAAAATGTGCATCCGGAAGGACTGTAATTATAAGAAAAAAGCATAGGAAATTATAAAAATAGAAATGTTTTTTTTTTGTGGATTTAAATATTATTATTTAAGGAGGTTTCTCCAAAAGTAAATTATTACAAATGCCGTGCTCACCTTAAATAGTGTAAATCACTAATTTCTTTCATACACAACCAACAAAATTCTGCACCGCATATAGAGCAAACCATATGATTACAGGTTCCATCATCGATTTTTACAATTGAAACTTGACAGCGCGGACACAATTTGACAACGTCACGATTCTGTGAGTCCTGACTAATACTACCGGAAGGTGCCCTTGTTGGGCTTTGACGAGACGCTCTCGCCGCATCACATGTCTGATCAGGATGCCATTCAGCCTTACAATGATAACAAAAATTCACACCACAGCCGGGCCTCTGACAGCAGATGCGTGGGCATGACGCACAACCAGTGGCTATCACAGCATAACTAAAAGTAAAATTACAATAATTAGTTTGATTTACGAAATTTCAAGAACAACAACAACAAAAAAATGGTGTAACATTTTCTTTAATAATACCTGCAGTCAGGAGCTGGACACCATCTTGAATCGGGTTCAGCTAATAAAACTCTTCTAACCATAAAGTCTTCATATTTATTCATAATAAATTGTTGATCTTGAAGCAACGTTTGTATATTGCTCGGATGCATCGCTTCCGAACATTGTGGGCAAGCTAATTAATTACAAAATATTAAAAAAAAAAACAATATAGTAAAAATAAAAGTAAAAGTGCAGATTTATAAAAGTTAAGTAAATTTTCTTTGCAAATATGATAAATGTTTTTGCTCGATGTCAATAATTTTTAACGTTGATAATTAGTGTTGAAAATTGTAACTAAATGTGTACGTACAGAGCTTTATTTTGTTAAATATTTATTTTTTATAAAAATCTATCACGGAATATAAGTGCTACTTTTGCTCATAAGCGAGCAAAATATCATATCACTAGTATTTATGAATTTTTCTTAACATATTTAAAAAAAAAAATATTTCTGATTTAAGTTTAAGTTTGTTTGTTAATAATTCTTCTTTTTAATATTAAGTAAATCAAACTTAAACTATTATGATTTACGTTAAGGGTTGATTTACTTAATATTTCTTCGCAAAATTTTAGTGTCATATTACTTTTTTCTAAATGAACCGTTTCAATATGTCCTAAATAAAACACTCTGCAATCACTGTATAAGTGTTATATTGAGAATTGTTTGAGGCCAATTAAAATTAACAGTTAATATAAACGATTAAAAGTATACAAAAACTTATTATTACCAATATCAGTTCTTGATTCGTTGATTTCATTCTTAAGATAACGCTCTAAACAGACGCGACAGGCAACGTGTTTGCATGTTAACAGTGTAAAATATGCTCCTGGCGGCACTATATTACAGCAAATTGGACATTCTATTGAGGTAGAACCCTCGAAGCTTCCTTGTTGTTGCAGTTGAGTTGACTGTGAATTTTGTTGACTGCTATTCGACAAAAGTCCAGGCGACTGCTGTTGCTGTTGTTGCTGTAACGATTGTGTTTGTTGCGTCTGATTTTGCTGTTGGAGGTGTTGATTCGAAGCGCTTTTATAAGGTGGTGGTGTTTGTGAATGTTGCGATGTTGTGTCTGCATAATTACTCTAAAATGTATTGAACAAAGAAAAAATCGAATTAATTAAATCAAGTTAGTTAACGACATTTATTCACTTCAATATGAGTCAACATAGTAAAAGGGCGGCTATGAAAAAGCATGACGTAAGCCAAAAATTCTGTAGTTATACTTAAAATTTCAAACCATATATATAAATTTATGATTATTTACAATAATTGATTATCAATTATTGAATTAAAATAAATTGCGCTCAAACAATATTGACACTTTTTTTTTTAAAGAATTTGTACATAATTTTTGGTAAGAACTTTACAAAAATTCTAATTTGTAGAAGTGAATTTACAAAATTTTCCGGATATAATTTATAATATTTTTCAAAATTCTAATTTATAGAAGTAAATTTATAAATATACAATATAAAAATTATAGTCCAGAAAGCATTCCTGTATTTTTTTTTCTAATTTAAATTCTGTTCCATTTGCAATTTTCTTCTGGAATTTTAGAATGCATTCAGAGATTTTGGGAGGTCCTTAAAATAGCTAAAAGGAGCATTTCTAAATGTCGTAACACTGAAGTTAACATTTTAGAACTCTTGAAGATGAGAAAAAAATGTTTGGACCTTGGTTGGTACTTTTGGGAATTAAACACGATCAAACAAATTCTTAAGGATCTTCGTTAATAAAAATCTACTTTAAACCGATCATCATTTTGATTGATTTTTATAACTAAACTTACAAGATATTTTTTTAGGGCGTTTTTTAAATAAATTTTTAACATAAAAAAATTCTATAACTTATTGCACTTAAGTAAAAAAAAAAGAAAGGTGTATACAAAAATTTTACCATCGCTACTGCCATCTATCAGATTACATCCTAAGTAAACATTAGGATCGTCATTTTAACTGTTTTTATTAATAATGGTAAGAGATATTTTCTAACGTTTTTTTTTAAAGTAAAATAAAGCCATTAAATTTAAGCAGCTCATACAGACGATTTAGAGTAAACAAACAACTCTGCAGAACTTTAAATTGAACTATACTATCAAAACATAAATCCATATAATAAATGCGTAATATAGACAAAGAAAATATAATAATTATCTCAGCTTACCTTATTACTGCCGTATCCCACCACCGTTGAGGTTTCTCCATGTTTCTTATCATATTTAGAATTTCCCTTTTCAACGTCGCGTGAACGTTGACTTAATGGTGGGCTACCTCTTGCAGCACGGGCACCCTGTAACAATAGTCGCCGCCATGAAAAGCCCGGCGGTATAAATGTATTTCTACGACTGCTGCGGCTATTCATCTAATAATTTATAGTTCCAATTGTTAACGATACCAAAATAAATTGAATTTAAAATTGCAACAGCAAAATTTAAAACAATCTTAGAACGAAGTTACAAATTCACCGATTATTAGTTTATTTACGAAAAGTTTATTGACGTTTTGTTGGTTGTAGTTGACGTTTACGTTACAGTTGATATTGGCGTGGGTATTTCCGTTCAATAATCAAAAAGCTAAGATTTATTTTACTCTCTTCAATATGCCAAACGATTTTGAAGAAAAAAAAAATTTTTTTTTTTAGATTAATAAATATTTTGTAATTATTGAATAAATTCGAGAATATATTTATTCATTATTTTTATCTGTATTTCAATTATAATTATATTAGAAGAAAAACGCAAGAAGAATTTTTGGGATTTTTATCAAGAATTTATATATAAACTTTGAACAAACTATCAATAAATCCACACATTTGATGATACTCGTATACCGTATCACTTGATCACCGATTTCAGTGTTAGTTTTTGCAAAGTCCGATCGTAAAAAATGTTTACGAAATTCTTCTATTTTAAAATTTATTCTTTTTAATATATGCGATATTATTATTAATTGTGTTAACGAAAAATTATAATAATTTAATTATATTGTACAATAATAAAAAAAAATCGAAAGTCTTTACTACATATTATTCGATGTATTTAAATAGAATTGATAATAATAATAATCATGATCACTTTTAAATAGAGCCTTTAACTTAATACATTCCAGTGCGAATTAGTGTACTACTTTTTTTTAGTATCAGTACATTCTACTACTCCTCCTGATAATAGTCAGTCTTATATAATTACTGTTTTTTTCTTTTCTTAATCAAGTTTTTAACAAATAGTATTTCTAGAATGAATAAATTGTTTGCCAAAAATTTCTTGAATAAATTAATTGTTTTGCCAAAAATTTGCAGTTCACATCTGAAAATATACAAAAAAAATATATTGAGTTAAAAATGATGTGGAAAAATAAAAACTTTATTGAAATTCTTAATGACTAAAATACAAATAATGACTAATCGCAAGTCATAATAAGTAACTTCACGTATATATAAGTTGAGTAGTTCATGTGCAAGTAATTCTGAGTCATTTTGGACTAAGCGAACAAAATGTTTTTCTCTCAATAATCGCGATTAAAAGGAGTTTTTTCCCTCTTTCAAAACATAATTAATTAATAATATAATGATGATGAATAATTTTTTGTATATTTAATAAAATCAAAAAATTTCATTTGTTTTTATACAAAATGAACTCAAATTAAACTTGTGTAATGGAGTTTTAATGATTTACAAAAGAAAGAAAAACATTATATATTTTGATCAGATACAATTTTTTTTTTTTTTTTTGGAATCTATTTAAATGAATATTTTGAAATAATTTCACCATTTCTTGGTGATTTTTTAAAGAGAAATTTTTGCTGAGTAATGAGAATAACAAAATTTTCATTGTAATACTTTTGGAACGCTATGTTAGACTATGATTGAAAAGTTAACTTTTTGTGTGTTTATATAAATTATGGGCATTTATTTTTTGTGAGTTTATACAAAATACATACTTACATACTCTAAATGTTATGTAGAAAATTTATTGTATTGTATGGTATATAAAACGTTGTGGAAGTACGTTTTTTTAACGTATCTTAAATTTTTGGTAATTAATACCTATTTATATGTATATAAAATAAAAGTTTACCATATTTATAGAAATTTGATATAATATGATTTATGAAACATATTAAAAACCAAAACTAACATAATTCGTATGTATATATCATACAAAAAATAAAGAAATAAAGTTTTATGTACATTAGATTATTTACATTTGCTCCAATAATATTTACCTAATCGTCGAATGTTTTTTTTTGCTTTTCTAACCCAAAAATGGAACTTTTTACTACAATATAATCTCTCAAATCATTGCTGAGGAAGTAATATAATCTCAAATATTCTAAAAAATGTAACATATTCTCGAATATCTGTCTAATAAATAGATTTATTTAAAAGTCAAATATAAACAATTTTATTTATAAACAGTTTTTGATACGAGGGTCGTTCAATAAGTCCTTAGAAAAAGATGGAAAAAACTGTTTTTTAAAACTAAAAAGGAGTTCAACGTAATCTCCTTTTAGCTGTATACACTTATCCAACCGTTTTTCCAAAATTTTTATCCCGTCCAAAAAATAGGATTTCGGAAGTTCTGCAAAATACTCAACCGTTTGAGCAATGACGTCCTCGTTGGAAGTGAACCGTCGTCCGCCAAGCCATTTCTTCAGATTGGGGAAAAGAAAATAGTCACTCGGTGCCAAATCTGGTGAATAAGCGGGATGCTGCAACAATTCCATTCTCAATTCCACAATTTTGGCCATGGAAACAGCGCAGGTGTGCACACGCGCATTGTCCTGATGCAAGAGGATTTTTTTCTTCTTCAGATGGGGGCGTTTCTCTTTGATTTCCTCGCTCAACCGTTGCAATAAGGACGCGTAATACGCTCCTGTTATTGTATTTCCTTTTTCCAAGTAGTCGATAAAAATGATGTTCTGCGAATCCCAAAAGACCGTGGCCATCACCTTGCCGGCCGATGGCACTCTTCGTTTCTGGAGTGTAGTAGTGTATCCAGGTTTCGTCCACAGTGACATATCGACGAAGGAATTCGGCAGGGTTGCGATGAAAAAATGCCAACATAGCCTCAGAGTCCACTGCACGATTGCGCTTATTCTCCTCTGAGAGCAAACGCGGCACCCATCTTGCCGAAATTTTTCTCACAGACAATTTTTCATGCAAAATTAAAGCGACTGTACCTTGTGATATCCCCGTGGCCTCAACTAATTCGCGCACTTTAATTCGCCGATCGTTCAAAATCAGATCGTGGATTTTGTCGATGATTTCAGGAGTAGACACCTTAACTGGGCGTCCTGAACGATGTTCATCTTTGGTGAATGAACGGCCACGTTTAAATTCATTCACCCAATTGTGAACCGTCGCAAACACAGGTGCAGATGTGCCATGAACTGCATCCAACTCGGCTTTGATTTCCTTCGGGCTTAAGCCTTTCAAATGGAGATGTTTGATGACAGCCCTAAACTCGCTTTTTTCCATTGTTATGCACAAATAAATGTCGTTAACTTTAATCGACGATAGAAATTGACTTACGCTATGGATCGAGCTGCAATTTTGGCAGCTTTCCTGTCGATAATGCTACTTACAAAAAAAATCTTTACCGACACTACGAGCGCAATTTCTCGGATTTTCTAAGGACTTATTGAACAACCCTCGTACATTTCATATCATGTAGGATATTTTACAATAAATAATAATTATTATCTATGCTATGAAATTATTTGTGACTATTTTTGGATGGATATTATAAAAGTTATCAGATTTGTGATTCGGAAAATGAATTTAAATGAAATAAACTTAAAATCAATTAAACCATTAATTTATTATATTATGCTTGAACGTTTGTATAATGTATGCAATGTAATGTCATTCAAATGATGGCCACGACATTTCTAGCAGGACCCGATTCTTTTGAGGCAATTTTTGGTAATTTTTGTACACGGTTCTGCCACTAATTGATGTACGAAGTCTGTACAAAAAGTATCGCGAATTTTGTGTTTTTTTTTCAAAAATTATTTATTTCACCATGAATATCTATTTTGTCCCCTTTAAAGTAATCCCCACCAGATATTATACACTTGTGTCAACTTGTGATTTTTCCAATCCTCGAAGTTCCTCCTTCGATGCCGTCTTTATCTCCTCAATCGTAGCGTAGCGTCGTTCTTTCATGGGGCTCTTCAGTTTCGGGAAAAAGAAAAGTCACAGGGGACCAGATATGGGGAATACGGTGGCTACGGGATTATTAGTGTGTTGTTTTTGGCCAAAAATGGCAAAATTCAATTTTTGTTCTGCCACAAATCCGGGCGTTTCTGGCGGATTGCTTCGCGCAACTTGCGCATAACTTCCAGGTAATATTGACCCTTCTACCCTGTGGCAACAACTCATGATGCACCATACCCCTGTAATCCAAAAAAACTGTAAGCAAAACCTTCAACCGAACTTGGCGCGCTTTTTCCGGTCTTGGCTAGTGCTGCAGCTTCCATTGGGATGATTAAGCTTTGGTTTCCACGTCATAACCATAAACCCATGATTCGTCACCAGTTATGACCATGATTCGTCACCAGTTATGACCCTAAGAGTCCAACAACTCCTTAGCAATGTTAATGCGATGCTGATTTTGGTCGAAATTGAGCAAAAATCGAACACGAGCCAAAACACGTGCACGCAAAGCAGCTGTCAAAAATTAACTGAACATTCAAAATGGCCGAACTTGTCGACATAAATGAGAGACATGAGTACCAACATAACGCCACAAATCGAAAATCGAATATGAGTAACCCGCGGAAATTCAATATTCGATACTTTTTAAACAGATCTTGTATGTTTGGGTTTTAAATATTCTAAAGTTTGAGCATAGATTAAGCTTTTGTTTAACCCTAGAAAAAAATGTTCCCCACAAATTGTCCAGATTAAAATTTTCAAGTGGAAAACAAAAAAAAATTAATTATGATGCGACTATAGGGATCAGCATTGACTGTAACAGTCTCCCCTTAACCATTTTCAAAGAAATACGGGACAATGCACACCACAGAATCACTATTCAAGGATATAATGGCTTCTCCACAATTACTTTTGGATTCTTAGAGCCCCATATATATGATAATTTAGCCTATTGACGTATCTATCTACCGATGGAGAAATGACCCTCAACGCTGAAGAAAATTTCAGTCAAACGTGGCTAGAGCAAAAAATCATCACTTTTGGATGCTATCCCAATGATAGGAATACACTTTCCCAATCACGCAATGGATAACCACCCGTTATTTAAATAAAAGAAAATTTAAATTTATTAATTTACAATTTATAGCGATTAATGAATTATAAAAGCAAAATCTTCCTTTTATATTTATATTAAAGTTGATTCAAAATAAGAAGAAGAAAAAAACAAATTGTTAACAGTTTTCTACTATTTGAATTATTTAGGAATTGATTAGGTGTGTCAAATGTGTTTTTAAAAAATAAAAAATATTTTTTTACAAATTTGATTAGGAAAAAAATCTTATAGTAAAGGTGATAAAAAAAATAAACTTGTTTAGTTGCTAAATCTTAATCAAACAATTTTCATTTTACTGATAAACAAATTTATCTTTTTAGATTTAGTTTTTATTGAATGTCATTTAAAAATATTCGATAACATTAGACTTAAAATATTATTGATTGATTTTATGTTGTTTTTTTTTAGTATTGAGTAAGGACAGAAGATTCAAATTGCGATGACTTTGGAAAACTGACCAATAATAGTAATAATTGGGAAAAGAAAGACCGTATAGGCCAAGAAAAATCGATGAATTATATTTTTTACCAATTCAAGGTGAATCTGAAATTGAGATTATCATTAATATCAGATTTAGCAAGGACATGGACATAAATACTTATATGATAAGAGAAATGCTGATTTGAAGCTATTTATAAAAATATTCAGCCTTTGGAAGACCTGTCAAAGAAGATTTTCAAGTTTTTCAACTCAATAAAAATTTTGACAATTCACTAACGATTTTTGGTTTTTTTCCTTGATAATTTTTAGTTGATATTATCATTTTCACATGAGAAAAGAAATAATATGTCTTATAAAAACTCTATACAATCAGTAAGAATTTTATGAACTCAAAAAAAAAGCATTAAATAGTAATTATGTTACTGCAATTGAAATAGTCTTGCAACTATGATAATTATCTGATTTGAATAGAATTTTCTATTGACAGTCAGTCATGCTGGCTGCAATTGCTGACGTTCCCCCCATTTTAATTTTCAATGGAATAAAATAGTTCAGTTTTAAGTCTGCATCGAAGGCATAATTTTTGTTTCGTATAAACCGCATTGCATCAAATCAAATACGTTTGAGAGAATATAATGTGGAGCTAAAAATATCGTAAATTGTTGGATTGTAACTCAACAACGAGTACCACTTGGGGCAAATTTAGGCCATTTTCTAGTATCTTAATTGACTCTGGGAACGGTTGAAGTGTTTTGTCTTCAATACTCGTACTAGTTAGTGATGTAAGGGCATTAAAGCTTAAATGTTCAATCTACTTTGAATAAGAGTAAGAGTACACGTTGGTTGATAACGAATATAAGAGTACTGCTAGTAGGAAAGTTGATAAGAAACACTCTCAACTAACAGGATTCAAATTGGATTTTATGAATTAATAGCAAGCACAATTACCGCAATGTATGTGTAACAAGATTTAAAGTTTAATGCTTTAATACAAACCGTTTTGTGATGGGATTTTGAGGAATTATTTACTTGTAAATACGATTTGGAAGATTAATCTTTATTTACTTCAATGTTAATATATGTACATTCTTTGATTATAAATATATTTATGGTCTATAAATAAATAGATATGAATAAATTCTTAAGCTTTCTATATTTTTACATATTAATACACTACAAAAATGTTTTTTTTTATTATAAAAACATTTTATTTGAATATCCAGCAAATATAATTTTTATAAACCAATTGTGAAAGCTAACACGTAATATATAAAATAATTCTGATGGTATAGAAGATTGTCCGATTAATGATACGGAAAGTAAAATTAAATAAAGTATCTTAAAAATTTATATTTTGATTAAACTTTTATTTAATTATATTGCTTGGACCATGTCATTATACACGATTCGATTGTTTTGAGGTAATTTTTGTTTACAATTTTGCACTCCGTTTAGCAGTTCTGAACATTTCGGTCCGTTATTCTGTCATTATTTGATTTATTTGACAATACGAATAAATCCAACATCGTCAAATCGCATGAAATAAGATACGGATAGACTGTTTTTGGTGAATCCACATATGGGCAAGATTTAAATCTTCAAGTTCAGGACAGAAAGTCGGCCATAGCGTTCAGAATTAACGGCAACGGTTTCAAAAATAAATATACGCCAAAAAACACTTTCAGGGCAAAATTCACAACAGATAGACATTCACTTTTAGCGAATACAAAAACTTCTCCACAATCACTTATGGGTTTTCAGAGCCCCACATACGGCTGAGAAAAATTTCAGCGAAACGTAGCTATAGCAGAATCACCACTTTTGTAGGAAAATGTTTGTAAATTAAACGCGTTGTTTGGTGGTTCAAGTGATCCATAATATAAAATGGCAAATCTAATCCTAACAATGGCCACCTTAGATGACATATACGAGGTCTGTTCAAATAGTATCGCGAATTTTGAATTTCCGTGGGTTACGTATATTCGATTTTGTTTTTTTTGTGGCGTTATGTTGGTACTCATATCTCTCACTTATGCCGACAAGTTCGGCCATTTTGAATGTTCAGTTAATTTTTGACAGCTGCTTTGCTTGCACGTGTTTTGGCTCGTCTTCGATTTTTGCCCATTCCAAAAAATGGATCAAAGAATCTGTTTCGGGAACAAGAAAAAGTCACAGGTGGCCAGATCTGGGAAATACGGTGACTGCGGCATTATTAGTGTGTTGTTTCTGGTTTAAAAAATTCCCGCACAAGCAACGATGCCAGAGCAGGGGCGTTATCATGGTGCAAAATCCAATTTTGGTTCTTCCACAAATCTAGGCGTTTCTGCCGGATTGCTTCGCGAAACTTGCGCATAAGTAATATTCCTTATTAAACATTCTACCCTGTGACAAGAACTCATGATGCACCATGCCCATGCAATCGAAGAAAACTGTAAGCAAAACCTTCACATTCGACCGAACTTGACGCGCTTTTTTCGGTCTTGGTTCGTGCGGCAGCTTCCATTGGGATGATTGAGCTTTGGTTTCCATGTCATAACCATAAACCCATGATTCGTCACCAGTTATGACCCTCTGGAGCAAATTTGGGTTGTCGCGGACAGAGTCCAATGCCATGCTGTTTTTGGTCGAAAATGGGCAAAAATCGGAGACAAGCCAAAACACGTGCAAGCAAAGCAGCTGTCAAAAATTATTGTAACTGAATATTCAAAATGGCCGAACTTGTCGGCATAAGTAAGAGACATGAGTACCAACATAACGCCACAAAAAATCGAAAATCGAATACACGTAACCTGCGAAAATTCAAAATTCGCGATCCTTTTTGAACAGACCTCGTATGTTAGACAGCTGTCAAATTATAGGGCTATACTTTCCGAACTATGACATGGAAACCAGATATTATTTGTTTAAAAAAATGGTAATTTATTTGCACAAAAATTCAATAAAATTACCCAATTCTTAAATGACGTTACACTATGGAATAAAGTTCTTCTCTTTCCTAATTATAAACATTAAAGCCTATTTATGAAATTAATTTTTTTTTATATTTACAGAATTAGGATCTGTTTTTAAAAAAAATACCTCGCTTTGCTTAAGGAATTCTGTTTACAAAGAAAGCACTTATTTTACACTCTAATTTTGTTTGTACCAAAAAATATCAAACGTTTACACTAAAATTATTTATTGAATCCAGAATACTCAAAATTAAGGATTTTCTTTTCAATTAAAAATAACTATTTATTAAAGTAGTTTTGTATATAATATCATATTTAAAAGAGAAACAAATTTAAGTTAGACGTTTCAAGTAATTGATTTCTGAATCAGAGTTTGCTTCTGACTAATTAATCTTCCAGTGAGTCAACATAAACCTCTGAATCAGAACTTTTTTTTTTTTTACTTAAATCTGTGTTTTTATGAAAATTTTAGTCAAATAAAGCCTGTACTCTCATTATTATTGAAAAATCATTTCTAATTTGATTATTTTGATAATTTCGCATTTAATACTTTTTTCATATGCATTTGAAAGTGATTTTTATTAATACGGAAATTGATCATCATACTCATTGAAGAAAATGCATTAATTACGAATTATTAAATTTGAAAAAAAAAAATTATTTAATGCATCCAAAAACTTGCAAAATTATGCAATTTTAACTTATGAATAATTTACGAAATTTCTCACACTATATTCACTCACTTATGATCATTCATTTGTTGAATAAATAAAATCCATTGAATTAAAATATTTGCCTTTCTTGGCAGTTTTTATATAATGTTTTGTGAATACTATGAAGGGAACGCAAATTATCATATAAAGTACAGATTTTCATATTCGTATTTATTTCTTATGATAAGTAATTTCATAACTTGAAATTGCGTAAAATACGAGAAAGTAATCGGAGAGAATTTCACTATCTTCCAATCTATTGATCACTTCAACAACAACAGTAACTTCCGACTCGGTTCGATTATATTGGTTGCGTTTCATTTTCATTTCGAATATTTTTTACCGGATACTGAACATGGAACTCCAATACGGAATATTCAAACAGACACAAAATGAGCAATCATAATTTCTCATAAAAATAGAAAATGCCAATAGCAATAATAGTAGTAATAATAATAAACGATTGACTTTAGGATTTCCTTTCACCACAAAAATACGGAAAACTTTCAATGAAATCCAGATTTTTTCTTATTTGCTACGTTTAAAAATTTGTAGTAAATTCACAATTTCTTTTTCTTACAAACGTATATATCTGCATATTCATATCTTCTATGGATAATATACTATAAAAGTAGAAATCGCTTTTCATAGTAAGACTTATAATACAAAAATTGTAGGCGAATTTCATTTTCATTGACAATTTTCCAATAATAGTAAACTTTATCGATTTCAATATGAAAAATTGAATTTGTTTTTCTTGTATTATTAAATAAGCTTTAAACAATTACAGGAAATTTATTATCTTTAATATGATATCATAAGTGAGTATGTGTATAAAGATTTATATATTTGTTACTAAATATTCCAATATTTAAATATGTACGATGCTATTTAGAGTAAATTTAGCTGATTTAAAAAGAAAAATTATTGCTGACGTTATGATATATGGTAAGATATTACAGATTATTTTACCATATGTTTTATTATAATTTATATGCTAAATAATTTTAATCTTTATTATCATCTACATAAAGAAGTATAAATGTAAATATTTAGATAATCACGTATTCATATTTTCAAATATGCAATAATTTAATAGGAAATGAAATTATTTTCAAATTAATTCCGTGATCAATAATAGAATTTTTCTTATTATTCATAATCCTTTATGCCGAGTTATAATTTTACAATATTTAAATCGTTTAGTTATTATTCTTATCACCGGTGTGTAGCTTGTTATCATCGTTATCAGTACATTCCATTATAGTACATTCCATTATAGAATAATATAATTTCAGGTATAAAAAGTTTATATTGGTTTCTTATTTTTTTATAATCACACACTAGTCTGTCTTTTAATTTTAAAATTTAAAAAAAAAAAAAAAAAAAAATTGTCTTAGATGTGAGTTAACTTTTCATTGACTTTTAATTTTAGTTACGCGGGTTGTATGATTAAAAGTTGGCCTTGACCAGTTAGAAACATTTTGATGCGTAAAAATTATTTTATATTCAACAGGTCTTATAATGGTGTATAATACTGCATTGTTATCGTTTTTCCTTTTTCAAGATAGTTGATGAAGATTATACTACAATATGTGCGTTCTAGAAAACAGTAGTCATAACCTCTCCTGCCGATAGAACAGTTTTTCCCTTCTTTGGTGCACGTTCGATAGTAGAACTCCATTATTTGACTAAACTGTGGTTACTGGTTCGTAATGGTGAATTTATGTTTAATCAATAGTTATCAATCGATATAAAAATTTATTTTATGAATGGCTACAAATACTGTACTTAATCAATAGTTATTAATCGATACAAACACTGTACTCATCTCGGCGACACATTTCTCATAGCCAAAATTTTATGCAAGATTTTGCCTATACGCTCTTTTGAGGTGTTTACAATGTCAGCTATCTCATACAGTTTCATGCGACAGTCTTTTCAAACAATATCATGGGTTTTATTAATTATTTCTTCGGTGGTGACCTAAATTAGACGTCCTGGGCGCTCAGCGTCATTTATCCTCGTATAACCATAACGAAATGGTATTTAGTACTTCTAAATCATATTATACGATGATGAGTTTCTCCATAATACTTTTGAAGCTTGGTTGTGGTTTCAAATATTGTTTCATCCCTTCGTCCCCCCCCCCCTCAAAACATAGTGTTTTATTAACACACGATATTCACATGTTTCCATATTAATTAAAAAAAACACAAATTTTGTCTTCTTCCAATATCTATCAAAACTAAACTAATAAACATACACGTATGTTATTAAAATGTTGTATGGCATCTTTTTAAGACTTGCAAATGATAAAAAAAATTTCCTCATATTAGCTACATCTTTGCAGTAGCCAATGACTTATCAATAAGCCCTCTTAAATAAAAAATATATGACAAATTTTAAATTAAATAATTGTAAATATGAAAAAGTTAAAATGATAACACAAGCGCAAATAGAAAAATGTCATATCTTGTTTTCTGAAATTTTTTTATCATTTTGATATTCATTCAAAGTTCGAAATATTGATTATATTGTATATTATTCCGCGTCCAAAATTATTTATTCACATATATAAATTCATTCATATCAAAATATAAAATTAAAAATAATTACAAAACAATTTTTTTTTAGGTAAATGTAAAAATAAATTACTGTAAATAATAAAAGCTGTTTATTCCTTCGGTAACATTTTAAATAAGCGCCATCTTTGTGCAGGTAGAAACATAGCAAAATACCAGATTTTGGTTTTGGAAAATTTCGAATCAATCGTTTGTATATTTATTCAAAATTCAAAATATTGATTATATACAATATTATAATAATCCAAAATTCATTATCTACAAAAAAAATCAACCATATAAAAATATTAAATTAAAAATAATTTGAAAACAATTTTATTTTTATGTTAAACCAATGCGGAATATAACTAGTTTTGTCAATGTCATTTGAGTGATTATGTTTGAATTGAACATTTTTTTTTGTTATCATTTCCGATTTGGATTTTGAAAATATTTTGAGTATAAAAAGATAAGTCAGGGTCTGACCAAGCCCTTTACAAATTCATTCATTCAATAAAAAAAAGACACGTTTTGTTGGTACTGATAATAATAATGAAAAAAAAATATTGAAATCGATTTGTTCATTGATCAATAATGAAGTAATGTTAAGAAATTGTAAACAGATCTAAGGTTGATTTGAATAGTGTTCTTTGTCATGAATTCAGAATAGTACCATAAAATGAGTTTACCAATCAAATTTCGAAGAGTTTCATTTATGAATATGACCCCTACTATCTACTATCTTATCAACAAGTTGTCAATATAAGCAAGAATTGTAATAAATATTATTTTTGATGTTTTACAGACAAATTAGAGAGTACTTGAATAAAATATTGGTTTTTTACCATAAATAAAATTAAAAATAAAAATTCTTGTATTTTATTTCTGAAAGAGCATCTTTAATAAAAATAATATAAAAAAATTCTGTACCAAAGAGAACCTAAATAATAAAAATAACATAAATGTTTATGTCAAAATATTGATTATAAAATGTAAAATATCAAAAACAAAAATTATACTGTACAAAGTGTCAATTGGTTATATTTTTTGATAGGAACATATTTTTGATTGACATCAATTAGCTTTTAGAGTGTCAATAACGTGTGCAAATATTTTAGAATTCAAAAAAAGAAAAACAAATCATTTAAAAATTCTATTTTAGTTTTTAGTATTTTAACCTTATTGATCTTATTGACTATTCA
Organism: Atherix ibis; assembly: GCA_958298945.1. Taxonomy (NCBI): domain Eukaryota; kingdom Metazoa; phylum Arthropoda; class Insecta; order Diptera; family Athericidae; genus Atherix; species Atherix ibis. The sequence continues at coordinate 85,891,634 of OY282607.1, forward strand.
CCAAATATAATGAACAAATTGTGGAGTGTTAAATAAGTTAAATATAAAAAAAAATTAAAATAACATTCGTCTGTCCATTGATGAAAATTTTAAGATTTTTTGGCATTACAACAATTGTATTTTATTTTCATCAGTTAATGTGATTAGATTAGATCTTATGTCTAAAATTAGGTCCTTATCATAGAAAACTTTAATAAGTTTCTTTGAAGCATTAAATATAATTTTATAAATTATAGTAATGTGTGAATTAAAATCTAGCAAAAAATATTTAGTAAATTTTATATAAAATTTCGCAAACATTTTTCATATACTTTGTTTATAATTTAATAAATTTTTCCATAAATAGAAAGATTATTTACAATTTTTTAATACATAATCAATTTTAGTATTCAAAATCGTAATCGCAGTCAATTACTCAGACATATTTGACATCTGTCAAATATTTATGTTATCCAAGGTGGCATTTGTTTAGTTTAAAGTTTTCCATAATACATTATTGATACTTACAAATTGTTTAAATTATGCAGAGATACTTGAACAGGTCTTTGATGGTGATTTTTCTTAACCGAAGATGTTCATTTCTCGCTCGATATAGTTCAATAAACAAAATTTTCATATATGAGGCTCTGAAAACCCACAGGTGATTGAGGCGAAGTCATTGTATTCGCGAAAAAAGACTGTCTGGAGTGTACTTTTGTCTGAAGATATCATTTGCACATATTTCTTTGATAATGAAGAAGAAGAAATCGTTACCGTGAATTTTGAGCACTATCATCATATGATAACCATATATTTTCGGTCTGAACTTAATTTTAGCTTAATTAGGAAAAAAGTTCCACGATGCGTAGTTTCGAGATTTGGTGATGTTAATTAGCGTCTAAGATAGTGTGATTTAACTTCGTTGGTCATTTTTTTATGGGGTTACGCGAAAGATCGTGTTTGAACAGATAATCCTCAAACTTAAAAATATTTTTTAATCGTCCAACTTAAGAGGATTTAAAAACCAACATTCATCAAGTAATAGCCGAATTACGGCCCGAAATATACGACAAAATTACAATAATAAAAAATTACCTCACAAGGATCGAATCCTGCATGAAATCACGTGGCGGGCATTTGCATTATGTTGTATTTTATGAATAATTTTAAAGTCTAAGTTTATTTTCCGAAGCACAGCTTGGATAACCCTTTACTTGTTAATAATAATTTTCTGTTTTACGCAGCATCTATTATTATTGATATTTATTAAGAAAACAATTAAAACTTTCTTTTTTTAAAATTATTAAGTACTATTCACAAGTGTGATGTCATACATCAAAAATATTTGCACAAAAATGGTTAAAAATTTATAAAATAATCTAGATTAACACCTACTCATAAAATTATCATATTAAATTGTTGTGGGCATTGTCCACATAAATACATACTATTGTTTAGCACCTAAACTTGTGGTTACTATAAATATACTGTTCTATTTACCATAAACAAGTGTTCAAAATGTGTTTACTGAGTAGATACAGGGTGAGTAGATACTATTTGTGTTTATGATATAAATAAGTAACTATTATTAATAATTGTTATTCTTAAAAACATAGTTTCATACTTAAAGATCCGTTCGACTTTTGCCAATAAGAGAAGATTTTTATAATTTTGATTCTATTTAAGAAATTATCTTTCTGCCTACAGTACAGCAAATAGAATTTTTAATAATTTTTTTTTATATTCCATTTAATATTCGAATCTCTTACCTTATTATTATTATTATTATTAAAAAGACATAGAAGTAATATTCCATAAAACTTGAAAAGCTTTCTTTACTTTTGTCAATAAGAAAAAATTCCTACAATAAATAGTAAATTTTATTTTATGCACAATCACATAAGAGCAAAAATTCCTATTTCACTAAAGTGGAAAAAACCAGTCACATTTGAAAAAGGATTTATGATGAACGAAAAAACTTACTGTCATTTAAAAAGAAATTTACGATACTCAAAGAAAAAATACACAATAAAACAGTTTATAATATGAAATTTATCACAATCGAGAAAAAAATATGCATATATATTCGCCATTTAATTAAAAAATTCAATTTTTTGTATCCTTCAAAACTTCAAGTATGAATTTCACTTTTATGCACGAAAATTTCATTCTTTACTAAATTAACTAACATGCAATCTTATAGATTCCCCGAACATAACACGATACCGTTCATATAGTATATGTGTACGATATGATCAGATTTTTTTTTAAGATTCATACACAAATACATATTACGATTAGAATTAATATTTGGAAATTAGTAAAGTATTAAAAACAAAATATTAGAAATTATTTATTAACAATACAAAAAAAAAAAAAAAATTATAATGGAATATTTGTAGATTAGAAAAAAATATTACTAATACTATGAGTGTTCCATGATTTTTTCTTTTACCAAGTCAAGGTAACATTTTTCATCACCTACTATCACAATATAAGCAACGAGAGATTGGCAACGGAGAAAATATGCTTATAAACATTTGTTTATAAACTTTTTCGTATAATAATTTTGTAAGCTTTGCTTTGCGTGGAATTTTTTTTTATTTATTTATTTATAATAAATATATTTCACATAAAATATTTATTGATCATTTATCGTATTTATATACACTTTTTTAAATAATTGTACAAACTTTTTCTGCTGTTGATTTACAAATTATTCCAATGAAAATTGATAAGTTGATAAGCACTAAACAAATTCCTTTAATGGCAGAAGATAAGATTTGCGCATATTTTGGATTAAATCCAATATTTTCACTGAATTTTTTTTTTGTTTTGTTATCAGTCAAATTTATAAAATTTACTTTCGTTTTAAACGAGACCCGAATATGAACTATTGTTTTAATCGAAATTGGTACAAAAGTAAAATTTTTGTTTTTTGATAAGAAAACAATATTAATTGAACCGAAACGAAAATAAGATAGTGGCAAATCATATACGTACACCGTCGTACTAAACTTACGAGTCTCTAAAGTAGTGACGGCAACTTTTAAGACGATCTTAAACAACTCTCATCTTAAACTGAAAGTGTAAGTCAAGTTTTCGGTTCGTCTAACCTAATCTCGTATAGTATTGCAAGTAAAATCGACTTTTATGTATTTTTTCATTTGTATTTTCTCTTTCTCTCTTTCTATGGTATTCGATTTGGATCTTTTTTTTCAAAGCCACCCTACCCAATTCATGTTTTATTATATTTTTTTCCATCTGTTCCCCATTTCCCTCCTAGTACAGTTAATTATTTTTATTGCGAGCACATATTTTCTTAGCATTTGGAATACGAAATGTTAGCTTGAAAAGCAGCAATAGCAACAGCAACTTTGGAGCCATCATTGTGAATGGAAGTTACTCGACCAGATCAGTCTTGGATTTTGTAGACTTTCTGTTGAATGAGTGGTTTTATATGCACTTAAAATGGTTCTGTTTTTTTTAATAACTTTTTATAAACAAAATTGAAATTTGGAAGTACTTTAATTATAAGAATAACTCTATTATGATCGGGAAAGACGACTATAAGAGATAGTTAAGATTGAAGATATTCTTTTTAAGAATATTATTTGAATTTTTAATTACTTAAAAAAATTATTTTTAATGAAAAGTAAGCGAAATAGTACATTGGAAGATCTTGAGAAAAAAACAATGTTCATGTTCGATATTATTTCAGCTGATCCTGAAGTCAAAAGGTAGCCTTAATACGATATAAATTGGAAATTTTGAATACATAAATATTAAAGTTCCTAAACAATAAAATTTCTATTACAAAGTACGCGTACAATTTTTAAATTGAAATCTTAGAAGAAATACATTTTTTTTATATTGTACAGGGTGGCCACTGAAAGACTGTATGATATACGAGGTCTGTTCATAAAGTATCGCGAATTTTGTGCTTTCTCAAAAATTATTTATTTATTCATGAATATCTGTTTGATCCCCTTCAAAGTAATCCCCACCAGATATTGTACACTTGTGCCAACGTTTTTTCCAATGCTTGAAGCATTTAAAAAAATCATTTTTTGTCATCTTGTTCAGCTCCTCCTTCGATGGCGTCTTTATCTCCTCAATCGTAGCGTAGCGTCGTCCTTTAATGGGACTCTTCAGTTTCGAGAACAAGAAAAAGTTACAAGGGACCAGATCTGGGAAATACGGTGGCTGAGGGATTATTAGTTATCCGAAGCAATCCGCCAGAAACGCCCGGATTTGTGGAGAGATTATTGCTCAAATCCGGGCGTTTCTGGCGGATTGCTTTGCGGAACTTGCGCATAACTTGCAGGTAATATTCCTTATTGACCGCTCTACCCTGTGGCAAGAACTTATGATGCACCACGCCCTTGCAATCGAAGAAAACTGTAAGGAAAACCTTCACATTCGACCGAACTTGGAGCACTTTTTTCGGTCTTGGCTCGTGCGGTAGCTTCCATTGGGATGATTGAGCTTTGGTTTCCACGTTATAACCATAAACCCATGATTCGTTATCAGTTATGACCCTCTAGAGCAAATGTGGGTCGTCGCGGACAGAGTCCAACAGCTCCTTAGCAATGTTAATGCGATCAAAAATGGGCAAAAATCCAAGACGAGCAAAAACACATGCAAGCAAAGTAGCTGTCAAAAATTAACTGAACATTCAAAATGGCCGAACTTGTCGGCATAAGTGAGAGACATGAGTACCAACATAACGCCACAAAAAATCAAAAACGAATATACGTAACCCGCGGAAATCAAAAATTCGCGATACTTTTTGAACAGACCTCGTAAAACAAAAATAACAGGAGGTCCATCGTCGCCCTGGCCATGTGCGCAGTAGTTGGAACCATATTTACTGATTATCTTCGAGTATTGCGTATGAAAAATATTGACTATTGCGTATTTTCAAAAACTGGGGACTGATAATTTCTTTGCCCTAATTATTTAGATTGCAAAAACAGTGCTTTTTTGGTGATTCTCAGGACCCCAAATTTCCATCTAGTCTAAAAAATCTATTATTCTCAGGACCTCAAAGCCTGCAGTTTTGTTTGTTGATGTAGCCATTTAAATTAAAATGGATCTCATCACTCATTATCAATTTGCTAAAAAGGTTATTTAAAACAGAGGATCTTTTATGGAAACATGTTAAGTCCATTTTCCGAAAAGAAAATAAATCTAGAATGAAAATGAACAAATTATGACTTTTTCACTGTCAGATTTTATTAGTGGCCACCCTGTACTTGTGGGAGTATGGCTAATCTTGATATGTCTGCTAAAATGGACATTCGAGGTCAGAGTAAAGGTAAGAGTATAATACGTTCAAGGAAAATGTGGACAGACCAATATTTTCAGTATAGTAAAAATTGCAAAAATTACTGCAGACGATAATAAAATATTCCTGCCAGGTTAAAATTCCAATTTGACAGAGATTTATGGTCTTGAGATTGCGTTTTTAAACTATTGTAGAATCTTACTTCGGTTACGATAATTTACACTAGCTAATGTGCAAAAATTCATAATAATCGAAAACGAAAAGAATCGATTCCAACGCAAATACATTGCGAGGTCAAAACAAAAATTTTATTACTTGGCACACCACAAGTAATAAATTTTTTATTTTTTTACTGCCTAAATGCTCGCCTGTCCAGAGAGGAGAGTTTTGGTATGTAAGCAAATACCTCTACACATCGAATATAGAGAGAATTTGGCGCCAAACAGTGCTTCTAACATTGGGACCCTGTGTCTGTATGGAATCTACAATAATATGGACTCTAAAATAGTTAGATACAAACGCAATTTGTTTAGTTGGCTGGTTGTTTGTTTTGTTTTGAAAATAAAACCTATTCGCCTTATTGTTCGTAATTATTTTTCGCCAACGGCTAGGATACGTCAAAACCGTGCTTTAATTAAACAAAGTCAAACAAAATATTGACAATATAAGCCCTGTTGACATGAGTTGTGAGTGTCCACTTGTAGAGTTGCGTTTGTATTTGCTTGTCTCCGTAGAGTTAGTTCTGTTCAGTGTGTCCAGACAAAGAAATTGTTGGATTTTTATTGAATTCCGGTTTGATTCGAATGCAAAGAATTTCGTCCGGTTTTATATTATAGATAAAGAGTAGCGAGCTTTTTCCTATATTTTCCCAAAACACAACACTCCTCCCGCATACTAGGTGATTTTTTTTTTTGTCATCGACTCTTTTGTTTATAAAAAGAGACACACGTACGCGTTTAAATACGAATGAGTAGTCATTGCATATTCCAATAGTAATAAAAATATCGAATTTATTTTTGAATTTTATCACGTAATGAGACGTACTCGTATCTACTTAAGGTCCAATACACACTATAATACGACAACGTCCTACTCTCATTGTACCTTCATTTTTCTTTCATTTCACTTTATAGCTCTTAATAGTGCCGTAATGGTTAAATAATATACTTTGAGGCTTTTTTTTTGGTTTCCAAGACTTTTATGCTGACGATCATTAAACATTGATGATATTCCACCATTCATGAGGAATGCAATTTATTGATATTGGACCTATTGTGTATACCATCCAGTGATAAAATGTATCTTTTTGTTGGCTGTGCGTGTGTACACAAAAATAAACGATGTTATAACTTTTTGAAATGGGCTTCATTCAATATCTTATTATGGTAGATGAACGCATTTAAAGTCATTTAGGAATAAGATTGTAATGATAATATTTTTTCATCACCTTCTCTTAATACCATTGTATCGGTGAGCTTAATTGTCCGCTGAAGTACTATTATAACTATTCGATTACGTTAAAAAATGTTAACAACTCACAAAAAGCTAAATAGCTAGTGAACTTTTTGGAATACAATTGATGGAACATAACAAAAAAGTACTCGAAAGACTCGGTAAAACTAAAATCTTGGACTTTTGTATTTTTTTTTTAGCTACAAATAGAAATTATAGAAAATTTTAAATAAAACAACAAAAGTTATATCAGACAAAAATTATGTAAAATGTAAAATTGGAAAAAATGCGTCTAAAAATTATGCAACGTGAAATAATTTTTAAAAACATACTTGCTGTTTATGAACATTTAAATTCTGTAAATTAAAATTGGCCCAAAATTCTTTTATAATATCGGCGTTTTGCTGTTTTTTCCAAATTTGAATTTGCTAAGTCCAAATTGGCCCAATATTTTATTAAAGTATTTAGTAAGAACAATTTTTTTTTGTATTATTTGATTTCTGCATAGTTTATGTGATAAGGTACTTATGGTATATTTATATATGTATTTTTGTAAAAAAAAAAACGATTAGAAAAAATATGAACTTGTTAAGGTGGATATTTTTTCTAATCTTTCCTATAAATCTTACTTATTCTTCACTAATAATTTTGTAATATCTTTTAACCTTGTAGTAAAGTAATTTGATTTTTTATTATAATTGTATTTGTTTTTACATATGTGTGACTATATATAAATGAATTTGACCAAACACAAATGATACCTAACTTTAATCAATAAGCACACATATTTTGCTATGCAGAAGAAAAAAACCTCTTTATTTGCACATACAATTTGAAGTTAATGGAATGATTATTTACGAAATTTAAAAATAAAAGTGGTAACAATTTTTGAAAGAAAAAAAAAAACATTAAATATTAAAATAAATAATTTAGAGGCTGAATTTTTAATGTATATAACATTTATTATTTATTATTGATTATTGAATTACTTTTTTTTTAAACTGCAAAATATAAAAAAATTAATAATATTATGAAAATAAAGTACAATTTAAAATAAATCGTTAATTTGGAAATATTAAAGCACATAGCCCAATGACCATACCATATAGCATATACGAGGGTCATTCAACAAGTACTTAGCCTACAAAAGAAAAACGAAAATTTTGGAAAGGTGGCAATTTATTTTTCCACATAATCTCCTTCAAGCTCGATACGCTTGGCCCAGCGATGCTCTAACTTTTTTCACCCGTCCAAAAAATACATTTTCTCGAGGGAAGCAAAATAGGCCTCCGTGGCGACGATGACCTCCTCATTCGACCCAAATCTCTTCCCGGCGAGTGAGTTTTTCAGGTTTGGAAACAAAAAGTAGTCACAGGGGGCCAAATCTGGAGAGTACGATGGATGGGGCAGCAATTCGTAGCGATATTCGACCAATTTGGCCATGGCGACGGCGGAGGTGTGAGCCGGCGCGTTGTCGTGGTGGAACAGCACTTTTTTCTTCGCAAAGCGGGGCCGCTTTTTCTTCAATTCGGCGTCAAATCGGCCCAATAAGTCAGCATGGTAGCGCCCCGTGATTGTTTTACTCTTCTCGAGGTAATCGATGTGGATCACACCTTGTGAATCCCAGAAAACGGTGGCCATCACCTTTCCGGCCGATCGAACAGTCTTCGCCTTCTTCGGAGTACGTTCGCCGGGTGAAGTCCACTGTTTCGACTGTTCCTTGGTCTCTGGTGTGTACCAGTGAATCCATGTTTCGTCGACGGTCACGAAACGTCGCAAGAACTCCGAGCGCCAAACACTTCGCCGATGTGGTCTCACGGTTGCGCTTGTTTTCCGGTGTGAGCAAACGCGGCACCCATCGCGCCGACAGCTTTGTCATGCCCAGTTCTTCGTGTAGAATATGGTGCACCGTTCCTACTGCGATGCCCACAGTCTCAGCTATCTCGTGAACCTTCAATCGACGGTCTGCCAACACGAGATCGTGGACTTTTTTAACGTTTTCCTCCGTAGCAGCCGTTTTCGGGGCACCTGGGCGTGGTTCATCAAAAACCGACGTGCGGTCACGAACAAACTCGTTGAACCAATTCTTGACGGTCGCCATCGAACGAGAAGAGTCACCATACACAGCATCCAAGCGAACTTTGATTTCGCTGCGCGTTTTCCCTTCCAAAAACAAGAATCTAATCACCGAACGATATTGTTCTTTTTCCATTTTTGTGCAACCGACCGACACGCTCGCTTTCAAAGGCTCTCAAAACAAAACTAATTAGGGGAATCTACTTTGACAGTAGGCTACTAAAAAAATGTACTGCACGATGGTAAATTTTTTTGTTACAGCAGTTCTATCGGGCGGTGAGGCTAAGTACTTGTTGAATGACCCTCGTAGCCCTACCAAGCAAAAGGTCATTTATTGGTGAACTTCGTAATCAAATTCCTTTGTGGAACTATTTTTTTTAACCTTTTGAAGTACATATTTTATTAAAATATTTTTGCTATTTTTCTTTAAGTTAAATACAAAAAAAATGTTCTTTAAGTTTAATATAAATGAAAATAAACCTGACCTTTCAAAAATTAAACTTAAAATCGAATGAAAGAAGACTATTTTTATAAATTATTTAACTTTTGCCATTTTTATAGGAAACAAATCTATTAACGCTCTTTTTAATATTATATAATCCGAAAAATATTTACCAAAAAATATGCACATTGCACAATCTTACCTTATCATATAATATATTTTGAATTAAGGTATTTGCATTGAAATTAGTGTACACGGCAAGAATATAGAAAAAGTCAATACTGGCGCTGGTTAGAATTTGTGTAAATGTTGTTAGAGCATTGTGAATAAATAATACGAATCCGGATGTGAATATTTCAAAACGGTTCATATTCAGAGCACTAGAGTAGAGTTTTCTTATCGTACAATAAAGTTGTTATTAAATAAATCAAAAAGTGAAGAAAGAAAAAAACATGTTAGAAAACAAATCGATTGATATGAAATCGACTGTACGATTGTACGACGACCATGGTTATGTTTATCGTTTGTATAATAATGTGACTGTGCCAGATTGTGAATATTTGCGAATTGGCTTAACATACGTTTCAGTGCGCTCATTTGCAGATAAAACCGATGAACGTTATTGTATTTTAGTATTTATGACTACTATTGCTAATTTTCAATAAATACTCTCTTTATTATTGTCCGATCAACATACATTCACAAAAACACTTTCTAATAAATAATTTCCATTTTTCGCAACAAAACGCTTCTATTCTATCATCAAATACACAAACAAATTTTATTATCTATTAATTTTTATAGCTGTATGCACATAATATTGTATTTATATCATTATGGGGCTCTTTTTCAGAGATAATATAATAAATAAAAAGTTTATAATACTATTGTATGATGTAGGATGATGGCGTTTTTAAAAAAATCCGAATTAGGTAAATTACACGAAAGTTCTTAAAATTACTAGAAAGCAAACGCTTTAAGGAAAAATCAGGTTTGTGATTAGTTAAAAATATATTTCTTTAAAAATTAACTTTATCACATTTAAAACGTGTTAAATAATTTACAAAAATTTTACCAGTAAGTAGCACGAAAGTTATAAAAATGAAACTCATTATTGACAGTCTAGGTTATTTTATGACCCCATTTAGAATACATCATAATATGAGGTCTATAGTAGCCCATTTATATAGGCCTAGACAACTGCTGCAAAATTGAAAATCCACGGTTTTGAATTATAGAAAGGACTCACATAAGACCAAGATACTAGGCTATGTTTTTTTTTTATATTTAGCAGAAAAGTAATGAGACTGCACCAATTTTATTTTATTTTTATGCATCAATGTTTTGTTATGGATGGGCAAAATTTTTTGTCAAGAATTCCTTGGGTGTTGGAAGTGGATGAGGAAGGTTCTAAAATTTAATAAAAAGACTTGATAATTTGTGGATCTGGCTACTAGCTAGTTAGTTACCCTACTCGGTTGATGATCCACAAAATGCAAGTTGAATAATCTTTTTTTCCAATCAGTACAGCCTAGAAAATTTGCGGATATTGCTAATAGCTAGTTAGCCTACTCGATTGACACTGATGTCCTTATTTAATCCTAATTCTTAATCCTATTACCCAACCTGGAGTATTTTGATTAAAGTTGATCGCGATACGACGATGATATCTCTTCAAGGAGCAAGAATCTTGTGGATGGAGGAGGTAACCTTAAATAATCATCTATAAGGAATATTTTATTAATTTTTATCTAAATTGTTATACTAAATATTTTTTTTCTTTAAAAATTTAATCCAAAATTGAACTAACTAAAATAAATTTTTTTTTTGAAAATTCACAAAAAGGGGCACTCCGAATTTTTTTTTTTTGGCCGAGGAGTGCAGTTTTGTTGGGGCAGGCCAGGGTGAAAATTTCCATTTTTAGGCTCTCCCAACCCACTCGCCATCGGTTTCATCGATTTTTTCTTCTTCTCTTCTTTTTTTCCTTTCTTTTTTATTTTTCTTTTTCTTCAAAAAAAATTTTTTTTTTACCTAATCATTTTTATCCATTCTCTTATCCTCTCCCACTAAGCGCTTTTTTCTTGTTTCTAAAAAAAAAATTATAATTTCCTTTTACTCTCATTTCTTTTCTTTCTTATTATTTTTTTTCTGCCTCCCCCTCCAATGGAGAATTTAACACCCTCGGGTATCTCCATTATTCCATTTATGTTATTGGCATGATTTTTTTCTGCTAATCTCACCACCAATTTCGACCCCCTCCCCCCTTCCCCATCACGCACAATTTTTCCAGAAAGCTAGCTTCAAGCATGCCTAGCTGAAACATGTGCTTTTTGAGTATGATCATCATTGACCATATTCCTGTGTAACTTAACGTTCAGAAAATTATTTTTTCTCTCCATATTTCCTCATCCCTGTCCAACATACAAAGAATACCTTTTAGTATTTTTTTCAAACCATAACAGTTTTCTTCTGCAAAGTGGTTCCCTTGGGATAGGTATGCATCGGCGGAAGAGTTGTTTCGGGATGATATCGATAATACCAAGAAAAAAATTGTTGATCTTAAAAAACAAAGTTTTTTTTTATCTTGAAAAACAAAAAAAATGTCACACGGATTATGGTCATATGGTATGAACCACATACACATAAATCGGCTTTTCCCAAAAAAAATTCGTTGATGGGGTGACAGGAGGTGTTTTTATGGTGTAGCATACACGTACATGTCCGATTTGACCCGAAGACCCCTTTTTCTGAGCCATTCAAGGACTACTCATCAGCTTCACTACTAATCGATGGTCTGACCTCACAAGAACCCTCTTTCGTACCACAATATCAATAGTATTCGATGTTGAAGGCCTCCCTAAGCTTTTTTTACCTTCAGGTGTTTCAAGGCCAACTATAGCATATGGTATTACTTTATACCAACGAAAAACATATACTCTTGATAAGGGCAAATAACCAAGTTATAGATTATAAAATTTATTTGGTAACATTTATTTGCACAATATAAAAATAGTTAGATTTATTTGGACAATCATCCCTCAATAAAAATATTTTATTTCTGCGGCATTTTGCAATTTATTTTTTGTCCAAAAAATTTAAAAGCAGCAACCAAAAATAATTTTCTTTTTAATTATTTACAAATTTCAATACCAAAACATGAATATTTTTTTAAAAATAAATTAAATTTTAATAATTTTATAAAGTACGTGTACGTGTATGTACATCGCATAATCGTTTTGAATTCAGTCATTTGCTATAAGGTAAATTTTCAACTTTCTAAAAATTTATATAATAAAATTTACAAAAACAAAACGCAAATCTTTGTTTGTAAACAAAACTGATTACACTTAAAAAATTGTACAATTTTGTATGCTTTTAGAGTTGTTTTTTTTTTAAATGACCTAGAAAAGTACAGAATCATAGTGTATAAAATGTAAAACATACAAATTTCTATGTACCTTCCAGTGTCAAACATGCAGTAAACAGTTTGCACTTTTACATACTTATCCGCCTACGCGATTATTTTGTAAGTAATATTGTATGTACACGGTTTATTTTGTTAAAGATTAACAATTTTAGTTTTTCACAATCGGTCATTAGAAATTTTTTCACATCGAAAAGCGTTAAATATGCGTTAACATGAATTAAAAATTTCACATTTATAGAAAAATTCACCATACATTTTAGATGCGGTACTTTTATATATATAATATGTGAATTTTAGTGAGAAGAGTTTAACTACTCGTTAAAATTTCTTGTATTATTTTCTTATGTTGGCTTTTTTGCCACCTGAAAACTTAATGCTCCAATTACATCAAAAATAATTAATTGACAATTTTATTAAAGTTCACTTTGATTGCATAAACAAATTTCGTTGCACATCAAAAATATCTGGTTTAGTATAGAAAATGGCCCAACCCTTGAAATTGTAAAATATCTACACATATTATATATTATAACGAGTCAGATTTATTATGCGAAAATATTATGTCATTCGACGAAAGGATTTATTCAACTGCAAATAAAATAATTATTGTAACAAAACTTAAACGGGAGAAAAGGAAAGAAAATATAATTAACTTCTTTATATGTATGTGAAGCCATCCATTGCAAAAAAAAGCGAATAATTTAATCATAATTTATATAAGATTATTTCGATTGTTTATATATATCATATTATAAATTTAGTCAATGAAATCGAATAGAAATTTTTTTGCAAAATTTCAAACATCTAATAAATATTATAATTAATTATGCAATAGATAATAACATTATAAGTTTTCATATATGATTTGGTAATTGTATATATTAAGAAGAAATTAATTAACAATTTCTGTTACTAAATAGTGAAAAAAAAAATTGTCGTCATGGGAATATTAACTATTATTTATGGCGGCATAACCAGACAAACTAAAAAAAAAAATTAAAAGAATTACAGTAAGAATTTTCTACTCCTACAAGATTACAGAGCCATTTAGTAGATGTTATTAAAAATAGTAAGAAATTTATTTAAAAACTATTTTTTTGCTTTATTGTTTTAAATTTTAAAAAAATATATTTTTAAGTTTTATTGATTTTTTTGTTGAAAATGAGAACCTATTTTTTACATATGGTGGCCTCAAAATTTCCTCAGGTTGGACCCTAAAGAATTATCGACTTTGTAATTCAGAAAGTAGATCCCTATCATTTGAGGTCTGTACAAAAACTATCGCGAATTTTGTGTTTTTCGAAAATTATTTATTTATTCATAAATATCTATTTTGTCCCCATCAAAGTAATCCCCACCAGATATTATACACTTGTGCCAACGTTTTTTTCAATCCTCGCAGCAATTCAAAAAATCATTTTTTGTGACTTGTTCAGCTCCTCCTTCGATGGCGTCTTTATCTCCTCAATCGTAGCGTAGCGTCCTCCTTTCATGGGGCTCTTCAGTTTCGGGAACAAGAAAAAGTCACAGGCGGCCAGATCTGGGAAATACGGTGGCTGCGGCATTATTAGTGTGTTATTTTTGGCCAAAAATGGCAAAAGTCAATTTTTGTTCTTCCACAAATCTGGGCGTTTCTTGCGGATTGCTTCACGCAACTTGCGCATAACTTGCAGGTAATATTCCTTATTGACCGTTCTACCCTGTGGTAAGAACTCATGATGCACCACGCCCCTGCAATCGAAGAAAACTGTAAGCAAAACCTTCACATTAGACCGTCCGGCACGCTTTTCGTCTGAGAATTTGAGAACATTTTGTACCACCGATAAACGTTGCTTCGGTCCAAGGTAGCTTCAACATATGTCACAGTCAACATTCGGAATGCGTTCACGCAATTAATTTGGTTTTTCAGACAAAATTTGATACAGATTCTTTGATCCATTTTTTGGATGGGCAAAAATCGAAGACGAGCCAAAACACGTGCAAGCAAAGCAGCTGTCAAAAATTAACTGAACAATCCAAATGGCCGAACTTGTCGGCATAAGTGAGAGACATGAGTACCAACATAACGCCACAAAAAAATCGAAAATCGCATATACGTAACCCGCGGAAATTCAAAATTCGCGATACTTTTTGAACATACCTCGTACATGTCACTAAAGTAACGAGTTGTTTTGTTGGAGGTTTGTCATTCAACATTAGGGCAGTACTTGCGTGCTGGATCAACAAAGTTTGCCGAAACTTCAATAACTTAAGTTAACATTTATGGGGCTCTGAAATACCACAAGTGATGTAAGAAGCTATTTTATCTGCAATAAGTTACTGCTTGGTGTGCATATTGCCCGTATTTCTTTGAAAATGAAGAAGGATAGGGCAGTTGCAGTCGATTTTGAGCGCTGAAGTCGTATCATATCGAATTTTTATAACCTTAATTTGAAGCTTATAATCTGGACCGTATGTGGTTTTAATAAGACGACGCCATAAGCCACACAATATATTAAATTTGAGCTTTATTGCATAAAAAAAATTACCAGAACGTGCAATTTTCATGATTGTGTCATTTGATTCCGTTGGATTTTTGTTTGTTTTTATTAACTTGAGAAGATTTAAAAACCAACATCCGTCCAGTAATGGCCAAACTGCAGCCCGAAATGTACGAAAAAGTCATTATAAATTACCTCAAAAGAATTAAGACCCTCTAAAAGTCTCGTGGCGGCCATTTGAATGATGTTAAGGATAATCCTTCATATTTGAAAAGTATAACACTGTTCACAATATTTGAGAAAGTTTAGAATTTGAAAATTTAATCATTTATTATTGTGATTTTGAGTAAATGAATTTAAATTAAATTTTCTATAATTTGTTTTTATATTTAAGTATAATTTTGCATTGATTTTGATTAAAAATTTGTTAGTTTTTTAATTAGTTTCATGAATAGTTAAAATTATAATTTACAATTAACTTGCGCCTTATCACAATTAATATAAATTTTTGTTATAAAAGAGGATCACAGTTAAGAGGTCACCATTAATAAAATACTTAAAAATGTTTAATTTTAATGATTGATCAAATATAAAGAACTTTGTTTTTTTTTTTAAATTTTATATGACAACAATAAAAAAGCTCTTGAGAAATATTGAAGAATTTCATTATGTTTGATTAAAAATTTTTCAAAGAAAAATACAAAATCAAATGGAAAGCTTTTTTATGAAAATTTTATTAAATAATAAAAAATCATACAGTGTTTAGTAAAAGCTTTAATTTATGGAAAATACTACTTATTTGAATGCAAATGATGAAAATTTTTTTATTATTTAAAAGACAATATTTTGTTAAACTTTATAAAATAATATTTAAAAGTTTAAACACGCCAAAAACGTGCTTAATTTTTGTTTATTTTGAAACAACTTAACAATATTTAATGTGAAGAAACACGTACGATATTACGAATATAACGAAAGTATAAAAAAAAACTGCCTGTTTTTTTTCGTAAAAAAGCTTTTATAAATTCACAACATTTTATTATATGGTAATAATGATTTAAATAAATAAAGTAAAAATAAAAATATTTTGAAGACATTTTATTAAGTATGGTGTTTATTTAACAATATGGCAACAAAGTAAGTATTACGAGTATTTATAAAAATATGATTAAAGCTGATGTGAATTTATAATTGTTTTAAAAAAGAAGGAGGGAGGCATATCAAACTAAGATTTGAACAGATACAAATTAAATAATAATGATTCTGTGAGTATGAAAATTATATTTTTTATTTAATATAAAAATATAAACTGCAAAAGAATTTATCAAAAACTAAACAGACAATGTTGCGATTAGGAATAAATTTATTTTTTATCAGAATAAATAAAAATTGTACAGGGGAGCAGATACTGCTTATATGTTTATAGGGGGAGAAGTGTATCTGATCGATTATGTGGAAATTATCAATTTTATTTTTCATAAAAATACGAAATAATTTAACGTTTTTTTTGTCGTATTTTGGGTCATTCAATTTTTCGATTAAAAATTTGCACATGCGGTCATTTTTTAAGCATTTATTTATGCAGTTTTTTTTTCAGCCAAATAGTATTACTAAATTTCTGTTGAATTTTTTCAATTTCGGTTGCAGATATATACCAGTCGTTAATTAAATGAGAATGGAATGCTGTTTATAAAATGATTTTTTTTTATTATTATTGCTACATTCAAGGTGCAAATGCAAAATCGTTTTTACAATCACCATCATTACACAAAGCTGCCAATTTTACTATTAATCGATTAGATGGTTTATTTATAATGGTATGCAAACTAGAAATTTTTAAATTTTAATAATCGATTAAAGTTTATTTCTAGCGCACCTTGAACTCCGTCCATATTGCAAATGAATTTCTGTGTAAAAAGTCACGCAAATCTATAGGCAATTGGCACTTACAATTACTTTAAATCCATGCTTATACTACAATTATTCGAATACACATTAAACTTACACATTCCACCATGGAAAAAGGTAAAAAAAAGACTAAGGCGAAAGGAAAAATAAAAAACTTATGGAATAATTAGGCTAAAAATTCTACATTTCTGTTTTATGTAAAACAAGTTAATTACTAATAAAGCTCCATCGAATATGTCTGCGGAACTTCACGTTTTTTTATGGCAATTACTATTTTAATAAATATATCAATTTCTGGGATCAAAACTTGTATAGATTTTTTTTTTATTTAAAAAGATTTCTTTTTTTTATAAATTTATTAAAAATTCCCATGGAAATGAATATTTAATTTTGTAGTAAACTATAATAGAATTTATTCTTTAATTTATATAGCGGAATTTAATATGTTTTTTTTTAAAATTAAATAATTTTTTTGTAGAAAATAAAGAAAAATATTAAAATACAAATTTTTGAAAATGCTACTAAACACCTAAAATGTAGCTGCGCGCCAATATAGTCGTGCAGCGCGGCAAAAAAGAAATCGACTGCAATGTACTCTTCCCACACTTGACACGAGTAAGTTTGCTTCGATTCCACACTCTTTAAAGCAAAAGGCTCTCCGAACCTCTTAAAATATTTACGCTTGCAGCGCAGCAAAAATTATCAAAAGCGACCCTCTCTTCCCAAAACCAGTTCATTTTTTTTTTAGGTTCCACACTATTTAAACTTTAGCCAATGTGGAATCTATTCCAGAGCATGAGAGCAACACAAAAATTTTACTCCATATTTATATTGAGAATCGGAATAAGCTCTTGCCCTTTTTAAAATTATGGTGGTCCTAGAATCAAGTTCGATGAAATCGTTGTTTTAATGGTGTATGTGTAGGCTTTCAAACCGAGGAGCTGACATTTGATCGAACCAAAATAATTCGAAACCGCATAAATTACTTGATGAAGATACAACTTAAACATTTGAGAATTTGTCAACAGCACTAAATTTTGATAAATCTGCTGTTGGTAAGAGTTTGCATACAATGCGGATGGTCCAAAATTAGGAAAGTGGATCACATATAAATCAAAGAAATTTTGCTATTGGGACGACCGAAAAAAAGGATTTTTTGCATTGCGTTGTTACAAGCGATGAGAAATTGATTTAGCACGGCAACCCTACACGACATACAGCATGAAAAAAGCCAGGACACCCATGTTCATCATGGCAAAATATAATATCTGCGGTTGAAAGGTTATGCTGTTTATCTGGCGGGATTAGAGGAGTTTTATTTATTATGAACTCCTGAAACCGCTCGAAACCAACATTGGTGATCGTTATCGACTGCAGCTAATAAGATTGAACGGAACTTTGGGACCATACGTATAAACATGACAAATTAGTTCTGCTACACGACAATGGTTCTAAAACCGATTAAAAAATACTTGAAAAGAGTGAAATTGGAAATCGTGCCCCACCCGCCATATTCGGCTCTTTCCGGAGAGTGGTTAACTTCATAGGAAAATAGCGAAATATGGCTTAACAAATGGATTGAGTCAAAACAACTAGAATTTTTGGTTGGAGGTTTTCCGTTGATTTGACGATTATCGCTTCCGATAAAATCATTTAGAGCCTTCTCTGTTCAGGGAAAGGAATATTGCCTTTTTTTCTTGATTGTTTTTTGAGGAAGCTTACCGTGGGAACTAAAAAAAAATCCTTTTCTCAACGTATTTTCCAATTCTTGAATACATCTTTTGCAGCGTTATTTTAATGTAGTTCAAAAGTTCGATTAATTATTCTGCTATTTTTCAAGGCAACATTCTAGATCCCAATTTTATATATTATTTAAACTTCAGATAGTTCTACCTGTAGTAATACATTTTTTATGCAAATAAAATTCCAGTACTAACATATCCTTACAAAATTGGTTTACTAAGCAAAAAAAAACATTTTTAGAATTTTAAATTTAATATTTATATGTCTGTTCAAAAAGTATCGCGAATTTTGTGTTTTTTCAAAAATTATTTATTTATTCATGAATATCTATTTTGTCCCCTTCAAAGTAATCCCCACCAGATATTATACACTTTTGCCAACGTTTTTTCAAATCCTTGAAGTACTTCAAAAAATTATTTTTTGTGATCTTGTTCAGCTACTCCTTCGATGCCGTCTTTATCTCCTCAATCGTAGCGTAGTGTCGTTCTTTCATGGGGTTCTTCAGTTTCGGGAACAAGAAAAAGTCGCACGGGGCCAGATCTTGGGAATACGGTGGCTGCGGCATTATTAGTATGTTGTTTTTGGCCAAAAATGGCAAAAGCCAATTTTTGTTCTTCCACAAATCAGGGCGTTTCTGGCGGATTGCGCATTACTTGCAGGTAATATTATTTCTTGACCGTTCTACCCTATGGCAAGAACTCATGATGCACCACGCCCCTGCAATCGAAGAAAACTGTAAGCAAAACCTTCACATTCTACCGAACTGGCGCTTTTTCGGTCTTGCCTCGTGCGGCAGCTTCCGTTGAGATGATTGAGCTTTGGTTTCCACGTCATAACCATAAACCCATGATTTGTCACCAGTTATAACCCTCTGGAGCAAATTTGGGTCTTCGCGGACAGAGTCCAACAGATCCTTAGCAATGTTAATGCGATGCTGTTTTTGGTCATATAGGAATTGTTTTAAGTGGTTAATAACTTTAATATTTTGAGGATTTAGTGGTTTTTATATAGTCGGAGATAAATAATTAATAAGGATTTATTGAGCAAAAATCGAAGACGAGCCAAAACACGTGCAAGTAAAGCAGCTGTCAAAAATTAACTGAATATTCAAAATGGCCGAACAAAATACATAACTCGAACAAATACAAATAAATCGAAAATCGAATATACGTAACCCGCGGAAATTCAAAATTCGCGATACTTTTTGAACAGACCTCGTAAATATTAAATTTAAAATTGATTTTACTTTATTCAAAGAAAAGAGCAAGAACTTATGTATTTGCATGGATACAGAATTCTTCCTTAGTATTTTCACTTAAACATGTTGAAGTAGCATTAGAAATTTTTTTTTTTAAGGAAATTTTGGACGCCAATTGAATTTTAATTTACGAAATATTTTTGATGAGATGCGTAAACAGTACAAAATTTTGGATGGTATAATTTATTTTACATACTCTCCACGTGAGATTTTCTCATGAATTTGTATTCGGATAGTCACATTAGCGAGTGAGAAATTTACGCAATCGAAAATTTTCACATTCGTCGAAATTAATAGTCTAAGTGTGATTATGTTGCGTGATGTTTTTAAAACAAATTTCATTTATTTGTCTCGAGAATAATTTGTCGTCTCTTTTATATATGCTCAATAGTTTAGGTTCTTAAAATAATAAACATTCAACATGTGGTAGTTTAGAAATAAAGAATTTAATGAAATTAAGAAATTTCAATTCAAATAAAAGATGTTGAAATAATTTTTTTTTCGATGGAAAAAGAACGATTTTTTGAAGATTTTGGCCTAAATAAAAATATAACGAAATAAATCGACTTTGGTTATGAAAATTGTGTTAAATTTGAATTTATTTACTAAGAATATAATTAGCACTCCATCTTTATATTGAAAATCGGAATAAGCTCTTGCCCTTTTTAAAATTATGGTGGTCCTAGAATCAAGTTCGATGAAATCGTTGTTTTAATGGTGTATGTGTAGGCTTTCAAACCGAGGAGCTGACATTTGATATAATTAGCACAATTACATGTGCATTCCAATTTAATTGTTTGAGCATATTCTACAAACACTAAATAATACACGTAGTCTAGTCAGAAAAGTCACCGTATTTATAGTCTGTTATGAATTAATGTTTTTATTTCTTGGTGCCCTGATTTGGTCACACACTTGGAACGTCTACGTCTAGTGTGCAGTAGTCTTGAGTTCGAATCTAGCTAGTGACATAGACGAGTTGACCTTCTAAAGTCGCTAAATGGTCTGAGTTGTCGTGCCGCTAAAAATTTACATTTCACTACAAATGTTACTACGAGTACTTAAAATTATATAAATTATTTTTCTTTTGTTTTTTTTTATTTAAGTTTATTTCAGTGTCTATAATTTCCAATTTCTGTTTTACGTAATTATCATTAGTTCCGTCAGGCTTAACTTTCTTTCTTTCACAAAATTTTTAATCTAGAAATTTATCGCCAAAAAGCTTTAATACAACCTAGAAATTCCTTATTTTTTGCTGCTACATAATTCTCGGCTGTTTACATAAACTTTTTTTTAATTCGAAGAACGTGACAATTTACACAATTGCATTTTTCGTTTGTTTTACTTCTCATTAGGGTATCTCTATCGCCTTAAAAGAAAGCTTTTTATGGCTTTAATTAGACTATGAAAAGTATAACGAAATGATACTTATCTTGTTAAATGCATACTCGTATTGTTATTTTTTGTGGCTTTTTTCTCTCTCGAAATTTTATAATATAGACTTTTGGATTCTGATCAAATCTAATTAAATTCTCATTTTTTTTTTAATTATTCGAAAATATTTCATTTATTGTACAAACTTTTGTTTCGTATTCTCTTTATGGAAAATTTTTAGTTATAATTTATGGGAAAATTTTGTTGACAATTATTTTCAACAATTTTGTATAATACGTTCTAAATTGTCAGTTAATTGATATGCGAACACTTGTTTCCATGTCAAAACGTTTATGTTTGTTCTTAAATGACTTTTACCATCATATTTTGCCTAAAGCTCATGTTGAGTCATTTAACAATTTTTACTATTCGAAAAAATAATGAGAAGTAACTTTTCTCCATTTAAAGATGTTTTTGAAAATATTAAAAAATACACCTAGTTAGAGCTGTAATTATTTTTTAAATACGAAAAACAATTTTTGGACTTAACACAAAGACCTTTTGGACTGAATTGGGAAAGAAAAATGAACACATTTCTTTTCGATATGCCATTTAGGTTAACAATTTATGTTATGCCATTTAGGTTAACAATTTGTTCGATCGATATGCCATTTAGGTTAACAATTTGTTCGTTTCGTAGGTGAACAGTTGTCTTCAAAATGTACGAGGGTCATTCAATAAGTCCTTAGAAAAAAATAGAAAAAAACTGTTTTTTTAAAAAAAAAAAATTTTCCAAAATTTTTATCGCGTCCAAAAAATAGGATTTCGGAAGTTCTGCAAAATAGTCATCCGTTTGAGCGATGACGTCCTCGTTAGAAGTGAACCGTCGTCCGCCAAGCCATTTCTTCAGATTGGGGAAAAGAAAATAGTCACTCGGGGCCAAATCTGGTGAATAAGCGGGATGCTGCAACAATTCCATTCTCAATTCCACAATTTTGGCCATGGAAACAGCGCAGGTGTGCACACGCGCATTGTCCTGATGCAAGAGGATTTTTTTCTTCTCTTTGATTTCCTCGCTCAACCGTTGCAATAACGACGCGTAATACGCTCCTGTTATTGTTTTTCTTTTTTTCAAGTAGTCGATAAAAATGATGCCCCGCGAATCCCAAAAGACCGTGGCCATCACCTTGCCGGCTGATGGCACAGTTTTTGCCTTCTTCGAAGCCCGTTTACCCTTGAAAATCCACTGTGATGACTGTCACTTCGTTTCTGGAGTGTAGTAGTGTATCCAGGTTTCGTCCACAGCGACATATCGACGAAGGAATTCGGCAGGATTGCGATGAAAGAGTGCCAACATAGCCTCAGAGTCCACTGCACGATTGCGCTTATTCTCCTCTGAGAGCAAACGCGGCACCCATCTTGCCGAAATTTTTTTCACAGACAATTTTTCATGCAAAATTGAAGCGACTGTACCTTGTGATATGCCCGTGGCCTCAACTAATTCGCGCACTTTAATTCGCCGATCGTTCAAAATCAGATCGTGGATTTTGTCGTTGATTTCAGAAGTAGACACCTCAACTGGGCGTCCTGAACGATGTTCATCTTTTGTGGATGAACGGCCACGTTTAAATTCATTCACCCAATTGCAAACCGTCGCAAATACAGGTGCAGATGTGCCATGAACTGCATCCACCTCGGCTTTGATTTCTTTCGGGCTTAAGCCTTTCAAATGGAGATGTTTGATGACAGTCCTAAACTCGCTTTTTTCCATTGTTATGCACAAATAAATGCCGTTAACGTTAATCGACGATAGAAATTGATCTACGCTATGGATCGAGCTGAAATATTGACAGCTTTCCTGTCGATAACGCTACTTACAAAAAAAAAAATCTTTACCGACACTACGAGCGCAATTTCTTGGATTTTCTATTGAACGACCCTCGTATAATATTCGGACTTATTGAACGACCCTCGTATAATATTCCAAAAAAAATTTGTACATTTTTGCAAAAAAAGATGAACAGAAAAGAATTTTTTTACGTAAAATAACATTTCTTAAATATGACAACAAAAATAAAATAGTCGATTTATCATCAAAATAAGGAAAAAAAAATTAAACAAGATTAAAGCTGAAACATTTAAAATTTTATGCAGTAGAGGAGGAAATGGAAGTAAAACTATATTGTCGGGGATATTAATAGCAGCGAGAGTACATAGTAATTGATCGAAAAGCTTACATATGCGTTTTTCATTACAAGCAAAGCAAAAGAAAAAACAAAAAAAACTTACTTTCAGTAGTGTGTTTGGTATTATAAGACGATGTGGATGGAGATTAGCGTTAAATTTCTTATTCCAAACGTCTGATTAGGTAAAATTAACTACTTTTACCAAACCACAATCGATTTAACATGGAAAATGTAAAGGTACGACCAGCCCAAGAAAGATTGAAGAAATTTGATTAAGTAGTAGCAGACAGGTGGAATTGATTACGTGTTAAATGAAAGAAAAAACACATTTTGCTATTAAATGGAGAAAAATATTATGAACATTTATATAAAAAGACATTATGGAATAGGAAGCATTTAGAGTTCTTATACATTATTTAGTATTAATAAGAAAAATAGGATAAAAAATATTATGTGTACTTTATTTTAAAACTATTTTCTATGACAGAAAAAAAAATTGATTATCAGGAAGTTGATAGTAGGTGTTCAGATATAGGGTGGTCCAACTAGCGGTTCCATTTTGAACTACTAATTAGTGGAGGAAGTACTAGAGTGTTAAATGTCAACACGAATTGACAGATTATTAGTTGAAAGTCTGAATTTTACGAAATGGTAATCCATACGCTTGAAGAAAAATGGGAAATATTGAGAACTTACTTCCAAAGTGGTGAGTCTTCAACCCAAACTGTGAGAAATTTAAAAAAAAATGAGTAAAGATCGAATGCCATCACGTGAATTTTTGGGCAAATTCGTGAAGTGAGTTCGCGAAACTGGTTTGTTGGTTGCCAAAGCAACTCGTTCCCGCTCTAATACAGTGCGTACGACCGAGAATATTGCCGCCGTTGCTGAAAATGTCCGTGATCATCCATCAACATCAACTCGTCACCGTTCTCAGGAATTGAATATTTCACGCACTTTTCTGTTGAGAATTTTGCAAAAAGACCAGTATGAAAGCTTACAAAGTTCAATTAGTCCAACAGCTAAAGCCGCATGACCATCCGATGCGTTTTCGGTTTGCCCAATGGGCTCAAGATCAATTGGCCGAAGATGAGCATTTTTACCGAAAAATCATCTTTTCGGATGAGGCCCATTTCCACCTCGATGGGTTTGTCAACAAACAAATTGTCGAAAAAGCCGATGCATCCACAACGAGTCACGGTTTTGTGAGGATTTTGAAGTGGAGGCATCATTGGCCCATTTTTCTTCGAAAACGATGAAAGAGCCGCCGTTACGGTCAATGGTGAGCGCTATCGTGCATGCTCAACGAATTTTTGTTTTCAAAAGTTGAAGAGAATGGCATGGACGACATTTGGTTTTAACAGGACGGGGCCACTTGCCACACAGCCAACGTAACAATCCAACTTTTTGGCACTGCTTTCGAAAACCGAATAATCACCCGAAATTCTGATGTCAATTGGTCGCCTCGGAGCTGTGATTTGAGCCCGTTGGATTATTTTCTGTAGGGAGCCGTTAAGGATAAATGTTACACAAGCCATCCAGAGACAATTGAGGCCTTGAAACACGAAATCAAAGTTGCCATTGAAGAAATGCAGGCCCGGACAATCGAAAATGTACTGAAAAATTGGGTCGAGCGAATGGGGTACTGTAAGGCCAGCCGTGGCAGTCATTTAAATGATGTTGTGTTTCATTTTTTAAATTTCAAGGTTCAATCTTTTTAATAAAACCGGAAATTTGGAAAAACAGACACTAGTTTTTTTTTATTTAATTTTTAAAATGGTCCACCCTGTACAAACTTAAATTTGCATTCAATAACTAATTTTGACTGAAAAACTTTAATTGTTACATTGGAAAAATGATTTTTACAACGAAGTATAACTTAACTATTCCAAAAATGACTTAACAATATTAGTGGATACTCTAGAGAATACTTTATTTGCCAAAAAAAAAAACAAATTAATAATAATAATAGTGTGAAAACTCGTATATGTCACCAGCGATAGGTAAATTAATGTCCTCTCTGGACATACCGAGTACCTGACACACTATTATAGGATATATTCTATTAGGTCAGACAGCCGATATTTGTTGTTATTTTCCCATAATCCCCAATGTGGCTTCCGAAGAATTGAATAAATCGAATCGAATTGAATCCGATCGAAGTTGATTTAGAATACCACATCGCATGCCATTGAATGACACGCGAACTTAATAGAAGCACTACTCTGACAAAATAGTTAGTGCGGTTATAGAGTGGCAAAGACTGTGGTGATCCCCAAAAAGCAGGGAATTATTTAACTACATAATGACAGAACACCTGTTACTCGTATACGTATTCATGGACAGGCAGGTAAACAATTTTGATTATTCAAAGTCTATTAGAATATGGAATTGTGTTCCACGGAATTGTGTTTAATGCCCATAATCACAATAGTGTGTGGGTGAAAGACATCAGCCGACGAACGTACATTTTTTTGTGATTTTACTTTCTTTTTTCATGGATAACTTCTCCATGTGGGGAAATGTTTTTCGTTAGTTATGAAATTCTTATCATATAATTTAATGTGAATTATTGATGATTGGAATTTCTGAAGCGCAAAAAATAAATAAGAAATAATTACGAGCATTCTTTAACAAACGCATCGATAATTTCCAAATATTATTATTATTATTTATTTCGCTTCTACAATAACTAATGGTATTATCTGTGAGTATTGTCCTTTTAAAGTTATTATGTTCGAGCATACTTTAATTAAATTATTTATCAAAATATAATTAAATACACAACAAATTTTCTTAAGTAAAGAAATTATAGAAAATTTTCTAACAAAATATTTTATTTAATTGAAAAGTCCCTTCTTAGTTGCTTATGTTTCCAATAACAAATATTCAAGGACGATTTTTTTACCCGTGTTCGCAATATCCTTTTATTAATTGGAAATTTCTTTTGTGTCATTTGGGGATATGTTTTCTGTATATCCGGTTTTCTATTCTAATTTAAAAAAATTTTTACAGTTTTAATTTAGATTATATTTCTTGATTTGTTAATAAGATATTAACTTCTCTAATTTTTCCCAAGTTAAAATTTTTGTCTATTAATTGCGGAAATTGCCATCAATTATTGAACATTGAAAAGTTTAATTTTTTTTAAAAAATCTTTTTGAAATACTTGAAAAATTATTTGCAATTTATGTTTATTTGCAAAATAATTTTAGGTACTTTATTTTCTGAGAATATTAATGTCGAATATTATTCATTGGTGTTGCCGTACCCGTATTTCGATAAATATTATTTAATATACCGAATCATCCATTTGATGGTTTGAAAAATAAAGTCCGATCATTTGACAGCTGTCAAACATATGTTATACATGGTGGCATTTGATTAAACTAAGGTTTGCCATTTTAGATTGACTATTTGGTGTGCATTTTGGTTCGAACAATAATTCCCGTGAATTCTGAGACCATAGGAGTGTATGATAACCGATTTTTTTGAACTAAACTTGAAGATTTTAAATTCATGAAAAATTTTAGTCTTATTGTTCGAAAAGTTTTCAGAATTCGGTTGTGTCAAATGGCATGTAAAATATTGGCATTTAAATAGCATTTGAAAACCAACATCCATCAAGTAATGTCCGAATTACAATCCGAAATATACGAGGTCTGTTCAAAAAGTATCGCGAATTTTGTGTTTTTTCAAAAATTATTTATTTACTCATGAATATCTATTTTGTCCCCTTCAAAGTAATCCCCACCAGATATTATACACTTGTGCCTACGTGTGATTTTTCCAATCCTCGAAGCACTTCAAAAAATCATTTTTTGTGATCTTGTTGAGCTCCTGCTTCGATGCCGTCTTTATCTCCTCAATCGTAACGTAGCGTCATCATTTCATGGGGCTCTCCAGTTTCGGGAACAAGAAAAAGTCACAGGGGGTCAGGTATGGGGAATTCGGTGGTTACGGCATTATTTGTGTGTTGTTTTTGGCCAAAAATGGAAAAAGTCAATTTTTGTTCTTCCACAAATTCGGGCGTTTCTGGCGAATTGCTTGGCATTACTTCCAGGTAATATTCCTTATTGACCGTTCTACCCTGTGGCAAGAACTCATGATGCACCACGCCACTGCAATCGAAGAAAACTATGAGCAAAACCTTCACATTCGACCGCACTTGGCGCTTTTTTCGGTTTTGGCTTGTGCGGCAGCTTAACCCATGATTCTGAAGCAAATTTGGGTCGTCTCGGACAGAGTCCAACAGCTCCTTAGCAATGTTAATGCGATTCTGTTTTTGGTCGAAATTGAGCAAAAATTGAAGACGAGCCAAAACACGTGCAAGCAAAGCAGCTGTCAAAAATTAACTGAACATTCAAAATGGCCGTACTTGTCGGCATAAGTGAGAGACATGAGTACCAACATAACGCCACAAAAAAATCTAAAATCGAATATACGTAACCCACGGAAATTCAAAATTCGCGATACTTTTTGAACAGTACAAAAAAGTCCTGGAAAAAGAAAAAGTGATGTTATTGTATATTTCAGACATAAAGCCAAGGTTCAAGCAACATTATAAATAAAAGTTTTATAGAAATCTGAATTTTATTTATTTTTACTTTCCGAAGCACAAATTGGTTAACCCTTCATAAGTGAAATTTATTAATATTTCCTTGACCAGCGCACATTGTTGTTGATTAAAAAGTCGGTAGGGGTTCAGAAGCTTCATCTAAAAAATCTGTTGGGGCGGCAATAGAAATATTGAAACAAACAATTACTCTAGCTGGTCTCTCTGCTATCTAATAATATCTAAATGGACAGGATAGCGCAGTTGATAAAATTATCCAATTATAAGTATTATTAAAGTATCAAAAATAGCTTTGAGAAATTTTTTTTTTTATTAAATAATTTGTTTTTATTATACAATAACTCTAGTACTAACGAAAGCATAACGAGTACTATCAAAAAGTAATTATTTAATAAATCGTAAACTTTCTTTCTATAATTTTTTTGTTTTGGTTTTTTATTTTCGTTTCCAACTTGGATTCAATGACCGCTTGTTTAGGTGTTCAACTATAAAAACTGTCATCAAATCTTGTGTTGTGCATCCAAGAATTTCACTTAAAAATTCGCCACTTTCGTAGTATTAATAAATATTCGTTCGGAATTAACAAAAATAATTGCGCCAAATCGGTGTATTTCTCATAATTTCTTTTTAATACTAGCGCATCCATACTAATCGTACTCGTACTAGTAAATATAATCAGTATTCAGTAGGGATTTCACTTTCATTCGATTATAATTGATTTGCCAATTTACAAACTCAACGTGTCCATTAATTAGCTACAGACAACAATTTCAATTTTTTTCTTGTTCACTATCTTTTACCTTTAATGCATATCTGATTATTTAATGAATGTTATACAAAAGAAATTACTATAAAATTTAAAAAAAAAATTATCGAACAAATTTACCTTTAACTATTGTATTTACCATGAAATCTAAGTAGTAGTATTTATATAAATAATTATAGTATAAATTTAAGTATTCGATTTATAAGCTTATCCATACCACTTATCGTAGTCGATTCTAAATTTAGAAATCCGATCAAATATGTAGCTGCATGTCTGATTAGATTTTAACGTAAACACAACGAAAATCGATTAATGATTATTTTCCGCGCAGTTACCATAGATGGCGTGCACGTATTTTCTGAATACAAGGTCTGTTATGCAAAACGTTTTGTGGGGGGCGGTAGGAGCTTTATTTATCCAAATAACAAGTCAAGAGTATGATTTTTGTTTGATTGTTTTGATGGGAAAATTTATTAATACTTGCGGCATAATATATTGTACACTAAACATTTACGCTGTGAAAATTTATAAAATAAACATTATTTGATATTGACTGTTTTTTTTTTTTGTTGCTATTGAGTGAATACTTATTTATGTGCTTCTACGTTGAGAAGTTATTGATTTTCGAATTTACTTTTGACGCTTCTGTTTTGGTTCGATATTTCTAAAGGAATTTCACTGAAAATTCTTAGAAGTTGATGATAATTGAAATTCGGAATTTTGAATGTTTTGTTACCGAAAACGCTAAAGGAATACTTAATTTGGAAGTCAACATTTTAAAATATTTTTAAATTATAAAAAAAAAACTACTACATAGTAACAGGTAAATTTATATAACAGTAATTATTAACATAAAGGATTATAGAGAGTAAAAATTCCTCGAAAACCGTCGTCCGAAAACGGCACGATCGTGCGTACAAAAATTCACGTAGGCAGCCGACATCATATGGTATTCGGTGTTTGGTCGTCGAGGAGGAACTTGGGGTTGACGAATGACTACTGTCCATCCTAGTACTTTAAATTAAAGAGAGACCATAAAAGTGATCATCGTAAACTTTTAAGGGACACTTCAAAAATAAGTGGCTGAAGAGTGCCGATGGAAGGTATTGGGACATGGCTACGGAAAAACGTACCAGCTAAATCTCTCCCACCACAGTCGTCGATCGGCATCATCCTTTTAATGTTTTTCTAACATTTATTCATTCTCTCCGCCTCTTCAAAATATATATATTTTTATATATCTTTAAATACTATTATAACTTTTTTTTTAGATTTAAATTTTTTTTTTTTAAATTTTAATACGTTTTTCCAGCTAGCTGTGATTTTTTTAAATATTTTTTTTTATTCTAATCTAATTTATTTCCTGCAGTTCTTTCTTCTCTATCAACTCACCGTCCCCCGTCCCCCTCGTGGTGAAATTAACACCTTTGAGTGCCTTCATATTACCCTACATATCCCAGAATGCTTTTGATCTGAACTCCCACACGATCTCTGCATAAAGCTCGGAAAGCTGTCAAAATTTCAGCTCGATCCATAGCGTAGGTCAATTTCTATCGTCGATTAAAGTTAACGACATTTATTTGTGCATAACAATGGAAAAAATCGAGTTTAGGGCTGTCATCAAACATCTCCATTTGAAAGGCTTAAGCCCGAAAGAAATCAAAGCCGAGTTGGATGCAGTTCATGGCACATCTGCACCTGTGTTTGCGACGGTTTACAATTGGGTGAATGAATTTAAACGTGGCCGTTCATCCACAAAAGATGAACATCGTTCAGGACGCCCAGTTGAGGTGTCTACTCCTGAAATCATCGACAAAAACCACGATCTGATTTTGAACGATCGGCGAATTAAAGTGCGCGAATTATTTGAGGCTACGGGCCTATCACATGGTACAGTCGCTTCAATTTTGCATGATAAATTGTCTGTGAAAAATATTTTGGCAAGATGGGTGCCGCGTTTGCTCTCAGAGGAGAATAAGTGCAATCGTGCAGTGGACTCTAAGGCTATGTGGCACTCTTTCATCGCAATCCTGCCGAATTCCTTCGTCGATATGTCACTGTGGACGAAACCTGGATACACTACTACACTCCAGAAACGAAGAGACAGTCATCACAGTGGATTTTCAAGGGTGAACGGGCTCCGAAGAAGGCAAAAACTGTGCCATCGGCCGGCAAGGTGATGGCCACGGTCTTTTGATTTTCGCAGGGCATCATTTTTATCGACTACAATAACAGAAGCGTATTACGCGTCGTTATTGCAACGGTTGAGCAAGGCAATCAAAGAGAAACGCCCACATCTGAAGAAGAAAAAAATCCTCTTGCATCAGGACAATGCGCATGTGCACACCTGCGCTGTTTCCATGGCCAAAATTGTGGAATTGAGAATGGAATTGTTGCAGCATCCCGCTTATTCACCAGATTTGGCCCCGAGCGACTATTTTCTTTTCCCCAATCTGAAGAAATGGCTTGGTTCACTTCCAACGAGGACGTCATTGCTCAAACGGATGAGTATTTTGCAGAACTTCCGAAATCCTATTTTTTGGACGGGATAAAAATTTTGGAAAACCGGTTCGAAAAGTGTATAGAACTAAAAGGAGATTATGTTGAAAAATAAAATTATTTTTTTTTTTAAAAACAGTTTTTTTCCATCTTTTTCTAAGGACTTATTGAACGACATCGTATTTTTTTTTATTTTAAGCTAATTTATTTCATGTAGTTCTTCTTCTCAATCAACCCCCCGACCCCCCTCATGGTGAAATTAATACCTTTGAATGTCTTCATATTACCGTACATATCCAAGAATGCTTTTTATCTGAACTCCCACACGATCTCTGCATAAAGCTAATATCAAAGGAAGTTGTTCTCTGAGTATGGTCGTAACTGGAACGTGTTCTCTTTTCATTGTGCTTCACTTTCTTAAATTTTCAATTTAATCCAACACCCCAGAAATAATTCCATAATTCCCCCAATAAGATACCATAACAAGTTCTAGTCTGTAAGTCCATATTTGTTTAACTAGACCGTTGTATAAATGTAACTTGCTGTGTATGATGAGCTAAGAACTATTTTTCGATATCGTTTCTTTAGTTCTAGTATACATGCAAGGTAAGTCGTTTTATCTGGACATGTACCGAAGAAGGTGTTAGAAAAGATAGAAGGAATATTGGATATACAAATGTTATAAAGGATGGGGCTAAGAATGGTAATTTTTTTTATTTAGATAACCTTAAAAAATTACGCTTAAAAAAAGGCAACAAAAATAAATCATCAATGACAATTAAAAAAATTTCTATTTTACCAGTTTTTGGATGAAATGAAATTTTAATACGAAAGCACAAGTTAAGAATTTGTTGGTAAAATTGAATTATTTTTCTACATAAAAAAAGCATTACATCTTGTGTAGGAATTTAATTTTCTATTTTGGGATAGTAGAAAGTTTAATTAAAACTCCAAAATTTATAGCGTTTCGCAGAATTGATCAATTTTGTGAAATTAGACATTTAGTAAGGCTGTTCAAACAAAAGTAAGGTCAATATTTACTGATTGAAGATAGGTACAAGGCTGAATGCAGACGCACAAGAAATTTATTATACTGGAATAGGATAATTGTTAATAATGTCAGAATTGAATGTTATTTTATCTACCCCTAAAATGAAAGTGATTTGAAACTGAGACGATTGTGCAGGTTCGAGAATACACTAAACAATATTTATCGTGTCTTTGATTATTTACAAATCGGAAAAGAGATGTTTTTAGAAATCAATAGAATCGATTTCATTCGAAATTGAACTCGTATTTAGATAAGCTGTATTTAGTACATGGATTACTATCCTTTCTACGAATATTCTACGCAGAGTTACGAATATTCTGAAGCATGTCTTTATATTGACATTTTGTTATTTTAAACTACTTAATAGAATACATAAGGATTTGCATGAAATTTACTCTGTCGATGCGATTATTGGATTTACGAAATTTAACTACGCTAATACTTTACTGCAGCTTTCAAGGATTATATTTCAAATCAGCTTTTTGGAATTTTTTTAAGTGCCAACCAAATTTCGTTTGATTTCTTTCTAAAAAGTTCAATGGCTTAATATTACTGACATTTTAGCATTTTCTGTTTATTTAAGTTTTTTTTTTGTATCTTAGAAAAGATTTTAGAAAAATATTCAAGTAAAATTAAATACAACAGAATTTTACCAATCATAAAGACCAGTTAGAAACTCAATAGACAGACAGCACCATCTGTTAATAACTAGACAAACATGACAGAAAATTAAAGTTTATTATGTACTTTACAAAAGACAAGGTATATTTGGAAATGGGACTCGCTTACCGCTGATTTAATTAAAGATGATTCAATTTTTAGAAATATTTTTATTAAACTGTTGAATAGAAAATTTTGTAAAAATAATTTTTTTTTGTTTACTCCAGTCTTAGCCTGCTGAGTCAAAGAACTTTAGAGGTCCCAGCTATGCGCTGCGGTCTTCCAGTTTGACATACCTGACATGGTTTTGGTCTCCTGGCTAACGCGGTCTTTCCACCGAGAGCAGAGCTGACCTCGTCTTCTGGGACCATAAAAGGAGTTATGTAACGTAATGCCCCGTACAACAGTAGCTCGTATGTTTTGATCAGAATTTTCAAGCGAAATCATTATTTTTTTTTATTTTTATTTTATCTGCAACATCAATTTCATTGTAACAAGTAGATTTACATAACATTTTAATTTACAATCTTGTGCATCATGAAGTGGGAGTAAACACCCATCGGCGTTTCTCCAACTAACGCAAGTTAGATACCTCTAGAAAATCTCTAGGCCATTGTCTCTTAAGTCTCCGATGAGTGTTTCCGGGGAGGGCTGTACAAGACAATTCTCTTACAAGTGGATTATGATGATAGGGTAAACGGGAATGAAATTTTTGATAAGGTAAACGGGAAGTGAATCAATTAATTGAAGTATTCAAACTAAACGTAAATGTTCTGGAAGGTTTTTTATTTTTTTATTTTAAATACTTACCACGTGTATAAGCTTAAATCCGCTGTTTTTATTATTAAAAAAACACTTTTTTTTATAGAAAGCAAACACACATTTATTCAAAGTACTTGCCCTCGCTAGCTACACATTTTTCCCATCTCTGGGGTAATTTGTGGATACCACGCCAAAAAAATCCTTTTCTTTTGAGGTAAACCATTCATCAACCCATTTTCGGACGTCTTCGTAAGAATCGAAGTGCTGCTCAGCGAGCGCGTGGCCCATCGACGAAAAAAGGTGGTAGTCGGAAGAGGCCAGGTCTGTTGAATAAACGGGATGGGGTAGCACCTCCCAGTTGAGCGTCTCCAAGTATTTTCAGACCATTTTTGACGTGTGCGATGCTGCGTTGTCGTGGAGGAAAATCAGCTTGTCATGTCTTTTTCCACGCAGAGCACGGTGCAATTTGATCAGTTGTAGCAGTAGGCATTGACAGTTTCACCAGGTTTCAACATATCATAGTAGACGATACCCTGCTGATCCCACCAAGCGCACAGCATCGTCTTCCGTCCGTAGCGATTTGTTCTTGGGGAAGATGTTGATGGTTGGACGGGATCAACTCATGATTTCTTGCGTTTAGGATTCTCAAAATATATCCACTATTCATCGCCTGTCACAATCCGATACAGGAATGACTTTTATTATGTCTGGCGAGCAAGATTTCGCATGTGTTTTGGCGTCGCTCCATCTGCCTATCGTTCAATTCATGCGGCACCCATTTTCCGATCTTTCCAATCTTCCCCATGGCACGCAGACGCATAGAAATGGCTGGTTGAGTAATACTCAATTACTCCGCGACTATTTTTTGCGATTGGGTATCGTCTTCGTCCAAAAGAGCCTGCAATTGATGGTCCTCAACCTTCCTAGGCCGATTTTCACGCTTCTTGAACCACAAGTCAAAATTTCCGTCTTTGAACCGACGAAACCAATCTCGGAACGTTGTTTCCGATAAAGCACTGTCACCATAGGCCTCCATAAGCATTCGATGCGATTCGGCAGCCGATTTCTTCAAATTGAAGCAGAAAACCAGAGTTTCCCGCATATGGTATTTTTCTGACACAAAACTAGACATGATTGCGAAAGGAAAAATGTATGTTGTTGTACGAAATTGCACTGATTAATGTTGACAGATGTCAAACTCATAAAAAAAAGTATGGCGTGCCTTAGATTAAAGAATACCTGTATAGGTCCCTACCGTATATGTATACACATTTTTGCATCCAAATTATTATAAAGGGATATTGTTGTCAAAAATTTTTTATGTAGACATAACACCCACTGCCATCTAGTTGTCGTAATAGAAATTTATTGAATTGCAAAAGAATAATTTATATTCATTTTAATTCACTTATTGGAAACAAAAATACAATTTAAATACAACGATAGGCAACAATTATTTTATGTATGGTACAATCTTTTGATACGAAATGGAATTCTATTCTAGGTTTATTATTTATTCCGTAAATATGAAACAAATATAAAGCCCCTCAATTTTGTAGACTTTCGGAGAGTTTTAAAACTTGAATTCTCCATGAAAGTAGAAACTTAAGAGCTATTGTTGTCATTTGTCAAGTTTTATTTTGGCACATCGGAAAGTGCAATTAAAAGTGTTTTTTTCACATAATTTGAAGTATTTACGAAAAAGAAAGTATTTTTATAAATAGTTATATTGTTAATAAAACTTAATACGAAGTTTTTATTTAAGAAAATTAAGTAATTTATTAGAAATTACTAGAAATTCGACGAAATGAGGAAACCGGGAATTTCTTTCTTTCGGTAAGTTGACATCTTCATTTTTACAAATATTTAGTTTGTGATGTGCCTAAAT
This sequence comes from Atherix ibis, assembly GCA_958298945.1. NCBI lineage: Eukaryota > Metazoa > Arthropoda > Insecta > Diptera > Athericidae > Atherix > Atherix ibis. The sequence continues at coordinate 85,927,448 of OY282607.1, forward strand.
GGCTTTTAGTAATTTATTTTATCGGAAAAGTGGTTAAAAAGTGAAAAGTTCGGCATCGAATAAATGTAAACAAATCCGATGTTGACAGTTCAATGTTTACCAGAAAATAGTTCAGTGCCGGTGTACGTAAAGTGTATGTAAGAAAGTTTAAGGTACCGAATTTTTTAGTCTATTTTTCATTGCTGTTTTGATTGTGTTAAAATAAATGAAGTATATTCTTCGGTAGGCTTATTATTTAAATAAATTTGTTTTGCTTGCTCTATTAGACCATATTATAATACATTTACTACATAATATTGTTTTTTTTTTTTTTTTAGATTATTAGTTATTAATTTTTTAAGTACATTAAATTTTTCATCTTGTAATTTAGTTTTAAAGCATTTCCTTTAATGTTGTATACGATTATCTTTTTATTGTGCACATAATTGTTTTCATATAATCAAATAACTTGCAATTTATATTTTTATATACTCTTCCCCACTATTCTGTTTTAATAAATAATATATAGTGAAATAAAAAAAATATAAATAATATTTTAAAATAGAATACTGTGTTTTATTGCAAATTTCCAATACTAATTCCATCAAACAACAAAATTCGCAATATTAAAAAATCGATTTGTTTACGCATAAATGACATCACATATGAAAATGGTTTTGAACGAACCGCTTCAATCGCATACTGAAGTTTAAAATTGGCTCCCAATGATTTACGCCGTTTCTGTTGTATTGCATGTGTGTGCGTTCTACGAATGTATTGCCAACAAAATTTGGACAGAATTTTTGTGTAGAGGCCTATTCAGTTCTTCTTTAATCTAAGTGGCGTGCCCATGGTAGCTTAATACGCTCACTCACGCCATCTATAACCAAACAGCGGATTTAAGCGTATACTCCTAGTAAATATTTATAGTTGAATTTCAAATATTTTGTAATTTCTATTAATACCAAAAATAGATTTATTACAGAGCCTGACTCTAAAAGTCAAGCCATATAATATTTCGGAAATTGTTTTATGAGTGTACAGCTGAATATAGTTGCACTCATATTCACAATTCTGTACATATTCCACATGTACTTATGTTATGTTCATAGTGAACACGGTTTATTTTCAGATAATTTTTATTTAATTTTCACAAACCAATATTATTCCAATTCTCCAATTTGTTTATTGTTGACCATACTGGAATATTGTTTGAGTTAAAATTAGTTTAAGGATACACACTTCGAAGACTATAAAATATATTCTAGAATATTCGAAAAAATAATAATCAGTACATACGAGTAGGTATCTAAAAAAAAAACTATTCTCATTTAAATGAATGCGTCATACAATTTGCAGTCTTGGTGTTTATTTAAAGTAGATTGTATATTGTTAGTATTGCTCAGACTTCCTGCCAATGTATCCATTGAAATATCTTATTTTTATCTTGCAACCCGCATACGATCATCAGTTTATGGATCTACTTATTTATCTTTGAACAGTTGTTTTCTTATCGAAGAATAACATGTGACGCATACTGTATACTATATTTAGTATGAAACCTATTAAAACATGTACAACAAAAAAATTCAAATAACATATGCGGATGTTATGTACACATATGTACGCAAAAGCCAATCTACTATTTAATATGCAAAGCAAATTTACACACCTGAATATTGCCAATATTGTTTACCATATAGCGATAAAAGCAAACAAAATTTGCGAGCAAAAATTTTACTAATGATAAATAATTATTAACAGAACAAAAAAATCATTTAATTAGAGTTGTATGAAAATGTAAATAATATTGCTTAATTATTTATTGAGTTTTTTCTTCTTCTTTTTTTTGGAGACGGATAATAAAATTTTTCTGATAAGGTCAAAAAATGATTAAATTATCTAATGAAGGTTTCTGCTATCTGAATTTTAATGCAATTTTTACAAATGACTCATTCTATGCATAGAAATAACAATAGATATAAATTATGCAATTAATTGCAATATTAGTGCAAATAAAAATTTAGTATTGTATGGCCTTAAAATACATAATATTAGAAAGTTAATAAATGATATAAAAATTTATAAATTTACCAGGTGTTGGAATTAATTTGTAGCGTTTTACAAAAGATGGCGTTAGCCAACTATCCATAGTCACACATACAAAAGTAAATATTCTCCCAGAAGCTACTGACAGAACGCAACTTTTCCACTATATGACATTTTGTTATAATGTCAATAGCACTTGTTGCGCAGCGTCAAACATGTCGAAGTTCGTGCCTGAAAAATCGTTTTTGCGAGGAGTGTTACTCCATTACGAGGGTCATTCAACAAGTACTTAGCCTCACCGCCCAAAGGAACTGCTGTCCCAAAAGAAATTTACCATCGTGCAGTGCATTCTTTTAGTAGCCTACTGTCAAAGTAGGTTCAGTCGATTCCCTTCATTAGTTTTGTTTTGAGAGCCTTTGAAAGCCAGCGTGTCGGTCGGTTGCCCAAAAATGGAAAAAGAACAATATCGTTCGGTGATTAGATTCTTGTTTTTGGAAGGGAAAACGTGCAGCGAAATCAAAGATCGCTTGGATGCTGTGTATGGTGACTCTTCTCCTTCGATGGCGACCGTCAAGAATTGGTTCAACGAGTTTGTTCGTGACCGCACGTCGGTTTTTGATGAACCACGCCCACGTGCCCCGAAAACGGCTGCTACGGAGGAAAACGTTAAAAAAGTCCACGATCTCGTGTTGGCAGACCGTCGATTGAAGGTTCACGAGATAGCTGAGACTGTGGGCATCGCAGTAGGAACGGTGCATCATATTCTACACGAAGAACTGGGCATGAGAAAACTATCGGCGCGATGGGTGCCGCGTTTGCTCACACCGGAAAACAAGCGCAACCGTGAGACCACATCGGCGACGTGTTTGGCGCTGTTTCAGCGCAATCCAGCGGAGTTCTTGCGTCGTTTCGTGACCGTCGACGAAACATGGATTCACTGTTACACACCAGAGTCCAAGGAACAGTCGAAACAGTGGACTTCACCCGGCGAACGTGCTCCGAAGAAGGCGAAAACTGTTCGATCGGTCGGAAAGGTGATGGCCACCGTTTTCTGGGATTCACAAGGTGTGATCCACATCGATTACCTCAAGAAGGGTAAAATAATCACGGGGCGCTACTATGCTGACTTATTGGGCCGATTTGACGTCGAATTGAAAAAAAGCGGCCCCGCTTTGCGAAGAAAAAAGTGCTGTTCCACCACCACAACGCGCCGGCTCACACCCCCGCCGTCGCCATGGCCAAATTGGTCGAATTACGCTACGAATTGCTGCCCCATCCACCGTACTCTCCAGATTTGGCCCCCTGTGACTACTTTTTGTTCCAAACCTGAAAAAATCACTCGCCGGGAATAGATTTGGGTCGAATGAGGAGGTCATCGTCGCCACGGAGGCCTATTTTGCTTCCCTCGAGAAAATGTATTTTTTGGACGGGTTAAAAAATTAGAGCATCGCTGGGCCAAGTGTATCGAACTTGAAGGAGATTATGTGGAAAAATAAATCGCCACCTTTCCAAAATTTTCGTTTTTCTTTTGTAGGCTAAGTACTTGTTGAATGACCCTCGTACTTCAACATGAAGAAAAGTGCCGCGGAAAGTCATCGTATTTTAGTGGATGTCTACGGCGAACATGCTCTTGCTAAGCAAACTTGCAGAAAGTGGTTTGCGCGGTTTAAAAATGGAAATTTTGATTTGGAAAACATGGAACGTCCCGGACAGCCGAAAAAGTTCGAAGATGAAGATTTAGTGACGTTGCTCGATGAAGACCCGTGCCAAACACTCCGGGAATTGTCCACATCGCTTGGAGTCGACTTTTCGACTGTTGGAAAACGCCTGAAAGACATAGAAATGGTACAAAAACAGGGAACGTGGGTTCCACATGAGTTGAAGCCAAGCGACGTTGAACGGCGTTTAGTCACCTGTGAGGTTCTTCTCCAACGACAGGCAAGGAAGGGATTTCCGCATCGAGTCGTCACTGGTGACGAGAAGTGGGTACTCTACGAAAATCCCAAATGCAGAAAATTGTGGGGCTTGCCCGGTCATGAATCAACATCGTCCTCCAGGTCGAATATTCATGGAAAGAAGATCTTACTGTGTATTTGGTGGGATCAGCTGGGTGTTATTTATTATGAGCTCTTCCAACCGAGTCAAACCATCACTGGGGACGTATACAGACGACAATTGATGCGTTTGAACAGAGCATTACAAGAAAAGCGGCCGCAATATAAAGATCGACACGACAAAGTAATTTTGCTCTACGACAATGCAAGACCCCATTTTGCGAAAGTCGTGAAAACTTATTTAAATACGCTGAAATGGGAATTTCTGCCTCACCCGCCATATTCTGATTATCATTTGTTTCGATCCATTGCGCATGGCTTGTCAGAGCAGCACTTCGATAACTACGAAATGTCCAAAAATTGGATTGATTCTTTCATCGAATCTAAAGAAGAAGAATTTTTTCGACGCGGTATTCGAGCATTACCAGAAAGATGGCAAAAAGTAGTGGATAACGAAGGACAATACTTTTAATAACGCTTCTGTAATGATACTGTCATAATAAATCACGAAACTTTGCAAAAAAAAACGCTACGAATTAATTACAACACCTGATATAATTTTTTTTTTTTTTAAATTTTTGTGGTAAATTTAGTAGTGTGGCTAAAAAATATTAAAGAAAATCTCTACAAATACCTAATTATCGATTTTATGGATCGGAAAGTATTACTCTTTTTATCCTACTCATAAAGATTTTCTAGAAGAATCCATTAAACACACGAAAACGCACAACGTTTGGTATAAAAGTAATAATACTGCCATTATTACGAATTTCCCGTCTATATAGCTTGTGTGTTAGTACACGTTACAACCTCTTCCGGTATGATCTCACAAACAATAATAAGTGAAGTTGTGTTTTTTAAAAGTGTTAAGAAAAATGGAACAACGAAAATTGGAGCAATCATGTACCAACAAATTTATTGTTAATCCGAACGTTTAGCGTACGAAATATTGCAAGGAGCCTCTGGGGAACATTCTTTAACAAAAGCAGAAGGTTTTCGGTGGCGTAAAGCATTTTCGGACGGTCAAGAATCAATACAAGTTTCAACACCGAAAAAGGATGAAAATGAAGAAAGGTGAACCTCTACAACGAACTATCAACAAAGTTTTTTTTATAAAGAAGTCCTGGAAAGGTCAGGTAGAACATTGAAGACACTTCAATACTCCACCATGACAACGCCTCCTGCCACACGTCCATCTCCATCAACGAGGTTTTTTTTTATATATTGTAACTCCAATGCGTCTCCAGCCCCACCATTCACCTTGAATGGACTACTTCCAAAAGAGTACCGAGGAGCTAAAGACGATTCCACTTAAAGCCTTCCGGCACTGCTTTACCCATCCGGCGATCCACGGATGTATAGCTGTCCAAAGCATTATAATTAGCATTGATATAAAATTATTGCAAAAAAGATCAATCCCATTAATTTTATCGTCAAAAAAACCTCGTAACTACAATATAATAATTTTGGACTGCATTAGTAAAAACACCATTTAGACTTCGGATAATAACCAATAAAATTCCCCATTGTCCTCCCCAACCTACCCGCTTCACACGACGCTAGATTTCCTGCTAAATTTTTTGCTTGCGACTGTGCTAGTTCCAGTGCTAAAAATGATATCGCTGCTTACTCCGCAGCTAGTTTTTAAAATAAATTTCAGAGATTAGACCGGTTCTATTTTGTATGCTAGCTTTGCGGCTTGATGACACTTACATATATAAGTTCATTTACCTACATATGTACGCTGCTTTACAAAACCAGCTAGAAATTCAATTTTTAAACTATCATCGTGTGAAACCAACACGCATACAAACCATCGCAAATTCAAGCGCAGCAGCCAACCTGAAAACAAGCAGCGAATACAGCAGGCAAACAAGCATGAAAACTAGCGTCGTGTTTAAACGGCTTAATCTAAGCCCAAAAAATACTTGAAAAGGCTAAGACCCCAACGAGTGTAAACAATGAAAATAAGGCCTTCCAATACTGCTACGAGGAGTGGAAATAATGTCTCAGACAATGTACAGCTTCCCAAGAGTGGATTTTTTTTTAAATTTATTTGATTTTGTATAAAATAAAATTATTACCAAAAAAAAATCAATCTCATCACTTTTCCGCCACATTTTTAAAAAGTCCTGCATTTAAACTATTGTTAAAAATGAAAATTCTAAAAACCTACTTCTGAACACTTCCATTTTATGTCTTCAATAATAATAATGATTTCCAAAATATTTTTATTGAAAAGTTTCATTGGTCAATAATAAATAATATATTTCACTTTCCTTAAATTACAAAAAATAAAACTTAAAAAAAAAGGTAATTTATATGGACAACTACCCTGTATATTAATCACCCCAAAAGTATTAGGATTTATTATTATTAAACTCGCTAGAAAAAATAAAAACAAATCAAAAGTTAATATTTTACTAATAACCATGTTTATTGATTCAATTACAGCGGATCATAAAAAAACGACGTTTTTATAGGTCAGTTCCTATTAAAAGCTCAATTAATTAACGGACAATGTTCAAAACTACTAAATTTGTTTGTAAATTAATTAAGAATACTTTGCTAGAACTTTATTATTTCGTTGTTTATCTTGCATATGTGTACACTATTTCTGTGTCAATTCTCTTTTTAAAAAGAATAATAATATAATGGTAGATCCAAAAGAAAAGAGAAAACAGAATTAAAGACGACGCCAAACTATATATCTTAAAAATGTATTTTACTGCCTTCTTCCAATCGTAACTATTTTTGAAAATAAAATAAAGTTTTCTAATTAAATAAAGCCTAAAAAGCTATCAATATCTTTTTATAAATCAAGAATAATCAAATTAAATATTGAAATGTAAGAGAAACATTAAAAAAGATCGGTTTTTTTTGTGGCTACATTTCCATTAATTTACCGGAACAAAAATAAAACTGATTTAGCTTTGAAGCTTTTTCTTTTTACAGTTTTTCATAAATTTTCGATTTTACATTTATGAGCTTTTTTTTGTTGGTTGTTTTTTTTCCACCTCTTTCCGTTAATTTTATAAAGAAAGTGAATTACCGGCACTGTCGTCGCAGTCGGTTATCGTTGTTTTCTTCAGGCTATGAATATGCACGTCGATAGCGTCGATAGTAGGCCAAATTCTATTTTTGGACGTATTTTTACATAATTTCTTTTAACGGAATCGTAGTGTTTTTTTTTTTTGGTATTTTACTTTTAAGCTTGTAAGATTTCACTTTCACATAAAAATTTTCGGTCGTCTCTAATTTTTTTTGTCTGTAGACTTTTATTGATAATGTGTAAATTTGACGAAAGCTTGACGTGATAGTACAAAATTAAGTGGAAATATTAATAAAATGCGTCGCAATTATTGTTGAAGAAAAAATGAGAGCCAATTTTTTTTAACGTGAATGAGGCAAAAGGATTACTAGTAGTGATACTAAAACACTTGCTTGATTATATGAACTCAAATTAAACTATTTCACTATCAGTTTTTTAATAATAATTAATAAAGTGTTGTTATTGAAATTTTGATACTTATAATCGAAAGTAATTTTTGACACTAATACCTATCATCAGATAATTTTATTAACTGCCTTATCCTGTCCATTCAAATATTAATAAGCATAGAGCCTAGGACTAGCTAATAAAATTGTTTATTTCAATATTTATATTTTCGCCCAGTAGATTTTTTAGACGAAGTCTGTTATTTTATTACAATATATTTGATCGACAACAATGTGTAGTCAAGGTAATATTAACAATTTTCACTTATAAAGAGTTATCCATTTTATGTTATGGAAAGTAAAGGTAAATAAAATAGAATTAAAATTCAGATTTTAGTGACATTTTTATTTCATTATATTTATAAATATTTCTGCCATTATTCATAAAATATAATATCATTCCTTTTCTGTTATGAGAATCCTTTTATGGGAATTGATCCTTTTGAGGTAATTTTTGACGAAATTTCCAAAAAAATTATAGGCTTTAACTACTTGATCGATTTTTGCGATTATAACACATATGCACAGAATTGACGGTAAAACGATCTCTCTTTCTTCATGTTCAACGAAATACGAACCAATAACACCTTGGAAAATTTTTTGCAGAGGCCACTGTAACGGCAAAAAGTGACTCACCTTTAGAGAGAGTCACGTTTTGCCGTTATAGTGGCTTCTGCACAGTCACTTATGGGCTTTCAGAAGATCTCCATGTACGGTAATTTTACTTATTGACGTGTCGACTGAGCGGAAAATGAACCTCATCCTTATGAAAAAGCGGCATCAAAAGTTGGATTGTACGAATAACTACTTTGGCATATCTTCTGCACATTCCATAATTCTCGAACGTACACATCCTGAAAACTTTTCACGTAATAAAGCTAAAATTTGTCATATTGTGTGGCTTGTGGCAACGTATTGTTAAAACCACATATGGTCCAGATTATTAACTTAAAAGTGAGACTAAATAAATTCGGTTATCGTATGTTCATAGCGTTTAAAAAAGAAGGTAATGGTTTCATCTTCATTTTGAACGGAATGACAACTTTAGACCAAAATGCCCATCATTTTTTTCGGATACAATGGCTACTCCCTTCACATTCACTTGTGAGTTTTTCAGAGTCTTGAGCGAGAAATGATTCCCTTTGCTGAGGATTTTTCATCTTTAAATCCTGTTTTACCAGCTCCTAATAATAATTATTATTTTTATACTACGTAAGTTTTGCCAGTCCTTCCCTACACAACTGATTTGGAGTAATTGAACCTTTTTGGAATTAAATAAGATTAAAATCTTATATTTGGAAGAAAAGAGGAAGCTAAAAAAAAGAAGACAGTAACGGTTTCACCTTCATTTTAAACGGAATGACAACTTTAGACGAACATACAATGGTTGCGGATACAATGGGTACTCCCTACACAGTCACTTGTGCAACTAATTTGGAGTAACTGAATTAAATAAGATTAAAATCTTATATTTGGAAAAAAAGATGAAGCCAAAAAAAAAATGTTCAAAATTAAAATTTTAGTAAACCATTACTTTAAAGCAAGGATCTGGTTCTACAAATATCATGAATCTGCACTTACTTCCTAAGTTAGTATAACTCCACAGCACCCGAAGATAGGACAATAAAAAAGTTCTGGCTGACAGCAGTTTGTCCTATTCAATTTCTCTTAAGTAAAAATATAGGCTTAATGCCTTGTCGAAATTTTAATATCATAGATTTTTTATTTGTTTTATTAAAAATTAGAAATAATTTCTCAAAATATTAGTTATCAAAAACTGTACTTTTAAAGAATTATACAATAAAATTACCATCATACGATACATATTAGTTTCGAAAAGAAAAAGTTACTATACGAGGTCTGTTCAAAAAGTATCGTGAATGTTGAATTTTTGCGGATTACGTACATTCGATTTCCGTTATGTTGGTACTCATGTCTCTCACTTATGCCGACAAGTTCGGCCATTTTGAATGTTCAGTTAATTTTTGACAGCTGCTTTGCTTGCACGTGTTTTGGCTCGTCTTCGATTTTTGGCCACTCCAAAAAATGGATCAAAGAATCTGTTTCGGGAGCAAGAAAAAGTCACAGGGGGCCAGATCTGGGGAATACGGTGGCTGCGGCATTATTAGTGTGTTGTTTTTGGCCAAAAATTCGCGCACAAGCAACGATGCGTGAGCAGGGGTGTTATCATGGTGCAAAAGCCAATTTTTGTTCTTCCACAAATCCGGGCGTTGATGGTGGATTGCTTCGCGCAACTTCCGCATAACTTGCAGGTAATATTTCTTATTGACCGTTCTACTCTGTGGCAAGAACTCATGATGCACCATGCCCCTGCAATCGCTGAAAACTGTAAGCAAAACCTTTACATTCGACCGAACTTGGCGCTTTTTTCGGTCTTGGCTCGTGCGGCAGCTTCCATTGGGATGATCGAGCTTTTTGGTTTCCACGTTATAACCATAAACCCATGATTCGTCCTCTGAAGCAAATTTGGGTCGTCGCGGACAGAGTCCAACAGCTCCTTAGCAATGTTAATGCGATGCTGTTTTTGGTCGAAAATGGGAAAAAATCGAAGACGAGCCAAAACACGTGCAAGAAAAGCAGCTGTCAAAAATTAACTGAACATTCAAAATGGCCGAACTTATCGGCATAAGTAAGAAACATGAGCACCAACATAACGCCACTAAAAATCGGAAATCGAATATACGCGGAAATTCAAAACTCGCGATACTTTTTGAACAGACCTCGTACACTTACAAAAACTATAAATATTATTAAAAAATTCTCAAAAATAATATCATTTTTGCCAACTTGTTGTATTTGGAAAGCTTTCAAAATGTTCTCATTTCTAAAATTTTTATTTAGTAATAAAACAAGTTACTTGTTCGTAAAGAATATACTTAAAAAATTTCAATATTTTAACGAATTTCTTATAATTTTAAGTTAAAATCACTATTGTACGATTTTCTTTTATTAGATGAAAACATTTAAGCTTCACACCAATAACTCTTACCTGTTCGTTAATACTTAATTATATTTTCATATAAATTAATTACAAGAAAATTTTCTACACTACACTCAGAAAAGTTTGAAAACTGAACTAAAAAAACTTTTCCTCTTGCGATTAGGCTTTTCAGAAAAGAAGATTCCACCAGAAAAACGAACAATTCTGCACGTGCACTGATTTTTCCATCTTTGGAAAATATTTTTGGTGGAGTTTTTTTTTATTTATTTACTTTTTTAATTAAAGAAAACACAAGCAGTAAAGTAATTTTTAGTATTAAAAATAGCTTTGACGTAACAATGAAACTGTTGACTGTCCAACAAATCCGAGTGAACAGACATGAAACTAGGAAAGATTTTTCACTGAATATTTACGGACTGCTTTATTTGGAGTAACCTAAGTTATGAGAGGGCAGCATATTTCCTCCTTTTATGATATATTTTATTTTTATATACATTTTCTTACTGTTTATAAGATATTTTCCTTTTCTTTTGCATGAGTATATACTAAAAGTAATAAGAAATATCTTATCGGAAAATGAATCTGAGCAAAATCGAATACTTTTGCCTTGTGAGTGGGTGAATATATAATTACACTTGCCTTAACATTGAACACGTGCACCGCGTTTCAAAATCGAGTGACTGGAAATATTTTATTCTGAGAATCGATAAGGATGACAAGACAGAAACCGTAAGATATGAGAAGTCTTTAAATAAATGTTGTGTTTCTGCATAAATATTATTTTGAGAATGGATTTTGATCAACCCAACCCTTATAGAAAAGTTTCTTCTCTTCTATTTTTGACATTTTATCAATAAAACCTAGCATCAAATTCATAATTTTGATTAAAATTCAATCCATAAATAAAAAATAATTACTGAAGTTGTTCAGCTTTTTGTGATAAAAACAGTGTCTGCTATCAATGCTTTTATATCGAATGAGTTTTGAATTTGATCCCTTATGGAGAATAGTGTGTTTATTGCTTATCATGATGATATTAGGAGAATTTGTTTAATAGGAGATGTGGCATCACTGAGAGGAATCTGGCAATACTACTCCTGTAAACTGCTGGATTATCGGGAAAATCATAACGTTGCAGATGGCATTTGTTCATTTTTAACAGCTAATAATTTAAACTTAATTTTAAAAAAAAATATAATTAATTTTTTTTTTATTTTCTACGGATTTTATGACAAGTTGACGATGCAAGACCAAACATTGTATTTTAGTAAAGGGAAGAGAATACGAGCCAAGCTTCTACAAGAGTGTCATTACCAACGATGGTTCACGAAATTCCGTTCCGGTGACTTTGATCTCAACGACGGTTTATCGATTCGGAGGAAAAACCAAAGTTGATAACGGCAAAATAAAGGAGTTAAACCAGCGTTATACGACACGTGAGATTGCAAAAACATTGATTATTAAATCATTCACAATCACCTGAAAAAGCTAGGGTACATAAGCAAGGTCGATGATTGGATTCCCCATGAACTCAAAGAAGATCATTTGACGGCACGCATAAACATCCCCATTAAACATGAAGAACATATATTTTTTTAAAGCGATTGATAATTGGTGATGAAAAGTGGATCGTTTATAATATGGTCTTGGTTAAAGCGTGATGATCCACTTCAAACAACATCGAAAGCAGACATTTATCAGAGGAAGGTGTTGTGTTTTTTGAGCTTATACCAAGGAATAAAACGATCAATTCAGAAACTGTCGGCATTGGCACAGTTTGAATGAATCCGTCATCTAGAAACGTCCGGAGCGCGGTAATCGTAAGGCAGTTGTACTCCATTACGACAACGCAAGTTTGATCACCCGTCAAAAAAATATTGGAGCTTGGATAGGAGCTCTCTTCAAACTCCTTGCATGGTATGACCTTCAATTCAGATGAGGCTGTAAATCATGATCTTGTTCAGTTCTTTGCCGATAAGGACTGATCCGTTTATGAACGAGCAATTATGAAGCTCGCTGAAACATGACAAAAGGTTATCCAGCAAAATGGGCAATACATCATTGATTGATCTTTGTTCTTTATATAAATAAATACACCTTTTAAAACAGAAAAAATGCCTAATGGCTTTTCCGACAACCCAATAGTACCTCCTAGATGTCAAGGACAAGTTTCGATCTCGTTTGGTAGCTACGTGACCTTAAAAGGCGTGCTTTTTGTAGTACGTTACGAAAAATGGAGGAGCAAAATTTGCCGCAACTTTTTGTGTTACAAGAATCCCTTAAATTTGCGAATTCGACTTACGAAAAGTAGCAAGTCCATTCCTTACCAAGACCACCAGTTTTCTGGTGGCAAAACGCCATAAATCTCGTTAAATATATAAAAATATGATGGAAATGAAGGAAAACGAACCTCTAGCAGAAATTGCCAACCAAATATTTTATAAAGAGGTCCTTGGAAGGCTCAAAATAGGGTTCTTCGCATCAGATCATACATTACCGCAACTTCAAAGCACCTTCTTCCCCAGCATCCCTATTCACCTGATCATAGTCCGTGTCAATTTTTTTTTGTTCCTCAAGATAAAAAAATACTTGGACGTCGATAACATCCGAAGAAATGCAACCAAGGAGTTGAAGTAATTCCAATTGAAATCTTCCATGACTGCTACGAAGAGTGGAAACAATGCCTCCACCGATGTACAAGGTCTGTTCAAAAAGTATCGCGAATTTTGTTTTTTTTCAAAAATTATTTATTTATTTATGACTATCTATTTTGTCCCCTTCAAAGTAATCCCCACCAGATATTATACACTTGTGCCAATGTTTTTTCCAATCCTCGAAGCACTTTAAAAAATCATTTTTTGTGATCTTGTTTAGCTCCTCCTTCGATGCCGTCTTTATCTCCTAATCGTAGCGTAGCATTGTCCTGTCATGGGGCTCTTCAGTTTCGGGAACAAGAAAAAGTCACAGGGGGCCAGATCGGGGGAATGCGGTGGCTGCGGCATTATTAGTGTGTTGTTTTTGGCCAAAAATTGCAAAAGCCAATTTTTGTTCTTCGACAAATCCGGGCGTTGCTGGTGGATTGCTTCGCGCAACTTGTGCATAACTTGCAGGTAATATACCTTATTGACCGTTCTACCCTGTGGCAAGAACTCATGATGCACCACGCCCATGCAATCGAAGAAAACTGTCGTGCGACAGCTTCCATTGGGATGATTGAGCTTTGGTTTCCAAATGGAGCAAATTTGGGTCGTCGCGGACAGAGTCTAACAGCTCCTTAGCAATGTTAATGCGACGCTGTTTTTCGTCGAAATTGAGCAAAAATCGAAGATGAGTCAAAACACATGCAAGCAAAGCAGCTGTCAAAAATTAACTGAACATTCAAAATGGCCGAACTTGTCGGCATAAGTGAGAGACATGAGTACCAACATAACAAAATTCGGAATACTTTTTGAACAGACCTCATATAACTGCCCAATGGAACTTCTTTGACGTGGATAATATTTTTGGACTTATCTTAGTAAGTTTGCAAATCTGATGGATTAGCAAAAAATTCATTCATTGTTCGGAAAAATATGATTCAGAAATTTGATGTCCAGAAAATATCAACGTTACAAAAAAAATACTTTCAGAATGTACTATGCTAAGAAATTTACAATAAATAAAATTAAAAGGGAAATATTTAATGATATTTTTTTTATATTTTGGGTTATTGTTACAATAAAAAAAATTAGATTAAAATTGATGACTGCAGGCTCTCCTTTGCAGCTAATCAAATTATCTATAAAATAATCTTTTAAAAACTAAAGTCTACAGGAAATTAATCCAGTTTTCTATAATTTAAGGGGAAAAAAATATTACCAATATGATTTTTATATTTTATTATTCTTTCAAAATAAATGAAGTAAAATGAAAAATTCCAATTGCCATTAAATACCGGCTGGCAAGTGAACAAGAAAACAGGAAAAACTCTTAGCAACGATATATTCTCGCCGACCCCAATTCGGAAGATTTTCGAGAATCGCATTCTAAATATTCCTCGTTTCGTTGCCAATAGGGTCGAATGATTGGTGGAAGTGCTGGCCAAATACTAGCCACGTCTCGATCAATTAGTTCGTCGATTGTTTGTTTGTTTGTTTAGACTACAGTCGAAATTGGCTGGAATTATTCGAACAAATGCACTCATACAGCTTATAATCATGTTCACCGTAGTCTCACGCTTGGTCCAATCCAATCTATGTTTAGACATATTCATTTTTTGCAGTATTTTTAATTTACAGCCGTGACACATCAGCATCTTTTGTGACACATTAAAATCGAAGAAAAAAATCTCACAACTCATCAACGTGAGGAATTCGAATATACAAAAACTTGCACTCAACTTTGCACTCATGCCGGTAAGATTTTTCAGGAAATTCTAAAAACCCACTACCAATGTGATACATACAATATTTCTTTACATTTAATTAATTTTATTTTTAACCAAGAAACTTTCGTTTTTACTTTCGTTCGGTCGGCTGCTATTAGTAAATAAAGTTTTAAGTTTTGCCGAAACGTAAATCCATACAAAAATAAACAACATGTGCCATAATAAATGGTACAGAGTAAGTGAAAAAATGGATTTACATCGTTTCGGAGTCAAATCAACCACCACCAGTCGTAAAAATGGAAACTGTTGCGTTGAAATTTTATTGCGGTCAAGTAAAAATTATTTTTCAAATGTTGTTCGACAAGATTTGGTTCCGTCAGACTCCATTAAACCAGTATTATACTATGAGTCAGTATCCACACTCTTCGAGGCAGTATAAAAATTAATTCAAGTTGGAAATTTGCGCTCGAAATTGATAATGAAGTAACTAACGCATATGGAAATTGACGGTATATCCCGGAGTAGTTAATAGTCAAGTCGGGTTGGATTAACCACAAGAGGAAGAGGTGATTTTTTTTTTTTTAGTATTCACTGCTGCCGATACTAACTCCTCTTCCGCATTTTCGTCTTTCGAATTCGTACTGAATCTAAATGTGAGATTCGTTGACAGTAGAATCGAATTTTCGAATACGTCCACATTATATCTGATTTTCCAGGTGAAAATGGCAGCTTTTGAAGAAAATTCCAAGAAACGTCAAAACCCAAAATAAAGCCAGGGTGGTTAAGGAAAGCTTTCAAGTTCGGTTGGTTCCCTTTAAAAACAATCCAAATTAATCCAGTTTCCCATCGAAATCCTATGATTCAAATTATTCCATTTCGTCCTAAAATAGATTCCTTGAAATTTTGTTGACAAATCTCTTCGCGGAAACACGAGCACAGATTTCGCACAATCGCTGCTTGCCAAACAAGACAATATCCAACTCGCGTTCACTCTCACACATCTCAGTCTCTCTCTCTCTCTTCCACGCGCACAAACCTATACCATTTTTTTCCTTCTATTTACATAGGCTCAATAATGACAAGGACTTTGAATTTGAGAATGTCGACAGACAACAACAAAACTCACAAGCAAATTTACA
Organism: Atherix ibis; assembly: GCA_958298945.1. Lineage (NCBI taxonomy): Eukaryota > Metazoa > Arthropoda > Insecta > Diptera > Athericidae > Atherix > Atherix ibis. Next base: position 85,943,495 of record OY282607.1, read on the forward strand.
TGCTAAGCAAACGTCCTTCGTCAAGTCCTCGACATTAGACAACAACAACAACAAAACAAAAAAAACTAAAACCAAAAACCAAAAACGAAATAACAAAAAAATATCAATTAAAGCCCATTTTTAACCCCACAACCGAATTAATATTAATTCTTTTTTTTCCATCATAACTTCCACTCTCCGAAAGTATTGTCACTTTCAATATATTTTCACAAATTAAAATTTTTTAAGAAAAACTCAGTCTCTTTAATATTTTCGAGATTACAATTCCGAATGGTATTATTATTATCACATAACAATATTTATATTAATCAATTCAATTTGTTATATTTCATTTTTATTATAATCAAATTTAATTGCACTCGCTTACCGGGAGAAAATTTAGTACACTTTGCTTTCGAACGAGAGGCCTGGAAGATTGTTGACTTTTGTTTTGTTTTAATTCGTACGAATTCCAAATGAATTTTTTACCGAGTGCCCGGTATTAAATTACAACGATAATCGTTACGATTGTTTTGGAACCAAAAAAATAACAAAGCAATTTAAACACTTGAGAGATTTTGTTATGAAAACGGAACCCGCGCTAATCGCAGAACAACGCACAATTATTATTAAAAATCTAACGACGAAAATTAAGTCTCGTATGGGAAACACCTTTTCCTAGAGTCCGACGACAGCTGTCAGCGAACAACAAAACGCCATATTGAATGTTATTGGCTGACTACAGTCACGGAATATTTTGTCAAATGATTTTTTGGCGCTGTAATCGTTTAGTCAATGCTAAGAGAAAATTAAATAATCAGCATAGACATAAACCGAATTTAATATAAATATTTTCTGGGATTTTTTGATATATCAATTAATTTGTTGTGTGTCAGAAATAATGATTTTATCATAATTATATATTATACAAAAATAGATATAATTTTTTCTATAATAACGGCTTAAATTCTTCCATATTCTACAATAGTTTCTCTGTGTCACAGATATTCGTTGGTTTCTATGTTCACAATTTTCTTAAACCCTATAACAGCATTCGAAAAGAGCTTAGTTTTCTTAGTTACCAAAAAAAATCCCCCCAATTAAAACGACAATTTTCATTTAAAATAATAAATTATATATTACAAAAAAATATAGAAACTTTTATAGAATAATAAAATTTAGTATAAAATAAAAAAATACAAAATAATAGTGATTTTCTTCCATTTGAACTTTGTGAGGTTTTTACTTTGGTATCTGCAATTTTTCTATGCATTTTTAATTATAAATAAATAATTACAAAAGCGTTTTTATTTAAAAATAATTTTTGAAAATTGTGATAAAATATAGAAAATTAAATGAACAGATAAGAATTGTGCCTAAAAAGATTCTAAAATATTTTTTCTATATCCAAATTTATGAATAAATTATGAATTTATATCGACTAGACAGAAAAAAACTGTTCTAAAAATAATAAACAAAATGAAAATTATTTCATTTTGTATTATTGAAATTTTTTACTCACCCAATATAGAATAATTATAATGAGATTATTTGCGCATTATTTCGAAATAATTTTAGATAAATAACCACTAAATATATATATATGCGTGGTTAAAACTGCGTACAAATTGTATAACGAATATAAATAGTAGAAGAGGAGGTGTATAATGATGCCATTAATGGTTTTTGCATAAATTAATCGATTTATAATTCCATCATTTTATATTCAATTAAATATGTTTATATATTTTATTTTTAAAATTTATGAACTTAACATACTGTGCAATGATTTTTTTTTATAGTCGATAAATAAACTATTTATAGTAGGTCAGTAGTAGATCATCTGAAATAGTGTTCAGGAAAATTTTCAACTAATCACACAGAATAATGAACGTAAACGGGAGGAGATATTCATTTTTGATTATAATTTTACTGATTTTTATTAGTAGTACGTATATTTGAAGTGGTATATTATGAAATTCAATTAATTTTTTTGATTCTTCATTTTATTTTAAGGTTCACTATGTGCTGGGATGACAAATGAATTTTTTACAACTGCTGTAATGGAGGATGGTGTCATAACGACTGAACTAAATATTTCGAACAGTAATCTGACGATGCCTAGAAAAAATCCAAAGATATTCGGAATATCTAAGTTTTTAAGGCAACTTCGTAATCTTTTTTTACATCCAATGTGGGAGGAGTTTTTCAATTCTATAAGGCCAAAAAATTGCTCCAAACTTTACATGAGCAATGTAACGTTCATAGACTCTACCAATTCGACCGTTTAAAACAAAAATGTGTTTGAATTTTGTTTCATATACAAATATATTAATGACAATTAACTTTAAATAATGTCAAAATAAATCAAAATACAATAAAATTTTCCCAAAAAATATAACCACAATAGGTGTAATTTTTAAATTTCCAGATCCTTTTAGTTTTTGTATAAAAAAATTTTTTGTATTCCAGTTCTTTTTTCCCGATGTTTTCTTTTTCTTTGGATTAATATAATATATAGCCGTGATTGTATCCTTTCCCATATGAGAATCTATTTTTTTCCATTTCAATATTTTGCAAAATTCATTTAATATTCATGAAAAAATCAAAAATATATATTTGTATGTGGTTGTTTGCGTTCTCACTTACTTTACTGATATGGGGAATATAGAGAAGGGAAAAAAATACGAGACTTTATTTATGATATGCCAAGGAACTGATTATATCTTCTGAATAATTTAGAAAAGCTATACATACTTCAGTTACGAAAAAAGAATGAAATTTCTGTTTAAATTTTGTACTCAAAGTAAAAGTGTCAATGTTATTTATTATTTTTGGTGAATGTATTTTTACAAAGAACAGAATGAGTGTTATCATTTTTGCTTTTTGAGGTGGGTTTAATTTGAAAAAAATAAAAATAAAATATTTTCTTTGTTCTGAGATGGTTGATTAAAATAATTATTAATTTTTCAGATTCTGATTGAAGATTGAAGCCATTCAATTTATAAGCAAAATCAAAACGGTTACAACAGATTCTTAAATAAAATTTTATCCAATTTGGGGTACGGAAAGTAATATTTAAAATAATATAATTTTAATAACACTTTCTGGAATATTCATGGTATGAATAATTTATTTGAATTAGATACCGAGAACTTCGAAGATCATCTGAAAAATGAAGGAATAATATGCCTTAGTGAAACCTGGCTGGATAGAACTTGCCCCAAACTGCCGATACTCTTCGAAAATGACTATGGATTCGTAGAAAGCCTGGCGACCAGAATCGGTGGGAAGAGCTAGCGGGGGGCTACTAGCAATTTATAACTCTAAGATTGTAAATAATGTTAATATTCTTGATTCCAGTGACGGTTGGATCATAATAAGTTGTAAGATCGGTGATACGAATTATTTAATTATTAGTGTTTATCTGCGACAAGACTTTTTTGCAAAAAGGATCCAACAACTAACTGGAACCCTTATCCCTATCCTAAACACCGATGACTGCCCTTGCATCCTGGGAGGCGATGTCATCGCAAGAATCGGACTACTCCACCAAATTGACCCAGAAATTGTGGACCTACACGCACTCTCTGGAACCCGGAACTCCTTGGACAAAACTGTAGATGCGAAAGGATCCTTACTCAGCGAGGCCTTGGAAAACCTTGGACTCGTCGTCCTAAACGGAAGATCCGAATCCGACAACACAGGCAACCTCAGCTTCGTGGGCGCCCAGGGCGCCAGCACGATTGACCAGGTATGTACGAACTTCGAAGGGCTACAGGTAATCCGTGACTTCGAGATATCGGCTTTTGGCACATCAGATCATATGCCCGTCCACGTTCTCCTTGCAACTGGACTCAAAAACACACCACGCCAAAAATCCGAACCAACAACCACCACCCAAAAACTTGACTGGAACAACGGGAGTGCTGTAAAGTTCTGGGAAGAAATGGAAGAGTTAGCCAGTGAAATACCAACCCCCCTCCCCGAAAACACTGACCAGATTAACGAGATACTAATTGTAACAATAAAAAAAGCGGCTGAAAATTCGGAAATGGTCAAAACAATTAAGAACTCTAGAGCCTCAAAACCTAATAAGCCGTGGTTCAACAAAAACTGTAAAGAATCCAAAAAGCACTTGAATCACTGCAGAAGAAAATGGCTAAGGACCAAGAATGTAAAAATCCAAGAATCCTTCTAACAAGCTAGAAAAGAACATATTAAACTCCTTAGGGCTACGAAAAAAGAATACTACGAAGGACATATAAACACTATTTCCTACACGGAAAATTCGAGAGACTTCTGAAAAGCTGTAAAAAATTTTAAAAAGAAAATCTATAGCAACAATCCTATACCTAAAGAAGATTGGACAAAATTCTATGAAAAAAATTTTGACGTCAAGCCATCCCCAAAACTCGACTATTATGACTGCAAGCATCACATCTGAGACCAAGAAATTCAAGAATCCGACATCGTTGGAGCCATAAAGAAGATGAAGCAGAACAAAGCCCCAGGACCAGACGGCATCAATAGCAACTTCTACAAATGCCTGCCACCCGCTTGGATAGGACTTATCACCAAACTATTCAATCAAGTCGCCAAAAATGGGAAAATTCCGAGAAACTGGTGCCAGGCTGAAGTAATGCTGATTTACAAAAAGGGAGACTCCTACGACCCGCTCAACTACGGAGGCATCGCACTCATGAATACCATCGCGAAAATCTTCACGGCAGTTCTGGCAAGCAGAATTGATGATTGGGCCGAAAAACACCATATTATACCTGAGGCGCAATGTGGGTTTAGAAAAGGGCGATCCTGCGATGACAACCTATTCGTCCTCTCAGCAAATATCAGCATGGAACTAATGAAACCGCACGGAAAACTTTTTGTCGCCTTTGTAGATTTCCGCAGGGCTTTCGATTCGGTGATGCATACCATAATGTGGAAAAAACTGTACCAGGCTGGAGTCAGCGCATCCCTCATCAGGGTCCTCCAGGATTTCTATGAAAAGGCTACTATGAGGGTCAAGGTCAACCACGTAGAAAAAACCGAAGTAATAAACGTCACGCAGGGCGACCTCCAGGGGGACTCACTCAGCCCCCTACTATTCTCGCTCGTCTTATACGACTTGGTGTCCTTTTTTCTCAGCAGAGGTCACAGGGACATCGTCACGAAGATCCTCCTGCTTCTTTTTGCTGACGACCTGGTGCTTATGGCGAAATCTATCATCGAACTTCAATACATGTTGGACACCATCTCCGAGTACTGTGAACTCAACCACCTGGAGGTCAACACTTCGAAGACCAAAATTCTTATTTGTCAAAAAGCAGGAAGAGCCAAGACCTACAGACCAATAAAATGAGATTGTCAAGAGATATACCTACCTCGGAGTCCCCTTCACCACATCGGGGATCTTCAACGAGGCTGCCAGTCACTCGGTAACCAAAGCGAGAGTTGCACTGGGAACCGTGTGGAAGACGTACGAGGGTCGTTCAATAAGTCCTTAGAAAATCCGAGAAATTGCGCTCGTAGTGTCGGTAAAGATCCACGATCTGATTTTGAACGATCGGCGAATTAAAGTGCTCGAATTAGTTGAGGCCACGGGCATATCACAAGGTACAGTCGCTTCAATTTTGCATGAAAAATTGTCTGTGAAAAAAATTTCGGCATGATGGGTGCCGCGTTTGCTCTCAGAGGAGAATATACGCAATCGTGTAGTGGACTCTGAGGCTATGTTGGCACTCTTTCATCGCAATCCTGCCGAATTCCTTCGTCGATATGTTACTGTGGACGAAACCTGGATACACTACTACACTCCAGAAACGAAGAGACAGTCATCACAGTGGATTTTCAAGGGTGAACGGGCTCCGAAGAAGGCAAAAACTGTGCCATCGGCCGACAAGGTGATGGCCAAGGTCTTTTGGGATTCGCAGGTCATCATTTTTATCGACTACTTGGAAAAAGGAAAAACAATAACAGGAGCGTATTACGCGTCGTTATTGCAACGGTTGAGCGAGGAAATCAAGGAGAAACGCCCCCCTCTGAAGAAGAAAAAAATCCTCTTGCATCAGGACAATGCGCGTGTGCACACCATCGCTGTTTCCATGGCCAAAATTGTGGAATTGAGAATGGAATTGTTGCAGCATTCCGCTTATTCACCAGATTTAGCCCCGAGTGACTATTTTCTTTTCCCACATCTGAAGAAATGGCTTGGCGGACGACGGTTCACTTCCAACGAGGACGTCATTGCTCAAACGGATGAGTATTTTGCAGAACTTCCGAAATCCTATTTTTTGGACGGGATAAAAATTTTGGAAAAACGGTTGGAAAAGTGTTTAGAGCTAAAAGGAGATTATGTCCAATAATAAAAATTTTTTTGTTTAAAAAACAGTTTTTTTCCATCTTTTTCTAAGGACTTATTGAACGACCATCGTACATGGTGGCCAAAATATCTTCGTGGAAATCAAGAAACAAACATTTCGATGGAGTGGTGTCCTCTACTCTACTTTACGGCTCTGGTATTTGGGGACTGCGGCATAAAGAAGATCTAGACAAAGTCCAAAACAACTACCTTCGTAGTGTACTAGAACTGCCACGAAACACACCAGGATACATGCTACGCCTTGAAACTGGCATGACGAGACTGAGCGACAACGTTCTGATGAAGGCTTCCAAATTTTGGTTCAAGGTTAAAAACATGGAGGATCAAAGATACCCCAAGATTTGTCTAAAAAGACTACTACTACAGGAAAGGTCACCTAATAATATTGTTAAATACAACTGGGCCTCTCTCATGCACCAACACTTTTCGGAACTGGGATGGGAAGCAGTATGGGAAAATCAAAACCTGGGCCAACTCGGCTGGAGCAACTTCCGCGAGGCACTGATACCCCACACACACAACGAAGACGTGCACAGAACTCGAAACTCGAGCTACAACCCAACATACAAGCTCATAAGAAACCTTGACGTTCCTCACTGTGAGAAATACCTATCCCTAAATATTCCCATTCACTGCACACGAATTCTAGCCCAATTGAGGCTCTCGGGTTTTGAAAGAATTTATTTCAAGTTCGTTAATAACAAATACAGTTTCCCAACAACCGAACTATGCACGCTCTGCAGTAATTATGTGCCCGAGTCACTGGAACACTTTATCTGGGAATGCCCAGTTTACACGGATTTTAGAATCGATTGTCTTTCTCAAAACTTGTACCATGACTTATTTCTAATAGATACAGAACAGGATTGTAAAAAGTTATATAAGTTTATCACTTGCTGCCTAAAAACAAGATCTTTCTTACTGTTCGAATAACTTTTAATGTAGATATTGAACTGTCAAATTTAATCTAAAATTTAATTTAAAAGTTCAGTTTTTTTTTTTACTGTATAAGATCTGAGTTCAAAAAGGGGGTGTATTGTTATTAATTATCTAAATGTAATATATAACACTGCAGGTTAAATCTGCCATTCTACCTACACATGCAATATGTGCCAAATGAAGTGCATACAACGAGTATAAGATACGAGATTCTATCTATTAAATTGTATAATGCTAAACACCAAAATATGTACAAAATTAAGGCGCCCTAGGAGCCCTTGTAATAGGTTCTGTATAACCTTGATGCAATAAACATTATTATTATTAATATAATTTTACTTTTGAATTTTGATAAAAATTTAAATTATTTATATTACTTAATAATTGGCATTTTTGGAAGACAATAATTTTTTGTTCTTTCTCCTTTTAAATTGCCATTTAGAATTGTCGCTTCGATCAGGTTTTTTGGCCTTAGATTATAGAAGAATATCTAAAAGTCTGGATAGGCCTCTACATAAAAATGCAAAATAACTTGTCACGAAACACTTCGTATTCTGAATTAATAAAAAAGCACTTAAATTTTCATTCCTCGATAAGTATCTAACTGTCAACAAAAGTATGCAAGCATTTCGTATTGCTACCACTTCATGGAGAATGGCGCATTTTAAAACTCTTCGAAAGTCTACAAAATTGAAGCGCTTGATATTTGATTGATATTTACAAAATAAATAATAAACCTAAAATGCAATTGCATTTAATACCAGAAGATTGGGAAAAATAAATGTTACTCTCTATCGTGTTTAAATTATATATTTTTTTTTTAAATAAGTGAATTAAAATGGATATAAATTATGCTTTTTGGAATTCCAAAAATTTCTATTATAAAAACAAGATGTCAATGGGTATCATGTCTCCATAAAAAATCTACACAAATATATGCAAGCAGTAAGATTTCTCGCGTGCACTGAAGATTGCAATTGCTGCCAGGCCAGACATGTTTATAAGCATGTACGACGCCTACCTGCGGCAAGGCGTATTTCCGACTCGATGGAAGCAACAAAGATTGGTTCTTATCCCAAAAGGGAAGAAACCACCGGACGAACCAGCATCCTATCGTCCACTTTGCATGCTAGATTCGGACGGGAAGAACTTGGAGCGGATAGTGGCCGACAGATTGGATCAATATATCGATTCTCAACTTTCCGAATTCCAATTCGGATTCACGAAGGGGAGATCGACCATCGATGCGTTGGAACTCGTCACGAACATCGCAAAGGAAGCCATCTCAGGAAAGCGATGGAAAGGCGGTTCCAAAAAGTATTGTCTCATTGTCACCCTGGACATCAAAAATGCTTTTAACTCGGCCCGCTGGGATCGAGTCCTGGAGGCTCTTAAGAACATGGGGTGCCCTACTACCTACGGAGGATGGTCAGAACATACTTCAGTGATCGACTACTACACTACGAAACGGAGGATGGACCAGCGGAGTATGGGGTCACGGGTGGGGTACCACAGGGCTCTGTCCTGGCGCCACTCTTGTGGAACGTCATGTACGACGGCCTACTCCATCTGGAATTACCGACGAACACAACGCTCGTGGCCTTCGCGGACGACGTAGCGGTTGTCCTTGTAGCCAAACACCTGGAGGATCTGGAAGCCGCATTCTCCACCACCATCCGGAGGATAAGACAGTGGATGACATCGGCAGACCTGTCATTGGCGAAACATAAGACCGAAGCACTCCTTGTGAGTAGCCGGAAGAAAATGGAGACCACGACATCCAGTCGCTACCCTACATAAGGTATCTATGAGTGGTTTAGGATGCCAGACTCAACTACAAGAAGCACATCCCCAGCACCAGCAAGAAGGCATCAGCAGTTATCCGCGGAAGCGCGCAAGACAGGGCGCGCTTCCGCGGATAATGCCCAATATCGGAGGCCCCAGGCAAATTCGAAGACGACTACTGGCAACTGTAGTTACCTCCGTCCTGCTATACGGAGCACCAGTGTGGGCGAAATCGCTAGAGCTAACAACATACCGCAAGACAATATCATCAGTCCAGCGGCTCTCAGCGATCAGAGTGGCGTCAGCATACCGAACGGTATCACATGATGCAGTCAACGTTGTGGCATCATGCCCACCCATCGACATCCTGGCAGGAGAGCGAGAACGCTAACATCGTAGGAAGAAGGAAGAGCGGCGAAAGGTCCTCTGTGAAGAGGAGAGGCCCAAGAGTCTTCGCCTCTGGCAAGAAAGATGGGACAGCTCGACGGAGGGTCGGTGGACCCATCGACTGATCCCAGATGTCACCAAATGGGTCAATCGCCTGCGCGGTGAAGTGATTACATCACCCAACTCTTGACTGCACATGGATGCTTTCGGGCATACTTGCACAGATTCAAGAGAACAGACTCCCCAAACTGTCATCGTTGCTACAATGTGCTCGAAGATGCAGAACACGTGTTCTTCCAATGCCCCTTTTACGAGGGGACACGGGCAGAACTGGAGAAAAATGTGGACCGTTCCATCAGTCCAGAAAACATAGTGGAGTGCATGCTGAAGAACCAATCGGCTTGGAACAGAGTTGCAGAGTACGCGGAGTCTTTAATCAAGGATCTTCACACCACGTACGAAGAATAGGCTGCGAGGCGTCATAATATCGGGACAGCAGTAATATCAAATAAGAACGCCCCGGCGAAGTACTATTTACAAAGAGTGCCGCCGGGGAACCATCGTTCCGGGAGCAAGGGTAGAGGTACAGGTTAGGTTTTAGCGAGGTCAAAATCCCGCATAACTCGTCTGACATGAAGAAGGCCTCCCAGTCGAGTACCTTTTGAAGGTTCCCCCTGTACCTCAATAATCTAAAAAAAAAAAATACGATTTCTCGCCGCTTTTGCAATAATTCGAACAGAAAATTGTAAAGGAGATACGAAAATCTGACTGCAGGTATTCTTTAATCCAATTGTTCGACATCAGTTATTTGACAGCGAGCCTGGTTCCACTGTACAATCCAGGTGGATTAATGTTGAGCAAAATAATTATTTGTGTTCAAGTTATCAATTGGTGTTTTGCACATCGCTGATAAACTTGCACATCAACATCGCCCATGAAGAAGATTTGTAAAAATTTTTGTTCAGCGTCGGGAAGTGGTAGAAGTGATCCTACGCGATGATATATTTGCCCTTGAACTTTGAAAGTTTGCATGTATTTTTGGAAATACCTTATCGGCTTCAAAGGATGTCATTTGAAACGCCGAGTAGTATTTGCTTTGTAAAAAGTGCTTCGAATCTGCTGAGTTGTCCAAAAGAAATGACAACAGAGGTTCAGGTGGTGGATGCAAGATGAGAAGTTTAACGTTGCCATTTGCGCAGCACATTTCTGTGTGCAAATAGGGAAGTTAACTTTTGTGGACTGCAATGCCCACACACCTTATCCACTTTGCCGATGTCTATACTTGGAGGCAGACTATAGTTTTAATTGGTATTGTACAGAAATGCACTAAGATTCACTGTTCTTTGAGATAGAATAGATTGTAAGCGTACTGCTTCTACTTTTATTGTTCGATGGCCTTTCTGATTCCAATGTAAGCCATCGAGTAGATGGTAAAGAATATGCACCAGTGCTTGCTTGTTTAAGAAGCTCATAATTGCTACCAATTTATGCGCGTTTAAGAGGCGCGATTATGTTGACGAAGGAGGCAACAACAACTCACCAAAGTTTCATCGAAAACGGGCGAACTCTCCGGTGATTTTTTTGCTGTCTGTCAAAGACAGATTTTTTACGTCAAAGTCGAAAGTGTTCAGTTAGCCCTGCCATTTTGATCATGGAAAGACTTATACCCGAACAACCCTTACAAATTATTGAATTTTCTTATAAAAATCCGTGCTTCGTGAAAAAGGTATTTCGCGCACTTTGACCATTTTATGGTGTCACAATCTGAACAGCAATTTTATGCTATTAGACATCAAACAACCAACCCGTGAGTGTAGAGTGCGTATAGTGGAAACTATTGCTGCCGTAGTATCCATTATTGGTAAAGACCGTGATTTCGGTCATTTGTTGGGATTTAAATTATGTTACCAGGGGTATAAGCTTAAATCCGCTGTTTGGTCATAGATGGCGTGAGTGAGCGTATTAAACTACCATGGGCACGCCAAACTTTTTTTTTCTGATTTTGACATCTGTCAAAATTAATCAGTGCACCTTGTCAGCAATTTTGTACAACAACATATATTTTTCCTTTGGTAATCGTGTCTAATTTTGTGCCAGAAAAACAGCATATGCGGGAAGATCTGCTTTTCTGCTTCAATTTGAAGAAATCGGCTGCCAAATCGCATCGAATGCTTATGGAGGCCTATGGTGACAGTGCTTTATCGGAAACAACGTTCCGAGATTGGTTTCGTCGGTTCAAAGATGGCAATTTTGACTTGTGGGACAAGAAGCGTTGAGGACCATCAATTGCAGGCTCTTTTGGACGAAGATGATACCCAATCGCAAGAAATGCTCGCGAAGCAATTGGGTGTTTCTCAACCAGTCATTTCTATGCGTCTGTGTGCCATGGGGAATATTGAAAATGGGTGGCGCATGAATTGAACGATAGGCAGATGGAGCGAGCCAAAACACATGCAAAATCTTGCTCACAAAAAAAAATTCGTTCCTGCATCGGATTGTGACAGGAGATGAAAAGTGGATATATTACGAGAATCTTAAACGCAAGAAATCGTGGGTTGATCCCGGCTAACCATCAACATCTTCCCCAAGACCAAATCGCTTCGGACGGATGACGATGCTGTGCGTTTGGTGGGATCAGGAGGATATTGTCTACTATGAGATATTGAAACCTGGTGAAACTATCAAAGCCCACCGCTACCACCAACAACTGATCAAATTGCACCGTGTTCTGCGTGAAAAAAAGGACGAATTATCAACAAAGCCATGCCAAGCTGATTTTCCTCCACGATTACACACTATCGTACACGTCAAAAATGGTCCGAAACTACTTGGAGATAATCAAATGGGAGGTGCTACCCCACACCGCTTATTCACCAGACCTGGCCTCTTCCGACTACCATCAGTTTTCGTCGAATGGCTTGATGAAGCGTTTGCGTGATATCCACAAATTGCCCGAGAGATGGGAAAAATGTATAGCTAGCGAGGGCATGTACTTTGAATCAATGTGTGATTGCTTTCTATGAAAAAACATGTATTTTTTTTGACTAAAAAACAGCGGATTTAAGCTTATACACCTGATACTCGACTATTTGGAAGATTTTACGCAAGAATGTTGGTTTGAAAGCGTACAAAATACAGCTCGTGCAAGAACTGAATCCAAACATCCTACAAAAGTGTCGAAGAATTTCTAAAAATCCGTTTTTTTTACCAAAAGATTTCGTTCAGCGACGAAACTTATTTCTTGTTGAATGGGTATGTGAATAAGAAAAATTCTCGCATTTGGTCTGATGAACAACCCCACAGGCAAAACAAGAATTGCCATTAGACCCACAAAAATACACTGTTTAGTAGAATTATCGGTCCATATTTCTTTGAAAGATGACGCTGGCCGCAACGTTACTGTCAATGGCGTCCGCTATCGCGCAATGATTTCCACCAAAATGTAAGAACTGCGTCTGGTCGACATGTGGTTTCAACAAGATGGTGTTACATGCCACACAGTACGTGAAACAATGGATATATTGAGAGATGATCATCCGATTTGACGCCTCGAAACTATTTTTTGCGGGGTTACGTGAAGTCACTCGTCTATGCCGATAAGCCAACGTCACTTGCAGACTTGAAAAATAACATTACACGTGTTATTAGCAAGATAGCATCAATTGAAATAAAAAGTTCATACACTTTTGTATTTTTTCTGGGTTTTTTTAAAATTTCAAAACCAAACACTTAAAAATTACCCGTTCTAATAGATATTATTATTCTTATTACTTGTCATGAGATATTTGGCAAGACTCGATTCTTTTGAGGCAACTCTAGAAGACTTTTTCGCACATTTCAGGCTGTAATATTGGTTTTGAAAAGCTCTAAAGTTTTTGGATTATCTGCGTAAACTGGTTTTTTACATGAATTTGTAAAATAAGTCCAACGTTGCCAAATCGCATGATCTTGAACATCAAACATCGACATTATCAAATTGCAAAATTACATGTCCCTGGAAGTTTTACATGGTTTGTCTCATAATTTTGTTAAAACTATTTATGGTCTAAATAAAATTTTTTTAATTTACACTAAAAAACCGTTGGTAATCACACAGCCATAATGTTCAGAATTGACTAAAACAGTCTCTCCTTTTCATAGAAATACCAATTTAAGACCAAAATACACAATAAATAAATATATTATAATATAAAGGCTTCTACAGAGTCACTTATGAATTTTTAGAATCTTTCATGTATAGCAATTTTACGTTTTGACGTATCCACTGAGCAAGAAATGATCATTATCGTTAAAGAAAAACACCACTAAAAGCCCAATCTACGTACTTGATATATATTTTAAAAATTTATACTATTAAATGGCAAACTTTAAACTAAACAAATCTTTTCTTAAATAATATATATTTTTGTTATCTATTAAATAACAGAATAAAATTTTAAAAACTCTAAAATGGATAATCAAATTTTCAAATATCTGAAATTGAAACTCTTTTGAGGTGGGCATAAACAATTAAAATAAGTTGCTTGGTATGCTAATATAAGAAAAATAGTTTATATATACTGTATATAATAGATACTTAGTTTTGAATCAATTATTTATTATATGAAGCAAAAATGTTCACGAACTTTTTATTTATTACTATAATCAGAAAAATTATAATTTCACTAAATCAAAACATTTTTAAAAATTGCTTTATAATAACTTTATTCTTTTTTACAGATTCAATAATATCTTTTAATTATAAATAGTTGTAAAATGAAAAAAAAACCACCATGTTAACAACCAAGTAAATAGTCTGAACTTGATGAAATCGCTCCATGAAAAATGATGAAAGTTCTCATTATTAATTTTTGTTCTGGTCGAACTTCTTAAGAACTTATAAATATCAAAATAAGCAATAATTATTATAAATCATTAAAAAAAAAACTGAATAATATCAAAAGAATTATCAAATACCGAAGGACTTTTTAAATAAATATTTCAATTATAGTGTATCAAAAAAGTACTCGAATATTATTCAAATATTGTTAAAATGTTCTCAACAGTTTTAGAGTGAAAACTTTTCCTTCATTTATGAGTAGTACAAAATTATTTATCGGAGAAAATTTGCTTAGTTAATATTTGTAGATTTTCTGTTTTGAACTTTAATAAGTTGGAATAAGTTATTGGATAATAATAGCATTGAACTTTATTAGCAAACACTGTGAATATTAAATAATGGAGTTTTTTTTAAAGAAATATTTTTCTTTTAAATCGGATAAGAGAAAATTTTCTATTCTACAATAGTGAATTGATAGTTTTACAAAAAAAAGAGGGACTTTGTTAAAAATTTATTTGGTGAAACTTTGAGCAATTGATAAAATTACAAGTTTTTAAGTGCATAAGTCCATGAGGATTTTAGTATCAATGTAGGAGATTGATACATGTAGAGCGGATTCCCCCCCTACAAAACTCCTACGTTAGTTTCTCTTGTACGGGACGTACAAGTTTCAGCGTACATTACCGAGCCTAAAGAGAGTAATAAGTGAAATTGTGTTCTTATAGTGCTTTACTGAACATGGAGCAGAGAAATTCGGAGTAACGGTGTACTATCACACTCGAATCTATGAGAAATAGATAGAAAACTTATGGAGAACATTCCTTATTAAGAATAGAAGTGTTTTGGTGGCATAAAGCATTTTTGGAGGGCCGACAAGTAACGAGAAATGAACCCTTTGTTCAGGGATACACTCAATATCAAAAACTGATTTTAATAAAAACTTCTTATAAATTGCGACGAAGGATCTAAAATTAGTGGAAGACAAAACGTGCTTAGAAATCGAAAACTGATGAAAATGTGGAATTAACGGGGACAATCTTGTGAGGTTGATTAATATTGAAGCTACTTGAAAGGCTCCGAAAAAGTGTTCTTAGTACCAGATCGAAGACTTCATCAACAAGTTTTTATGGGAAGCACGGGAATTCCTGTGTTTCTCCAGCTTCCACTCCCCATTCTCATTAACCTGATTATAGTCCTTGGGATTTTTTTGCACCCCAAAATCAAAAAAAATACTCGGAAGGATGGTAACTTAATGCTGTCGGTAACCGAAGCCTTCCATTACTGCTACTTAAAGTGGAAACAACATCTCTTTTGTCCCCAAGATCAAAAAACATGTCAAAGGACGTCATTGCTAACACCCAACAGACAGTTACAGAGGAGCTGAAAGCGATTTGAATTAAAGCCTCAACTACTGAGCAAATGTTCATCGACTTGTGAGCGATTAGGAAGCTATGGAAGTGTACGACAGAGTATTGACTATAATCCATCAGTGTCTACAAGTGGATGTGCTCCTCATTTGGGCTAAAACGGATTTTGAAACTGAATGTGGTTCCATACAAGATGCAAATGGTCCTAGAATTAGTACCGCAACATGCAGGTAACATCTACGATATGCTAATAGATTCGTACATCTATGGAAATATTGTAGTTGTTATTAGCCACAAATAATGCCAACTTTTTAACCAACCTAGTTATGTGCGATAAAGCTCACATTTCCATTTAAATGGATATGTTCATACACAGGTAATGATAGATTCTCGTCAATTAAGTACTCTTTGATGGGGCCACAAAGCACACCGCGGGGGCTTCAGCAGAGATTCTTCGAGAACTTTACAGTGACAATATTATTTTGTTAATGCAAATTTCAGATTTAACGACGCCTGATATTTTCTCTGGGGATACTTCAGAGGGCGGGTTCACAGAGTTTATTTATATGATACTAGCCAAGACCCAGCGCACTTGCTATGCTCCTCAATACATAAAACAATAACTTTTTATTTTTAGTTGGAAAATACTTTATTGCAATGCAAGTGGGTATCAATATTTTTTGGTATTCCTGCTCTGTAGCAAGTAACGTATAGTTGACCATGGGCAAAGAAACCTATTTTTTAAATTCCATCCAGCAATACTTAGGGATTGTTTTTGAGCTCTGTTGATTGTAATTGCGAGGGCAAGGCATACTGGAAACTAAAGTTGCTTGAAATCGAATAGCAAATTAGGGGGAATCATTTATATCTGAATTACTAGGTCTGTTCAAAAAGTATCGCAAATTTTGAATTTCCGCAAGTTACGTACTCGTATATTCGATTTTCGATTTTTTGTGGCGTTATGTTGGTACTCATTCGTCTCACTTATGCCAACAAGCTCGGCCATTTTGAATGTTCAGTTAATTTTTGACAGCTGCTTAGCTTGCACGTGTTTTGGCTCGTCTTCGATTTTTGCTAAATTTCGATCAAAAACAGCATCGCATTAACATTGCTAAGGAGCTGTTGGACTCTGTCTGCGACGACCTAAATTTGCTCCAGAGGTTCATAACTGATGACAAATCATGGTTTTATGGTTATGACGTGGAAACCAAAGCTCAATCATCCTAATGGAAGCTGCCGCACGAGCCAAGACCGAAAAAAGCGCCCCAAGTTCGGTCGAATGTGAAGGTTTTGCTTACAGTTTTCTTCAATTACAGGGGCATGCTGCATCATGAATTCTTGGCATAGGGTAGAACGGTCAATAAGGAATATTACCTGCAAGTAAATATTCTTGCCATAGGGTAGAACGGTCATGCTGCATCATGAATTCTTGCCATAGGGTAGAACGGTCAATAAGGAATATTACGGCCGGATTTGTGGAAGAACAAAAATTGGCTTTTGCCATTTTTGGGTAAAAACAACACACTAATAATGCCGCAGCCACCGTATTCCCCAGATCTGGCCCCCTGTGACTTTTTCTTGTTCCCGAAACTGAAGAGCCCCATGAAAGCACCACGCTACGCTAGGATTGAGAAGATGAAGACGGCATCGAAAGAAGAGCTGAACAAGATCAAAGAAAATGATTTTTTTGAAGTGTTTCGAGAATTGGAAAAACATTGACAAAAGTGTATAATATCTGGTGGGGATTACTTTGAAGGGGACAAAATTGATATTCATGAATTAATAAATAAATTTTTGAAAAAGCACAAAATTCGCGATACTTTTTGACCAGACCTAGTATACTTGAAAAAATGTGTCATTAGGTTAGACAATATAAATAAATAAATAAAAGTCATATACGACTTAAAAATTGTAAAAACTTATAAATAGTTGAGGTAAATACAAAAAAAAACAGGAAAAAAATGTTTAAAATACAAAAACCCGAAATTTCTTAAATTAAAAAACGCAAAGAAACGAAAAAAATGCTGGAAAAAAAGTAAAGAAATGAAAAACATATTTTTTTAAAAATATGTTAGGTGCATTACAGTGCCACTTTGGCGACAAGTTGGAGCAATATAGGCAGTGCAGAAACACCCACCGTACGCAAAAACTCTTATATACAAATTTGCATGATGATCCGTTGAGCTGTTTATGAGTAAACAGGGAATATACAGCCAGACAAACATAAATTTTTATATATAAAATATTTCTAAAATACCACACCAAAGAGTAAAAGTAATGCGGACATAATTTTTCTCCCTTTTAATTATGCTAATAGTTTTCAAGGGAAGAATAATATGACTTAAGTCGAAAATAGTTTTCTTTAAAACAAAAGAATTGTAATTATTATAATATGGCTATGACATGGTATGACTCTGGAAAGATTCTAGAAAACTGGTTCCAGAGATTTAGCGATTGTAAAAGGTCTTGCGTGGATGCTGCCTAATTTGTATAGCATTTTATTTTTCTCTTTCTACCCTCTCCATCGAATCTATGGTACGTTGGATCGTAACAATATAAATAGAAAAAGAAACATCAAAATCTATAAGTTCTAAAGAAATTACAGAACTAGCTTTTGAGCAATAAAAAAAATAAAAAACCAATAATTACAAAAACAAAACTAAAAAAAAAATAGAAAAAATCGAAATATAAGTCTGAGTAAAAAGTAATCCATTATTTTGCCGATAGATGGCTTTAGGAGTCTGTATCTCCCGTTTTAAAAGTGCGATCTTTTCTAGTTGCACTAGATGGCGTTCGAAAGATAAAATTTTGTACTAAAAAAGTTTTTCATACAGTTTTGTAATTACTTAATTCAGTATTTTTTTAGCACGCGTCAAAGATGGACATCAACAAAGAGAGAATACGCTGCCTGAAAAGTTTTTCATACAGTTTTGTAATTACTTAATTCAGTATTTTTTTAGCACGCGTCAAAGATGGACATCAACAAAGAGAGAATTTTCAGCTGCCTGACTTGCGTTTTCGCCTTTTTCTTCGATAAAGGCGAAAACGCAAGTCAGGCAGCTGAAAATGTGAATAGTGTTAATGGTCCTGATACTGTAATAGCCAATTACGCCCAATTTTGGTTTCATCGATTCCGTTCCGGTAATTTTGATGTCAAAGATGCACCACGCTCTGGAAGGCCAATTGTCGAAAATGTCGATAAAATAATGGAAATCGTCGAGTCCGACCGTCACGTAAGCACTGTTTCGATTGCCCAAGAGCTAAACATTGCACAAAAAACCGTTTGGAACCACTTAAATAAGGCTGGATACAAAAAGAAGCTCGATGAATGGGTGCCACACGAGTTATCGCAAAAAAACTTCATGGACCGAATTTCCATCTGCGAATCGGTGCTGAATCGCAACAATATCGATCCATTTCTGAAGCGGATGGTTACTGGTGATGAAAAGTGGGTCACTTACGACAACGTCAAGCGATAACGGTCGTGGTCAAATCGCGGTCACCCGGCGCAAACGGTAGTCAAGCCAGGACTAACAACCCGGAAGGTTTTGCTATGTGTTTGGTGGGACTGGCAGGGAATCATCTACTATGAGCTGCTCCCCTACGGCCGAACTCTTAATTCGGACCTATACTGTCAATAATTGGGCTGTCTGAAAGAAGCAATCGCCCAGAAGCGGCCAGCTTTGGCCAATAGGAGAGGAATTGTGTTCCATCAGGACAACGCCAGGCCGCATACATCGATAGTGACTCGCTAGAAGTTCCGGGACCTTGGTTGGGATGTTCTTATGCATCCACCTTATAGTCCGGACCTGCCACCAAGTGATTACCACCTCTTCCTGTCTATGACGAATGATTTTGCAGGTGAAAAATTCGCTTCAAGAGAAGATTGTGAAAATCGACTGTCCCAGTTTTTTGCCAATAGGGACGAGGGTTTCTATGAGAGAGGCATTATGAAATTACCTCCAAAATGGCAACAAGTTATCGAACAAAACGGTGTATATTTGACCTAAATCGTATCATTCTATCTATACTAAATAAAATATTCCATTTAATGCAAAAATAATGGATTTCGTTTTACTACACCTTATATTTATATTGGTCCAAAGGATCAAATAAAATACCTCCTGCAAACTTAGGTATAGTTTTATGCCGATTTTATACCCTAAGGAACACCTTTCTTAGGATATTCTCAATAGCAATTATGTAGTAGTAAAATGCAGTAAAAATAGGATATTTTAGGAAAAGAAAAAAAATTTAATTCGTCTAAAAGCTCTTCAAAAACAAAATGTAGATTGTCCTTGTACTTATATACTAGACTAGATTATAAGCTGGTATAAAATGGGTTCCAGTACATTTTAGTAGTATGTCACCATAAGTCCGTATGTCTAATTTCGTATATCCTTTATGCCTTTTTAGCATAACTGTCAATTGCAGTTTTGGCAAAAGGTTCTTAGTAGGAACTATCATACATGAAATGGCATTGGCTGCAGTGGAAAATAACATTGACTCAGTGAAATAATCAACTCGCAAGGGAGTCCTGACATTTTGATATAAAAACTACTATTATTATGTTAGCTTTTTTCGTTTTTTTTTTTTTTAAATCTCTTCAAGCATATCCTGTTTTCTCTGCCCCCATCGCAGAAACTTTATTTTCCACTTCCGCTTTTCAAAAATGGAATGCCAGTAGTAGTTTTATGTTTATTTATCTCATTTAATAACGAAAAATATATTTTATGAGAGATTATAATTTAAATAAGTCACAAAAGTTTTTTAGACCACAAAATTCGAATTAATCTTTTCGGTTGAAAAATGCATTCGAAATTTCTTCACGCGGCATTTGTTGAAATGAGATTTTATATACAATACATATGAATGTTCTTTAATGTCTCATACGTACACATATACTCGTAGAAATTGGGGGATAAGTAAATTGCGTATGAACAAGCCATAAAATAAAGTCTCATGTTAGTCTTCATTCGAAAATAGCTTTTGAAAGGACAAAACAGGAATAAAACAAGTTATTTCAATTATGTGGAAGGGCTAACCAATTTTTTAGAGTATATGTGTAATTACATACATGCTTGCATATCATATATATGGTATATATTCAATGTTAAACGACCACTTAAAAGAATAAAGAATAAAATTGAAAATACCAAGTCCTGATGAAGTGAATTAATACTATTGATATTGTGCTATCTGTGTGAATGGGTGGTCGGTCCTAAGTATATTTGGGGGTGGTGTGATTTAGTTGAATAGAATTTTCAAATAAGTTTCTTTTCTCTGTGAATGCTTAAAGTCTGTATAATAATCACCCACCCAACAGACCCCACACATATTACTAACGAATATATACCTATTACCATTCATTCTTCCTTTTGTGTAATTTTATATATGCGTTTATATGCGATGGACCTTTATAATAAACGAGTATGTGTGTTCAGAGTTTCACATAAAAACGTGGAGCATAATAAGTTCAAAATATTGTGGAGGTGTGAATAGGAATAATAGAATGACAGTAACCAGACGGTGTATGTGCCAGTATAAATATTTAAATTGGTACGGGCGGAGAAGCAAGGAAGGGAGCAACATTTCTAATGTAAATTTTAATGAGTTTTTTTTTAAATATATTTTATTATATGTACTCGTACAAAGCTTCAAGTATTTTATACGATACAAGCCATTTCGAATATGTTTTCATTAAATTTCATTGTAAATCTTTGTAATATCTGTTCGAAGATCTCTTATTTACAGATCTTCTTGGCTTTGGGGCTTTTGCCCTTGACTGGGCTGCTGGTTTAACTGTTGAGCATTTAAACTCCTAAATTCCTCCTGATGAACGAACGCTATAAGTTAACAGGATTCTTATCTTTTGTAAAGTTATGTGTTGTGGGCGAGTTTAAGTTTTGGTTCAATTTCGAATTTTGAGTATTCAATTTAAATTGCAATCGAAACGTGTACTTAGCCAAATTGTTTGTTTTTATTGTTACTGTATGAAATAAAACTTACGTTACAATACATAGTAAACTTAAGAGTTTCCAATATTATATCATTTTATCATTGTGTTATTATTATTTTTGACTTGTCATATATTATAATGTTTTTATTATATTTTAATTATTTTTATTTTTAAATATTATGATTTGTCTATGCAATTTTTCGTGCCTCCTATGAGCAATTAACTAACGATTTGGGGACGTATCATCCTTGGGCAGAATTCGCAATTACCAGGAAAATGTTGTAGGCAAATTCAACTTTATATACTACCTGTAGTGCATCCAGAACTCGATGCTTAAGCATAATTTTCACTACCAAGCAAATGTAATACACCCAAAGTAAACCCTCGTTTATATTGTAGAAGAACGAAGAAAGCTGAACAGTCTACTCCAAACTGCTCAAACCCGAGAGGAAAGGCACCATCTACAGACGAGGTACAACCTTGCTCAAAAGATGGTCAAACGCATGACAAGGGATGACAAGAGGAACTACTTCAACGGAATAGCCAGCAAAGCAGAAACCGCTCTGTCTTTGCATCAATTCGCAAACTATTCGGAAAAAAAACATCCTCACTGCCACCACTTAAACACAAAGACGGTCAAGCTCTCTCCACGGATGAAGAACAACTCCACCTCTGGAAGGAATTCTTCACAGAATCCCTTCCAGTACCTCCACAATTCCATCCTCCTCCTCCAGTGATGCGCAGAAACTCACGACAATCCATCCCAACAACACCGCCTACGATTATGGAGATCACAACAGCAGTCAACAAGCTTAAGAACAGCAAAGCACCCGGACCTGACAACCTGGCCCCAGAGGTTCTGAAGTTTGACCCGCCACTCCTGGCCTCGCTGTTACATCGTATAATCGCAGAAGCCTGGACACAATGCCACTTCCCGGACAGCTGGAAAGAAGGAGTAATTATCCCGAAGAAAGGTGACCTTGGCGATTGCAAAAACTGGAGGGGAATCACTCTGCTGGACACCATCCAGAAACTACTCGCCTCAATCATCCTGACCCGCATCACTCCAACAGTAGAAAGTGTCCTTTGCAACGAGCAGTCTGGCTTTAGACCAAACCGCTCCTGTGTTGATCACATCAACAGCCTAAGAATGATCATTGAACAGTCGAACGAATGGAACAGCCCGCTCCATCTTCTATTCGTTGACTTCGAAAATGCCTTCGACATGATTTATCGCGACGCCATCTGGAGTGCTTTGGCTGAACTAGGCATCCCACAGGCCATCATCGATCTCATCCGAGAACTATACCGTGAGGCCCCGTGCGGAGTGCGCTTCAAAGGACGAAACAGCGATCCATTTAACATCTCGAGAGGAGTCAGGCAGAGTTGCGTAATCTCGCCTATCCTCTTCATAATCGCCCTAGACCTAGTCCTTCAACGCACTAACAACACAGCCAGCAACGGTATCCAGTGGACACTGCATGAGAAGCTCCACGACCTGGACTACGCCGACGACATATGCCTCATGTCCCACACCTTCAACGGCATTCAGGAAAAACTGAATGCTCTGGCCTCCAACGCCGAAGAAGTGGCGATGAGAATCAACATCAAGAAGACCAAATTGATGCGTATCGGCACCACCTGCGAGAGGCCATTGATGCTACACAGTACCCAAGTTGAAGATGTCGAAAAGTTCTGTTACCTTGGCAGCATGCTCAGCAAGGATGGTGGAACTGAAACAGACATCCAAACGCACATCAACAAGGCGCGACAAGCGTACACCTCACTTGGGAATGTGTGGCGTTCCAACCACTTCTCCATAGCACTCAAACTTCGAATATTCAGTTCAAACGTCAAGCCAGTCCTGCTGTACAGCTGCGAAACATGGAAAGTAACCGACAGCACGACTCGTAAGCCTCAAACATTTGTGAATAGATGCTTGAGGCGTATAAGCAAGATCTTTTGGCCGAACTGGATAACGAACGATGAGCTGTTTATTTTCACGAAGCAAATACCCCTGCTAGCTGACATCAAACGCAGGAAATGGAGTTGGATTGGCCACACCTTACGAAAACCACCTACGGACATAGCAAGGATGGCACTAGATTGGAACCCACAGGGCAATCGCAGCAGAGGACGACCAAGGACCACTTGGAGAAGATCAGTCGAGCGCGAACACCAACAAATTGGCAAGTCATGGTCGGAAGTGAAAAGGCTGGCCCAAGACAGAAGCAGATGGAGAGAGTTCACAGAGTCTCTAGTGCCGCTATGTGCTCTATAGGAGCAACTGTATCTCATGTCTATGTGTATAAATGCATATATGTGTTATGTAAAAAAATTGTACAATAACGTAGAAATGAAAAACCTGTCAAATAAAAAATAAAAAAAACCTGCGTGCTCTTCGCTCGATAAACTCCAAAAGATCTTACAATTTCGGAACCTCATCTGTAGAGGCCTCAAGCATGTTCTGTGGATTATAGAAATTTTGGTAAAATAATTGAGACAGCCCATGCACGCAATGATTCTCGCATCGTATCGAAGATCGCCAACTGCTTTCTGTTGCAGTGAATTGTGAAACGTGAATATCTGTTGTCGAATCGGTTCTTAAGAGTCATTCATACGGCCTTATAGCCACCGGAAGATATTTGAACAACAAGTCAATCGACTACATCGTCCTTCAACATTGCTAATTTGAAGACCTATAGAAAATCTTACAAATGTGTGTTTGGAAGGTATCCTTGAATGCCAGCTAATGGCTCAACGATCCGTCAAATTTCAGTATCAAAATTGGATCCAAGTTCCGCACAGCCTACCTGACCGACTCGATGTCCTGTTCATGTTGTGACGGCGGCGGAAGTGCCATCGATCGATGCAATTTTATCGCGGCAGTATTATATGCCACTTCCGCCTCATCCTACAGTTCTATATGGACATTGGATTTATGGCTACCAACCAGCTCATTATGTATCGCGGAGAAACGATCGAAGTACCAGTGCAAAAAGGATCCTTTTAAGGTAGTTTTTGAAGACTTTTTCGCATATTTCAGGTTGTAATTTGGCCGTTGCCTGACTGGTGTTGGTTTTTCAACACTACAAAGTTTAAAAATTATCTGCATAAGCTTAATATTTTGCATAGCCCTACAAGAAAATTACAACAGCATCAAATCATACGATCTTGGAGGCTAATTGACAATACCAAATCTTAAAATAGACCATCTTGAGAACATTTTGTCCAATAAATACAAATATGGATGGGGTTCTGAAAAATTTCTATGTATGCAAAAAGTTACTGACAACTTCAGTCACTTTTTACATATATAGAAATTTTTCAGAGCACCATATATAAAAATTCTGATTTTTGGCATACGAGGTCTGTTCAAAAAATATCGCGAATTTTGTGTTTTTTCAAAAATTATTTATTTTTTTCATGAATATCTATTTTGTCCCCTTCAAAGTAATCTCCTCCAGGTATTATACACTCGTGCCAACGTTTTTTCCAATCCCCGAAGCGCTTCAAAAAATTATTTTTTGTATTTCTTGTTCAGATCCTCCTTCGATACCGTCTTTATCTCCTCAATCCTAGCGTAGCGTGGTCCTTTAATGGGACTCTTCAGTTTCGGGAACAACAAAAAGTCACAGGGGGTCAGATCTGAGGAATACGGTGGCTGCGGCATTATTAGTGTGTTATTTTAGGCCAAAAATTCGTGTACAAGCAATGATGCGAAAGCAGGGGCGTTATCATTGTGCAAAAGCCAATTTTTGTTCTTCCACAAATCCGGGCGTTTCTGGCGGATTGTTTCGCGTAACTTGCACATAACTTGCAGGTAATATTCCTTATTGACCGTTCTACCCTATGGCAAGAACTCATGATGGACCACGCCCCTGCAATCGAAGAAAACTGTAAGCAAAACTTTCACATTCGACCGAACTTGGCGCCCTTTTTTCGGTCTTAGCTCGTGCGGCACTTGCCATTGGGATGATTGAGCTTTGGTTTCCACCATGATTCGTCACCAGTTATGATCCTCTGGAGCAAATTTGGGTCATCGCGGACAAAGTCCAACAACTGCTTAGCAATGTCAATGCGATGCTGCTTTTCGTCGAAATTGAGCAATTTTGGTACGAATTTCGGGGCGACCCGTCTCACGTACATATCATTGGTAAAAATCGAATGGCATGAGCCAACCGATATGTTTAAGTCTTCAGCAACTTCTCTAATGGTGATTCACGATTGGCCAATACTATTTTCTTCACTTCATCAATGTTTTCGTCTGTTGTTGATGAAGTGAAGGAAATATTTCTCGTCGTTCACATCTTATCGGCCCTCTGAGAACATTTTGTACCACCGATAAACGTTGCTTCATTCCAAGGTAGCTTCACCATATGCCACATTCAACATTCGGAATGCGTCCGCGTAATTAATTTTGTTTTTCACACAAAATTTGTTAAAGATTCTTTGATCCATTTTTTGGAATGGGCAAAAATCGAAGACGAGCCAAAACACGTGCAAGCAAAGCAACTGTCAAAAATTAACTGAACATTCAAAATGGCCGAACTTGTCGGCATAAGTGAGAAACCTGAGTACCAACATAACGCCACAAAAAATCGAAAATCGAATATACGTAACCCGCGGAAATTCAAAATTCGTGATACTTTTTGAACATACCTCGTATCCACCAAACAAGAAATGAGCCTCATCGTTGAGGAAAATATTCTTGGAAAAATCAGCAACAATTTTTGCAGAAAGCTTTTATAAATTTAACATATTTTTGGATAATTAAAACAAATTTTAAATTTAATAAATATAGAATGGCAAATTTTAGGAAAATTAAATTTTAAACTAAATAATGAATATATTCAATAATTTTTAAATGACTTTCCTAACTATAAAATGTATAATCAGTTTTTATCAGTTAAGATGGCAAATATTTTACATTTTTTGTGTATTCTTATTCAATAGAAATTTTTACCAGTGTATATGTGTATTTATGTGTATCTGTTTATGAGTGAGGGAACATGTATAAGAAGTAGAATTTCTATTAATGGTATAAAAACTATGCAGAAGTAATTATTCAACAAACTGCAAAGAGTCGACTTGGTCAAAGTAAAAACAAAAAGGATCTTCTCAGTTGAACTCGAACTTGAACCCAGCAGTTGCGTCTATCGTCAATGCAACAGCAACAGATATGCATTAAGCCATTGCTGATTATTCTGAGCAAGAGTCCTTCTTATGCCGAATCTAGAAACATACATAGTTCTACAGCCTATTCCTTTCCTTCGATTTCTTATGGACTCCTTAAACATGACCATCACCATCATTACTAGTAAATGCGGGTACATAAATTGCACTCAACTCAAGATGTAACAACAAACCAAACATTATTCTTTGTGAGAATATATTCAAAGAGTCCATTACATCTTCAGCTGTCATCCTTTTCGATTCCGTAGTTCCTCTATGTGAAAACCATGAACTTAAGTCGTTTAAAATTTAAATACCTTCTCATACATGGAGAAGCTTCAACGCTTTCACCAAACACAAAACCCATCCGTACATGCGGCTATACAAGCACAAAAACTGTGGTGAATCCCCTAACTTTTCACACATTCTGTACGAGGCTATAGGAATGGTGTAGGGATTCACTGAATACAATAATAAACCGAAAAGATGATACAGTATACGTAAGAGTAAAAAGGGGTCAATAGAAAATTGCAATACGGATCATTGCCGGGTGATGGAACGGACCAGTAAATGGGTCGATGGTTAACGTGGTTGCCTGAATAGATGGGTGGTTTAAAGGGCTTAAGGAAAAACATTATTATGGAAATCCTTTCGAACTAAATACGAGTTGGTTGGTTTTCTAGATTTTCGACTATCTCAACGACAACGACAAAGACAACGATTACCCACCCACAACTTGAATGTTAAACTACTTACTTCCACAACCAAGCGGAGAGATTCATTTAATTTTTCCCTTAACGACTTTTTCATTTAACTAAGAGAAACACAAACAAAAATAACAACGACAAAAAAAATTATATATTGTATGATAGTAGAAAACAAGAAAAAATTGAAAATTAATTCTATGAGAATGGGGGTCAATAGAGAAACCCGTCATAGTGAAGGGTTGAAGTAGGATGGATTTTGTGAAAAAGGAAAAATATCGCCATTTCCACGCAAGGCAACAATTGAAAATTGTATGAATCTACGGTAATAATAATAATAATAATAATAATAATCAGAGTATACGATGTCAGCGAAAATCTTACTCCCCCTCATAGATAGAAGGGTAAGTATACTTTTCAACAGAATCACCACCTACTTGGTGAATAAACGATGAAATTCCTATCGAAATGGGTTGAGGGTGGGTTCTGTTCAATTATGCTAACCAGCAGTTTTTCTGAGTTGATTCCTAAAATTATTGTCATTTCAAATGTTATCATTTCAATTATAATCATTTTCTGATAAAAAAAAATACACAATTTCATATTTAATAAGAGTTGTGTGTATTTATATATATGTGTATGCGTGTTTATGTATCTTTTGAATTTATCTGCTTTTATTTGAAGAGTTTTTTTTTTTTTTTGTTGAAATTAAATACTTCGAAATATGATATGAAAGGCAAAAAATTTGCCTCCATCGAAGTTACAAGATAAAAAGTGGAATACTGACTGACACAGTGAAAATTATATTCGAATAAAAATAAAACTGAAATTTGTTGAATCATCAAAAATTAAAAAAAAAAAATTATAGAAAGTTAAAAATCGAGATTGAAAATAGAAGAAAAAAAATTTAATTTCTAATACGAATATCCCTTTTTTACCATTGGAAGGGGATAAAGAAATGAACGAAAAAATTGAAAAAAAGGAAGCTGCCAGAGAAAATCAGTAAAGCCTATTTTATTGGAGATATTTTTTTGGTAAACTATTCTGTGGAGCACTAAATCGGATTATGCGGTGGTCAAATGTGGAAATCACAATAAAATACGTTCAATTTTTCTGACATATTTTGTTATTATTTCTTGAATATGACATTTAAAAGATTTTAAGGAATTATATAGAATACGAGGTATGGTAGTAATGAGACAATTTTTTTTAGCTAACATTTTATTTTATTTCGATATTTTAATGTTTGTCTTTTTAAAGTAGCTCTTTTTGGCAGTCACCTCGGTATTTCGTTTACATTCCTTTGGATGTTTTAGAATGTATCAAGGTGACATCCTTTCAAGTGATTTTTTCAAAAAAAATTCACACGGACTAAAATCAGGTGAATAAGGGCACTGGAATATTATATGAGTCCCTTTTTTCGACAAAAACTCGTTAATGAAGATACTCCGATCTAATACTAAGAATACTTTTTCTGAGCCTTTCGAAAAGCTTCAAATATTAATAAACAGTTTTAATTTATTATTTAAAGTGACCTACCAGGTGTATAAGATTAAATCCCCTGTTTTTTAGTCAAAAAAAACACATGTTTTTTTCATAGAAAGCAAAAACAAATTATTCAAAGTATATGCCCTCGCTAGCTACACATTTTTTCCATCTCTCGAGCAATTTGTGGATACCACGCCAAAAAAATGTCTTCTCTTTAGAGGCAAACCACTCATCAAGCAATTTTTCTGACGTCTTCATAATAATCGAAATGCTACTCAGCGAGTGCGTGGCCCATCGACGAAAACAGGTGGTAGTCGGAAGGGGCCAGCTCTAATGAATAAGCGGGGTGGGGTAACACCTCCCAGTTGAGTGTCTCCAAGTAGTTTCGGACCATAGTAGACGATACCCTCCTGATCCCACCAAACGCACAGCTTCGTCTTCCGTCCGAAGCGATTTGGTCTTGGGGAAGATGTTGATGGTTAGCCGGAATCAAACCACGATTTCTTGCTTCTAGGATTCTCGAAATATATCCACTTTTCATCTCCTGTCACAATCCGACACAGGAACGATTTTTTTTTGTCTGGCGAGCAAGATTTCGCATGTGTTTTGGCGTCGCTCCATCTGCCTGTCGTTCAATTCATGCGCCACCCATTTTACGATCTGTTCAATCTTCCCCATGGCACGCAGACGCATAAAAATGGCTGGTTGAGTAATACCCAGTTACTCCGCGACCATTTTTTGCAATTGGATATTGTCTTCGTCCAAAAGAGCCTGCAATTAATGGTCCTCCACCTTCCTATGCCGATTTCCACGCTTTTTCAACCACAAGTCAAAATTGCCGTCTTTAAACCGACGAAACCAATCTCGGCACGTTGTTTCCGATAAACCACTGTCACCATAGGCCTCCATAACCATTCGATGCGATTCGGCAGCCGATTTCTTCAAATTGAAGCAGAAAAGCACAGCTTCCCGCATATGGTATTTTTCTGACACAAAACTAGACATGATTGCGAAAGTAAAAATGTATGTTGTTGTACGAAATTGCTGACAATGTGCACTGATTAATGTTGACAGATGTCAAACTCATAAAAAAAAGTATGGCGTGCCTATGGTAGCTTAATACGCTCACTCACGCCATCTATGACCAAACAGCGGATTTAAGCTTATACCCCTCGTTTATAATTGAGAATTGTTTAATGGCAGAAGTTTACTTTCAAAGTATAATATTTTCTTACTATTTCTCAGATGATTATAATAAGTTTTTGTTTTGAAAAATAGTTAATGAGATTTTTATAATAAAACTTCTTGCAATTAAAGATAAAAAAAAAATTGATTCAAAAAGATTATTAAGAAACATTTCATAAATATTATTTTTTGCATACTTTTATTTAAACCGGCTTAAAATAATATCCTCTTTATAAAACCTTACAAGAATATACGCAATAAAATCTGCCATAGAACCAAAGTGAATATTTTTAATTGTAATTGAATATAAAATTTGAAAGTCTTTATGTTTGTTTTAAGATTGAAACCTTGTAAATATTTAATAAGGAATCAAATTCGGAAATTAACAGATTTGTACAAAAAAAAATTAATTCTTTACAAAAAAAAAACTACGTACAACTTTTGTATCTGAACAAATTTTGAAAAGTTTCATAATACTTTGCACGTGTAGATAAAACCCGAAGGATTAAATATTGTTTATTGATAGAATAATGTAAAATCTTTCCAAATATCTTTCTCTCTGTTATTAAAATCATTTGATACGTTTACATTAAAAAAAAATAAATAAGTTATTAAAACAAAGATTTGTTCCTTTGGCATATTAATGTGATAATTGATACTTTCTATTAATTCAGTATTAAATTTGCTTACAAAATAATCCATAATATAGATAGGCATTAATTATGGGCTTTTAATAAGTTTTCAATATAATATAATAGCTTATTGTAATTTTACATTATAATTATAAGAATATTAAACAGTTATAGAACAAATTATTTTATATATAATGATTAAGTACAGTAAGTCTTCGACTTACAAAATATTCGCAAGTCGAAAAATCGTGTAAGTCAAAAAAATTTAATTTCAGCAAATTTATTATTATAGTACTGGTCTAGTGTTGTATGCTTTGTAGCCCTTTTCTTTTCTTTGTAAATGATAGTATGTTCTTGAAACTTTCGCAAATCATTCTGGATCAGGGTATTGAGCCTCAAAACCACCTAAACCATCTTCTTGGTTTCAAATTGGTTCGCTTGTTCAGTTTCTTTCTGTTCTTTTGAAAGTGAGTTTTCTTCTCTCAGGTCCTCGAGTTGAGGAGCAAAATTTGTTGCTCATTTCCAGTGAATAACTTTAAATTGACGAAAATGTAA
Organism: Atherix ibis; assembly: GCA_958298945.1. Classification (NCBI taxonomy): domain Eukaryota; kingdom Metazoa; phylum Arthropoda; class Insecta; order Diptera; family Athericidae; genus Atherix; species Atherix ibis. Next base: position 85,974,851 of record OY282607.1, read on the forward strand.
AAATTTACATTTTTAAATAATCCTAAATTGGAAAATTAAATTTTTAGTATTTTATGTAGATTTGAATATAATAAAAGAAAAATAATATTTTCAATACTTGTGTTGTTGGTGGAATAGAAATGATAAAAAAATATTTTTTTATTAAGTTGGTACTCATTTACATAATTGTCAAACAGACTTTTACCGCGATCTGTCAACTAGTTTGTGTACAATTATTGGGCTTATTTAAATGATTCCACATAATATCGGTATTATGCCTAGAACTGCGTCCACACTGAGTTTCAACCAACTGGTTTTTCTGCATAGGGATTAGTGAAGAAATGCATATTTATTTGTAAAGAAATAACCAAAAAAAGGGTTATTCAGCAAACTACATCAACAACCAACTAAAGAACCGTACGGATGTGAAAAATTGTATAGAGAAGAAGTGATACCGGTATTATGTGGAAAAGTGCGAAAAATGCCATTAATATGGTAAGTCAATGTAAAATATGGTCTGTAATTTTTAATATGAAGAAAATAACGAACAAAAAATTTGCCTAACATTTTGTATCGGTGTCAAATTTCTTGAGGTGAATCGTTTCAAATGTTAAAGAAGGCTTCGGGTAAGTCAACTACAATATGGTATATAAGAAATACAAACTTACAAATAATTTAAATATGGCCCAGAATTGGTTAAAAACTTGCCTTACTCCAGTCAAACTTTGAAAATTATAAAAGCTGTCTACCATTGGGAAAATTTTACTACTCACAAGTACTTGGGAGTAGATGCCCAATGGAATGTAAAATTTACTGACTGAAGTAAAATATAACCTCAAAATAGTCAACAACAATACTGAGTTTATTCACATATAAACAATGAAAACTGAGTTTATTCAAACATAAACAATACTGAGTAAACATAAACAATAAAAACAAAAATATGACACTTCAACATAACCAACGAATCCGCTAGGCCATCTATTTTCATTTTGGGGACTAAAATCCCCTTACCGTAAATTGTATGCGTAACTACTTATGTGATCTACTCATTTGCATAAGTAAGAGTAGCTGCGAGTAGCTAGAAGTACTTCTGAGTAGCAAAATTTACCCCAATGGAATGCAGCTAAAGTGACAATAATGGTGATGGAAAGTTTGGAAATGTCTCGCCAAAACATTCGTATTATTTTGATCGATGTCTTTGGCATAAAACATGACGCAGTACACCTTGATACGAAGAAGCTGAATTGGCAAACAGGTTATGGGAAATATGCTTAGATGAGGAAATTTCGAAACTACTTTTATGAAACGCATAATAACGCTTGAATAAATGTGGGTTTATGAGTATGACGTGTAAAACTAGTCAATATGCTTCAAAATGTTGTTTTTATTATGAGGCGAAACCGAAAATTAAAACCATGTTGCCTAATTTTTTAATGATCGTAGATGTGTGCCAATCTTCCGGAGAGAAAAAACGTTACCAATCAATATTATCTGAGCATTATGAGGTATTTGAAAGAGTAGTGTGTTTGGGGATTTTGTAGCAAAACAATTGTTCAATTTTTGTACCAGGTGTATAAGCTTAAATCCGCTGTTGGCGTAAGTGGGCGTAATTAACTATCATGGATAAGACACTTTTTTAAATGAGTTTGATATCTGTCAACATTAATCAGTGCACATTGTCAGCAATTTCGTACAACAACATACATTTTTCCTTTGGTAATCATGTCTAGTTTTGTGTCAGAAAAAGACAATATGCGGGAAGCTCTGCTTTTCTGCTTCAATTTGAAGAAATCAGCTGCCGAAAGGCATTGAATGCTTATGGAAGCCTATGGTGACAGTGCTTTATCGGAAACAACGTTCCGAGATTGGTTTCCTCGGTTCAAAGACGGAAATTTTGACTTGTGGTTCAAGAATCGTGAAAATCGGCCTAGGAGGGTTGAGGACCATCAATTGCAGGCTCTTTTGGACGAAAACGATACCTAATCACAAAAAATGCTCCCGGAGCAATTGGGTGTTACTCAACCAGCCATTTCCATGCGTCTGCGTGCCATGGGGAGGATTGAAAAGATCGGAAAATGGGTGCCGCATAAATTGAGCGATAGGCAGATGGAGCGAGCCAAAACAATGCGAAATCTTGCTCGCCAGACAAAAAAGAAAGTCGTTCCTGTGTCGGATTGTGACAGGCGATGAAAAGTGGATATGTTTCGAGAATCTTAAACGCAAGAAATCGTGGGTTGATACCGGCCAACCATCAACGTCTGTGCGTTTGAAGGGATCAGCAGGGTATCGTCTACTATGAGATGTTGAAAGCTGGTGAAACTGTCAATGCCCAACGCTACCACCAACAACTGATCAAATTGCACCGTGCTCTGCGTGAAAAAAAAAACGAATTATCAACAAAGACATGACAAGCCGATCTTCCTCCACGACAACGCACCATCGCATACATCAAAAATGGTTCAAAACCACTTGGGGACACTCCAACTCCACCCCGCTTATTCATGAGATCTGTCCCCTTCCGACTACCACCTGTTTTCGTCGATGGGCCACGCGCTCGCTGAGCAGCACTTCGATTCTTACGAAGACGTCCGAAAATGGCTTGATGAGTGGATTGCCTCGAAAGAGAAGGAAATTTTTTGGCGAGATGGGAAAAATGTGCAGCTAGCGAGGGCATATACTTTGAATAAATTTGTTTTTTCTTTCTATGAAAAAAAACATGTGCTTTTTTGACTAAAAAACAGCGGATTTAAGCTTATACACCTGGTATAGCAAATATTATACACAAATTTTTGGCAAAAACCTTAATAAATATCATCGATCAAGCATCATAACATATTCATCAAATATGGTTCTATGAAAGACGTTTTGAGTCTACTGCTGCGCCATTCAGTTAATCATAGGCATTAAGGTATTCGAATGGGAAGACAACAAAATAAATCCCAATTATTAACTAATATTTTGTATTTTATTTAACAATTCCGAATATTTATGATATACATTTTGTTATATCTTTATAATAATATATGTGAAAATTGGTATTAAAATAAAATGACAAGAAAATTGTTTTGAAAAATTTATAAAATATCTTAAAATAATACTCGGTTGTCAGAAATATTACGGAAATTTTGCAAATACTAATCAGATATTGGTTCGAATATTGTTGTTTGGTGTATAATTTACCCTTGATGAATAACAAAATCTGAACACGACGCTAATTTGTTTCTGTTGTACTTAATTTGTGTTCAATTAATTTGGTTTATTACAGATTCCATCTAGATGTGTAAAATCTTGAAAAGCTTTTAAATTTATAAACTCATTATGAATATTTTATTGCTAATTTCTTCTTTTGATATACGTACAAGTATTTCTTCTGTTCACTCTACCTTCCTAACCCACCAAAAAAAAAAAAAAAATCGATGAAATATAAAACAAAAACAAATGCAAATTATAATACTTATAACAAGCTGACGTGTTTTACAAATATTATCCTCATACAGGGCCGTATTTATAAGAAGATGTTCTACCATCTATAGAAAAATTATATTTTTGTAGATACAAGTAAGTATCTTAATATTGGATATGAATGCGATCGTATTGGTATTTATAGATAATTTTCTGTTTTAGTAAAACATTGATAAATATATGTTCCGAAGTTTCCCTTTTTACTTTTATATTTATTCCTTATTTTTCCTTGGTTGTCTTTTTTTCGTTTTTATTTTTTGATGTCTGATAAGACGTATATTATATGTTTGGAAATTCTTTTCTTGACAAAAGAAAATCTAATAAGACGAACAGCAAAAAATATAAAGATGTATTTGGAAAAACGACTACAGATTGGCAAGGACATTTATTTATCCGTTTCATTTAATGTTTAGTATTTTTTTTTAGCCATTTACTATTGTTCCCTTCAATGAAAAGCTTCCTATTTCCTTTCAAAAACAGGTAAGAGTATAACAGGACACGATGGTATTTTGGAAATTTGTTAAAGTTACAAAAATCAATATGAACATTTTTCTTAAACTAAAAACTTAATTTACAGTGATTTGATGAGATTTTCGAATAGTTCTTAAGCGTTGAAAATATATTTTAATTTTTCTTATATTCCCCTTACCTATTAAATCGTTTCTTTTATTCTGAAATTAGGAAATTTTCTTGGTCGAAATAGGTGAATTTTATATTTTACTTGTATTTTACCCTTAAAGCTTATACATGCTATTAGGACATATTATTTCTAAAGGATATGCAAATTTTGTTTACAATTTGAATTATTTTTGTTTCAATAGATTGAGTTTCCATTAAAATATTGATAACGAAAGGGGATCAACGAATCCCAGACTAATGGAATATCCTCTCGTAAGACTTTAATTATTTTCATCCTGTAAAAGATATTCTTATTATTTTTGACAAGTATTTGCAAATAAATATATATGTAATTTTATATTTTAGCCTATGCTGTTGGCCATAAGTTTAAAACAAATATGAGAGTTCAAAATTTTTCTTATAAATAAATAATAAAAGTAAATAGATAAATATTTGTTATAAACTTATTAAAGCTAGCAATCATAATATCTGATAATACGTCCTTATATAGGATGAAACTGAAAACCTATAAGCATCGATACTATAATATTTTAAGACTGTCCGTTTTTAAGTAGTAAACAAATATTGTTTTCTTAACTTATCTATTTATTGTAATTATTTATTTATTTAAGATGTAAACTTTCTAAAACAAGAAATAATGTAAGTTCCATTTTGTAATAAAATATTGTTCGATAATATTAAGAGACTTTATTATGTATAATATAAAATTTATTTTATAGAAAATACTTTCAATATCAGTTCAGCTTATGTTATTTTCTTAAAATAATTATTGAACAGAACAAAGACCAACTTCAATTTTGGGCTTAAGGGTGGATAAAGAGAACTTTGATCTTTTTGGGTCTTCAGTAAATGCAGTCATTAACATAAAATGTCTTGTACAGAAGAACTAATTAAATTATAAGTGGCTATTCAATATTGGATAGAAGATTAATTTTATAAATAAACTCATAAGAAAGGAGTAATTTACTCTGAACTGGGTTTAATTAGTTGTATAAGATTTTTAGGGAAATTTATGCTCGCATGTTAATTATATCTGAGAAATTTTATTTGTTAATTAAAGGAATTATTCAAAATAGCAGAATGGGGATTACTAGACATTTTAGTATTTTTGGAAGTGGATGGTGACTTTTCTAAGATTGGCATTCCTATTATACGCCGATTCAAAATTCTCGGACATTCTTTATGCTCTCAAAGATATTCACAATTATATTCACGTAACAGTTCTTGTTGGTGATTAGATATTATTTATCCAGTATTATTTGAAGGATATGGAATGATGAGGTAGTCCAAATTTTGGATATGTTTTTTTCTGTTTTTATTTTTCAAATTTATAATCTTTGAAAATCTTTCACGCAATTTTAGGTTCTGTAAATCCGGCCAAACTCAATCAAATAATAATGATTCTTTAGTTAATTCTATCCAAAAACATAACAAAACTATTGACCACTCATCTATTTCTAAGGGTCTATAAACCAATATCATTGACCCCTGCTCAAACCAGGCCGTGGCGCTAGAAAAATAAATTTTATTTACCAGGCCTTAGAGCCTTTTAAGATCATTAACGAAATATAAATAAATAATATCATTGGACTTGGCTCAGAAAACGAATCTTTGATATCAAAGTCAATTATCCCAGATTTTATCTTAATTATTATTAGCTGAAATTGATTGTCTTAACGGATAATAATTAGGTTGCACCTAGAGTTACATAAGATTTGGGATTATCCAACTTTGGTTTTAAAATGTAAACTTTAATAAATAACATTTCAAATTCAGTTTTAGATGCAATTTTTAATTAATTATATTACTTTAATATTATCATTATGTTTATATTATTATACACATATAACATTATTAAAATGGCTTTTAAGAGACTTTTTGCAGGACTTGATCCTTTGGAGGTAATTTTTAATTAGTTTTTGCATATTTCGGGTTTTTAATTCACTCATTATTTTACTTTATAGTTTAAAGATTACCTTCATAAACATGCTTTATTTTATGCAATAATATAGGAAAAATATGTGTATGACATCCAACAGCGTCAAATCGCATGATCTTGGAGGGCGTTGGAGGTGTACCTTTAGGTATGGTCTTGTTCCCAAATTAAAAATCTTTAAAGTCACGATCATAAAAAGTCGGTATGCCCTTCTTCATTCTCAAGGCAATGACATCTTCAGACCAAATTACACACCAGACAGACAGTCATTTTTCGTACAAGCAATATTTTTTCACAGTTATTTGTGGGGTTATAACGCTTTTATATATAATGACGTATCCACTTAACTAGAAATGAGCCTTATCGTAGAAGCAAATTTTGCTCTAAGGCCTGTTTTTCCAGTACCCTATATAACTACCAAAAAAACGTATTGTTTGGTAGCTAAAAATCTATAATATAAATAACAAATCATAACCTAAAAAAATATTAGTTTGATTGATATGTATGTTTGACAGCTGTCAAATAAAAATTCTGTGCTTTCCCTTTAATCATTGGTTTTGTTTCAGTATATTTGGTGTAGTGTTGATGACGTCTACATTTTTGTTGATTGAGAGTACAATTATCAGGCAGTATTCACAAATATGTGTACATGGTTTAATCGGGTAACATCAATTTCAATGAGCATCAAGCGTTTGTGAAGGTAAAATAAAATATTTATAGTCATGATAATTTTTAATAAAATTTATTTACATTAAAAAACATGAAATTTTTAAGCTAGTATTATTCCAAACACTAAGGATGTTATTTTAATCTTTTCCACGTTTTAATTTCACAGAATTATAAATTTTCAATTATTTTTTTTCAAAGGTCTTTTTTTTTAAATTTTACATAATTTTTAATAGTTCAATTAATTATTTTTATAATATATTATTTTAATTCTTTTTTTTTCCTTCTTACTATCATTTTTATTTTCATTGTGTATTTTCTCATCTTTATATGTGGGATAATATATTTATTTTAATCTATAAATTTTTTTAATTAGCTCGCTTCTGTGTATAATGTTTTATTTTTTATTATATAAAATTAAATAATAAATCTTATTATTAATATTAATTATAATTTATAATAAATTTTTTCATTTTTTTCTATTATATTTCATACAGAATTACTTTCTTTTTTGTTTTTATTTTTTTATTTTGTTTGAAAATAATTAATTTCTCTTTTAATTATTTCAGGTGTTTTTACTTAAATTGATTTCATGATATTTTAGTAAAACATTTTAATTTAATACAAAAGTAATTTGAATTTACGCACGTTACTTATTTACATAATAATTTTCACTTTGTAAATATTCAATTTTTTAATTTCTTCATATTTATTCCTAATGTTATTTTATTTTATACATATACGATTTTTACGACGTGTCCAGAGGCCTCAAAATCAGACACAAATAAAAGCTGAGATAATAGCCTTCGTATTTATACTATAATTTTGAAACCAAAATTTTACGGTGTCAATTTTTTAGTGATAAAAGTAGTAAATTTGAGTAAAATTTAGTAAATAACATTGGCTTTAAATATTTTATACTAAAAATTTTTACTGAAAAATATTTACTCTAAAATATTTAATGTAAAAAATTTACTTTATGATTTTTACTGGAAAAATTTTACTGTATAATTTTAACTGTAAAAAGTTTATTGTATTATAAAATATTTACTGTAAAATTTTTACTATAAAATATTTACTGTAAAATATTTACTGTAAAATATTTACTGTAAAATATTTACTGTAAAATATTTACTGTAAAATATTTACTGTAAAATATTTACTGTAAAATATTTACTGTAAAATATTTACTGTAAAATATTTACTGTAAAATATTTACTGTAAAATATTTACTGTAAAATATTTACTGTAAAATATTTACTGTAAAATATTTACTGTAAAATATTTACTGTAAAATATTAACTGTAAAATATTTACTGTAAAATATTTACTGTAAAATATTTACTGTAAAATATTTACTGTAAAATATTTACTGTAAAATATTTACTGTAAAATATTTACTGTAAAATATTTACTGTAAAATATTAACTGTAAAATATTTACTGTAAAATATTTACTGTAAAATATTTACTGTAAAATATTAACTGTAAAATATTTACTGTAAAATATTTACTGTAAAATATTTACTGTAAAATATTTACTGTAAAATATTTACTGTAAAATATTTACTGTAAAATATTTACTGTAAAATATTTACTGTAAAATATTTACTGTAAAATATTTACTGTAAAATATTTACTGTAAAATATTTACTGTAAAATATTTACTGTAAAATATTTACTGTAAAATATTTACTGTAAAATATTTACTGTAAAATATTTACTGTAAAATATTTACTGTAAAATATTTACTGTAAAATATTTACTGTAAAATATTTACTGTAAAATATTTACTGTAAAATATTTACTGTAAAATATTTACTGTAAAATATTTACTGTAAAATATTTACTGTAAAATATTAACTGTAAAATATTTACTGTAAAATATTTACTGTAAAATATTTACTGTAAAATATTTACTGTAAAATATTTACTGTAAAATATTTACTGTAAAATATTTACTGTAAAATATTTACTGTAAAATATTAACTGTAAAATATTTACTGTAAAATATTTACTGTAAAATATTAACTGTAAAATATTTACTGTAAAATATTTACTGTAAAATATTAACTGTAAAATATTTACTGTAAAATATTTACTGTAAAATATTTACTGTAAAATATTAACTGTAAAATATTTACTGTAAAATATTTACTGTAAAATATTTACTGTAAAATATTTACTGTAAAATATTTACTGTAAAATATTTACTGTAAAATATTTACTGTAAAATATTTACTGTAAAATATTTACTGTAAAATATTTACTGTAAAATATTTACTGTAAAATATTTACTGTAAAATATTTACTGTAAAATATTTACTGTAAAATATTTACTGTAAAATATTTACTGTAAAATATTTACTGTAAAATATTTACTGTAAAATATTTACTGTAAAATATTTACTGTAAAATATTTACTGTAAAATATTTACTGTAAAATATTAACTGTAAAATATTTACTGTAAAATATTTACTGTAAAATATTTACTGTAAAATATTTACTGTAAAATATTTACTGTAAAATATTTACTGTAAAATATTTACTGTACAAATTTTGCTGTATTATTCTTACTGTAAAAATTTTACTATCAAATTTTTATTGTAAAATTTTACTATAAATTTTTACTTAAAATTTTTACTGTAAAATATTTACTGTAATATATTTACTGTAAAATTCTTACTGTAAAATTTTGACTGTAACATTTTTACTGTAAAATATTTACTGTAAAAGATTTGCTATTAATTTTTACTAAACATTTTTACTGAAAATCTTTACTTAATATTTTTACTGAAAAATTTTACTGAACTTTTCTACCTAGAATTTTGATTGAATTATTTTATTTAATGTTCTTAATAAAGCATTTTCAAGAAAATTTTTGAATTAAATATTTTACCATATATTTTTTCAGTAATTATACGTTTTAATATATATTTTTTTAGGTATTTATTTTTTGGAAATAGTTTTTACATAAATCAGCTATTAATTTTTGATGTTTTATATTAAAAAATAAATTATGTTCTCACTATTAATTAAATTTGCATTCATTAACAGTATATTGATTTTTTTTTTTATTAATTTTTAATATTTATAATATTTTTTTGTTGTGGATTTTATTTTTTGTAGTTTTTCTTGTTTGTTTTTTATTTCTTGTGTATACACTTAAAACTGATAAGCCAATTCTTATCTTATATAATTACGATTTTTTTAAGCTACAATTTTATTAAGAAATGATAATTATTTTATTAAAATTTATTCTTATCTTAATAATAATAATAATAATAATAATAATAATAATATTATTATTATTAATAATATTAATAAGAGCATTATTATTATTTAATATCGTTTTTTAATCCTTTTTTGGTATATTATTTAATTCACATAATTATAAATTCTATAATTAACACTTACATTTATAATTGGTTAGTTTATAATTAATTTGATTTCGATAAAAAAAAAATCGATATATTTTCAATATAAAAAGAAAAGTTTTATTATTAATTTTTTTATTGTTGAATTTTTTGTTTATTTGGTAACTAAATAAAACTTTTGTTTAAAGTAAAAATTAAATTCCTTTGAAAAGGGTTAATAAAGATACAACTTTTATTTGAGTTAGCATATGGCAATGTTATAATATATTTAAAAAAATCTATAAATAAATGTACAGTTTAATGTTGAAATAAAAACATGATTTAATAGCTTTATGATTTAAAATTAAAAATTCATTTATTTACCATTTAAATTTAATTTTTCATATGAATGGATAAGAAAATATTAAATTTCCCATTAATGCAACCGTATATATATTGTATAAATAGATTTTACATAAAAAAGATATAAATTTTCAATTCTTTTGAGATTAATTTTATCCAGTCTGGTTGTACCTTTACAGGTTACATTATATTGCTTTTTATGTGTTAAACTGAAAAATACAAATAGTAATTATAATAATAATAAGTGTAAAGGATAACTCTATGGAAAGCTTTTTAAAAAAAATATCATACTTAAAATCATGTGAAATGTTTTGTTTTTGTTTATTTTTTTCTAGAGGGAAAAAATATTTTATAAATATGCAAAAAATTATAAAAAGGATATTCATCATAAATGTAACTGCATGTTTACGTATGTAATTATTACAGTCGTACATAGTTCACGCCATTCAGAATATTTTAATTAATCGCTTTTGAATTTTCATTTAGGAATAATTCATGTTCGAGTTTGCTCTTTTAATCAGAATTTATACTAGAAAGGATTCAATAAAATAACATCATTTTTATGGACTACTATTCTACTATAACTATAAACGGTTAAATAAGTATCATCGACAGAGAAAAATATTTTTAAAAAAATACACACACACCACGTTTATACTGTCGGCGTAAAGCATTAAATGAAAGTTTTCTCATTAAAAGTGTACACATTCTTATAAATGATATCGTCCTGAATATTATATGGCATATATAAACATCCCATCCTCATCGTCTATGTATGCACGGGCAGACTGATTTTACATCTCATTAAGTAAAATTGACATTTTGTTGAATTTCATTCATTCATTCATATATTTATATCGCCAAAAAGGAGATTTTACAATATAATACAAATGAAAAATAAAATCAGTATACATAATAGTAAATGAATAAAATTTACAATAATTTTTTTTAGTTGCTTATTATAAGTTTTTCTTTGCTTTTCATTGGATGATTTATTTATGTTATACCATATTAATTTTTACATTCATTTATAATTGATGTGAGATATAATTATTCATTATATATTATATAAATATTTAAAAAAAATAATTTTTGAGATTTTTTTTTTAGTTTATTAAATTAAAATTAAAAAAAAAATTAAAAATATTATTAATTTTTATTATGTGTTTTACAATGTATATGTATGTTTGAGAAAGAAAGCGTGTGGCTATGTATTTTTATTTTAATGAAAATAGGACATTTGATTAATTTTATCAAATATTAATTATTTTAATTTTAAAGTTACTTCTTTTGCTCTTTGATAAAAGTTATTCTTTATCAAGAGTATACATAATTATAATGATTTTGAAGGTAAAAAAAATAAATATGCTTTAATAACTTAAAACTTTGGTGTACATTTTATTATTTACTTTTTAATATTCGTTTTAAATTTTATATTGGGTGTATAACTTAAAAATGCGGGATTGACAACAGATGGCATAATTTTTACACATGGTTTGTGTTAATAATAACTTATATGGCATTTTGGAGCTTAACAAAGTTTTTTTTTGCTTCAAAAATGTCGAATTTCGTACCAAAAAAGTCCCATTTGCGGGAAGTGTTGATTTACTTCTTCAATTTAAAAAAAAGTGCAACTGAAGCACATCGATTGCTCACCGAAGCTTATCCTGAATATGTTCCATCGATTTCACCGAAGCTTATCCTGAATATGTTCCATCGATGGTTTGTGCAGTTCAGAAGTGGTGATTTTGACACGGAAGACAAAGAACGACCAGGTCAGCCAAAAAAGTTTGAAGATGAAGATTTGGAGGCATTACTCGACGAAGACTGTTGTCGAACTCAAGAAGAAATTTCAAAATCATTGGGAGTCACTCAAGCAGCCATTTCAAAACGTTTGAAAGCAGCAGGATTCATCCGAAAGCTAGGAAATTGGGTCCCATATGAATTGAAACCGAGAGACGTTGAAAGGTGATTTTGCATGTCCGAAATGCTGCTTGGACGGCAAAAAAAGAAGTCGTTTTTGAATCGAATCATTACTGGCAACGAAAAATGGATTCATTACGACAACCCAAAGCGCAAAAAATCGTATGTGAAGCCCGGCCAACCAGCCAAATCAATGCCAAAGCCAAATATCCATGGCGCCAAGGTAATGCTCTGTATTTGGTGGGATCAGAAGGGTGTGATCTATTATGAGCTATTGATCACAGGCAACCTCTACCAAACACAATTAATCCGCTTGAAGCGAGCATTGGCCGAAAAACGCCCGGAATATGCGACCAGACACGAAGCCATAGTTTTCCATCATGACAACGCTCGGCCTCATGTTGCAAGACCGGTTAAAATTTATTTAGAAAACAGTGGCTGGGAAGTTTTGCCTCACCCGCCTTATAGCCCAGACCTTGCCCCGTCCGACTACCATTTGTTTAGATCCATGCAAAACGCCCTCACCGGAATACGCTTCACTTTCGAACAGGGCATCAAAAATTGGCTCGATTCATTCTTGGCCTCAAAACCGGAGCAGTTTTTTGGGCGCGGAATCCATATGTTGCCAGAAAGATGGGAAAAAGTAGTGGCTTCCGATGGACAATACTTTGAATAAAATATATTGTAACAATTTTTCAAAATAAACACTCAAAGTTTGCCAAAAATCCCGCGTTTTTAAGTTATACACCAAATATCAAAAATAATTTAAAATTAACAAATGCTTTATGAAATATAAAATAATAAATTATCCATTTTATGGATTAAAAAAAACATAAGCACTATTATTTGACTGTTGGCAAATTTATATGCCATCCAAGGTAGCAGTTATTTACTTCAAAAATATGCGTTAAATTAGTAAAACTGTATAAAATCATGGTAATTTTGTCGTAGCCACGTTCCGCTATTTAAGAGAGCACATTTTTTTAGCGATCGGTACACTAATATGTGACTGAAGTTGTTATTGGACAGTATTTCTTTGAAAATTAAAAAGAAGACACACAGTTTTAGACAATTCTGAGCATTATAGATTTAAGTCTAAATAAAATTTACTTTTAATAAGACGATGCCAAAAATCCCACAACACGTCAAATTTTGGCGAAATATTCACAGGACACGTAATTTCGACCTTTGTATTAAATTCTTAAATGTGTCAAGAACGTACATATTTAAAGATAAAAATTTTAAAATAGGCACCCAAAATATATTATAGATATTAAGTGGCAGTAAATAAATAAATTTATACAATAGTATTGAATAAAATCTTACAACGTACCATTTTTAAAATTCTAATTATTTTTAATTGAATATTTAATAGAATTAATTATTTTTAACTAGAAAATAAAAAGCAACTTGATCAGAGGAGTGTAAAATAGTTTGGATTCGAAGCAATTCTAAATGCAAAGAAATCTGTCAGCTAGTATCGAATGCGTGTCGATAATGCAGTGTATAGCACAGTTTTAATGACAACCGCAAACAGCTTTGATAATGGCCACCAGTAGTGCAGCTGATCACATCGTTAATAATTCCATGGTGAAGCTTCTATTCCAATAAAATTGAATGACAATTCCAGAAATATATATTAAAAATTAATTTTCACTTAGAATTAAAAATAATAAATTTAATTTAATAAATAAATTATGCATCAAATGAATACTTTTAATTTCCCTGTAATTCCACAATCAATCTAAGAATCCAAAAAGATGTATTTTATTTCGCAATGCTAAGAATCCGGTGATTTTTACGCCAAAAATAAATCTGTCTGTATATTTAGGTATTAATTAGTATTAAAGTGTTTCGCTTTCTAATTTGTTTTAATTAAATTTTTAATGGGACTATATAAAATATCATATAATGTTGATAATAACTATGATCATAATAATAATTCTGATATAATATTAATAATAATAATATAAAAGCTTTATTTTTAAATATTTTATATTTATTAATTTTTTACGGTCATATTTTTAATTATTTTATTTTTAAATTAATTTTATTTTCTTTAATTTTATATATTTTGTTTTTTCTTTCACTTTAATTTATATTTAATTTACTCCATTACATTTTCTTTTATTTTCTATCAATTGTTTTTTAAATTATTTTCTTAACATTTAAATGAAGTATTTTATACTTTGTTTTTTTGTTTTGTTATGTTCTTTTAAATGGTAATTTAACTATTAACAGACTATCTTCTGATGTAATTTTGTATTGCGATTATCACTAATAAAAATAATGTTGTTCTCATTGACGATATGTGCAGTCGCTGGCTTGCACTTGGTGATGTTACTGGAAAATAATGAAAAGAAATATTAAAAATATTTTATTGTTCGGAAAATTAACTTATTATTAATAATAATATATTTTAAAATATAATTATGAGTAATATCAGTGATGAGTCGAAGGTTATTAGAGCTGATCCTGTTTTTAATTGAAATTTTTATTATGGACTGAAAAATATTATGATTTTCACTTTATAATTTAAGTTTTCTCTTGCAAATTTTCAGTGCAAATTTTCAGTGCAAATTTTCAGTGTAAATTTTCAGTGCAAATTTTCAGTGTAAATTTTCAGTGTAAATTTTCAGTGCAAATTTTCAGTGCAAATTTTCAGTGCAAATTTTCAGTGCAAATTTTCAGTGCAAATTTTCAGTGCAAATTTTCAGTGCAAATTTTCAGTGCAAATTTTCAGTGCAAATTTTCAGTGCAAATTTTCAGTGCAAATTTTCAGTGCAAATTTTCAGTGCAAATTTTCAGTGCAAATTTTCAGTGCAAATTTTCAGTGCAAATTTTCAGTGCAAATTTTCAGTGCAGATTTTCAGTGCAAATTTTCAGTGCAAATTTTCAGTGCAAATTTTCAGTGCAAATTTTCAGTGCAAATTTTCAGTGCAAATTTTCAGTGCAAATTTTCAGTGCAAATTTTCAGTGCAAATTTTCAGTGCAAATTTTTAGTGCAAATTTTCAGTGCAAATTTTCAGTGCAAATTTTTAGTGCAAATTTTCAGTGCAAATTTTCAGTGCAAATTTTTAGTGCAAATTTTCAGTGCAAATTTTCAGTGCAAATTTTCAGTGCAAATTTTCAGTGCAAATTTTCAGTGTAAATTATCAGTGTAAATTTTCAGTGTAAATTTTCAGTGCAAATTTTCAGTGCAAATTTTCAGTGCAAATTTTCAGTGCAAATTTTCAGTGCAAATTTTCAGTGCAAATTTTCAGTGAACATTTCCCTTAAAAGTTTTCAGTGAAAACTTCCATTAAAAGTTTTCAATGAAAATTGCCAGTAAAAATGTTGAGTAAATTTTCTGTTAAAATGTTCGGTAAAAATTTTTTGTAAAAATGTTCGCTGAAAATTTTCTGTAAAAATATTTAATGAAAATTTTCTATAAAAATTTTGGGTGAAAATTTTTTGGCCAATAACATTTTTAGTGAAAGTTATCTGTAAACATTTTCAGTGAAAATTTCCAGAAAAAATTTTCAGTGATAAATTTTCAGTAAAAAATTTTCAGTGATAAATTTTCAGTAAAAATTTTCAGTGATAAATTTTCAGTAAAAATTTTCAGTGATAAATTTTCAGTAAAAATTTTCAGTGATAAATTTTCAGTAAAAATTTTCAGTGATAAATTTTCAGTAAAAATTTTCAGTGATAAATTTTCAGTAAAAATTTTCAGTGATAAATTTTCAGTAAAAATTTTCAGTGATAAATTTTCAGTAAAAATTTTCAGTGATAAATTTTCAGTAAAAATTTTCAGTGATAAATTTTCAGTAAAAATTTTCAGTGATAAATTTTCAGTAAAAATTTTCAGTGATAAATTTTCAGTAAAAATTTTGAGTAAAATTTTCTGTAAAAATGTTCGGTGAAAATTTTCTGTAAAATATTTAATGAAAATTTTCTATAAAAATTTTGGGTGAAAATTTTCTGTCCAATAAAGTTTTTAGTGAAAATTATCTTTAAAAATTTTCAGAGAAAATTTCCAGTAAAAATTTTCAGTGAAAATTTCCATTAAAAGTTATCAGTGAAAATTTCCATTAAAAGGTTTTAGTGAAAATTTCTATTAAAAGTTTTCAATGAAAATTGCCAGTAAAACTTTTCATTCATAAACTTTCAGTAAAAATTGTCAGTGATAAATTTTCAGTAAAAATTGTCAGTGATAAATTTTCAGTAAAAATTTTCAGTGATAAATTTTCAGTAACAATTTTCAGTGATAAATTTTCAGTAAAAATTTTGAGTAAAATTTTCTGTAAAAATGTTCGGTGAAAATTTTCTGTAAAATATTTAATGAAAATTTTCTATAAAAATTTTGGGTGAAAATTTTCTGTCCAATAAAGTTTTTAGTAAAAATTATCTTTAAAAATTTTCAGTGAAAATTTCCAGTAAAAATTTTCAGTGAAAATTTCCATTAAAAGTTATCAGTGAAAATTTCCATTAAAAGTTTTTAGTGAAAATTTCTATTAAAAGTTTTCAATGAAAATTGCCAGTAAAACTTTTCATTCATAAACTTTCAGTAAAAATTGTCAGTGATAAATTTTCAGTAAAAATTGTCAGTGATAAATTTTCAGTAAAAATTTTCAGTGATAAATTTTCAGTAACAATTTTCAGTGATAAATTTTCAGTAAAAATTTTCAATGATAAATTTCCATTAAAAGTTTTTAGTGAAAATTTTCAGTAAAAACTTTCATTGATAAATTTTAAGTAAAAATTTGTCAATGAACATTTTCAGTTAACTTGTTCAGTAAAAGTTTTTATATTGTATTAGAAATGTGCTTCAATTAAAAATTATAAAAAAATTATCCAAAACAATATTTATTTTATTAAAAAAATAAAGGGCACAAATATGAAACCTTTGGAAAATTTGTAAAATTGGGTTGAAAAAACTTAGGATACGCATACAATTTTATTATGAAAGTAGAGAAGAGTGTCCAGATGTTTTCAGTTGTCCAGTTGTCGACTTCCTTTCAAAGCAGCTTGTCAGAGGAACAATATTTGTCATGAAAAATTCAACTTTTTCGTGATATTCCGAATTAATGAAAGTTCCGAATAGAAGGCCATTTGTTTAAAAAAATCCCAGTTGGATAACGTAAAATTTCATAAAAATCAAATAGAAAAATGTTAGTATTTTTATGCATAGAAATGTACCTTTTTACTGTGGGAACGCATATAGGGAAAAACCTTCACATAAAATAGTATAGAATAAAATATGAGGGGAAAACGACCTATATTAGGATGGAGGATGGGTATGTATAAGCACAAAAAGTAGCCAACTAACAACCCTACACCCCATAAAGATGAATGGCTATTTTAACCCTTTTGCTATATGTTTTATAGGAACCGTCAAATACTGTCGAATATCATCGAATAACCATCGTCCAATATAGTCAATGTTTGGGTTTTTTCTTCATACCCTGTTATCTGTTTTATCAGCGTTATTTTTTTTTTTTTTGCATTTACATTCAGTTAGGGTCTGTTTGTTGCCTATAATATTTTTTTCCTTTTTTATTGTGGGGATGGAAATTTATGACATCAAAAATAAGTCAATGTATCAGCACATAACATATCGCACATCACATTGGCTAGAATCAAACGCTAAATGTACGCATTGATTTTTGTTCATGGCTAGAAAATATGATCGTGTGTGAATTGATGTAGAAACCTATTTAGATTTTATTGATTTGTTTTTCATTCATTTTTGTTGATATTTAATATTTTAAGGATATAAAATTCAGACATTTCCTGAATGATGTTAAACTTTTCGTCTTTCTATTCGTACGAGCACACGAGTACGGAAAATATTTGGTGTGCGGATAGAAATTCTTTTCCTTTTAAATTTCTTCACTATTAGTTCTAAAGTTATAAATCAGTTGTTATTTCCGATTTCTTCATTAACATATAAATGTTTATTTTCAGTTGAAAATCTTTATAATTTTTAGAAAAGAACGCGTTCAATTTAAAATTATTCAGTGAATATTTGAAAAAAGAAAAATGGATTCAACTCCATGAATTTATTGCAAAATCAATGTTAATACACGATTAATGTTATTCAAAAAGTAAAAAAAAAATCTCTCCAGTAATTTCTTTGAAGAGTTTTTGATTTGTAAAATATTGAGAAATTATTCATATGAGAAATAATTTTGGAATAAGAGAATTTTATTGTTTATTAAAGAGTTTAAAGTAAAAACAAAATATTGAAAATAAATCTTAGAAAAAATATTTGTGTGCATATTTTTTCAGCACGGAAAATTAAAATTAAATATTTTTTTTTCAAATATTAATTTTATAATGTTTGTTTGCTTTTATAAAAAAGGAATTTTAGAATTTTTAATGAAAGTATCTAAAATATATTTGCCATATTCAAAGGTAATTAGTCCTAACAGTTTTGAAAAAAATTTCTCTGCAATTATTTAGACTTTAGAACACAAATTTTAAATTTTACAAATTAGTAAATATTATTTATTTTTAAACTAAAGTTAATAACAATAAAAATTGGGTCTTTATTAAAAAAAATGATGAAGTTAAAATTAATTCTTATTTTAGATTTTATATTTTAGAATTACATAAAATAAAAATTTTATTTAACAAGAAATCTCCTCAAAATCAATTTGGTTTTTTACATTTTATTGGAACAAAAACCAATTAAAAAATAGTCGATAAAGAAGAAAAATCACATACTAATACAATAAACGAAGAACTATTGGATTCTTCTAAAAATTTTAAACTTCTCAAATTAAATCTGCCCTTCCTTTCCCTTCCAATAAAATAGAGCCTAGTTACGATCTTATAATAACTCCTATTCGAAAGTAAAGTTTCTCTAAAAAAATTGGCTATCTAATGAAAGAATGTATAATAATCAATTTTCAATGGTATCCTGAACACAACCTTTTTTTCTAACTTCAATAATGTCCAGTTAATAAATTATTCCTAAATTAAATTGTTAGCCTCTTAAAATTTTTTGACAACTGCTTTTTAATGCCATCCGCGTTGTTGATTATATTACATCATCTCAGGAGTATTTTCAGATATTTGTCAAGCTTCTGATCGTATGTATGTGATATCCAGGGCTCCTCTGAAAATTCACATGTTTCCTTTTCTTAAGTTTCCAGAAGAGCCTTGAAAATTATAAATTCATATATCTTCTAACAACATATCCACGTAGCAGAAAATACAGAATCCTCAGAAGTATATCCTACTTCAGCAGGAGTTCCACAAGGCACTATCTTTGATCCTATTTTATATAATATTTATACCAATAATATCCCATATACGAGGGTCATTCAATAAGTCCTTAGAAAATCCGAGAAATTGCGCTCGTAGTGTCGGTAAAGATTTTTTTGTAAGTAGCATTATCGACAGGAAAGCTGTCAGAACTAAAAAATTTCAGCTCGATCCATAGCGTAGGTCAATTTCTATCGTCGATTAAAGTTAACGACATTTATTTGTGCATAACAATGGAAAAAAGCGAGTTTAGGGCTGTCATCAAACATCTCCATTTGAAAGGCTTAAGCCCGAAAGAAATCAAAGCCGAGGTGGATGCAGTTCATGGCACATCTGCACCTGTGTTTGCGACGGTTTACAATTGGGTGAATGAATTTAAACGTGGCCGTTCATCCACAAAAGATGAACATCGTTCAGGACGCCCAGTTGAGGTGTCTACTCCTGAAATCATCGACAAAATCCACGATCTGATTTTGAACGATCGGCGAATTAAAGTGCGCAAATTAGTTGAGGGCACGGGCATATCACAAGGTACAGTCGCTTCAATTTTGCATGAAAAATTGTCTGTGAAAAAAATTTCGGCAAGATGGGTGCCGCGTTTGCTCTCAGAGGAGAATAAGCGCAATCGTGTAGTGGACTCTGAGGCTATGTTGGCACTCTTTCATCGCAATCCAGCCGAATTCCTTCGTCGATATGTCACTGTGGACGAAACCTGTATACACTACTACACTCCAGAAACGAACAGACAGTCATCGCAGTGGATTTTGAAGGGTGAACGGGCTCCGAAGAAGGCAAAAACTGTGCCATCAGCCGGCAAGGTGATGGCCACGGTCTTTTGGGATTCGCAGGGCATCATTTTTATCGACTATTTGGAAAAAGGAAAAACAATAACAGGAGCGTATTACGCGTCGTTATTGCAACGGTTGAGCGAGGAAATCAAAGAGAAACGCCCCCATCTGAAGAAGAAAAAAATCCTCTTGCATCAGGACAATGCGCGTGTGCACACCTGCGCTGTTTCCATGGCCAAAATTGTGGAATTGAGAATGGAATTGTTGCAGCATCCCGCTTATTCACCAGATTTGGCCCCGAGTGACTATTTTCTTTTCCCCAATCTGAAGAAATGGCTTGGCGGACGACGGTTCACTTCCAACGAGCACGTCATTGCTCAAACGGATGAATATTTTGCAGAACTTCCGAAATCCTATTTTTTGGACGGGATAAAAATTTTGGAAAAACGGTTGGAAAAGTGTAAAGAGCTAAAAGGAGATAATGTTGATAAATCAAAATGTTTTTTTTTAAAAAACAGTTTTTTCCCATCTTTTTCTAAGGACTTAGGACTTATTGAACGACCCTCGTAGTTCTAAGACTATCATTGCCACTTATGGAAAACCGTTCGAATCAACAATAAAATAATAATATTTCAATATACAACTCAATTACAAAACCTATTTGGACTTAGGGAACTGAACTTTAGGAATAGAAGAGTCCCTTAACTGTGGTCTCTACCTTTGGATGTTATTGATAATATCAAGACTACCTTATAAAGTGTTTTTTTTTTATCTTCGGGACTTAGAAGTATTTTTTTTTAAACTAGAAAATAAAAAAAGTCATATAGACACAGATTAGGTGATGAGGGTTTGTTATGGTGAGAAAAAAAAATTCGTAGAATTTTGCGGTATTGGAAAGGACGGGAACCCGGCAAAAAACGATCATACTCAGAGAGCACATGTCTCGACTAGGTATGTTTGTCTCTAGCTTTATGCGACGATTGCTGGGTGGTACGACATTTTAGCAGGGATGTGCTCTTGCGCACACAGTAACCGGAAAAATCATGCCGAAACATATAGGGGATAATGAAGACACTCGATAGTGTTAAGTTTTCCGTGGGAGGGGAGGAAGAAAAAAGAAGATAGAATAAATTTGTTTTCAAAAAACTATAGAAAAGCTAATCAGGCAAAAAGGAGAAGGAATAAAAATTGGGAAGTTGAAGATTGATCCGAAAGAAAATATATAAAAAAAACAATTGGCAGATGAAAAAAAAAAACTTTTGTATTTAACAAGAAGAAAAAATAATAAAAAGAAGAACGGAAGGAGAAAATGAATTGAAAAGAATAAAAAATTATAAATAACAACAACAACAAAAAAAAACAAAAAAAAGGGGGAAAGATAAAAAAACCAAAGAAAAAGTGAAAAAAAGGTGAAACCAATCATCGTTGTTGGTGAGAGACATATAGCCTATCCCAAATTCCGCCCTATGGCACTCCGCGACCAAATAAATTTGGAGTGTCCCTTTTATGAACGACGATGATCTCCTTCAACTCTCCTTCAGGGCAGTGCATTGGGGATTATGCATTGGGGATTTTATTTGGTTTTTTTCTTTTAAATTAACAATCGAAAATGTATTGTCAATTTTCAATAAAATTTAACAGAATTTTCTCAATTTACAACATTTCGTTTTTGCTCTTAAATAATTTTTACCAATCAAAATTGTATTTGTAATTTTCAATAAAATTTAAAATGACATTTCACAGTTCAATATTTTAGGATTTGTATAAAATAATAATGCAATAAGCTGTCAACAATTTAGAATTGAATTTTTAATAATAGTTTAACTTTTATTCTTTTCTGTTCGCTGCTAATATTCCACCGAAACTCTGTCGATTGACTAGTGAATCACCCAAGTTGTATTATTACAATATATGAAAAATGGTTAAAGGATATTAAAATTATGTCACACGGTTGTTTACTTCAACCGTCCGATTGTAACCAAAGCACAAAATAATTGTATTTTAATTAAGGCACGGAAATTTTCCTGAATATATATTTTTTTTCTTCTTTATTATTATTAACTTATTAAACTGTAACTTCCTATTTATGATCACTTTTTTAATATTGAAATATTTCTTTATGTCCACATGGGAACGAGCTCTTAGTTATAATTAACTGCACCCTGACTGTGTCGACGGCCTAACCCAGAATGCCTCTCCATTGTTGCCTAATAGCGTCATTAGGCCACCAACCCTATCGTATTCATTCGTACGTACGATCGTATTGCATGATCAATCGGGGTTGGTTTTGCGCCTAGATTATAGGAGAACTGGATAGGCCTCTACACAAAAATTCTTTCCAATTTTTTTCGCGAATACAGTCGTAAGAACGCAAACACTTACTAAATAACCTTTTAAGAAACTTCCTATTCGTATTCTAATATAAAAACTTTTTGTCGTGAAGGAAAAAACTATTTATACTAATTTGTTCGTAAACTATTTAAAATTAATTAAACCGCACTTAAACTTTCACTTCTCGTCAAGTATCTAACTGTCAATAAAAGTATGCAAGCATTTCGTCATGCTACCACTTCATGGAGAATGGCGTATTTTAAAACTCTCCGAAAGTCTACAAAATTGAGACAAATGCATTTAATACCAGATAATTGGAAAATAATAAATATTACCTTCTGTCGTGTTTATATTATATTTTTGTTTAGAATAAGTGAATTAAAAAGGATATAAATTAGTTTTTGGAATTGAAAAAAAAATTCTATTACGAAAACTAGATGTCAGTGAGTGTCATGTCTACATTAAACATTTTGTACACAAATCTATGCACGTAGTACGATTTCTCGCCGCTTTTGCAATAATTCAGTTAGAAAATTGCGTATACATATACGGAAAACTGACATACGGGCCTATCCAAATATTCTTTAATCTAAGGTTTTCCCGTTGATTCGACGAAGCGTCATCGGATCATGGCATATTCTGGCAGTAGTGGTAACCAACGTAACAAACTGGACGAAAGAGTCCTGATTTGTGCGCCACCTCTTTGGTAATGATCAAATAAATAATGCCATCGATAAGGCTACCATAACAGGGTCTGGGGATCCACGGAAATCGTAGATGGAGATTGCCGTATAATCTAAGTGTCTGATTTGTCCGATTTGATGCGAAGAACATTTTTACTGAGCCTTTTAAGGACTTTTTTATCAAAATCTTTATTGATAGTTTGCCTTGAAGGCAAATATTCCTTTTTCATCAGTTTTCTATATTGAACGCCTCTCTGAACTGGGTACGTCCTCAACTAAAAAGCTTGTGCTCTTAATAAGTAATACCATATACCTCATAAGCTTTTTTGTAACGTTTCATAAGTCCAACTTGCAGATTTATCAAGATTAATACAGAATTCGGTGTTCCAAATTTCGTTGCTCGATTTCCAGTTGCGTATTTACTGCACGTCTAAGAGGGACTAACCGTTCGGAGGGGAAGTTAATTTTCTGCTTAATACTTTCGGAAAGCAAGTTATATTATGTTATAAAAAAAAACCTCAAACCTTAGATACTCCTATTTAGAACCATATATACTTTTAAAATTAAATTCTTAAATGAAAATAAAAACAATATTTTTAATTTGAAGTAAATATAAAAAGATTCCCCCTCTAAAGTGTAAAATATTTGAGAATAATTAAAAATAATATCAAAATTCTTATGACATGATTGCAAAATTATATAATGCAATATTGTACAAGTTATAGTTACGAGTACTTAAATTCAAAATGAAATAATTGAGAGTAATTTTCGAATACGTGGTATAATATTGGACACTTTTTTGTACAAACCCGAACAGTATAAATTCGAAAATTTAACAACTTTTCAACTTTTCTGATACATTTTGCGTGACGGTTTTTTTTTTTTTTTTGGTGCTAAAATATTTGAATAAAAAGTTATTATTTTCGGAGAAATAACACTCAACAGATACGTTAAGTAGGATTAATTCTATTATGTGTAAAATTCAGTAGAGTTACTTGAATTTATTGTCCAAAGTCAACCGAAATTATGAAAATGGTAAATTTCGAACAAGACTATGCGGCTTCCATGGAATATTTGGCAAACGCAATGGAAAACATAATTTTCTTGAAACAAAAGAGCATTTTTCCGTGAATTTCAGCAGATAATAAAAATTTTCCATTTAATTAAGAGGGTGTTAATATTTATTTCTCATAAAATACCTGCGGTTGAGTAGGTTGGTTATTTCGCGGACATACAAAATCGTCGCTAAAAACAAACCGCCACAACCAATATGCTGTGACTATATTTGTTGCGGTCAAAATTACCGCACAACGACTTCATTCAATGTTGCTACAAGATCAGAGATGGTGTGTGTGTGTGTGTGTAGTTACAGAGGTAACCGAAGCCACATCACATCCGAAGTTCATACTGGATTTGTAGGCATGCACGTTTACATTCCTTTGTGCGTAGGGAAAAAACTTTTGTAATTAATACTTTTTTTTTGTTTAAAGTTTTGAATTAATAAACCGAATCATATTGCAGATAATATCATTACGTGCCGCCAAATAAACTGAAAATAAATGGCATTAAATCAAAAATTCTATCAAAGCGTTCTTAAGAGCAATAAACGTCACTTTACCTTGCCTACAAAGTCGTCCATTATAATTTCGTTTCAACTAAGTTTGGAACGTGGTTTCTACCCCATTTTAAATAGTAGACATATATACCGAGTGTGGTTTTTTCTTCTTCTCTTTTTGGCTTTGGAGGGATTACAATACATTTTTGTAATAGTCTTTATTTTTCCTGCTTAGTTTTTTGTTTTATGTTCTTTAATGTATATATTTTAAAAAAAAAATAAATACTATCGAATAAAAGACAGAATAAAATGGTGAATAGAGGTAAGAGTGCAATATGGTATGAGACAAACAAAATGTTAAGTACTATCATAAATAAATAAACGAAATCCAACCAACACCTTTACTTCATCTGACACCACCGATACTGTTGTGAATGGTTTTTATACAGGTGGTAATAATATTGGTATGATGATATGACGATTTTTTCTGGTATTAAACAACGTTTCTATGCGACATTGTACACCGTGAACTTAAAATTCTCTGAACTTAGAGGGTAGATATTCCTGTTATCATAAAATTTCCCACTATTCATTCACACCTTTCTTATACTTTCATCTTTTCGACTGTATCACATATAGACGCACATTCATGAGTAAACGATGGTCGTGATAAAATAATTGTTCGTCCCTAGAATGAAGTCATCCTTCTCCCAAGGGTGGAATTTAAGCTTTTGTTCTACAATGAAAAATGGCGAAAGCTTTATGCTACGCATACGAATTCTAGAAATAATTCTTAGAGAATGAAAAATAAAAGAAAAAAACCAACAAGATAAATAAAATGAAATAAAAGAAAATAACATCAAAAATGGATCTACTCGAGTTTCGATGAGTCCAGCAAAGGACTGGATCCGAATCAACCCTCCTCTGCCTCCTTAGACAAATATGGAGCGGATGATTTTTTTTTACAGCCTCTTTTCTGAATATAATTTTTTTCTTTTCTGTATGCTTTTTGG
Source organism: Atherix ibis (assembly GCA_958298945.1). NCBI lineage: Eukaryota > Metazoa > Arthropoda > Insecta > Diptera > Athericidae > Atherix > Atherix ibis. The sequence goes on from OY282607.1 coordinate 86,000,802, forward strand.
TTTATTTCATTTGTTTACTTGTTCATTTATCGTCTTTTATCCTTACAGTTGTCCCTTGTTCGTATCCTTTTTTTTTTTAAATATTATTTTCGTTATTTCTATTCTTGTTGTACCTTAAGTGCTGCTATAGTATATTTTGTACATATAGTTATTGTTATCGATATATTGTATGTATAGTATACACACATCTAAGTTCATCCTTTTCGTTTTCGATATTATAAGAAAAATAATTTTTTTTGTTTTTTTTTTTTTATTAAAAAATTCCAGATTTTTTTTTGATTTTTTATATTATTTTGGTTAGGAAAAAAAAAATTGTTTGTGAAGATTTTTTTAAGTTTTCTTGTAAGGTTGTGTATATTTTCATTTGCAAAAAAAAAAAAAAAAAAAACAATATAAAGAACGATCCTATGGCTTTGGAGTTAGTAGAGTTTGGTCCATTGTGAAGAGATTCTCTATTGTAGAATACCGGATCGTATAGTTGTTGTGATGAAATCTCTATTCTATACTCTATTCGTACATAGAAGTATAAGGTTGATACGCACATAAGTGAGCAATGATATTACTCCCCTAGTACCTGTAGATAGATGAGCATATAATCACAGGATTGAGAGTAAAAAAAAAATTAAAGAAAAAGGTCCTACTGTCTCGAATTCTTTTATTAAATTTATTAAGGTATCGTTTAATGTCTCTTTCGGGCATTAGCTGGAGTACAGATATCTAACGAGAACGGGTAATAGATATACAAACAAACAAACTTTATGTATTTTCTGTAAAGCTTTTCGTGTACAAAATATACTTATAGATACCACCAGCTGATATGGATACGAATGGTTTGATTGCAATACAAACTATAACTATAAATATAGCAATTCCGGAACACGTACCTTACGATCATATATATATATATATATATATATATATATATATAGATACATACCAGATATTCAGGTGTAACTGTTCCCTTATAATAAGACTGCAAGGATTCGAATTATGTTAGATTCGTTCAGATGCTAAGTAAAGGTAGATTTACTGTAAAACTGTGAAAGCCACTTAAGCTCTATCGTATTTTCAGTTTGTTTTCGTTGTCGACTTGTAAACGGCCTTCTATTGACCATTTATGAGCATAGATATTTATGACTATTTACACATACACATATGTATATGCCACCTTCATATATTTTTATTTGAGTTTCATTTGGATTTTAAGTCGAGCTTTGAACTGTTTTGGTGGTAATGAAAGTTTTTGGTATTCGATTTTTGAAAAAAAAGACAAAAGAAAAACCCTCTAAATATTGGAAGTAGAAAAAGTAAATAGTCTATTTAGAAAAAAGTCGAATGGCAATGAAGAGGGTCGATACATATACATATGTAGAAATAATTTTTAGTTAGACTTTGAAAATGGTATTTTTTTTTTTAAAGAAAATTTACTTTTGAAAAAAAAATTCAGAACTGTAAATTTATCTTTAAATAAAAATAAAAACTAATTATACTTAAGGAAAGAATAAACGAAGAAAGAAGATATTATATAATAAAATTGTAAAATAATAAAGAAAATAATGAAAATAGAACAACTAAAATACAATAGAATCGATTTAGATAAATTTTAGTTTATAGAAAATGTTTATATAAATACGTGTATGTATCTTCATATATATGATGATAGTAGTAGGGTTAGATAAAAATATATAATACGAAATGGTTGAGTAAGAAAGGGATGTTTTTGGTAAATGAAGGCCACATTGAAATGAGTTTTTAAATGGTTACCAAAAGGTTGGCTGGTCCGTTTTGTATGGATTAAACTTTGAAAAGGTAGTTATCGCTATCAAGCAAAAAAAAAAAAGAAAAAAGAAAAGGGTTTGTCTTTACTATAGCCTCAGTTAATGTACTATTAATAGGATCGCTTGTATATCCTTTTCGTAAAACAAGTTTATATCTATATGTAGAATGTAGTAAATTTAATTTTGTGCACGTTCAAATTTTATGCGCTATTTACCGAAATTTTAAGAGTTTATTTATTTTGTAAATGAACGTATAGTTTTGAAAATGGTCCATTACGATGGACGGATATTTCGTTTAGAAATTTTATTAGTGAAAAAAAAAGAAGAAAATCACCCCGTATAGAGTGGTCGGTAATGAGGATAAACGCAAGAAAATGGAACTGAAATTCTGAAATTGAACTTGAGAATGATTATTATAACGTGGGTAGTAGAATGTTATGTATCGTTTTAGTTAGCGGCTGGCGATGACTTCTTGCTGTACTAACTATAATAAAATTTCTTACAGCCATTCATATTTCCTTATAATATCCTTGTATATTCTTGTAGATTCAGTACAGAGTCGATACTTGCCAACAACATATTATCAAACGTGTTGCTCTCACCTTAGGGAGATTTGATTCAGTTTTTTTTTTTCATTATTGTTACCTTATTATTACGATTATTATTATTATTACGATTACCATCATCAGCTATATTGTTATTACCTATAACCGCAGGATATTTTTCTATATCTGTGCAAATCCTCCTTTATCTGTGGACTAACGTTACCTAATCGAGCGCTGAATTGAAATTTTTCTTAAAGGCTACAATAATTTATGATCGGATTAAAGATATGCGATAAGGTGCAATTTTCACATTGGCCTTAATAAAATTTTATCGAATCGAATTGAATCGGTTAGAATTATCCAATGTTTCAAAATGTTCATACTAAAAAATTTTCTAATTGGTTTTGAAGTCAATTTTTCACCTCATTTTTGGATATTTTTCTTTTTTAAAAGGTAAGCTGAAGTCGGAGAAAATGAGAATGATTTATGAAGTGTAACTATTATTATCTTCAAAAAAAAAAAAAACAACTACCAATATTTGAATAAAATGAAAAGAAGGTAGTCGGTTCACAGAAGATGTCATTTAGAGGAATGAAGAAACCAAATTCTTCTCTTTTAACATTGAGATTTCTTTTACACTTACAAATATGTATCTATAAAAATTGTAAAAATTCCTAACATTTTTCTAATACTGGTATATATATTTATATGGAGTTTCAATATGTTTCCATTATCCACTCTTGCCTTAAAAAAATTATTCCATTTTACACAAAGTTGTAATCGAAAACTGTAGCTGCCGAAAATAAGGGTTGGGAAAAGGTATACATGAAGAGGAAATTTCTTATGATTGCGGTTTTTCTACATGCATACATATATATTCTTATACGTTTTCCAATATAAAAGGTTAATTTTTTTATAGTCGATAGAAACCCGTTTATGTGTCGAGATTTATTAACAACATTGTATGTACATACATGAAATTTTGGTATTTTTATTTATAGCTTATTTCTCAACCTAAACACTACAACTTTTACCCTTCCGTCATGATCAGTTTTATTTGTATACTTTAGTTAAATTGCTAGGCTTTGTTTTTTTCTTTTTCTAAGACCTCCCTACCTTTTCTATTGAAAAACATACTTTACAAACCGTATTTGGAAGGCTACAATTTTAAGGAATATAAAAAAGATAAAAGAGGTTAAAATATATATACTCAAAGTAACAAATAATATGAAGCAGAAAAGAAAGAAAAAGTACAGGGATTGACTGAGAAGGTAGGTAGAACCATATGAAAGGTTTCCTGAAAAAAAAGGCTAAGAACATATTTCTAGAATGAATTTGCACGCTTCAAATAAACGATACAAGTTTCAATTTTCCCAGTACAGCATAGCGCACAGATTCGAAACAATCCCTTCTAGGCAGCCTGGAGAAAGGATCTGCACACATGCTCATATATAAGCTTACACATTCATTTATTGTTATGAGAAAATAGGAAATGAAATGTTGGAAAAATGAAGTGTGCATGTAAATATATGGAAAACCGACATGTGCACGGAGTGAGTGGGTTGGATTTTCATGTTCAAAATATTTCAAAGTTATTATTTTTTTTTTTGTCAATACTTTTTTTTATTATTTTTAAACATTGAAGCTCATGTTTGTATTATTCGTATACATTGAAATCTGAAAAAAAATTTCCAAGTATTCCCAGAATACAGAATACTTTTTCTTTGTGTGATCCTTTTTTGATATTAATTTAATATTCATTACTGTAAATGAATAATTATTGAATGTATAATTTTTTTTCTTCTTATATAAAATTTAATTAAATCAAGAAATTTTGTTTTTGTTTGAACTTTGTTTTTTTTGTTGTTACTTAGATAAGAAGTAAAAATAATTGGAAGTTGTTAAGGATACCAAGAGTAAATAATTTGAAGATGTTGAAAATTTTCTTTTGCATCTTTAAATTTTTTTTTTTGCGGTTCAATGTATAAAATAAGAAACTTCAAAGTGAATTTTAAGATCAGAATTTTTAGATTGTTTTAATTTTCAATAAAAATATTTGATTTATTTTTTGAATTTGTGGTTTAACATTTTTCAATATTACTTATTATTACAATATTATTAATTTGTTTTTTTGTTAAAGAAATTTCAATCAAATTATTGACGAATTTTTAAGAAGTAAAATTTATTGTAAGGATTATTTATTTTGATCGTCAAAGCAATAGCATGAAGTTTGAAAGGATTAAAAAAACCTTAAATAGTTAAAAAGGATATAATAAAATTATAAGTTAAATTTATTCAGAAATTAATATAAATGAAATGTAAAAAAAAAACAGAGTTTTATAAAATTTTTAATTAAAAAAATAAGGCGTTGCTCAAATTAAAAAAAAAAAATAGTATTAGAAGAAGATTATTTAAATACTCGTATTTTTCTGTTATCAAATTAACTGTCAATATGGTATTTTTAAATTTATGCTACTGAAATTTATACTGAAATGTAAATTGACAACTCAGATGTGTGAAAGGCATTTTTTTTCGTGGCATTTCGTCGATATAAAGAGTCATCCATTTTATGGTTCAAAAAGTGAAAAAGGCCAATCATTAAAAATTTTTGTATATACGAGATCTGTTCAAAAAGTATGGCGAATTTTGAATTTCCGCGGGTTACGTATATTCGATTTTCGATTTTTTGTGGCGTTATGTTGGTACTCATGTTTGTCACTTATGCCGATAAGTTCAGCCATTTTGAATTTTCAGCTAAACAGCTGATTTGCTTGCACGGTTTTTGGCTTGTCTTCGATTTTTGCCCATTCCAAAAAAATAGATCAAAGAATCCGTTTCGGGAAAAAGAAAAAGTAACAGGGGGCCAGATCTGGGAAATACGGTAGCTGTGGAATTATTAGTATGTTGTTTTTGGCCGAAAATTCGCACACAAGCAACGATGTGTGAGCAGGGGCGTAATCATGGTGCAAAGCCAATTTTTGTTCTTCCACAAATCCGGCGCAACTTGTGCATAACTTACAGGTAATATTCCTTATTGACCGTTCTACCCTGTGGCAAGAATTTATGATGCACTACGCCCCTGTAATCGAAGAAAACTGTAAGCAAAACCTTCACATTCTACCGAACTTAGCGCGCTTTTTTTGGTTTTGGCTCGTGCGGCAGCTTCCATTGGGATGATTGAGCTTTGGTTTCTACGTCATAACCATAAATCCATGATTCGTCACCATTTACGACGCTCTGGAGCAAATTTGGTTCATCGCGGACAGAGTCCAACAGCTCCTTAGCAATGTTAATGCGATGCCGTTTTTGGTCAAAATTGAGCAAAAATCGAAGACGTGCCAAAACACGTGCAATCAAAGCAGCTGTCAAAAATTAACTGAACATTCAAAAGAGTCGAACTCGTTGGCATAAGTGATAGACATGATTACCAACATAACTCCACAAAAAATCGAAAATCGAATATACGTAACTCGCGGAAATTCAAAATTCGCGATACTTTTTGAACAGACCTCGTATTCATCTAGAATATAATTTGGCATTTTGTATTAATAATTCAGTAATTCTAAAATATACAAAAAATATGCCAATTGGATTCTGAAAAAACAGGCTTTGTTGATTTATCATACAACATTTCTTTGATCAATGAAAGATCATTTCTTGCTCTATAAAACACAGAAATAACTGAAAGATCTTTCTTTCTTTAAAAAGTATCATTGAAACTGTAAAATGCATCAATAACTGTACAAAAAGTTATGGTGACAGCAAAAAGTGACTGTGTTTTGGTGCATTTTAGTCTGTATTCTTTTGAAAATAAATAAGGAATGGCCGTTACTATGGGCTAGAAATATAACTTTTTTTTTGGCTTAAACTTGAACATTTTAATATAAATTATAGCATAACTAATTTAGATTTTATTGGACGAATTATTGCCAGGATATATAATATCGAGATTTGATGATGTCAGTTCACCGCCGTGATCGTGCGATATAATGCTATTGAACTTTTTTTTTTTATAAAACAATGTAAAGTTTAATATACTTAAAAATATGTAAAAACCCAAAATATTCCGAAAAGTCATGAAAATTGACGTTAAAACAATGGAGCTCTGCAAAAAATCTCATGGCAGCCATTTGCATAATATTATATTTTGTAAAATAATAATTTTATTAAAAGATAAATTTAAAGTATATTTTATTTAACTTTAATTTTAAAAGAAAAATTGAAACGTATAATTTTTAATATATAAATTTTCAAATTGCCACCAAAAATAAAAGTATTTCGCGTAACTAAATAAATTATTAATCTTTAATTTTACTAACACAAATGCTATTTTTAAAATTCTAATTATTTTGAATTAATAAAATTTATTACTCTTAAATATAAAATAAAAAAAAAAAACAAATCACAATTCAAATAAATGGACAGAAGTGTGTAAAATCGTTTGGATTTGAAGCGATTCTAAATGCAGAATAATCTGTCGGCTAATATCGAATGCGTGTCGATAATGCAGTACGTAGCACAGTTGTAATGACAGCAGCAAATTTAGCTTCAATAATAGCCGCCAGTAGTACAGTTGATCAAAGCGTTAATGATTCATGATGTAGATTCTATTCTTACTCGGGGACGTTAAATAAAATAAAATTGAATAAATATAATAAAATAATAAATTTGACATTAGAAAAAAATGTATGAGCTTTTTAATATGTAAATTAGTTCGTATGAAAATTTGTATTTAGGATATAAAAAATTGATATTATTAAAAAAAAAAAAAAAAATTAATAAAATTCTAAATTTAAAATGTATTTGATTCAAATTTACTTTCTAAATAATAAATTGGATAATTCTTCTATTTTATATTGAAAGATTTTCTTAAAAATTCCCAATAAATTCGAAATTACTCTGATAAAAATATAATTAACAGTTTTTATATGAAAAAGTTCACTCTAAATGATTTCCAAGAGAACACCATAAATTAATTTTCTATAAGAAAATATGTAAGGAAATACAGTTGACCTTAAGACATTTTTTTTCCAAATATATTCTATTTGAATTACTGATAATACTGAGAAATATACGAAAAAATCTACAATAAATGAATGAAAATAATGAGAAGGACCAAAAAAAAAAAAAAACGAAACAAATTACAATATCTAAGAATGTACAAATGAATTTTCGTCTATTTTCAGAAATCAATTTCAGTAGAAAAGATATAGTATATAATTCCCATGTCTGTTGTTTTGTAGTTTATTATTTATATATACTTATATGTTGGTATTTGTCACTATTAGAGACTAAGTATCCAATTTTTCAAGTAATTCTCTTGATCTGATATCAGAAATACGGCATGCATATTGCTGTAAGAACTATAATACTTAACTTTTGGTTATTTTGTTTCTCCTGTAAAATACGAGTAAGATAAGAAATGGAAACGAAACAAAGAATATAGTCATTGGGACCATCTGACAAGGAAAAATCATGCAACAGTAACAGAGGCTTTCGTTCATTTAATCCGATGTACTCTTGATTAATTGAGAGATTTTTTTTTACGAAAAGCCTCGACTATACTTTAATTAAAAGATAAATTCTCTTGTATTGATTTTGGATGATATTTAGACGGGATTACCTAATTGATCTGCGTTTTATTGGCTTTACCTTAATAGCAATTTCAAATCTGGATATCATCATAGCCCTAAAACAAAGTCAATGATGGTAGCAAAAGTGAACACAATTGAAAGGACTGAAAGTGAATGAAAATATTGCAGAAATAGAACGGTACATAATATATAGGATAGTCCTTCAAGAATGGGGATTTTCTCATACCAGAAAACGAAATGGACACACAAATACAATAAGGACTATACCAAATTTTATAGCGATACGATTTTATATGCCCTTTGCTTAAGGATAGAATTTTTTTTTTTGTGAGGCTATAATCGACCACATTGTCTCCTTTTTATGCAGGATTTTTGATTTACTCTCTCGCATCATAGCTTAAAATTATATGCCATACACTAAACCGCTTTCATATGGTGGCTGTTTTGCTTTAGGGAAAATATGTGAAAATTTCAAAATTTAATGTTTTCCATAAATTTTGTACGCTCCTTAAACGGTAATAACATCTCGTGTTCAGCATGGATATTTGGTACTTTACAGAAGATTGATGTAGGCTAAGGATTTTTTAATAATTCCATTATAATTTTTTTTTTTTTTTTGGAAATGTTTTGGTTTATTTTTCTATTTGAAAAAAGAGGATTTTAGACTTATTATGGTTTGTTGCTTATTTATTAAAGTCTACTATTTCACATTTATTAATTACCTTTTAATAAAAAAAAAAGGAAAAATAATATAAATAAATTTTAAAGCAAATATTTTTGGGAGATCCTTTTTTGTTTGTTGTTTTTTGTTGTTAACATTAAAATGGGAGCTGATTGTAGCATTAAAATGGAATGTATAAAATTATAATGGTTTTTTATGAGGTAGAAATTTTATTACACAATTAAATTATATTTCGATAATAATTTTATAAATTATCTTAAATTGATTCATTAAAGATAATTTATACAATTTAATCGAATTATAATTATTGGTTTGTGTTGAGTCATTATTATTATTGATTAGTACATTTTGTTAATAACAACTTTGCATATTAAAAAACTAATTTGAAGTTTTGAATTTGGGCAAATTTCACAATTAGAAGTTGGCCTAATAAACAAAAAATTTTGCTTTGCCAATTAGACCTAGTCTCAAACTGAAGATTAAGGCGCATATCATCCCTATTTTGTGAGGGAATAAAATTTTATGGTCATGGAGTGAGTTTATTTACATTTGAACTTCTGAGTTGAAAATTTTCCAATTGGAGGTTTGACCCAGTATGAACAAAAATAACATCTCACCAGTCCGACCTAGTCTCAATTTTAAAGGTGATGGAAAATTTTCCCATGTGCCATTAAATTTTATGTTAAGCTTGATGAATCCGGGATTTTAACTCAGAAAATATTAGTTTTCAGAGTTTTTCGGTTACATAAAACATTTTTGGAGGTCCGAGAAGGAGTGCAAGACAAACTTTGCTCAGAAACCCCTTCAACATCAAAAACTGATAAAAATTAGGAACGAATGAGAACTTTTGTACATTCAGACCATCGATTAGCATTGGAGATGATGAGTAGTAAGAAACCAAATATCTTGCATCATCATGTATCACGGCCATCTCCTAAGATCAAAAGAAATTTCCTTTTTTTAACTGTCGATACCATTCAAAGGATTCTAGAACCGAGAAGCTGACGGCGATTTCCGTTGAAGCCTTCCAGCAATGCAACGAAGAGTGGAAATAACATTTCCGCCGATACATAGCTGGGGAAGATAACTACGTTAAAGAAAATTATATTGTTGTATAAATTGTCTAGGATCATAACATTTCAAAACAAAGTAATTATAATATGTACTAACTCAATATTTCTAAAATTGTACAGTTTTAAATAAAGGTTATACTTTAAAAAAATTTAAAGAAATTCTTAAGAAATTGTTAATATTCATTATTTCAAAAATAACTCCTTTCCTGTCAAAAAAAGATATTAATACCAATTTCTATATTTTAATTTCTTAATTATATCTTCAAATAAATAGAAAATTTGTTTTTTTTTTGTTTAATAATAAATTAAAATTGAGATAAGAAGAGGAGTTTTTTATTTATAAAAATATAATATTCAGACAGGCCGGGTTCTAATTTAGAAGATTAATTGATGGGGGCAATATTTCAAAATCAATTTTCTGGATTTTCCGAATTCTAAATATATATTGTAAATAGAATTATATCTAAATGAAGATGTCTCGTAAATGACAGGTAAATGAGAGCTATATAGATTCTTTATAGAGTAACAGTTATTTCCCCCTCCCCCCAAGTCTCCCCTCTCCACTCAAATATACCAATCTTTTTTTTAAATAAAAACCCATTTCGAATTATGACAAAAGCAATCAAGACAATATATAGTAAAATGATAAAAACGATATCAATTTTTAGGATAATATAACGTCGGAAATGGAAAAAGACAGTTCGAAATTGTAAATGTACAGAATGGCGAAGAAGTTGTCTTAACTTTTGGGCATAGTATTCGACCAATTAGGCTTTAAGTTTACGTCAAGAAAATGTTGCCTGCTATCGATGATCCAAATTATTTTGTTTCTTTTAATTTCGTGTCAAAATGCGTAACAACTTTGAGGGAAGTTTTCACCCCGCCACTCAACTTTATTAGCCTAACAACAGCTGAAATATTTACGCACGCAGATCCAATTAGTAAGTTTCGAAGATCCCAAAATATCTCTGCCGTAATTTGAGAATGGCCAAGTCATTGAGATTCTAGATACAGTCCGCAAAGAATCGTAGTCCATAGATTTGATTATCAGCAGCATTAGATGTAGCTATATTAGTAAATGAAACTGAAACTGGCTATTCTAGTGGAAGGAGTATTCCAAACGATAATAAAAGTATAAGTTAGATATTGAATAGGTTATAGAGCAGACGTACAAGTACAGGAAAACAGAAATGACTGGTGCTGCTATGGCAATAGAAATGTCAGTGACTGTGGGCGACAAGTTGGCCACTTCACTTCATATTGTTGGAAGCACCTGGTAACATTGAAGCTGTTTCCTGTAAAGATGGAGTGTGGTTTCTGTGAAAACAAAATGAACAATTGGAATAGAAAATTGCCCAAAGGTCTATTACCAAATTCTTGTATAACAGCAGCACAGGCTGTGTATTCAACCACCTTCGAATTTGTAATGGAGGTGGAGATAGTACACAATTTTATTATTTGTAGGTAAGTGTATCTGGAAGCAAATAAATCTATTTCGCACAAATCTTACTGGCCAGATAGAAAAGATCTATTCGCATACACATGTACATATGTACGTATGAACAAACTCGTATAAGAAATACGAAATATATACCTTGATACATAGTTTAATATAAGAATCTGAAAGTATTTTATTGTTTAATTAAGTTATGCGCAACTCTTTCATTTTGCCTCGAGAAACTACAATTTTATTGTTAGCTATAAATAAACTTTATTTAGTGCGATAGAAAAAGGATATTAAGGTATGTTATGTTCGTACATGTAAACAGTTAAAAAGAGCAAAGTTAGACACAAGAGAATCAAGGAAGGATATAAACCAGTGTCCAAGTTTTTAACTTTGAGTCCATTGAATGTCGAGTTTTAGTAGAGCTAATCTTTTGCTTTAGGCATATTTCAATCGTTGACGACGTGATGTACCCCATATTTGTACATTAGACAATATGGGCCTACCTACTACGGTGCACAACTAACTTGTGGGCCTAGCGTCACAACGAAGATATATTCTACAGCCAATAGAGTATGCCATTAATGTAGCTTGTCCTTCAAACAAGGAAGAGTTTATACTTGTATCATTATTATTATTATTATTATTACTAGTATAGAAAAGTGTACAAAATAGCTGATAAGGGAGGACATGTCATGTATTCCTAGTCATATATAGCCACTTGTGTACGAGGACATACTATATTGTACTGTTCATTCGAGTTTCGAGTCTCCTATTTCAACATCCCAACTCCCAGTAGGTACCGAGATCCATAACTGGATCATGTCTACACCATCCGGACAATGTTTCAGTTCCGATACGAAAACGTTCAAGTATGTACGTGTCCATATCGTAAGCTAACATTAGCTCTTTATTAAATTATGACACGCAAAAAATTAGCCATCTCAGCATGTGACTTTTCCTTTTGGTAGGCCCTGCACAGTAAATATTGAGTAAAAGTTTCTTTCGATTTCGATTGTGGACGATCGCATCTGTGAAAATTTTCAGGCCAACTTAACGAGTATCTGTACTTACACACATGTGTATAAAATGTGTTAAGTTTTCCTTCACTTCTTCATCGTTTTTGGCATACGTTATAACCATATGATCTTCCTATTTTTTTTTTTTTTGGAATGGATTTGTGGTGTTTTTGTTTGTAAAAGCACAAGTGTTCACCAGCAATCTTAGATTTAGTAGTCATGCCATGAAACCATTTTGAGAATTGTGCACACTTTTAAGGGTTAGGATTTTATTAAAATGAAAAGTAAAGAAATAAAAAGAAAACTAAAGCAAATGGAAAAATAAATAGATAAATAGAAACTAGATGAAAAATACCATCGTAGATATAAAAGTAAATATGACAAAATACAAATATAGAAAATATGCTCATAGAATAAAGTTCGAAAAGGGGAATTTCGCGAAATCTTCAGAATAAAATGAAGATTAAGAGTGCGAGTGATATAAGGATAACGTAAGGATTTTATTCTGATGGGAAGATACTCAATACAGCTTATACTACTCTTGGTATTTTCCTAACCTTTTGTTGTATTGCCGAAGTAATAAGTATAGGGATAGGTAACTTTTATTTAGGAAAAATTCTTTACAAAAGATAATATTCGTATATTGGTAAATGCAGCCCTACAACAAATAAACGAATTCATATAATACAATCCGAGTACACAACAATCTTGTACTCATGGAGGATACTCATATCATCATAATGAAAAAAGTTATGACAATAGTTGTTACGTGACAATCTTTTATGGGTATATGCTCCTTATGCTTTTTGCTAAATTCTGTTCTACCCCTCCCATTTACCATTTATCACCCCTCCGCAACCCATCCCTTATTCTGAAATAACTATTATTTGTCATAGTAAATATACAATTTGATTGTTCTGTTCCCACCACCAACAATAAACAGTGTCTTAAAAAAAAAAGAATCAACGAGAAAAGGAAGAAATCGTGTAACAAAAAAATAGAATGAGACCAGAAAATAAAGGCGAAAAGTATGATTCGAGGTGTGATAATAGCAACACCAGCTGTAATATTAAAAAAAGGAAGCCACGAGGGCAGCAGGAACTTTTATGAAAGTAGTACCAATTTTACGAAACAAATAGACGCAGGAGCAAAATTAGGGACAGACAAAATAGCAAGGGTTCGAGGAAAGCATCAAGCGACTGGGAGAGGAGGAATACAATTAGAGAAGTGATTGTATATTAGGGTAGTGGCACCCTCTTATTCAACACCAGCAGTAGTACTCGTTAGTAGTTAGTATCTTTGGAAAGTGTTGCAAACAATTGCTTCCGTTGATGAGTAAACTTGTGCGAACAATCCAGCTGTGTCCTTGCCTCCGGTTGGTTAAGTCGGTTTTGTGTGCGAACAATTGTCCTCACCTAGTCGTGTAAAGTGCCACAAAATGAAGGAATGGATTTAATCAGTTCGGTGTGCTGTACGGTGCAGCTTATGATTTGATAGACGAAACTTAATTCCATGTAACTTAACATAACAAAACATGCTGAAACTTATTCTTTCGAAAAACTATGAAAAACTATGCTTATAGTAACCCGATGGACAGAAAACTTGTAATCCAGATGAGAAGAAGGCGTTACATTTGCCAAATTTCTTGCATCTAATATCATTCCTTATACATATTTATTGCTAAATAACAGTCACTATATAAAGAGTAGGGATGGAATGCGCACGTGAGTATCTTATAATAAAAGACATGAAAAGTGTCCGCTGTTAACATGAAAGGTCGATTAAGGATTACAAGATGTTACATTACAATTGTTAAAAACTTTGGTACCGATATTGCGTATTACATGAAATATGTTCCCATCACTTGAATGGTTTCTATACAGAATCACACAGTTGAGGTTCTATTAATATCGGGAGCAATAAGCATTCACAGTTAAACCTATAACACCTACGATATTTTAACTTGTAAGGAGTGATAAGATTATAGAGGAATGAAAATATCTCTCATAATAATTTTAAATTGTGTAAGTGAAATAATTTTCAAAGATTCCATGGTACATAATCAATTATTAAGAGAACTTTTCAATATGTATAAACGGAATTTTATTCAATTTTTGGTATAAATAATTGTATATAAAAATCAACAAGATCAAATTTATACTCATAGTAGGGCTTAGGATGAACATAATCATTTATGATTGAAGATTGAAGTACAGAAGTAGTAGTAATTTTGTCCTCTAGTCGAAAATGAACAAGCAATGAGGCATTCTGTCTACAACAACGTTGTACTGTCATGGTATATGATTAAGATTAGCACACGGATAACGATATTTTTCGATTTAATTTTCAGTTTCATATCCAAAAGGGATCTTTTCTATGTTGAAAATAGATGGTATTGGCAAAAGAAAATGTAAAAGCTTTTTTTACTGTTTTTTTTTTCTTCATAGACTTTTTAAATCAACTTATTACTTTATATTTACGTGGTTTATATATACATATATATAGTTGTTTCTTTTTTATTAGTATTATCCTTTAGTCTATGCCCTTTAATACAAGATAATAATATACTAAAAATTGGTTGGCATGGTTTTATAATAATGCTATTATTGTGTGAGCTTATTTATATCATCGAAAAATACAACATAATAAATTTCTTATTTCATTCTTTCATATATATCCTTCGGATAGACTTATCTATAGGTATTAGTAAAAATTGCTATAAGCAAAGAATAATAATAATATTTATAAAAAAAATTGGTATTTATGTATGTGTGTATAAAAAAAAATATGAAACGTGAAAAATCTTAAAAATTCCATAAATCAATTTTTGTCTTATAACTTTTAGCTGTTTTTTTTTTTCAAAAACATTTTTAACTGATTTTATTTTTTATATATGTTTTTTTTTTTTATAAATATAATTTTTTTTCTATTAACGTAATATAATTTAGATTATGTTTAGATTTGAGCTTATAATATTTCCGTAAATTGTTTTCATTTCATTTTGAAAAATTTGCAAAGTCAGTTAATAAAATTTTATATTTTTCCTAATGTTTTACCGGATATTGAGTTAAAATGGATTTTTTTTTTAAAAAGATATGAATATTTTTAAAGAATTTTCGAAGCTTTATGCTAGTCCCTTTTCCCCTAACTACCGTAATGTGTATTTTTGTTGTAGTTCTTACTTGTATCAGTGAACATGTTTTATATTAATTTTGAATAATAATAAAATTGTATAAATATTTGCTGATATAAATTTCTATCATGAGTTGTTATTTTATTAAATTGAAATGGTATCTCTTCTATGGTTTGTTAAAAGTAATGGTGGTGTATGGTACAGATATCCTGAATAATAAAAAGATATTATAACATCTTTTATAAAAAAAAATTTCAAAAGATATTATGTATTTATATTGATGAAACAAAATGTTTTTATTTTTAAAAATTATAAAATAAAATTTCGATTTAGAAATTATATTTCAATTAAATATAAACAAAATTCATTTAATTGAAATGTCATATCAATAGAAATTTTCTATAAAAAGTCTTAATTTGATATTTAAATAAACATTAAATTATATTATGAAAAAATATCTATTATTGGAAATTACTTTTTTTTGAAGAAATAAAAGAAAAAAAGAAAAAATGTGTTTCAAATTAAAACTAAAAAATTAAGATTTTGATTTATTTTAAAATAAAATTAAAACCGCCTTTTTAAAAATAATAAAAAAATTGATTTATCCTTAAAAAAAATATAATAATTTTATGAAAGATTTTCGAAAATTTAAAATAGAACACAACAATTTCCCGTGGCCGATTGAGAATACAATAGTTTTGAACACCAAATCTTTAAGTATAAGCACTCAATTATGGTAGTAAGATTTAAAAGTAATACTTCATATTTAATTATGAATTTTGTAAACTTTAAAATAAAATTTGCTTGCAAATATTAAATAATAGCCGACTAATTAATCAATATGTCATGAAGTATTTCAATAATATTCAATTAATGTAAGTAAATTGTCAAAAATTTCTTATTAAAAAATTATTTAACTTATACTAAAATACGAAAAAGTATCAAAAAATTTCATTGTTTCTTAAAGAAATTATTTAACTGGAATAAAAACTTAAGTTAATCCTTCAGAAGTATATATGAAGAAAAAATATTTAAGTATGTACTTAAATATAAGTTGACTCTTAAAATAGGCCTTGTTAAAAATTATTTAATTTGCACTAAAACACAAGTAGATCCTTGAACAAGTTGTTATTAAACAAAAAAATACCTAATTTGCACTTAAATATAAAATAAGTCTTTAAAAGTATTTATTAAAAAAATTACTTAATTTGCATGAAAACAGAAGTAGATCCTTGAAAAATTCCTTATTAAAATAATTATTCAACTTATACTAAAAGAGAAGTAAATCCTTAAAATAGTTATTATAAAAAAAATAACTAACTTGGCCTCAATATTTAAAAAAATTTAATTTTCACTAATATAGTAGATCCTTAAAAATTTCTTATTTAAATTATTATTTATCTTGTAGTACAATAAAAGTAAACCTTGAGAGAAATCCTAATAAAAAAAAAATATCCAATTTGAACTGAAACATAAATAAATTGTTAGCTAACTTGTACTAAAACAGAAGCAACTCCTTAACAAAAATCCTAATTTCAAAAAAATTATTAAATGTGTACTAAAACAAAATTAAATCCTTAAAAAAAGTCCTTATTGAAAATTTTACTTATTTTTTGTGATCATTGACAAAAATGGTTTAAAAAAAATTATTTCATTTATATTAAATAAAAAGTAAATTCTTTAAGGAATCCTTATAAGAAAATTTATCTAACTTTTACGAAAATAAAAATAAATACTTAAAATACCCATTAAACTTCTACTAAAACTAAAGTAAATCTACAAAATTGCTCTTATTAAAAAAATTATTCAACTTGTAATAAAATAGAAATAAATCCATTAAAAAACCCTTCTCAATAAATTTATATAACTTGCACTAAAAAATAATCAAATCCTTAAAAAGTTTTCTTATAAAAAAATTTGTTTAAACTTTTATTGGAACATAAGCAGATCCTTAAATTATTCATTATTAAAAAAGTTATTCAAAGTTGTACTAAAATATAAGCAAATTCCTAACAAAAATACTAATTTAAAAAAATATCAAACATGTAAAATTAAATCCTTAAAAAAGTCATTATTAAAAAATTACTTAAATTGTACTATAATCCTTATTAAAAAATTACTTAAATTGTACTAGAAAAAATCAATTATAGTACAATTTAAGTAATTTTTTAATAAGGACTTATAAATTGTACTATAAAAGAAAAACGAATTTTGAATTTCCGCGGGTTACGTTTATTCGATTTTCGATTTTTTGCGGCGCTATGTTGGTAATCATGTCTCTCTTTTATGCCGACAAGTTCGGCCATTTTGAATGTTTAGTTAATTTTTGACAGCTGCTTTGCTTGCACGTGTTCTGGCTCGTCTTCGATTTTTGCCCATTTTCGACCAAAAATAGCATCGCATTAACATTGCTAAGAAGCTGTTGGACTCTGTCCCCGACGACCCAAATTTGTTCCAGAGGGTCATAACTGGTGGCGAATTGTGGGTTTATGGTTACGACGAGGAAACTAAAGCTCAATCATCCCAATGGAAGCTGCCGCATGAGCCAAGACCAAAAAAAGCGCGTCAGGTTCTGTCGAATTTGAAGGTTTTGCTTACAGTTTTCTTCGATTGCATGGGCGTGGTGTATCATGAGTTCTTGCCACAGAGTAGAACGGTCAAAAAGGATTATTACTTGTAAGTTGTGCGCATGTTGCGCAAAGCAATCCGCCAGAAACGCCCGCATTTGTGGAAGAACAAAAATTGGCTTTTGCACCATGATAACGCCCCTGCTCCCGCATCGTTGCTTGTGCGCAAATTTTTGGCCAAAAACAATACATTCATAATGCCGCAGCCACTGTATTCCCCAGATCTGGTCCTCTGTGACTTTTTCTTGTTCCCGGAACAGATTCTTTAATCTATTTTGTGGAGTGGGCAAAAATTGAAGACGAGTCAAAACATGTGCAAGCAAAGCAGCTATCAAAAATTAACTGAACATTCCAAATAGCCAAACTTGTCAGCATAAGTACATGAGTACCAACATAATGCCACAAAAAAAAATTCGCGCTACTTTTTGAACAGACTTCGTATTACTTAATTTGCATTAAGGCACAATGCATTAAAGATTCTCTTAGATCCTTGAGAAAATCTTTATTAAAAAAATTATTTAATTTGTACTAAACCAAAAGTAAATCATTAAAGGATTTATTCACCTTGTACTAAAACAAAAGAATATCCTTTCAAAAATCCTTACCAAAAAAAAATATTTTACTTGTATTAAGAGAATTAAATTCTTAAAAATGTTCTTGCTAAAAAAAGGTATTAAACTTGTACTAAAAGAAAAATAAATTTATTCAACTTATATTAAAACAGAAGTAAATCCTTAAAAAAATCCTTGGGAAAAAATCTATTCAACTTGTCTTAGATGTTGTTAATATTTAATTTAAAAGTATTTATATATAAAAATTTTAGAAAAATTCTGTCAAATTTACCAATTCTTTAAATATTTAAGCAAAGCAAATCTAAAAAAAAATAACTCTTAAAAAAGGGTTAAATTGGAAAAATAAGAATAATTTTGAAAATAGATTTTTTTTTTTTAATAATTTTTTTATACTTTTTGTTGAAAAAGATTGGAATTTATATCAACAGTTGGTGAAAACTTTTAACAATCAATAAAATCGTCTCCAAGAAGGATATATTTTTTCTTTTCGATTTTAAAATAATAAAAAAAATCAAATCTTAGAAAAGTAACAATGGTACTTATGGCGGTGATGCCGGCAAATGTTTCTTTTTCAAATATGTTAAAAGTTTTCATTATTTAAATTCGAGTACATAAATAATGAAATAAAGTTGAACGGCATTTGTTGTTGGCAACTTGACTGAACTTTATTGGAAACTTTCTCGACCAAACCATCCTTAGCCAGATTCTTGTCGTCAAGTAATTCTGCTATTAGAGTTGCTATTTTATGGCAAGTTCATGGAGTTCTCGGATGCTGGTAGTAATGATGAAGATGCTATTGGTACCAACTTTTTAGTAGCACTAACTTCCGGAGTATGTAGCGGAACACACGCGTCGGGGAACATTTTTTTTTTTTGGGAAAAAACTTTTCGAATCGTCGAGGCCATATGTGGGAGATTCTTTAGGAATAATTTTCTTTCCATTTGTTCCTTTCCAATGACCGAACACCATTCACCGTATGGCACACCAGAAATTACAGTTCAACTTGAAAAGTTCATGATTCTTTTACTCAGGACAACTGGGAAAACGTTTCATTCAAGAATAGAATTAATTGTGATTAGTGACTATCAAGCTCTTACGTGCCTGTGCCGTGAGTTCTTTCATCATCTGTATACGAGTTATCTCAATTGGTATATACAAGAAAATTCTAACATAAAAGAACATGCAGCGTAAATCTAGATAGAATCTTCTTCATACTATAAATTTCTTTTTAGTTACTTGAGTAATTCTTCAATTAGTATTTAATTAGTTTTTGATTTCGAGCAATGTTCGTAATAGAAAATGTTAACGTTGACGTCGATCTTGACGTCAACATTAATCTCAAAAGATACGTTTTCCAAATATTCAGAGCAATATACAGGCTTATCCAATTTATGCTTCGTAAGTAAAATTAAAGAAAACACGCTTGATATTCAGGTTTCGATAGAATTTCATTTGATTAAAGAATTATATCATTTTTAATGAATTTCCCATATATTTTGGCCTATAATTCGGACAATACTTATTGGATGATAATTTTTAAAAAGAAAGGCAAAATTTTGTAGTGTTTTGTAGCTTGTAACATCGTTTATTGATCTGGATTAAAATTTTCAAGTGCAAGCAAAAATCCGCTGTTTGGTCATAGATGGCGTGAGTGAGCGTATTAAGCTAACATGGGCACGCCATATTTTTTTTTATATATTTGACATCTGTCAACATTAATCAGTACACATTTGTCAGCAATTTCGTACAACAACGTACATTTTTCCTTTGGTAATCATGTCTTGTTTTGTGCCAGAAAAAGAGCATATGCGGGAAGCTCTGCTTTTCTGCTTCAATTTGAAGAAATCGGCTGCCGAATCGCATCGAATGCTTATGGAGGCCTATGGTGACAGTGCTTCTGGGAAACAATGTGCCGAGATTAGTTTCGTCGGTTCAAAGACGGCAATTTTGACTTGTTGGACAAAAAGCGTGAAAATCTTTTGGACGAAGACGATACCCAATCGCAAAAAAAGCTCGTGGAGCAATTGGGTGTTACTCAACCAGCCATTTCCATGCGTCTGCGTGCCATGGGAAATATTGAAAATATCGGATGTGAAATCTTGCTCGCCAGACAAAAAAGAAAGTCGTTCCTGTATCGGATTGTGACAGGCGATGAAAAGTGGATATATTTCGAGAATCCTAAACGCAAGATATCGTGGGTTGATCTCGGCCAACCATCAACGTCTTCCCCAAGACCAAATCCCTTTGAACAGAAGAGGATCAGCAGGGTATCGTCTACTATGAGATGTTCAAACCTGATAAAACTGTTAATGCCTACCGTTACCACAAACAACTGATTAAATTCCACTGTGCTCTGCGTGAAAAAGGACATACGTAGGCTACTATATATATTTCTGGCCTAGGAAACACTAAGTGTTGCCAGGTGCGATCTGACATTTCCATTGGAAAGTTTGACATTTTTTAGCATAAACGTACTCAGAACGTTTTGACGTACGACTATCATTTGTGTTGTTTACAGTGACTTGAAAAAATCAATTTGGCAAAAAAATGGAATTAACTCGTGAACATTTTCGTGCGATCATTTTTCACAACTTTCGACGTGGATTATCACGACAAGAGTGCATCGATGAACTTAAATCTTTGTATGGCTATGAAGCACCATCCTATAGCACTGTGAAAAACTGGTACAACGAATTCAATCGTGGCCGACGCTCGCTCAAAGACGAATTCCGTGAAGGTCGTCCAAAAACAGCCGTTGTTCCAGAAAACATCGATGCCGTACGTGAACTGATAATGCAAGACCGTCATGTGACATACCGTGAGATAGAGGCATGCCTAGGCATTTCTCCCACCAGCATACATTCGATATTGCATGAACACCTGGCCGTAAAAAAGGTTTGTTCTCGTTGGATCCCGCACAATTTGACAATCGCTCAAAAAAAGGCTCGTGTGGATTGGTGTAAAGAAATGCTGAAAAAATACGATCGCGGTGCTTCAAAAGACGTTTATAAGATCGTCACAGGTGACGAATCATGGATCTATGCGTATGAGCCCGAAACAAAACAGCAATCGACCGTGTGGGTCTTCCAAGACGAGTCAAATCCAACGAAAGTTGTTCGTGGAAGAAGCACTTCGAAGCAAATGGTCGCTTGTTTCTTTGGCAAAACTGGTCATGTGGCGACTGTTCCGCTTGTGCAACGTAGGACGGTCAATTCTGAGTGGTACACCACCATTTGTTTGCCTGAAGTCTTCGGAGAAATTCGAAAAACGAACAAGAGAAGTCGAATCATTGTGCACCATGACAATGCGAGCTCTCACACATCGGCTCAAACCAGCGCCTTTTTGACCGGACAAAACGTCGAATTGATGGGTCATCCTCCGTACAGCCCTGACTTGGCACCCAATGACTTCTTTTTATTCCCACACATCAAGAAAAAAATGCGTGGTCAACGATTTTCGTCGCCAGAAGATGCTGTTGAAGCATTCAAAAACCATGTTTTGGAGGTGTCTCAATCGGAGTGGAAAAAGTGCTTCGAAAATTGGTTTGAGCGCATGCAAAAGTGTATAAATCTTGATGGAGAATATTTTGAAAAACAATAAAACCTTTTTCGTTGATAAATATTCGCATTTTCATTATTAGGCCAGAAATATATATAGTAGCCCACGTATTAGCAACAAAGACATGACAAGCTGATTTTCCTCCACGACAACACACGTCAAAAATGGTCCGAAACTACTTGGAGACACTCAACTGGGAGGTACTACCCCACCCCGCTTATTCACCAGGCCTGGCACCTTCCGGTTACCACCTGTTTTCGTCGATGGCCACGCGCTCGCTGAGCAGCACTTCGATTCTTACGAAAACACTTGATGAGTGGTTTGCCTCGAAAGAGAACGATTTTTTTGGCGTGGTATCCACAAATTGCCCGAGAGATTGGAAAAACGTGTAGGTAGCGAGGGTAAGTTTTTTGAATAAATTTGTTTTTGCTTTCTATGAAAAAGAACATGTTTTTTTTGACTAAAAACAGCGGATTTAAGCTTATACACCTTAACTAATATATATTTTGAGTTTCTTACAGATAACAGAGCTGTACTTTCCAATTGACAAAATGAATAACTCCGTCTATTTAAATGTGGACTTACCTCTTTCGGGAATTGGCTCCTTTCTAGAACTCCATAATAAAGCTTCCGTACTTTCAGCATAGTGTGGCTCAACCTCAGCTGTACATCGAAGAACTAATTGTCCATTATGATAATGTGATGGAAGTAACTAAAACGAAAATATCTAATTTTATTCAAACTTCTACAATATATTCTTAAATATATCTCGAAAGATTATATTTTTCGACAATTTAATGAATTCGGTTTCTTTTTGTTGTTTAAAAATTTTTTTAGTTCAACAATAATGGATGCATATGTATTTATTCTAACCTTCAATGGATGTAAGATGTATGAAATGAAATTTTATTTATTTTTTCTTAAAAGATATTTACTTATGTTCATGGGTAGGTAGACGTGTATACATGTAAAATTGTTGATAAATATTTTGTTCGGTAATATATCCAATCTAGACCATACTATAAAAATTACCTGAATTGATAAATCTCTTGAGGCCCATTGTAAATTATCACGTGTCGCATGAAGAACAGTCGGTTCAGTTCCCACCTGTAAGCAAAATAAAAAAATAGACAACATGAAAACATGAATGAAAGTCAAGAATTTTACTAAAGGTTTTATGTGAAATTGTTCAAAAAAAAAATATAGAAATAAGAAATAAAATAGAAAAAAAAATAATATGAGAAAGGAAATGTGTTGAGAAATTGAAGACGGAAGCTCCCACTGAGTACGAAGATATATTTTGACATAACAAAAAATGGAAGAGAATATGTGCTCGTATATTTGATATCCTTGCCTTACTCTTACTGTCACCACCGCCGTCAATTTCGTCTCATGGATAAGGATACTCTATCACCTCTTCTTATAAAATTGCCAAATGTTTAAGAGACAAAATAAAAATATTAGAATTGGAAAATTGAACCGAAAAAAAGAATAAACTGTGAATACCCTAGCCGCATGTGAGTGTATGTGTATGTATTTCTTGATGAGGATTGTAAATAGGATAAAATATTTTCTTGTTGCGTATCCTAGGCATTAGGTTCTGGTTTCGGGAGGTGGTTTTGGTGTCTGTTTCGGTTTCGGTTTCGGTTTTGGTTGTCGGCTTTAACAATGTCATCTGCATACAAGCCTATATATGTGTATGTATGTGTATCGACATTTCCACGTCAATATCATCATGGAAGAAGCATTTACACCTCAGCACTGACGCAACTGTTAGATTCAAGGTTAGTCTCAAAAATTGGCGGATGAGAATATTTTGACAATGCCATAGGCTAAAATAAATTCGATCCCTATTTGTATATATTATGGTAATTTTATTGTTACGATTTAGGGCCTAGAAAGCATGTCAAACGCAAATATTTGTCCCCACTTTCAGGATTGCCGTCTTCTGAATAATATACAGAAGATAATTCGTATACCTATGACTATATTCAAATAAACAAATTCAAAAATATCATAGACTGGGAAATATGAAACGATGACAAAATGAAAAAGAACTCCCACTGACTTGAAGAACGAAAAGATCTTATTTCAGGTGTGACTGACTACTGTCGCTTTTTACAGTTGAAAATTACAAATATTCTTTAGAGAATGGTAAATTCCGCATATTTTTGGAGAATTTTTTTTTTATTTCTTAGAGATACCGAATATCCTTGATCACAAATATTGTAGATGGGTAGATTTTTTTTAATATCCTAGTTACCATAAAATGATAGAATTTCTTAAAAACTTATACTAAAAAGTTCACTTATTGTCGTACATACTCGTAATTTACCATTTTACCATATATTCATTTTAATATTTTACCCGTTTTCTTTAAAAAAATTATTTAATTTTTTTCTTCTTTTTTTTTTTTTTTTTTGTTTAAAATAAACTTTGTTCTTTAACTTAGTCTAAATTTATATATACGAGTATATTTTGCATAAATGAAATCAAGAATAATATAATCTGATATAGGAAAAAATAAAGGAGAATAATAAGTGCCTATAGATGTGAGTAAAAAATTTATTTTTTTACCCTTATTCTCGTGAAAAATATATATATATTTTTTTGTTCTACAATAAGAAAGGTAACATATTTTGCAGGTCGCTGAAGGTAAACGATATCGTTTAGAAGATTAAAATGATACTTTTATGAAATTGGTTATGCAGAATATGGTTGTAAAGAATATTTCTTCCTACACACCCATACACACATATGCATGTATTTGCATATATATTTTGTAGATATATCTGCTCAACATACGCACTACCGCCTTTTACACATCGTATTGCAACATTTTCGGAATAACCAACCATCTAACCAGGATATTTACCGGTAGTATTTACAATCTCATTCTTATGTTCTGTCGACTTGAAATGATCCCCCATTTACCGAAGGCAAGAAGGTGACGGTAGCAAAAAAAAAAAAATTATTAAATTGCATTAATAACTTTCATTGCCATGCATTTTCTATTTGAAGGCGAACCCTTGAGCTATACATTTAAATTGAGCATCTCTCATCGTTCTTTTGCTAGGATAAAGCAAAGGACCCCAAGCAAGATAGACACTGGAATAAAAAGACAAGAAAAAAAATATTGCTCAAATAAAAATAAGTGGCACAAATGCTAAAGTATAAATGGCCTTTCTTCTTGCGCCCAGATAATATCATAACCGTCAAGATTGAGATAGTAGGCACACGAAATGAAAATGAGAAATATAACAAATGAAATCGTAAGAATGAAAATAAGTTAGGCAGGCAGCAGATAAAAGATAAGCAACAGGAGATTAATGACACCAGATAGGCGACATACCTGCCAGAAAGATGATTCAAAGGCTGTATATTCGTACTTGTATCGAGTGTATTTTGGCTGGTAAGCTTCACACCACCAAGTACAAAGACCAAACGACTTGCCAAATGGGGTGATTCCCATGATTTTGAAAGCACAACCAAAACTGTACCTTTTCTTTTTTATTCTTTGGCCCAATGGAATGTGATACTTGTAGTAGCGGTAATGGTTCTTCCTTAGACTTTTACTTTTACGGAAGTATTTTGAAGTCTTTTCAAATAATAAAATACGCAGAAATATAATTGATGTGATTGTGAGTGCCTAATTAAAGTGCAAAAGATATCACCATCCTAACTAAGCAAAATGGAATAATATTCAAATTTAGGAGTTGGAATATATCGTAATATTGTACAAAAGAGAATCATTATTATAACAACAATAGTAATGACAAAAATATTTGCATAATAGTCAAGCACAGAATAAGGAGTAGTATCTGTTCGTTTTGGACTGTTAACTAGAGTCCTATCAACACGCAAATACTTTAGCAACATACTCGTATCAAGTTGTTGCATCAACAAATTATACCCAACAAATGCCAAGCAACATGAACGAATAATTGGAAATTTGAACATGAAAACTTTAAGGAGATAAGATTAAAAATCGGATTCGAGACATAATAGATAGAAGATTATATTAGAAGAATAAAAAGAAAAACTAATAAATTATATAATAAAATACTAAATGGAAAAATTAAAGGTTAAAAACAAATACAATACAATGAAAAATGTGAAAAGTTTTTTTTCTCTTCTTGTCAGTTTTTAAAGTAGTAGTGCCACCATTTAATTTATGGATAAACATTGTATACACTTCCTGTTCATGTCCTGATGTTCTAAATTTTATTTAAGGATACCTTTTCGTTTTTCCAAATATACACACACATACACAAATAAATCGTTTTTCTTTTTCCCTCTTAATGTTATCGCTTTTCATTTTTATTCTCACACCAAATTTTTTTTCCTTCTAAATTAACTTTCTTCTATAATACCACCCCATTTTTTCTCTGATTCACTATAAAATAAAAATTCAATTTATTTACGTTATCAGCACTCTTATTTTGTAACCTTTCTTAGAGAAGTGTGCTTCAATTTTATATAAAAACAAAAACAAAAAAAAGGGAAACAACCCCATTTTTTTCTCGCTTACATATATTTTCAACCCAAACACCATACATCCTATTTAAGAGTTAAGTTTGTAAATATGGTAACATTTGAAAGTCAATTATCCTGTAGTTTATTTCGAGGACAGGTTAAATTGTTCATTCATAATTTTTCGTTGACTAATCATCCACCAACCAGGAAATCTTCTTATGCAAACGCAAAGAAATTTTCGAAAAAGAAAATGGAAAAATATTGTCTCCATTATAACATGATAAAGTGTTAGTACTTAGCAAGGATACAGTTGCAATATTTTTGAGGAAAAAAAAAAAAACATGACGATGATGCAAAGGAATCTGCTAATCTTTTTTTTCTTTATTCTTCATTGTTATTCGGAAGGATTTTAATATCAAAACGTGACAAAATGCTGATATTAGAGGATAAACAATTGCAGAACGTGTACATTTTCTTTGAATAATAAGGAAAAAATACATTAAATAAAACATGTTCAATCTTATTTGTTTGTTTATTGAAGAATTTTCGAAATCAACAATTTTTATTTTTAGAATTTGTCAATGGAATTCTTTGTACGTCAACCCAAATGCACTTAAATCTCTTTAAATGAGAATTTTACCTGCTTAAGTATTTATTTATATCTTTTGAGTAGATTTAAAAGCTTCTTAAAAAATTTAATAAATTTAAATGAGAATTTTTTTTAAAAATAAAATTGGAATTTATATTGAATTTTTTTGTTGTTGTAAGCATTTAAGTTTTACGAAGAAGATTTTCTTAAGGAGTATTTTCAATTTTAGCTAATTTTAAAGAAAATTCTAAATTTTGTTTTCAAATAAGAGTGATATGATTTCTTTTTAAAAAAAAAACACATTAATTGTTAAGGAAATTCAAATGTTTTTTATTTTATGTGATTTACAATCGATACAATTAAGTTCTGAATAAAACGTCATTCAAATGACCTCCACGACTTCTTTTGCAGGAACGAATTCGATGAACCCAATTTTCGAGCACTTTTTCTACTAAATCAAGTGGTATGTTATGAATAGCACATTCAGAATTAACTTCTTAAGCTTGAAGAGAGTTTGGTTTATTGCTAAAGACCAATGACTTCAAATAACCCCACGAGAAATAGTCTAATGGTGTTAAATACCAACTTCTTGGAGGCCATTCAATGTCACAATTTCTTAAAATAATCGAATCTCTAAACTTTTCTCGCAAAAATTCGGTTGTTGCACGTGCTGTGTGGAACCAGATGTTATCAAGATCAACTTCTTCCAATTTCGGAGAAGATGATTTTCTTAAAAAAATCGTTATCATTTTCAAGTTGTTCCAAGACAAAATCAGCAAATTCACGACGTTTACGGTGGTCCAATGGCTTCAGTTCTTGAGTGATAACAATTTTATATGGATGCATATCCTGAATTGCGGTCTTCAGCAACACTTGCCTGAACGGCAGCAATATTTTCATTACTTCGAGCGGTTCTTTGTTTTATTGGAACTTGAACATTATGTTAAAAAAATGTACGCTCGAAATTTTTAACAATTCGACGAATAGCGAGCACAGTTAGACAATTATTACGACCATAAAATGGTAAAAGCGCACGAAAAGTTGCAATTGGAGAACGATTATTTTGATAATAAAATTGAATAATTTGTAAAAGTTGTTTTTGTATATATCTCTCCATAATGAAATTGTAAACATTACTAAATACAATGAAGAAAAAAATGACAAATCATGATATATTACAAATGGCCGAAACGTCACTTAGAAATAATATCACTCTTATTGGAAAACCCTATATTATTTATTTTTTAATTATTATATTTTTTAGAGAAAATCTACTTTTTAACATGGAAAATATTTTTTAAAGATAAAACAAAAGCAAATGAATGTGCCATAAAATTAAAAAAAAAAATTATTCCTCTAAAAAAATACTGGTGGTATTATAGATGTAAATAATTTTTTTTTTTTTGTTAATATTTATTAAGATAAATGTAAATTTATGAACTAAAGAATAATTGTTATTATTTATGAGAATGAAAGTTACTGTGAGTTTTATTTTACTGTGAATGTTTTCTTTTTTTTTACATGGGAAAAATAGAAAAAAAAACGAAATACTAATGAAAGTTGAGAGGAGAGAAAAAAAAATGGATTCTTGTTGAAAATAATATGGTTTATAAGCAATAGCATTAGTGTACGGTTAGACCAGAGTCCAAAGAAATAAATAATCCTATTTAGGATGTTGCTGTTACCAAATGAGAAATAATGGCGGATACTTTTTGATCATTTCTATTAAAATAAATGAAATATTATATTGTAGAAGGTATTCTTTTTTTTGCCAAAAAGGATGAGAGGAGGGATAGAAAAAAATACAGTAAATTAAAGATGAAAGAATAATGAAAGTGGGGCTGGATTTTTGTAAGAATATTACCAAGCATAACATGTACGCCTAACTTCATATTCTCTCGTAATTCATGACATGAAATATTTTTCATTTGCTGTCAATTACAATACACATGTTTCCCCCGTCTTATCATCCTTTTTCTTTATTTTTATTTTATTCTATTTTTCCAAAGTTCTACCAACGATATTTCCTATCGGAAGGTGCATATATAAGAGTGGATCGAATGAAGGGAAGAATGGGTTGAACGAAGGAAGGACTTGGTTCAAATATTTATTGTTATATAGTAACCGCTACTAGAGGACGGTAAAACCGCAAAATGGTAGAAAAGTCACAACTTGAAACGTTTACTTGTTGATTTGTACGTGACTTTTGCAGCTGTTGCTATTGAAAGCACAAATATTCAAGCTGTTTATTATGGCAGAATTCAATGTAACATGGCATAAAAAGGCTAGGCTGTTGATACCTGCCGCACGAATTACTTTTGTTTTTGTACAATGAATGAATAAACTGTCTGAATGTGAAAATAATTAAATATAATGTATTGATTGATGGCATCTGTCTTTGACTAATAAAGGACATTCCCATGGAAACTGGAATAGTAACTTCGGAACCGTATACGATCAAGGTAAATTATTATTATTATTATTATTATTAAATTCATATAAACTCTTTTGATGTTGATTGGCATCAATTTTACTGTTTTGTAAAATTACTGTAAATTGGTATAAATTTTCTTCACTTTATGGTTGCTTCATTTACCGGAAAAATAATGAGCCAATTGTCGTCAAGCACGTTAAGATTTATTTTCAACAAAAGCTTTTACAGAAAATTATTTCCAGCATTTTTGCCTCATTATTTAGAGTATTTGTCGTGTAATGATCGAGACCTATAAATTTGTGCGGCACTGCTTCAACATTCTATAATTTGGAGGGTGAAGGGGGTGTTTTTTTTTTCTTTTTCATCTAGGCTGTTATTTTCCAACTTTGTTCATAAACGAATAAATAAAGATACTATTACTTATTCTTGTTCTTGACTTTTCTTATTCTTGGTAAATACTTATGTATGAAACATGGAAAACCAGTAATGAATACGTGTATACGAATGAATATTACAAAATGGAATTTTTTGATGGTAAAAAGAAAATAACTCTTATAAACTTTACTTTTCAAACAGTCCTTTAGGCAATTATTATTTGAAAAATATTCTATTTAATCAAAAACAAAAATGAAATGCCATCACGACCTTCTCTTCTCAACTAGATGACAACCGAACAACATCTTCTTTGCGAATATTATCGCTTGACTGCTCATAAGATACTTTTTGGTTCTCGACCTTTGACGCACAAAGCCATCCATGGAAACCTACCGATTGAATGAAACAAACCATCCTAAGTGCAAATGTTTTTAATTAAAGCCCGAGCAATAAATTCGACGTTTCGTTTTTTGATATTCCGTCTTCTGGTTATGCTTTTGCCTTTAAAAATAATCATGGTGTACTGGTAAAATTTCTGTTATTTAAATTGGATGGCTTCTTGCTGGTAGTATTATTTAGAGAAAATTTCATTTAAAAGCAATCGTAATCAGGTTCACTGCACACAGTTCAAAATATCAGTATGAGTATCGAAATTCTTTCGAATACTAACCTCGTTGGGGTAATCTTACTTAAAATAAAAATAAAAACAATAATAAACAAATTCAAAGTGAAATGTTAAAGAAAACAATAATAAAATAAGAAAGTAAAAAATAAACGCACCCTTAACTAAAAATAATTAGAATGACCTCCCTAACTACCTTTTCATCAGTTTTCCCACCTCACCCACTAAAAAAATATGCTTCCTATGAAAAGTTTTTTTTTCTTTTTCGATATATTATAAAGCTTTAAGGACAGTTTTTTTTCTTTTATTATATCTAAAACAAAAACTGAACTTGAAAGTATGGTTGATTATATTTTTTTTTTTTGGTTTTTATTTTCAAGGATCTTTTTTGATTTATTTTTTATTCTTTTGCTGGATTATTAGAATGTGAACTGATAGAATGAAAGAAAATAAACAAAATAAGGATAATATTAGCAGCAACAACAAAAAATTCATCAAAAGCAGAAATAGTAGGAGGCTGAGTATACGACGAAATTTTGTTAGTTATTTATCTCAAGAGGGTGTACTTGTATTTAATGACTGAAACTTATTTTCATATAAAAATTATGTAGCGTGAAATATTTTTTCGTGGTCGACATAACATGGCAACTCTGGTTTACGTTTGGTAAAATTTACACTTAATTTAAAAGTAGTTGATTTTGGGTATTTTATGTATATTTTCTTTTAATTTTATTTGTTTTTTTTCTACGCCGTTTTTTTTTTTTTAATTTCTTTACAAAACTTTTTCTTTCTACAAAACATTTTGAATAATTTCTTTTGCTGTTATTTTTAAGAGTTATTTAATAATAAATTATAATAGAAAAAGTAATTAGAAGTTATTTATAAAATTATAATAGACTAAGTTAAAAAAAATATGAATTAAGATAAATTTTAATTAATATTTAAAAGGTTTTGCCTACAAAATTTGTAAAAGGTAATATAAATTTGAGAAGGCCTTTTTAAAATTTAAGTGAAAAGTTGTTTTTCTTTTGCTGAAGCAATTCTTTGAATTGGTAGAAAATATTTATTTTTGAGGTATTTTTTTTTTTTTAATTTTAGTTTCTTTCAAACAGCAAAAATCCATAAGAATTCACCTCTTTTACTACTTCAAATTCTTTGAAGGGGATGCAAACTGATTGTTTTAATAGAGCTTTTTGACAGACTGCCTCGTTTCGTTTAGTGTTTTTTTTTCACTCCTATTGAATTGGTTTAACTTATATATCAGGTATTCTTCCATAAGTCCATTTCAAGGAGCATAAAAGCATAATCAGGTGTTCTACAAGGTAGTCACCTCGGCCCGCTGTAGTTTATTTTTGCTATCGATAACATTGTAACCATAATTAAATACACAAAAATTCTAATTTTCGCTAATGATATAAAATTTGTTTCAGGCATTACAGACGTAAACTTACTGAAAGTGAAAGAGATAAAATCTTAAAATAGGAAAGGAAAAAGAAATTAGTTAAAGATCATTCAATCACATCAACTCCTTAGGAAAAATGTGATCATGCTACTTTTACACTTTGACGAGAACAGGCTTTTGGTGATTCCCTAAATGGTAGAAATATTTTTCGAATAACGAGCTTGCATCACCAATCAATAAAAGGAAACCGTTCAATGGACAAAATATGTCAAAATTGACCAAGAAGTGTAAATTATTAAAACACAACCAACATGGCACTCAAACCGATATAGACTTACGGACTCGACATTGGGGATGGGACTAATCATTTCAATTCCTACCGAATCCAAAACTTACAATATTAAATCCCTTAAAAAAATTGTCAATGCTCCTTTTTTTGTACGAACCAATATTATTCATTACAATCTGTGCATAAATCATTATAAAAAGGTGCATTTGCATCTTTTCTCCTAAAGTTCATAGAAAATTTTTCACCTTCACACTGCTATTATACGAGGTCTGTTCAAAAAGTATCGCGAATTTTGAATTTCCGTGGGTTACGTATATTCGATTTTAGATTTTTTGTGGCGTTATGTTGGTACTCATGTCTCTCACTTATGCCGACAAGTTCGGCCATTTTGAATGTTCAGATAATTTTTGACAGCAGCTTTGCTTGCACGTGTTTTGGCTCGTCTTCGATTTTGCTCAATTTCGACCAAAAACACCATCGCATTAACATTGCTAAGGAGCTATTGGACTCTGTCCGCGATGACCCAAATTTGCCTCACAGGGCCATAACTGGTGATGAATCATGGGTTTATGGTTATGACGTGGAAACCAAAGCTCAATCATCCCCATGGAAGCTGCCGCACGAGCCAAGACCGAAAAAAGCGCCCCAAGTTCGGTCGAATGTGAAGGTTTTGCTTACAGTTTTCTTCTATTACAGGGGCGTGGTGCATCATGAGTTCTTGGCATAGGGTAGAACGGTCAATAAGGAATATTACCTGCAAATTATGCCGAAGTTTCACGAAGCAATCCGCCAGAAACGCCCGGATTTGTTGAAGAACAAAAATTGGCTTTTGCCATTTTTGGTCAAAAACAACATACTAATAATGCCGTAGCCACGGTATTCATCAGATTTGCTCCCCTGTGAATTTTTATTGTTCCCGAAACTGAAGAACTGATGAAAGGATGACGCTACGCTACGATTGAGGAGATAAAGACGCCATCGAAGGAGGAGCTGAACAAGTTCACAAAAAATGATTTTTGAAGTGATTCAGGATTAGAAAAAACGATGGTACAAGTGTATAATATCTGGTAGGCATTAATTTGAAGAGGACAAAATATATATTTATAAATAAATAAATAGTTTTTGAAAAAAAACACAAAATTCGCGATACTTTTTGAACATACCTCGTATACCCATCAATGCTTAAAATGGCGATGACCTCAAATTGTTTAAATTTTTTTAAAACAAACTATCCCGTTTTTGAGAAAATATTGATGGGTCTTTTCGTCTTTATGTTTTTGTGTCCTTGTATCCTTGCACATGAGGATTTTCCTGAAAGAATTATCCACAAGAACTATGCCAGAAGTGTCTACGGATATTAGGGCACCTGCGTTTTGTTCTGGCCCAGCAGAACCTATCTGCTAACCGCAAGGCGGTTTCTTCTAGGATAATAATAATTTATAACCGCATTGATTGGGTGTATCCCAATTTCGACGGTTGTAGGCGACCCGTGGTATTATGTCTAACGACAGGTATGCCACGTTAAATAAAATTATATTAATGTGTTTTTGTATCTTTGCTAAAAATATTGTTACAAATTGTGTTGTCGATATACAATTAAATTTGAAATGAAAAAATCATTTCTTTTACAAAAAAAACTTTAAAAATATTTAATAAAATTCAATATAAAATTAACTATAACTTTTTTTTAATCTTATTTTACTAAATTACTATTCGAATAGAATTGCATAAAATCAAAATTAAATTGCAGCACTCTATATACCACCTGATGTTATAAGTACTTAAATTTCCGGTATAGTATAACTATAGAATTCTAAAGGACTTCTTTTCTCTGTCGTAATGGAATGGTTAAAATATTCGAACAAGTAAAGGAGAAGTTTTCACATTCGAACAAATATCTACACTTTTCTACATTATTTGTATCAAATCTATCACCTCTTAAAAATTTAAATGTATTTACATACATAAATATATACAAATACTGAAGATGCTACTGGTACACAAAAGTACAGCATGCCATAAAGGAGCGAGAACCTGTACAAATCTAGATTTATTGGAATTCCGAAATGAATCTTTCATTTTCTATTTTCTGAATTAGTTATGAATTGTATAAAGGACAATTCGATTGAAATTGTTTGAATAAAATACCATCAACCTAAGTACGGGTATAGAGACTTTTCATCTTCTATAACAACAAATATCATCGTATAGTCAAGCATGAATGACTGCAATGATGTATGGTCGAATAAATAAATATCCTTGAAATAACCAGACCAGATATGATATTATAGAAATGCGGGTATATCCGAAAGACTAAGTACTTCTTATTCACCATGTTCATCTTCATTTCACATTACACTATTATCGAAATCCGGAACGTAGAGTAACGATTCAATTGAGCTACGTTCCCACTGAACAGCCGTGCAGTATGTTGTAAGTCAAACCGAACGCAATTCATAATTTCCGAAGTATGAAATTATTAATGAACCACATTAAAAATAATTATTTAAGATGAGATCAAATTTAAAATTTATTCATACCGGGAATTTATAGCTTGGATAATGTCAGATAGATTTCAATATTACAATTACTATCTTGTTGATGGTATCGATACTGCCATCAACGTGACATAATTTTAGTGTTGTCCGGCAATGTTGTTATCAATACTATTATCGTAATAGTCATCATCATCGTGATCGTCATTTCAATATAGGCATTGATATCGCAATCGTCCTCGTCGTCATCATCATCATCATCATCATCAAGATTACCATCATCATCGCCAGTATTGTTAGTAAGAAGTCCATATTCCTTTAGTTAGACTCATCATCTTCTATACGAGACTAAGAAATTTACCAAAATCAAAGTGAAAAGGAACAAAGGTCTCTATCCTATCTGGGATCATCGTATGGCGTGAAAAGTTGGAAAACGGCTCATTTTCTAAAACTAAATGAAGCAAACTCTTTTATATGCAAATTTCAACCGGAGTTAAGCATTTATTTGTTCAAGCAGAAACTAAGATAAGCCGTTCGGGATGACTTCATAGAAAATGCGTACGATATGAACAGGAGCTTCTAACAATCGGATCTACTATTAAACATTTCCATGGCATTGGTTCTAAGGTATTCAAAGGAAACCATAGAAAAAAATAACTAAACAAAAGCAAAACCCTCAACTCTTTCATTTTGATGATAAAACAGAATCACTGCTAATTATTTACTACTGTTCAACTTCGTATTATTTTAAATCCTCGTTCACTCAACAATTCCAATTGAAGAAAATAATACCATTTTAGCGAAATGGCAGTGCTTTAGATTCACTCTGACAAACGTTATGCAAATTTGCCCGAATTAAGATATTTTGACAAATATTTAAATGATTTTTGGGTAGACGATTTCCTTATTTAGTCAATAACGACTTTCTTAGGAGTAGTAAGAAATTCTATATAGTTTGAAATTTTTATTTTATTCAAATTGATTTTATCCTCACTTAAAATAATAATAATTAAAACGAATGCAAATAATAATAAAATTAAAGAAGACAAAAAAAACAAACCATTTAATAAAATATAAAGTTAGTTTTAGTATATTAAAAAAAAAAAAATATCCTTATTAAAATGTTGAAATAAAAATATACTGCTGGTAAGTAGAGTATAATTTATGTCGCCATAAATTGGTAAGGGACGCAATCACATTTATTTTCAGTTTTTATTCATTTTGCGTAATTTTCATAAATATTCAATTTTATTTAATTATATTACTTTAACCTTACTATTATATATGAAATAAAATATTATTTAAAAATTTGTTATGAGATTCCTGGCCGGATGTGATCCTTTTAAAGTAGGTTTGGTACATGATTTATCGTATATCATTTCAATAGAAGGTCAAACAACGTCAAATTGCACGATCTTGGAGGCTTACTGACATCACCAAATCTCGAAATTACGGGTTTTCGAAATTTCTCTCGTAATAAAGATAAAAATTTGCCGTATTGTGTGGTTTGTAATTGAAAACACTGTTTATGCATAATAAGATAAAATAAGGAAAGACAGCAGATATAATGTCGGTCGTCCAGTGAGTCCAATGACTCCGCATTATTTTCGTCTCCTATTAATTTCATCACTTAATTTTGTATCCTACCTAGTAAGCGGAATGACATTTTAGAAGCGAAATAGTGGATTGGATTAGAAGTAATAGATGAAAATTAGAAAAACAGTCAGAGAAAGAACGGAACCCTGGGGAAAGTGCATGCATTTTCGATAAAAGATCCTGATGCCAAACTCTGTCAAATGACTTTGAAATATCGAGCGTAATAATCCTACACTTCACAGAGAAATATAGAGTATGGTTCCACTTTTCGGCTAGATATGCCATCAAATCACCAGTGGATCTATTGCTACGGAAACCACATTGACGGTCACAGAGGAGCTTCCTTGATTCACGACATTAAATTAGCTGATAGTTTATTAGTGTTTCCATGACCTTAGAAAGAAAGGACATTAGAGTATAGGGTCGGTAGTTGGAGGGAGAAGAGGTCTCGCATTTCTTGGGAATTGGTTGTTTCGAAACAAATGCTGTTTTTCATAGTTCCGGACAAATTACAGAAGAAAAGGATCGGTGGAAAAGCTTACGCAGTGGTATTGTTGATGCAGAAGAACTCCTCTTCAGAACTATGGAGGATATACCATCTGGACCATCGGATTTATGCATGTCAAGATCTCTCGGGACTTTTACAATGATCTAGAAGTGCAAAAATGACTTTGGCCCATAGAAAATTCTACGATGTCCAATACAGGCGCAGGTAAGACACAATCTGGAGAAGAGGAAGATGCGCTAAAGTGATCCGTGAACAAATTGACCTCGTCTTTTTAACTGACAACTAGAGCTTCCTTATAAGATATCATTGTCATCAATAAACAGGCAGAATTTCTTATTCTTTTAGCAAATGATCAAAACTGTTTACTATCCCTTAGGCACTGTAGTGTCTTGAAGCTAAAATGAACTCCAGGTGATTAATTTTCATTAAAAATTAATTTTGAATATTTGATAATAGTTTTATATATAATGGTAATTTTTAAACTAAATAAATTTTATATAAATAAAAAGAGTAATACTTTCCGAACCATAAAATCTATAATTAGGTATTTCTAGAGATTTTCTATAATATTTTTTAGCCATACTACTAAATTTACCACAAAAAATTAAAAAAAAAAAAAATTATATCAGGTGTTGTAATTAATTCGTAGCGTTTTTTTTGCAAAGTTTCGTGGTTTATTATGACAGTATCATTACAGAAGCGTTATTCAAAGTATTGTCCTTCGTTATCCACTACTTTTTGCCATCTTTCTGGTAATGCTCGGATACAGCGTCGAAAAAATTCTTCTTCTTTAGATGCGATGAAAGAATCGATCCAATTTTTGGTCATTTCGTAGTTATCGAAGTGCTGCTCTGACAAGCCATGCGCCATGGATCGAAACAAATGATAATCAGATGGGGCAATGTCTGGTGAATATGGCGGGTGAGGCAGAACATCCCATTTCAGCGTATTTAAATAAGTTTTCACGACTTTCGCAACATGGGGTCTTGCATTGTCGTGGAGCAAAATTACTTTGTCGTGTCGATCTTTATATTGCGGCCGCTTTTCTTGTAATGCTCTGTTCAAACGCATCAATTGTCGTCTGTATACGTCCCCAGTGATGGTTTCACCCAGTTGGAGGAGCTCATAATAAATAACACCCAGCTGATCCCACCAAATACACAGTAAGATATTCTTTCCATGAATATTCGACCTGGGGGACGATGTCGATTCATGACCGGGCAAGCCCCACGATTTTCTGCGTTTGGGATTGTCGTAGAGTACCCACTTCTCGTCACCAGTGACGATTCGATGCAGAAATCCCTTCCTTGCCTGCCGTTGGAGAAGAATCTCACAGGTGACTAACCGCCGTTCCACGGCCCTTGGCTTCAACCCATGTGGAACCCACGTTCCCTGTTTTTGTACCATTCCTATGCCTTTCAGGCGTTTTCCGACCATCGAAAAGTCGATTCCAAGCGATGTGGACAACTCCCGGAGTGTTTGGCACGGGTCTTCATCGAGAAACAACACCAAATCTTCATCTTCGAACTTTTTCGGCTGTCCGGGACGTTCCATGT
This sequence comes from Atherix ibis, assembly GCA_958298945.1. Lineage (NCBI taxonomy): Eukaryota > Metazoa > Arthropoda > Insecta > Diptera > Athericidae > Atherix > Atherix ibis. The sequence goes on from OY282607.1 coordinate 86,039,169, forward strand.
CTTCCAAATCAAAATTTCCATTTTTAAACCGCGCAAACCACTTTCTGCAAGTTTGCTCAGCAAGAGCATGTTCGCCGTAGACATCCACTAAAATACGATGACTTTCCGCGGCACTTTTCTTCATGTTGAACTAATGGAGTAACACTCCCCGCAAAAACGATTTTTCAGGCACGAACTTCGTGGCGCCGCGAACTCCATTATCGACCTGACGTTCATTAGCAGTGTCCTAACAAAAAGGGGTTGCGAATGGAAGGTCGATGAAGAGTTCACAAATAGCGATCATCAAGCTATAATCTGGGAAATCAACACCAGTCCCAGAAGCGGGTGGCGTCAGAGACCCACAAGGAGGCAGCCAGTGGGCTGGAACAGCAAATGTTTTGATACGGAGACCTTCAGGTCGATGATAAGCGGATCACCAGCGCCCCGGTCAACAACTGCCGAGGGCATCACAGAAGAGGTAACAGCCACCCTGGTGGCAGCCAGCGATTCGTCGATGCCAAGGAGTCGCCCAAACAGCGGCCGAGCATCAGTCCACTGGTGGAACCCGACCATCGCCCTACATCGGCGAGCATGCCTGAAGGCAAGAAGGCAACACCAGCGTGCTCGTAGGCAAGATAGGGCCTCGACAGAGGAACTCAGATGTATCTACGAAGAGAAAAGGCGTCTTCTCAGAAACGCCATCAACTCCAGCAAACGAGAATGTTGGAGGGAACTCTGCGCGGAAGTGGACCGGGACCCGTGGGGCAGACCGTATAAGACGGTCATGCATAGGATTAAAAGCCTACCCGCAACAACACCAACCTGTACCGACATACAGCACAGAATAGTAGAACATCTGTTCCCAGAGAAACCAGAATTCCTCGACTACAACCCGGAGGATGAAGAAGTGGAAATTCCTGGTGTGACCATGGAAGAGCTCACGAGGGCCTGCACTAGATTGCAGAATGGCAAGGCACCAGGACCGAGCGGCATACCCAACATCGCACTGAAGAGTGCAATTGCCGCCAGGCCAGACTTGTTCATAAGCATGTACGACCCATGCCTGCGACAAGGCGTATTTCCAACCCGTTGGAAGCAACAAAGATTGGTTCTTATCCCAAAAGAGAAGAAACCACTGGACGAGCCAGCTTCCTATCGTCCACTTTGCATACTGGATTCGGGCGGGAAGAACTTGGAGCGGATAGTGGCCGACAGATTGGAGCAATACATCGATCCTCAACTTTCCGAATTTCAATTCGTTGGAACTCGTCACGAACATTGCAAAGGAAGCCATCTCAGGAAAAAGATGGAAAGGCGGCTCTAAAAAGTATTGCCTCATTGTCACCCTGGACATCAAGAACGCGTTTAACTCGGCCCGCTGGGATCGAATCTTGGAGGCTCTTGAGAACATGGGGTTGCCCTACTACCTACGGAGGATGGTCAGATCATACTTCAGTGATCGACTACTGCAATACGAGACCGAGGATGGACCAGCAGAGTATGGGGTCACGGGAGGGGTACCTCAGAGCTCTGTCCTGGGGCCACTCTTGTGGAACGTCATGTACGATGGCCTACTCCATCTGCAATTACCGACGAACACAACACTCGTGGTTTTCGCGGACGACGTAGCGGTTGTCCTGGTAGCCAAACACCTAGAGGAACTGGAAGCCGCATTCTCCACCACCATCCGGAGCATAAGACAGTGGATGACATCGGCAGACCTGTCTTTGGCGGAACATAAGACCGAGGCACTCCTTGTGAGTAGCCGGAAGAAGTGGTCTTGGATGCCAGACTCAACTACAACGAGCACATCTCCAGCGTCAGCAGGAAGGCATCAGCAGTACAGGGCGCACTTTCGCGGATAATGCCCAATATCGGAGGCCCCAGGCAAATCCGAAAGCGACTACTGGCAACTGTGGTTACCTCCGTCCTGCTATACGGAGCACCAGTGTGGGCGAAATTGCTAGAGCTTACAACATACCGCAAGACAATGACATCAGTCCAGCGGCTCTCAGCGATCAGAGTGGCGTCAGCATACCGAACGGTATCGCACGATGCGGTCAACATCGTGGCATCATGCCCACCCATCGACATTTTGGCAGGAGAGCGAGAACATCGTAGGAAGAAGGAAGAGCGGCGAAAGGTCCTCTGTGAAGAGGAGAGACCCGAGAGTCTTCGCCTCTGGCAAGAGAGATGGGACAACTCAACGAAGGGGCGGTGGACTCATCGGCTGATCCCATGTGTTACCAAATGGGTCACTCGCATGCACGGGGAAGTCGGGTATTACATCACCCAACTCTTGACAGGGCATGGATGCTTTCGGGCATACTTGCACAGATTCAAGAGAACTGACTCCCCAAACTGTCATCATTGCCGCGATGTGATCGAAGACGCAGAACACGTGTTCTTCCAGTGCCCCCTTTATGAGGAGACGCGGGTGGAGCTGGAGAAAAATCTGGAGCGTTCCATCAGTCCAGAAAATATAGTGGAGTGCATGCTGAAGAGCCAATCGGCTTGGAACAGAATAGCAGAGTACGCGGAATCCATTCTCAAGGATCTCCATACAACGTACGAAGAATAGGCCGCGAGGCGTCATAACATCGGGACAGCAGTAGCATCAAACAAGAACGCCCCGGCGAAGTAGTATTTACAAAAAGTGCCGCCGGGGAACCATCGTTCCGGGAGCAAGATCAGAGGTTAGGTTTTAGCGAGGTAAAAATCCCGCATAACTCACCTGGCAGGAAAAACTTCCAGGCGAGTACCTTTTGAAGGTTTCCCCCTGTACCTCATTAATCTAAACAGAAAAAAAAAAAAGGCACGACCTTCGACATGTTTGACACTGCGCAACAACTGCTACTGACACTATAACAAAATGTCATGAAGTGGAAAAGTTGCGTTCTGTCAGTAGCTTCTGGGAGAATATTTACTTTTGTATGTGTGACTATGGATAGTTGGCTAACGCCATCTTTTGTAAAACGCTACGAACTAATTCCAACACCTGGTAAAATCTCTTTCACTAATCTTCACGATAATATGAATTTTTAGAATTAAATATTTTCTACAATAAAATCAAAATCCAAACCAATTGTACGATTGTATATTTGTGTGTATGTATAGTACTTAGGGTATGAACGAGGGCCTACAATACAGTGTTTTCAATATTTTCCTTATGTAATTTGATTTTTTTTTGAAAAATAATACCTCTTAAAGAAATTTAAACTACCCTGAAATATGTTTCTAAGAAATCTTCTTTACAAATTAATTTTGAATAGGAGAAAAATTTCCAATAAAATTTTCCTTTCATATCTCAATTTATTTTATAGAAAAATTTATTATATTTTTTTTTTATATTAAAATATAATATATGATAAATAGTAAATTTTATTAATAATTTACAGAAAAAATGATATATTTCCTTTGAGGTATATCTCTTTTAGTGGAGAAACATTTTCTTTGACCAATTATATTATGCCATTTCCTCAGAATTCAACAGACTTAAAAATTTTAAAATATTTTTAAGGACTAGATTTTCTATGAATTCTATTTTTTCATCATAACCCCCGACCTCTTGCATACGTTTAAACCAACAATACAGTATATATTTTTTTTATCTATTTTTATTTGAGAATAAAAATAAAAAGTACAAGTAAAAATTAAAAAGAAAAAAAATTTGACTAAACGTAAGATTATCTAAAATAAATACAATAAATTGAAAATTTTACCTTCTTTTCTCTTTTGTAAAAAAAAAGTGGTACTCAAAAAAATCATACATGAAAGTTTTACGAGCATATAATCCACTTCATCTTTTCCAAAGCAGGCAATTCAATATAAGCCTTTGTTTGGTTTTTATATTTTGATATGTTTAAGAATAAATTTTTCGGAATATTCACATAAGGATTTATTAGGCTTTTTCATAATATATTTTATGTCAATATTTGCACTACATCAAGCCGGAGAAAAAAAAAATTTTCGCTTTTTTTATTTTTTGTTGTTGAATAAAATCAATTTTAAAATCCCAACCAAATAGATTTAAATAAAAAAAAATTATATATTCCCAAAACAAAGTTATTATCATCGAGCAGAAGGATTATTATTATTATGATTATAATTATTATACGAGTACTTATAATCAGGATTTGGTAATGCATTAAATTAAAAATTGGCAGCGTGAGAATGAATTGTTTAATATTTATCGAGATAAATAATCAGATTCTCTCGATTAACGATAATACGTATAGTGGTGGTCAATTGCCACAAAGTTTATGTACACGAATACAATAAGTGTAAATATTCTATTGTAGATATTTAATATCAGGATAAACACAGCATAACGAATAGATAGATAGATGGTGGTAGATGGAATCCTGTAGGCTTTTTCTATGCATATAGACGATGAACTCACATATTATAATTTCGGAGAGTAGGTCTTCGTTTTAGTTGTTCAGATCATTTATTCAATTAGCAATCAGTTGAGCAAACATAAATTTGACGTTTATATGCTGAAAATAACGAAAAACCGATTTATTGTGTTTACTTATCGTATCGTTTCGAAATTCACATAATAAGAGTGTATGTTTGTGCATATATTCATTCGTCCTTGCGTTTACTAGAATAGGTGGTCTGAGAATTGGACCGAGTTGAGACCATGTACGAAGAGCGTGGCACCGAGAAGATGGCACCGACATCCTCTAACCAAGAGCACCGGCGTACCTTGGCTCGAGAGCCGAGGGGAGACATACGAGTATAATGATGTATGCCGCCGTTGTTCGAGTTTCTGTTTATATATTTACTTATGTATCTCAAATGATATTTGCCAAATCTAAATTGGAATGAGAATATACTAAACTGAATGGTAATATACAATATAAGAATAACACTGATAAAAATACCGATACCCACACGGGAAAGTTATCCTTTCTCTCCTGTTGTACGTAAGTTTTTCACATTTTCATATTTTTTTCTTTCTCTTCCTTTTTTGTTAAGATTTCCTTCTGTCTGTTTTTCACGATTTCGATACCAGCAATATTTGTCGTCTCATCTACCAGGAAACCTGTTCCATTTCTTTATCAATTCATCTTGAAGAGGATACGTGATGTCGTGGATTGAGCAAAGAACCTGACTCAACTTTACCATTCACCTCAATATTTTTCCTTACCGTTATAATATTCTTCTGTTCCTTTTTTTTTTTATTCATTTATTTCTGAATAAAAATACTATCTTACTATTCGTACTCAATAGAGCAGGATATGTTGATCCTTTCATCTTTATCGGTTTCATTTTTATTAAGTCGAATTCATAGACGATATTTGCCAAAAAGACGTTCATTGTTTTTACTTTGTTCATTTTCTTCAATTTACAATTTGTCGATGTTTTGCCACCATTTTGTTGATTTTTTACATTTAACTTTATATAAAATCGAGTATACAAGTATTTAGAACTTATAGCAGAGTATAAAATAGTGTTAAACTTGTACTGAGTGCAAGGATACGATTTGTATCTTTAGAATGAAAAGTAAAACAATGTAGAGTGTAGAGGATATTATGTACGAATAAATACAATAAATAAAAGAAAAAATGAATAAATAATATTAAAAACTAACTGCATTCAAAGAAATGTGTTTTTTTTTGTTTTTTTTTAATCTGCCTTTGGCTACTTGGTACGTATAGTATACTCGTCTATGAGGAGTTTGTCAGTCAGCTTGAGGTTCTGCTGCTACCATTATATTGTATGTAGACATAAAGTTAGTTTTTCTTTTTTCTTTTTTCTTTTACCTTTCCTTTCGATATCATACGATAACAAGACAAATGAAATCTGCAACCTTTCGATGCTCGTATATTTGCCATAGTCGAAAGGATACAGGATCAAACGGCACGAACGATACTGAACAAAGGATAGAATTCAAAGAAAGAAAAACCATACGAAAATAATAATATACGGTCTTGAGTAAATAAACATTGGAGAATGTATCCGTTTCCATCGAGAAAAGAACAATTCCTAACCAAATGGTTGAAGGTGAAATGAGAGTTTGATTCGCCACATCATTGTTATGGGCTACGAAAGGCTTTATGACTCTTTGCCCTCGGAATACCTTACAACCAGCCTCGGAATCCGCACCTTTACCATTCGATTCATAATTTTCTTTTTCTTGTTCTAATTTACCATCGATAACATATTCGTTCATACAATGATCCTTGTTTCACAAATTAAATAGTCCTTTCCCTCAGAATAAGTATTGATTTGATTCTTTCCTCTTTCGAATTACATATTTTCTCTGGTTGAAAACATTCACGTTAAAATATTTACTTTCTATTGAATCGCAAGAATTGAATATCAACTCGTTTAGCGTTCGAAAAGTAATTTTCTTTTTGTAATTTTTTCTATTTCAATTTTATTTTTATTATTAATATTTTTTTTTTTTTAGTTAAAATTTGAAAGGTGAATTGATTTGTTTGCATAAATTATGAATTTTTAGTTTTATTTTTATTGCCTTGTTATTACACTTCAATAAATCGGCATATTTTTGCACAAAATAATATATGAATACCCACCTGCATACACATACATGCATACAATAAAATGAGCAATACCGAAAAAAAATTTGACTTGAACAAATTCATATATTTTTTCCTTTTTCTTGAATTATTGTTCTTAATATTTAAGATTAAGAACATATAAGATTTGAAGGAATTCGATTACACCAAAGGACAAATGTTCCACGTCAATTTGTAATGATTCAGGTCAATTTTTACAATTGCCAAATGACAGTTTTGTTTGGCCGTCATTTTTGTTTTAATGACATTTGTGTGTTGATATTTGAGTGGTCGATTTATTATGGAGCATCTAACGCTGCGTGTTGAAATTTTTAAAAGATTTTTTTAAAATAATTTTTCAATTGTTAATAAGCGGAGAAATTTACATGAATTCTTTGGTGTTAATCATATGCAGAGTAATAATCATCATTGGACCATATTTTTTTTGAGGATGCTGGATGCAATTCTGTAACAGTTACTGATGACCGCTATCAAGACATGTTGGAAAGCTTTCTTTTGCCCAAACTGAATCAATTAGGCCTATAGTATATGTAGTTTTAACAAGATGTTGGCTCATCACACACAGCTCATGCTACGATAACAATTTTGAGAGAATTTTTTCCCGGCCGAATAATGTGAAAAAGTGGTGATATCGAATGGTTTCCACGATCCCCCAATTTTAACCCTCTTGATTTCTTTGCATGAGCATACTTAGAGAAAAAGATATATATTGGGTTGTCAAGAAAGTAATTTCGTTTCATTACGAAATTACTTACTGAACAACCCAATAGTTTATTTATTGGCCTTTTTTCTTTAAGTGAATCATTCAATTTGTCCAACTAATGACAGTACACTTCAAAATTGATCGTTGTGTTGCTCGGTAGAAGCTCAAAATAAACGATTCCTTTGAAATCTCACCAAACAGCATAACCTTTCTTTAATTGGCTTTCGAAGTGCTTTGAGCCGGTTCATCTTTTCTACTCTAGGATCTTTTGTGCTTAATATTATTTTAGATAACCCATTTATTATCCCCAGTGATGATATGCTTCAAAAATGTATCATTTTCTTGGCGTTTGAGAAGCAAATCACAAACGTTAATGCGACAGCACAATTTTTTTCTCGTAAGTTATGAGGAACCCATATGCCGAGCTTTGAGATAAAACCTAGACGTTTCAAATGATCATGAACGGTCATATTTGATAAATTTAATCTCTCAGCGATCTCACGAGTTGTTATTTGCCGGTTTGCATGAATTAATGCCTTTATTGTGTCTTCATCATCTTCAAGTGCCTTCCAGAACGTGGTGCATCTTCGAAATACAAATTGCCGGATCGAAATTTTGCAAACCAGTTTCTGCACTTAACACATCTTTTCCATATTCATTGGATAATTTTTTTCTTGCTTAAATAGCATTTTTATCTTTTCTATAGTAAAAAAATAGAATTTGCCAAGAAATGCTGTTTTTCACTTTCCATATTTAAAAGGGTATAAACCAAACACTTTCTATGTCAGCTATCAAAATATATATGATTATGCGGCTTAAGTGTGAAGTTGGTTGTGAAAAAATACAATTAAATCCTCTGTTGGGAAACAACGAAATTACTTTCTTGACAACCTAATACTAACAAACTAACGATAACGATCTCGATGCTTAAGAACAACATTCGAAACGAAATTGCTGAAATAACATCAGAACTGTGCGAAAATGTTACGAAAATTGTGCTTAAAAGAGTTCGGCTTTGTGCTACGACCAGAGGTAAGTATTTGACCGACATCATATTTTATACAAAATACCATGTGTTGGAATTAATTCGTAGCGTTGATGGCGTTAGACAACTATCAATAGTCACACATACAAAAGTAAATATTCTCCCAGAACCTACTGACATAACGCAACTTTTCCACTACATGACATTTTGTTATAGTGTCAGTAGCACTTGTTGCGCAGTGTCAAACATGTCGAAGTTCGTGCCTGAAAAATCGTTTTTGCGGGGAGTGTTACTCCATTACTTCAACATGAAGAAAAGTGCCGCGGAAAGTCATCGTATTTTAGTGGATGTCTACGGCGAACATGCTCTTGCTGAGCAAACTTGCAGAAAATGGTTTGCGCAGCGGTTTAAAAATGGAAATTTTGATTTGGAAGACATGGAACGTCCCGGACAGCCGAAAAAGTTCGAAGATGAAGATTTGGTGTTGTTTCTCGATGAAGACCCGTGACAAACACTCCGGGAGTTGTCCACATCGCTTGGAGTTGATTTTTTGATGGTCGGAAAACGCCTGAAAGGCATAGGAATGGTACAAAAACAGGAAACGTGGGTTCCACATGAGTTGAAGCCAAGGGACGTCGAACGGCGTTTAGTCACCTGTGCGATTCTTCTCCAACGACAGGCAAGGAAGGGATTTCTGCATCACTGGTGACGAGAAGTGGGTACTCTATGACAATCCCAAACGCAGAAAATCGTGGGGCTTGCCCGGACATGAATCGACATCGTCCGCCAGGTCGAATATTCATGGAAAGAAGATCTTACTGTATATATGGTGAGATCAGCTGGGTGTTATTTATTATGAGCTCCTCCAACAGGGTGAAACTATCACTGGGGACGTATACAGACGACAATTGATGCGTTTGAACAGAGCATTACAAGAAAAGCGGCCGCAATATAAAGATCGACATTTTGCTCCACGACATTGCAAGACCCCATGTTGAAAAATTCATTTTTTTGCTTGTGTGGAACAGGTATAAAAATTGGAAATGTTAGGAAATTTGAGATCAATAATAAAAAATTATAAAAAAAATTGGCGGTGTAAAGCGATGACTATTATGAGAGAAAGTTACAGGATCATTCCCAAAAGCACCGGCGCCTTTTCGGTTCCAATTCTTTGAAGTGCTCTTACTTTTCGCAGTATTTGATTTCTGAAATAACTACAATATCCTTGATGGAAATTCAAACTAAATATTTCGAATACATTATGCCACAAAATTTACAAAGATTCTTTGGGGAACAATCCGTATCAAGAGTGCTAGTTCTTCGGTATCAGGAAGCATTTTTGAAGGGCCGAAAGCAGTGGAAGACGAACCTTTAATATCGAAATCTGATTAATATGTGAAACAAGTGAGCACTTTTTTTTGTAACATTGAAGCTTCTTGAAAGGCTCAAAAAAATTTCAATATCGAAATTTTTCACGTCGCTTGGATGCTCCATCATGACAACACCCCCCTTGTCACTGCCCATCTCCGCTAATGCGATTTTTCATCATAAAAAACAATTCTTGTGTTTTTCCATTTATCTGATCTAAGTCCATTAGATATTTTTGAACTACTTGGAATGACGTTAATTTTGTACTGTCAATAAAATCTAAAGTAGTATAATTGACGTACTGAAGGCGATTTCAGTTGAATCACTCCCATACTGCTATGAAGAGTGAAAATAATACTTCCGCCAATGTAAAGATACCCAAAGCAATTGATCTTATTCTGTGAGATATTTTAGGGCTCTATAAAATCCAAAAAAGAAAACACTTATAAGGACATCATCTTGGTATTGTTGATAAAATCCAAAGGTGTATAAACCAGAAGCTAAAGGTGATTCCAGTTGAATCTTCCCAGCACTGCCGTGAATTTTTTGTTCTCTAAGATTACTTAAAAAGGACGCCAATTTGATCCTATTAATAAAATCCAAAAAAAATCGATCTAAGAAGCTGAGGATGATTTTAGTTGAATTCTACCAAAAACTACTACGAAAAGTTTTTTTATAAATTTTTCCACAAATAAAAATATTTGTTATTTTGAGACTTCTAAAAATTTATTTTACTATAAGAGCAAAAAGGAATTTTTCCATTTTACAAAACCTTTTTAGAAAAATACTTCTTGCTATTTTATCTTTTATTCTAATAACTTTCTTTCATACTTATTCTTTTAATCATAAAATCCAGCAGATTAAAATATTATAAATTCGAAAAGGTTCTGTAACATCATGCATGGGTAATGGAGATGGGTAGAATTTACTTAAGATACAACTTATATTCAATGGAAATTTATAATCCTTTGTTAACTTACAAAGGTATGGTGTACATTTGCGTATTGCTTTTAAATAATTATATTTCTCTAACGAAAATATGTACATGTATAGTTTTATAGATCAAAGGATATGAAAGTATTTTATATAAAGCTAATAATATATTCATCGTATACTTGTCATCTTGTAAAATAATAAATTTGGCTAAAGGATGGTAAGTAAGAAAATATTTCTTACAGATAATAGTGGAAAATCACACCACAAGATTGGATTTTGTGTAATGACCTTGAATAATTAATGATTTCTCTTTTCCGGTTACTAATAAATTCAGTTTAAGGATGCTCCTCCAATAATGAAGAAAGACTCTACGGCTGAGCACCATTCATCAATTCAGAAATTTCAATTCCCCATTCTCTAGGATTTTGTAGTTATTTAAATTGCTTGCTAATCTATGGGATATTTAAACAATGTTGACCAAACTGAAAGAAATTTTTAAACCAAAAATTACAAATGTTATAATATTCGAGATCCTATATTGTAAAATGTTACAGTCAATAGTAAATGGTACCAATAGCAAAGGATATTTGAGTTTAAACACATACACATATATGTACATGTGAGTATATTATTACGTGTACATATGAAATTAAGTAGGGATATGATATTTGGTCCTTCCAAGTGGCATCATCTCTTTTCGTTAGATGATACAAACCAGATACAAGTACTGTTTGAATACACTATCACTGAATTATTTTTGGGTGGTGGTTACCTTCCGGCTCCAGACAGACTTCAGCTTGTATATTTATTTTGATATAAACTCAATTTTCATACTCAATACGATAAGGCAATAGATTTGGATATTTTATTCGAAAACCCAACATGAAAGGTTCAATTTATTTACATGCTTCAAAAACTATGATAATTTTGTTGGAATGGCGTTACAAGAGCTATTTTAGTGTACTTGTTACAAAATATTGGTGTTGGATAATAAACAGTATCGCAACAGTGTGTTGATACGAATTCCTATTGGACCTTGCACTATTGTTTGATTTGGGCACTCACCACATTCGTATAATTTTAGGGAAACTTTTATGGAAAACTATGCAGATTTGTTAACTTATTGTCTGTAAGTCATTACGAAATGCTTGTTGAAAATATTGTGGCAACAAAATACGTACAAAATAATAATAATATTCAACAGGACACTTTTGGTATGAGCCGATTTGGGTATTTGATGATGGTTGGCTGTAAATTAGAATAAATTTGAATCCACATGAATGCTAGAGAGAATAGCCAATTGGTGTGATCCTTTATAAATAAATACAGATGGAATGGTGAAAATTTCATTCTAGAAATATAAATATTTAGATTATTATAAAAATATCTACAATAAATATTCATATACACTGTTAAAAAGTTAAAAAGATCCCCACAATATCCTGAAACGAGTCTCGAATTGTAAGATAGCTTTTTATGGCAATTGGCCGTTACTTCTTGTTTGTCGCTTCGTATTTTAATGATGTCATAAAAATTCAAATTCTATTCCAATGACTGACTTTCAAATGGTGTTTGAAATTTAGTCATTGGAATAAAAAGTCCACTAAGCACAGATACACATTCCAACATTGAATTCTATGCTGCTATGCTGCTGTGGTTAGTAATGATAAACCACCATCCATCCAGTCAAATATTGTCCATTCCTTCCCCCATAAATAAATCGTATATCATTTTAGCCCAATTTCGAAACATTAAAATAACAAACAACCAATTTGTTCTAACAAATTTATGTTACTTTTTATTCGTTGCACAGATTCACGGGGACATTTTCGTCGATTGCTAAATTTCAATATATTCCCAATTGTTCGATTACGTTTAGAAAGGATCAATAAATGTAAAAATATCGGATCGAAGAAAAAAAAATCAAATAAACAAAAGCTAATGGAAATAATGTAAAAATATTTCATCCAATTTTCTAAATAACTAAATGTCTTGTAGTTTATTAAAGTGAATTTTTATTTGAAAATTTATAGTTCAATTTAACAAAATTTTTTCTTAGACTTTTATACTATTGACATTTTTTAGCAAAAAAAAACGAAAAAATATTTCTAATTTTAGAATTTTTATTTGTTTTTTAAATCCGATTTATTGGAAAAGTTTCTTTTTTTGACGTTCTTTTTTTTTTAAACATTATCAATTATTTTATACTCTTTCTGCATTTCTTAAATACTAAATTTTAATTAGGTCTTATTAAAATTTTTAAAATACTTTATATTGTATTATAGTAGAAAAGATTTTTCCCTTAAAAATTAAGCATTTGGGTAACCTGCAAAAATTAAGCAATTAAACAATTTTTTCCAAATAATCTGCAAAGCGAAGATCTCGCGATCCGGGACGTGCATTTTTCACGAACGAAAATTCGTGCATTGTGCGGATCATGTGCCTTGATTCGTCAGAGAGAGAGAGAGAGAGAGTTTGCACACATCAAAACGTCTGACGCTGCAGAACGACAATTTTTAATCGCGCAACTATTTGACACATCCCAAGTGTTATTCGTGTGGATTTCACTTGTTTTAAATTATTCTTATTGAGTGGTAAGTGATTTTGATGTTAATTCGTTATTATTTTTATTATCTCAAGTATTATATTTATTTTTTCATAAAGAAATAAAATTCCACAATTAATCGAATTTATTCATAAGTCACTATCTTCGTACAAATAAATGTTATTATTCACCATCTCACTTGGAAAATAAAATAATGAATAATAGTTCACAGAAGAACTCACGGCGTCGGAAATCAAATGACAAGCAACCAAAAGTGACATTTGCCAATGCTGGTTTTTCGTCCGTGCGGGTACATAGAAATGTCAGATCGTAGAAGAAATACACGAACCAGTCCGTTTCTTCAGGTTCGTACATACCAAAATTTCGTGCATTATACGAAGGTCATTCAACAAGTACTTAGCCTCACCGCCCGATGGAACTGTTGTCACAAAAGAAATTTACCATCGTACATTACATTCTTTTAGTAGCCTACTGTCAAAGTTTCAGTCGATTTTTTTTATTAGTTTTGTTTGGAGAGCCTTTGAAAAGGAGCGTGTCGGTCGGCTGCACAAAAATGGAAAAAGAACAATATCGTTCGGTGATTAGATTCTTGTTTTTGGAAGGTAAAACGGGCAGCGAAATCAAAGATCGCTTGGATGCTGTGTATGGTGACTCTTCTCCTTCGATGGCGACCGTCAAGAATTGGTTCAACGAGTTTGTTCGTGGCCGCACGTCGGTTTTTGATGAGCCACGCCCAGGTGCCCCGAAAACGGCTGCTACGGAGGAAAACGTTAAAAAAGTCCACGATCTCGTGTTGGCAGACCGTCGATTGAAGGTTCACAATATAGCATCATATTCTACATGAAGAACTGGGCATGAGAAACCTGTCGGTACGATGGGTGCCGCGTTTGCTCACACCCAGTCACAGAAGTGCATCATATTCTACACGAAGAACTGGGCATGAGAAAGCTGTCGGCACGATGGGTGCCGCGTTTGCTCACACCGGAAAACAAGCGCAACCGTGAGACCACATCGGCGACGTGTTTGGCGCTGTTTCAGCGCAATCCAGCGGAGTTCTTGCGTCGTTTCGCGACCGTCGACGAAACATGGATTCACTGGTACACACCAGAGACCAAGGAACAGTCGAAACAGTGAACTCCACCCGGCGAACGTGCTCCGAAGAAGGCGAAGACTGTTCGATCGGCCGGAAAGGTGATGGCCACCGTTTTCTGGGATTCACAAGGTGTGATCCACATCGATTACCTCGAAGGGGTAAAACAATCACGGGGAGCTACTATGCTGACTTATTGGACCTATTTGACGTCGAATTGAAGCAAAAGCGGCCCCGCTGTGCGAAGAAAAAAGTGCTGTTCCACCACGACAACGCGCCGGCTCACACCTCCGCCGTCGCCATGGCCAAATTGGTCAAATTGCGCTACGAATTGCTGCCCAATCCACTGTACTCTCCAGATTTGGCCCCCTGTGAATATTTTTTGTTTCCAAACCTGAAAAAATCACTCGTCGGGAATAGATTTGGGTCGAATGAGGAGGTCATCGTCGGCACGGAGGCCTATTTTGCTTCTCTCGAGAAAATGTATTTTTTGGACGGGTTACAAAAGTTAGAGCATCGCTGGGCTAAGTGTATCGAGCTTGAAGGAGATTATGTGGAAAAATAAGTTGCCACCTTTCCAAAATTTTCGTTTTTCTTTTGTAGGTTAAGTACTTGTTGAATGACCCTCGTACAGATTGTTTTTTAAAACATTTTGTAAGACATTTTGTAAGACTTGTGGAGTAGATTAGTTTGTTTGAGAAAGAGGACTTTGAAATGGTTTTGTTGGATCAAGAAGCTCCATAATAAAAGAAATCTTATTCGTAGAGAAATTCTGGATTTGGTGGCATTGTTTAGTAGAGATCGTAATATGAACGCCACAAGATTGGTAGATGGGACGAAATATAAACGCTGGAGGGTTTCACAAGCGGCTTTAATCGTGTACCCAAGCCCAAAATACCCACATGACCCGGAACTCAGTGTCATTCGACATTCCTGTTGCTAAGCAGGTTATGCTAAATGTTGTTGGAATCTGGATTATTTGATGAGAAACGAATAGCTTCGAAGACAGAAAAACAATCACTGAAAATCACAACGTGTCTGCTGTTGGGAAGTTAATTGACATCTCTACTAGTGTCTTCAGAATATATCTGCAATTTGGAAAGGGAAACTATACCTTGGAAAAATCCCATAATTTACGTCACGATTAATAAAACCATTCAGATAAAATTTGCCATTTTACAATATTAATTATTGATCTATAAAAATACGCTACTTGAGTTTTGAAATAAGAGTTCTTACTATAAAAAAGCCATTGTATCCCTGAGAAAAGTGAATGTGTGGTGTGAATTTTGGTATGAAGATGTAGAAGAAATAAATAAAAAAGAACATACCATTATTTTCTATTATGAGTTCTTTGACCGGATGATAACCTGCTTTTTGTAGCCTGGTCTCTTAGAGAACTTGGATTATGTGATTTGATGCTTTTGGACTTTTCATTGTAAAAATACGCAAAAAATCGAATTTAAATAGATAATACTGAAATTTTAGAGTATTTGAAAGAAATTTTTCTAATCTAAGTCATAGGAAAATATTGTGTTAAATTTTTTTAAAATTATTTTTGCTCTCAAAAAAAATATTCTTTTTATCAAACTATTATTACTTTTTCATCACTTTACTTAAATAATAAAATTCAAATACAGGATGTGAAACCTCGTCAGGTGCATTTTGAAAGTTAAAGTAAATTCTATATGAAAGGTGGAATGAATATAAAAGTGAAATTTCTGATAACAAAATCAAATTATAGTGCAACAAAAAGATTCCTTGAACTCTTGTGCCATCATGAAAAGTTGACAGACTGTCAGATATTATGAAATTTTTTCTGGAAAGACGCAACAGGAGGAAAAATTTACGATTATATATGAAATAAGGATGACAAGTTACGCAAGGTAAATTATTTTCCTGAAGACATTCTTATGATCAGCAGTTTGAATTTATAACAGTCAAAAGCGCGGAGAATTAAGTCCCTTTGGATGGCTACCATTATATTATGTTCATTTCATATTAGTTTGTAAGCTTAATTTGCATAAGTAATATTTTTGTCAGTTTCTTTGAAAGGACTTTCAACGTATCTAAAAGTCAAGAATGAGATAAAGTGAAATTTTTCAAAAAATATTGATCTATTTCTACTATTGAAGTATTGAGTGTATAACTTAAAAACGCGGGATTGACAACAGATGGCATAATATGGTTTGTGTTAATAATAACTCATATGGCACTTTCGAGGCTAAACATCTGTCATTCATCCTCGATTAGTCATTGAACGAAATAGTGTAAACAACAAAGTTTTTTTTGCTTCAAAAATGTCGAATTTCGTACCAAAAAAGTCCCATTTGCGGGAAGTGTTGATTTACTTCTTGAAGTGCAGCTGAAGCACATCGATTGCTCACCGAAGCTTATCCTGAATATGTTCCATTGATTTCAACGTGCGAGAGATGGTTTGTGCGGTTCAGAAGTGGTGATTTTGACACGGAAGACAAAGAACGACCAGGTCAGCCAAAAAAGTTTGAAGATGAAGATTTGGAGGCATTACTCGACGAAGACTGTTGTCGAACTCAAGAAGAAATTGCAAAATCATTAGGAGTCACTCAAACAGCCATTTCAAAACGTTTGAAAGCAGCAGGATTCATCCAAAAGCAAGGAAATTGGGTCCCATATGAATTGAAGCCGAGAGGCGTTGAAAGGCGATTTTGCATGTATGAAATGCTGCTTGAACGGCAGAAAAAGAAGTCGTTTTTGAATCGAATCATTACTGGCGACGAAAAATGGATTCATTACGACAACCCAAAGCGCAAAAAATCGTATGTGAAGCCCGGCCAACCAGCCAAATCAACGCCAAAGCCAAATATCCATGGCGCCAAGGTAATGCTCTGTATTTGGTGGGATCAGAAGGGTGTGATCTATTATGAGCTATTTAAATCGGGCCAGACGATCACAGGCGACCTCTACCGAACACAATTAATCCGTTTGAAGCGAGCATTGGCCGAAAAACGCCCGGAATATGCGACCAGACACGAAGCCATAATTTTCCATCATGACAACGCTCGGCCTCATGTTGCAAGACCGGTTAAAAATTATTTAGAAAACAGTAGCTGGGAAGTTTTGCCTCACCCGCCTTATAGCCCAGACCTTGCCCCGTCCGACTACCATTTGTTTAGATCCATGCAAAACGCCCTCACTGGAATACGCTTCACTTCAGAACAGGACATCAAAAATTGGCTCGATTCATTCTTGGCCTCAAAACCGGAGCAGTGTTTTTGGTGCGGAATCCATATGTTGCCAGAAAGATGGGAAAAAGTAGTGGCTTCCGATGGATAATACTTTGAATAAAATATATTGTAACAATTTTTCAAAATAAACACTCAAAGTTTGCCAAAAATCCCGCATTCTTAAGTTATACACCTAATACAAAATAATTTTAAAGCCATTCAGTTTCAATGTTATTTTAGAATTTTTGTTTAAAAAAAAAAATCTTGCTCAAAATAAGAAAACTATCATATTCGCTTATGATATGTGCCTTTCATATGATCACTTCTCTAGTCAACAAAAAAAGTATGGCGGCATATGTAATTTTTTTGATTTTTTTGCAAATTAAGCTCCAGAGCCTCAGTTGAGTCAATGAGCAAAAATCTTTTGTTTGTTAACTCAACTGAGGTTCTGAAGCTACACTGAGTCTCTGGAGACACCTGATGTATTCCCAAAAATGGTTTTGAGTGAAAACTGTTTCTTTATTATTGTTTCCATGTGATTTGAATCTTTATGGCATCGAAATCACTATGGCAGTTGGCATTATTCTAATTGCTATTAGATATATTTAAATATCTAGGTTTTCCCTGATCCACTTTTAGGTGTCAACGCCATTTTTTTTCAAGTGAGGCTTTTTTTAAAAATTACCATTTCAAGTATTGTAACATTAGTACTAAAATAATGAAATTAAAGTAGAAATGGAAAGAAAAACTGGATTTTTGGAAAATAGCATAGCACCATCAAGTCTCAGTGGGATCCGAAGCCAAGCCCTCTTTAATGGTAGTCCAGTACTCTAATGTCTGTGCTATCGGGCCGGCTCATATTTTTTAAATGAGGCTTTTGGTAGTTCTAGAACCGATGTTGGATCAACAACAAAAAATTTCGATAGTGAAACTTACCTTCAATTTACTTTTAAACGTTCGATTATTCTGTGACCTATATTTAGGTGAAAAACAATTTTTTAGGTATTGTTTACATCTGAAGATCTTTATAGCTTCAGAATCTCTGTTAAGCTAAAAAAAAATTATCGTCAATTGAAATTCCCATTATTGTAATGCAAAAACTCTGACAATGGCAAATACTTTTATTCATAATTAAAAATGACAACGCCATTTTGTATCGAACGTGGTTTTCGGAAGCTCCAGAACCACTGTTTAATCAACAACAAAAAATTTCGACGATCAAACTTACCCTTTATTTACATTTCAACATTCGGTTGACCCACTTTTCGGTAAATTAAGTTGTCAGGTACCCGCGTTTTGGTGTTTACAATTGAACATTTCAGTTTTTTCTGACCCACTTTTAAGAGAATGAAAATTCTAGGCGGCGTGTGTCATTGCTCATGTAAAAAGATGTCGGTGCTTCCGGAATCAGAAATTTGATAGTAGAAAGTTGGTTTTCCCTGACTTACTTTTGGGTGAATAAAATTTAATGGTGCCGCGTGTTTTTGTTTACATACTTGAACATCTTGATGCCTCTAGAATCTTTATTCAGTTAAAAAATAAATTATTAGTGGAAGCTACCATTATTCTTATTCGAAATTTTTGGCTATGTCATGCGCCTTTATTTTTATTTAGAAATTTTAGTTTTCTCTGACCTACTTTTTGGTGACAGACAATTCAAGGCGGCATGCGACACTTGAAGATATCGGTGCTTCTCAACAAATAATTTCATCAGTGGAAGTTTCCTTTGTTTTAATTTGGAAATTTTTCATATTAAGGGTCTTAATTTACATATAAAAATTTTGGTGATCCCTGACCCAAATTGTTCATGTAACAATATCTCAGTGCTTCCAGAATAAATTTTGCATAAAAAAAATTTCGATATTAAATGTTGCCATTATTATTATTTTCGGTTATTTGGTTTCGAAAATTTTAGTTTTCCCTGACCCACTTATAATATTTAGTTTTCCCTGACCCAAGATGATGACCTTGGAAAATTCAAAAACTATTTTTAATAATGCTTCAATTTTTAATTTTTTTTTTTAAATATTTAAAACTAGACCTTTACCTTTTATAAATTTATGAAAATTTGATCATTTTTATTATTTTTTTAGGTGCATTTGCTTAAAAATAAAAATATTTTAGAATATACTTGCGTTTAATTTCTTAAGGATTTACATTTTAAAACTTAGCCCTTCATTTCTTAAGGTCTTTAGAAATTGTGTTCGATTTTTTTTACTTCAAATAAATATTCTTCATAATTCCAATTACCTTAATTAAAGACGTTATCGTACATGCAAATTATTTCAAAACATTTTCTAATTTAGTTTATATTATGCGAAAAGAATCAATTTTTACTTTCATACGGTACTGTACAAGCAAGTACAATTAGCAAATAGTAATGCCAGATGAGCTAAAGTGACAATAGCGAGAGAGTCCTTGATGGGTAAATGCTGGTAGATGTGATTTCTGCTATAGACTTTTACAAAATGCCATTGAACCTTTCAATGGAAAAAGGATATTTGCTTAATTGATTTTTTATTGAAATTTAGAAGCTTTTACATTTAAATTGAATCCGTAATCGATCAGGACAAAAACGAATAGAAAAATCAACTAATTGAACGGTAGTGAACTGTAGCCTTGCTTTCAGAACGGAGCATATACCAAACCATAACGAATGAAAATTGCTTTAAAAAAACCCCCAAAATCATGGCTGTAAATATATAGAAACCCAAATGGATAATATGGAATGTTAGGCATATTGTGGCTTGGGGGGGGGGGGGGTAAATACGATTGGTGGTGCGTAAAATTTGTACGAAAATTGAATCTTTGAAATTCATTTGAAACGGTCATGGATCAAATTCACACATATATACTGCAATTTCGATGAAATTCCCATACAGTATTCATCTCAAATGCATTCATTATTCTTCCTTTTTTAAGCTTAGCTTATTCGTGAAATTTTCCTGTGTTGATGAATTTTTTTCATTCATAGCCGGGGTAGCGTCCGATCGTCCCCATGGTTTAGATTTCATGTCTGATGGAATTTAATTTTTTCATATACAATTTCAGTTGGGGTGTATCCTATTTTTTTTTTAAATAATATTTATCTCACAGTTGGTTGCTAAAATCCAAAAACATTCGTGATACAAGATTAAAATATGCCATGCAACTGAAAATCCAACCAGGAAAATAATATTCTACCAAGTGCAGAACTTATTAGTATTGTGGATAGGTAAAGACCGTACAGTGTATACTGGTATTGGTTCAGTATGAGTGCATTTTCACCTGAAAAATAGCGAATAGATTGTATGATATGTGTACACATATATGCGCTTTAATATACCAAATATTGGATAAGCGGATAGACCTCAGCTAGAGAGCTTTTCATTTGGAAACATTTTAAAAAATTGCACATTCCGTTTTCCATTCATGCTCACTTCTACCACTTCTTCCATTTAGAATTTTTATTATTTTCCCATCCTTTTTTTTTTTGCTATTATTATAATTTTTTTTGGGATATCAAATTGTCCTTTATGCCATTTTTTTTTGTATATTTTTTATTTTCGACCATTTTCGTGCACTTTTAAACCATGTTTTATTTTTTATGACTATCATTTTGTACGTTATGCATATTTGCAGCTAGTCTATAGGATATATACTATTTAAGGATACATAGAAGGTACTAGAAACTAGGCTTTAGACCAGACCGGTTACTATACTCATACATCAACAAAATTCTCTTAATAGAGAAAATTTCATAGTTTTATTTCACTTTTCCATTTTGTGATGGATTTTTTTTTTCATCCAAAAATGGGATAGTTAAACTATGATGGGACGTCACGTATTACAGATGCATTCAAGGACATAAAAAAAAATGTAATAAATAGAAATGCTAGCTTATCAATTCATATCGTGCATTCTGAACATGTCTCCATATGTAAATTATTGTATTTTGAATTTTTTTGTATTTTAAAACCGCTTTTAATATTAGTATTATTGTTCTCATATGTTCATTTGTCAATATTAATGTGGGTGAGACATCATCGATATTCATATCAGTATCGATGTTGGTTTTTATTTTTGCGTAAATATCAGGATTTCTCACTTTTTTTTATAAAATGTATTATAACAATTTATTGCTTATTTTTACTGAACAATTGTATACGAATTTATCCTATAGAACTCCATTACAAATTAAGGGGATGTAAGGTTGTAATATTCACAAACAAGTTTCATCAATTTGTATTAGTAGATTTGACCTATTTTTATAGCAATTTCTGTGCCGCTATATTTTAACTAGTATTTAAACTCATTTACAATATCTTCTCGATGTTATGTTGATTTATTTCCATATAACAATGAGTGCGGGCGGATAGATTTCCATCCAACCTTTATGTAATTTGTAAATACTTTGATTTTTTTTTTAAATAAAAAAAAGAAAAACAATCTTATGCAGGAGACTAAATTTGCTTACATAATTGTATCCTATTACAATGAAATATGGTAGAATGCAAAAGATTATTTTTATTTAAAAACTAGACTCTGTTTAATGTAAATTCTAATGTAAACAATTTAATTTCTTTTGATTAATCAGCATTTTATCAATCGTAATGAGAATAATGATGTATTGATATTAGAAATTAATACTTTAATGCATTCTAATTGAATGGAAATTTTTTATTGACTTATTTATATTTTTTGTCATTAGCATTGCAAAAATTTAAAGCAGATTTAATAATTGAAATTAAAGTTATTCAAATATTTTTAGTAAAGCAAATAAGTTCTTGTTTAAATGATTTCAAAGTTAAAAAAATGGGTCAATCTATTATATTTGATGATATTTTCATATAGTTGAAGAGACCGAATTTACTGAAATATTCATTATCTTCGTTGGTGTTCCTCAGGGTAGCATCCTTGGCTATCTTTTATCTATAATATTTGTATTAAAGATATTCCCACTAACGATATGATTCAAACAGCTGTCGTAATACAATCAAAAGTTAGTCAATTAATTCGTAAATAATTGAAAGGACTAGATTTCTTAAAATTTATTTTTCAAAAACTGCTACTATAAAAAACTATAATTAAGTCTTTTTACTTAAAAGTTATTTAAACTCCTTATTTCTTGACCATATAATATCCTTAGTCGTTAGATTGCTTTGGCAGTAACAATAAATGACTTTGGCAGTTACAATAATAAAAACGTGATATTTTTTTTTTATACTTAAAACATTTTAATAGAAGAATTATTTATTAAAATATATTTAAAAAATATTACTCCCAATACCAATTTCATTTGAAAAATTTAATTTTTTGTAAATTTTTTCGAATTTTTTTTACAAATTAAAATAAGTTTTTATAATTTTTTAAATTAATTATATTGATTTTGCAATGCCATTTTACATGAATAAAAATATTATTCAAATAACTGCTGCAAAACTCCTTTTTTGATTTTTTTGAAGTAATTTTTGATGATTTTTTTGAAAATTTCCAGCTGCAATCAGGTTATTACCAGGTGTATAAGCTTAAATCCATAGAAAGCAAAAACAAATTTATTCAAAGTACTTGCCCTCGCTAGCTACACATTATTCCCATCTCTCGGGCAATTTGTGGATACCACGCCAAAAAAATTCCTTCTCTTTCGAGGCAAACCACTCATCAAGCCATTTTCGGACGTCTTCGTAAGAATCGAAGTGCTGCTCAGCGAGCGCGTGGCCCATCGACGACAACAGGTGGTAGTCGGAAGGGGACAGTTCTGGTGAATAAGCGGGGTGGGGAAGCACCTCCCAGTTGAGTGTCTCCAAGTAGTTTCGGACCATTTTTGACGTGTGCGATGGTGTGTTGTCGTGGAGGAAAATCAGCTTGTCATGTCTTTGTTGATAATCCGTCCTTTTTTCACGCAGAGCACGATGCAATTTGATCAGTTATAAGTGGTAGCGGTGGGATTTGACAGTTTCACCAGTTATAAGTGGTAGCGGTGGGATTTGACGATACCCTCATGATCCCACCAAACACACAGCATAATCTTCCGTCCGAAGCGATTTGGTCTTAGGGAAGATGTTGATGGTTGGCCGGGATCAACCCACGATTTCTTGCGTTTAGGATTCTCGAAATAAATCCAGTTTTTATCGCCTGTCACAATCCGATGCAGGAATGAGTTTCTTTTTTGTATGGCGAATAAGATTTCGCATGTGTTTTGGCGTCGCTCCATCTGCTTATCGTTCAATTCCATTTTCCGATCTTTACAATCTTCCCCATGGCACGCAGATGCATGGAAATGGCTGGTTGAGTAACACCCAATTGCTCCGCGAGCATTTTTTGTGATTGGGTATCGTCTTTGTCCAAAAGAACCTGCAATTAATGGTCCTCCACCTTCCTAGGCCGATTTTCACGCTTCTTGTCCAACAAGTCAAAATTGCCGTCTTTGAACCGAAGAA
This sequence comes from Atherix ibis, assembly GCA_958298945.1. Taxonomy (NCBI): domain Eukaryota; kingdom Metazoa; phylum Arthropoda; class Insecta; order Diptera; family Athericidae; genus Atherix; species Atherix ibis. Next base: position 86,062,972 of record OY282607.1, read on the forward strand.
ACCAATCTCGGCACCTTGTTTCCGATAAAGTACTGTCACCATAGGCCTCCATAAGCATTCAATGCGATTCGGCAGTCGATTTCTTCAAATTGAAGCAGAAAAGCAGATCTTCCCGCATATGGTCTTTTTCTGGCACAAACCTAGACATGATTACCAAAGGAAAAATGTATGTTGTTCTACGAAATTGCTGACAATGTGCACTGATTCATGTTGACAGATGTCAAACCAATAAAAAAACAGCATGGCGTGCCCATGGTAGCTTAATACGCTCACTCTCTCCATCTATAACCAAAAAGCGGATTTAAGCTTATACCCCTGGTACTTAATGGATATTAATTTATAATAACTCTAAAATGTGAAAATTATCTTTTTAATCAAAGTTTTTAAGCTTAGAAGAATGATTATTACGGGGGTCGTTCAATAAGTCCTAAGAAAAAGATGGAAAAAAACTGTTTTAAAAAAAAAAATTTTTTTAATTTTTGAACATAATTTCCTTTTAGCTCAATATACTTTTCCAACCGTTTTTCCAAAATTTTTATCCCGTCCAAAAAATAGGATATCGGAAGTTCTGCAAAATACTCATCAGTTTGTGCAATGACGTCCTCGTTGGAAGTGAACCGTCGTCCGCCAAGCCATTTCTTCAGATTGGGGAAAAGAAAATAGTCACTCGGGGCCAAATCTGGTGAATAAGCGGGATGCTGCAACAATTCCATTCTCAATTCCACAATTTTGGCCATGGAAACAGCGCAGGTGTGCACACGCGCATTGTCCTGATGCAAGAGGATTTTCTTCTTCTTCAGATGGGGGCGTTTCTCTTTGATTTCCTCGCTCAACCGTTGCAATAACGACGCGTAATACGCTTCTGTTATTGTTTTTCCTTTTTCCAAGTAGTCGATAAAAATGATGCCCTGCGAATCCCAAAAGACCGTGGCCATCACCTTGCCGGCCGATGGCACAGTTTTTGCCCGTTCACCCTTGAAAATCCACTGTGATGACAGTCTTTTCGTTTCTGGAGTGTAGTAGTGTATCCAGGTTTTATCCACAGTGACATATCGACGAACAAATTTGGCAGGATTGCTATGAAAGAGTGCCAACATAGCCTCAGAGTCCACTACACGATTGCGCTTATTCTCCTCTGAGAGCAAACACGGCACCCATCTTGCCGAAATTTTTTTCACAGACAATTTTTCATGCAAAATTGAAGCGATTGTACCTTGTGATATGCCCGTGGCCTCAACTAATTCGCGCACTTTAATTCGCCGATCGTTTAAAATCAGATCGTGGATTTTGTCGATGATTTCGGGAGTAAACACCTCAACTGGGCGTCCTGAACGATGTTCATCTTTTGTGGATGAACGGCCACGTTTAAATTCATTCACCCAATTGTAAACCGTCGCAAACACAGGTGCAGATGTGCCATGAACTGCATCCAACTCGGCTTTGATTTCTTTCGGGCTTAAGCCTTTTCAAATGGAGATGTTTGATGACAGCCCTAAACTCGCTTTTTTCCATTGTTATGCACAAATAAATGTCGTTAACTTTAATCGACGATAGAAATTGACCTACGCTGTGGATCTAGCTGACAGCTTTCCTGTCGATAATGGTATTTACAAAAAAAAAACCTTTACCGACACTATGAGCGCAATTTCTCGGATTTTGTAAGAACTTATTGAACGACTCTCGTGCGATAAAAATATCCTCTAAAGAGTGAAAGATAGCTACAAGAAAATAACTATATTCTAGATTTCCTCATTTACCTTAGTTCCTTTTTGGAAGTAAGATAAATGAAGACAAATTAGCAAACTTTCCGTCAAATAAAATTTTTACTAAATTATATAGATACACATATATTTAATAACTATCAAATAATAGGCCTGTACTTTCCAATCCATGAAATGGATAATCAGTTATTAATTAAAATATTATCCAAAGGGACTATATTACTGGTTTCGTAATAACTCAGTCTAAATAGATTGTTTCATAGAAATCTGAATATTATTGTAATTTTATTTTTATTACTTATAATGACGAAAAACTTTAATAAAAAATAATTTGTACTAAAAAAAAACCAATTAAAATTAAAATTATTGCAATTTTAATGAGTTTATAAAATTATACTTTTTCTTTAGAGTTTTGTTTGCTAGTTAGTCGAAATGTATATTAATAGTACGAAAATTCAATGCGTTCTTGTTTATGTACCATTCAAAAAAGATTGATGTGCATATTCGGGTGTCTATAACTTGCTTAACAAATAAATAATTCAAATAACCTCAAATATGTATATTTAATTCGTTGTATCTTCAGCTAAATACATACGACGGCAATTATATTTTAGTTACCTAGTAAATTAAACTACAGTTCTGTACTAGAAAAGTTTATTGAAAAAATACTAACATCATCATCACTTACTTAAATCTGTAGTTTGCTAACAGCGGCATCTATCGGCATTAGTTACAAATGAAACCTTACGCATAAAACATTGGAGATAAACAGACGACAACAGCAATTATGGATAATTTTTGGACTAACACTCTAAGTAAATTCATTTTCTATCAGGACTTATATAGCATATTCTGCAAACTATTCACTTCCGATACAAGGATCTTAGTCTTAAAAAAGTACTTACTTAAAATTTATTTGATTACAATAAGTTTAAGAGAAATTCAGGGAATTTAACACAATATTTTGTATTTATCTGCTATAAAAAGATACTCGTAATTTACCCAAAGAGTGCACTTTTACGTTTGTTACTCAACACTTCAGTTACCTTATAGAGTATAGCAACTTTTACTTGTTAACTGTTTCATAAGAACCAACCATGTTATGATAAAAATTCAGTTGAAATTTTTTCTTCACTTTCCATAGAAGTCTAGATGGTTTTTTATACAATAATTTTAGAAAATTTTTAAGAACTTATCTGTAGAGATTCACAAATATTTGTAAATTTACATATTATTCAAAAAAAGAAGGATCACATTTTTACTTTTATAAAAATAGAGATTTTTTTCTGAAAGACAAGTACTCTCGAGGCAATCGACATAGAAATTTGAATTGAATTCGGTCGAGTCTTCTCTAAAGTATTTCCACCTTAAGTATGTTCATTTTCTTTTGAGTCCTGTATTAACTAAATATATACAACCATTTTATTTCTATCCAAATAGAAATTTACTTAATACACTATTTTTTACCTTCGTTCATTTTATGTTCGATTTTACTTTGCAACCAGGTCAACTGAATTTAGTTAAAAATTTTATTGAATGATAATTTTCCACAGAAGAATTCTATGGAAAAATAAACTAATCCCATTTCAATCTATATGAACAACTTTAGAGGTTTTACGAAGTTCCTCTTAAGAAATTTTCTTGACTATAATCTGAGGTTTTTTTTTAAATTAATTATATTTTTTCTATAAAAGTATATTTATGGAAAAATTTATTATTAAGGTATAAATACGACACGTGGCAGAAAGGTAAGAAAACCAAAGTTTTTATTTTGCAATATTTTTATTCTATTTTAATGGACACATAATATCCTTTTATGTATAAAAATTTTATTCTATTCAAACTAGTTTACTTGGGTAGCTATACATAAGAGCTGGAAGGCTTCAGATCCCCAGTTATGCTCCTTTGGATGTTATTGACAGTACCAAAATGAAGTCCTTTTAAGTATTTTTTGACGTTGGGCAACAAAAATATTTTCATTTGGCGTAGGCGTCGTTTACAATTTTCATAGTTACACTCCTTTATATAAAATCAACAGTACGCCCCGCATAGAGAGCTTATTCTGGGAGAATGATCCACAAGAACTATGCCAGAAGCGCCTACGGATATTAGCACACCTGCGTCCTGAGCTGGCCTGGCAGAGCCTATCGGCTAACCATATAGGGGACTCTTTCTGGTAGGTGATCCATTGGACACTATGCTAAGAAAAGTCTACATGTATGGGAAACCCGTGGATCATAACTAGCTTAGCAGTGCCAAAGCAATTTACAAGGTTCCTACTATAGCTCTTTTAGGGCGAAGCGCACTTTCCGTGTGTTTTTAATGATACAATTCGGTACTACGGTAGTCGGGAGCCCCGCGGCTGTTCATCCGGTCTACCCGGATAGATTTACTATCTATATTACGTGTACAGTCTCAGACTCCCGCGTGCTATCACTGGGGTATAATAACTATAGAGAAATGCCAGGATCCCAGGTCCTATCACTGCAGACTATAGTAGTGGTTTAGGTCAGTATTGCTACCAACAGTTAGGGCAACTAGCTTGTAAATGGTTACTGACTGTGAGCAAGTGGCCCTACCTGTAATGGATGGATTAGGTAGTTGCTAAAACTGTTTGTAGAGTGATTAGGGAGCAATGTGCTGGTTGAGACTCCTTACCGTAGGAATTTTACGGATGGATTGAATATTTGCCTGCTTCATGCGGGAAATGGCTAAAATGAGGTATAACGAATGATGGTGATGAGGAATTTTAGAGTGAGCATGCTGAAGCCACTTGCCATAGATGGTATAAAATAACAAGTAAAATAAGTTTTTAAGTAAGCTGGGTATATAATGCGTCGGTAGCAAGCTGGGTTGCGTTTGAGATGTGTATAACTACCTGGATATAGTTGGCTAAGCTGGCGGAATCCATTATAGACAGGTCTGTGAACGCGTTGATTGGGTGTATCTCAATCTTGACGGTTGCAGGCGACCCGTGATATTATGTCTAATGACCGGCATGGTCCGTTAAATAAAATTACAATAATTATAGACAGGTTTTTTTTGGGTATTGGAATAAAAAAAATCACACACTAACAAAAAAAATGAATAAGAAAGGCTGGGGAACCGCAGAAAATTTATTTTCCAACAAAAACTCGTTGAAGAAGATGGCCGTATCATCATGTCCGGTCTTTCAAGGTCTCAATAATAATAGATTGTCCAATCTCATAAGAACCTTTACTTAGTTTTCAGTATTGCAAAGTCATATTACTTAGTTTTCAGGACCTAACAAGAGCACCCTTATCATCAACAGCCAAAAGTCTAAATCAAAGGCTATACGCTGATGCCTTCCAGCGTCCTGGCTAATACTTTCACTTCTTCGAATGTGGGACCTACCTCGTCTTCTGGGACCATAAATCAAGCCTTAATAGACTTTTAGGGCCTTCGTCATTAATACGGATTAAGTGTCCAGCTAACCACAATCTATGGAGCTAAGTTTTAACAACAACCAGGCGGTCATGGTAACGGTCCAGAATCTTGTCGTTTAATAGGTTCCAAAACCATCCATTCTCATGTAGGAGAACCAAAAATTCTTTGCAAAATCGTCCTTCCGAACATCCAAATACCCTATTCCTCTGAAAAACTGTTGATCTTGGTAGGGAATAGTCCCCATAAATTCAAATTTGATATTTCACTGTTCAAATTTTTGAAATGCATTAAAAAAACACACCTTCACCTATCACGCTCTATAGGGTTCCAAATGAAACTTGTACTGCGCGTCTAAGAGGGACTAATGATCAAGCTATGTAGATTAATATAAAAGTCCGCTATGTTGCCAGATTGCTATCAGTAAGTTCCTTAAGAAAAATTTACTAGTACGATAACTGTTACGATAATTTAAATAAATCTGTAATTTTGAAAGTTAAAAAATTCTCTTTAAATAAATCTTTAACAATTTTTCATAGGAATTAAATTCAAATAAAGTCAGACGAAATTTTTATGCAAATTTTTTATTATAGAACATTTTAAATATAAACAAAAATATAGACTGTTCTTAAAATATTTTCTTCTAAAGGTAGTTTTTTTCTTTTTCCATAAAATATTTTGCATTTTTCCATATAAAATTCTTTTTATATTTTTTTAAAATAAAAATACTATAAAAATTATAATTTTTAGATAAAAGAGTATACAAAATTAACTTATACATTTGGCTTTTCGAAAACGTATGCATCTCTTTATGTACAGAAAGCTTATTTTACAAAATATCCAACCTCAATTGTTATGCTCAAATATGATCTCTATTATTACTCGTATATAGAAAAGGAAAAAAATATAACTTAGCATACAAATTATTATATAAATACTATATTAGCTTTCATAAGAAAAGAAGGGGTTCATTTGTTAGTGTAGTTAAAAAAATCTACAAAGCATAAAATTTATTTTGTTAGAAAAGTTTCACAAATTCAATACAAAACTTTTTACATATTCAAATACTTACATTCGACTATAAACTTATTTAATTTATGCTGATTTTCATATAAAAACATTCATATTATATATGATCAAACTTGGTTTTATCTAAACTTTGCTCCAAAGGAGAATATGTTTATTATTTTTAGACGTTATGTTTGTTATTTTTATATTTTGTTAAAATTTCTCATATTTATTATTATTTTTATGGTTTTTGAATATTTTTATTAAATTATAGTATATAATAGAGAATTTAACCTAAAAGACTATATTGAATTTAGAACAACTTTATTTTGAGGTGATTAATTTTGATACGATTATGTTAGTTTTTATTTAAAGGTAGAAATTCTAAAAATAGTACTTGTTAATGAAAATAAAAATTATTCTTTTATTGATTTTATCAAGTTTTTATAGTCATTAATATATAATTCTTTTATTGATTTTATCAAGTTTTTATAGTCATTAATATATAAAAATTATTCTTTACCAAATTAATGACTATAAAAATTTTTCTACAAAATATTATTTTGAGAAATGATTACTTATCACCGGTGGTATTACTTTTATCACCGGTGACTGCGATAGTAGCTAGTAGCCATCGATTCGATAACTGACCATTCAGATAGACGTCAGAGTGAACTTTTGCAAAAATCTGAAAATCGCTGCTCGAAAGACAAGTTGGGTTGTGAATGCCTTAACCACTTAGATTACAGAAAAATGCCAAACTTACAATATAATACTTAAAAAATATCCTATTAAAAAAGTATGCAAGCATTTCGGTATGATACCAATTTCATAGAGAATGGGGTATTTTAAAACTCTCCGAAAGTCTACAAAATTGAGACGCTTAATATTTGATTGATATTTACAATATAAATAATAAATCTATAATAAAAGTGCATTTAATATTAGAAAATTTTGAAAAGACAATAAATGTTGCCTTCCGGGATGTTTAAATTATATTTTGATTTTTTAAAAAGGATATTAATTATGCTTTTGGAAAAAAAAAAATTTCTATTACGGAAACTAGATGTCACTAGGAACGCAAATCTATGCACGCAGTACGATTTTTCGCTGCTTTTGCAATATTTTAGACAAAAAATTAATTGTACAATTATGAAAACCTGAAGATATTCTTTAATCTAAGGTTAGGCCCTATCGGGACAGAAGTTATGATGACGGCAACGAATAAGCATCAGGTGATGGTGGTATGTCATTGAAGCATTCGGTACTGTCTCGTATGAGGCTGTATGTGTTATCACTAAGCTAATCGGTTTTTTTACCGATCGATGAGAGGGAGGGAAAGGAGAAATGAGATAGTGGTCATATAGCAGCGGTACTGGGGCCTATCGATTAAAGTAAGATGGTTACAGATATAGTCACGTGGAACGGAAAAGGTCCTGGCGAAGTGGACCACTATATGGCTGAATTTCTGACAGGGCATGGATGCTTCAAGGAATATGATGCGACGTGCCCCAATTAACGGCCCAAGAAGTTGATCATGTTTTCTCCCAGAGTCCACGCTTTAACGGAGAAAGGAAATGGAGAAAATAATCGGTGAATAGTTGTCCTAGAAGCGTATCATCAGACAGATGCGGTAACTGAATACGGATCCCGAGTAATAAAAAACTCCAACTTACGGAATACGGATCCCGAGTAATAAAAAAAAATAATTAAAGAAGGTTCAATACAGCCATTATAGTCCAGCCTAAATAGTATAATATACCTGCGCCTACTTCCCAAGAAGGAATACCTGACGTTGGTCCCATGAGGAGTTATATTTGGAGTAAAAGAAGTTGGGTTTTAGTGGGTAAAAATTCTATATGCAATAATGATCAGTATCCTTATAGCTTTATAAAAGGTTTCTTTATATCCACGTTAAAAAAAAAATTATGGCTAACTACTTATTTATTTAGTGCTTTAAAAAGTACAGACTTTTCGTTAATAGTATTTGTCAATCAAAATTAAATTTATTTAGCCTTTAGCTTACTATTTTATATGGAAGATTAACGAACTATATTATATGCTAGAAATATGCCGATTGGGTGCTGGAACAAAATAATTTGGGTACTAATTTGTTTAAAGAAAATTTTCTTTAGCGATTATGCGCTTATTTCTCGCTCGATGGATACGAGGCTCATTCATCAAGTACTTAGACTACAAAAGAAAAATGAAAATTTTGGAAAGGTGGCAATTTATTTTTCCACATAATCTCCTTCAAGCTCGATACACTTGGCCCAGTGATGCTCTAACTTTTTTAACCCGTCCAAAAAATACATTTTCTCGAGGGAAGCAAAATAGGCCTCCGTGGCGACGATGAGCTCTTCATTCGACCCAAATCTATTCCCGGCGAGTGATTTTTTCAGGTTTGGAAACACAAAGTAGTCACAGGGGGCCAAATCTGGCGAGTACGGTGGATGGGGCAGCAATTCGTAGTGCAATTCGACCAATTTGGCCATGGCGACGGCGGAGGTGTGAGCCGGCGCGTTGTCGTGGTGGAACAGCACTTTTTTCTTCGCAAAGCGGGCCGCTTTTTCTTAAATTCGACGTCAAATTGGCCCAATAAGTCAGCATAGTAGCTCCCCGTGATTGTTTTACCCCTTCGAGGTAATCGATGTAGATCACACCTTGTGAATCCCAGAAAACGGTGGCCATCACCTTTCCGGCCGATCGAACAGTCTTCGCCTTCTTCGGAGCACGTTAACCGGGTGAAGTCCACTGTTTCGACTGTTCCTTGGTCTCTGGAGTGTACCAGTGAATCCATGTTACGTCGACGGTCACGAAACGACGCAAGAACTCCGCTGGATTGCGCTGAAACAGCGCCAAATACGTCGCCGATGTGGTCTCACGGTTGCGCTTGTTTTCCGGTGTGAGCAAACGCGGCACCCATCGCGCCGACAGCTTTCTCATGCTCAGTTCTTCGTGTAGAATATGATGCACAGTTCCTTCTGCGATGCCCACAGTCTCGGCTATCTCGTGAACCTTCAATCGACGGTCTGCCAACACGAGATCGTGGACTTTTTTAACGTTTTCCTCCGTAGCAGCCGTTTTCGGGGCACCTGGGCGTGGCTCATGAAAAACCGACGTGCGGCCACGAACAAACTCGTTGAACCAATTCTTGATGGTCGCCATCGAAGGAGAAGAGTCACCATACACAGCATCCAAGCGATCTTTGATTTCGCTGCGCGTTTTCCTTTCCAAAAACAAGAATCTAATCACCGAACGATATTGTTCTTTTTCCATTTTTGTGCAACCGACCGACACGCTCGCTTTCAAAGGCTCTCAGAACAAAACTAATGAAGGGAATCGACTGAAACTTTGACAGTAGGCTACTAAAAGAATGTACTGAACGACGGTAAATTTCTTTTGTGATAGCAGTTCTATCGGGCGGTGAGACTAAGTATTTGTTGAATGACCCTCGTACGTCAGTAAGTAAAATTTCTGTATATGAGGCTCTAAAAAATATTTACAAGTAACTGTGGACCTGCGAAAAATAACTGTCTGGTGTCCTTTTTGGTTTAAATTTGTCTTAAGCCCGTATTTCTTTCTAAACGAAGAAGGTGAGACCGTTACCGTAAATTCTGATGGCTATGACCTAATGAAAAGCAATTTTTCTTGACTCAAAATGAAAGATTATAATTTTTTCTATATGTGATTTAAATATAATAGTTTTGCAAGTCATATAAAATAACAAATTTTCACTATTTAACGTGAAAAGTTCCCAGGACGCGTAGTTTCGAGATTTGAAGCTGTCTCCAAATATCGTCCCATTTAATGATGTTAAAATTTTTTTTATTCGATACCTTTTAATATTAGTAATTTATAAACTTTAGATTATTTAAAAATCTATATCTCTTAATTAGTGGCCGAATTACAGCCGAAAATGTAAAAATAACTTTTTAAAAATGTCCTTAAAAGGATTGATTCCTTCTGTAACAAGTGTTGTGACATTTATTAAAATAATTTTATAAATGCTTAAAAATGCGGGATTTTTGGCAAACTTTGAGTGTTTATTCAAAGTATTGTCCATCGGAAGCCACTACTTTTTCCCATCTTTCTGGCAACATATGGATTCCGCGCCAAAAACACTGCTCCGGTTTTGAGGCCAAGAATGAATCGAGCCAATTTTTGATGCCCTGTTTTGAAGTGAAGCGTATTCCGGTGAGGGCATTTTGCATGGATCTAAACAAATGGTACTCGGACGCGGCAAGGTCTGGGCTATAAGGCGGGTGAGGCAAAACTTCCCAGCCACTGTTTTCTAAATAATTTTTAACCGGTTTTGCAACATGAGGCCGAGCGTTGTCATGATGGAAAATTATGGCTTCGTGTCTGGTCGCATATTCCGGGCGTTTTTCGGCCAATGCTCGCTTCAAACGGATTAATTGTGTTCGGTATAGGTCATAATAGATCAAACCCTTCTGATCCCACCAAATACAGAGCATTACCTTGGCGCCATGGATATTTGACTTTGGCGTTGATTTGGCTGGTTGGTCGGGCTTCACATACGATTTTTTGCGCTTTGTGTTGTCGTAATGAATCCATTTTTCGTCGCCAGTAATGATTCGATTTAAAAACGACTTCTTTTTCTGCTGTTCAAGCAGCATTTCGGACATGCAAAATCGCCTTTCAACGTCTCTCGGCTTCAATTCATATGGGACCCAATTTCCTTGCTTTTGGATGAATCCTGCTGCTTTCAAACGTTTTGAGATGGCTGCTTGAGTGACTCCCAATGACTTTGCAATTTCTTCTTGAGTTCGACAACAGTCTTCGTCGAGTAATGCCTCCAAATCTTCATCTTCAAACATTTTTGGCTGACCTGGTCGTTCTTTGTCTTCCGTGTCAAAATCACCACTTCTGAACCGCACAAACCATCTCTCGCACGTGGAAATTGATGGAACATATTCAGGATAAGCTTCGGTGAGCAATCGATGTGCTTCAGCTGCACTTTTTTTCAAATTGAAGAAGTAAATCAACACTTCCCGCAAATGGGACTTTTTTTGATACAAAATTCGACATTTTTGAAGCAAAAAAAACTTTGTTGTTTACACTATTTCGTTCAATGACTAATCGATGTTTAACCTCCAAAATGACATATGAGTTATTATTAACACAAACCATGTGTAAAAGTTATGCCATCTGTTGTCAATCCCGCATTTTTAAGTTATACGTCCATTATTATAAAATGGCAAAATTTAATCATTATAAAGTATTAATTGGTTTGCTAAAATCTTAATTTTAAATTTATTTTATTAAAATTTACTTTTTAAGTTACGAATTGGATAATCATTTATACACTATCTGATGCAATCTGAAAAGCATTAATTAAAATATAAAATATTAAGAATATACCAATTTAATATTATTGATTAATTTTATATCACAGAAAATCCTAATTATTAGAATGGAACCCGAAAAAATGTATTTACTTGTTTTGTGTACAAAATTTCAAAACTCTAAGCTTGTAAATATTTTTCCCCCTATTACCCCATTTGGCTATTATTAAATCTACAATTTATGAACCATAATTTATAGAACGTATTATATTTTATAATTGCTAATTCATAAAATAATAATAATAATAGGCATAAAGTAAAAAATCCAAATAATTATTATTACTTTTCACAATACAATACAAAATTTGAATAGGATTTGTCTAGAAGAAAATATTATCCTTGTGATGGGAAAAATCTTCTGTTACAGAACGTTTCAGATATGAAAATCTGATTTGTTAATGGTTTCCTGAGCAAAATATGACTCCATAGACATTTATAATGATTTTGTAACTATTCTTGTAGACTATTACTGATATAATCCCTTATATAATCATGGTGGAAAGGAACTTAATCCCCATACATCTAGATTAACCAATGATTGGGGATACTTTGTTTCTTTTTTTCTTTTTAAATTTAACCGTTTATCAGAAAAATTTCGAAAATGGTTATTTCAATGTTTATGTTGGTATACAAACTGATATAAAAGTTATGAGAATTACTACCACCTAATTTGATGGGTGGTTCATTAGCTGAATATCTGTTTTTGGGGTTCTATTTCTTGTATAGGCTATATGGGTCCATAGTTGGGTATTGGCTGACTACAGCCTCCTTCAGAGTATATGTTTTAATCAAATTTGAAATAATAAATCATCGATAGCAGAGAAACACAAGTGGATAATTAATAGTATAGTCAGTGACTCGTTAATCGTAGCTATTTATAAGCCTCCATATTTACCAAAGCCATTTCTTCTAATTACTCAATTTAAACACGTATTTATGGCATGGCCATAAATAAAAGTAAATACACTAGCAGAATGGATTTATTCGAAAGTGCTGTGGGAGAGATTTATTTAAAACTGTTCTTTTCCCCGTTAACGGATACGTATTTAATACTTGACAGGATAAAAGAGCTTCCAAATTGCCAGTAGATCGGTTGGTTTTGGTGTACTATTGCACAATTTTACCATCTCGAAATGGAGTAGTAGGCCCTATGTAGCCTACATGAAACACTAATACTTTTATATGTATTCAGAAATGTTTGCCTTTTGGAACAATTCAAGCACAGTTCTAGTTTTATTGTTTAAGCCTTTCAGAAGGAGGTGGAAACTGAAGAGCATCGGCTAAAATTTACCACCCATTGGCAATAACATTTGATATAACTCAAACCTATAGAAATTCGGAACTAAATTGCCTGCCAGCAAGTCAACCTTCCTGCTGACTTGCCTGCTGAGCCTCAAAGTTTCTCCTTCACAGTAAGACGTGAATAATTGGTCTGATTAAAGGATTATGCTATGAACTTACGACCCGACAAAAATAAAAATCAAAGAAAAATAAACTGAATCCGAAAAATTTATAACAACAGTATTCGTTCACAAAACACCTACTACCTACTCACTATAGCAGAGATTCGTAATTTTTTTTTTTAGCTTTCAAAAATATTTGCACACTTTTCACGTATAGTTTTTTTTTTACTTCCTTCATTGCATACCATTTTGGATTGTTGGGTTTTTTTTCACTATCGTCTTTGTTATTTTAGGTCACTGCTCGGTAGAAATCGGAAACTTTTATTGTTTCACACTGCACCAAAAAGGAAACAGTTTTTCCAAATTGTGTAAATTGCATTTGGCAAAATATCTCTCATACCAAATAATTTGTTTTTGGACCCTTCAACCGAATTTCCTCACGCCAAACCTACCAAATTACCACCCAACTTTTACCATCCAACCTGGTTGGAAGGCTACCACTTAAATTTGCGCTTATTTACAATAGCTAACGTTGTAAATATATCCTTTATCTTTGGAACGGTCGTTCACAGTTAAAAAGTTCACGAAATGGAATTTTTCTAAAGAAATATCGCCTCGGGAAATCTCTTTCAAACTATTTACTCTCGATTCATAGCTGCAAAAAGTTTGCTCCTCTTCCAAACGAGATAATAGATAAATTGCATTATTTAGGACATTTTTAAATTTTAAGGAAGTGAAAATATCGCAATCTTAACTACTTTCACTAGTATTTTATCATTCGGCAAAGTATCCGGTTTTTTTTCTACCTTGAATCTCTTTCAATTTCCGCCACTATGGTGTACCCTTTCCTTTTTAGCTTTTCAATCTTATCTAAAAGGATAATGTCTACCCTGAAAAATTATAGTATTTTTAATTACTTACGATTCAATAAAATTTTGTAAATAAATTTTCGTCCCCATAGTTTTGTTAGTTTTTTTTTTTTATTTGTAATAAACAATTCATCAAAAAGGACAAAATTATTTTTGAGAATGGAAAAATCGATTTAGTATTAAATAAGTTTTAATTGAATTAACAAACTATTAAGGAACTTGTTTTAATTTAGTTTTAATAAATATACTCAATATTATTAGGATTATCTTTCGAATATACATACGAGTATGTTGAGATAAATTAATGTAGATGATATTTATGGTGATTTTATATTTGTGTGCAGCACTATCTGATACGATATTTTCCATAAAGTTTTGCAAGTTTTTGGAATGTTGTTCTTGAACAAAAAGTGCCAAATTTTATTTGTGTCAGAAATTTCCCCATAAACTAAAAGTTATAAAACTATTTTTCTTTTCTAATTTTGCTGAGTATTATTTTCAAATGAAACTTTATTAAATATTTGAGAAAATTATCATACAATTATTATTAGCATATATAGGATTATGCAATTTAAGTTTCAGATGGTGATATTAAATAAAATACGTTTAAAATTCAGATTTTGATAAATTTTATATTATTTTATATTGCATTAATTCTGCCATTATGTATAATTGGTACTAACATAGTTTTTAGCAGATCTCGATTGTTTTGAGGTATAAAATTACACAATCTTGGAGGACAACTGACATTACCAAATCTCGAAATTACGCCTGCTGGAATCTTTACACTGAGTAGAGCCTAAATTCAATGGGCTTTTGCCATTGCTGTAGTAAAACTACTTTTTATTTTAGACCAAATTAAAGTCTTCAAGTACAGGCGAGGAAAAGTTGGTTATCTCAGATTGACTGTAAGGATCCTCCTATCTTTACGCAGCTTTTTGTTCAAGCACTTCATTGGCGTAAAGTTTGTAAGATAATATTTGACAACTATATTATCTATTTATATTATAATATGGAAAATTTTATTCTAAAAAAATTATATTTTAAACGATATACGAGGTATGTTTAAAAAGTATCGCGAATTTTGAATTTCCGCCGGTTACATATATTCAATTGTCGATTTTTTGTGGCGTTATGTTGGTACTCATGTCTCTCACTTATGCCGATAAGTTCGGCCATTTTGAATGTTCAATTAATTTTTGATAGCTGGTTTGCTTGCACGTGTTTTGGCTCGTCTTCATATTGTGCCCATTTTCGACCAAAACAGCATCGCATTAACACTGCTAAGAAGCTGTTGGACTCTGTCCGCGACGACCCAAATTTGCTTCTGATGACAAATCATGGGTTAATTGTTATGACGTAGAAACCAAAGCTCAATCATCCCAATGGAAGTTGCCGCACGAGCCAAGACTGAAAAAAGTGCGCCAAGTTCGGTCGAATTCTTCGATTGCAGTGCGTGGTGCATCATGAGTTCTTGCCATAGGGTAGAACGATCAATAAGGAATATTACCTGCAAGTTATGCGAAGAAATCCGCCAGAAACACCCGGATTTGTAAAAGAACACAAATGGGCTTTTGTACCATGATAACGCCGCTGCTCACGCATCGTTGCTTGTGCCCGAATTTTTGGCCAAAAACAACACACAAATAATGCCGCAACCACCGTATTCCCCAGTTCTAGCCCCCTGTGACTTTTTATTGTTCCCAAAACAGGTTCTTTGATCCATTTTTTTGGAAGACAAGCCAAAACACGTGCAAGCAAAGCAGCTGTCAAAAATTAACTGAACATTCAAAATGGCCGAACTTATCGGGACATGAGTACCAACATAACCGCACCAAAAATCGAAAATCGAATATACGTAACCCGCGGAAATTCAAAATTCGCAATACGTTTTGAACAGACCTCGTATTGTTATAAGGCCTATCTAATGACAAGGCTATCCTCTTACTCGTAAGATGCAATTTTCATCTTTTCAAAGTAAAGTTAACTTTTTATTTTATAATTATTTAAGATAGTTATCTATATGTAAGTCCCAATAAACAATTTGTGCTAAAGTAATAAATTTTTTTTTAGGTTCATTTTTTTATTATTTCATATTTAATTAATTGCGCTTTCTTAGGGATAAAATCCCTTTTTTACGAAAAATTCAAATATTTTAACAATACTTTTTTAAAAAATAAAATATTACATTTTCTTATAAAATTTATTTATTTAAATATTTTTTTCCTTGTTATGGTTTAATACAATTTGAGAGTGTTGGTTGAAAAGAAGTAGCAGAAATAGGATGTTAACGAAGATAAATCTCTAGAGGAGCAAGGTTAATACGACAGTACTCTGAGACGCACAATTTTTGTTGCGATTGGTATTCTTGCATAGAACCATTGTAGAGGGTTGGGGGGGAAGAGGGGTTAGTGTGAACGAATTTCCCTTAAACCTACATAGCAAAAAAGAGTATGGCTGATGCAACCGTTTTTATTTGGAGACACCTGTAGATGTTAAGTTTTTCAAATGAGGAGATGGTATAAAAAAAATTAGCCAAAGTTGTAAAAGATTGAGAATTGGCATAAAAATTAAAATTGAAATAAAATTTAAAAACCAAAAAAATCGAGTGAATAAAGAACCCAAAATGATATAAAATAAACTAAATGGTTTTGGTTGAATAATTGTGTATATGTAATTAAAATAAAGGAGGCTAAGGACACACTAGTAGTCTCGTTTCGGCTTTTGTGTTTTGGAGGGTAAGAAAATGAGAGATTTATTATCATTGTATTTTAGCTACTTATCAGATATAAATAACTAATGTAATTAAATTGCTTTATGAACTGATAATAAAATGTCATATTTCCTTCCTACAATCAACCAAATAAATCGAAGTAATTTTTTAGCTCCTCTATTTTCCACTACAGTAATAGTATGAAAGTATGGCGCTAAAGTCAGTAAAAGTTTGCTTATAGAGTGATGTAGATACCAGGTTGATGTACAGGCAAACCATGAAAATATTCCTAGTATCGATACCAGGAATATTCATCGAATACCAGCTTTTATAGCTGGTATTTAGCTGGTATTATCGATACCAGATGTGTGTTCCTAGCATTAGTCCAAAAGCATTCACATTTTTAGAAAGTATCAAAAAATCACTCAACGAGAATTCTCTCATGACTATTATTACCCGACTGACTTAAAAACAGCCAATCAACCTCAACACGATCATTTTTGCTTTTACTCAATGAATCGTTCGATAGAAATCTGGAATTTTCCACTGGCATTGTTGCCAAATTTGGCAAAAGCAAAAGAAAAATAAAGTTAGATGAATTTTCGTTGAGTTGTGCGTTGCCAAATTAACTTGATAATATATTGGGTTGTTCAGAAAGTAGTTTTTTTTTTTTTTATATAAAAATGAAAGACAATTTTATTATAGTGAATTAATATTTTATTCAATTAAATATTATCCAGTCTGAACCAATACCCTTAGCCATCTTTCTGGCAGTAGCATGATTTTAAGCTCTTCATTTGAATTAAACGTTTTACCTTCTAAAAATTTTTGTAGAGACCGGAACAAATGATAATCGGAAGGTGCTATCTTTTCTACTCCAGGATCTTTTGCGCTTAACATTCTTGTATACAACCCATTTCTAATCCTCAGTAATAATATGTTACAAAAATGGATCATTTTCTTGGCGTTTGAGAAGCAAATCACAAACGTCAATGCGACAGCACAATTTTTTTCTCGTAAGTGAAGAGGAACCCATATGCCGAGGTTTGAGATAAAACCCAGCCGTTTCAAATGATCATGAACGGTCATATTCGATAAATTTAATCTCTCAGCGATCTCACGAGTTGTTATTCGCCGGTTGGCATTAATTAATGCCTTTATTGTGTCTTCAGCAGCTTCAACTGGCCTTCCAGAACGTGGTCTATCTTCGAGATACAAATTGCCGGAACGAAATTTTGCAAAACAGTTTCTGCACTTAACAAATCTTCTCCTTATTCATTGGATAATTTTTTTCTTGCTTGAATAGCATTTTTATCTTTTCTATAGTAAAAAAGTAAAATACGGCGAAAATGATATTTTTCACTTTCCATATTTAAAAGTGTATCAACCAAAAACTACTGTGCAGAATCAATCGAATTTTTCCAAAAGCAAGCCTTGCTATGTCAGATATCAAAATATATATGATTATGCGGCTTAGTTATGTGAAGTTAGTTGTGAAAAAATACAATTAACTCCTCTGTTCAGTGAAAACTTCTTTTATACCTTGATAGATAAAGACGTCTATTTTAAATAGGCTAAATTTTGCCATAGTAGAAGATGTATTGAATTCTTTAAGTTACTAAATATTATGAGACTTAGGATCCTAAAAATATTTTAATAAAATCTAAAAAATAATTGTATTATTACAAAAAACAATTTGATTTTTAACTGCACCAGAAATGTTTCTTAAGACTTTAAGGTAAATTGTTTAATACAATATACATAATAAATAGAAGTAATATTAATTAAATTATATTTTAAGACTAAATATAATCAATATATTAATATTAAATTAAAATAAAATTAAATTTAGCATAATTTACTTTGGGGAAAAAATCACTGAATAACACTTACAATCGAATAACCCTAACAAATAATTGCTTACAACCCTGGAAAAAAATCCGTTTTTCTTTAATTAAAAATAAATTTACCAAAAAATTATTATTTATGATAATTAAAATTGAAAAATTTAAATTCGCTAACAGGAAGTTGTATGTATAAGCCAGCTACTCCGTATTATATTTTAGTAATAATACTCGTAATAATAACATAAAGTTTTCTAAATTTTCCTATTTACTATAGAAATAATATTATATGTATTGTGTATAAAAATAGGGATTTAAAAAATAATATTTATTTTCCCATTAATAGTTGGTGTAATATTTTTATATTCTTGCTTTCGGCAATGTTGCAAAATTATTTTGTTAAAACCAACAAATTGAACTGTACAAATATTGTTAACAAAATTTGCTAGAACGACTTTTTCTTTTGGTATAAAACATATTTAAATGTTATATTGTGAAAAAATATGTTTATTTTCTCATATTTAATTATTTTGTTGTATGTTAAAGTTATGGTGTTTGTTTTTATTCTAAAAAATAGAATTTCAACCACATTATTTATTGACCACAAACAGGGCACAAAATAATAAAAATAATTATTTGAGCATAAATATCTGATATTTTACATCGTCCTTTTTACCACAGGCTATTTTAAGAACGAAAGAAAAAAAGGACCAATCCTAAACAACATTTTATATTAATTAATATTTTCTTCTTAATTTCCATACAATTTTTTTGTTAGATTTTCATTATATGATTGTCCTTTTTTTTTGGGAAATGAAAATTCATTATAAATTTATAATAATGAGAATAAATTATAAAATCTACATAATAATATTTAATTTAAAGTATATTTTTCATATTATCATGGTTAACAGGTTTGAGAAAAAGTTAGTAATTAAAATCAGAGAAAAAAAAATTTCCCATATTTTTAAGGTAATTAATTTCATTATGGGGCGTTTTTAATTAGCATCTATAAAAACTCGAAGTGGGGTAATTTTTTTCTTCTCTATAACAAAAATAATATATCGACTATAATTTATGTTAAATATTAGAACATAAATAGTATTATTTAAAATTTAAATCAATTATTTTTAGGGTCGACAATATACGAATATTTTCCAATTAAATAACTAAGAAAATGTATCCGTCCAGTCATTGACTTCATTGTTTGTTGATATCATAGATCCCCGTTGATTTTCCGAAGCGTTAATGTAGAATATTTTCTACCAACAAAGAAATATTTTCCACTCATTTTGTGGTAAATAGTTTTCATTATATTCAATATGGTAATTTTAGAATGTAATATTTCTCTTAAGAGAAAACAAAAAAGTAACATTCGTCCCGCATGCCTTTAACAATTTTATTTGGACGCTGAAAATGATGAAAATCAGTCAGTCAATTTTATCTGAACTGAACCGAATTTAAATGAGAACACATTTTGTAAGATTTTGCCGGAAATTGTTTGACACAAAACTGGGAATATTATATACTGGACCGGAAGGGTTGCGAAAGTATTTCCCTTCAGGAAGCTAAGATTGCCAATAAATTAATACCAGTACAAGGTTCACTAGAGTTGAACTTACGATGAATGCTAATACAATATTTTTCATTCACCGAATCTATCATAGTCTGAAGGTTCTTCTTACTTACAAAGTACCCATGGCTTTTCAACACCAGCCCATCTTGTTAAAAAAAAAAATTATTTTCCATTTTCTGCCACGTTTTACAATATCTCTAGCGATGTTGGCAAATGTTTGAATTATAAACATTGAAATTGTAAAAGTGAATTTCATTAAAATTTCCGTTTATACTTGAAGAAAACGTTTTATGAAAATATGTATTGTAGAAATTTGATATCTGAGGGTATTCTGGTCGATTGATTTGTATGTTAAGTTTTGGTTATGGAAACGCATATTAAATTATAAACGCAATAAGGGGAAGTACTAGACTGTAACAGGAAAACAACTAGACTGTTACAGAGACTACAACATTTTCCTATTAATATATTCATAGAGTTAAAGAGGACAGGAAATATTGTACAACTCTAAGTCTATTCCAATCACGATTTATTTGATAAACATAAAGAGCTATCCAATCTAGATTTTGAAAAGTAAAATGAAATCAAATAAATTTAAAATTTAGATTTTATAAAAAATTTATATTTAATATATTTGAATTAATATGCCATTTTTGAAAAAAATACTATTATTTAAATAATTACTATAAAACTGTCTTAATTTTTTTAAAAAGATTTTTGACAGCTCTTAGCAACTTTTGGGCTGTAAATTGGCCATTTCTTAACGAATATTGATTTTTGAATGCTGTAGAGAGTTTATTCCAGTCCTTTGTATTCAGTATGTCTATATTAAAACTAAGTGGTAGTAAAATTAAACGAAAAATCGCTGACGAACATAGAATATTCCAAGTAAAATGTGAATTAGAATATTTTTGCTGTGAAATAAAAGATAAAATAATCTGCTTGATATGTAATAATACAATTAATATACCAAAGTTATATAATATTAAACGTCATTATGAACAACACCAATCAAAATATAACAATTACAAAGGATTAATGAGAGAAGAAAAGTTGAAAAAGCTCAAGTTAGGGGTGAAAAAGCAACAGTCCATGTTTAGTAAAGTATTGCAAGAAAGTGAAGCGTCTTTTCCGAGTTGATAGTTAAACATTCGAAGCCTTTTATTGATGGTGATTTCATCAAGGAATGCCTAATGAAAGCTGGAGAAATTGTTTGTCCTGGAAATGTGAAGGCTTTTCAATCAATTTCATTGTCTCGAAATACAGTTGCGGAAAGAGTTACTGATTTAGCCGCGAATTTAAGTGATCAGATCAAAGCAAAATCATCTAGTTTCGAAAGTTTCTTTATTGCCTGTGACGAGAGCACGGACATTAGTGGCAAAGCTCAATTAGCAGTGTTTCTTCGTTCTTGTGACAAGAATTTTAACATTTTTGAGGAATTACTGGAACTAATACCGATGCCTGGTACTACCACAGAAGAATATATATTTACTTGTGTTTTTGGACTTCTGCAGAAATACAATCTACCTTTGGCAAAATTAAATTCTGTAGCTACAGATGGCGCTCCATCAATGACCGGGAAAAACAAGGGCTTCGTAGCATTACTAAGAAAAAAACATTCATCATACGCATTGTATTATACATCAAGAAATTCTATGCATGAAAGTAATAAAATAAAAAAAGTTATAAATTTTATAAGATCTCGAGGTTTAAATCAGCGTCAATTCACTGTTTTCTTAAGTGAGTTTGATAGTGAATATTCGGGTTTATCCTACTATAACGAGGTACGTTGGTTATCTTGCTCCAAGATTCTCAAACAATTCTGAGATTTGAAAGAAGAAATATGCCAGTTTTTAAAAACGAAAAATCAAGACGTAAGTTTGTTTTACGATCCAATATGGATACAAGATTTATCTTTCTTGGTTGATATAACCAAACACTTAACCGATTTAAATTTATCGTTACAAGGAAAAGATCATATTATTACGAACATGTTTGACATAATTAAAGCATTCAAATGTAAACTAGTTCTTTGGGAAAAACAACTTAAAAATAAAGATTTGACGCACTTCCCGACATGCAGCATGAACATAACATATCAAGTTTAGATGATACTTGTTCGTATCAAAAATACGCAGAAAAAATTGCAAATTTAACAACTGGTTTAATGAATTTAGTTCCCTCGAAGACAATTTTTTTTTTGTTTGATCTTCGATTTTCTCAATAAGTATTGACTCAGTACCCAGCCATATGCAAATGGAAGTGATCGAGATTCAATGCAACTCAAATTTGAAAGCAAAATTCATTGAAGTGGGCGTGCCTGAATTT
This sequence comes from Atherix ibis, assembly GCA_958298945.1. Taxonomy (NCBI): domain Eukaryota; kingdom Metazoa; phylum Arthropoda; class Insecta; order Diptera; family Athericidae; genus Atherix; species Atherix ibis. The sequence continues at coordinate 86,085,208 of OY282607.1, forward strand.
TACAAATATTTACCAGCCAGGTATAAAAATACTCGAAAATTCGCATATGAAATTATTTCCATGTTTGGTAGCACTTATCGGTGCGAGCAGTTATTTTCAGTCATGAAAGGTAATAAGTCTCCTATTACAATAGAAACTGTATTAATGATGCTCACCTTGGGTCAGTGTTGAAAGTTATCACTGCAAACAAAATTTTTCCCGAAATAGGAAAGATAATAGCAGAGAAAAGATGTCAAGTATCAGGACGTAAACATTAAATTTTTCTTGTTCTTTTCTATATATATATATATACACGTATATGTTTATAATTGTATTATTCGAAATAAATATACGTTTCTATGAATATTGATTTTTTTTTTGCGGCCCGCCTAAAGTTAAACCTTGTTTGTTTGGCCCAAGTGTACCTATGAGTTTGACATCCCTGCTGTAGAGTATAAAAATTACCTATATAAATTATATTTTTTTTATCGAGTTTTAAAAAATTCTATAACGGCATCTAATTACATGATGTTGGAGGCTAATTTACTCACCAAATCTCTAAATTACATGTACTGGGAATTTTTGCGCAATAAAGCTATTTTATAAAATTTTCTTGTCGTGTATAACTTAAAAATGCGGGATTTTTTGCAAATTTTGAGTGTTTATTTTGAAAAATTGTTACAATATATTTTATTCAAAGTATTGTCCATCGGAAGCCACTACTTTTTCCCATCTTTCTGGCAACATATGGATTCCGCGCCAAAAAAAACTGTTCCGGTTTTGAGGCCAAGAATGAATCGAGCCAATTTTTGATGCCCTGTTCTGAAGTGAAGCGTATTCCGGTGAGGGCGTTTTGCATGGATCTAAACAAATGGTAGTCGGACGGGGCAAGGTTTGGGTTATAAGGCGAGTGAGGCAAAACTTCGCAGCCACTGTTTTCTAAATAATATTTAAGCGGTCTTGCAACATGAGTCCGAGCGTTGTCATGATGGAAAATTATGGCTTCGTGTCTGGTCGCATATTCCGAGCATTTTTCGGCCAATGCTCGCTTCAAACGGATTAATTGTGTTCGGTAGAGGTCGCCTGTGATTGTCTGGCCCGATTTCAATAGCTCATAATAGATCACACCCTTCTGATCCCACCAAATATAGAGCATTACCTTGGCGCCATGGATATTTGGCTTTGGCGTTGATTTGGCTGATTTTTTGCGCTTTGGGTTGTCGTAATGAATCCATTTTTCGTCGCCAGTAATGATTCGATTCAAAAACGACTTCTTTTTCTGCCGTTCAAGCAGCATTTCGGACATGCAAAATCGCCTTTCAACGTCTCTCGGCTTCAATTCATATCGGACCCAATTTCCTTGCTTTTGGATGAATCCTGCTGCTTTCAAACGTTTTTAAATGGCTGCTTGAGTGACTCCCAATGATTTTGCAATTTCTTCTTGGGTTCGACAACAGTCTTCGTCGAGTAATGCCTCCAAATCTTCATCTTCAAACTTTTTTGGCTGACCTGGTCGTTCTTTGTCTTCCGTGTCAAAATCACCACTTCTGAACCGCACAAACGATCTCTCGCACGTTGAAATCGATGGAACATATTCACGATAAGCTTCGGTGAGCAATCGATGTGCTTCAGCTGCACTTTTTTTCAAATTGAAGAATTAAATCAACACTTCCCGCAAATGGGACTTTTTTGGTACGAAATTCGACATTTTTGAAGCAAAAAAAAACTTGGTTGCTTACACTATTTCGTTCAATGACTAATCGAAAATGAATGACAGATGTTTAACCTCCAAAATGCCATATGAGTTATTATTAACACAAACCATGTGTAAAAGTTATGCCATCTGTTGTCAATTCCGCATTTTTAAGTTATATCTTGTGATGATATTTTGCCAAAAACAGATATAATTTAAAATAAAATCTTAAACTTAAGATGAAAAAAAAAGTAGATTATCTTCGCAATAATACGCAGAATTGATGAAAACGGTCTCTTCTTCTTTATTTTAATAAAAAAAAAATATATTTTTGACTTTTTTAGATATCATAGTATTTAAATGGGTGTAGTCCCCGCACTTACCATATATGCTCTGATATCCATAAAAGTACATGTAATAAAATTGGAATAAAAAGAGATTTTTCCAATCTTATCACATGTACTATTTTAATAATATTTTTCCGCATAAGATTTTCATAGAATCTATTATTTTTTATTTGGATTTTTATCATATTTGTTAAATATACAAAAACCTTTTGTAGAAAAACAAATGTCGATGCAAAGGTAAACATCAATGAAATAATGCTTCACTAATCACAGGCTGAAAATATTAGTCTTTCCTAAAAGCCTATAAAGTTTTTCCATTTTTTATTATTTCTAGTAGCCTTTAGCTGTGTTTGTAGTTACCTTCCAGCTATGGATTGAATGATGAATTCTATTTGATGAATTGTGTTTACATTGGTTTTTGGCGAAGAAACAAAAAAAAATACGAAAAAATACACCGACAAATACTGTACAAAAAAATCATTGAAAATAAAAACGGTGGAAAATTTTCACTTTATAGCCTTGGGAGTAAAAATAAATTGCCAGGTAAACTAATTAAAGAGAAACAATTTACTGGATGTGAATAGGTTTCGTTTGTGGCGGCAATTCCCTTACACAGACAGGTAACTGAGTATTGTCCTAATATCTCGAGGATCAGAAATATTCTTAGAAAGTCTGACGTACTTATATACTATATATCTGGGGTATTATCCTCTGTGGTTTTTCTATGTCTTCATTCTCAACAATTTTCTTATTCTTGTTAGTTTTCTGGCAAATTTTTGCGGGGCTTTTCTTAACCAAAACCATACAGACTTTCTACCAACTTTCGATAGAATTAATAAATATTCGTGTGTGCCATGGACTACTGATAATTGCTTTTCAAACAATTATTTTCTATGTTATTTTTTTTTTTTAATTATTTTTTAGTACATTTTTCTTTTTACTTATCTTAGTTCTTGTTATTGTGGGTTTTTATATTTTCTTAACTTAAATATTAAATTAAAATTAATGTGTTTTCTTATTTATTATAAGAAGTGGCTTTTCTTCGAATTATAAAAGAAAATTTCTACGGCCTTCATTAGTTTTTGATTTTTCTTTTTTACTATTAAATTTTGTGGATAGAATAGGTTTATATGCTCTGTTGTGGTAAATTTCGGAAATTAAATTTTTCTAAATTTTCAATTTATCGGAAAACTGGAAATTTATAACTTTTACTGAAATTAATGAAGGAAATTGGTTAATAGTATTTTTCGTTAAATTGACCATTAAAAAATTTAATCGAATAGTTTGATAAGAGAAGCTTTTATTTTTGGGTTCATAAAAATGTTTGCAATTTTTTTTATGTAATTAAAAAAAAAGGACAATATTCGTATAATCTGATTCTAAAAATGCCTATGTTCATTATTGATTTATTGAATAAATTAAGTTGCTATGCTTTTGAAATTAAGAATAATAACATGCTTATCCGTTTTTCTAGAAAATTAAAAAGGATAATGCCAGAAAATTACAGAAAAGGATATTTCTTTAAGATTACTTTTGGAATATGTGGATCTCTTTAGAAATATTCTAATTACATTTGCGTCGACTTAACGATCATGTTTTTGTCTTTACTTAGCAGATGATCGATCCGCTGCAGTTATGCTTGTGTTTGTTTTTCTTGCAGTTTGGTGCGGTGCCATGCTTTTCGCCTATTTTGGGTTCTTGTCTTTGACCAATACGGGTGTTGATCCACGATTGATATTTTCGTGTTCTTGATGGCTTGATGGTTTTTTTTCAGGTGATTTCTCGTAATTTTTTGTTAAGAAAAGGACAACGGCATAACAAAAACTTAAGTTCTTTTTTTTTTTTGGGGGGGGGGGGGGGGGGTACGGATATATGACCACAGTAGAGTACTGTAAATTAACGAACAGAGAGATGGTTTTAAGCATAGTACTTCGGAAATCCAATAAGTCATTTGCAAAGTAAAGTAAAGTAAAATATACTTAAAATTCAGACATTCAAAGTTTATTATATTGTAATATAATATATTGCTTAAACTTGATCATTATACATAAAATATTATAGAACATCATTTAAATTGCTATTTGTTGAACTCGATACTTTTTTATGACTTTTTCGCACATTTCCAGCTGTAATTCGGTTACTGTTAAGTCTAAAAATTTACACATTTCCAGCTATAATTAAAATACTCTAAAGTTTAAAAATTTATAAATAAATTTATAAAATATTGTAGTTTAACAGTGTCAAATTTCATGATTTTAAGAGGCAACTGCCAACCCCAAATTTTCCAAATTACACATCCTAGAAACTTTTTGCGCAATAAATAAAAAAAATATGTGGATTTAAACGCAAAAAAATTGTTTTTCTTAGAATCCACATATTTTTTTTTTCAAATCCACATATGGTCCTAATTGAAATCTTTAAGTGCAGGTCAAATAATGATTATTATCATACGGACATAGTACTTAGAATTGACGATCACGATTTCTACTTCCACTTTTTTCAAAGAAACAGTTGCAATGATATCTTCATACCTAAATACACACCAGCCAGTTTTTTTTTCATAGTTACTTGTGGTATTTCAGAGCCTCACCTATTAAAACAATAATTTTGCTTACTTATAAATCTACCAAGGGAGAAATGAGCCTCAACTCTGAAGAAAATTTTAGGTTTTAAAAGCAGATCTAGCCACTATTTTAGAAAGTTTTTGCAATTTCAATCAATAGTTTTTTTTTAATTTTTAAAGATATCTACAATTAAAATACGAGTAATAAGCAGATTTGAATAATAGTTTTAATTAACGTAAAAGTTTATGGGCAGTAAGCATACATCGAAATTTTCTACTGCTAGCATGAGCTTATGTTAAGCTTTTCAGTATTTTTGTAACTCACGAGACCAGTAACGCTTAAGTCTTCGATGGGTGTTTATAGGAAAAATGGTGAAGGATAGTTCATGAATAAGAATATTTGTTGAATTGGAGACATGAGAATAGAAATTTTTATAATGAGACATAGCCAAAACGAACAAAAACAAATGGGACTTTAAGATCACTATAAAAATCAGTATGGAGAACATCAAGGGGACCGTCGATAATTGTAGGGAGTATTTTTCATTAAAGAAATTGGATTTAATGACAATTGGATAGCTTAACATAGTAGGATTTTAGTCCGTAAGTCCATATTGGCTTAATAGGATTCTAGTCCGTAAGTACAGGACATTTTTCACGGTGCAGAGCAAAAGTCACGTACGTAGATTTACGTTCATTAACTTTTACTCTTCATCTAGTAAACCAGCTCTGCAGATATGGGATTTGGGTTTGGAGAATATCGAAAGCATTTTGGGGATTTACGCTAAATGTAACTCAGGACGTATTATTGGCGTATATAGCGACGAAGCTATTGGGACAGATTTGGATATCGGATAAGTAAATCTTGTAGAGGATGGACCCAATTATACTTTTCTGACTGAATTATTATACGAGGGTTGTTCAATAAGTCCTTAGAAAAAGATGGAAAAAAACTGTTTTTTTTTTAAAAAAAATTTTTATTTTTCAACATGATTTCCTTTTAGCTCTATACACTTTTCCAACCGTTTTTCCAAAATTTTTATCCCGTCCAAAAAATAGGATTTCGGAAGTTCTTCAAAATACTCATCCGTTTGAGCAATGATGTCCTCGTTGAAAGTGAACCGTCATCCGCCAAGCCATTTCTTCAGATTGGGGAAAAGCAAATAGTCACTCGGGGCCAAATCTGGTGAATAAGCGGGATGCTGCAACAATTCCATTCTCAATTCAACAATTTTGGCCATGGAAACAGCGCAGATGTGCACACGTTTCCACACATTTGAGAGCAAACGCGGCACCCATCTTGCCGAAATTTTTTTCACAGACAATTTTTCATGCAAAATTGAAGCGACTGTACCTTGTGATATGCCCGTGGCCTCAACCAATTCGCGCACTTTTATTCGCCGATCGTTCAAAATCAGATCGTGAATTTTGTCGATGATTTCAGGAGTAGACACCTCAACTGGGCGTCCTGAACGATGTTCATCTTTTGTGGATGAACGGCCACGTTTAAATTCATTCACCCAATTGTAAGCCGTCGCAAACACAGGTGCAGATGTGCCATGAACTGCATCCAACTCGGCTTTGATTTCTTTCGGGCTTAAGCCTTTCAAATGGAGATGTTTGATGACAGCCCTAAACTCGCTTTTTCCCATTGTTATGCACAAATTAATGTCGTTAACTTTAATCGACGATAGAAATTGACCTACGCTATGGATCGAGCTGAAATTTTGACAGCTTTTCTGTCGATAATGCTATTTTTACCGACACTACGAGCGCAATTTCTCGGATTTTCTGAGGACTTATCGTATTTAAATAAAAATTGCTACATAAAATACCAATTGATAGGCTAATTAAATTGTATTTTTTATTATATGTTTATATTTTTAAAACTACAAATTGAATAAATCTATACTAGTAGATATCCAAAGGGAGTAAATCTCAAAATTTGAGTTTCTACGTCCAAATGGGTTTGAATTTTATAAAAGTAATTTTAGTATTTTACAAACAAAAAAGACTAATAATCTTATTAAAATCCAATATATATTTTCCTAATAATCTTCTAAATTAATATTATATTATCTTTGATATGTACACCATATTATCTCAAAAGTATTTAGGCTAGTATAGAAAAGCGCCATCATGCTTTAGTTTAATCACAAAGTACCAAGTAGAGTACTCTGCACTCCATGATATACGAATACAAATTCTGAAATATCCTTTTGAAAATGGCATTCATAATTGAGATATTGTTTATTTAGTAACTAAATTTCAAATGACAATATTATAAAATATAATTTCTATTAACAATGATAAATTTATATATTTGCTAATATTAAAATGCCGTAAGCTTCTTGAAGAGATTAAATGACGTTATGACAATGAAGATTCTGCCAAGACTAGAAGTACAATGTTCAAAGGATTAAAGTTTCTTCATTTTCGGCTTGTACTGATAAGTTTTAATATTTTAAATAAATTATTTCGATGAGAAAATTTATCATATTAAATCATTTTAAAAGATGATGCCCCTTGAGATTTGTATATTTTCATAATTATAAAATATGGTGTAGTGTGAAACAAAGTGAATAATCCTAAAATTTTATTTGATTTTTTTTTGCATTTTCATTAATCAATAAGAATCGTATTTATCATAGGGTAAATTTATTCATATTTAATCTACATATGAATGAGTATGAATGTGGATAGATGTCAGTTAATATTTTGTGAATTTGTATTTGTTTTTATTTTTTTTTTATTTATTTATTTTGCTGTTGTGCTCTTGTAAAAATCATTACAGATTTACCATAGACTGTACACTAGTTTAATATCAAATTCAGGAATATACGAGATATTTGGATTACAGAAACAATAAATTAATAAGGACAAACATAAATTTTAACCAAATATCCTGAACAACGTTTCAAACTATATATTCTATCAACTATGTTTGTTTGTTTGTTTGTTAACAGTGCGTATTTTACAATTTCAAACGATGCCATGAATAAGGATGTTAAGGATAATAGACGATACGAATTTCCGTTGAATTTTCATTTACAATTAGAGAAAACGAAAACGAAAATATTAGAGCAGACATTTATTTACCATGTGACATAATCTCATTAATTTAATGGTAAATAAGATAGAATAAGGATCAAAAGAATTACTTCAGCTACATCTGGACAAGTACTAAAGAATGTTTCGAGTTTATTTAAATCCAGATTTTCTATTCTATTCTATTTTGTTGTCTAGTCTATCTAGAAATATATAAATAGTCTATTCCTATTTACGTATGTTCTACCATTTATACAATAATATGTTCGCGTAGTATTTGAGTTTCTAATTTATCATAAAATTTTTCAAAATTTACTAAAGATTAATAGTGTAGACTATTTTGAAATTTAATACATTCTTATTCTATTATATATGCGTATACGTATGAAGGATTGAATTTGTATGAAAGCATTCAAAGTCGAAATTGTGTTTGTAATATTGTAGTCTGAAATTCTAATAAGGATTTACGAGTTTTTTATTTATGACAAAAGTAATGCGACTGAGTTTTTTTTAAAAGAATTTTATTTAATTTTTATATGTCAAGGTTATTCCAATCAAAATTGTTTTTTTTTTGTAGCTGTACGTTTGGTTTTAGTGTAGGGGTGGGGAAGGGGGTGGGGGTTGTTGGTTTCTTATTTCTACTGAAATCAGCTTCAGCTTAAATTATTTTTTTAATCTCAGAGAAAATAAAATATTACATGAACTGTAAAAATTACTTTTCCTGACAAAAGCTCGTTGATGGAGATGGCAGTATGACAGATGGATCATCCATCAGTAATCAATTTCCAATCTGACGCTAGAATATCTTACAAGGACCTATCTATAAAACGCTTGATTGTCCATTTGTTCTCAAAATACAATCGACAGTCTGACCTGATAAGATCCCTCACTTAGTTTTCGATTTTGAAGCCTAGTCTAAGTGAGGTACTAATTCCACTAGTTTTCGTTACTACAAATATGGTTTATGCACTAAAAAGCTTGTGTTTTTTATAAGGAATTTTATCCATTAGAATTTTTCCGTTTTATTATCATCATCAATGGCGCGACAACAGGAAGTCCGGTCCAGGCCTGTTGAGTGAAAGAACCCGACTAACATATTCTTGGCGTCCAAGTTAACATGGTAGTTCTACCAAGGCCAGGGCCTAACTCGTCTTCCGGAACCATAAATCGACCCACCGTAAACTTTTCGGACAAGATCTTCCTCCCCCATACGGATTAAGTATCCAGGCCTCCACAGCCTATTGAGATTAATTTGATCCACAACCATGCGGTCGCGATAATACTCCAGGGTCTCGTTATTAAAAAGGCTCTGCAACCTTCAAAAGTTCTTTGAAGGATCCTCCCCTTCACTGCAATTGACGCTTTGACCTGATAAGAGCCCTCACTAAGTTTTCGGTTTTGAAGCCCTTTTTAAGTGAGCAACCAATTCCACTGGTTCTCGTTCCTCCAAATATGGTTTATACACTAAAAGGCTTGTGCTTATTATAGGTAATTTCACCTATTAGAACTTTTCCGTTCTATCATTTAAGTGCAGTGGAAGATTTTACACTACCAGTCCAATCTTGATAAAGGTGTCTTGTATAGCTTTTTCTGATTGACACATAATTTCGATATCGTCGGTGTATGCGAACAGCTAGGCAGCTTTAATGAGGATGGTCATGAATAACTTTTTTCCAGCGCCAAGGTAAAGACCTCGCTCTATAGAGTTGTGGAGTAACCAAAAGAGGTTGAAGCTTCGATGGACTAACGTACAAGCTACGACGGTCGTTCAATAAGTCCTTGGAAAATCCGAGAAATTGCGCTCGTAGTGTCGGTAAAGATTTTTTTGTAAGTAGCATTATCGACAGGAAAGCTGTCAAAATTTCAGCTCGATCCATAGCGTAGGTCAATTTCTATCGTCGATTAAACTTAACGACATTTATTTGTGCATAACAATGGAAAAAAGCGAGTTTAGGGCTGTCATCAAACATCTCCATTTGAAAGGCTTAAGCCCGAAAGAAATCAAAACCGAGTTGGATGCAGTTCATGGCACATCTGCACCTGTGTTTACGACGGTTTACAATTGGGTGAATGAATTTAAACGTGGCCGTTCATCCACAAAAGATGAACATCGTTCAGGATGCCCAGTTGAGGTGTCTACTCCTGAAATCATCGACAAAATCCACGATCTGATTTTTAACGATCGGCGAATTAAAGTGCGCGAATTAGTTGAGGCCACGGGCATATCACAAGGTACAGTCGCTTCAATTTTGCATGAAAAATTGTCTGTGAAAAAAATTTCGGCAAGATGGGTGCCGCGTTTGCTCTCAGAGGAGAATAAGCGCAATCGTGTAGTGGACTTTGAGGCTATGTTGGCACTCTTTCATCGCAATCCTGCCGAATTCCTTCGTCGATATGTCACTGTGGACGAAACCTGGATACACTATTACACTCCAGAAACGAAGAGACAGTCATCACAGTGGATTTTCAAGGGTGAACGGGCTCCGAAGAAGGCAAAAAATGTGCCATCGGCCGGCAAGGTGATGGCCACGGTCTTTTGGGATTCGCAGGGCATCATTTTTATCGACTACTTGGAAAAAGGAAAAACAATAACAGGAGCGTATTACGCGTCGTTATTGCAACGGTTGAGCAAGGAAATCAAACAGAAACGCCCCCATCTGAAGAAGAAAAAAATCCTCTTGCATCAGGACAATGCGCGTGTGCACACTTGCGCTGTTTCCATGGCCAAAATTGTGGAATTGAGAATGGAATTGTTGCAGCATCCCGCTTATTCACCAGATTTGGCCCCGAGTGACTATTTGCTTTTCCCCAATCTGAAGAAATTGCTTGGCGGACGACGGTTCACTTCCAACGAGGACGTCATTGCTCAAACGGATGAGTATTTTGCAGAACTTCCGAAATCCTATTTTTTGGACGGGATAAAAATTTTGGAAAAACGGTTGGGAAAGTGTATAAGCTAAAAGGAGATTATGTTTTTTTTAAAAAAACAGTTTTTTTCCGTCTTTTTCTAAGGACTTATTGAACGACCCTCGTATGTAAAGGGAAAGTTTGCAGCGTTGCCATATCGTTCTTAGTAATATTCCCACTAATCTTCCAATTTAATTTACTAAGCTTTCAGTCACCAATGATTTATTGACTTTTATTTTCTTTACATCAAAATTATTTTGTTAGTTTCGAAAATTAACTTTAAATCTAATTTTTAAGTTATCTTAATGCAACTAATTTTTCTATATAATAGTCACAATATTGGTTACAACAAAAAAATCTATATAATCAACCTTTAATATTGTATAAAAGGACAATTTGATAATATGTTTTTCTACAAATTCAAGATGATATCCAATTGCATTTTAATAATTTATTTGATGATGTCTTATTGTTTATTAGAAATTGCCATTAAGATAATATAAATTACCACGTAACAATATATCCTTTTTACTTTAATAACAAAACGACAAGAGCTATTAATTACCACATTGCCATTTGATAATGTGCCATTGTATATTTTATAATTATTTACTTGGGGTTAATAATAATGTTTTTACCCTAAAGTGAACAATATAAAATGAAACTTTTACAATTCAGCCATATTAAAACAAATCAACAAGCAAACAAACAATCAGAGTGACCGCTCCCAATTTATAAACATGATTAAAATGAAAATTTTTACACATTCATTAATTTTGGCCAAAAATGAAATATTCGAAAATGTCATAATTAGTCTTTGCCGAGCATCTATAGTTTTCCCATTTTTATTCTGTAAAGTAAACAATTCCGGACATTTGATAAATGTTAAATATTTACTTGGGTTAATTGAGTCTTACAGAGACTATGTAAACATAATAAATTTCATTTGGGAAAGGATTTCTAGGCAAGCATTTCTAGTAAAGAATACTTAATCGTATACTTGGACAAGCCCAGTAATTTTTTTTTGTTTTTTTTTTTTTTATATTAATCAACTAGGGTAAGTGAAAGTTTTCAAATAAACTCCTCAGGAAGAGTTGTCTTATTTTTTTTAGGGTCTGTGGTAAAATTATGAATAAATTTAAATTTTCTTCCATATTATTAATGTCAACAATGAAATTTTTTGATGGGCTTTATAACTAAAAATTATTTTTGGAAGGTTAATATATAAATAAATTCAATGCTGGCGGTTATATGAAAAGTTGGGTTATTTCTACGTAATAATCAGAATATATTTTTATTTATAACTAAGCAATAATTAAAATATTTTATAAAAAGTTTCTTTAAAAAATTCTTAAAGTAAAAAAGTTCTTAAAATCATTATAGCCAACTAACAATTTATCCATTGGATATTCTGTATAATTTTTTCTTCCCTTTATCCATCCATCCATCCATCCATGGTCGATCTACTCATCCATTGTTCGAATAAAACCAAACTAATATCAACAGAACTTGTTCGAAGCTGCCTTATATAGGCAGGAATTTATTAGTTTCTGTTCAATATGTTAATGTAGCTGAAATGTTAATATTGATTTATTGGGTTTATTACATTCTAAAATAGTAGAGCAGACCAGCCGAACAACCAAGAATATTGCAAACGAATCTATTGCCAAGCTATGTTATATGAGCTTGATATGCTATCCTTTAAATGAGCCTATAATCTAAATAATATTAAAGATATTTTGTTTTTCATTTTTTATTCGAGTTCAAGGATAAAGATTTATCAGAAAAGAAAGGAAAATAAGCAAAAAAAAAATGTTTATTTTAACACGGTGTATCGGTTTTTATTTAATTTCTTGATGAATTAGCACAAAATACACTATTGATACACAAGTCCCTTTTTCCAGTATTGAGAAAAAGGTTAAATGATGGCGATTATTCGAATTCGCTAACTTGTATAAATAGTAATACTAGTCCATTTCATCCATCCATCCGTCTATCTAAAAATTCTTTCATCCCTTATAGAAGAAGTGGTAAGAGTAGACTTGTTCTATTCAGTGAATTGTACAATTCAACATGATTTTTCGAAAATCCTTTCTTTCGATCAGCTCAAATAGGAAAATCGTAAACAAAAACTAAACAAATAAAACAATATCAAATTTGTGGTTAATCGGAAAATCGAGGTAATTTCCATTACAGTCGAATAGAAATTACGGTTTTGATAAAATCACGATTAATTAACGGTAGCAATCGATTGTAATGATAATTAAACTAAAAATATTCTTAATGATAGGAAATTCAAGATGTATTTTTTCCGCAAAATTGGTCAAATGTTAAATTTACTAATTTGTGAATAAACAAACATTGAAATAATTACTCAACACAATACGATTAAAATCAATTATTTTCAATAATTTATAATATTGTATAATAAGCAAAAAGGAAAGAATTGAATAGATTTTTTAATTATTAATTAGAAGTAAGTTTTATTTTGACATTCTTTAGATAATATAACAAGACTAGATATTTTTAAAGCAGTATGAGCTTAACTCCGCTATTTGGTCATAGATGGCGCGAGTGAGCGTATTAAGCTACCATGGACACGCCATACTTTTTTTTTATGAGTTTGACATCTGTCAACATTAATCAGTGCACATTATTAGCAATTTCGTACAGCAACATACATTTTCCTTTGGTAATCATGTCTAGTTTTGTGCCAGAAAAAGAGCATATACGGAAAGCTCTGCTTTTCTGCTTCAATTTGAAGAAATCAGCTGCCGAATCGCATTATCGGAAACAACATGCCGAGATTGGTTTCGTCGGTTGTTATCCAATCGCAAAAAATGCTCGCGGAGCAATTGGGTGTTACTCAACCAGCCATTTCCATGCATTTGCGTATCATGGGGAAGATTGAAAAGATCGGAAAATGTGTGCCGCATGAATTGAACGATAGGCAGATGAAGCGACGCCAAAACACATGCGAAATCTTGCTCGCAAGACAAAAGAGAAAGTCGTTCCTGCATCGCATTGTGACAGGCCATGGAAAGTGGATATATTTCGAGAATCTTAAACGCAAGAAAAACGTGGGTTGATCCCGGCCAACCATCAACATCTTCTCCAAAACCAAATCGCTTCGGACGAAAAACGATGCTGTGCGTTTGGTGGGATCAGCAGGGTACCGTCTACTATGAGATGTTGAAACCTGGTAAAATTGACAATGCGCACCGCTCCCACAAACAACTGATCAAATTGCACACGTCAAGAATGGTCCGAAACTACTTTGAGATACTGAACTGGGAGGTGCTACCCCACTCCGCTTATTCACCAGAGCTGACCCCTTCCGCCTACCACCTGTGTTCGTCGATGGGTCACGAGCTCACTGAGCACTTTGATTCCTACGAAGACGTTTAAAATGGCTTGATGAGTGGTTTGCCTCGAAAGAGAAGGGATTTTTTGGAGTGGTATCCAGAAATTGCCCGAGAGATAGGAAAAATGTGTAGCTAGCAAGGGCAAGTACTTTGAATAAATTTGTTTTTAATTTCTATGAAAAAAAAACGCATGTTTTTTTGACTAAAAGAATCGGGTTTAAGCTTATACATCTGGTATATATTAGGGAAAAGGAAAAGTTCTATTATTTGTGAATACGTACACTTCTATGCGTTATCGGTTCTTATAGAAAGCATAATTTATAGAAATTTTTTCAAGTTTCTTTTAGCTTTTAGAGCGGAAAACATGAGTGAGGAAAAATTCAGCTAAAGACAATGTATACTTTATAAGGTTCAAAAAGAAAGTGACGTGGTGCAGGCAGTAAAAAAACTGATGTGAAGTGTTTGGAGAGACCACAATCATAAATAGCTAAGATATGCCAACGATGACTTATAAAATTTAGTTCGGGTGACTTTTCTTTGAAAGATGAACCCAGATCATAAAGGCCATCAGATATCAATAATGAAATGCTCTGCAGTATGATCAGGACATATCCTACCTTAGCTTCCGCAGATATATACTGCTTTGGATCAAAATACAAACTCTCTATTTGGGTGCCACTTAAATTAAGGGAGAAAATTTTAATGGGTAGAATTTTCACATTTTCTTCGAATTTTAATTGTTACAAAATGAAGCCCTTTTTCACCACTTTGTGACTGGAGATGAACGTGGTAAGAAGAAGATCCTATGTTTATAGTAGGGAAGCTTCGCTGTCTACAATAAAAGCAGGTGTGCATCAGAAAAAATGTATATTATGTTTTTGGTGGGACCCCAAGGTCCTGAGAGTGAAACAGTTAATGCTCATCGTTATTGTACGCAACTTCATGTGTTAAAGAGAGAAATTCAACGTAAACGTCCATCTTTAGCCAACATAAAGGGTACAATGTGTCATCACGACAATGCTAGACCGTGTGTGGCAAAGAAATCCGTACAAAAACTTGCAGTGTTTAGTTGCGAAATTTTATCCCATCCTCCATATTGTCCTGATAATGGACTACCGCCTATTAAGATTGCTGCAAAACTTTCTTGATAGAAATTAGTACACAAATTTTGATGGTATCCAAATGACATTAAAAGACTATCTCGCCTCCAAAAACGAGGAGTTCTTTTTCAGGGAATTGGGTAGGCTGTTAGAACGCTGGCAAAGAGTTTTAGCTAAGGAAGAAAATTATAGTTTGGATTAAATTTTAAAGAAAAAACGGAAGCATATTCCCTTATTAAATTAGTAAAGTGATTTTTTAAAGAAATTTTAAGCTTAAAATTTTATTAGTACTTATTGAGGAATATTAAAGTACTGACAAGAGTGGTTATTCAATAAAATGCGAATTTGTACAGCAGTATTTCTACTGATTGATAGATGGCGTACTGATCGGTAAGCCAATGACAGATCTCTCTACGAAAACGCTTTACGATGTCGTTGGGATTGTATTAAAATGGGGCTCCAACAGAGGAATCTCTCTTAGTACAGTGAAAAATCAAGTTAAAGTCAGTGCAAGTACTTTTATTTTCCAAGTTAAGTAAGTATTAAGGTCAGTATTAAAAAGTCAAACTGAACGTTAAGGCTTATTGAGCTCTAGAGATTTGGTATCCCATTTCGAAACTCATATTTAGCACTATTAACCAACAATATTAAATTAAATTGTGAATAAATTATAAATTTGAAATTATTCAAAACTATGCATTTTATTGTTTTTATTTAATTTTTATCAATGAAAACTTAAGCTAAAATCATTATTTTGAGAGTAGTATTAAAAAGTACTCTTAAAAAAATCTAATAAATACTTTTAAAAATATTGTAATTAAAAAAAGGACAAGTAATTTTTGTTTTGGCAACTTTAAGTTGAACACATAAAATATCACCGAAGCTTCTTATTTCAAAATGCCTAACAATAACCTACGCCATTTTTTTAATTTTGAAAATTTTTACTCTAGTATTAATTTTATTGTTATTTTTTTCCTTTCTTTTCTTTCAAAAAGTTTATCCTTGTTCAGAGAGAGTTC